>OY720139.1:1334356-2668712 GCA_963082685.1 Cyclophora albipunctata | reverse complement strand
TGTATGTATATGTAGTAGTATCAGTGAGTTAGATTCCATAACACAAGCTTAGAGCTTACTTTGGGCACAGAATAATAACTAGTACTACGTACAGAAGCTTTACTTCGCAATGGTTTTCAAAGAAATATGACTCGAATCTGATAAACAATATGATTTAATTTAGCTCGCGGTCCAGTCGAGCACGTGTTCATTTACATACCTACCAATTTCTTTTTGAAGGAATATGGGCCTTAATTCACTATACTACGGTTCATAATAAGTTATACATGGTTATACGTATTGAAAGAGCCGCGGACTAGGGTTGCTTACTTCGAGAAACTACTTATGCCATCTAGCGCACAGCACGAGCGTGTGTGCAGTATTTAAACAATTAAATACTGCACAGTATCTTTTTGCTTTTTTTCGTTTTGTGTCCATCTTGCAATAATGAATCAATCAAAGTTGAACGTGGTCGAACATATAGCGCGCACGCGTGTGTTTTCTTTCGCTTGTGGCAGCCTACTAGATTGGCCCTTGCGCAGTGGCCGCCGCCCGTAGGTATGTTTTTAATACCTACACGCGGAGTGACACAGGCCTGCTTTGGGTCCAATTAACCGTGTGTAAATTTGCCCGGGTATATTATTATTTTTACTTATTTGTTCTAGGTGATTATTCGCTGGACATCCAGGAAGTAACCCTGGATGATGATGCGTTGTATCAGTGCCAAGTCAGCTCTGGGCCCAGGGGTAAGTGAAACAATGTCTAAAATCGTATTTTAAGCATGTGGATATAATGAATGAAAAATGAAGCATTCACTTGAGTGACCTGTCTAATTTCACCTTTACCCATAACGTCGTGTTAATATTCTCTTTGGTTTCATAGACCGGTCATGAAGCATAGAGAATAGTGCGTAATCCAGCATCATAAACTTCCACATTTGATTACCTATACCCATAAATACTTCTTTATATATCCACCCCAATTAATTATAACCAAACTTTTACAAAAACGTAATTCCCCACGTATTTTCCTCCCCTTCGTACTGATCAATAGAGACCATATTACATCCAATTCAGCTCCTACCCCGTATCTATCTAATCTAATCTAAAGCATCGGAACTTGTACAGTTTCTCATATAACCCCATTCAAAGTTGCTATGTTCTTCAATCAAGCGTTTTCATCCCAACCTCGATACGCCGCTGAGCTAAATAAAGAGAATTGCCATTTATGGTTTACCTTCATTTGGGAAATTTGGATGTGGTATTGATATTTATTTTTGGGATTGCTAAGAAAAAAAAGTGCTTTGTGTTTTTATGTCACATTTTAATCTCCCTTAAAGACGCAGTAGGTAAATAAATACAATTGAAGTTTAGAGTTTTTTGGTAAGAAGTAGGGAAAACTATATAGGAGTGCAACATCTATCTGATATTAGTCAGACTACTACAATCTGCTAATGACTTTCTAGCCATTAAAATTAATTAATCATTAAAATAATATTGTACATCAATCCCTGAGTATCCCATTGTTAAAAATTCTACGCTGCAAATACCCCATAGCTCTACCCAAATAGAACACCCCATAGATCTACAAATAGATCAAGTTCCTTTATGGTATACCGCAGTGTACTATTTCAACTATACTTTCAAAAGATTTTGGGACGTGATTCTATCATGTATCATCACTACATAGTATAAAACAAAGTCGCTTTCCGCTGTCTGTCTGTCGGTCTGTCCCTATGCTTAGATATATGCTTAGATCTTTAAAACGACAGCACGGATTTTGACGCAGTTTTTTACATAGATAGAGTGATTCAAGAGGAAGGTTTATATGTATAAAAATTCCCGAAATTCCCACGGGAACGGGCACAACGCGGGTAAAACCGCGGGGCGCTGCTAGTTTTAAAATTAAAGCCTGGCATGCCATATCCACCCAACACACAACATCAACTGACCCTATCTTACTCCAACCTACCTACCATGCCACATCCAAACCTATAATAAGTTATTCACACATCTTGGTTGGGCGTTTGTGTTGAGACAAAGCGTCGCGGAGTCAAAGGCATAATCCTAGTTCAGATATAGGTGTGTTGTATAGTGCAGTGTTGCGAACTCCAAACTCATACTAAGGTTTATTGTTTTAGTAGCAGTATCCCTTGGTTTTGCCTATATTGTACCTATTTTGGTAGGACTTTAGGGATGGGAAGTAGTCTGGAAGCTTCTATTTGATTCATTCATTCATTTCGTGTAGGTTAGTGACCAACCTTGGTGTCAGAGTTTTTAGACCGCCTAAAGGCCTCTGACAAGGTCTAACGATTTAAACGATTGAAACTGTTGGCCACTATCGGCCACCCATCCTGTTTGATTGAGGGTATCGTATTATACAATAAAGTATATCCAATAGGTATTGGCACCAATCGGGTCTCGGGTTCAATTCCCAGGTCGAGCGAAAACATTCCTTTCCAAACATGGCTCGAGTTTGAGATCTGAGAAACCCGCATTAGGCAAGCGTGATAATTACGCCTAATCCTCCTCACTGTACTGGTATCTTCAGTGAGATGAGAGCAGTAGGATATTAAAGGTTAAATAATATTAAGGACTTTTATCATCATGGTCACATCTCATCATGCCCTGAACTTTTTATACCGCTATTCAGCAGTGAATCTGAAGTAAAAGCAGACAATATACTAATGTATCACATTTGTGTCTCTTAAAGCTATTTTTGGTAGCATCTCTTTGTGGGTGACGATTGTTGATGGACGGACTGTAGGGTTGTCACTTAAATACTTAATGGTAATTAATCTACACTAATATTATAAAGAGGAAAACTTTGTTTGTTTGGTTGTAATGAATAGCCTCAAAAACTAATGGACCGTTTTTAAAAATTCTTTCACCATTCGAAAGCTACATTATCCACGAGTAACATAGGCTATTTTTCATCCCGAAATTCCCACAGGAATGGACACAACGCGGGTAAAACCGCGGGGCGCTGCTAGTCGATAATAATTTAAAAAATATTTTTTCTGATCAACAAAAGGTATGGGCACGGCCCCATTATTGGGTGCATTTGCACAGAAGCGGAGCTGTGCGAAGCTCAATTGACCAATTACAATGCATTGCGAAAAGATTATGATAATGTCAATAATGTCAATGCGTTGTAGGACGATCCCAATGCGCTGTGATTGATGAAACGGGCTCCGCATCGCTCCTCTCCGCTTTTTCGAATCGCACCCTTAATTCGGAAAATTAAGCGCGATGTCCATAATTTTGAAACTAACAATAGTACTATCTATTTTCGCGAGGTTATTAAAGCAAAATAAAAGCCACCTACATAACATAAAACGAATAACAAAAACGAACTGTCTACTCTTAAAAATACGCATTAAAATTCTAAATTTAAGAAGCTCACATTCCAAATTTTCCTCAACCCATAAATTAATTTAAAAAACCTCTTCACAAACAAAAAGCTACTTTTTCGAAAACCATATTTTATATTTTTATCTCGTGACATCCCTAATATCCTGCCCTTAATTACTGGCGACAATAAACCGTTCCGTCTGGACTAATTTAGAAAAATATATCGTTAAGTATTCCTTCTACATGTGCTTATATTTACACGGATGGATACTTAGACGTATGAGTAGGTAAAAGAGTAGAGGAAACTTTTTGGAGAAATAGTCCTATCTTACTCTTATAAATGCGAAAGTTTGTGAAGCTGGAAAAACTACTGGACGGATTTATATGAAATTTTACAGCAATATTATACATTAGAATAAGGGCCGACACTGCGTTAAACGTGCGCACGCAGCGGTTCCATACAAAAGTGAACGCTTGACGCAGTGTTGACCTTACACACCTTACACATTTGATCCCGAAATTCTCGAAAAAAACAATTAAAAACCATTAACAATACTTCACACAAACTTTAATTAAGAGGATTCTTGGAAGCTGCACTGTCTATCATATTTTTATAGATGTTGTATGTAAAACACATTCTGTATATTATTTTTAGCTTAACCACAGACAAGCTTTCTTTTTGCATGAAAATATGAGTAAATGTTAAAGAAAATTCCAAAAGATTTTTGGTAATTTTTAATGATGTCATGCCATATTATGTTTGCCTGCGGTCACCTAATTAGGTGACAGCTCGCCGTATGCAGCTACCGCATTTTCCGCATTGTCGTTATAGATTTTTACCAACAGCGTCCCGCGGTTTCACCCGCGTTGTACTCGTTCCCGTGGGAATTTCAGAATTTTCATACACATAAACTTTACTCTTGAAATGATCTATCTATTTAAAAAACTGCATCAAAATCCGTAGTAGTATTTGAGTTTATCGCGAATAGACAGACAGACAGACGCGGCCGGGAACTTTGTTTTATAATATGTAGTGATATTAAACTAGCGGCCGTCCTCGCTTCGTTACGGGTGAAAGGGCCACCCCCTTAGGGGTTGAATTTCGCAAAATCTTTACTTAGTGCTCACTTACATCATGAAAGGAACCCCTGTACCAAATTTCAAGTTTTTAGGTACAGTAGCTTCAGCTGTGCGTTGACATAAGTCAGTGAGTCAGTCAGTCAGTCAGTCAGGTTTGCCTTTTACATATACTATTTCTATTTTGAAAACAAAGGCACTGTTGTTTGGATAAATTTCATCAACCCTTTAAAGCGCATAAGGGTTAAATACACCCCTTTTACATAAAAACTTTACATCACAAAATACATCATAATTTAAATTCCCTTCAGACGTAAGTTCAAGACAAACACCCTCATATGCGAGCGAAACTTTTCATGAACATACAGACATACAAACTGTTTATATATATTTAGTTTTGTTTCAAAGGGAACTCGCTCTGTTCTGTAATAGTTTTCAATTTTGAACCGGAAAACGGTTTTAATTTTGGGTTATATTTAATTTTGTATTTCAGAGAGTAGGAGCAGTTGTCATTTGACTTTCTACTGTTACTTGTTATATTAGTAGCTAGTGCCCGCAACTTCGTATATACTCGTAAGTCGAAATGTCTTATAGGATTTTTAAATGCATGTAAACACAATTGATTCTGTTATTTTTCAACCCTGTGGGTCAACACTGCGATAAGCGTGCGACCGACGCGTGCGCCCGCGACTGTTCAATTTTATATGGAACTAGCAGCGCCCCGCGGTTTTACCCGCGTTGTGCCCGTTCCCGTGGGAATTTCGGGAATTTTTTTACATAAAAACCTTCCTCTTGAATCACTCTACCTATTACAAAAAACATCACGCATCAAAATCCGTTGCGTAATTTTAAAGATTTAAGCATACAGACAGACAAACAGACAGACAGACACGAAAAAGAGACGACTTTATTTTATACTATGTAGCATAGTTATTTTTTGTATCACTAGATGGCGTTAGTGGGGAGCGTGAGGTTTTTTCGTTACGGAATTTCTGGATTCGGTCCCCGCGCTCAAGGCCCGCGATAGAAGCTATGCAATAGCTTAAAAATTTAGACCAATCGTTCATAACAAAAATGGTGTCAAAGTTTTCGAAAAAAATCGTAGCAATGCTCGCGGTTTCGCCCGCGTTATATCCGTTAGCGGCTTTAACTTTTGTTCGCTGAATTTTTCCAATTTTACTTTACAAAACCGTTTCAATGCATATCTGAAAATGGCTGAATTGATCAACTATTTCAGGAGCGGTTAGTAACAATTTTGGTACCTTTGTTATCAATACAGTGTTTTCAGTACAAAAACAACAAAACCAAAAATAATTATAGACACCTTTAATTACAGGAATTACTTTCATACATTTTCTTGTTCTTTTTTCAATAGCAGCACGTTAAATTGTCGGTCCCGGTTAGTAAAGCCTTCGACATGGTCTATTAAGCAATCGGCCACCCATCCAAGTAAGGGCCGAGCTGCACGTTGCTTAACAATCGCAATGATCTAGCACCCCTTAATCAAACTACGCCACGAGCCTACGATGTTATACGAGCCCCAATGCAAAATAGTTCGTCTAGTATGAAAAGTAGTGCAAAGCGTAAAATATATAGAGTAGGTATATATTGGTAAAATAAAAAAGAATGTTTAATAAAAAGTAAACCACAATTTAATGAATATTTAAAAGTTTATTTTAACTTAACTGAAATTCTTTAATGACATAACTTTACATTAAAAAAAATAAAAAATATCCTAAATAACAAAAAGCAAAAGTATTCGTCTACCCTTGTTACTGACGCAAAATAGTTCGTCTACATGTCTTCACCACTTAGTTGTGTCGCCTTTGCTCTCAATAACAGCTTTAATGCGAAGAGGCATGGTTGCAACCAACACTTCACACTCCTCATGCGTTATGGACTCCCAAACTGCCAGTAGTTTAGCCTTTAAGTCGCTCTTTGATCTTGATGGATTTTTACGGAGAACTTTTTTCATTTTCCACCATAGGGTTTCAATTGGCGACAAGTCCGGGCTGTTAGATGGCCATTCGATTGTAGGGATGCTTTTTGCCAATAGCCACATCTTTGTTGTCCTTGCAGTATGGCATGAAGCACCATCCTGTTGAAAAATGAATGAATCTTGATGTTTGAGAGCGGGAATTGAAGGCAGTAAACTCTCTTCCAAAAGGTTTTGATACCTCACAGCTGTGATAGAACCATCCACAAACTGCATACAACCAACACCTTGTGCAGACATGCAGCCCCATATCATTAGAGAAGCCGGAAACTTCACTTTTCGTTTGAGACAATCAGTATGAAATGCCTCATTTTTGTTCCGAATCACTTTTTTCCTTTCATCACCGACTGTCACTTCAAATTTTGACTCGTCACTCCAGATTATACTACGCCACTGATCGGAAGTCCAATTTAAATGATCACGAGCAAATTTCAACCTCTTTTTCTTTTGTACAGCAGTCAACAGTGGTTTCTCTTTAGCGGTGTAAAATCCGTAACCCATTCTTTTAAGGACTCTTTTGCATGTATCGACTGAGACGTCTTCGTGAATCATGTCCCTCCATTGCACCGTAAGCTCTCCAGCTCGAGCACGACGATTATTTTTGATAATTTTCTTCAGAACTCTGTTTTCTGCAGCACTTGTGATGCGTGGTCGACCAGTTTTCTTCAAACAAGAAGTCGTTTTATTCTTTTTATAGTGTTGAATAATAGACTGAACTATAGATCTGGGAAGTATCAAGTCTTGAGATATTTGGTAACTTGATTTGCCAGCTTCGACCCCACAAATTATTCGCTTTCGCAGTTCTTCACACACGGGTTTGCCACGACCCATTGTTATTTAAAAATTAATGAAAATTACTGAAATTTTCTGAATTTATACTCTCTCATGTGACAAATGGCACAGAATTACTTTAAAAATTTTAAATTATGGAACATCATGGTACAATGAAGGAATAATTTTATTTAACTCAACGATAGACGAACTCTTTTGCATCAATTAACAATTAGACGAACTATTTTGCTTGTAAGTTCTTCGAATTTAAAACAGAATATCTATAAATTGAAATAGCAAAAATAGTTTATTAGTACATAATTTTAAAAGGGCATAAGTAACGCGACATGTGATGGTAGAACAGCTTAATCTTTTTATATGTATAGACAAAAAATGAAGTTAGAAAAAATCTCACAGTAAAAAAATTCAGACTAGACGAACTATTTTGCATTGGGGCTCGTAATAAACAAGGAATGTAGTATCCATTATAGACGTAATCACTTCTGAAATGGCACCACCATTTTTAATAAAACACACATTTTTCTTGAAAAAATAATAAAGAACCACCTGACATGAAGCTCCCAATTTTAATTTCAACCGAGCGAGCTTTTCTTTCACACACAAAGTAGCTTGTTAACACACTAAATTTACTAGTAAAAATATACAAGCAAAATTACGTTCATTTTACGAAATAAATGTTCATTGTATTTATAACAATGAAACATGTACAATTGTATCAGTAGTGGTGCAAAATTGTCCAAACTTTACGTTGTCGTGTCGTTTAACTCACGAGGATGTTGGGTTAAATTCGCTTCTGATGATAACGGTTTAAGTTATGAGATGTAAGATATTTTTCGGTTACTGTCTAGACTTTGAATTGAAGTGAAATCGCGTTAACTTTGTGTCCAAAATAACATCGATACTAGCACACTTATGCCCTTTTGTTTTCTTCTTCACTTTATAACGATTCCTTTATTAACATGTTCTGTGATCAAAAAGAGTCTTGTCAGACCAACGTAAACTTCATTTATCACATGCGCAATTAGTACAAAATTTGATAAACGTTTGACGATACATACAAAAAGTGCAAAAAAATTCTAATCTTAAAAGAAAACGAAAGTTTGATCTACATAATTGTAACCCCGGCGCCATCCATAAGTTACGAGTAAAACTACTGTGGGGTACAGCTACTTTTTATAGGTATTTGATTACCTTATATTATATTGGTTTTCCTAATAATCACGGGAAAAGTTCGGTTTTTTAGAGAGGCGTGCGAGGGGATCCCCATCCAACTCATAGAGGCATGTTGCAGGGATATAGTCCCGAACACATCAGTACAACAAGTCCACGATTGTGTGATAGGAAATGAAAGAAATAAGAATAGGCTATGGGAACGAAGTTTGGATGGACTGATAATGGGTTATTTCAGAGAGGTCGGCATCTGTCATAACATGTCTCGAACAAGTTATATTATTCATAATTAAATAATATTTATATAAGTTTATAACTTAACCCACACATCGTCGGAACAAGGGGTCTGCGGTGGAACAATTTGCGCCCATGTTTGTTTTTCACAGTGGCTGTAAAAGCGTAGTTTTCTTTGGCTCGACACATTCAGTTTGACGGGTAAATGTGAGGACTACCAACTGCCATGTAGCTTTGTAACTTAATTAGGAATAGGGGTGCAGTTTTAACTTTCGGGGGTCTTTTAGACAGAGCTATGTGAGTAAGGGTTAGAATGTATTAATGTATTTTGTCTTGTGTCATTTTTGGTGGTGGGTTATTTTTGAGGTTTATTTGGGTTTTTAACCGATTTTAAAAGGGGGAGGTTCTCTATTCGTATACTAAAATAATAAAGTTGAACAGTTAAATTTTTTGTTTGTCCTTATCTCAAAAACTACCATCTCAATCTGAAAAAAGTAAAAAAAATCGGCCTGTAATGCCCCACTGCTGGGCAAAGACCTCTCATCTCACTGGTTCATCTGGTTCGATAGTTCTTATTGAATTGGATAGCTGTAGGAAGGTTATAGATTATTTTGATCCTGAAATTCCCACGAGAACAAGCACGACTGGTTAGTGCTAATATTATAAAAGAGGTATATAAAGAGGTAAAATCGTAATTTTGTTTGTATTTCCAATTCGAATAATTATTTCTGTATTTGACAGTATATTCAAGAAGAAAGTAATAGGTGCCACAGACAGATACATACCTAGGCACCACACACGTACACACATCCACACCCAGACAGATATTGATGTCAAACTTATATCAACCCTCTTATGCGTCATTAAAAAGCTAAAAATAGTTCGCAAACGTTCGTAGTATTATGTTTACGTAGTATTAGATATTATTATGTTCTAAAACCCGCTGACACAACCCACCTTTTTCTACTTACCTATCTAATTTTGCTAGATTGCAGCTGCAAAAGCATCAAATTACGTAAACATCTTAAAATCTTCATCAAATTATCTACTTCAAAAAGGGCGCCTAAAACAGAAAATTATCTAATTTCCATAAGGCCCCGTACAAACACAGCGACTTGACGTCAAAATGATAGAAAACTTTCCAGAATGAAGATTAAAGTTGCCAATAAAGTTCTCCCCTCGAGTTCTTATCTCGGTAATTTGCGAATGTGAGGTGAAAAACGCTCTAACTGGAGAGGCAGAGTTGCGACAATTGGTCGCGGAACTAAAGTCGCTAGATTGAATTGCCCTGAATTTACATAATCC
This sequence comes from Cyclophora albipunctata, assembly GCA_963082685.1. Lineage (NCBI taxonomy): Eukaryota > Metazoa > Arthropoda > Insecta > Lepidoptera > Geometridae > Cyclophora > Cyclophora albipunctata. The sequence continues at coordinate 2,658,806 of OY720139.1, read as the reverse complement.
TTTGCACCTTTTTAACTTCGACGCAAAAATAAGGTGGTGTAGGTGAAATAACTTAGTGTGTGTGTGTGTGTACAGCGCCGATTGTGATTACGTTTTTAACCCCTACGCAAAATGAGGTGTTATAAAGAAGTCTCTGTGTACATGTCTGTGGCATTATACGAGTAGCTCATTAGTGTAGATGTAGTATTGTAGCTCGTGAATGGAGCGGTTTTAATTTATTTTTAGATTTATGAAATGTGCTATGAAGCAAATTAAATTCCAATTTAGTATATGTACTGCCGAAGCAAGTACCACGTTGAATTAATTTCCAAGATTATAGTATTTACTCTATAATAAGGTTTGCAACTCGCTGATCCCAGCTTGTAAACTCGCCTAGGCGTCGTCAAGATTGATCGAGTTTTCAAGCAGGGTTTTAACAGGCTAATTCTAAAGGCCTGTTTTCGGTAGTATTCGATTAATTCTTTTTGTAATGGATAGCCATATTAAAGATGAAAGTTACCTATTATCCATCCCGAAATTCCCATGGGAACGGGCACAACGCGGCTAAAACTGCAAGGCGCTGCTACATTACTATATCTATAAATATACTCGTAGAAAGAAAGTCGTGTTAGTTACACTATTTATAACTCGAGAACCGCTGAACCGATTTGGCTGAAAATTGGTGGGGAGGTAGCTTAGAACCAGGAGACGGATATAGGATACTATTTATCCCGTATTTTCTACGGGAGCGGGTGCGCTGTGGGTGAAACCGCGGGGCACAGCTAGTTATATTGAAATATTTGCTTTTATTTTTTGAGTTTTTTTTTCGATACTTCGGTTGCCACATCCAGTAAGCCGTACCTCCAAAACAAATTACTTCTGAATAATGCAAAACGACTTTCGAGTGACGCTATCTTAAAGTATGGGGCTCTGATTCAACCCTTGTCAATTCAGTTTCATTTGTATGGCTTCTAGAATATTCTACTGGCTTCTTAACCCTAGACAGCACAGGATTAGACGGTATACATATTTCATCTTCATTATAAGTAAATAAGGGTTATTTTGCCGTGACTCATTTTTGGAGATGAGTCATTATTAAAATGAAGGACGGTTAACGACATAAGTAAACGAAAAATTATACCGGTAGGTTAACCGACTTGAAAAAAGTGAAGTATTGTTTCTTTATGATTTTATTTTTAGATTAATTTTTACACATCACACAGACAATCAGTCGGTCCCGGTTGTTTCAATCATTAGACCATAGACTAGGGTTGGCCACCAACTCGATATAAATTAACTAGCAGCGCCCCGCGGTTTTACCCGCGTTGTGCCCGTTCCCGTAGGAAATCTGGGATAAAATGTAGCCTATAGCCTTCCTCGATAAATAGACTATCTAACAGTGAAAGAATTATTCAAATCGGTTCAGTAGTTTCTGAGATTAGCGCGTTTAAACAAACAAACAAACAAACAAACAAAACAAACTCTTCAGCTTTATAATATTAGTATAGATGAATAATAAATAATAATAAATATGTTTATTTTCACTCACAAATTTAGTTTTAGTAATATAATCTAACTAACTGATACTAATACTTAAGGAACACACAATTTTTAATTTTTTTGAAAATTTAGCTTTTCTTTGGCAACCGCGTTTACGAGTATTATGCCTATTCCTCCTCACTGTACTGATATCTTCAGTGAGATGAGACGCCTAGCAGTGAGTTACAGGCTAATACTTCACTTTAACCTTTATAGTAATTAATACAATCATCAAAGTTTGACAAACAACAATGAAATAACAATCATAACAAAAAACCATCCCAAAGTTATTCCAAACACACGCCGCCATTTGTATTTCAACAATTGTGTGTGTGTGTGTGTGTGTGTGTGTGTGGTTTTATTTCCTTTAACACGAACCACTAAAACTGAGTAACGCTTTTAGTTAGTTTGTTAAACTGTAAAATATGAGGGTAGAGCGTTTTGTTGGGTCGACTTATTACATTCCGGTAGGTCACGTTCACAGGATGAGATAAAGTTGCACCCTTTGACGTTAAAAGTTGCTTACATTCACAGTACAAGACAAAGTTGCCTATTTTTCTCGCTATGACGTATAAAGTTGCCCACGTTATTAGATAAAACTTTATCTTTCCCTAGCCTTTTTTTGCTGTAGAGTATGCTCAATTTATAGTCGTTGAAAGCCTACGTTTATAGTACACTATAGAAAAAAAATTACTTTAGTAGCATGTCGATGGTTTTAAAAAGTTACCTGTTTTTGTCGCTCGAGATGCAAGTCGCGAGTTGATTTGCAGTCGCTGATTTTACTTGTAGTCGTACAAAAACACCCGTTTTTGTCATAAGTAACATAAATCGCTCTTGGCCAGTCGACAGCTGTACTAAGTCGCTCGTTATAGTTGTACAAAGACACTCGTGTTTGTCAACATAAGTCGCGATAAATGAATGTTACTGTCAAGTAATCGATTTATTTTAATCGATCGTTACAAATTTAGTAAGAGCTTTTATTTCTTGCTATTAAACCTGTCACGAAAAAAATGGCGTAGAAAATTATGTCAACCAACTTTTAAATATCTTCTTCTTCTTCTTCATCGAGTGGATGGTCACCCTGACCAATCCTGGTGTCAGAGTTATAGAGCCGCCGAAGGCCTCTGACATGGCTCATGTAACGACTACTATCCGTAGATAGTAACCGGGACCGACGGCTTAACGTGCCCACCGAAGCACGGGATCATCTTACTTTTCGGGCAATCAGGTGATTCCGCCTGCAATGCCTTAACCAAACTGAGGCCAGTCTCACAAAGAGATTTTTGTGAGATATTGTTGTCCCCACCGGGAATCGAACCCGGAACCTCCGGATCGTGAGCCGAGCGCTCAAACCACAAGACCACGGAGGCTGTTAAATATTAAGTAATATAATTCAAATTGGCAGAGAGATTGGCTGTTTAGGCGTAAACTAACAATTATTAAAATCGGTAAAATAAACACAGAATGTTGATCTTGGACCAAACAAGATTAAGAAATTGAATTGAAATTGACTATCAAGAAATAGAATTCAATCTATAATTAATCTTTTGTTCGTTAAAAATATTCAACTCTTTCAATTAATATTTTTCAATTTCTATGCAAATTAATCGCTGCAACAATTAGCAACTTAGTCGCTCCGTGTAAAACGGCCCCAACATCTTTATAACGTGATTATGTTATGATAAAGTAATAAAATGTTATAAACTATGGTAATTTGAGGTACCTTTGGTTTATAACGTGCCGTAAAGGACTCTATTCGTTTGATATTTGGTCGATCTCTGCGGAATAATTAACGTAATGGAACCAGTCATCGACATGTTTAGGTCCGTGCGTGAAACAAACTTAAGTAAAACAAAATTTAAAAACGTTACGATACTAGTTATTCTTAAAAACGATTAAGGATAGATTAAAGTTACATGAGTAATAGAATTCATTACTCTCTGATATATGAGCTTACGAAAAATTTAATGCAAAGTCAAATTTATGGAAATCACCACTAACCGACATTGAATCTCCATAGCTCGACCCCCAGTATTCAACATATGCCAGAAATCGACTACCAGTATTCGACATATGCCAGAAATCGACTACCAGTATTCGACATATGCCAGAAATCGACTAACAGTATTCAACATTTACCATTAATCAGATTTAAATTTGTAAATACTCTTCAACCAATAAACCAATTTGTTGACGCTTGTCAATTATGAGATATATAACAGGGCAGGGCAAAAATTAAAACATTATTGATTTTTTATATACTTTAATCAACATTTAAGTAACTTTAGGTATACTAGCGTAATTCTGGGTACACCATATTATTTTAGCTATCTTTTCGCTTTGCCTTACCGCTTCCATTGCCCACCGCATTTGTTCTGGGGTTTTTTTGGAGCCATCTGGAACAAGTTTCTAAGTATTTATAGTATTTTACTATTCATTGAAACGTACGTTAATGCCATTATTATTTGTTTAAACGGAAACTTACGTACGTCGGAGGCTACTGTTGAGAGTTCCTCAACACGTTTCGGTCACATTCGGTGACCTTCATCGAGGTCACCGAATGACTTTCATTGAGGGCTGATTCCCACCACACCCCTCGCACACCACATCGGTTCCAAGGACACGAATCAACAGAGCCCTGAGATTATGAGATCCCGAATTAGGACGCCGAGCTCTCTCATATGAGTGCTAGAGAGTGCTAGAGAGAAACGGTTACAGCTGGAGACACAGTCTACGGGTTGCAAATATGTCGTGCCGCATCCGGGAGCCCCCAGCAGACAGAACGCTGATGTACCTGCCTTACATAAGGGGTGTTACTGAAAAAATCTTAGACGAGGATCTTAGCCCGGGAAAAACGGAAAAACGGTCACCATTCGCGAGGATTCGCGAGGCCATTGAAATAAGTCGTTGTCCGAACTTTAATCGAAATAGTGGATGGATGCTGCCTACGGCCTGGAAACCATGTCTTCAGCTATCTTCGGAGAGAGTCACAAACGGGGTTAGTGAAGACACCGTGAGTTCGTTCTGCGTTCGGCCTCTACATGTAACGGACTCCGGGAGTACGGACAACTCCAGTGAAGGCTCTCTCTCGCCTATACAGCGCGAACCCACTCGTACGCAACCTCCACCTCAACAACCACAACAACAGCTCTCTGCGCGCGCGTTCCGCACGGCAGTGCGCTAGGCGTGAGTCCCGAGACCAGGGCCGAAACGAGACCGAGGGCCGAAACGTGTTGAGGAACTCTCAACAGTAGCCTCCGTCGTACGCAAGTTCCCGTTTGAACAAATATTTGGGTAAAAATAGTGTCAATATCACTATTTTTACCCAATGATCGACACTAATTATAACCAATGTTCGACACATTGTCGTTCACTGGTAAATAGACGTCAATGCATAAAATTCAAATACAGATTTGTTTAGCATCTCCTGCAGAACAAAGGCCACATGATAACTTAGAAAGTCACAATTAACGTAAGAATCGACACACGTCGAACACTAGAGAACTTCAGTATTCCAAAACCAGTAAATGACATCAACATTAACTTCACCTAAAAACAGCTATTCGCTTTGAAACTACATTCTATACCCTTGAAATCTCAACATCAAACCCCGAAATAAGTAAAAGTTCCGCTACAAAACCTATATTTTTTTAGTATTTGTGAAAACAATTTACTCACCTTCTAATCGATTTCACTAACAAAATGGATTTTTATTATAACGCGTCAATCGCGAATACATATTTTTAGACCAAAATGTCCGAGTGCTGTCAACTCATTGTAAAAGTCAGTGGTACGTCAGCTGTCACCCATCGCAGTGTTTCCATATTAATAAAATAAACAACTACTCTTATTTTTGGCGATGGACCAAAAAAAGTGTCGGTTACTGGACCTCGTCGATAACTGGATCCATCACGTTATATTGGACAATTTAGGTAGAAAGTTGGAAAGGTAAAGGAAGAATAATGGGTCAGCCAGTTAAGTAACAATAACAGTTACTTAACTGGCTGACTCAGAGACGTCAGTAAGTAAGATCGAGTAGGTTAGTAACAACCGGGACCGACAATTTAACGTGCCCTCCGAAGCGCGGCAGCGCTCAGATAGAAATGCCACTATCGGCCACCCATCCAAGTAGATGTCGGGCTGCACCTTGCTTAACAATTGATGAACTAACATCGCTTAGTCAAACTACGCCACGAACGCTAGATAGATGATGATGATAACCAAGATCTTTGCTCCAGGGGAACCAGCCATCAGGTCGAAGTATGCCCGCCTCATCATCCTGATGCCTCCAGACCCTCCACGCATCATCCAGGGTCCAGTTCTTCATGCTGTAGAGGATCGGGAGGTCAATCTGGAGTGCGTGTCCAGCAACGGAAGACCGGCTGCTGAGGTTAGTAGGTTTTTATACTGGCACCTTGAGAGTTCTGATTTCTTAGGATTAAGCGTGCTCCCGTCGCGTCCGCCCGCCGCGTACGCCCGTCGCGTGCGCCCGTTGCGTGCGCCCGTCGCGTACGCCCGCCGCGTGCGGCATCATATAAAAGTGAACCGTCGTCGCCGTGTGCGCCCGCTGCGTGCGGCTTCATACAAAAGTGAACCGTCGCGTGCGAACGCCGCGTGCGCCAGTCGCGTGCGGCCGCGATGGTTCACCTTTGTATGAAACCGCGACGGGCGCACGCTTAACGCAGTTTCGGCCCTTAAACGAACACTACGTAGAAGTCATCCCGTGACCACGAGCGGTGTATTCCGCTCGAAACGTCGGGTACGTATTTTAATAACTACGTTATATTTTCTGACGCGATACAGACCAGCTTCATTTAGTATAATGAATGCAAATCGGATAAAAAACCGGCCAAGTGCGAGTCGGACTCGCGCACGGAGGGTTCCGTACTTTAAAAAACGACCAAAAATCTCGTTTATTGTATGGGAGCCCCTTGAATATTTGTTTTATTTTATTTTTAGTATTTTGTTATAGCAGCAATAGAAATACATCATCTGTGAAAATTTCAACTGTCTAGCTATCACCGTTCTTGAGATATAGCCTGGTGACAGACGGACGGACGGATAGCGAAGGCTTAGTAATAGAGTCCTGTTTTTACCATTTGGGTACGGAACCCTAAAAAAGACACTACGTTGAAGTTCGAGTAGGTTAGTGTCCACTGTCCAACTCTAGTGTTGAAGTTTCAACCCCAATTCTCTGTCACAACTGAACTCCTTCAATCAACTTAATCCTAGTTCACGTGCTAAACTGAGATCAAAACTTCAAAATTGATTCTCTGAAACCGAGTTTAGCTCATCGTGGTTCTAGATAGAAATAGCGAATTTGCAGCTTAGACCGCTTAAAGGCCTCAGAGACGGTCTAAATATTGGGATTGTTATGATTGACAAGCCCATTGGAACAGTGGCAGTGAGAGCGCTTACTGTGTCGGGTTCGATTCCCATCCGGTGTCAACAATATGTGCAGACATTGTTGTTGGCGACGACGTCTGGGTGTCAATTATATATTATTATAAAGTATTTGTGTATGCATATGTAGCAGTATCAGTTAGTTAGATTCTATAATATAAGGACTAATAAACTGTTTATTTTTACCGGGTATATTTATTTATTTAATTTTTAAAAACCTGTCGGGGCTGGATGCCATTTCGAAATTCTCCTATTTTCTAGATCACTATACCATAAGTACTAGAATATAACATGCAACCTTATTTCCAGATAACCTGGGTAGACAACGACGGCGGTGTCCTAACCAACGGCGTGGACTACTCAGTGGAACCCATGCCCGACGGTCGCAGGTTCACTGCCCGGTCCGTGCTACACCTCCGACCCAGAAGACATCACCACAACCAGACATTCACTTGTCAAGCTCAAAATACGGCCGATCGGGCTTACAGATCAGTTACTATTAAGCTGCAGGTATGTAACTTATAATGATGTAGTTATATTAAGTCGTTCGCCTTATACGGTCGCTGAAATAGTTTCAAAGAACGTTGGTCACCGAAGTCATCTTGCGGGTGCGGGTTAGTGTGACACCTTTCATACAAGGAATACGACGTCACGCGACCCGCACCCGACCCGCAACCGCACAATGTGTGTCTTGCGCTAGTAGGACCTACGTTTAAGAATATTGTTCCTGGGATAAGCTCAGCAAGGCTCAAGACACTTATGGTAGAACACAGACTAGGTGAAAAGATTTAGACGGAATACAATTATTTAAAAAATAAGCAAATTACTTTAGTATGTACCTAATTAAGAATTTTATAGAAGGATCCATTTTTTGTAGATTTATTTAGAATATCCCACTCCTGGGCAAATACTTTCCTTAAGGCGAGGATATGTGAAAATAACGCGCATAGTCGCTACTTTGACGATCAAATATCAACACTTCTATCGATTCTATAAATAAAATAAAAACACCAATTAAAAGAATATATCCTTAATAAAATTTTAAATCGAATAGAATTTTAAAATTCATTATAATAATGTAGAAATAAGATGCACGAGATTATGTAAAAGTTGCACCAAATATTATTTTCTCGTCCTAGATCTCGTTATTTGAAGCGATAGTCATAGTTTTTTTTAGGAATATCAATTTCCTAATACTCACTTAGATTTTAAATCAGTTACATTTTTCATTTGACCCGCCAATTTCTATAAAAACGCAAAAGAGTTCAAATATTTGCCCGCCACGTATCACGCACTCGTGTCTTGCTTCACAAATCTCAACCTTATTTTATGGAATTAAGAACACCCCCTCAGCTCTGTCCGAGCGCCACATATCCTCGCCTTAACGCTTACCTAGCATCTCTGTTCTGGGCTAGATTAAGCCAATCCCTGCCAAACCTGTCAAGATAAAATTACTACACGATTTGTAGTTGTTTAACCGGAACCGGGTTATCATCTAACACGATATACTCGTAATTAAAACCAAATCGAAATCGGTTCATCTTATTCCAAATCCCAATTTAAAAATGATCTTGGAGGTCTTCTAAAAGAACTAAAAGTTATCTTCTTCTTCATCGAGTGGATGGTCAACCTGACCAATCCTGGTGTAAGAGTTAAAAAGTTATAAAATGTACTCATATGAGTATAAAAAAAAGTATCGACTTAGAATCGTACATTACATTTAAGCTACGATCGTTTTGTATTCGTCGACAAGACCTAATCATCTCGTTCATAGTAGCTCCGTAGATTTTGACGTTTCGTCTATCCAATTGCATATATCCTGTTATTCTATAATAATTATGTAGTCTGGATACAGTAAATAAAACTTGCTAGATAAAGCGCTATAATATTTACATTCTGAAAGTTTGCTTGATCGTGCACTTAAAACTTGTGCGTTTATTCGTTCTTATTGTTAGGTTAATAGGATTCAAAGTTGCTTACGTTGTATTTGTAAAGTTGCTTTATATGGGAAAGTTTAAGTTTTAACTGCGTAGCGTGATAAGAATTTGTGAAGGGAAAATTACTCAAATATTTTATATGAATGAAAAAGAAATGCAGTATTACATGTATTAATATTATAACTAGCTACACCCCACTGGTTTACCCCCATTCTCTCGCACTCGTAGGCCGATAGTGGCATTTCTATCTGAGCGCTACCATGCTTCAGATGGCAGTTTAAATTATTGATCCCTGTTCTTTCAATCGTTAGGTCATGTCGGAGGCCTTTAGGTGGTCTAAAAACTCCGACACCAGGGTTGACCACTTACCTACTCGGACTTTCTTGGAGGATTAAACTCCTTCTTTGGATAACGATATAAATTCAAAATCAAACTCAGCTTAATCAGCTCAGCCATTTTCGAGTTATATCAAGATAAATGAACCACGATTGATTTTCATATCACTACTTAGTATAAAACAAAGTCGCTACTTTTGTCTGTTTGTTTGTCTGTATGCTTAAATCTTTAAAATTACGCAACGGATTTTGATGCGGTTTTTTGTAATAGGTAGAGTGATTCAAGAGGAAGGTTTTTATGTAAAAAAAATCCCGAAATTCCCACGGGAACGGGCACAACGCGGGTAAAACCACGGGGCGCTGCTAGTAGTAAATAAAATACAAAAAATAAATACCCCGGATAAATTCACACACGGTTATTTAGACCCAAACTAAGCTCTAAGCTTGTATCATGGAATCTAGCTCACTGATACTACTACATATACTCGTACATACACGAATACTTTATAAGAATATATAAATGGCACCCAAACGTCGTCGACAACACCTACGTCTGCATCGTTATTTGATTTATTCGTGACATTTTAATAGCATACACATGTATGTATATATACACATATTTCATACACTTATTAATACTCATATACCTACCATATTTATTTAATAAGTCCCACATACCAACATCAAAGGAATTCATAGCAAAAAGAACCGAACAAGCACACACATAGAAAAAAAAGCTTCGTATAATTTCTCCCGTACAAATTGTAAAGAAATGAACAAATATTTTCTTACAATTATACAAGTCATTTGATATACTTAGCGTGTACAATTTCGACGCAAACATTATCAAAGAAAAGTTAAAAAGATGAAACGCAAACATTTATAAACATTAAGGTATTAGTTACTAGCCGCGCCCCGCGGTTTCACCCACGTTGTACCCGTTCCCGCGGGAATTTCGGGATTAAATATATCCCATGTGTTATTCTGATGTATAACCTACATTACTGTAAAGTTTCATCTAAATCCGTGCAGTAGTTTTTGCATGAAAGAGCAACAAATATACATCCATACATACATCCATCCTCACAAACTTTCTTATTAATAATATTAGTAGGATTTACTAACACACAAAACGCCTCGGTTGTCTAGTGGTATGTGGACTCGCCTGACAAGACTGAGGTCCCGGGTTGAATACCTAGGCCAAGCGAAAACATATTTCATACTTTGGAAACATGGCTCGTTTGAGATCACCAACCCCCATTTGGCAAGCGTGGTGATTACGCCTAATAATTCTCACTGATATCTTCAGTGAGATGAGAGGCCTTTGCCCAGCAATGAGACATTACAGGCTTATACTTTACTTAACTTCACTTTACACACGAGTGAAAAGTTATGTAAATGGAAAATAAGCAAAATATATATCTCTAATTGAAGTCGGTTACGTAAATTACAAGTTGAGCCAAGTTCCAATAAACGGATATAAAGAAAAAAACGAAATAAGGAAACAGACGTCTGTAAAAAAATCCATTCCACATTTCTCTATACATCCTCTTTTAGAAATACGCTGATTCGGCTTTGAGATCCGACCAAGCTACAAAGACCTCCCAAATTTGTCACGGGCAAACTGAAACGTACACGTTTCAAATTGTGTTAGAGCTCTTTTAATTCTGGTCGTGGTTTTATATTGGTTGAGTGAAAATAAGAGTTGTATGTAGGCTCTAATTTCAAATAGTATGTCAGCAGTAATATCTTCTGTAAGACGTTAAGGATATCTACCTTTAAGTCAGCATTAAAATCGAATGCTTACGCTATAGGTTGCTGAGCAATACAAGGCATTCATTATGGTCGCCATTTTCTTTTATTTTATTGCGCAGGATCTTTTTAATGGTTATTAAATTGAATTGAATGGAGTTGGGAGATAAAATTAAGGTTAAGAAGCATTTCTGTAAGAATTTTGTTACATAAACATGGTTATAAACAAAATTAGGTTAATAAGTTCGAGCTTGCAATGTTGTGGAGACTGGCAACGTTAATCGGACTTAATGCTGTTTATTGTATCTTTAGTGAGGAAGAAGATTTGAACCAGTAATAATTACTATCTATAGTAATCTAATGTACTAATGTAATATAGGTGAAGAGTGTATTTGTTTAACCGCGCTAATCTCAGAAACTACCAGTCCTATTTGCTTTATTATAGGCTTTCATCCCGAAATTCCGCCGGGAACAGGCATAATACGGGTACCACCTCGGGGTGTTGCTAGTCTATTTATAGTAATCTTGCTCTATAAATCCTGCAACTACCTACAAGATCCGCGCCCCGCGGTTTCACCCGCGTTGTTCCCGTTCCCGTGGGAATTTCGGGATAAAATGTATCCCATGTGTTATTCTGATGTATAACCTATTATACTGTGAAGTTTCATTCAAATCCATCCAGTAGTTTTTTCGTGAAAGAGTAACAAACATACATACATACATACATACATACATCCTCATAAACTGTCGCATTTATAACATTAGTAGGATGAACTACAGTATTGAACTGCAGTAAACTATCGCATTACAATTGAAAACATCTCTGTAAGGCCGACGCCTCTGTTTAGTCTAGACGAAGCCATATAACGTAGGAATTAAACAACACATTGATACCTACGTTAAATTTACACACACATGCATAAACAACAATAAAAGGATCAAGTGTTTTTAACAGGCACTATACAAGACACAACACACGGTTAGTTAGACCCAAACTAAGCTCTAAGCTTGTATTATGGAATCTAACTACATAACTTCTTCATCGAGTGGACGGTCAACCTGACCAATCCTAGTGTCAGAGTTATTAAGCCGCCAAAGGCCTCTGACATGGCTCAAGTAACGACTTCTATCCGTAGAAAGTAACCGGGACCGAACGGCTTAACGTGCCCTCCGAAGCACGGAATCATCTTACTTTTCGGGCCATCAGGTGATTCAGCCTGCAATGCCCTAACCAAACTGAGGATAGTCACGCAAAGAGATTTTTGTGAGATATTCTCCTTACCGGGAATCGAACCCGGAACCTCCGGATCGTGAGCCGAGCGCTCAAACCAGAAGACCATGGAGGCTGTTATGGAACATAACTAACTGATACTAATACATATAAAATTAAATAACACAATCATTAGAAAGTCAAGTTCTTTAAGAAGGAAATACAAGAATAGCATTACGTAACCAAACATCAAGCTGCAAGACTTCCTAGTTTATAAATAAAAGAATGTCGAAGAAATAAAAACTGCACATTTCCCATCAATTGTGGGCTACAATCAACTACCTACTTAAGATTAACGCCTTTTATAAAAACAGAACAATCGAGTTAAGATGGTAACACACTGCGCTATGAATATTTATATTCCAAGCTGTACAAACTATGAAATTCTAAGCTATACAAAGCTTTTCTCACTCGCTCGCGTACTAGCCGGCTCACAGCTTGTAAACTCGCTCTGTAAACACACCCTGCGTTTCTATAGAAGCGGAGAGGAGGTGAGCGGAGCTCAATCACAATATTCACAAAATTTCACAACTAGCAGCGCCCCGCGGTTTTACCCGCGTAGTACCCGTCCCCGTGTGAATTTCGGGATGAAAAATAGCCTATAACATCTCGTTGAATGTGGCTATCTATTACAAAAGGAATTATTCAAATCGGACGGATAATTCCTAAGATTATCTCGAACATACAAACAAACAAACAAACTTACAAATTTTACCTCTTTATAATATTAGTATTACGAAAAGATTTCGACAATATCAAAACGATGTTTGACAATCCCAATGTAAGGCAATCCAACAAAGGTAGGTATTACGTCTTTATTATGTCTGTTTCCCAAAAATCTATACTAATATTATAAAGCTGAAGAGTTTGTTTTGTTTGTTTGTTTGTTTGTTTAAACGCGCTAATCTCAGAAACTACTGAACCGATTTGAATAATTCTTTCACTGTTAGATAGTCTATTTATCGAGGAAGGCTATAGGCTACATTTTATCCCGGATTTCCTACGGGAACGGGCACAACGCGGGTAAAACCGCGGGGCGCTGCTAGTTCTTAAATATAATCTTTCTATATTCGCTCGCTTGCTTGCGCCGTGACACCTATCGCACGCCCGATTATTTATTACTAACAGTGCCCCGCGGTTTTACCCGCGTTGTGCCCGTCCCCTTGTTAATTTTGGGAATTTTTATACATATAAACCTTCGTCTTGAATCACTTTATCTATTTAAAAAGCCGCGTCAACATCTGTTGCGTAATTTAAAGATCAAAGCATACTTAAGGACAAACAGCAGAAAGCGACTTTGTTTTATACTTTGTATTGATTATATAATATTTTAACCATTCCTCCTCACTGTACTGATATCTTCAGTGAGATGAGAGGCGTTTATCCAACAGTGGGACATTAAAGGCAATACTTACTTATTTCAATCTCTCACTGTATCACAATCTTAAATTTTCTTTAAAAACGTAGAGCGAGGTAAAGTTTCCAGAAGAGGTACTTCGATCTTCCTGATTGGGGGATGTTTTTATCTCTTATTTTATCTAGAAGATAGCGCTTCTGCTAGTTTTTATTGCTTCTTTACTCTTTGATTAAAGACGGCACCCTTTTCGTTCGTCGGAAAGGTGGTGAAATTTCTCCGTTTTAACTAGAATTGGAGGCTTTAGATATCTCTGTTTTATATGGGTGGGAATTCTACCTATATCTTATACTAGCTGCGGTGTTACCCGTGTACAAAGGAGACTGGAGGGTAAATATCAGGATTTTTAGTATGTTTTCTCCCTAAGCACTCTGAATAAGTGAAGAAATCCTATCACATGATATTTTAAAATTCACATACAGGTTACAACTTAATAATAACTTACATATCTAGTACAGTTTACCCCAAACAGAAATCCCAAAACCGGGTAAAATATACCCACTACTTGAATCTTTTAAATTATAATGACATCGTATTCAAAAGCTTCCAACCCCACCGCGGTCATACACTACACACTTTATTAATCCTTTGAAAAAACACGGTAAATATTTAAAATCGTATTACTTACAGTTCCTTGTATGTTTTTTCACGTCTTCCTTGTATCGTGCTGTTTTTATTTCTTTAGCTTTGAGTGTACAGTTATCGGCCGAAAGTCTTACCCTTAATATTTGGAGATTGGTAGTAAAAGTAAGTTCGAGTAGGTTAGTGGCCAACCCTGGTGTCGGAGTTTTTAGACCACCTAAAGGCCTCCGACATGGTCTAACGATTGAAAGAACTGGGACCGACAATTTAACGTGCCCTTCGAAGCACAGTACAATTCGACTTTTAAAAAAAATAAATGAAGTATACAAAGCTACACACCGATAGTGAGAGAGAGCGAGTGAGATGAAGAAAGAGATAGACATAACGCTCCCTAAAACTTTAATTTTATATTTTAGTTTCATAGTCAAATATTTTTATTCAGTTTTGGCCCCAAACGTACGGTCAGCCAAATATGTGGTCTACCACCCTACGGTTGAGATTCATTTGAACGTCATGAAACAACAAGGTCAATTTTAAACGTCATAACATAATTGTGCATAGAAAAGTCAACCTTAGCGATCGTTACATCTCGCAGAAACTTTTGTCAAAAGTGGTAGACCACTTTCTTGGCCGACCGTACCAACGTTTCTCATTCAAAAATCGAGTGGTAGGTCTTTTTCCCACTAACTGTATATTCTTGTCCCTTTTTTATATGTCATCAAAAATTCAAAAAGATTTCAGCACGATGCACGTATTTTACGTTCGAAACGCGAATTCGAGTTTGTTTTTACTGCGAATATGTTTTTGGGTTCATACGTTTTTATTTTACATGGTTTTTGTGCTGTTTTGAAATTCTTTTGATATTCAAATTGAATTTGTGAAATATGTGACGTTGTTGATAGGGAGAGGGAGGGAGATTCTTTACGGTGACAGATGTAATTTGTTTAGACTCTCTTAGAGAACACTCTAAACTTTGGAGTGTCATTGATTGAGCGAGTTTACAAGCTGATAGCTGGCGTTCTAATGACAAATGTCAGACGGTCGTGTCGCAAGCTGTGAGCTAGATTCGAGTTACCGATAGATTATCCCGAAATTCCCCTAGGAACGGGAGGTAAAACCGTGTGGCATTGCTAGTTTACTAGTTTGTTTTTCCCTACATCCATCTACTAGAGCCTAGCTCTATAGTTTAAAAAACAATGGAAATATGCCTTTATATAATAAAACTTAATAGCTATGTTGTTTTGTTTGAAGGTACAATACGCACCAAAAGTGAAAATGTTTATCAAAACCGGAGTCAACAGAGATATGATACAAGAAGGGGACACTTTAGTTATAGGTTTGTATTCAATTATATTGTTAATTTAATTAAACTACTTTTTTTTTAGAGCTGATTTTTTTATGAAATGCCAAATCACTGCACTGAATTATTTGTTGAACTACATATATAATTCTTGAGTTTGAGAAGGGGCTGGAAGCGTTTGAGATGTGGTGTTTGAGAATTGTGACAGCTTATTTTGTTTACTACCGAACTGAAACAAAAGTTTTAAAACAGTTCCAAGTTCAACCATATTACAACCATGACACCTAGCAATAAAGTAGCAAATCTTATGAATACAATAAGAGCTCACTTTTCAAATGAGGCCTTATTCACCGAGACGTATTTCTTGCGCCGACCCGACATTGTTGTGTATTGGTTGATCGAAGGCTAAATATAATTAAGAATGCTTGTGCATTGTGCAATATGTCTATAATATATTTTATTTGTTACAGGCTGCCAAGCGACGGCTAATCCCAATAATTTGACTTACAAATGGTTCGTCAATAACGAATTATTGTTCGGAAACATGAGAAATGAACTTGTAAGTATAACCTTTAATTAATAATTTAGAAATAAATGTCCACACTGAAAATTTCAAAAACATATAGCCACTTAACAATTCATACTATATAACTCGAGTTTCTCACAATAATGTACACAGTTTTGGCAAAAATATGGACACAGGTTGTTTTCAGGTTGTATACACGATCACATGCAGAAATATGTATCCATTATGAATTACAATAATATGTATTTACGATGATGGTGACGAATGATTTTGATAAAAAAACTGTATCTTGATTTTAAACTAAGTTAGCTTAGTAATATGAAATTAATATGAGCCATGTCAGAGGCCTTGGGCGGCTCAATAACTCTGACACCAGGATTGGTCAGGTTGACCATCCACTCGATGAAGAAGAGTATGAAATTAGTAAGTTGTCTCTATCAAAAACTAATTTCAAACCTGATTCCGATTCCGCCGCCACCATTGTTTTTAAATCGATTAAAACCAAGATCTGTCCAGGAGCATAATCTTTCATACACTTGATACACTTTCATATACTTAATTATAATGGAATTAATTTTTGAAACAGGTTCATAAACGATGGAAATATAATGTAATAAACATGCAAAAAAAACATACAATAGAAAAACAGATGGGATAAATTTAATCCCGAAATTCCCACAAGAAAAGTTTCAACGTGGGTAACACCGCTGGGCGCGGCTATTATTAATAAAGCTAAGCCTCATACCTTTAGGTCAATATCGGTCAAAACTGTAATTCCCAATATACTGAAATTCAGCTGACCGTTCTAATAAATTGCCTTTTCCAATATTTTACACAAAATGTCTTCAAAAGAGGAAAATTTTAAATTCTTTCCATTTTTGGCACTACTCACACCTGCAATATGCATTTTACATTATACTGTATGATGCTGTGTTTCATAAAACTGTCTACGTTTAAGGGTGAGCACACTGTAGACAAGACTGTATTTAGACAGTTTTTTAGTCTATGACCGCAGACTTGAAACAAGACGTCTAACAGATTTTTTTAATCGACTTTAAGAACCAAAGAAGGAGATTCGATCTCAATTCGTCGCGTAAATAGTTTTTTTTGTACATGTTACCTGATAACTTCGTCGTTTATAAACCGATTTGGGAAATTCTGGCCGCGTGTGAAAAGGAATGCTTACTTACAGAATGGTCCTATTTTTAACTGATTAAAAAAAATGTTAGTAACCTTGTTTAAAAGATTGAAGTTAGTTTATCGGTTAAAAACTGTTTGTCACCATATTTTTTGTCAGTTACACTTAAGAAATACTAGACACCTTTTATGAAAAAAAAAATTTAATAGATTTATTTCATAATACAAATAGCATACTATTATGCATACTATTATGCATAATATTATTCGAGGAGTCTCCATTTAAGCAAAAACATTATAAGACTAAAACAGTTTTGTTGTTGTCAGTCAGTTTTAAGACTGTTTTGAGTATAGTGCGTGCGGGCCCTAAACCGGCGAGGCAATTCTAGTATGATGTGTGTGCACTAGTTTTTGATGGACATGCTGTATCATAAAGATGTGTCCACAGTTTTAGACTTTATTTTTGAGATGCATTAGGGTTATAGTCGTTTGAGGTGTAACATAAATAGCCGGAACTATACCACCATTACTGTATTATGTCTGAAAATACAGCTGAGCTCTAATACACTTTTTGTATATTTTTTTATTCAATGTCAAATTAATGTCCCACTACCGAGCACAACAACAAACACCAACAGCCTCCATGTTCTTGTGGTTTGAGCGCTCGGCTCACAATCCGGAGGTTCCGGGTTCGATTCCCGGTGGGGACAATATCTCACAAAAATCTCTTGGTGAGATTGCCCACAGTTTGGTTAGGGCGTTGCAGGCTGAATCACCTGATTGCCCGAAAAGTTGGACGATTTCGTGCTTCGGAGGGCACGTTAAGCCGTCGGTCCCGGTTACTTTCTACGGATAGTAGTCGTTACAAGAGCCATATCAGAGGCCTTTGGCGGCTCAATAACTCTGACACCAGGATTGGTCAGGTTGACTACTCGATGAAGAAGACTACCGAGCAAAGGCCTCTCTTACTGAATATATCAGTACAGTCACGAGCAAAAGTATAATGAAGTTAGTTACTAAGTTCTCTATCCTAACCCGTCCATTTATTACAGGTACTTAGCAATATATCTCGCAAGTTGAACGACGCGACTGTCAGATGTGAGGTTCACAACATCGTCGGCAAGAGCGCGGACACGAAAACTTTGCAAGTTGTTTGTGAGTTTGACTTCTTTTGGTTTTTAGGAGTTATAGCAGAGGCGAGGTTAGACTGAGCTGTGTTAGATGTCACCCGCACTCAGATATGTCAAATGATTCCTTAGAGATTTACTCAGTGATTTTGACATGTAAAGTTACTTCTACATCTTCTATCTATATAAATAAAAATGAATTGCTGTTCGTTAGTCTGCTTAAAACTCGAGAACGGCTGAACCGATTTGGCTAATTTTGGTCTTGAAATATTCATGAAAGTCCAGGGAAGGTTTAAACGGTAAGCAGTGAGGAAAAAATGCAGGTGAAACTGCAGGGCACAGTTAGTATAATATGAAAAGGAATTGTTGAATGTGTTGCTAACCGCATAACTTCAGAATGACTGCACCAAATTGGATGATTATTTTTTTATGTGTTTCATAAGAAACAATAATAATGTCAGAACAAGGTTTTTAAATACGAAAATAAGTACTAAAATCTCAAAATTCCACAGCTAGTAGGTATATCATAAAAATGAGGAGAGCTTTTGTTTGAACGCGTTAATCTCAGAAACTACTATTCCGATTTTGATAATTCTTTTTGTAATAGATAGCTACATTCAACGGGAAAGTTAAAGGCGTTATTTTTCATTCCGAAATTTAGGAAAAGCCTGAATGTTTCTTGGATGGGTGGCCGATAGTAGCATTTCTATCTGAGCGCTACCGTGCTTCGGAGGGCAAGTTAAATGACCAGTTCCGGTTGTTTCAATCGTCAGACCATGTTGAGGCCTTTAGGCGGTCTAAAAACTCTGACACCAGGGTTGGCCACTAACCTATACGAACTTACTTATCTTCATAAATATGACTCAGGGGCACTCGTGTGGTAAAACTACTACAGACTTGTTTTTTCTATATTACTAAGTAAAATATTAGCTTGCTAAGAAAATAATAACATTATAACAATTAAATTGAAGTAATTAACCAGCAATATAAAATGAAAGTACCCACACCTCATCAAAACAGCAACACAAAAGGCAAAAGGTCAAAATTGTGTATGTATTGTGTGATTTCATTTAGAAATCTATTCAAATTAGCTTTTGAAAGCACTAACAGACTTTCAGATAACAATACAATTTTGACATAATTTATTTATATTGTTACTATTGTTAGACGCTTTTGTTCACGTATATATCTACCTACAAGTAAAATCAGTAGGTACTAATATAAAAAGTTTATTTTAACGACATAGTTACTAGTCAAATTTAAATAAATCTTCTACATTCAACAAGAAGGTTATGGGCTATTTTTCATTCTGAAATCCCACAGAAACGGGCTTAACGTGGGGAAAACCGCGGTTAGCAGCTAGCTACTACAACAAAATAGCTAAAGGGCGATTTAGTTTGTTTGTACACCCTAATCTATGTAACTACCATTTGAATTTGGAAAAATCTATTTGTATATGATAGACGAAATCAAGAGTTGTTTATATAGAATAGGAATTTCGTTAACGTAATGCCACATGCCTTGTATTGTTAATGGGCTGCCTCAGTAAAGAGTACCACACAGCTTCAAATTTAATCAATATTTTATCAAGTTGAAAATGTCATATAAAAAATTGCCACAAAACTAAAAAAAAAAAATTATCAAACTAAATTGGCACAATCAGTGAACCAGTCCTGTATCAGTTTGGTCGACGTGAACATCTCCCGTAAACTGTCGAACGTCTTCGTCGTCAAGTATTGGGAACATGTCCACACGTGCTCTTTATAAGGCTACATTTGTCATTCTAAAATTAACACACAAACACAGGACACACAAACAAGGTACCGTCAGCGAGTCACCTGTACCATACGGAGTACCTTGTCACATTAAAATATGAACAATGATATTTACACCAATTAACAAACAAATACCTCAAATCACTCTCCAATTCCATCACCCAAAAATATAAACGTATTGTTTCGAAAAGTTCATTATATCAAACCTTTTTAGACACAAAAACGGTAATTGTTACCGAGACTCGGTTTTGGAGGGAAAAACCTAAGGGCCTTTTTACATTGAAAATTATGTACTTATAAATAGGCTGTTGTTTGTGTAATTGCTTTGATTATTGCGGGGGTGTCTTTATTTTCAAATTGACGATGAGATTGATATACTTAGATAATTAGTTTATGTACTAGCGGCGCCCCGCGGTTTTACCCGCGTTGTGCCCGTTCCTGTGGGAATTTCGAGATGAAAAGTAGCATATAACCTTCCCGTTGAATGTGGCTATCCATTACAAAAAGAATTATTCGAATCGGATTGGTAGTTTTTGAGATTAGCGCGTTCGAAGTAAAAACAATTTCTTCAGATTTATTATATTAAGTAAAGATTTAGATTTTACTGTCTCTTTCGTTACCTGATTTTCTGATTTTATAGTGCTTTGGAGGCCACGTTAAATAGTCGGTCCCGGTTGTTTCAATCGTTAGACCATGTCGGAGGCCTTTAGGCGGTCTAAAAACTCCGACACCATGGTTGGCCACTAACCTACTCGAACTTACTTTACTGTACTTATCTTTACTCATACGTATGTTTCTTTGCAGACGGTCCATCTTTTCTGGTGAAGCCACAGAACGTAGAAGGCGAACCTGGAGCCATGGCCACCCTGAATTGTATAGTCGATGGATACCCAGCTCCTAAGGTCACCTGGCTGAGATATGACAAGGAACGGTTTGTTGTAAGTACATACATAGTATACTTTACCACATACAATATCTATATATAAAAGGCAGACCTGACTGACTGACTGACTCACTGACACTGACTATATTATTGGGGTTCCTTTTATGATGTCAGTGGGCACTAAGAAACGATTTTGCGAAATTCAACCCTAAAAAGAGTTGGCTCATTCAACCGAAGCAAAGCAAGTATATAAACGAAAGCCTTTTTAATTACACCATTTATAACTCAAGAGCGGCTGCACCGATTTTAATGATTATTTTTTATCAACCGTTCTATATAATTGAGTTATGTCTTTTGACTAATAAAGACTATTTCATCTGCAGAGAGTAAGCAAGTCTTCAAACTTGACAGTAGTGGTGAGTCATCACAGCGCTGGCCAGTACTGGTGCAGAGGCAGCGTGGAGAACCGACAGGATGTGGAGGCACCAGCCATGGTCTATATCAGAGGTAGGTACCAAGCACTGTAGGACTATACTCTACACTGCATTCAGACATAATCCGCCTTATCAATAACGTGGTGTAACTAAAACACTGTTATAATGTGTTTTGTCTCTTTTGCTCTTCGGAAAATTGCGTATGTCAGAAAGTGACAAACCATTTGATAGCTTACATGTTCTTAATACGCGTTTATTCATATGGCCCGGAGAGTATACGGATGCGTGCCTATTGAAGCGGAGTGGAGCTGTGCGTAGCTGAACTGACCAATCACAATGCATTACGAAAAGATTTTGACAATTTTGATGCGTTTTTTGACAAGCCCGTTGGTACAGTGGCAGTGAGAGCGCTTACTGTGTCGGGGGTTGCGGGTTCGATTCCCGCCCGGAGTCAACAATATGTGAAGACATAGTTGTTGGCGACGACGTCTGGGTGTCAATTATATATTCTTATAAAGTATTTGTGTATATATATGTACTAGTATCAGTTAGTTAGATTCCATATTACAAGCTTAGAGCTTACTTTGGGTCTAATTAACCGTGAGTGAATTTGTCCGGGTGTATTTATTTATTTGTTATTATTATTTATTGGTGAATTGAACTCCGCACAGCTCCGTTTCAATGGAAACACACCCTTAGACAGTATTCTGGGTTAATAAGTTGAACTTTACGCGTAATTTAACCCCTACACTACGTTTCCAGAGAAGCGGAGTGGAATAGAGCGGTGCTTCATTCACCAAAAACAACACATTACGCAAAGATTCTGACAATGTCCTTTACTGTTTGACAATTTCAATGCGTTGTGATTGGTTAGTTCAGGCTCGCACCGCTCCGCTTATATTGAGCGCGCTTGCTCGTCAAATAATAGATAAAACTTCAAACAATCACGCTTATTGACTACTAGCCGCGCCCCATGTCGTTACCCGCGTTGTATCCGTTCCCGCGGGAATTTCGGGATAAAATGTATCCCATGTGTTATTCTGATATATAACCTATATTACTGTAAAGTTTCATCTACATCCCTTCAGTAGTTTTTGCGTGAAAGAGCAACAAACAAACATATATACATCCAAACATACATCCATCCTCACGAACTTTCGCATTTATAATATTAGCAGGAGTAGGATAGGATAGGATAGGATTGAAAGTGCAGCGTGTAAACTCGCTTGATTTTAAACGATATCTTTGAGGTAAAATCACGACAGTTATTGGCAACACCACTAATACCCGTATTCGCTAAATATAATTAGCAAATTAATTAAAACCAACACTCGTTTTGAATTGAAAATGGCGGTTCTCATTTAAGGTTTAATTCGCGTTAATTTGGACTCGTTTAAATTATCATTTGCACGCGTGATATGAATATTGTTATGGTTTGTTCTGGTACGTTTAATATGAAGTAAGTTTGGGTAGGTAAGTGGCTTAGTATCGGAGTTTTAGACCGCCTAAAGGCCTTCGACATGGTCTAATAATTGAAACAACTGACGTCAGTTTTTCATACTAATTTTATGCTACTTTTCATCCCAAAATTCCCGAAACTCCCAAAATTCTTCAAAAATTCGGGAACGGATACAATGTGGGGAGGAAAACCGCTAGAACAGGTAACGCATTGACGGGTAAATTGCTGGTAAATATACAGGAAACAGCAAGTCAAAAAGGAACTTTAGACTACTGCTACAAAATAACATATTAACGGGCAAAATATCGGGTAAAATAAGGGCAAATCCACAGAAAACATCAAGTCAATTTAAAAACATAAAAGTATCAAGTAACAACGCAGCTTCTTCAACAAAACGAATCCGTCGTGATATTTGTAATGACGTGTTTCCTATAGAAACTTCCCGAGAACATTTACAAACATTTGCTTTACAAAAAGTAGTACTAACTGCGAATATAATACTTTCAACTTTTTAACGGTAACTTTTAACAAACGATATCAGAACGACCCGACATTTTGACGGAGTTTTTTTTGAGTTATTCACAAAGGTTGTCGTCTTGAGGTCATATTTAAAGTTGGGTTTGTGAAATATGATCGTTACATGTTTAAAGTTTGAGCCGTTTTTTTTACTTTTGTGTGAGCAGATTTGGTTAAGTGGTTTTCAAAATCCGTTTTTGACATTTATATCATTATCAAAGCCTCGGTGGTCTAGGGGTATGTGCACGCGCCTACCAAGATTGAGGTCCCGGGTTCAATTCCCGGGTCGCGCGAAAATATGTATTCTCAAACATGGCTCGAGTTTGACATCACCAACCCGCATTAGGCAAGTGGGATGATTATGCCTAATCCGCCTCAATGTACTGATATTTTCAGTGAGAAAAGATATCTTTGCCCGCCAGGGGTCAGTACAGGCGAATTCTTTACTTTAATACCATTATCATGCTTTGTCACTAAAGATGCATGTAAAACAGCTTAGTTAGTAACTCGGAAGTGGATAAAAGATCCACTTAACTTACAATAACTTGAAAGATTTAATACAAACATCGGAACAGGTGACACTAAATAAAAGCGAAACCAGTGGGGCAAGCATATATTATTATGTAACTGAAGACATACTCTTTCCGGGAGATTTAAAGTCTTTCTCTCGAGCGACAAAAATATACATGTTGCCGTTTATATAAGACTAGCAGCGCCCCGCGATTTTACCCTCTTTGTGCTTGTTCCCGTGGGAATTTCGGGATGAAAAATGGCCTTATTACCTTCCCGTTGAATGTGGCTATCCATTGCAAAAAGAATTATTCAAATCGGACTGATAATTCCTGAGATTACCTCGAACATACAAACCAATAAACAAACTTATAATTTTTACCTCTATATAATATTAGTACCTAGAGGAAACTCCCACATAAAACCATTCTCATGTAGTCTTCAATTGAGAGTAAAAACAAGAGTTTTACCAGCATGTGGATATAGAGAAATTTGTCTAAAAAGACGAGATATAACGAATGGAAAACCTTTGTCTTCAGATATACGCTTGCCGGAGAGGGTTGGCCACTGCTCGAACTTATTTTATAACCAAAAGTTTATTTACAGGTCCTCCAAAAATAATGTCCAATCAAACTCAATATGGGATAGAAGGAGACAGCGTTAGAATAGAATGCGTCTCGTTTTCTGTTCCAAAACCTGATTACGTCATCTGGTCGTACGGAGGAAGTGAAATCAACTCTTTTCACAACCAGGTAAGGTGCATTTTCATTTGTTTTTCAGGATAAGTAAATACAGTTAAAAAAGTTATCAATTCATTTTTTTTAACCCAGAGGCAAAAACGTCCCAGCCGATTATTACCAAACATAACCTGACTAAACCGCCGCAAAGAAACTGGCTTTCAAATGAACAAAACTGCATCGAAATCGGTCCATCCGTTTAATAGCTACGATGCCACAGATAGATACACACATCCATTAACGTAAAACTTATAGACAGTACCACAAACACAAGCACACATATCAATGTCAAACTCACATCACCCGTCTCTTGGGAGTCAAAAACATAGCTTTTGTCCTTTCTAAAGGACAAACTCTAATTCCTCTAAGCAACAAATTTCATCAAAATCGTTCTATTTGACAGACAGACAGAGTAACCTATATTATATAAATTTATTATACAAGTAGAATTATTCTTTATTCATTTGAGAATCAACCCCATAGCATCAACAAAAACATTATCGGTCGAAACACTTTTGTCCTCCAACAAAAAAAAACGGACCATCGAACGCAAACTCTGCTCTAACTTATTGAATTTGTTTCCATCAGTCACAAAAGATAAATAAGGCAAGTCCAAACTGAATTTTAAAATTCTATTCAAGTGAAGAAACGTATTTCCGTACAACACAAAGTTTCTTCAAAGTTTTATGTCGCATTGTTCTGCCGCGGATATCGGGTGGAGTAGAATGGCTTAGGTACTTGAAGTGGTGTAGAATGAATACTAAAAATATGGACCGGTGTTGTGGGATAGTTATATTAGAGACATGGTTAAATTGAGACTTATCTATTTGACTAATAGACTTTATTAATGTCTCATATATTACATGTCAACATCACTCATTAAATCTATTTCTACTAAGGAAAATTTGTCGTCTATATGTCACAAAATTTAAATTGGGACATTGGGCATTATTTCAATTTAAGTGAAAACATGTAATTTTTTATTAATATATTTTTATAATTAATAGTGATTAAGGGTGCTTTCAAATTATGCGTTTCGTGTCGGACCGCTGCGGTGCTGAAGCCGTGCGTTTGTCGTATTGTGAACGTACGATCGTGTGTTTTCATACAAATCGAGCAGTGCGGCAACAGTGCGGCGTCGGTACCGCGAAATAATTTTAGTACGCACTGTTGCCGCACTGCTCGATTTGTATGAAAACACACGATCGTACGTTCACAATACGACAAACGCACGGCTTCGGCACCGCAGCGGTCCGACACGAAACGCATAATTTGAAAGCACCCTAAGGTTCATTGATCTCAATTGAAAATTAATTTTCATTAATGCCCCAATACAATAATAATTTCAGGGACAGCTTACAATTTTCATACAATTTTGACAATAAGTTTGAAAATAATACATGAAATCAATAAACACAATCTATACACGCAAATTGGGAGTGCATTTTCAAAGAAAACGTGTAAATCTTATACATTCTATTTCAGAAACGTAATTTTACATACTCTTTCCATTACCTATTCCATGTGTTTCGTATCCTTGGCAAACCGCTACAACAACTGCTTTTCTTTCTAGGAGTATGCATTTTTAGAGGAAACTTTAACGGATAGAATGACGAAATCCACTCTGATTGTACGGAAGAGCGAGGCGAAGCATTTTGGACTTTATAACTGTACAGTTATAAACGGTTATGGCTTGGACAGCATCGAAATTAAATTGCTGCCTGACAGTTAGTATATTTTAAATGTTTTTACTTTATTTTAGTTTAAAGTTTTTACAATTTTTTTTTTACTTACAATGGATGTAATTATTTACTTATCGGCCTCTAGAGGCCTCTAGGATTTTTTTTCGATTATCTCTCTATAGGCCGATGAGCAAGATGTAGCCTTTTGCTTTTTACAGAAGTTCATGAATTTGAATTTTTACCAATGATACGGTTTTACTTCAAGTTTAAAACTCTCCGACATCAGGGTTTATTAATCCTTTCCCTTAAAGTAATTATCATTATCATACTTTATAGTTTACTTCTTAAATACAAAAAAATTTAGTCCATTTTACAGAATTCCAAAAAAAATTTCATCCATTGTACAGAAATATTACCCCTAAGGGCCGACACTGCGTTAACCGTGCGCATGCCGCGGTTCCATACAAAAGCGAACCGTAGCGTGCGGCCGTCGCGTGCGGTGTCATACAAAAGTGAACCGACGCGTGCGCAGTGTTGACCCTTACTTATCAATCATTTGTTTACGGAATTATAGAAAATAATCATCACCATTTTTACAGAATCCCTCCCCCTTCTCCTAATAATCTCGTCATCAGCGGCCATCATCATAATCTTCACGATTATGCTCATCATCATGTTATGTCATCGGAAGCCGAAATCCATTGACAAGAAGAACAATATCCAAGACCTGAAGAATCCTGAACAATTCAAGGATGTCGATGGAACTTCGAACAAAAGTGACTTTAAAATGGAGTTAAGGCATGTTGAAGGCAGCTGCGATATGGTAAGTTAAGCTATGGTTGGTAGTGGTATGTGGAAGGATGGGTAGCCATTTAGCCCTAATTTCAGCGTTACATTGTACTCAATCAGATCAACTTAATCCGTGTTCATAAGCTAAACCGAGATCAAATCTTCGAAATTGTTTCTGTAAAACCAGAGTTTAGTTGAGATAGGCTATAATGCATCCCGAAATTACTACGGGAACGGGCACAACGTGGGTATAACGCGGGGCACTGCTAGTGATTTGTATAATAAAAACAAGGATCTCATCGCTTTTGCTAGCGATTACTAGGAGACGGCGAAAGACAGGGAAACCTGATTAAGAGTTTTTTGCCCAGCTGTGAGACAGACAAAAACAAGAATAACAAATACGATACTGATAACCATTCCCAGGACCACTCCACCGCTGGCTCCGAAACCGACCTTCATCCAACTCTTCGCCTGACTGCCAACCTCGGTCTCCCCCTGGCGGGGCCGGTTCCTCTCCCGGAGTCAGGGTATGACAACGAGCTCATGAAGCAGTATCAGAGGTACAGTGGAGACTTCAACCAGGCTATCGGGAATTTAGGGTTGAAGGTACGTTTTTTGGAGTGTTTTTTTAGAATCAGTTTAATAAGAACGTGTGGTTCATTTGGGGCGAACGAAAAGCTGCAATAAGATTTAGACCCAAATGGGTTGAAAATCAAAAATAATCGCTTTACCTTTCGGATTATGATTTGAGTATTGAACTCGCCAGCCTACATCTTGTTTTAGTTTAAAGCCTTTTATCTAACAGGGCCTGTTAGATGTAAAAAGGCCTTAAACCGGCCTGTTAGATGTCCTACATCCGACTTCAACAGGGCTTCAGATGAAGCAGTCATCCTGACCGACTTCTGGGCTCGTTCAATTTAGTGCCAGTGACACGTATAGAAGAAGTAGGTCTCTTTTAATTTAAGCGTTTAAAGACGTCTCGGGCTGCAGCAGTAGTGTGCACTCGTACGCGCGCACGGATGTTCTGTTGTTTTTTGTCATCAAATGTTCATACAAAAGAACGTAACAGGTCGACTGGAAACACTTAATTTGAAAAAGAAATAAAGCTTAATAAAGCTTATTCTTACTTATCTAAACAACGCCTTGATCATTAAAAAACTCAATTTATCCGTCTCTCCACTTCGTCATACCCAGTTAGTTCCAAAATTCTAACAAAACAAGAAACAAATATAACTGTAAAATCTTATTCCGAACACAGAGAAAGCTAATTTCTATAATTTCATTGGTGACAATCCGAGCTTGCTACGTTTTAATAAAAACACAACACTGTGAAGGAGATATAATTTAATACGTGGTTTGAATGTTGTATCTAGCTTAGGGCAAAGAAAATCTAGAACACAATACGTCTTTGAGTTTCTTTGGCCAAGATTTTATCTTTTCTACCTATTTTAAATATTGATAGAACATTTCTTTGACTTTGAACAAACTAATGGTCTGGGCAGACGGGGGAAAAAAGTCACTTAAAAATGATTGAGCACTGCTAGTTTTTTCGTTCAAAAGATTTAAGAAGCATAATGAATTCTTTGTGAACTGATTCTTTATGAAGACACTGCTTGTATAATAATATTTCGGCCTAAATAAACTACTATTAACTATATGATAGTTGGGTTGGGATAGAAAGGGAGGGAAGCGGTGTGGAGGGCAACCGGCCAATCACAACGCATTAAAATATTCAAATAATGTATTCGAATTGTGAAAATCGTTTCGAATGTGTTCTAATGGTCAATTGGACTTCGCACTGATCCACTCCACTTCTACTGTAACGCACCCTTTGACAGCTTCCGTGGTCTTATGGTCTGAGCGCTCGGCTCACGATCCGGAGGTTTCGGGTTCGATTCCTGGTGGTGACAATATCTCACAAAAATCTTTTCTTGAGGCTGTCATCAGTTTGGTTAGGGCATTGCAGGCTGAATCACCTGATTGTCCGAGAAATAAGACGATTCCGTGCTTCGGAGGGCACGTTAAGCCGTCGGTCCCGGTTACTTTCTACGAATAGTACTTAGTCGTTACAAGAGCCATGTCAGAGGCCTTTGGCGGCTCAATAATTCTGATACCAGGATTGGTCAGGTTGACCATCTACTCGATGAAAAAGAAGATGAACGCTTAATAGAGCATACCTAGTTGATTTTGGAGCATGACAAAAAATGCCCAATTAGTAACCATTACTGTTTTCCACCAGGGTCAAGATAAAGCCAACGGCTACGTCGCGTATGTAGACTACTCCAGAGACTACGCTCCTCCCAGTGACATCTCAGGGTCTCTATCCAGGAGTATAGATGGGTCCTACCCGAGCCAGGGGTCGTTGAGGAGGCAGGCCAGTTGTGGAAGACTTGGGGGGCTGATTGGACCAGATGGTAAGGTTTTTGAGGTTATGTTTTGTCAAGTATCCTACTAATATTATAATGACGAAAGTTTGTGAGGATGTATGTATGTATGTATGTATGTTTGTTACTCTTTCACGCAAAAACTACTGAACGGATTTAGATGAAACGTTATAGTAATAATATATGTATATCAGAATAATACATGGGGAACATTTTATTGTAAATCCCCGGGGAATGGGTACAACGTCGACTATATAGGTACTTCTTTGACACCACCATACATCACCATATTTTCTCATCACACCAGTGATTCCGATGACGACCCCTGGAGTGGTGATAACCAGCGGAGTGGACGTGCGATACGCAGCCACGTATGGCAACCCGTACCTCCGAGCCAGCGGGCCTCTGTGTAAGTAAATTATAATAAAAATTCATTATAATGGGAGTCATCAATATCACTACATATTATAAAACAAAGTCCACGGCCGCGTCTGGCTGTGTGTTTGTTCGCGATAAACTCAAATACTACTGCACGGATTTTGACGCGGGTTTTTTTAATAGATAGAGTGATTCTATGAGGAAGGTTTTTATGTATAAAAATTCCCAAAATTCCCATGAGAACGGGCAAAATGCGGGTAAACCGTAGAGCACTGCTAGTTTCTATTATAATCTAATTAATTGGTGTCCTTCGGCCATTAAGGGCTTTATTTTTGTGAATAGGAGAAGCAAAAAACGCTCACGCTGGGTGCGTTTCCATTGAAGCGGAGTGACTTAGACTGACTCAGACTCTAGAACACTCGGGGCCATATTAATAAACGCGTTTAGTGAACATTTTAACTATCACATGTTTTGTCACTTTCTGACATACGCAATTTTCCGAAGAGCAAAAGAGGCAAAAAGTGTTTTAGTTACAGAGCGATTATTAATAAGGCAATCAGATCAGCCCACTCAGTGCAGCTAAACATCTCCTCTTTCTTCTCAGCATACCCCCCAGCCCCCACCAGCTCCAAGCACGCACCGCCCCCGTACTACACGATACGGAACACCAACCTTCCCTCATCAGGACCCTCGATATCTCCGGCGTCCTCCTCATCATCACGACCCGTTACCAGCCCGCTGCCGTCTTCATCTTCTAATACCAGCGGGGCTCAACCTCAAGTAAGTTATCTTTATCTGTAGTAATTTAGTAAATGAGTATGTTTTTTTGTTTGTTTGTTCGTCGCAATTCTCATGGGAACTGGCACAACGCGGGTAAAACCGCGGGGTGCTGCTAGTACTAATATAATAAAGCTGATGAGTTTGAATCTGTTTGTTTATTTCAACGCGCTTATCTCAGAAACCACCTATCCAATTTGAATAATTATTTTAGCAATAGATTACTGCATTTAACGGGCAGATTATAGGCTACTTTTTATCCCAATTTTCCCACGGGAATGGGCTAAAAAAATATCTTAAGCAAAACACTTTTTACTAACATGTAGCTAAACTTCGTGACCGTTTCCTATGACAGGTGCCTAAATCGTCGCAGTCATCAGCTCACTACATCCTGCCGTCCAGTCATGGCTCCAGCCAGGCCTGCCAGAAGAAAACTAAAGGTATTTCCCATTTTATATGAAACATGTACTGTCGCGGAACTATGTGTATCTGCTAATGATTGAACTATACTCCAGTGATTATAGTAAGTTACTGCGGAATTCGAGATACCCAGCTGTAAGTCTGTAAATACTTGTATATTGACACCCTAAAAGTTGTCTCAAAACCTACCGATGGTAGGGTGTGCGCAACTATTAAATTTCAAGGTCAAATGTCAAAAAAAAGTGTTTTTCGCGAATATCTGAAAAACGGTGCAATGTAGCAAAACAAAGTGTATGATGAAATGAAAGCTTATAAAATTCTCTATAACTTTAAGTCTATCCACTTTTTCCATATTCCAAACCGTTATTGATCTACACGCTCCAGAAATGTAAAAATTAAGGACCTCGGGCATGTAACTATGGAGCCTGCCCAATGCTCAACAGTGACATGACTCATGTCATTTGAAAGGTCTTGAAGAGTTGCACAAGTTACTCCTAGACAGTTATATCGAATTCGATGGCCAACTCGGTGTTTTCGACCACCGAAGAATTACCACTGGAGGTGCTGTGGAGCCTGGACGGAATGCTCAACAGTGACATGACTTACGCATTTGAAAGCTCTTACAAGTCACTTTTTGATGGTTATGTCGAAATCGACGCCAAACTCGGTGTTTTCGACCACCGAAGAAAAAACACTAGGTGTATGTGCACTAATGTGCAGTTGACCCTGATCGTATTGCTCAACAGTGACATGACTAATGTCATTTGAAAGCTCTTACAAGTCACTCCTTGACAGTTATATCGAAATCGACGGCCTACTCGGTGTTTTCGACCACCGAAGAATCTACACTGATCGTATTGCTCGACAGTGACATGACACATATCATTTGAAAGCTCATAAAGAGTTTTATAAGTCACTCTTTGATAATTATATCGAAATCGCCGTCCAACTTAGTGTTTTCGACCACGGAAGAATGGAATTGGGCTATGCTATACCGAAGTATCGACCCTGATCCTAATGCTCAACAGTTACATGACCTATGTCATTTGAAAGCTCTTGAAGAGTTGTACGAGTCACTCTTTGACAGTTATATCGAAATCGACCGCCAACGCGGTGTTTTCGACCACCGAAGAATCGACACTGGGTGTATGTGCAGTTGACCCTGACGGTATTGCTCAACAGTGACATAACTTATGTCATTTGAAAGCCCTTGAAGATTTGTCCAAGTCACTCCTAGACATTTATATCGAATTCGACGGTTAACTCGGTGTTTTCAATTTGACAAAAAAAATCATATAACTTCACTCTCATTTTTTGGTCTAAATTGACCGGATTATCAAGGAGTGACTTGGACAACTCTTCAAGGGCTTTCAAATGACATAAGTTATGTCACTGTTGAGCAATACCATCAGGGTCAACTGCACATACACCCAGTGTCGATTCTTCGGTGGTCGAAAACACCGCGTTGACGGTCGATTTCGATATAACTGTCACAGAGTGACTCGTACAACTCTTCAAGAGCTTTCAAATGACATAGGTCATGTCACTGTTGAGCATTAGGATCAGGGTCGGTACTTCGGTATAGCATAGCCCAACTCCATTCTTCCGTGGTCGAAAACACTAAGTTGGACGGCGATTTCGATATAATTATCAAAGAGTGACTTATAAAACTCTTTATGAGCTTTCAAATGATATGTGTCATGTCACTGTCGAGCAATACGATCAGTGTAGATTCTTCGGTGGTCGAAAACACCGAGTAGGCCGTCGATTTCGATATAACTGTCAAGGAGTGACTTGTAAGAGCTTTCAAATGACATTAGTCATGTCACTGTTGAGCAATACGATCAGGGTCAACTGCACATTAGTGCACATACACCTAGTGTTTTTTCTTCGGTGGTCGAAAACACCGAGTTTGGCGTCGATTTCGACATAACCATCAAAAAGTGACTTGTAAGAGCTTTCAAATGCGTAAGTCATGTCACTGTTGAGCATTCCGTCCAGGCTCCACAGCACCTCCAGTGGTAATTCTTCAATGGTCGAAAACACCGAGTTGGCCATCGAATTCGATATAACTGTCTAGGAGTAACTTGTGCAACTCTTCAAGACCTTTCAAATGACATGAGTCATGTCACTGTTGAGCATTGGGCAGGCTCCATAGTTACCTGCCCGAGGTCCTTAATTTTTACATTTCTGGAGCGTGTAGATCAATAACGGTTTGGAATATGGAAAAAGTGGATAGAGTTAAAGTTATAGAGAATTTTATAAGCTTTCATTTCATCATACACTTTTTTTTGCTACATTGCACCGTTTTTCAGATATTCGCGAAAAACACTTTTTTTTGACATTTGACCTTGAAATTTAATAGTTGCGCACACCCTACCATCGGTAGGTTTTGAGACAACTTTTAGGGTGTCAATATACAAGTATTTACAGATTTACAGCTAGGTATCTCGAATTCCGCAATTCTTACCTAATTTAAGCTTAAATGACTGCACTACTACCTCTACAGTACCAGTGAACGTTCTAATTTGAAAGTTGGAATTTAAAAAATAAAAGTTTGATTTATTTTTTATGGTAACTGGCATTTCAAAGGATATTTGTTTAAATGACATTAGTTATTTGGTGTTTATATTAATCAAATTATAATTAAATTAAGTTTAAATCATTAAAATTTACATTATTTTTTTAAAAGTGTATTGATTATTAATATTACTCTATATTTTGTTATATTAAAATATTTACATACACCACTTGGTTTTGCTCATTAGCATCCCCTATTTTGATACTTATAAGAAAATGATAGTAACAATTCTATTATTATTCTTCTATTATTTTAAGAGAACATGTTAAAATTTTACATTTTTTACAGGTCACGGATCTCAATTAACGCCGGGTACACACGTGTAAAAATATGTAAAAATAAATAAAATAACTAACTTTAAGTCAGTATACTTAAAAAACTAAATTACTTTATAACAATTGAATTTCGTCTCAAAGAGACTGAACTATTATTAAAATTAAAGTTTTTTTATTTAATTTTTTTAATAAAAATAAATATAATTTTTAAACTCGCCTTTGTCATATTAAGAGAATTTTAACTTTAGGGAAGTGTCCTAAAATAATTGTATAGCTTTAATTGAGTCAAAGAATTTAATTTTAAGCATTAATTTGAAAATGTTGGTAAAGTCTGTTCGAAAAGAGATTCGATTCCCGCCCAGAGTCAACAATATGTGCAGACATAGTTGTTGGCGACAACGTCTGGGTGTCAATTATATATTCATTTAAAGTATTTGTGTGTCTTTTAAATAGTATCAATAAGTTAGATTCCATAATACAAGCTTATAGCTAAGTTTGGGTCTTATAACATGTGTGTGAATTCGTTCAGGTGTATTTTATTTTATTTAGTTTTATATTGCTGAACATTTTGATAGGAGCGAAGTAATTTTCCTATACCTATGGACTTTTATATTATATACATTTTGGCCTAAGAAAGGTTATAATAATAAGTATTGGACATGTAAACTAAAGTTGAATACTTTATCACTACTAACAGCTCTCTTTTTGAACAGACTATAATAAATATAAAAAAGTGTAAGTATATATTTTAATTTTTAATTTTGGTAGATAAGACTTTAGTAAGGAAAAGACTTTTGTTATATTATTACTTTTTAAATTTAGATTTTTTAAATATTTTTAGCGAAAAGACATATTACTACATTTCTTTGTCAAAATGGTTCTGCATACAAAAATGGTTCCGTTTAGTAAAAGCGGCGATTAAACCTTTGTTCAGTAAAATCTTAAAAGGCCTTAAATTTTTTTAATTTAAAATCATTATCCAAACAGATCACTATTATTGTGATATTCTATCATTTTCGAAATTTCAAAATTATTATATTTCAAAAGGCCTAAAGCTAAAAAAATCATCGATAATGCAAAAATGCATTTTTAGTTTATTATTTAATAAAAACATTTTTAGAAAATGTAATTTTTTCAATTAATATTATCTCTTTTTGACTGAGACTGAAAACTTTTAGCTATAACAATTATTAAATAAAGAATTATTAATAATTTAATTTAATAATTTAATAATATAATTAAAAAATAAGTGACATGCCAGTTTTATGCTCGATATGCAATCGATATAATTAAAATACTGGATTATTCCTAACGGATCCCATCTAATAAATTACGCAATTTGACACGAGCATAAGTCACATGATAAATTGAAACACGATGTATATATTACTCCAAGCATAATTACATATACGATCAAGTTTTCAGGAGACTTGATGCGGTGTCCAGTAAACTTGATTGTGTATGGCTACGGGTGTGCTTTTGTTGCTGAGCAACATACAATACAAGGAAATATTTACACTCATCAACGACGTGTTGCTTTTTCTAATTTATTGTTTGACAAAGTTCTAAAAGTAGACTACATCAAGTGATCAGTCAGGAATAATCCAAAAATGATTTTTTTGTGTGTATATATAACAACATTAAGTTTTGTATCCTATGTTCAAAGAAAAAACAGTTAACTGTTATTGAGTATAAAGACTAAAATTTTCGGTTCTTTCTTTGAACAAACTATGTTTTTTTTGTTAATTAGTCCAAAGTTTTTATTAGCTTTATTATAAATATAAAACCTTTTTATTAATTAAATATTGTGTAAAATAAATTGTTTTTGCCATGGAACATGTGAATAAAAAATAGTAATATTTTTGTGTTTTATTTATGTAGGTATACAGCCGACCCGGCGAACTTCGTACTGCCATTAAAAAAAAAATGTACTGTGACTGTCAAATAATAGACATATTTGCGTGAAAAAGTAACAAACTTACATCCATTCTCACAAACTCTCGCATCACTACATAGTATAAAACAAAGTCGCTTTCCGCTGTCTGTCTGTCTGTCCCTATATATGCTTCGATCTTTAAAACTACGCAAAATTGATGCAGTTTTTTAAATAGATAGAGTGATTCCAGAGGAAGGTTTATATGTATAAAAATACCTGAAATTCCCATGGGAACGGGCACAACGTGGGTAAAACCGTGGGGCGCTTATAATATTAGTAGGTTTGGTCACCCAAACATCATAAACTAAATATGTATAAACACTGCAGATGAGTCACCCCACACCAAGGTCACCCGCCGACCAACTAGTACCGTTTCAACGCTTGCCTCAATCGAACGTGTGACCTTGTGCGAGCGTAGAATGTGCAGTTTTATTTAAAGATTACTTCTAATTTCGTGGAATTATCGAGTTTTTGGTAAGTTTGAAGCATTTATTTGTTGTTTAATGTATGTTTTGTGATTTGGTTGTGCTGTACCTAGTTAAAGATTGTAAGCAAAATAACCTATAAGTGAAGTTTAAACATGGAGTCGAATCAATAATATTAAGTATGTTGTTTAGTTTATCGACGCGCCGCGTCTGGCTGTGTTTTCGCCAATTGCTATTATAGTGCGCGACGGATTTTGATGCGGTTTTCACTGTTATCTAAATGATTTTAAGCAACGACTAAAACTCAATTGAATTTGATGAAATTATTTGTACTATCATAATGTATACCACCTACACAATGTTTCGAACATTTACTGCCGCACTCAACGTCCATTGAATCGACACTTCATTATTTGTAAACTAGCAGCGCCCTGTGGTTTTGCCCGCATAGTGCCCGTTCCGGTGGGAATTTCGGGAATTTTTATACATATAAACCTTCCTATTGAATCACTCCATCTATGAAAAAAACCCGCGCCAGAATCCGTGCAGTAGTATTTGAGTTTATCGCGAACAGACAGATAGACGCGGCCGGGGACTTTGTTTTATTATAATACTAGCAGCGCCCCGCGGTTTTACCCGCGTTGTGCCCGTTCCCGTGGGAATTTCGGGATTTTTTTAACATAAAAACCTTCCTCTTGAATCACTCTACCTATTACAAAAAACCGCATCAAAATCCGTTGCGTAATTTTAAAGATTTAAGCATACAGACAGACAAACAGTGTGACAGACACGAAAAAGAGACGACTTTATTTTATACTATGTAGTGATGTAGTGATTTTCATACATTTCATGTTAAAATGACTACGGAGGAATATTTGATGCGTCTGAGTACAGACTCTGATTTAGGATCCACCAGAGCTGTGCTATGTTTGATTTGATTCGTGTATCCCACACTTACTTATGATTGCTCTCGACTTGAATATTGTTAAGATCATAATTATCATCTGTTTATCTGTCACCGTAATATTGTTAAGGCCGTTGGTTAAATAAACGGTTTGCTATGGACTGATAATGAACTTATAAACAACTAGCAGCGCCCCCCGGTTTTAATTGCGTTGTGCCCGTTTTTCATTAATAAAACGGTAGGTACTACAATAGACTTAATTTCTACAATAAAATCTAAGTACCTTTATTTAACGATTGAATTAGCCGTTGACAGGTTGGTTATCGTCAATTATCTGTACTTATATTATGAAGACGTAAAATTTGTAAGTTTGTTTGTATGTTCGAGCTAATTTTGGGAATTACCAGCCCGATTTGAATAATTCTTTTTGTAATAGATAGCCACATTCAACAGGAAGGTTATAGGCTATTTTTCATCCCGAAATTCCCACGGGAACGGGTACAACGCGGGTAAAACCGCGGGGCGCTGCTAGTGTGTTGTAAAATCAGATACCTAGATTAGTTTTGGTTTACACATACGGGTCAATAACAATGATGTAAATGATTTTCAAACATTTGGTTGTTACTTATACTCACATCTATATCTATGACTAGCAGCGCCCCGCGGCTTTGCCCGCGTTTAGCCCGTTCCCTTAGGAATTTTCGGAAATCCTTTCTTAATGTGCACTTACGTCACTTGAAGAACCTTCCTGCCAAATTTCATGTCTCTAGGTGTAGCGGTTGAGGCTGTGCGTTGATTATCAGTCAGTCAGTCAGTCAGTCAGGACTTTGAATTTTATATACATATATATAGATACTCGTAATATTATAAAGATGTAGTTTCTAACTTTGTTTGTTTGTAAGGGCTTATTTAAAAAACTACCCATCGTATTTGAATAATTATTTTTGTAATGGTTAGGGACATTCAACAGAAAGGTTATAGTCTATTTTTCATCCCGAAATTACTAAGGGAACGGGCACAACGCGAGTAAAACTGCGGGGTGCGGCTAGTGTATGTATATCGCTTTCGTAGGTATCATGTAGTGAGTTAATTGGCTTGATTGCGTCATGGTTTTATTTTAGATATGTTTTTTCCTCTCATTCTTTCTGATCAACCCGGCTTAGGCAAGCGTGATGATTACGCCTAATCCACTCACTCACTGTACTGATATCTTCAGTGAGATGAGATGCCTATGCCCAGCAGTGGTACATTACAGGCTAATTTTTTACTTAAGATTACAATTATACTCAGGATACTGACTCCCTTAATATACTACTATATCTATAAGATAAAATAATGCATTTTTCTTTACAGGCCAAAGGACAACAAAATGGCCGCCACACTCCCAATAATATTAGAAGGAGAAACTCTAGGAAAGAGGCATCACAATTACAACGAAATTGTCCAGAAAACTGGAAACAATATTTTTGGAAAACTCAAAGATCTTCCAGAAACATCTGCTATTGATCGACTTTTCAAAATCGATGTAGCATCTAAAGAAAGAAATGTCGATTATATTATATATAACCTTAAAAGTGATGATATGTTGTTTGTTAGCCGAGCTTTCAAAGCTAAATGGATTTTGGATGATAATTACGAAGACATTATTAATCCAAATTATTTAGAAAATGTTCTCTATCCAAAAATGATTACAACAGCCGTATCCAAAACGAAACACTTTATTTATCTCAATTTGAAAAACGAAATTCGAAATAAACATTTTTACGAACACTATGCTGAAACACATTTCGAATACGCAATAAAGTTCCTGTTAAATTGCGCAAAAGAATATGTTGAAAATACATTTCCGATAATAATGCACAAAATTAATGTGCACTATTTTAAAATTCTTTGCGAAAAATACCCGAAAACGGCGAAAATATTTTTTGATGCCATTTCAACTGATGAAGAAATTAAATGTATGTATTTAAAGAATGAGAAGGAGTACTTTAAATCGGTAGTGTTTGTTTTAAAATCTGAGCCTGATGTTTATTTCGAAATATATGAAAAATACTTCAGTTTAAATGTATGTGACAGAATGAGTCCTTCATGCACTAAATACATAATCATGCACCACAAAGAAAGGTTCATGGAAAAACCAGAATTGTATGCAGCTTGGTTGATGAATATAAAAACATTGGCTGCATGTCTGTCAGTAGACGAATCTAAAACAATAGTAGAAAAACTAGCCAAATCCAGTTACTTAAGACACTGGTTTGACTACAAAACGGTTGAGCCGTTTGTAAAAAGACTGAAACCGACAGAAAGAGCTGAATTTAAGAAACACATCTTCATTGAACGTGATAAATCATTTGATATTGCTGATTGGCCCTATGAAACTCCATCTCGACCTGTTTTGGAAGAAAAAGCCTTTAATATATTTGAAGATTACGAGCATACACCTGACGAGTACGCAAGACTAGAATACCGAACTGGTTTGATAAAGCTGACTAAAAGATGCTGTAAAAGTGCAATGTTTTCATGTGACATGGCCTACGAAAGCTGCGAAAAGGTAAAAACTATGCTAGACAAGCTATTCAATGAATTCAGATTCAGCAGTTTCGAGAAGACACTCTACGAATTAAGAAAAAGGATTCCAGTGGAGAGTTCTTCACAGAATCGTGAATATATGATGTTGGTATTAGTGAGTAAGACTGGAGGTCGCGGCGATGCTATTGAATCTTTATTAGACCTGCTAGCTAACCATAGCAATGAGCCATCACATGTTAGAGCTGCAATCATACGTAGTCTAGTCAAAAGGGCCTTTGTCTGGCGTTTAACTGATAAAACTTGGAGCAAACTTCTCAAATTTGCACGTGGGTTGGGGTTAGATGGAAAAGCACCCGAAACAGACTGTATAGAAGGTCTACATTCAGTTGTCATTCGTAATTTCTTATCAAATACTACAAATGTAGAGGTTCAGAGGTCGTTTCTGGAAAAGTTTTCTAATTTAACTGAATATTCTTTAACTGTTGCAGAGAAAAAAATTATAAGCGAAGCTTTGCCTAAAATGTTGCTATCAGCTGTTAAAGAATGTAAAAATGCTGATGAAAGTACTGATTTAGTTACTAAATTGATTGATACTTTACAAGCGTATAATATTGACGTTGCAGAGTTCCAAGATTTCATACCCACTGTTAAATATTGGGTTGAAAAAGACTTTAAAACTTATTCAAAGATATTACTCAGACTTTATTCTTTAAGAATTGGTAGGAAAGAATTATTCAAACAAACGTTTAATTTGAACAAAAGTGATTCTTCTTACATTAATGCTTTGAAACACGATTTATCTGTAATTGATATTAAAAAGATAATAGAAGCATATGAACAAGATAATCTCAAACTTGAACAGTTTTTGAAAAAAGTAAACTTATATTTCAATGAAAAAAATGGTTTGGCTAGTCAACTTCTTAATGCATTTAAGCTAGCTGAACATAATAAAGTGTTTGCTCGTCCATTGTCGTTGCTATTAGGTAACAACGTTCTTGAATATCTTGAAGGTTTAAAATCAACAGAAAACATTGATTTAAAATTACTAGCATCATCTGTAAAGTCTAATGCACATTTAGCAAGACCTAATCTAGATTTATACTCAGTAGATTGGACTAGCCTTGGACCTAAATTTGTAGCCAGCAAAAGTATGATACGTCCGAAGAATGAAATTGAATCTCTTATACCAAAATTATTAATTTGGAAGCCAAGCTCGAAAATTGCCTTTGAATTATCAAAGAGAATCAATAAAGAAATAGAAGTTCTGGAAAATTTATCCAAAACCAAACCAACCTTTGCCATTAAAGTCGGTATTAAAATTATGAGAAAATCTGATGATGAGATTGCTGATAAAATATGGATGGTTTTAAAACCTTTAATTAAAGATTTGGACGTTAGTAAGACGGATAAATTTCATGTTTTAAAATTATTGAGTAATGTTGATTCTTTGCCTGCTAATATTCGCCCTGAATTTAGTACGATTATGTTTGAGAAGTTTAAAGAAGTATCATTTTATAAGTCAATGTATTACCTTAGCTTTATAGAGGGACAACTAACAGCAGTAAATGATGACGTAATAGAGAAAATACTTAAAGACTTTTTGGAAAATATAGACAAAAAATTAACAAGCAAAAGGGAAGAAGAGATTTGTAGTAAACTTTTTATACGTATCCTGGTAAAATATTTACTTTTATCAAAAACAGAAGACGAACAAAAACGTAAAATTGAAAATTTCGGTCAAAAGTTACTTGATGGTCTAGAATTAAAGTTAGACGATAAATCGTTATTCTTTGAATATTTGACCGAAATAATGACAAGTTTGAAATATACAAAAGTTTTTTTGAACGTTGAATATGTTAATTGCTTACCTGTGATGGAAAAAGTTGTTTCTTTTATGCAAAAAACTTTGCCTATGGAAAAATATTTCGGCAAATTCATATTTGTGCATTTAACTATGTTGTATTACAAAGCTATCAGACACAGTGTTAATCATCACCCAGATATTTTCAAAAACGAATCCAAAATGGTAAAAGATGGAACTAAAATCGTGGGCTATGTTTTTGGAAAACTTATAGCGAAAGAATTAAACGAGTTGGTAGAAAAATACTTTGAAACTATAATAGAAATTTATTCTAAAAATTTAACAGATTTTTTGTTTGAGTATTTCAACTACTACAGTCATAGTGATTTTCCTACGGCCATTATTAAGGGTATTATTGATGGTAGTAACGGAGATGAATATCGCTTAGCTATTTACGTGTTACAAAAACAACATTCTATTGACAAAAACGAATCGGGATTGATGGAAATTATCAAACAAAAGAATGACGATAAAACTACCTTCTTTGTGTATTCTGAGTTATATTGAAATTGTAATATTTTTTTTTTGTAATATGTAATTTTTCTTAATTTTAAGATTGATACGTTTTTTAACTTTGAGTGCAGAGAAGTGAACTGCCGCGCTCAGAGATGTCTATTAAATCGCCAATTAAGTAATTGACGTAATTTTTCATACATTACTTTGTCAAAATATCTTATTAAATCTCTAATAGGGAAGCGTTTGACGTCTCTGAGTACTCAGTGTCCGTACGGACAGAAATATTTTTTTTATTTTTTATACTGTATTTTTTATGAGTTTTATTTATTTTTAACCGTATAATTGTATAAGATTAACTTTTGTTTGTACTGATTTTACATATGTTACGCTTCAAAATATTAATATTGTGAGTCCTCTTAAAACGCCAAAATTGCGAAATGCTCAAAAAAGTTTTCTGCAATGACTGACAAACGTCAAACGTTCAAGTATCAAGACATTTTCGCCTTAGAGTGGGCGAGTGGTATATTCCCTGACTGTACTTGACACACTACAGTTAATAAACTGATTTTAAAAAAGGAGTTTTTGTATTTAATTTACTTTTGAAGGCTTGTCTTTGCTAACATATAACAACAATTTAATAAATAAAAATATATTCTGTTTTAATACATTATGTTGTCTTTATTTCTCTTACCCATTTACTATAAATTATTTAAACTATACTCATGCGGAGTTAATGCGTCATTGACACTAAGCGAGTTCTAAAAGCAAACTTTAAACCATTTATAATTAACTAGCTGCGCCTTGCGGATTCACCCGCAGCGCCCCCGTTCCCGTGGGAACTCCGAGATTTGTATTGCTTATTTTCTTATATAAAAACCGTGTCCTGGCAAATAAGGAACACATAAAAAAAGAATCATCCAATTTGGTGCAGTCGTTCTGAAGTTATGCGCTCAGCAACACATTCAGCGATTCATTTTGCTCGCTAAAATACACCATTATTAAATTGTTGCTTTAGCATGTTTGATATGATTAGTGCAATGCCATATCTTAGCATAACATTGCTGGAAAGGCACCTCTAAGTCAAAAAAGCTAGAAATTCTAGTCTCATTTTATAGAGCACTATATTAAACAACGTACTCAAATTAAATTAAACATTAGCAAAACTTTAATCATCATTTGTTTAACCGAACGGAAACGGAAGTGCTAACAGTGCAATTCTGAAACCGGAAGCCCAGTTTGTATTCACATCCGGTGATGGTGCAATTTAGTCAAACTTAATACTGTTAATGATGCTCATTCAATGGAATATATTATTATATTCTATTTAAAGGATTATACACTTACTAAGTTTAAGTGCACTAAATAAGTCGGTAAGTTTCAGTAACAGCCTCCGTGGTCTTGTGGTTTGAGCGCTCGGCTCACGATCCGGAGGTTCCGGGTTCGATTCCCGGTGGAGATATCTCACAAAAATCACTTTGTGAGACTGTCCTCAGTTTGTCTCTTCTTCTTCAGTCTTCTTCATCGAGTGGATGACCAACCTGACCAATCCTGGTGTCAGAGTTATTGAGCCGCCAAAGGCCTCTGACATGGCTCAAGTAACGACTACTATCCGTAGAAAGTAACCGGGACCGACGGCTTAACGTGCCCTCCGAAGCACGGAATCATCTTACTTTTCGAGCAATCAGGTGATTCAGCGTGTGCGTGACACCAGCAGGAAAAATTGTGCTAGACAGATTTTAGTCTGATGAATAATTAGTGCGCTATCTCCTGTAAATGTGCGTGAAGTAAAAAATTTGTGCGAATTACCATTTCGGAAATAAACAGAAAAAACTAATCCTGCTGGTGTCACGCTGCTCCAGCAGGAAGATTTTTGAACTAATGATCGGAGGGGTAAGTGTTGTATATCAGCGGATAGCTTATATTGGTGCCTAATTGTGCGCAAAAAATGAAATTTGTGCGACTCATGGTTTTAGAGATATTGAGTTTCCTGCTGGAGTCACGTTTTGACAAAACCTGTATCTCGGAAACTATTGAGGGTACGACCTTGGTTTAAACATATTTATGTAGCTCTTAATTTGTGCGAATTTGTGAAAGAATAAAATTATCAAAAATATTTCCAGGATAAGAGTCTGTATCTCGGAAACTATTGAGGGTACGACCTTGGTTTAAACATATTTATGTAGCTCTTAATTTGTGCGAATTTGTGAAAGAATAAAATTATCAAAAATATTTCCAGGATAAGAGTAACCATGAATCGTAGGAATCAGGAAAAAACCTCCTAGCGCGTTAATTAGAGTATTTAAAAGCCCACTAAAGATGGTTTTTAGGTCGCCTTGTTATTGCTAACAACATTCTTAATTTTCAGGAAGGTGCATAAGCGCATTTTGAAATTATAACACTTTTACTGAAATCGTATTGAAATTGACTTTGCAATAAAACCACTCAACCAAAGATATGTAGGTATACATACAAAATTAGTGCGCATTTAGAATAACACAACCTGAAAATTTCAGCATCCTAGGTTTAGTATTTATCCAGATATAAACAAAAACAAAAATGGCCTTAATTACTAGGTAACCCAACCAATTTCAACAGTCGCAAAAAAGCGAGCGCTTCATACAAGCAATGACATACATAAATGGGCAGTCTTATACCGAATATTTTGTCGGACAATGGCGCTCACAATGCTTATCGAGGTTCAAGTGTATTAATTATTATTTCTTTTAATAATAATGGCAAGAAGTGGCGAAAGGCGAAATGGATAGAATTGGGGGAGACCTTTGTCCAGCCGTGGGCCATATGAGGAAAATAAAAAAATAGTAAGTAATATAATTTCAAACCTATCCAATAATTATTATAGCTAGCTAC
This sequence comes from Cyclophora albipunctata, assembly GCA_963082685.1. Lineage (NCBI taxonomy): Eukaryota > Metazoa > Arthropoda > Insecta > Lepidoptera > Geometridae > Cyclophora > Cyclophora albipunctata. Next base: position 2,613,926 of record OY720139.1, on the reverse strand, counting down.
TAGCGGCTCATCCGCCGAAATTTAAAGCGTTTGCATTGTCCACTCTGCAAAATTAATTAGGTACTTACAAAATACAAAAATATTACCTGTGATATTATTACCTTATGTACCTACCTAACCTATGCTAGCGAGTAACCCGTCCCGTGCCGCACCCCGCACCTCATACCACCCAAAATGGCTGGATCTATGAACAAACAATTCGTAGCTTTGCGCCAGCGTTTTTTTACGTGACGTGAGACAGTTAGTAGTCGCACAGTATGAGTAGGACAGACAGTGACAACGTGAAATAGTTTGCTATTTATGAGTAAAACAATGCCGACTGCTTGACCGGTGTGACGTCACCGAACAACTCACTCAGTACCTACCCCGCGATCGTTGTTGTATGACGTTACAAGCGGTCAGGTAACTGACAGTGTTACGGAGGCTTTACGGAGAAGATATTTGGCATATCTTGTAACATTCCATCCAATTCCCCTTTAGTTGAATCCTCACCAAATTTCCACGGGATCTTTTAAAGCAAGTACTCATGATCAAAATAATAATTATTCCAATCGGTAATACGTCTATTATGTAATCCCATAGCAGGCATAAAATACAAGAAAATAGTCCCCGACGAAATGTGATTACCTATTATAAAATTATAAATATTATTATAAAATTATAAAAAGTACATTAACCGTTGTCTGCGCGACTGTCCAAAATATTCGGTATAAGACTGCCCATTTATGTATGTCATTGCTTGTATGAAGCGCTCGCTTTTTTGCGACTGTTGAAATTGGTTGGGTTACCTAGTAATTAAGGCCATTTTTGTTTTTGTTTATATCTGGATAAATACTAAACCTAGGATGCTGAAATTTTCAGGTTGTGTTATTCTAAATGCGCACTAATTTTGTATGTATACCTACATATCTTTGGTTGAGTGGTTTTATTGCAAAGTCAATTTCAATACGATTTCAGTAAAAGTGTTATAATTTCAAAATGCGCTTATGTACCTTCCTGAAAATTAAGAATGTTGTTAGCAATAACAAGGCGACCTAAAAACCATCTTTAGTGGGCTTTTAAATACTCTAATTAACGCGCTAGGAGGTTTTTTCCTGATTCCTACGATTCATGGTTACTCTTATCCTGGAAATATTTTTGATAATTTTATTCTTTCACAAATTCGCACAAATTAAGAGCTACATAAATATGTTTAAACCAAGGTCGTACCCTCAATAGTTTCCGAGATACAGGTTTTGTCAAAACGTGACTCCAGCAGGAAACTCAATATCTCTAAAACCATGAGTCGCACAAATTTCATTTTTTGCGCACAATTAGGCACCAATATAAGCTATCCGCTGATATACAACACTTACCCCTCCGATCATTAGTTCAAAAATCTTCCTGCTGGAGCAGCGTGACACCAGCAGGATTAGTTTTTTCTGTTTATTTCCGAAATGGTAATTCGCACAAATTTTTTACTTCACGCACATTTACAGGAGATAGCGCACTAATTATTCATCAGACTAAAATCTGTCTAGCACAACTTTTCCTGCTGGTGTCACGCACACTGATTCAGCCTGCAATGCAATAACCAAACTGAGGAAAGTCTCACAAAGAGATTTTTGTTAGATATCCCCACCGGGAATCGAACCCGGAACCTCCGGGTCGTGAGCCGGGCGCTCAAACCACAAGACCACGGAGGCTGTTGCTGGAGCATTTTAGCTAGCAAATGGTTGTCCCTTTCTGACATACGCTATTTTCCTAAGAGCAAAAGAGACAAAACACTCACTAACAGTGTTTTAGGAGAGCGTTTATGAACAAGGCAGTATATTACTAAATATTCTTCTGAACCTGAATAATCTAGTAATCTAGACGTCTAGCCTAATCGTATAGCCTAACTTCAATCTACTAGACAATACTGGGACTACCTTCAAACAACAGGGATCGTCTTTGTCTGACTACCCGTAATTGCTTTGATGGAATTTTAGATTAATTGTTTTGTCGTTGGGCAAACATTTGGACAAATATTTGTGTATTGATTGGCCTAGGGTTAACGTACATAGTTGATTATGTAAAGCTAGGAAGTGTGAGGTCGTTATGTGATAACTATAATAATATTATAAAGAGGTAAATTTTGTAAGTTTGTTTGTTTGTTTTTTTGTATGTTCAAGCCAGTCTCGGGAATTACCAGTCTGATTTAAATAATTATTTTTGTTATAGATAGCTACATTCAACGGGAAGGAGGCTATTTTTCATCCCGAAATTCTCATGGGTATGGGCACAACGCGGGTAGAACCACGGGGCGCTGCTAGTCTTTGATATTACGTAAAAGAACTTCTTCCGTTTTTAAGTCGGTTAGACGTAAACGATGCTCGACGAATCTTCAATTTATCAACTACATCTCTCTCAATTGTTTGTGAAATTATTTTATTTTAATTTAATCATCGATTGGCAAAACGATTTTAATCGATCACTAGCAGCACTCCGCGGTTTCACCCGCGGTTTGCTTGTTCCGGTGAAAGCTTCTGGATCAAAAATAGCCTATAACTTTCCCATGAAATGTGGCTATCTGTACAAATAATAAACAAAATCTTCAGCTTTATTATATAAGTATAGATATTCGCACATAGTGGTCAAACGTATACCGCAGATAAAAACAAAAAGCGGTGAAACTGTTTCAACATTATATAATACTAGCAGCGCCCCGCGGTTTTACCCGCGTTGTGCCCGTTCCCGTGGGAATTTCGGGTTTTTTTTTACATAAAAACCTTCCTCTTGAATCACTCTACCTATTACAAAAAACTGCATCAAAATCTGTTGCGTAATTTTAAAGATTTAAGCATACAAACAAACAGACAAAAATAGCGACTTTGTTTTATACTATGTAGTGATTAAAATTATTCTTCCCAATCTCAATATCTATGTTATAGCATCTAGTATTCCCATTACAATACCACAGGACCAGATGTTCCCAGCTAATTTGATTCAGGTCTGTATGCGATCGCTCGCAGCAATAATAAATTCCTTCTCAAAGACGTAGAGTGGACATGTGTGGAACCCAATCAAGCATAATGTTTACGTTCAATCTATACGGCCATGCTTCTGACCCTTACTACGGTATAGCTTTTTTATTTGCGAGAAAAAGTCGAAAAAGAAAGAACAATTGTGTGATGTTTTGAAATTTGAATGGAAAATGTTTTAGCACTGAAATAGGATCGATAGAGATATATTGTGATGTTTTGAATTTGGAATGTAAAATGTTTTAACATTGAAGAATGGTCGAATGAATACAGTTTTTCGTTTGTGTGTGTGTTTTTATGTGATGAGAATGTAATGATAAACTTTAGTTACTTAAAACACATATAAAACGTTTACTGTATTTACTGTGTGGGATGTCGATAGTACAGAAAATTATTTATTTCAGTATAGGTTTTACATCAGAAGTCCCGAAATGTATCTTAAAGGTCTCACGGGAACGGGAACAACGTGGGTATTACCGCACGCAACAGCTAGTATTGTATAAGCAGATCCAACTTATTTAAGATCGAGTTCCAACCCCGGTATTAGGGGTAACAGCCAATATTTTATGAAAATAGGATTACTTGGAACAACGCTGACCTCGGTCCAGACTATAGTTCTATTGTCAACACGGGATATTTGATTAAAACGAGTGCCCAGCTCGCTCATCATTGGACCAATGTTTGTCCAATTATTCGTACAATATTTCGTAGCTTTAATAGATACAGTAAATAATTAAAAAAAGTAAAGTGAAGTATTAGCCTGTAATGTCCCACGGCTGAGCAAAGGCCTCATCTCACTAAAGATCAGTACAATGAGGAGAATTAGGCGTAATCAACACGCTTTCCTAACGTGGGTAGGTATACCCTAGTCATGATTGAAAAGTAGGGAAGTTTTTTCCCAACGGAAGGAAGTACACAGACAGCATTGAGTTATATGTACTAACGATCTAGAGAAGTCACGTCAAACAAGCTTTGTCAGTGATTCGTTCCGGTCTGCGGACCGGGACTCATCTATACTAATATTATAAAGCTGAAGAGTTTGTTTTGTTTGTTTGTTTGTTTGTTTAAACGCGCTAATCTCAGAAACTACTGAACCGATTTGAATAATTCTTTCACTGTTAGATAGTCTATTTATCGAGGAAGGCTATAGGCTACATTTTATCCCGGATTTCCTACGGGAACGGGCACAACGCGGGTAAAACCGCGGGGCGCTGCTAGTTTAGTAGATGGCGAGCTCTGGCCAGAACGTCATGTTGATGTTTTTTATAAAATATACCTTCATGTGCATTGCGATACTTCTCCTTGTTTTGGTATATTCGGTTCCTTCTTCCTCTTGTCCAGAAGATTAGTGGCCAAACCTGGTGTCAAAGTTTGTTTTTTGAGGACTTAGCCCAGCAGTGGGACATTACTTTTTTACTTTCTACTTGAAAACATTTGTGTGACTATGTTATTACTATACATACATGCATATTGAAAATGGACGCATGTTATGCATTATTCGATTTAACGGTTACACCTTGCTTATTACCTTGTTTTAAGTCAAGGTAATAACAACATATTTGAATCCACTTTATTACAATCGGTTTACTTAACTTTTTACTGAAAAGCATTAAATATGTAATGAGAAGAATCTCATTAAAATTAAACAAGTCACCAGTAGAATCACTGCCCTACCACAGACGTTATACACCTATTATAATTAAAACCTACTTAAAACCACGAACTGAGAGTTTAAACCATTAAATGCTAGTTAAAAAATCCATAACCGGACCGTAAAAACAGTAGCTAAACATGATTCGATGGTAAACTACGAAAGTTTGACCGTAAATTATTCGTCCTATCGTAAATCCAGCTGTGAAACGATTTGAATTGGTCCGCAGTGATTAGTAGGGGCCATTCCGTTCCAGAATTTTGAAGTTAAATTGTTCTATGTTTGTTTTTTTAAGTGGGTCTTATTGTCTAACTAGGCAATATTTTTATCCCGAAATCCCCACGGGAACAGGTACAGCAGAGGCCCGCGTGGTTTTACCAGTATTGTACCCATTCCCGCGGGAATTCCGGGATAAAAAAAACCTTCCCATTGAATGTGGCTATCCATTACAACAAGAATTATCCAAATCGGACTGATAGTTCCCGAGATAAGCACCTTCGAACAAAACGTAACAAAACTAAAAGTCAATTTCGGGACAAAAAATAAATTTTAACCTTCCCGTTAAATGCGGCTATCCATTACAACAAGAATTATTCGAATCGGACGAGAAGTTCCTGAAGAAAAACATAAACAAAAAAGCAAACTCTTCAGCTTTATTTTATTAATATTAGTGTAGATACAGTGAGAATCGGCAGCCTCCGTGGTCTTGTGGTTTGAGCGCTCGGCTCACGGTCCGGAGGTACCGGGTTCGATTCCCGGTGGGGATATCTCACAAAAATCTCTTTGTGAGACTGTCCTCAGTTTGGTTAGGGTATTACAGGCTGAATCATCTGATTGCCCGATAAGTTAGATGATTCCGTGCTTCGGAGGGCACGTTAAGCCGTCGGTCCCGGTTACTTTCTACGGATAGTAGTCGTTACATGAGCCATGTCAGAGGCCTTTGGCGGCTCAATAACTCTGACACCAGGATTGGTCAGGTTGGCCATCCACTCGATGAAGAAGAAGAAGTGAGAATCGTAATATCATACAACAACAAAACAAGTCTATTCAAGAAAATCACAAAACGAAATAAATCTTCCAAAAAACAAGAGAGAAAGCAAACAAAACATTTTACAAAACGATTATTAATATAAAACTCTGCAAACGTAACTTGGTGAACTTTTTCCGTAAAGCTTCTACCATTTGATTAAAGCTCCAGAGGGTCGAAATAAACATAAAATGGGAAAAGTTTTGTAAACAAACACAAGTTATGAAGAAGACATTTGGAAAACAGATCTAGAACTTAATTGATACTTTTCAGATTGTTTAAGATTTGATAATTTGTTGGAACCGATCCTTCTCATTGTACTGATATCTTTAGTGAGATGAGAGGCCTTTGCCCAGCAGTTGGACTTCACAGGATCTAGTTATTTTATTTCATTTTTAAATCCTCCTCACTGTACTGATATCTTCAGTGAGATGAGAGCCCTTTGCCCAGCAGTAAGACATAACAGGATCTTATCACGCCTCACTCTATATTCGTAAGAATACTACTTTGTATGTACTTATATCGTTTGTCAATATTTATAGTGATAGTGGGTTATCAATATCATAGATAAGACTTTCAAATGAAAATAAATAACAATCAAGTATTTGTACCTATTAGGTGTCATGAACCTTATTTTGAATTGAATTGATACACTTAGATTCTATTTCACATTTTTATCTGACGTTTTGGCTCCTAAACGTTGTCACAGAAGAAAAATATTGTCACTTAAACCTAAGATACCAGTATATATTTTTGACTTTTATAATGTGACTAGCAGCGCCCCGCGGTTTTACCCGCGTTGTGTCCATTTCTGTAGGAATTTCGGAATGAAAAATAGCCTATGTTACTCGTGGATAATGTAGCTTTCGAATGGTGAAAGAATTTTTAAAAAAGGTCCAATAGTTTTTGAGCCTATTCATTACAAACAAACAAAGATTTCCTCTTTATAATATTAGTATAGATAAGGCAGTAAAGCGCTTTTAATTTCTCATGAGCTGAATGTATCGTTAGGAATACTAGTGTGTTTTTTCTACAAAAGAAGATCTATAAGTTCAAGCGAACAGTACTCCCTTTGAATTGAAGCTACGTTAACGAAACGCGAAAACTGAGGTCGTCTGCGTCTATCATCCGTTACGACGGTTCTTGTAAAGCAGTCACAGCCAGATGTCAACGTAGAAAAAAGCGAAGTGTTACGTATTTTCAATCCGAAAATACTCTAAAAATGTCAGTATAAAAGTTATAAACGTTAAGCCGTCGGTCCCGGTTACTTTCTACGGATAGTAGTCGTTACATGAGCCATGTAACGCCTTTGGCGGCTCAATAACTCTGACACCAGGATTGGCCAGGTTGACCTTCCACTCGATGAAGAAGAAGTATAAAAGTTAGAATTCTATTTTTTCATATTCATTCGTGATAAGTAACATTCCATACTCTAACTGTACGATGACTAGACCATTTTTAAACACGCCAACCACAATTAATTAACGAAATCATTAGTCAAATGGCTGAGTCGCACCTATCAATTAGCCCGCACCTTAACGCATCGTACTGCATCGAATCAGGGGCTTAATACACACAAACAACATTGATTACAACGGTGACACTATATGCTTTGATGGGAGTATGCTGTACTGTGACAGTCTGATAAATAATTTATTTTTGACATAGTCAGTGGTTTGTGTACTTTGTGCCAAGACTGAGGTCCCGGGTTCAATTCCCGGGTCGAGCGAAAACTCGTTTCCCTACTTTTCAAACATTGCTCGATTTTATCACCGCAGCATTTGGCAAGCGTGATGATTATGCCTAATCCTATATCCCACTGATGGGCAAAGGCCTCTCATCTCACTGAAGATACCAGTACAGTGAAGAGGATTAGGTATAATCACCACGCTTGACAAATGCGAGTCTGAGCCATGTTCGAAAAGGAAACATGTTTTTCCTCAACTCGCGAGTCGAACTCGGGACCTTAGTCTTGCAGGCGAGTGCAAATACCACTAGACCACCGGGATACAAATGAATTTCTGCTTCCAATCACGACGCCATTTTGCATAAACCAGTCCTTGATAGAGTAAACAGTAACAGCGGAGAGTACAACAAATATTAATTGCATCAAACCAAGTGCAACTGCCAGTGCGAAACGCATTACTCGTTTCTCTGCCCGTCGGTTCACTTTGTTCGTTAAAATAAAATCTCTGTATTGAGCTGCAATTTATCGAAATGGTTAAATATTCATTCTGTGGCATATTTACGGGTAACTTTATTGATTTAACAGTAAATTAAATATTGGGAATGGGGATGTTATAATATAATGACGCCTTTTTGGCATATTAAGCTACTAGCAGCGCCCCGCGGTTTTACCCGCGTTGTACCCGTTCCCGTAGGAATTTCAGGATGAAAAGTATGAAGAGGTACAATTTGTAAGTTTGTATGTTTAGCTTATCTTGGGAATTACCTGTCCGCTTTGAATAACTCTATTTGTAATAGATAACCATATTCAACGGGAAGGTTATAAGTTATTTTTCATCCAAAAATTCCCATGGGAACGGGAACAACGCGCGTAATACCGCGGGAAGCTTCTAGTATATTATAAAGATAGTAAAAAAAGGTAAATTAATGTACTTATTCAAATTACGATAAAGATATGAGATCGCACAGAAACAGCAGATCTTTCAAAAAATATTCCCGTGAATTATGTCTTCTTTTATTATTTCTGGACTATAGTGTGGACGGATTAAGGAAACTGGGACTTTTTGGTAATAATACTTTTTCCTAGAAATATACTTACGAAATATTATATTAGTTAAGTACTTATAAGCATTTCATGGTTAAAAAATTAACAGTAGACCTACCGGTAAAAAATAAAATTTTACGCAGAAACGGCTGGACGAATTTTTACAAAACATAACAAAGATCCTCCTCAAGAAGATTCTTTATAAACAGGTAACATTTGAAAGTTTGTTTGTTTGTATGTTCGAGGTAATATTGGGAATTACCACTCCGATTTGAATAATTATTTTTGCAATAGATAGCCGCATTCAACGGTAAGGTTATGGGCTATTTTCATCCCAAAACCCCGATGGGAACGGGCACAACGCGTGCAAAACTGCGGGGCGCAGCATGTTTGATATATATACTTACATTCGCGTACAAGTCGCCGGCTCGCAACTTGCAAACTCGCAACAACAGTCATAGAATTCAAAGATTTTAACATCTTCGTAAGCCACGTTAATTCGGTTCCAGTCGTTTCAATCGTTGGCCTTGTCGAAAGCCTTAAGGAGGTCCAAAATGACACCAGGATTGGCCACTAACCTACTCGAACTTACTTACTTACTTATAACAACTTAAAAAACTACCCCCATCTCAACTAAATTTCAATACTCACTCCGTCCACATCTACCCTCATTTTATCAGACGCCATTTTGTCGCACCTGATCATAAAAAATAATTGGATTGCAAGCCGTAAGGCGCTATAAGACCGCTTCCAAGGGTTTCAATTAGCCTCTGTATTTGTTAGCCATAACGCCTATAATTGTTTGCATTCCGATAAGATTGTCCAATATTAGATCGTTGAATGTTAGGTGCGATCATAAAGTTAGGTTAGGTTAGGTATTAAGATTGGCTTTTGATAACGGTATGACAATTATGGCTATCTAATGTATCTAATAAATATAAAATTCTCGTGTCGCAGTGTTTGTAGTTAAACTCCTCCGAAACGGCGTGACCGATTCTCGTGAAATTTTGTATGCATCGGGTAGGTCTGAGAATCGGACAACATCTATTTTTCATCCCACTCAATGTTAAGGGTAGTCCACCCCAATTTTTTTTTCAGTTTGTATAAATAATATAAAATAATAATAAATAAACCCGAACAACGGTTATTTAGACCCAAAGTAAGCTCTAAGCTTGTGTTATGGAATCTAATTAACTGATACTACTACTTATACATACACAAATACTTTATAAGAATATATAATTGACACCCAGACGTTCGTCGCCAACAACTATGTCTGCACATATTGTTGACTCCGGGCGGGAATCGAACCCGCAACCCCCGACACAGTAAGCGCTCTCACTGCCACTGTGCCACCGGGCTTGTCAGCAATATGGCAATACTACGTATGCTATGTCAGCTAGTACGAGTATAATAAAGTGGAAAATATTGTTTTTTGTTTGTTTGTTGCGCTCAGCTACCAATCCGATTTGGATAATTATTTTTGTAATGGATAGCTTACATTGAACAGTAAGGCTATTTTTCACCCTGAAATTCTTACCGGAACAGCGACAACGCAGGTAAAACCGTGAGACGCTGCTACTGCTCAAATCAAATGTAAATCAAAATTATACTCAGTCTGGTACTTTCGAAAATATACCTAACTAGCTGTGCCCCGCGGTTTCACCCGCAGCGCCCCCGTTCCCGTGGGAATTTTGAAATTTTTATTCCCTATAAACCTCACGGAGCCCGAGACCTTTCCAACGAATGCAAAACCGTGGAAATCGGTTCGAGCGTTCTGGAGTTATAGCGTCAGGGAGGAAAACCCGACTTATTTTTATATAGTAGAAGATTAGTCAGTGTAATAGTTTCAGTTATGTCATTGAACTCTTCCTAAACGGCTGGACCGATTTGAATGTTTTTTTATGCGTTTGTGCACCCTGGATGGTTTAGATTCACAGAAGCGACATCTATTGAGTCGCGGTGGTATCATATAATAACAAAACTTTCTGATCAATAAAGCGCTACTTTAATTTTTCATTCATAAATGGCATATTATGTCACATAGTTCTTCCCAACTTTGGCATAAATTTGGTCGTATTTCGATGGAAGTAAACGCCGTTCCCCAAGCTACTCGTATATCCAAGCATGTTTGGCTGTTAACACATGGACATTTCTTTTAGATTTGATAAATTCTCAAGCCTTTTGATGTGAAGTTCGGAAGCCCCGATAAATTGCCTTTGAAAACTTTATTCGAGTTTACTCGAAAACTTTGGTAATTGTAAGTTTTCCTTCTATTTTACTTTTAGTGTGAGTTAACTATACGTCGTGTGTTCGGTTCCTTTCCAACTTTAAAACTTTAAAAACAAGGTAACGTGCTCGTAAAGTTGTTTTGGTAATATGATTTAAAGAGAAACAAATCCTTTTGAAATAAAATCTTTGAAATTAAGGTTTTGAAACGCATCAGAAAGTCATCTTATGGTGTTTTACCTCCTATATCTATTAATACAAACAATTATAATAATACAAATTAATATCTATTAATACAAACATAAAAATAAAAGCATTTAAACTAACGTAACTAATGAAACGAGGCCTTAACAAATACAACCTTTTACCTATCCGCCACCCATCCAAGTACTAACCGTGCTGCACGTAGCTTAACATTCACGATCGCATCAAAGACACCACTGAACAAACAGAATCTCGATACATAAACATGACTTGATGCTATAAATCCCAGCGGATTGTGTACTCCTCTCGGCAAGATTTTTAATTTGTTACTATAAACATTAATTTTCTTCTGGAGTTTTCTTTTAAGACGGGGAACGGGAAAAAGTAGAAATAAACCAAAGTTTGCGTTACATTTCCTGAGTATTAGTTGAATAAAATGGAAAATGAATTTTGAAATGTTGACTTTTTGTTTTTATGATAGTTTTTCTTAGGTAAATTTATTTTGATGCTAACAGAGACTCGCGGTTATACCCACGTTGTGTCCGTTCCCGTGGGAATTTTGGGATAAAAAAAACGTATAATCTTCCCGTTGAATGTGGCTATCCATTACAAAAATAATATTCGAATCGCATTGGTATTTTTTGTGATGTTCACAAAACCAAAAAAATTAAAACAAACTCTTCAGCTTTTATATTAGTAAGTAAGTTTTAATGTCCCACTACTGGGCAACGGCCTCTCATCTCACTGAAGATATCAGTACAGTATAGAATCTCATATAGTAGTGGGGTTAGTCTACCTTGTTTGTTGGCAATCTAAGATATCAGATCAAATCACATTAAAATGTTATTTATGTAAACGAATTTGCAAAACCATTCCCAAATCTAAAATAAGATTACAGAACAATAAACACAGAAACAAAAGTACCAAAATTAAATCCGTATAATTTGATAATTGGCTCAATAAACATCATTGAATGTTATACAAACCTTTCAATTATGTATAAATTGTGGCTAAACATTTTTGCGTAACAAAGAACGGCCAATTATAGCCATAATACGGAGAGCATTCAATAACGTTTGCCCCATTTAGGTTTGTTCGGATAAGGCAATTATTAAAGCGATTTATAGGAGTCGTTTTGAAAAGATCGCCGTTCTATAGGTACCATGAATTTTATCTTTTGAGATCTGAATGTAAAGGTTGTCGCGTATCGCTTGGAATTGTTTAGAATTCGTTGTAGCGAATTCGAAACAATTCGAAGCGATACGCGACAACCGATTTAATAAGTGAATTTGGTTTGCCCAATAACGCCCGTACGAGAGAGACGTCAGATCCTTCCTTGTTAGACATTTAATGTGTGATTTGGATATTTAAAGTATGAAATACCAAAACAAAAATGTCGTACCAACAGCTGAAGAGAATGGCGGATGATAGAGAGAAGTGGAAAGAACTCCATCGACAAGAGCCCAGTTCTTAAGTTTAAAGAAGAAGAAGAAATATTACGTCAATAAGTTAAATGTTGATCTAATAGACAGCTCAGTGCGGCAGTAAATGTAGAATATTGATGGATGCAGGTGAAATTATTATAGTTTTTCCAATAACTATTTAATATGCTTCCAAGTATTGGTCCTTGTCCAGCAGTGAGTTATCACAGGCTGATTCTTTAGTGTAAATCGTGGAGTACATAAGTACATAAGTTTGATAGGACACGAGCGTCACACATACATGTCTTTGAAATGCGATCACTCGCAACTTTAAAACTCTTGTAGTTTGACTAAAGGACTTTAATTCATCGTGATTGTTAAGCAACGTGCAGGTCGGCCACTATTTGGATGGGTGGCTGATAGCGGCATTTACTTCTAAAATTCTATCGCACTTCGGAGCGCACAATAAGTTGTCGGTTTATTTGTTTTAATCTAGACTACATATTATCGGAAGCCTATAGTGGAATATTGCAAATACGAACTTACTAAATGAACGTCTTTCAATAACGGTATTTGGTTCGGAGCATTACGCAAACACCCGAAAGCTTATATTTTTTATATCCTTTGTATTATTTGTGTAATGATTTGCAGGTTTTTAAATTTATGAAAGGTGAAAGAGGTGTTTTTGGGGCAATTTCGGGGAAAATATTTTATAAAAGTATGGCCTAGTTCCTTAGGTGTTGAAGTCGTTTGTTATATTCTTTTGGTACATTAAGTGCGCATGTACTTACAACCAGCAGCGCCCCGCGGTTTTATCCGCGTTGTACCCGTTTACCGAGGGAATTTCGGGATGTAAAATATCCTATAACCATCATGTTGAATGTGGCTATTACAAAAAACAATTTATTCAAATCTGATGGTAGTTTCTGAGATTAGAGCTTACAAACAAAAAATGTTAGAAACTTTACCTCCTTATATGAATAGTATAGAATGTAAAACACAGACATAATTGTTTATTTTTCTGTCGTATTTGGGCCCTTTATAACTAGCCTAAGGGCCGACACTGCGTTAAGCGTGCGCACACCGCGGTTCCATACAAAAGTGAACCGTCGCGGGCGCCCGCGGCGCGTGTGGCTACATATAAAAGTGAACCCTCGCGACGGGCGCACGCGACGGGCGCACGCGACGGGTGCACGCGACGGGCGCACGCGACGGGCGCACACTTAACGCAGTGTTGACCCCAAATCTTCGTCCGATGTTTACCTAACATAGCTAAAAACCATCGCAAGGTAAGGGCTTTCAAATGAAAAAAACCGCATCGGTATCGACTTCAAACTTATTGCACAGCTCTTACGTCGGCGGTAAAAAACCGGACTTGATTGCGTTGAACAAGTCAATAGAAAAAAAACTTATAAGTGTTCGATGGTTCGAAGTGCACTCACAAACCACTATACCCCTTGTAAGAAAAAGTATAATAAATACTCTATCTCAAGACCTTAAAGTAAAGTATACTAACAGCGCCCCGCGGTGTTACACGCGTTGTACCCGTCCCCGCGGGAATTTCGGGATAAAATGAATCCCATGTGTTAATCTGATGTATAATAGCTACGTCCAGCGGTTTTACCCGCGTTGTGCCCGTTCCCGTGGGAATTTAAGAACTTATCGACCGATTTTGTGCAAACTTCACATAAGCCATCTACTAAATAGTCCGAACAAAGCCTAAACATTTGGTTTGGATAGGTGAGTTCTTGAGTTATAAAATTACAACGAAAAGTGGCATTGATTTTTATATATAGCGATTATAAAGTTTTATCCAAATCCGTCCAGTAGTTTTTTGGTGAAAGAGTGTACATACATCCTCACAAACTTTCGCATTTATAATATTAGTAGGCTACTCCATCCCACCTATTAGCTTTATAAAGTATAGCAAAACTTTTTCCCAAGAAAGTGGTACAAAACGCCTATTTTTCTAGAATTTTTTAAAAAACAAAACGCCGGTAACAAGTAGTTAGTCACAAAATGGCTGGTCCTATTATATTGTGGAACAATAGACCTGTCTTTGAGAGGTCTCAGGGTTGTCCAAGGGCCCTTCACTGCGCTGTAGGAGCGAAGCGGTTGGCTGAAAAATTTGCTGCGAAAAAATGCTTGAGACCATGTAAAGTTATACTTGTAATGTGTTTTGGAGATTAAGCAGCTCATTTGAGGGTAGCTGTTGAGATTTTTCTTTTTATGAAGTTTAGATTGAGGGAGTTTACAAGCTGTGTCAATGAGGTCAATATAAAGGTGTCTACACACCAAAGCCGCCGGCCCGCCGGCACAAACCCGTCGGCAAGGCCGGCGGCCTGATTTTGAACGATTCTGAACGATTTTCGTTCAAAATAAGGCCGCCGGCCTTGCCGCCGGGTTCGTGCCGCCGGGCCGGCGGCTTTGGTGTGTAGACACCTTTACGTGACTATTCAATTTGCCAGCTACCTCATATTTGTCATACTAACGCACGTACTCAGACACGTCATAATTATGCTTTCTTAGTAGAGATTTAATGAGTGATTTTGATATGTAACATATGAATAATTTCGTCAATTAGTTAACTGGTATCGATTTAAAATACGTCTCCAACCAAGCCAATCATTAGTGGTTAGTCCTTATCTCTGAGGTTTTAGAACACCTTCCTATCTGTGATTTCAGATAAAATTATGTCATTCTTTTGAATAAAACATGATGTGAGAAAGAAACTTTTTTACGTTGAAAAAGAAATAAAATACTCATGTGTTTCACAGAAAATTTTATAAGAAAACTAGCAGCGCCCCGCTGTTTTACCCGCGCTGTGCCCGTTCCCGTTCCCGTGGGAATTTAGGGATTTTTTATACTTATAAACCTTCCTCTTGAATCACTCTATCTATTTAAAATACTGCGTCAGAATCCGTTGCGTAGTTTTAAAGATCTAGCATACATAGGGACAGACAGACAGCGGAAAGCGACTTTGTTTTATACTATGTAGTGATCAATTTTAAGCAGTGTAAAAACTTTAACACCTTTGTTCAACACCTACTTGAACTTCCCTTATAAAAAAATCTATTGCAGTAAAAATGTCGATGACTACCAATTATTAAAAGCCATAATTCACCAAATCGGCGAAACCTGTCTACAATTTAGAACAATTTCTCCTCTTATTAAAATGGGAAATTATTTTTCCCGTCTCCAATGTCGGTAATTTAAACAGACGATTATGGAAATTGGTACCAATACGTCAAATTGGGAATTTGAAAAGAATATTTCTTTTCGTGTTTTATGTAGGGAACAGGTTAATTTGATTTTGTTTTTTCAGTGGGTGTAAAAGATTTGCTTTTCTACTGACGTAAGAAGAAGAAGAAGAAGAAATCTTTATTATTGTTATTTAAAAAAAAAAGGACAGTTATTATATTATTTATTTTTTACTTTTTGGTGTAAATGATTGGTCATCTTGAATTCATTGACAAGATGAGATAATGAAATTCTACTAATATTATAAGTGCGAAAGTTTGTGAGGATGAATGCATGTTTGTTACTCTTTCACGAAAAAACTACTAGACGGATGCAACTTTACAGTAATATAGGTAATACACCAGAATAACACATGGAATACATTTTATCCCAAAATTCCTGTGGGAACGGGTACAACGCGGGTAACACCGCGGCTGGTTAACTATAAATATTTTTGGCTGGTTATAGAGACCGTTTTTAAATAGTCGGTTTGATGACGTTCCTCTATCAATTTTTATTGCCACTGTTAACCCCTTTACCACCTCATCCATCCATCACATCCCATTCAAAATTTTATTACCACTAAATTCAAAAACATATCCTTTTATTTCAAAGTGGGTTATAAATTACCACCGGAGTACATTTCAAAAGCTATCCGCATTCTAATGGCTGCTAAAATTGGAATACTTCTCTGTAATTATGTAACTTAACAATTAACAGACCGCAACGTCCAGAAATATAAAAGGTCGAATTAATTGAAACTACGGAACTAGGGGTGGAAATAGGGAAGTACTGACCGCCAGCAAATGTCACACTGACGTGGAAACGACATCTCTCTCGTGGCGTAGTTTGACTAAGCGATGTTTGTTTATTGCGATTGTTAAGCAACGTGCAGCTCGACCCCTACTTGGGTGGTCGATAGTGCCATTTCTATCTGAGCGCCTAACAGCCTCCGTGGTCTTGTGGTTTGAGCGCCTGGCTCACGACCCGGAGGTTCCGGGTTCGATTCCCGGTGGGGATATCTCACAAAAATCTCTTTGTGAGACTCTCCTCAGTTTGGTTAGGGCATTGCAGGCTGAATCACCTGATTGCTCGAAAAGTAAGATGATTCCGTGCTTCGGAGGGCACGTTAAGCCGTCGTCCCGGTTACTTTCTACGGATAGTAGTCGTTACTTGAGCCATGTCAGAGGCCTTTGGCGGCTCAATAACTCTGACACCAGGATTGGTCAGGTTGGCCATCCACTCGATGAAGAAGAAGATCTGAGCGCTACCGTGCTTCGGAGGGCACGTTAAACTGTCGGTCCCGGTTGTTTCAATCGTTAGATCATGTCGGAGGCCTTTAGGCGGTCTAAAAACTCCGACACCAGGGTTGACCACTGACATACTCGAACTTGCTTTAGTAGCAAATAATGTGAGACTGTCATAGTTTTTGACGTCAGTAAATATTGTCACAGTTTAATAGTTTAAATTGAAATTACGTTTACGGATACAATTACGCTTTCGTTTAAAAATTTTGCCACATCAAAATCCGTGCAGTAGTATTTGAGTTTATCGCGAACAGACAGACAGACGCGGCCGGGGACTTTGTTTTATACTATGTAGTGATGTTAGGGGGAAAAGTCGTGTTCATCAGGCTTTAGAGGGAGATAGACGAATTGTTTCGAGTTTGTTGAGTGTTATCTCTGTCACACACTGCCAGTCGGCAGTGTGTGACAGAGATAACACTCAACAAACTGAAATTGGTAAAAATGTAGAAAAATATAAAATTTATTTCTATTAATTCTCCTTAAATTTAACACAGAAAATAAATTTTAACAACTAAAACCATCACCGCACCAAAATATCAAAAGAGCAATAAAGGCGAAAATCCCGTGCGTGTTAACTAATTGTTTCATCAAATTGAACTGGGAATTTTGTTGGAATTCATGCGAAATAACGCTTTATGGCACATAAGCTTGTCCATTACCACATTTTATAGGGTTATGCACCGAGGAGGGGTATAATGCAAATTAATGCCCCGTGTGAGACGTTACAGAGAATATTAGGGTTGCTACCCTACTTCTTTGTAATTTTCATTTTTTTTTCTTTTCTTAAAGCGCAAGACACACATAGTGCGGGTGGCGTGACGTTGTATTCCTTCTATTGGTATAAAAGGATTTGCTGCGGCCATTGAAATTTGATACATTACACAATGGTTCCTAAGAAAAGATCTTCGTATCTCGTATTGTTTTGATGCGTTGCGTGCGAGGCGTTGCGTGCGATGCGTTGCGTGCGATGCGTTGCGTGCGAGGCGTTGCATGCGATGCGTTGCGTGCGATGCGTTGCGTGCGAGGCGTTGCGTACGATGCGTTGCGTGCGATACGTTGCGTGCGTTTCGTTGCATTATGATGTTGTTATGATGTCGCCGAGCCTGTTCATACGATTTCAGACATCAGTATCTTCTCACAATTCTCCTATAGTTAACCGTTACGTTACTCACTGTTACGTTATCTCGTTACGTTACTCGCTGTCACGCTATCTCGTTACGTTACTCATTGTTTCGTTGTCTCCTCACAATTCTCATATAGTTAAACGTTACGTTACTCGCTGTTACGTTACTCACTGTTACGTTACTCGCTGTTACGTTACTCACTGTACGTTATCTCGTTACGTTATTAACGTTATCTCGTTACGTTACTCGTAATCACACTATCTCATTACGTTACTCGCTGTTTCATTATCTCCTCACAATTCTTCTATAGTTAACCGTTACGTTACTCGCTGTTACGTTACTTCTCCTTCTTCACAACTCCGCATTACCAACCCTATGCAATGGTAGCTAGTATCGAGCGAGTAAGCCTCGGCCCTAGTGTGTTACAACCCTATCCAATTAAACTGCTAGACCAGTCTATGCAAATACTATTGCGCTTCACTTTTACTACCTAAGAACTACCGATCTGATCTCTGTTTGATTAAAACTCTTTGCTGTTATCAATGTTGGTAAAGTTTAATTATTATAGTGGCTATTCGAGTTAGTATAATTATTATTATTGATTTGCTTGCTTCGGAGGGCACGTTAAGCCGTCGGTCCCGGTTACTTTCTACGGATAGTAGTCGTTACGTGAGCCATGTCAGAGGCCTTTGGCGGTTCCATAACTCTGACACCAGGATTGGTCAGGGTGACCATCCACTCCATGAAGAAGAAGAAGAAGAATTGATTTATTATCTTACTACTACGCCCTGTGGTGTTACCGGCGTTGTAGCCGTTCCCGCGGGAATTTCTTGATACAAGTGTGAATATGTGTTATACCAAAATCAAATCTCTGTACCAATTTTCATTAAGATCCGATCTGTAGGTTTGCATGAAAGAGTAACTCGTTTAGGATTTATATAATCAAGATGATGATATAAAAATGTGTTTGTATGAAGTCGCTTATCGATACAATTACTCGTCAATATTGATATATTACTTAATTATATCACTTCTACTAGCAGCGCCCCGCGGTTTTACCCGTGTTGTACCCGTTCCCGTGGGAATTTCGGGATCAAAAGTAGCCTATAACCTTCCCGTTGAATGTGGCTATCCATTGCAAAAATATTTTTTCAAATCGGACTAGTAGTTCCTGAGATTAGCGCGTTCAAACAAACAAACAAACTTTGCAGCTTTATAATATTATCTATCTATTCTAATATTATAAAGCTGAAGAGTTTGTTTTGTTTGTTTGTTTGTTTGTTTGTTTGTTTGTTTAAACGCGCTAATCTCAGAAACTACTGAACCGATTTGAATAATTCTTTCACTGTTAGATAGTCTATTTATCGAGGAAGGCTATAGGCTACATTTTATCCCGAAATTCCCACGGGAACGGGCACAACGCGGGTAAAACCGTGGGGCGCTGCTAGTCTACTATAAACCTCACAGCAACTACTAGAATTATAAATGCAAGTTACTGTGTCTGTTACACTTAGGGTCAACACTGCGTTACGCGTGCGCCCGCTGCGTGCGCACGTGGCGGGCGCACGCGGCGGTTCATTTTTGTATGACACCGCACGGGACGGGCGCACGCGACGGTTCACTTTTTATGACACCGCACGCGACGGGCGCACGCGACGGTTCACTTTTGTATGACACCGCACGCGACGGGCGCACGCGACAGTTCACTTTTGTATGACACCGCACGCGACGGGCGCACGCGACGGTTCACTTTTGTATGGAACCGCGGCGTGCGCACGCTTAATGCAGTGTCGGCCCTTAAACCACTCATCCGATTTTTATGAGTTTTGGCACAAACATAGATTACACTTTAGAGACGGGTATACGCTACTTTTTACCCCAAAGTTTTTTACAAATACAGGTCTTCTTCTTCATCGAGTGGATGGTCAACCTGACCAATCCTGGTGTCAGAGTTATTGAGCCGCCAAAGGCCTCTGACATGGCTCATGTAACGACTACTATCCGTGGAAAGTAACCGGGACCGACGGCTTAACGTGCCACAAAAACAGGTATAACGCGGGTAAAACCGTGGGGCGTTGCCAGTAGCTCATATAATCCAGTGTTGTAATGTTTTTCGCTGTTACTTCCTTAGGGAAAAAGGGATTTATGAAAGGTTATTTGTCTCTGTCGTTCATCTTATATACATGTGTGAAATGAAACAGGATACGGAAATACGAAATAATGCTTGAATCTACTTAATTTTTAGGTCCAAATTTACCGTTTCTATCTCAAACCACGATCAAGTGAACTTGGTTTTAGTGAATCCATTTTGAAGTTTTGATCTCAGTTTACTTCGTGAACTAGGATTAAGTTGATTGATCGAGTTTAGTGTAATCGTGAAATTGGGATGAGTAAATCTTAAATATTATAAATTAAAGTCTTGTTTTGTTTGTATGTATTTAATTGATTCCCAAAAACTACTGAACGGATTTTAATGCGTTTTTCACTAATATAGAGATTCAAGAAAAAGGTTTGTGACTCAAAATAGTCATGACGAAAATCCCACGGGAACGGGCTCAAAGCAAGTAAAACCGCGAAGATGTCTTAGTTTAATTCTTTAGAGTGAAGCAGATTTACCTATCTCATAATCAAGACTGAAAATCTAGACTCAAAATCCTACTAATTCTACTTCCTACTAATATTATAAATGCGAAAGTTTGTGAGGATGGATGGATGTATGGATGTATGGATGTATAGATGTATCTACGCTCTTTCACGCAAAAACTACTGAACGGTGTGCTTAGTGGGAGTTTTCCAAATAACTTTACCGTCGCGTAAGCTAAGAAACTCTGTGAGTCTGTTGACATTGTTTGTTGTTTGTAAGTTGCCATAGTAATTTTTACGCGTTCACCGCGTCAACATTAAGGCCGATGCCGACGATGAACGAGAAACGAGTAGAACTAGAAACTATGTATAAACGAGTTGGCGATCAACAGGAAGACAGTGTGTAGTTTCGATAGTATTGTAGCTGGGCTATAAGCGAGTGTGCAAGTGCGACGAGCGATTACTCGCGCAACTTGCCCGCAGTTGCTCAATTCTGTGCAAACCTACTTCTATCTACTTTCAATGTCGCATTGTAAAGAAATGATAATTCGAGCTAGCATCGTTGAACGAGTATCGCTGAGCGAGTTTATTTTTGAAGCTCCTCGCTCAGCGACAAAACTAAGTAGTAAAACGAGTCGATGCCGGCAGTGTGAACAGTCAGCGAGAAACTTTTAATATTTGCACCTCTTTCGTTTATACGGAATATGCATTTATTGTGCGTTTCTTGAAAGAGAAAATCGCCGAGAGTTACTCGTCTTCTCGCCGGCGGTGGGACCACTGCCTAACTCAGAAATATATGTAGCTAAAAAGCGCACCTAGTGGTCACTATGCGAACTAAAATCTGCCATTTAACGTTGTAAGCGCGTTAACCGGCGTAAATGTACATTTCGCGAGTGTGAGTTGCAAGTTTGACAGTTACGCTCACTGTGCGTAAAGTAAAGTTCTCACTTTGAATTTATTGGTGAGAGACGGGCGAACGGACGTAAAATGTAATTGTTTGTTTGTAACTATAGTGATTTATCAATACATAGTATAAATCAAAGTCGCTTTCCGCTGTCTGTCTGTCTGTCTGTCTGTCCCTATGTTTGCTTAGATCTTTAAAAGAACGCAACGAATTTTGACGCGGTTTTTTTAAATAGATAGAGTGATTTATGAGGAAGGTTTATATGTATAATGATCCCCGAAATTTCCACAGAAACGGGCACAACGCGGGTAAATAAACCTCGGGGTGCTTCTAGTAGTGTTATAAACAAACGATGTCATGGTCAGCATATTATATTTTCGCCTGGAAGATGTTTACGACCGCAAGAGCTCAAGATGATCTTTGTTATAATGTCCAGTGTTCGTTCTACTGCTCGAGTTTCTAGTGATCCTCTGATGAAATTGACGGAAAACAATTTTTTTTAAAAGATATCTCTTTACCATAAAATCATCTAAACGGTTGAATTGAGAAACCTCCTCCTTCTTTGAAGTCGGTTAAAAATGTCTTATGTAAGGAGCTATGGCAACCTACAAACAACAAACAATGTCAGTCAAGTGCGCGACGTCGATGTCATGGAATTACATGGAATTAGTATGTACTACGTACAACTAGGAGGTTATTTTATTAGACATCGACCATGGAATTAGTATGTACTAGTTATACGTAGTACATACTAATTCCATGGTCGATGTCTAATAAAATAACCCGCGTAAATGTTATATGTACTTTATACCTTATGAAAACACAGTCGATATGTTATACTCAATTTTGCCGGTTTATTGTTTGGACGTTACAGAGCTACGGTGAATATACATGACATACGTGAGTACTAAAAAAAAACTCGCACTCACAGTTATTCGATGTTCACTACTCACAGAGTTTAGAATGGGTTCCCAACCTTTTTTTAGACTGGAGACCATTTTTTTTATTATTGTTGTCATCAAGGACCTCCAGTCAATTTTTTTTCATTAATTAGCGGTTTAATTTATTTGTATTTCACATTGAACGTGCGCGAGTCCGACTCGAGCATGAATTATTATTATCTTGGACCTCAAAGAAAATGTATTTTCGACGTCATTCAATCAAACATTTGGGCCAGCGCGGAACGCGATCGAAGTTTGTGCATGTTTTACTTGGACTTTAAAGCCATTTTAGGTCCGACTTTACCTTTTTGTACTTACAGAATGATAATTGAGTGACCAAATAATATTTTTTTTTCTTAGAAATAAGAATAGAACATTATCCTATTCTTATTTGGTCACGCTGGGTAAAAAAAAAGTAGGTGCACACAATATGGGTATATAGTCGGTATTAAAAACCAGCGGTCGGCTACATTTGGGCCGCACTTGTGAAGTGAGCGAAAATTGTACTGGAAAAGTTTACTTGTAACGTAAACAAGAGACATAGAGAAGCTTATACATTTCAGAACAAGCGAGCGCCAAGAAAGAAAAGTGTTAACTTGGACGGAAGACGTAGAGAAGCATGTTTATGAGTGTATGTAATCGAATTTGTGAAATATATTTCGTTCAGTATTTTATCAACGACTTTCCTTCAATTTTCATAAATTAATTTGAAAATGTTCGCGAATTATATTTCGACTTTTGGTGGGTCTGTGGACCACATTTTGTCTTCCGCGGACCACCAGTGGTCCACGGACCACTGGTTGGGAACCCCTTTAAACGCAAACGTAAAGTTAATTGGAAAACTCGCACTAAGCACTCGGATTTAGATGTACTTTACAGTAATATAGGTTATACATCAGAAAAAACATGGGATACATTTTATCCCGAAATTCCCGCGGGAACGAGTACAACGCGGGTAACACCGCTGGGCGCGGCTAGTTGTTACATAAACAAAAAAAACAAATCAAAACAAGATAATAGTCCTCATTTTTTAAGTCACTTAAAAATACATCAAATTATAGTAAACGTACTCACACGGGTTTTTTGCGAGTTAATAAAGCAAGTAACAACTTACTTTTTACATCAAATTAATCCAATAACAAAATTGTTTTGAAATAAATAAACAAATAAAAAACCTTTAACACCATTCTATGACATCACAAAGACATACTCGGCAATTTTCCTCAACAAAGGGCCGCTCTTTTTACCATATTCTCCAAAAAACTTTGGCCCTTCAGGGCCCTGAGAAGGGCCGAGATAAAGGAAAAGCCCCGGTTTTCTTACAATTCGACTCCAGGGATTTTCTCTGGACGTGTCTTCATACTCAGTTAAAGACTAAGAATTAAAAGGATTATTTGATTACAAGTTTGGGGAAGATTTCCATTATATTCAATGCTTGTGTTGGTGTTTAGATTGTAATAAAGGCTTTAGGCTATTTCTTTATTATTTTGTGACTTAAGAGTACCTTTTAAATATATTTTAAACTAGCTGTGCCCTGCGGTTTCATCCGCATTTATTCCGTCACTACTTACCGTTTAAACCTTCCCTGGACTACGACAAACATTTCAAAACCAAAATCAACTAAATCGGCCCAGCCGTTCTCGAGTTTTAAGCAGACTAACGAACAGCAATTCATTTTTATTTATATAGATAGTACGAATCCACTTGTAACGCCCAAGCGTAGTGGAGCTAAGCAATGTTAGTTCATTGCTATTGTTAAGCAACGGTCAGCTCGGCCGCTACTTGGATGGGTGGCCGAAAGTGGCATTTCGATATAAGCGCAGCCGTGCTTCAGAGGGCTCGTTAAGCAGGTGATCCCGGTTGTTTCAACTGTCAGACCATCTCGGAGGTCTTTATGCGGTCTACCAACTCCGACACCAGGGTTGGCCACTAACCTACTGAAAGAATAAATGACTTAAAACCTACTTAATAAGTCTTCTTCATCGAGTGGATGGTCAACCTGACCGATCCTGGTGTCAGAGTTATTGAGCCGCCGAAGGCCTCTGACATGGCTCATGTAACGACTACTACCCGTAGAAAGTAACCGGGACCGACGGCTTAACGTGCCCTCCGAAGCACGGAATCGTCTTACTTTTCGGGCAATTAGGTGATTCAGCCTGCAATGCCCTAAACAAACTGAGGACAGTCTCACAAAGAGATTTTTGTGAGATATTGTCCCCACTGGGAATCAAACCCGGGACCTCCGGATCGTGAGCCGCGCGCTCGCGTAAGACAAGTACTTGAGACATTTTCCGTCCATTCTTTCTTAAAATAGCTACGAAATTGCTTTGATTTTTTTCTAAGTACATCGTAAAGAAACAAATTGCGCTAAAACCAACAAGAGACAATAATCGTCTTTACAGTCACTGCGACAAGAAAGTGGTTTTTATAATATTCCCTTTATTCTGAGAAATTACTTTTTTCAACTACTTTTTATAGTTCTTTACTTTAATAAAATATTTCAATATTACATCGCTAAAATAAGCTGACATTTTTAAATGAAAGAGGCTTGTTACTATACTAGCAGTGCACTACGGTTTTACCCGCGTTGTATCATTTCCCGTAAGATTTTTGGGGTTAAAATATAGCCTATGACCTTCCCTTTGAATGTGACTATCAAATACAAAAATAATTATTCAAAATTTTATCTGACTTAATAACAAATTTCCGTAAATAAATACTTAACGATATCGCATATTAGTAATGAATGTCAAAATGAATGAGAAATAAACTATTTGTTACACCAAAAGCTGCTTACTCTTTCTACATTTTCAAAAATTGCATTAAAATATTCCTACCATGTAGGTACATAATATATCGACTAAAAGTAAGTAAGTCTGAGTAGGTCAGTGGTCAACCCTGGTGTCGGAGTTTTTAGACCGCCTAAAGGCCTCCGACATGGTCTAACGTTTCCAACAACAGGGATCGACAATTTAACGTGCCCTCCGAAGCACAGCAGCGCTCAGATAGAAATGCCACTACCGGCCACCCATCCAAGTAGGAGCCGAGCTGCACGTTGCTTAACAATCGCAATGAACTACCATCGCTTGACTTCAATCGATCTATTTTTACGAAAACATTTCAAACATACCATATTACACTGATCAAATAAATGTAGGTAACTTGATACTGAGGAAGCACGACAGTAACAGGAAAATTATTAAAACACTTACAGTGCCCCGCGGTTTTACCCGCGTTGTACCCGTTCCCGTGGTCTACAGTCAAAAGCGTATGTTACAGAGAAAACAATCTATTAGACTTCTTGTTTCTAGTCAGCTACAACACTCATTCATAGAATTTCGTAAGGTAGAGACATCCGATTGACTGTCTATCTAGACTGTCTAAAAACTGTCTGTAAAGTCTGCACAGACTCTAACGCAGTAAGTACGTCGTGTTAAAAACTCTTAGTACTTCGTAAGATCTCATTCCGAGCTTCAAAAATGTTTTATGGAATCATCAGTCATGAGTTTGGCTTCTAACAAATCGTTCGTAAGGAGTTTTTTCTCAAAAACTTTTCAACAAAGAACTCTGACTTTTTATTAATTCCGGGAACCGTTTTGTTTGTGTTCGATATAGATTCTATGTTTTACCTCTTATTGTTTTTACCGGGTTTGAAAAAAAGAGATTCGGTTTAGTTAGTTTACTTTCCATAAAAGGGCTTAGATGTTTGAAGAGTAAGTAAGTTCAAGTGGATAGTGGCGAAACCTGGCGTCGGAGTTTTTAGATCGCTATTAAGTGCTATTATTAGGGCCTAAATTATATTATCTATTATAGGGCCAAGATGTTAGTTAAGACAGAGGTTTTCTCCTCGTTTTATCTCTTCTAAGAATAATACAGAAGTAAAAAGAGAGAGAGAATGTTATGTGGAGAAGAGAATAACAAAGACATAAATCCTTTGTCATGTCGACCCTTTAATGCTACGCCTCGTAGCGGTCTTCAATGCTACGCGTCGTTTCGTAGCGCTCGTAGCATAGTTTGGCGTAGCGATGTTATCTTAATCGAGAATGGAAAGCAACGTGCAGCTCGACCACTACTGTGATGGGTGGCCGATAGTGACATTTATATCTGAGCGTTACCATGCGTCGGAGAACACGTTAAACTATCGGTTCCGATTGGTTCAATCGGTAGCCAAGTTTTTTTAACAAAATATTGTACAGATGATTTGAATGCTTTAAGAGGGCCCTTCCCGGGCCGTCAATCTCCAACGCGAACATTATTGAAAAGCTTGTTGTTTCAACTAGCGCAATGTTAGAAAAAGAGGCACTGCGAAAAGAGTGAGCAAGTGCCTGAGCGCTCGTTTGGCATTCGATAACTTTCGTCGCTCACTCGGGGCGGCCGGCCGATGACGTTACGTACGATGCCATTCATAAGGCGACGATTACACGTAAAGTATTGACTGTGATCCGTCAATACAATATTTATTGATGGATTTCAGTATTTACTCATGGATTAATACACCGGCCTACACGTACAGTATTTATTACGTCAGTATTGTGTCCGGTCTCCTGCTGTTTACACGTCTAAAATGGCCACATAGCTGAAAATTAAAGGTTGCGTGGCTATTATTTTAGCACTTAGTTTAAATAAAAAGTCCAAGCGAAAGCGATGGGCAAAAAGGGAAAGGTACACACATTTGAATTTAATGGCAGAAATTAAATTACATGGTGAAATGGATGATTACGAGAATTATTTTCGAATGCCTGAACCCTGCTTTGAAGAACTTCTGACAATAGTAACACCTTTTTAAATCATAATCCGACGGATCATCATTACAGAATCAAGAAATCTAGAAATCCATCAATAAATACTGACATCCATCAATACATTAGGTTACACGTTCAGTAAATACCACGATACGTCATTATTTACTGATGGATCACAGTAAATACTTTACGTGTAATCGTCGCCTAATAATATCACAGTAAATCTAGATATCGTATAAGTCGCTATTTTTGTCTGTTTGTTTGTCTGTTTGTCTGTATGCTTAAATCTTTAAAATTACGCAACGGATTTTGATGCGGTTTTTTGTAATAGGTAGAGTGATTCAAGAGGAAGGTTTTTATGTAAAAAATTCCCGAAATTCCCACGGGAACGGGCACAACGCGGGTAAAACCACGGGGCGCTGCTAGTGATACATAAAAACAATGTTCAACATAATCAAACTTTGATTATGTCGAACATTGCGTTGCATTGCTCATTGCTCATTATTGCGTACAAATAAGTTCGCGAAAGCATACGTGTGGGATACTATGGAAATATATAAAAATCAATGCCACTTTTCGTTGTAATTTTATAACTCAGGAACGGGCTGACCCATCCAAACTAAATATTTAGACTTTGTTCGGACTATTTAGTAGATGGTCTATGTGAAGTTTGCACAAAATCGGTCGAGCGGTTCTTAAATTCCCCCGGGAACGGGCACAACGCGGGTAAAACCACGGGGCGCAGCTAGTAAAATATATATCGTAGGCACAATACAAAGAACGAAGAAAGTTCTATACGAAGCGAGCGAGCGACCGAACTAGCGAGCTAGCGAGCGAGTGCGCCATTCATAGATAGACTCGCCCCCCGCATACCTCTTTCCGTCACTTGACAACAAGCAAGGGAGACCGCGATAACGTTGAACAAAATATAGTGTGGGGAATCTTCATAAAACATGTTCCAGGATATACGTGTTTTTTAAAAAACCTTGCATGTCTGTAAAATAAATGATTGTTATTTAAAATTTCCATTATATTTACGGGGTTTCTATCATAATATTTTCTTTAATTTTACAATTTATAAGTACAATATGACCGCCCAAAGTTTAGGTAAAATTTGTGCAAAAAGCCGGTTTTCGGAGGCTTATACTGAATTTGTTTCTAAAAATTTAGATTTTCTGTTACGATAGAAACCTAGATATAGTGCATAAGATACTTATTAGCTAAAAAGTTTCAAAGAAAGATCTATAACAACGCCGTAATCACGTAACAGCGTTTGTATGAAAAGTAAGACGGGTTGGCCGCTCTTAAAGGTTTATTTAAATCACATTTCCCTAAACATATTTACCAAAAGGCTCAAAATATCTTGTTTATCGAACAAAATACCTCCATTCCACAGACGGTTAAATAATCCCACCAATACGGTGTATTTATTTAAAGCGTTCAATCAATTGAAAATTTAAACATTGAGTGTAGTAATCCAGCCGTTATGCTCAGTAAATATGTGGAAATGAACAATTGAACGTGTTTCACGAGTGCACTCGGGTGTTCGTTCTATATCATTATCAGTTCGTTATGTTGGTGTGATTGATTTTCATGTTTAAAGGCTAAAAAATCGATAGCTGTATATTTCGTGCATCCTCGCAGTTTTAGCCGCAATGAGCCCGTTCCCGTGGGGATTTTGGTATGAAAAATACGCTTTTCGTTAGTGTGTTTATCCATTTTTTTAACGTTTATCGTCCCACTGTTGGGCAAAGGCCTCCCTTAAACGCTTACAACCATCTCTGTAAAAAAAACCAATTCTGATTGGTAGTTCAGATTTATTATACTTATTAGTGTTAATTATCATTTTGTTAGGTTTGTATGAATTATTTTGATGTATAAAGGAAAAATGTTAGCTATGTATTATAATATAAGTTATGTTGGTATTAATTATTTTGATTTTGGCATTCGAAAATACACTTTGAAAATATTGTTTGTTTTGACGGAGTTACCAAAAAAAACAGGAAATCAAAATCTCCGCCTATTTTGTATTCAGTGCAAAACCACATATATTTTTGTAAAACATTTAACCTACCCTAACAATACAGTATGTTTTAATTTTAATATAACTTGATAACGCCCAGTTAATTTCTTCCCCTTCTTGCTTGGAAGTTTCATATAAAACAACTGACACGGCTCCGTTATCAGGTTCAACACAGATACAAAGATCCTGGAACAAACTAACCAATTTTACTATTAATTGAAACTACTATTAATTGTACGTGACCGAAACGAGTTGAGGAACTCTCAACAGTAGCCTCCGTCGTACGTAAGTTCCCGTTTAAACAACTAACCAATATTATAAACCAGCAACTCCCCGCAGTTTTACCGGCGTTGTGCCCATTCCCGTGGGAATATTGGGAATTCTTATACATATAAACCTTCCTCTTGAATCACTCTATCTATGTAAAAAACCGCATCAAAATCCGTTGCGTATTTTTAAAGATATAAACATACATATGGACAGACAGACGTTTGTTTTTATAATATGTAGTGATGCGCAGCGCTCGTGGCGTACTTTGACTAAGCGATGTCAGTTCATTTCGATTGTTAAGCAACGTGCAGCTCGACCCCTACTTGGATGGGTGGCCGATAGTGGCATTTCTATTTGAGCGCTACCGCGCTTCGGAAGGCACGTTAAACTATTGGTCCTAGCTGTTTAATCGTAAGTCCATGCTGGAGGTCTTTAGGCCGTCTAAAAACTCCGACCTTAATGACTTACTGAATGGTACAGCCGTTTTTTGCGTAGGGATCTTAAATCTAGATGGCAAAATGCTCGAACGCCTAAATCGCCGACATTCTTTATATTATACCGAACAAAGTCGCATCTAGAACATGCTAACTCTTTAACAAAACTCTATTTTGAATGCTGAATGCCCGATGGCCGATTCCTCGAACCCAATTCACCGATTTACTAAATTCACCAAACAAAGCCACATCTAGCAAAGCTAACTCTGATACAAAAACATTAAATAGGGCTAAGTAAAATTTAGAGTCCGTACATAAAGGAATAACATGTATAATCCATTCTTTGTGAGGTAATTTTATTGTTACACCCCGTATAGTAGGGTGTGTGTCTATGACTTAATATTCAGAATGTTTTGATGTGAGGAGTTGTTAAGGGTAGGATATCATAGAAGCAGAGCGGAGTTGTGCGAAGTTCAACCGACCAATCACAAAGCAATGAAATTGTCGATCATTTTAAACTTCGGTGAATCATATTATGTATTCAGAGGTTCGTCAAAACTTTACATCGGTGATATAAAGCATCGGTCATTTTATACGTCCGTGAATCGCGTTCAGTATGTTAACATCGGTAAAACTTTACATCGGTGAAACAAAGCTTTGGTCGATATTTCGGTTATTCATGTTGAGTTTAGCCAATGTTCGATAAAAAGTACTTCGGCGAAACGAGAATCACCCGTAAATTAATTTACTTTTACTTAGAACAACATCTTTAAATCAAAATTAATCAATTTCAGTTAAGTAGTCTTTCAGTCTTTCATAAAACGTATTGAAAATTCCGATACAATTGAACGAGTGTTCAATAAACATTCTACGGCGCTTATAATTAATGAACCCGTAATCCCTTAGAACCGAGTCTAATGAAGAGATCACTACACACAGGAAGCATGTTTGGCTTACAATTTCAAAATATAATAAGCTTAGCTTGATTATTAGATACTTAACATTTTTATGTACTAGTATTTTCAGTGAGATTACGGGCCTTTTGGAAATTACACACTTATTTTATAAACGTACGTAGCGCTCATTACTAAGGCGATGTCAACGCAATCATCGATCACAATTGTCGATCACAATCATCGATCACAATCGTCGATCACGATCATAGATCACGACCAACGATCATAATTGTCTATCACGATCATCGATTGTGATTACCCATCACGATCATCGATCGCTATTACTCATCACAATCATTGATCGTGATCACGATCGCTTATCATGGATAAATCAAAAGGCCTTCCTTACCTTACGTTTATCCGACCATGTCGGAGGCCTTCAAACGGTCTAGATACTTCTACACGAGTGTTGGACACTTTTCTATTCGAACCACAAGGCCCAACAAGTTGTCTAACAAGTTGTCTAATATGTTGTCTAACCTCCACAACAATGTATCCTCGACTCTGAGTGAACTAGCTCTATCAGATTGATTTACGCGAGCTTATAATTATCATTGAAGAGGGAAGTAATTTACCGACAGCGTCCGTGAACGTAACGTAGTACATAGCTTCAAGAGGTTTTTAATTTAATTTGCTTATTTTGTTGATTTGATATTATTATTATATTTACATTGGGTAATGGTTCTCCTTGGTATAACTTTTTAGCGAAAATATACTTCAATCAATTTTTTTTCGAGTACTGCTAATAAATTCTTCGTTTTACCGTGAGAAGTGAAGTTTACAAGAATGCCTTGTTTTATAAATTGGTTAAAAAAGGGACCAATCTATGTATATTTGGATACATTTTCATTATTATACTAAAAGAAATTTCGAAATCGGTTCATTACAATATCAAAGTGACATACAAAAAATCACACACAATAGATAACCTTATCTTCTACTATATAAAAATAAGTCGGGTTTTCCTCCCTGACGCTATAACTCCAGAACGCACGAACCGATTTCCACGGTTTTGCATTCGTTGGAAAGGTCTCGGGCTCCGTGAGGTTTATAGGGAATAAAAATCTCAAAATTCCCACGGGAACGGGGGCGCTGCGGGTGAAACCGCGGGGCACAGCTAGTTTAGTATATAAAAAGAGCTTACTGTCCATAGAAGCGGAGCGAGGCTGCGGAGCGGAGAAACGGAGAAATGTTAACCAATAGGATTGCTCATAACACTGTGAGCTGTGAGTATGCCACCTTATTGTTTAGTATTTCTCCATTTTGACAAGCCCGTTGGCACAGTGGCAGTGAGAGCGCTTACTGTGTCGGGGGTTGCGGGTTCGATTCCCGCCCGGAGTCAACAATATGTGCAGACATAGTTGTTGGCGACGACGTCTGGGTGTCAATTATATATTCTTATAAAGTATTTGTGTATGTATATGTAGTAGTACCAGTTAATTAGATTCCATAACACAAGCTTAGAGCTTACTTTGGGTCTAATTAACCGTGTGTGAATTTGTCCAGGTATATTTATATTTTATTTTATATTTATATTTCTCCGCTCCGCAGCTTCGCTCCGCTTCAAAGAACAGGCACCCTAAGGATGCGTTTACATTGAAGTGGAGTGTAGCTGTGCGGTGCTCAACTGACCAATCACAATCATGCATTACGATAAGATTTCTGGTCTTCTTCATCGAGTGGATGGTCACCCTGACCAATCCTGGTGTCAGAGTTATTGAGCCGCCAAAGGCCTCTGATATGGCTCAAGTAACGACTACTATCCGTAGAAAGTAACCGGGACCGACGGCTTAACGTGCCCTCCGAAGCACGGAATCATCTTACTTTTCGAGCAATCAGGTGATTCAGCCTGCAATGCCCTAACCAAACTGAGGAAAGTCTCACAAATAGATTTTTGTGATATATCCCCACCGGGAATCGAACCCGGAACCTCCAGGTCGTGAGCCGGGCGCTCAAACCACAAGACCACGGAGGCTGTCAAGATAAGATTTCTACAATGCGCTGTGATTGGTAAATCGGGATTTGCACCACTCTGCTTCAATAAAAACACGCCCTAAGCCGTCTATAGTCAAAACAGTATCTAAATTGTCTTGTTTGTGTAAAAAAAATTATACTGTTTTGCTTTTTTATAACTCTAAGTAAACAGAATACAGAATAATAGCAAAACTACTTAATTGCAATGCGAAGTAAAAGATATTTCGCTCGGTAACCTTAAAACCTAGTTAGATATGCTAATTCAATTGTCTGAACTAGGGTTGCTTCTGAATATTTTAGCTGAGAAAGAGATTATCTTTTATTACACGGAAATGTATTGCTATTTGAAGAAAGGGTAGGTTTTTGATATTTTAGATTAGTTAAATATACGCCGACTAATTCACACAGGTTAATTAGACTCAAACTAAGCTCTGAGCTTGTATTATCGAATCTAAATAACTGATACTACAAATACTTAATAAGAATATTTACTTGCCACCCAGGCGTCGTCACCAACAACTATGTCTCCACTTATTGCTGACTCCGGGCGGGAATCGAACCCGCAACCACCAACACAGTAAGTGCTCTCACTGCCACTGTGCCAACGGGCTTGTCACCAGTTACATTAATTTGGTAAAGAAACTATACTTATATCATCAAAGAGCCTTTTCCTATACAGTGCAAACAAGCAGTAACGACAGCGATATCTTATTAAAACTCAAACAAAACAATCAATTAATTATAAAGCAATAGACTCCCGCCATTTTAAATGTCATTTTGACAGATGTCATTGTGACGTAATCAAAATGGCTGCCGATAAAGCACCCTTCCTCGGTACGTAATCCATCACGCCGTACCTTAGAAATTTCTTATTTGAATTCATTATGAATTTAAACCATAGCGTAAGGAATCTTCAGTTTTATATTATAGCTAGTCAAGTATAACGTATATACTCGTAGGTTTATATAACTTTTTATTACAGAGTTTTTTTAGATTTATTTTGTAACTTTGGGTACAGGAGGTAGGTAATCTTTAAAACCAGATTATTATGTTGATTTTTTCCAAAATATTTTGAACAAGCAGTGTCTTGAAGTTAATTCCAAGCAGTAACCAATCCCGTAACGTTTTTGAGATGTAGATTTTGGAATAGAAGTCTTTATATAATTTTTTTGACTGTTACTATTATATTATACAAAAATATGTTTTGTAGCTCCTGAAAATAGCACATTTAAACAACCAAAACCAATCTTCAGCATTTTATATTAGTATTGACCCGATATATGACACACAAGCCCGTTGGCACAGTGGCAGTGAGAGCGCTTACTGTGTCGGGGGTTGCGGGTTCGATTCCCGCCCGGAGTCAACAATATGTGAAGACATAGTTGTTGGCGACGACGTCTGGGTGTTCATTATATATTCATACAAAGTATTTGTGTATATATATGTAGTAGTATCAGTGAGTTAGATTCCATAACACAAGCTTAGAGCTTACTTTGGGTCTAATTAACCGTGTGTGAATTTGTCCAGGTATATTATTATTATACAAAACACGTCACAATGCCTCATAACACATGACATTGCCACAACAAAGCTATCAACCTACTGTATCTCTCTATACTGTGTCACAGCGTAATAAACTTGTAATTTTTTGGATACAATGATGACAAAAGTCATTGCTTTTTCCCGTTTTTGTCAAACGAACAATAGCCTTTCTACGTCTGATAATCGAGTGATTGTACTGCAAATCAGTAATTTGGAAAATGTACTGCGTAATTTCTTTTCAATACCTATATTAAAAATTGGTATAATCAATGCTTTGATAGCGTAGCGGTTTAGGTCCTTTATGGACCGGGTTCGGATCCCAGCAAAAAAAGGTTCAGTGATGGTGTAAAAATGAAATGAAAGCACTGAACCTTTTTCCTCTTCAGAAGGAATCATGCTCGGCTGGAAAATGGACCACATTAGTCCATATTTTGAGGAAAAAATTAGTTTTGTGTTACCATTCTTACATAACCTAGTAAGTATTTTACTCTTCCACGGTCGAAACACTATAATAATATAACAGCCAGTAGTACTCGTGACGTTGTTTGGCTTAGCAATATTAACTCATTGCCATTGTTAAGCAAGGTGCAGCTCGGTCACAAATAAGATGGGTTGTCGATATACGCATTTCTATCTAAACACTACCGTGCTTTGGAGGGCACGTTTAATTGTCGGTCCCGGTTGTTTCAATCGTCAGATCATATCGAGGCCTTTAGGCGGTCTAAAAACTCCGACACCAAGATTGGCCACTTACCTACTCATACTTACTTATACCAGCCAGTATAGGGTATAGGTAACATTATGGGTATGTTAAGACTCATCTCTAATACACTCACGTTTCGATCGTTTCACACAATAAGCAGTTTACGTCTTTGCGATAATAGATGGCGCCATAAATACACAAGGAAGGATAGAGTTGTTGCAGGTTTTATTGGAAAAGAACTTTTGTTGGTAAGAAATTGTTATTTTTAACAGTATCTATATATATTGCAAAGTCACCAAAAGCTGTCTTGTCTGTATGTGATCGATTTTCTCAAAAACTACTGAACGGATTTTCATGCAGCTTTCACCAAAATACAGGGTGATTCAAGAGAGAGGTTTATACTATTTTTCATGCCATTTCTTTTAGGGACGGGTACAATGCGGGTAAACTCCGGGGCACTAGTATTATTATATTTGTGACAAATTAACGGAAAAAAATATTTTGAAAAAAATAATATTCCACCAATAAGTCCCACTGTTGGGCAAAGGCCTCTCATCTCACTGAAGATATCAGTACAGAGGTCTAGGCATAATCACCACGTTTGCCAAATACAAGTAAAGTGCCAAAAATCTACGAATTTTCACCAAAAAACATGTTCTGGATCCATAAACATTACTTTTTCCACAAGATTTTTCCACCAAAATATAGTAGCAATCTAAAAAAGATTTTTCACCACGTACCATGTCAAAGCAAAAATCTGCATCGAAATTTGAATAAATGCACCAAAAATGAAAAATGGCCACTTCGCGTCGGTTCTAAAAGTTACTATATTGCGAAACAAAGCATGTGACTGTAGCTTTATCTCAATAAGCTTTCTTGTGTTAAATTGTCGATAGCAAAGTCAAATCGACGCAAAATGGACGAAAATAAACGGGAGAACGTAGAATAAGATAAATGCAAATTTTATTTATTGAAAAAAAGATTTTGCAATAAACAACTTGTTATATACGTTACTAGCTGCGCCCCGCGGTGTTACCCTGTAGAAATTTTGGGGTAAAATATATCCCAAGTGTTATTCTGATGTATTACCTATTAGCTCAGCAACTCATTCGAAAAATATTTTGACGATTATTTAAATGCGTTGTTTGACCATTTTAAAGAGTTGTGATTGGTTGATTGGGCTTCTCACCGCTCCGCTCCGCTTTTACAGAAACGCACAACACGCGTTTGTTCTTTATTGAAGTTTAATGAAAATATTTGTCTACCCTCATTGAGCTAGTCTGTCAGTATGAGTTCTGCTTTGTGCTACCCATAACGTGTTTTGAATGCCACAGCCAACAGGCTAGGGGAAGTTGTGTGAGATATTTCCCAAAAGAATTGAGTAGTTTTTCCTTATTTTATTATTTTATGGTGTAGGAATAATTTCTATGGGGACTATTTTGGAGACCTACCTACTTTTTAAATATTTTTACTATACAGGGTGATTTCGGGGTCGTGATCCCAACCATTTTTTCTGGCTCAGTAAATAAATGATTGCGATGCTACCTGTATTTATTTTAATTTAAACAAAGATGATTCGTTATTTACGTATTTTTATTTAAAAATTATTATTGACTCAAAATGCGTGGTCACCCTACTTTTAATATTACTTGACATAAGTTTTCTTGGGAAATAGTAGGGTGACCATGATCTCGAATTATCGCAGTTTTTTTTTGCTGACTAAAATAAGTCGCTGGTGTACTGTTAGTCCTAACCTATCGTGATGCTTAGGAGAAAGTAAGTTAAATGCTTCTTTCTTGCTCCACGACCCCGTAATCACCCTGTATATACTCAAGAACTTAAATCATAATTGTGAACATATTTTCGTAATACGTTGTGATTGGCCAAGTGCGCTCCGATCCGCTCCGCTTCTTGTAAACCTGCCTGGAATGTCCCACTGCTAGGCAAAGGCCTCTTATCTCACTGAAGATATCAGTACAGTGAGGGAGTATGGGCGTAATTACCTTGCTTGTCTAATGCGGGTTGGTGATCTCAAACCCGAGCCATAATTGAAAAGTAATTTGGAAATATGCTAGCTCGACCCCGGAATTGAACCCGGGACCTTAGTCTTGGCAGGCGAATGTATACACCACAAGTTCACTTACCTTAAGTCTGTATTTAAAAACCACCTCAAATTTGAAGTGCTTTTACTTAAATTGTAAATTAAACCCCGGAATTGAACCCGGGACTTTAGTCTTGGCAGGCGAATTCATATACCACTTTATCACTTACGTTAAGGCTGTACAAAAAAGCCACCTAAAGCTAAAACCATCTTTTGCGCCGCGAACTAATAAAATAAATCTGAAGAGTTTATTTCAACGCGCTACCAATCCGATTTTAATAATTCTGGTTATAATAGATAGCCACATTCACTGGAAAGATTAAAAGCTATTTTTCATCCAGAAATTCCCACGGGAATCGACACAACGCTGGTAAAACCAGGGGACGTTGCTAGTACGCTAATAAAACTTTAAAATATACTACACTCATAGTTAGTGTCAAAAGTAAAAAAATACAGAAACACAGTCATTAAAAAACTCCACTAAAATGCTATACCACTTTCAACACCAGGCCGATTCAAATGCAGGTCAAAAACAGTTTTACTATATTTTATTTTTAGAGCGGCCGGGTGGCGAATAAAGGTACGAATGGGAACTTGTATTTTTGCACTGTAGTGTATGAAAAAATATCTGTAGTGTATTAAAATACTGTTTCGAGATGGTTGTTGTACCTGGTTTTTTGTGTATGGTGGCATTTCTATCTGAGCTCTACCGGGCTCCGGAGGATATGTTAAATTGTAGGTCCCGGTTATTTCAATCGTTAGATCAAGTCGGAGGCCTTAAGGCGGTCTAAAAACTCCGACACCAGGGTTGAACACTAACCTACTCGGATTTACTTAATTACGTAGGTCGCTTCAATCAAAGTGAAATCCAATAGCGGCTAACTACAAAAATATTATTTAAAAACCAACTGCATAGCCTATTTACATAGAATAAATAAAAAAATGGCATTTCCAACAATTTCTAAAAATAATACCTTAATCGAAATAAAGCTAAAAACATTTTTTTTTCATAAACAAACATAAAGAATTCATATTTTTTATATAAATATCGTATTTCCTGGTTCCTAAATTGTGTGTCCGTAAAAAATGGGATGCGCTGTATTTTTGCTTCCATTTCATTTATTGTTTTTGGTTTCACGACTCTGCAATATTTAGGTCGTATTTTATTTTAGTTCACAAAATTCTCACTTATAAAAAGAGATGAGGCTGCACTATGACTGCACTAGATCGCTTTTGTACTAACGTGTTCAACTATCCTTCTAAAACGAAAGCGAAAACATGTTTCCTACTTTTCAAACATGGCTCGGGTATGAGATCACCAAGCCTGCAAGCGTGGTGATTACGACATTCACCTCACTCTACTGATATCTTCAGTGAAATGAGAGACCTTGGCCTAGCAGTGGGATATTACAGGCTAGTACTACTTTACAATTACTATATGTATAGGCAAAAATACGGTGAAAACTCATCTACTTCGATCCAGCTTCTATCTGAAAATCGTAGTAGACACTTCTCTCTCTATCTCTCTCTCTCGAAACTTTACTTAAGACGAGCTTGAAGATTGAAGCGGAGCGGAGCTGTGCGAAGCCCAATCGACCAATCACAACGCGTTGACATTGTCAAAATCTTTTCGTAATGCGTTCTTCTTCTTCATCAAGTGGATGGTCACCCGACCAATCCTGGTGTCAGAGTTATTGAGCCGCCAAAGGCCTCTGACATGGCTCATGTAGCGACTACTATCCGTAGAAAGTAACCGGGACCGACGGCTTAACGTGCCCTCCGAAGCACGGAATCATCTTTCTTTTCAGGCAATCAGGTGATTCAGCCTGCAATGCCCTAACCAAACTGAGGAAAGTCTCACAAATAGATTTTTGTGAGATATCCCCACTGGGAATCGAACCCGGAACCTCCGGGTCGTGAGCCGAGCGCTCAGACCACAAGACCACGGAGGCTGTTGAACGAGGGATTGACATTGTCAAAATCTTTTGGTAATGCGTTCTGATTGGTCAGTTGAGCTCCGCGCAGCTCCGCTCCGCTTCAATAGAAACGAACCCTTAGAAGATGCAAGCTGGCGAATTCAATGCAAAGCGAATGCCGCGTTGTACATATTTCTCGCTCAATAGAATAGAATAGAATAGAATAGAATAGAAAACATTTATTTAGACGAATCACACAACAAGAAACGAAAAAACAAAACAAAGACAAAAAGAAAACAACAGATATTACATACACTAAACAATTACACGGACAGAACTACTGTCCGTGTAACTACTACTATAGCGTTCTATTTAACTAGCCAGCTCACAGCTTTAAATATCAAACAATCTAAACGCTGAACCAACACTCAATCTGATGTTCAGATTCTGGATTCAGATCGAAATTCAGCATGTATAAACAATAATATATTACAGACAATTCTCCCAACACTGAATTGACATTTCGCAGTCCTATTCTGTAAACAGATTATAATAATTTACACTAATTCCCGAAATAATAACGTCAAATTGCTCCGTCATAATTTGCATATCAAGGGGCGGTATTCTGGAATCTCTCGGTATCACGCCAGAAGCAATCGACAACAATAATTCCGAAACTCCCATAATCGATTTTGGGACAATCGATGTCGCTTCTACAGGGATTACCATGGATACAAAATGGCGTGGATAGAGTCATCTCTTTGTTCATTACATTGTTGGGTTAGGTTAGGTTAGGTTCGACGCCTCGTTTTAAGTTTTTGGAGGTTTTTTATTGGTGTTTTTGCGTGTTTGTTTGGTGTTTTGTTGTTGTCTTGACTAGGCTTGTTTTTCGGATTTCGTTGGCTCTACACATTTTGACTTTGGCTTTTTCTCATCGGACGTTCTTTTGCTTTTTGATTGGTTTTCGTTGTCTCGGCGTGCGGAGTGATGGAGTCGGACTCCAGTTCGGCTCCGGGTGGTGGTGCGCGCCGTAAAAGGCAGCGTGCCACCCCCCCTTTGGTGTCTGGTCCCTCCGGATCCGAAACGGAGACGGAGGGCCAGTGTAGTCTCAGGGAACCGATCGCGCGACGTGGTAGGACGGCTTCGGGCGCGCCATCGGCGAGAGGAGCGGGCTCATCTCGAGCACTTCGCTCATCTCGAGGCGAGGAGGTTGCGGGGTCGAGTCGGCAGGTGGTGGCAAGGGCTTCCGAGCCCATCTTCGATCCAGAGGAGGGGCTGGAGAGCTCCGCCTCGGAGTCACCCTTACGGCTCGACTCCGAACAATTGAGGGCGCAGGCTGGGCGCAAAGCGGCAGCCATCTACGAGGTGGTCCGGATTTCGGGCAACCTCAAGGGTGGCTGCCAAAAGACTCTCAATGAGTCGGCGGCGGGTCTCATGGACATCGTGGAGTCTCTTGCGGACCGAACGATGTCCGAAGAGGCCAGAAGGGTGAGGGCTGAGTTTGCTCGTCTCCGCAGGGAGTACGACCAGCTCAGGGCGGAGAACAAGGCCTGCCTACGTGAGTTGGAGCGGGCGAGGGCCGCCTCGGCGACCCTGGTCTCCTGCCCTCCCCCAGCGCCTGTGACTCCAACACCTGATCTGCTGCCGGCGATCAAGGAGATCCTGGAGGACTACAGGCGCTCCATCATGGAGTCAGTGGGCACCCTTGTCAGTGCCCGTCTCGATGCCTTGGACGAGCGCCTTCTCCCCGAGGTGAGGATCCGCCCTCCGCTGAGGGCCGACAGGAGGAGCTCGGCTGGGCCGTCCGGATCCACCGCGGTGGTTCCTCAGGTGATGGCGGCTGCCACCCCATCGCTGCAGGTACCTGCGGCCCCTGTCTCTGCTGCTGGCCAGACTGCCGGCAAGAGGAACAGGAGGAGGGGGGGGAGTGGCCGCCCCCAGGTACCTGAGCTGCCCGCGGTTGCTCCAACACCGCGAGCAGAGGTACCAGACGCGGGTCCAGCGGTCGCAGCGACCTCATGGACCGAGGTTGTGAAGGGCAAGGGGAAGGGGAAGAAGTCTTCCCCTGCGGCGGCGGCACCGGCTGTGGTCCAGCCTCCGGTGGCGAGGCAACCGCAGCCCTCCAGGCCAAAGCTGACGTTGCCGAAGTCCGCCGTGGTGACGGTGACACTTCAGGCGGGGGCCCTGGCGAAGGGCGTGACCTATGCCCAGGTCATGGGCCGGGCGGAGGAGGCGGTGGATCCGACAGAACTCGGCATCGAGTCTGTCAACTTCCGCCGCTCTGCCACGGGGGCCAGGATCATCGAGATCCCAGGCTCCCAGGGCCAGGAGAAGGCCGGCGCCCTGGCCGAAAGGCTGAGGGCCGCGCTCGACGGGGTGGCGGATGTCACCCTCCCTGTCAAGTGTGCGGACCTGAGGGTGACGGGGCTCGGCGATACGGCCACTGTGGCAAAGGTGGCCGCCGCCGTGTCCCGCACCGGTGGGTGTCCGGTGGAGCAGGTGAAGGTCCACCCGATCCACCCGGGGCCCGAAGGCATGGGCTCCTGCGTGGTGGAGTGCCCGGTGGCTGCCGCAAAGGCCATCATCGAGGCTCCCAAGTT
Organism: Cyclophora albipunctata; assembly: GCA_963082685.1. Classification (NCBI taxonomy): domain Eukaryota; kingdom Metazoa; phylum Arthropoda; class Insecta; order Lepidoptera; family Geometridae; genus Cyclophora; species Cyclophora albipunctata. The sequence goes on along the minus strand of OY720139.1, from coordinate 2,572,301 downwards.
CCTCGTGGGGTGGACCTCGGCCGGGGTCCGGCTGTTGGAGCAGCGCCCTATGCGCTGCTTCAGGTGCATGGCCATCGGGCACACCAGGCCGACGTGCCCCTCTACTATCGACCGGAGCTCGATGTGCTACCGGTGCGGCAATGAGGGGCATAAGGCGGCAGCCTGTGAGGCGGCGACACCACGGTGCCACATCTGCACCGCAGCGGGGAAGCCGGCCGGGCATTTGATGGGAGGTAGGGGCTGCTTACCTCCCAGTGTCAAGGGCAGGATGGGCGTAAGCACGGGGGCATGGACTGCCCCCTCCGCTGCAGCCCGCACAGTGGAGGTGACCAGGGAGGCTGATATGTCGGAATAATGGATAGTTCCCGACATATCAGCTTCCTTCAGGCGAACCTCAACCACAGCGCCGGGGCACAGGATCTACTCCTCCAGTCTCTGGCGCAGTGGGAAGTGGATGTGGCGGTGGTCAGCGAGCCATATTTTGTCCCTCCCCAAACTCACTGGGTAGGGGACTTGGATGGCTCGGTGGCGGTCGTTGTGCGGGCGGAGGTCGGCCCTAATCTCTCAGCCGTTGAGAGGGGGTCGGGATATGTGGTAGCGGGGTGGGGGGAGTACACCGTTGTGGGTGTGTACTTCTCCCCCAACCGACCCCTGGCAGAGTTTGAGACCTTCCTCGACTGTGTCAGGGCGGCCGTGGCCCGTAGGTCGCCGGGGTCCATAGTGGTCCTCGGCGACTTCAACGCCAAGTCCCAGGCCTGGGGCAACCCCGCTACCGACAGAAGGGGGGAGGCGGTCCAGGTGTGGGGGCTTCTCTCCGGGCTGTCCCTGCTCAACCGAGGGGCAGTCCATACCTGCGTGCGGCACAATGGGGGGTCCGTGGTGGATCTCTCGTTCGCCACCCCAGCGGTCGCGCGCAGAGTGTCCAGGTGGAGGGTGGAGGAGGGGGTTGAGACCCTGTCGGACCACCTCTACATCCGATTTGAGGTCTCCCCCCTTCAGGGAGGCGCTGCGCGGCCCCCACGAGGCCCAAGCGCTTTTCCCCGGTGGGCGCTGAGCCGGCTCGACAAAGAGCTGGCTGAGGAGGCGGCCATTGTGCAGAGGTGGTTCGCCTCCAGGACGGAAGGGGCCAGCGTCGACGAGCTGGCTGAACGCATGCGCACAGCCCTTACGAGGGTGTGCGATGCGGCCATGCCGAGGGCGCGGCGCCGCCGGGCGCGACGGGCGGTGTACTGGTGGTCTCCGGAAATTGCGGCACTCCGGACGACCGCCAATAGGGCCCGGAGGTTATATGTCCGTTGCAGGAGACGCAACGGATATGATCCGGGCCTGGAGGAGGAGCTGCGGGGCCTCTACAAATCGGCGAAAAAGGCCCTGCAGCTTGCCATTAGCCGCGCCAAGGCGGCTGCGAGGGAGGAGATCCTGGCGGACCTCGATAGGGATCCGTGGGGGCGCCCGTTCCGGGCCGCACGCAACAAGCTGCGCACACGGGGCGCCCCTCTTACGGAGACCCTGCCGCCGGATCTTGTCGAGAGGGTGGTGAGCGGATTGTTCCCTGATCCGCCGGGGCACACGCCCCCGGTGATGGACCCTCCGCTCCCAGAGGCCGTAACAGAGGCCACTCCCGCTCTCGTCACAGAGGGGGAAATGGAGATGGCCCTGGACCGTCTCCGAGGACGAAAGACGGCTCCGGGGCCCGACGGCATCCCGGGGCGAGTTCTGGCGCTCGCCTTGAAGCACCTGGGTGTCCAGCTGCGGGCGCTCTTCGATGCGTGCATCGTCCGCGGAGAGTTCCCGCAACTGTGGAAGGTGGGGCGGTTGTGCCTGCTGCCGAAGGGTGGGGATCGTCCGCTCGATTCCCCTTCGGCTTACAGACCAATTGTCTTGCTGGACGAGATGGGCAAGATGCTGGAGAGGGTGATTGCGGCCCGTCTCGTCCATCACCTGGAGTCGGTGGGGCCCCCATTGTCGGATGCCCAGTACGGATTTAGGGCGGGGCGATCCACCCTGGACGCTTTGACCTCCCTGAGGGAGGACAGTAAGGAGGCGGTGGACGAAGGGGATGTTGTTGTGGGGACCTCGATAGACGTGGCGAACGCCTTCAACAGCATCCCCTTCGAGACGATTATGGAGGCACTCCGGTATCACGGAGTGCCTCTATACCTACGGAGGCTCATAGCCGCGTACCTCCTGGATAGGGGTGTGGTATGGGAGGGCAGCGACGGGCGGCTCTACGTGCGGCGTATGGGGTGCGGTGTTCCACAGGGGTCAGTACTGGGCCCCATCCTGTGGAACATTGGATACGACTGGCTCCTTCGAGGGCCGGTCCCCCCCGGGACGAAGCTGACCGCCTTCGCCGACGACACCTTCGTCACCGCACGGGGTGCGTCCTTTGGGGAAGCGGCGCGTCTGGCCGCCATCGTGGTCTCCATGGTGATGGACAGGATCGCTCAGCTGGGCCTGAGGGTTTCCCTGCCCAAGACGGAGGCGATCCTTTTCCATGGACCGCGTAGAGGACCGCCCCGGGGTGCACACATCAATGTGCAGGGGGTGGAGGTGCCGGTGAGGGCCCAGATGAGGTACCTGGGCCTCACCCTGGACGGGCGATGGAACTTCGGGGCCCACTTTACTCAGATGGCCCCGAAGCTGATTTCAGCGGCTGCCGCCCTCGGCAGACTGCTTCCCAATGTGGGGGGACCGGGATCGGCCTGCAGACGACTGTACTCCGGAATAGTCCGGAGTATGGCTCTGTACGGCGCCCCGGTCTGGACGGAAGCCCTCACCGCTAAGAACAGGGTCCTCTTAAGGAGGCCCCAGCGGGTGATAGCGGTGAGGTCCATACGGGGGTACCGGACCGTGTCCTGGACGGCGGCCACCCTCCTCGCGGGCGACCCCCCCTGGGAGTTGCAGGCGGAGGTCCTCGCGGAGGTGTTCCGGTACAGGGGGGAGGCGCGGGCGCGAGGTGAGAGACCGGCGCCGGAGGAGGTGCGTCGGGTCAGGACCGCAGCCTACGCGGCTATGATCCGACGCTGGGGGGAGGACCTGGGGTCCCCGGTCGCGGGCCGGGAAACGGTGGAGGCGATCCGTCCTCACCTTTCCCGGTGGATGTCGAGACGTTGGGGGACCCTAACGTTCCGGCTGGTGCAGGTGCTTTCCGGGCACGGTTGCTTCGGAAAGTACCTGCACCAGATTGCGGGTCGGGAGTCGAACCCGGCCTGCCACGAGTGCGACGCGCCAGTGGATACGGCGCGTCACACCTTGGAGGAGTGCGCCGCATGGGGCCCTCAAAGGCACACCCTGTCGGCGCACGTCGGAGGAGACCTGTCGCTGTCGAGCGTCATTGAGTCGATGCTCGACAGCGAGAGGTCGTGGGAGGCCATGGTCTCTTTCTGCGAGTCGGTCATGTCGCAGAAGGAGGCCGCGGAGCGGGCTCGGGAGGCGACTTCCTCCGACCCGCTTCGGCGCGGCAGGCGAGGGGCCAGACGGAGGCGCTACGCGCACCTCCTTCCCCCGCCCTAGTGTCGCCGAGGGGGGGTCTGGGGGCCCCCTCTCCCATGGCACACTGGCCTGAGGGCGCCCTTGTCTTCCGGGGCGCCCTGTCTTGAGGTACTCGCCGGGGCGGTCTGCAGTGAAATACGTAAGTGATCCTGCACCGCCCCACGCAGGCGATGACGGAGACCGGTGGTGGTTTTAGTGGGTAGTAACTGCGGTGGATGCGATGAGCCCCGGCAGCGGGGGGAGCTTGTCCACCGGGTTGAGCCCCACATACCCCGGCCGTGCCCCATATCACGGCCGGGGATGCGTAAATGCATTTCCCCATCGTTAAAAAAAAAAAAAAAAAAAAAAAGGTTCGACGCCTCGGTGGTCTAGTTGTATGTGCACTCGCCAAGACTGAGGTCCCGAGTTCAATTCCCGGTCGAGCGAAAACATGTTTTTTACTTTTCAAACATGGCTCGGGTTTGAAATCATCAACCCGCATTAGGCAAGCATGGTGATTATGCCTAATCCTCCTCACTGTACTGATATCTTCAGTGAAATGAGAGGTCAATGCTTATAATTGGGACATTACAGGATAATATTTACTATATTAGTACCGTGTCTATGCCCAATACTCTATCCATGCAGCCCATACTCCGTGGCCAACAGCAATGTTAACAACAAGTTTATTTACGGTGCCGCATCGCGGGGACAAGCTCAATAATTCAACGAATACCGGCCCGCCAATCTATTCAGTGGTTATTCTACGATTTCGGAACATTTTCCGAATTTTCGAATACTGCGGCATTCGATTCTATGTAGAAAACATACTATCAGATAGAAATAGTTCGAGTGACCGCCTAAAGGCCTCCGACATGGTCTGACGATTGCAAAAACCGGGGCCGACAATTTAGGTAGCGCTCAGATAAAAAAATCACTATCGGTCACCCATCCAATTAAGGGTCGGGCTGCTCGTTGCTTATCAATCGCAATGAACTAACATTACTCAGCCAAACTACGCCACGAAATGCATTTGAATTGGTTTCTGTTCAGTGGTATTTTTTTGGAAACAAAAAAGATTGTGGCAATTTGAGAACTTTCTTCTTTTTTGAAGTCGGTTAAAATTTTCAAGGCGAAGTATATCCGTAAACCTAGTTTTAATTCAATATAGGAAATAACTTCAAAATAAATTAAAGAACATGAAAACTTTCAGTTTCGATGAATTTCTTTTGTAACCACAATTTCCATAACACTACTCTCACAAACCACAATTTTTTAGCTACCCCATCTTCATAATATTTTCAAAAATACGCCCCATGTCAGCAGAAATAGATTATTGACACGTTGGAATGAAAAATCACCTTAAATTACCACGTGGTATAAAGGTTTTATCACTTACGTTGTAGAAACGGATAAAAAATGGTTTTACAGGGATGAATTAAGGATGGATGGGGGCAACTTAAAATTATCCCCTTTATTTATCTATATCCCCTCGCATGCCTTTCAAAAAGTCCGGTCTTGTCCCGTGACTCTAAGGAGAAACAATAAAATAATATGAAAATGCCTTGGTACAACATTTTGAAAAAGGACGAACCCAGCTATTAAAATAACTAATAAAGTTGACTATATAAGACTTAGAGTTGGTTTTTGAATTTACGTGTATAATAATTATACTTACGAAGTGTAAAGAAGCTATTTATAAGCATAATAAGGGTCATTAGCACCTTTATACGCCACAAGGGCATTTTAACACCTGCACATCCTATACGGGATGCGGGATTTTGGGATGAAATGTATTTCATGCGTTATTCTGATGTATAACCTATATTACTGTAAAGTTTCATTCAAATCCGTCCTGTAGTTTTTTCGTGAAAGAGTAACAAACATACATACGAGTATATCCATCCTCACAAACTTTCGCATTTATAATATATGTAGGACGTATCCGTTTTATTATATTAGTATATTTATAATATCTTTATAATCAAACTATTATATTAAAATCCGCCCTCGCCCATACCCTGAGTCCGTCCCCCACTGAACCAAGAAGACATGATCGATGGGTGAAAGTTAAAACGTAAATGGATGAAGATATTAAGAATATTATGTTTATGTAACCAGCTATAGTAATTCTTAATACATTAAGTGGTATGGAAAGCCTTACTATCGAAGATATACTATGCTTTGTACGAGTAGTTATAAGTTTAATTGAGTTGATAGATGGACCTACAGTTTTACCCGCATTGAGCCCGTTCCCGTAAGAATTTCGTAATGAAAAATAGCTTATAACCTTCCCGTTGAATGTGGCTATTCATTACAAAAATAATTATTCAAATCGGATTAGTAGTTTCTGAGATAAACGCGTTCAAACAAACAAAAAGACAAATCAACTCTTCTGCTTTATTATATTGGTATAGATTGAAATACTACGTCATAATACTAGACCACGGTTTGACTTTTACTTTGACTTTTTCATTTTTTTGAAGTGAAAACTTCATTAGTAGCTTTAGTACTTTTTTATGGGTAAACAATGATAAACTCACTTCAGCAGGTCGATTCTGTAAAATTCAGACAAGAACTCGCATGTCACTTCGCTATTCACTCTCACTTCGCGTAAGGTTCAAATTGACCTTGATTTTGCATTCTGTAAGCATCACCTAGGCACTTGCGAAGTGAAGTGAGCTCCAAAGCGACCAATACTGTACTAGTGATTACCACACTCGACAAAATGTAAGTCGATATTTATCGGTTTTTTATTTTACTAATTTTTGACACAGAATTTTAGCTATTTTGATGTTTAAATTATTTTTTTTGTATTTTAAGTAATTTGAGGCAGCTAATAAGTAAACAAAAAAAACAGAAAACTCTAAATTCGTGCCGTGAATTTAATAATTACCTTAAATTACGAAAAAAATTACTGACAGTGACAGACAATACCATTAGTAATCTGTGGACAATTTATTTTCATCATTTCATCTATGGTTTTTCTCTTTGACAGTGACAATCAGTGGCATTTGTTTGTTTACATTTTTGGTCTCGAATTCTGAATCAAAGTAACTAAAACAATAAATCAATAAAAAACATTAAATACCTAATTAATCTAGATCTAGTCAAAACAAAATAGGGACCACTTTGGTTATTGTCATGCTTAATAGAATACCAATATTATAATTATACAGGGTCCTTATCTAACATGAAAACATAATATATAGCTAGCGGGGAAACCACCTAAAGAAAATACTGGTTGGAGTGTAGCAAAGGGTGTGCAGTGTTATAAAGGCGATTGGGACTCTTTAATTTATTATAGTTTCGTATAGATCTTGATTTAATAAATATTTATTACTCTATTCGTGTTTTTTTTCCGATTAGTAGTTTCCCTAGAAATGGGAAATGAAGTTTTCATTGTTGATTATCACGGAAACTATTGATCTGAGAATAAAACATATTCCAATGAAATATGTTTATTTTTATTCATACTTTACCTAAAAATCAAAAAACATGCACCCTAATATAACAACCGACTTTTCAAAAATTCTTCTAAGTTCCGGATCGCTCATTATCAAGGCTATCGGAACTTAGAAAAAAAAGTTAAAAAAATATATTTTTCTTAGAATTGTTATATGTGCCTTCTGTTATGTAGATAGTGATAAAATAAATGCTTTTTACTCTATTCACATTCCTTCTCCGAGTTATAGTTTCACTACAAATGAGCAATGAAGTTTTCATTCTTGATTATCTTTGTAAATATTGATCTGACAAAAAAAATTATCCATATGAAAAGTGTTTATTTATATCCATTCTATGCATAAAAAATAAAAAACATGGACCTTAATGTAACAATCGACAACCGTAGGTTAGGTTAGGTTAAGTTTATATCAGGCCCGAAGGGCCAAAATAAGGCGGAAATAGGAGCTCCGCGCAGCGGAGCTCCTTCGACACTATTATGGCACAAACTGGAACTTCAAGAGTAATTTGATAGAAAAAAATCATTTTGGACGAAAAATGTTCAAAGTCTCGGTCGCCTTCATTGCCATTTTGTAGCGAAACCATGAATCTGAGCAAAAACATGAATAGAGCAAAAACGTCTTATTTTATCGAATTCTTTATAAAACAATCAAAATAATTAAATTTCTATTAAAAAAGTTATTTTTGACGAAGTCCCGATCGCCTTTATAATACTGCACACCCTTTGCTACACTCTGACCCGCTTTTCTAGTTTATCCAAAGCATGAGCTTCTTCTAATAAAGATTTAAACAAAAACATTCTTGCCATCGTTGTCGGTTAAGTAGGTAGGCACTTATTCACTTTAAAACTTTAAAAACTTAATTTAAACACTATATAACTATGAGTTCTTCCATTTCCACTCGTAAAATAGATGCTTTTATTTTGACACTTTAAATCGGGTTTGAGTGCGAAGTGACCGTCGAAGTGACGGGGGAATTACCGTATAGAATGCCACTTTTTACGTCATCTCATACTTTATCTGTCAAAATCTCGAAGTCAATTTAGTTCAACTCGCAAACACGCTCGCAAGAGTAGCGCTAGTGTAGATTCGAATTAACAACCGAGTTTTAGAATGCCAATCAAGAAACTCACAGCGGATTCAGATTCGAAGTTTAGAATGAAGTCTTACAGAATCACATAGCAGGACACGTGATCTGATCGAAAATTTGTAAGACGTTTTGACGTTAATCTTCAAGTTTTCACTGCTGTCGGAACTCCCGGAGTGCAACCCGTTGTTTTTATTGTTTCATATTAAGGTCTTCCTCAACAAGCAAGCATCCTAAGGGTCAACACTGCTTTAATCGTGCGCCCGCGGCGGGCTCACGCTGCGGTTCACTTTTGTATGACATCGCACGCGACGGGCGCACGCGACGGTTCACTTTTGTATGAAGCCACACGCGGCGGGCGCACGCGACGGTTCACTTTTGTATGAAGCCCACGCGGCGGGCGCACGCGACGGTTCACTTTTGTATGGAACCGCGGCGTGCGCACGCTTAACGTAGTGAAGTAAAGAATTAAATTGTTTCAAAATATTTACGGGAAGGGGACTAAGTAGGTAAAGCCACAGAACACTGCCTAGTGTTAAAATTAAATACCGCGTGAATGTAATTGTAATAACATGAAAATCGAACGACACTGAACCACAAATTGAATTTATTTTGCAAAATTGCCATTAACATTTTTGATGTAGGTAATCGAAAAATGTTTGTTTAAATTATGTAATTTGCAATCAACGGGTGAATTATTAAGCTGTAACCTGTAGGCTGTAACTTATAAATACAACAATAATTTGTTAGTTCATTTAATTAAAATGCTGTATTGAATTATATAAGGTGTTATCGTTTTTTAACCTTTTTGAACAAATTACTACTCGTATTATCATGGAATAACAAAATATATAACTCTTTAAGTATAAGATACTCGCCGCGTCCCTCAGTGTTACCCGCGTGTTACCCGTTCCTGCAGGAATTTCGGGATAATATGTATCCCATGTGTTATTCTGATGTATAACCTATATTACTGTAAAGTTTCATCTAAATCCATCCAGTAGTTTTTTCGTGAAAGAGTAACAAACATACAAACTTTCGTATTTATAATACGAGTAATGTAAGTAGGATGTTAAGGCTAGATTACACCGGGGCAACACTGTGCGGCATTGCGGCATGCCACAAGGCCGCATGCTACAAAGTCAAAAATGTCGCACATTGTGGCAAGGGCACAATGGATTCCATGCGACATTTTTCGTGCGTCAAAAATGTCGCATGGAATTCCATTGTGCCCGGATACAAGATGCGACAGTCTGCCACGTGACGCAAGGTGTTGCCATGCCGCACGGTTCTTGCCACAATGTGCGACATTTTTGACTTTGTAGCATGCGGCCTTGTGGCATGCCGCAATGCCGCACAGTGTTGCCCCGGTGTAATCTAGCCTTTACCGGCAGCGATATACTAATATAATAAGACTTAACAGTTTGTTTTTTGTTCGAATGCGCTTATCTCAGAAACTGCTAAAATGATTTGAGTAATTCTTTTTGTACTAAATAGCCACATTCAACGGGGAGGTAATAGGTAATTTTTCATCCCGAAATTACCACGGGATCGGGCACAACGCGTGTTAAACTGCGGGGCGCTGCTAGTCTGTTATAATTTACATAATTTTATCACGTACAAATATAAATTTTCCGTACGTGCTCGGTGTTGCCAAATAAATAATAATAAATAAAGGCAGTATCATATTTTTTGTAGCATTTGCGAGATAATTAGAGATGACACTTTATGTTGTATTTCAATTGTCTTTTAGTTTAAGTCTCGTCACAAAAAAAGAGGGGTTCATACTACTTGTAATTCGAGTAGAGTATCACTATCACTACATAGTATAAAATAAAGTCGTCTCTTTTTCGTGTCTGTCTGTTTGTCTGTCTGTATGCTTAAATCTTTAAAATTACGCAACGGATTTTGATGCGGTTTTTTGTAATAGGTAGAGTGATTCAAAAGGAAGGTTTTTATGTAAAAAAATTCCCGAAATTCCCACGGGAACGGGCACAACGCGGGTAAAACCGCGGGGCGCTGCTAGTATTACATATTATAAATAAGAAAGTCCCCATAAGCGGTCTGTATGTAATAGATTTTCTCGAAAACTACTAAACCGATTTTCATGCGCTTTTCACCAGCAAGCGGAGAAATTCAAGTGAAATATTTGTGAAAACTTAATATGCCGAAATTGTTACAGGAAAGAGTGCAACTCGGATAAACCGTAGCGGGGGGTTCTAGTAAAATAAAAATAGATTTTGTTTCTTTAAAAATACCAGTCGGATTTGAAAAAAATATTTTTGTTCCTAATAGCCCCATTATACCGATAGATTGCTAGGCCATTTTCGGAATTCCCAAAGGAACGGGTAAAATTGCGGGGTGGTGCGCTGCTAGTGTTAAGTACTACGGGGTTAACACTATTAGCCTGTAATGTCCCTGCTGGGCAAAGGCCTCTCATGTCACTGAAGATATCAGTACAGTGAGGAGGATGTCATAATAGCTTGCCATATGCGAGTTGGTGATCTCAAAAATAGTATACATGTTTTATTAGCTCGACCCGGGAATTGAACTCGTAACCTCAGTCTTGGCAAACAAGTGCAAATACAACTAGACCACCGAGGTGAACCCGTGAAAACATAAAATATCTTTTCAGCTCTATTACGTACTTGTATCACTATCATAACAGAACTATTTATATAAAAAGAAAAATTATAGCGGCCTTTCAAAATGAAGTTTCAAAGCAAACCAAACCGTATTGTAGAAGAAATAGGATTTAGTTTAGGTAGTGAATGTTTTATTTATTAATAGCATCTGCCAACCAAATGGAATGTAATCTACTAACGTTGGTCTAGCCTAGATCTAGATATGATGTGATGTACCTAGATTACCTAGATGTTGTCTGCACGTTAAATATAAATGTTAAGCACTAGTCCCCGTAGTTCTACCCACGTTGTGCCCGCGGAATTTCGGGATGAAAAATAGCCCTTCCAGTTGAATATTCGCTACAAAAATATTGTTTTAAAAAGGATTAGTAAAATAAATTCAGATATTAACACGTTGAAACAAACAATAAATTAAACTCTTCACTACTTTTCAAACATGACTCGGGTTGAGATCACTAACCCGCATTTGGCAAACGTCTATGCCTAATCCTCCTCACTGTACTGATATCTTCAGTGAGATGAGAGGCCTTTGCCCAGCAGTGGCACATTATTACAAAACTACAATGAAAAAAAAATTCAATGGATTGAGAACCTTTTCCTTTTTTGAAGTCGTTTAAAAATAAAAATGTTATCTCGAAATGCTTATAAAGTCATGTGTAATGCGAGTGAATCCGCGGCCGCTGCTTGTAAATAAGTATTGAGAAAATCTAAATCCGACGTCGCGACATCTAACAAAATTAGTTCACTTCTCTTAGAATTTAGGGATGGGATGCATTCGGTATTCGGTAATAGTATTATCGATAGTCACCCCGTGAGGTTACGATTTGGTTTTATATTGATTAAATTGATATCCACACGTGAGGTTACAAATTGGTTTTATATTGATTGTTAATGCTTGCTAAAACTAGCTTAATTTTCAATATATATTTTTAAGAGTACTGAAATGTAAAAAAGTTAAGAACAAGTTTGATCCTGTAATGTCCCACTACTGGAATTATGGCGATAAATAACCACTATTTTTGATATCTTTATTGACCTTTTGAAATATTTTTATAGATATAATAGACACTATATTGATACTCTAGCTGTCCCGCGCGGTGGTTCCACCAGTGACCCAATAGATGTCGCTAGTGTGAATCTAAACCATCCAGGGTGCCATCTAAATGCATGCAAAAAAAATCATTCAAATCGGTCCAGCTGTTTAGGAAGAGTTCAGAGACGTACACACGTACAGTCGAATTATATATATGAAAAAGAAATAATCTTAACATATCCGAATATTTGTATCGATATTTTCGAATATTTATATCGATATTTTCGAATATTTGTATCGATATTTTCGAATATTTGTATCGATATTTTCGAATATTTGTATCGATATTTTCGAAAATTTGTATCGATATTTTCGAATATTTGTATCGATATTTTCGAATATATCTATCGACACCCTCTTTCCCATTCCTAAAGTTTATCTGTTCCGAGCCAATCGTCGTGACGTATGGCACTACATTCTTCTACCGAGCTTTGTTGATACCTATTTATTTGAAACTAAATCCTAACAGCTTATATAGGAGGGCTTGAAAGCTTGAAAGCTCTCGGAAGGACCATAACTCAGATCTTTGGAAGAGACTATAAATTTGAGATATGCTTGTATATTTGAAAGGGTTTTCGTGGAATGTGAGTTTGAGCAGACTGGATATTAGTCTAGACAGTTTTTAGACTGTCTTTTAGTCTATGATGACCTATGAAGTTGTGTATACAAGAGATAAGATATCTGAGAGACGTTTTATCAATCACGGGCTTTGTTATTATCAAATGTTTTCATTCTGTTTTAAGTTACCTCTGGGACTACGTGAATAAAACAATGGAATCTCAAACCCGAGTCACGTTTGAAAAGTAGGGAACATGTTTTTACTCGACCTGGGAGTTGAACCCGGGACCTCGGTCTTGGCATGCTAGTGCACATGCCACATGACAACCGAGGAGTCTATTATATCAAACTAATGATATCTACGAGTATATCACTACATAATATTATTATAAAACAAAGTCCCCGGCCGCGTCTGTCTGTCTGTTCGAGATGAACTCAAATACTACTGCACAGATTATGACGTGGTTTTTTTTTAATTGATAGATTCAAGAGGAAGGTTTATAGATATAAAAGTTCCCTCAATTCCCACGGGAACGGGCACAACGCGGGTAAAACCGCGGGGTGCTGCTAGTAATTATTAATTATATATACTTAACTTCAAAGAAACTCACGCCTTTGGTGTGACATCTTTCCCTGTATTAATACATTCACACATAATTACACACATATACATACTTACATAGACAGCAGGAAGTAAACCTTAATTTCTACAATTCTGCCACTAAACCGACTCGAACCCGTTAACCCATTGTCCAGAACCATAAACCAGGACTCTATAAATCCTGTACATGCTTAATTTATACATTATTCATAGACAACCCTTTGGGTTAGATTTGTGGTTCGAATTCTGTGATGGAGCTGTGTTGCGGCAAGTGATAGTACGCTCGTTTTGGCGTATGTAGTTGGTTGAAGTTTGTTGTGTTTTTGAGAAAGTTTAATGCGGTAAGCGGCGAAAGTTTAATGCGGCTCTAAAACAGAAGTTTTAGAGCCGACACTGCGTTAAGCGTGCGCACGCCGCGGTTCCATACAAAAGTGAAACGTCGCGGGCGCCCGTCGCATGCGCCCGTCGCGTGTGGCTTCATACAATTAAAGTGAACCGTCGCGTGCGGTGTCATACAAAAGTGAACCAATGCAACGCTTAACGCAGTGTTGACCCTTAGAATGAGTACAATGTTAATCACTACATAGTATAAAATAAAGTCGTCTCTGTTTCGTGTCTGTTTGTCTGTTTGTCTGTATGCTTAAATCTTTAAAATTACGCAACGGATTTTGATGCGGTTTTTTGTAATAGGTAGAGTGATTCAAGAGAAAGGTTTTTATGTAAAAAAAATCCCGAAATTTCCACGGAAACGGGCACAACGCGGGTAAAACCGCGGGGCGCTGCTAGTGTTAAATAAAATCAATTATTCTTATTAAATTTCTTAAAACTGTACGCATTTGTCATATCATTTTCACATTTAAATACCGTGTAATCCTGGTTCTGTAAAAAACTTTATCGTTATACAATATAGGCATAAGTTTTCTTCAAAAATAACAGAGAATTTTGCTCTCCGCAGACTAAAGAAAGTTACTTCATGTAAGTTGTGGCCAACCCTGTTGTCGGAGTTTTTAGACCGCCTCAAAGTCTCCGACATGTTCTATCGAATCAAACAACCGGAAACAACGATTGGCCGGTCTCTCTGAAGCAAAGTAACTCTCAAATAGATATACCACTACGAAGACTAGATGCTTTATTCATAAACGCTTACTAGCAGCAAATTTATTGGCTATCAAATGGTTTGTCCCTTTCTGACATACGCTATTTTCCAAAGAGCAAAAGAGACAAAACACTCACTAACAGCGTTTTAGTTAGAGTTTTGAATAACGCAGTACGAGATAGGAGTCCAATCATTATAATCCCTGAAGGTTCACAGATTCCTGTGGTTTCCACCTCCCGTTGTACCGAACGCATCAAAATTTCATTTTAGTTCAAATTAATTGTTTCTCTGTACGTAGGAACGGATTCATTTTGATTACTATTTAATGAATTTCGTGTATTTAATTGGGCTTCTGGGCTAAATCGGAATGTAAGCAATTTAGAAATTTATTAGTTTATCTATTAATAATAGGGGTTTTTGGTTTTGCCTGCGTTATGTGAGTTTTTAGAGATTTTTAGGAGAAAATGTACCTGTTATTGGACTATGGGCTATGCTATGCCAAATATTATAAAAATTGGTTCAATGACCAGTAGATACAGTTTTGCATTTATAATAATAAGTTATTATTCCTCAAGGTTTTAAGCGCCTTATCCCGCTGGTAACTGTAAGAAATTCGGGATAAAATATAACTCTTTATCTTCGATTTTTGTCTTATGTCTATATCCTTTGTCAAGGTCTAATGACATTTATGTCAAAATGTATCAAAATCGGTTTCCTAGTTTTGAAATAGGTACATGTTTTTTGTCCGTGGTGTTGCTATGCATTGATAACCAGAAATATATACAATTTTATATAGATAGGAAGTCTTTTCCCTGCTCAACAAAATATATGTGCGCGACCCACTAAATCTAGGAACATAAAGTAAGCGCCATCTTCAAAATTTTCACACTAGCGCTATCTACTGAGGTCGCTGGTGATACCACCAAACCAATCAGACAGTCATATAACATAACTAGCAGCGCCCCGCGGTTTTACCCGCGTTGTGCCCGTTCCCGTGGGAATTTCGGGATAAAATGTAGCCTATAGCCTTCCTCGATAAATAGACTATCTAACAGTGAAAGAATTATTCAAATCGGTTCAGTAGTTTCTGAGATTAGCGCGTTTAAACAAACAAACAAACAAAACAAACTCTTCAGCTTTATAATATTAGTATAGATATACTCGGACAAATTCACTCACGGTTAATTAGCCCCAAAGTAAGCTCTAAGCTTGTGTTATGGAATGTAACTCACCGATACGACTACATACACATACACAAATACTTTATAAGAATATATAATTGACACCCAGACGTCGTCGCCAACAATTAATTACCGTGACTATGCACAGTAAAACTATCGAAACTATGTCTTCACATATTGTGGACTCCGTTGAATCGAACCCGCAACCCCCGATACAGTAAGCGCTCTCACTGCCACTGTGCCAACGGGCTTGTGAAAAACCAACACAGATGAACCAATCTCATCTATTCCACGATCAAAAATAAAAAGCTCCCAATACGGTTATATTAATGACCACCATTAGATATGAACGGTTAACCTCCCTTAAGGCTAATTTAACTTTTGCCGTTTTTGAGGTCAAATCTCATAGCGTAATAAATGGCGTATGTTTGTGTGTGTGTCGATGGGATCCCGTGATTGATTGAAGACCAAGAGTCGCCGAACTCTCTTTTGAAAAATATTACCCCAATTTATTATTGGTGTGGTCCAAAGATGGAGGAAAAGCGGCAACAATATTTTAAAGAATAAACATATTTTAAATTAAGTATAGTAATATTTAGTTTCGCTAAGACACAGGCTAACCTAGTTAGGGGACTGTCAATGTCACTTGATGTATATGTACTCGTAACATATATTTTTTGACTAGCAGCGCCCCGCGGTTTTGCCCGCAATGTGCCCGTTCCCGAGGAAATTTCGGAATTTTTATACATATAAACCTTCCTCTTGAATCACTCTATCTATTTCAAAAACCGCGTCAAAATTCCGTGCGGTAGTATTTAAGTTTATCGCGAACAGACAGACAGACGCGGCCGGGGAATTTGCTTTATAATGTAAATCTTTTTATTAGGATAGTTACATTGAACGGGAACGGTCATTTTTCAACCAGAAAATCCCAAAAGAACGTGCATATTGCGAGTAAAACCTACATCATTACGTACCATTACTACATCTCTACATCTACATCATTACGAGTAATTTAACCTACATACCTACATCTTATTAGTATGATACCTACTACATACCTACAGCGATCTACATACCTATATATCGATGGCTCCTACGTAAATAGTCGTATCTAACATTTTGACGATTTTCATGTTTTAAGGGATTTGAAACGAAATAATTAGTTACTATCGATTCCAAAATACAAAAATTAAAAATCTTAAAAAATAAGGTTTTTTTTGCACGTATAAAATAGTAAGTAATAATTGCATGCCGCGTAAATGATCGTATCGTCACTGGCGGGAGTATACGCGGGCAGGTCGCGCGCGTCCACTCATTTAGGCGAAGTTTGATTTTGTTCGTATTTTTAGCTGAAGTGGCACGTTTTCAATAATGAGTTATTATAACAGAAAAAACTACTCCAGACAACACTCACGAGCACAAAAAATTTGTGAAATGGCATGTGATTCGACACAGAAAGAAGTCGATGTTTGTGAATTTTTATCCTCAAAAGAAAACCTGTGTGTTCCAAATGAAAATGATATTGAAGACAGATTGATAAGTAAGTAATATGTATGTTGTACAATATTTTTAATGTAATTGATATTATAGACTTTGTTTTTTTCTACAAAGTTACATTAAACTATAGTATGTGGTAGGTACGATTGTGTACGTTGTTAATTGTACTTAAAAAATATCGTATGTACCAAGTACGATTTTTTACTTCGTTTAGTGAATTTTATACTTAGTCGTTTGTACCACATACGATTAATTACATTGTCGAATACAATGTGTCTAATATCGGATTTGACACATAGAATTGTTTACTTTGCGAAACGTTCTATTGTAACTACAAATAAGATAGTATACGTTGCAGTAACGGGAAAAAGTGAAATCGTATGTTTTTTTTCAGTATCTCCACTACCACCTGGGGCCGATTTAGTAGAAATTTCAGCGCTTTCGGAACTTTTAGGGAACAGTTTTTCCGAAACACCACCAACATTTTCGACTTCTCTTAATGGTACATTTTATTTATAACTGTTACTGTTACTGTTAGCCTGTATCATTCCACTGTTGGGCAAAGGCCTCCCCCCATTTCCGCCACTCTTCTCGATTTGAAGCCACCAGTTCCCAGTCCCTCTTGTAGGCGTCCAGTTCATCCCGCCACCGCTTGCGTGGTCTGCCGCGACTCCGTCTCGCTGTCTCCGGGCGCCACACAGTGGAAATTTTGGCCCACAACGTGTCCGGCATGCGGCAGACGTGACCAGCCCAATCCCATTTGAGCTTAGCGGCCTTTTCTCCTACATCGGCGATTTTAGTTCGGGAGCGCAGTATTGTATTACGAATGCGGTCGGTTCGCTTGACTCCAAGAATACTGCGCTCCATCGCCCTCTGGCAAACCTTGAGTTTGGACTTCTGGATGTTTGTCAAAGACCAAGTCTGTGAGCCATAAGTGAGAACGGGAAGGATGCACATGTCCATGAGTTTGCGCTTAAGCGCTATCGGAAGGTTGACCTTCATCAGCTCCTTCATCGACCAATAGCTCCTCCAGGCGCTCTCAGTGCGTCTCGCGACTTCTTTGTCTTGTCTGCGTGCCTGGAGGGAAACTAATTGGCCAAGATAGATGTATTCATGGACATAGTGCATCACTTCGCCGTTTACCGTGATACGGTAGGCTGAGCTGTTTGTCATGACTTTGGTCTTTGACATGTTCATCTGTAGTCCAACCTCAAGGATTGCGTTGCTCAGTTCTTCGAGCATGGTCTGTAGTTCTTGGGCTGTATTGGCAAAGAGGACAATGTCGTCGGCGAAGCGTAGGTTTGTCAGCCTCATTCCGCCGACATCAATGCCTCTGTTTTGCCAGCCCGCCGCTAGCTTTCTGAACACCTCCTCTAGTGTAGCCGTGAAAAGTTTGGGAGATAGAGGGTCACCTTGTTTGACCCCCTTTTCTATTTGGAAATGTTTACCGGAGGAATTGTAATTTTATGGATGCTGTACTATTTAGGTAGATAAGTTTGAGAAGGTCGATGTAAGTTGGGTGGATATTTTGTTTTAGAATAGCTTGAAAGATTGATGTATGATATATGCTATCGAACGCCCTACGGAAGTCCACAAATGCCATGTACAGAGGCATATTACATTCTTGGTGCTTCTCTAACAGTTGGTTTATGGTGTGGAGGTGGTCTTTGGTGGAGAGGCCGGAGCGGAATCCTGCCTGTTCGGGAGGTTGTTCGGAATCAAGTTGGCGCGTAATCCGTGTTTCGATTACTCTAATGAAAGCCTTGTACACGTGGGATACAAGACATGGGCCTATAATTATTAATGTTGGATTTGTCGCCTTTTTTATGGAGAAGAATAATATTAGAGTGACAAAACTGTTTTGGAAATTTCCCTGAATCTAAGATACTATTAAAGAGCTTAGTTAAATGAGGAAGGATTGTGGGTGCGCCTAGTTTTAAAGCCTCCGTACTAATACCGTCATCTCCTGGTGTTCTACTATACTTCATTTTACGAAGTGCGCATTGAATTTCTTGGCCAGTTATTGGAGGAATATCGTCAGTACGGTGGTAATTGGGTGTTGTATCGGTTTTACCTGGGTCGGCGTACAGTTGGCTGTAGAAGTCGGTGCAAATTTCGAGAATTTTCTCGCGGCTCTGGTGCTTTTTTCCGGTGTTGTCTTTAAGACTTGTTATCCAGGATTTCCCGTGAGAAATTCCATTCTTAGTTATTGTTTATATGGTTAGTTTTTTCTTTCAATTACGTTCATTCATATAATAAAAATAATAAAAATATGTTTTTGTAGTTTTATTTGCTACCTACGTTAATATTATAATAAAATTTTAGTATATTACTAGCTGTGCCCCGCGGTTTCACCCGCAGCGCCCCCGTTCCCGTGGGAATTTTGAGATTTTTATTCCCTATAAACCTCACGGAGCCCGAAATCTTCCCAACGAATGCAAAACCGTGGAAATCGGTTCGTGCGTTCTGGAGTTATAGCGTCAGGGAGGAAAACCCGACTTATTTTTATATAGTAGATTATTAATTTGGTCAAGTTTCATGAAATTGGATAAAAAAAAGATAAAAGTACTTTGTGAGAAAAAATATTTAAACGATTTCTTTTACAAACATAATTTATAATAAGTTATATTTATTAACTAACCGTAACATACAATATGAATTATTTTTTATATACATAGTTAAACATGGTATATGCCACTTGCGTGTAAATGCATTTACAGAGTATCAACGTAAAAAATCGTATGCCAAACTTACGATATTTTCAGAAATTTTAATTCAACGTAAACTGTCGTTAGTACCACTTAAGATTTTATACATAATTAACTACCGATGTAAATAAATGTAACTACAATATTTCAAAAACTAAACAAATTTCAGCATTTCTTCCAGAACCATACTAAGGCACCATCCAATATGTAGACATTACGAAAATTTCAAAGCTAAAGCTTTAATATTAAAGAAATTATGAATGAAAATGTCTTTAAATCGCTCTGGTGTAAAATTGGCTTTTTGCAAATACGATTATTTACGTAGGAGCCATCGATATATATACTACATACCTACATCTTATTATTATGAACAATATTATGACACAAGTTAACAAAATAAAAGTCACAAGTCGAAAAACAAAGTTGAACAAATAAAGTCGTTATATCTGAAAACATTTTACTGCATCGTAACTATAAATAGTTTGTGACCTTTTAAATGACATTAAGCTCTTATGTCTCGTTTTGCGTCGGTGGTCTATAAAATCACTACTTTTATTAACCACCTACGCAAAAAGGGGGTGTTAAATTCTGACGTAAATGGAGCATTTGTGTGGGTATGTCTAAGACTTAACAGCGGGGATATTATCGAAACATTGTAGCGGTCGTGGCGTAAGTTTGACTGAGCGATGTTTGCTTATTGCGATTTCTGAACAACATGCAGGTCACCCCTGCATTAGCTATATTTCTATAGTGATTTCATTCTGAGTGCTACCGTGCTTCGGAGGGTTCGTAAAATTGTCGGTCCCGTTTGTTTTAATCGTCAGACTATGTCGGAGGCCTTTGGGCGGTCTAAAAACTTCAACACCAGGGTTAGCCACTGACCTAACATTAGTAAAGGTTTTTGGTTTTCTCAACCGCCCTAACCTCACAACTTGGGCAGTCGAAATGTAATATCGCAAGGTCTACCACTGTGTATTTTATTTGATCACTTGTCACTCACTGGACCCGCAATCATGTTTTACATTAGATCGGATATGCATGAGTTAAGGCCCTTAACCGGGAACCAGGAGCCATACCATGACCTCTTAGCGCGATACAAATGCGGACCTAAACTAGTTCGCTGTCAGTTTTCGTACCATGACATCAATGAGTGACAAATTGTAGTTGCTTAGCAGATTACCTAAACTGATTCGCTATGTTCATTCATTTCGTACCATGAGCGTCTTTTGCGGCTTTGGTAAAGCGTCTCAGCTGTCAAAATTAGCAATTCAATAAAAGATACATTTTTCTAACATAAATTGAACCGTTGTTGATATTTTTAACAACAATAAGTATGTACTTTAGTTAATTATTAATGTTTAATTGTTCCTTACTATAAACAATGCATTTGTGCAAATAACTTAATGATATTCAACTGAAAGAATTGATTAAAATGTGCGAGTTTGCATTTAAAAATTAAATTAATTATATTAAATTAAGAACTTTGGAGCTTTTGGAGATTAACGAAGAAAAAGTTAATCGACGTTTGAGGCGATGTCCACTAAGATACTAAGATTAAGTCGAACCCGTTGAATGATTACATGATTGGAGAGTGAAGAATTTATTAGTTCTTACACGATATAGCCTCACCAAACAATTGGTGAAAACTGAGACCACTGAGACCACTGTTTAACGACCCCAATAAAATCAACAGACCTTTACATTATTAAAATTGGACATTTCTTTCCTGAGTTATGATGAGAAGTAAATATGTACTTACACAAAATAAAATACGAGCGCGGACGGGTTGTAGTACTGTATAGTGTAGATTGAGCGCAGGGGATGTACGAGTAGGTAGGTATTTACGAGGGTAAACATGACTATCAATATAAACATGGAGGATATGCTTTGTTTTATCCCGAATTTCCCCAATGAAGCGAGAGCGACAAGGCACAAGGCTCTAGAATTCTGAGACTTAACTTATATTCCTGGTTAATCCATAATACTCGTAGAAATAAATCTTTAACAATCGCAATTTATATTAAACGAGCTTGAAGGTAATAATTTAAATGCTTAAAAAATATACCTATAATAATATATTTAATCTATGTCTATATTATAATCTATGTCTATATTTTAATCTATGTCTATTTTATATTCTATGAATTGTTTGATCTTTGCCAAAAATGAAATGCCACTTTCAGTGACACTTAAATCTTAATTTTATTTTGGATGTCTGTTTAAAATTAAAAATACCATTGATTTCTGGAGCAATAAATACTTTATAGTTCAAACATTTTATGATTACAAATTAGGTAAAAATAATTATTGTGTGTATAAACAAACCAATGTTTGTTTTCAATAATACTTATCATTTTAAATAGGTTCTCATAAAAACCGTAACTTTCCGTAATTTTAATTATTAAGGTTTTCGAACGCACCTTAATAACTTCTCTTAGAGGAAGTGACGCAATTAGCCGATCAGCAAAATGGTTTGTTCATTCATTCAAAGCACTGACCTCTGATTCAAAGCGATGGCGATTCAAGTGCGATATTGTTTAAATAAGGTCACGGTACGAATTGAAACGCAAACCTAAACTAATCTGCTTGGATCTTGAGACGCCATCTAAGAGGTCATGGTATGGCTACAGGGCCCTTTGGAAGCAACCACTGAATGTTGGGCCCAAAAAATTACCCTGAGTAATAATATTTGTTGTGTAATTTTCGAAATTTAAATGCAACGAAATAGGGTTTGTGTTTGAAAGTATTCACAGTAGCGCTTCTTTTGGATCGTGTGTGGAACTACCGCATGTCATCAGTTAGCTATCTATACTGTATTCCTTTACTGATATATAAAGCTGAAGTGTTGATATTTTATTTGGACGTACTAATCTCAGAAACTACCAATCCGATTTGAATAATTCTTTTTGTAATAGATAGCCACATTCAACGGAATAGTTATACACTATTTTTCATCCCAAAATTCCCACGGAACCGGGCACAACAAAACCGCGTGCTACCACATCATATTACCAATACAATCCCGGGACTATCCCGGGATCCCGGTATTAACTGTTGATAATCCCGAAATCCCGGGACTAGAAAAATCGACCGGGATCGAATCCTCTACGCGTGGCACTGATAGTACAATATACGTAGGTTAAACATTTATATAAGCTATCCAATATTGGATAAAATACAGATCTAATTCAAAAAAGGCCCACTCAGATAAAGATAATAATATTGTCTATTAAAATAATAAATATAAATAAAATCATATTATTGTTATACTACCTATTGCGTCACGTGGTTCCACCTGCGTTTCATACACTTTTTACTTAGTATACGAGTACATAAAACATTACATTAAGATTATTTTTGGACTATTGACTATCTGCGAGAATAGTTTCGTCAAAATCGGTTCAATATGTTTTGAGATTACCTAAATCAGAAAGGCAAAAAAAAATTTTAGCATACCATATTCATATTCTGGGTGAATATCCAAATTTTCGAATCAAAATATCGGATTTCATTATCAAGACCCATTTCGAAAATCCACCCGGTATAATATCACCTATCAAAAAGTATATCTTTCAAATAAACTCATATAAAAGAAAATTTAACTTATTTTAAATCTTTTAAAAAAAAAAA
Organism: Cyclophora albipunctata; assembly: GCA_963082685.1. Lineage (NCBI taxonomy): Eukaryota > Metazoa > Arthropoda > Insecta > Lepidoptera > Geometridae > Cyclophora > Cyclophora albipunctata. The sequence goes on along the minus strand of OY720139.1, from coordinate 2,549,264 downwards.
ATTTCACATCCAAACAGACATTAAAATCCTACTTATTAGTACACCCGAAGGTAACACACCCCAAACATCAGCACAAACCCCTACGAAAAGGTTATTATGTTTCAATCATAATAATTTTCGATGTATCGGAAAATATTCGGTATATTTTTATTTCGGAACTCGGATCAGTGGCTTCCTAATTGATTGTGGAAACTCGGTGGGATCACATTGGCTAGGAGTGGGCGGACACTGTATAGGGAAGTTACTGAAAAGTGGCACCTTGCTGTCAATATCTGGATAGTTAATTTTTTACATGTATCTAATTGCATTTTTGCATAATTATTATGTTGTACATGGTGTTGTATGTAATTGTATTTTTTCATATATTTGAATGCTGTTAAGTTAACCTTCGTCTTATTTTTTTCGACAACACTATTGCCTGTACTCAGAGACGTCAAATGCTTCCATAGATTTTTATTGCGATTGTTAAGCAACGTACAGCTCGACCCCTACTTGGATAGGTAGTCGATAGTGGCATTTTTTCTGAGCGCTACCGTGCTTCGGAGGGCACGTTAAATTGTCGGTCCCGGTTGTTTCAATCGTCAGACCATGTCGGAGGCCTTTAGGCGGTCTAAAAACTCCGACATCACTCACCTACTCGAACTTACTTACTTAATGACTGATTTATGCAGATTTGTTGTAAATAACTCCATAATAGATATATTTACTTTTAATAGATTTTATGCTTAAAAAGATTTTAACCTCTATAGGTAGCTTTTATTGTACGAATCGTGAATTTGAACAAACTGCTATTATGACCGAAATTAGAATTGTACAAATCAACAATTATTGTACTAATTGCTAATTCAAACGAAATGCGAATATGTACGAACCCCGCCGTTCCCCTAAATTCTACGCAAGTCTTTTGCCATAAGTGCCAGCTATTGTTTATCTAACTATACGTTACGGGTATAGAAAGGACATTGTTTTGATGTACTCTTCCTTTATGGGGGTAGTTTCTGCGAATTATAACAAGGGTTGTATGGTTGTAAGGCTTTGATATTTGATTTTATTATATTGCAAAAATATGTTTATATTTTTGTTGTATGATACGTAATAAACGTCCGATAGGACTATGATTCCTTGTCATATTAAAACTTCTATTACAATTGATAGCGCAAAATTGGTTTCTTAAGTTTAAGCGAACACTACTAATATAATTTGACAAAGTACTAAATTGCTAACTATTTTCTTAAGCAAAATTTATTTTTATATTAGACTAGCTGCGCCCCGCGGTTTCACCCGCGTTGTACCCGTTCCCGCGGGAATTCCGGGATAAAAAATAGATGTTGTCCGATTCTCAGGCCTACCCGATATGTACACTAAATTTCATGAGAATCGGTCGAGCCGTTTCAGAGGAGTTCAACCACGGTACCCGTTCCCGCGGAAATTTCGGAATGAAAAATAGATGTTGGCCGATTCTCAGACCTACCCGATATGTACACAAAATTTCATGAGAATCGGTCGAGCCGTTTCGGAGGAGTATGGCAACGAAAACGGTGACACGAGAATTTTATATATTAGATATTTCCTCGTTCGTCTCGTTCCTCGGTTTTACCCGCGTAGTGCCCGTTCCTATGGGAATTTCGGGATGATTAATAACCTATAACCTTGCCCTTGAATGTAGCTATCCATTACAACAAGAATTATTCAAATCAGATTGGTAGTTTCTAAGATTAGTTAAATCAAATAAAAAATCAAACTCTTTATCTTCATATTCGCACAAATACTCGCACAACACTCGCACTTCCTCATTAATACCTCATAGGACTTAGTCAGTCGTAATCAGGGTTTCATATTCGCTAACTCCACCCGTTCGTTGAGGCATTGAGTAAAATGTCTGGTTCTACTAATTGGACACGTGTATCCTCTCAAATAGATATCAAGAGCATTGCATTGTGGATAATTTAAATATGAGTTATATATGAGGGTATATAAGTAAAAGTGGAGGTATATAAGTGTACGTATATTAAGATTTTTTGCTCTTACAAGGGGTGTTGTGTTAGAGGGTTGTTTTGGGGTAAGTTCAGTTTTTGTGGCGGTGTTGGTATTGATTTTTGGAGCCGGCAATTTTTAAAGACAATGTCTATATGTTTGATGTTTTATTTATTATTTATTATAACCTGCCTTGAACTATCACAATATTACTATAAAATCACCAATACAAGCCCGTTGGCACAGTGGCAGTGAGAGCGCTTACTGTGTCGGGGGTTGCGGGTTCGGTTCAACGGAGTCAACAATATGTGAAGACATAGTTGTTGGCGACGACGTCTGGGTGTCAATTATATATTCTTACTAGCTGTAGCTAAAGTATTTGTATGTATATGTTACTTAGATTCCATATTACAAGCTTAGAGTTTACTTTGGGTCTAATTTACCGTGAATGAATTTGTCCGGGTATATTTATTTATTTATGAAATATACTTAACGTACCAAGCGTTCATTTTAATAAAAATGTATATGTCAAGCTCTGGCTGGTATTGTTTCACGTCTACACGAATAAAGACATAATTTAAAATATGACAGCAATTGAACATGGAGGGTGTATCGCCGGCAAATTGTCGTGGAGTCACGTTTTGAGTGGCGATGGGGCTCAAAGAGCACCTTGATTGACGCTACTTACTACCCCTGGATATTGGGGGGTGGGTACGAGTTAGGGGATGAAGCGATTCGATTATAGATTAGAAATATTTATTTAAAACCGAAAAAAGTTAAAGATCTTTAACTAAAAAAGTTAAAGATCTTTAACTTTTTCTGGAAAGTGGTTTATTTTCGCACTCAGAGACGTCTATTACCACCAACACCAACAAGGGGGTCTGATGATTTGGTGAAGGTTGTAGGATCGCGGTGGATGCAGGTCGCTTCCAACCGAATTACTTGGAGATCAATGAAGCCCATGTCCAGCAGTAGACGTCCTACGGCTGTCATGATGAACCAGCGTATTCTAAAGACGTGTGTATCGCTTACATTGCATTGAGTTGCTCTAGCATGATTAAGGGCGCTTTCAAATTATGCGTTTCGTGTCGGACCGCTGCGGTGCCGAAGCGATGCGTTTGTCGTATTGTGTACGTACGATCGTGTGTTTTCATACAAATCGAGCAGCTCGGCAACAGTGCGTAATAAAATTATTTCGCGGTACCGACGCCGCACGTTTGCCGAGCTGCTAGATTTGTATGAAAACACACGATCGTACGTACACAATACGACAAACGCAGCGCTTCGGCACCGCAGCGGTCCGACACGAAACGCATAATTTGAAAGCGCCCTTTAACTAAATACAAATCCGTTAGAGAATATCTTTCAATAATATATTTTTTTACAAAATATTTTCTCGCTTTTGACGTAAAACTTGTACTTAAAACGTAAAATGAAGGCGCATAGCACTAAGATTTGTTTGCGATTTGCACGAACGTCATGTCTACAGGGGGATTTAAAAAAGCATTTCTCTAAGTAACCATTCCTTTTGAAGTTGACTCCAATTTGGAATGGGGTTTGTATTGATTTGTATGGCGGTGGGGAGAATTTACCTACGGGGTAAGTTAGAGCCTGAGTACATTTTTTCTTTGGGTTGAACAATAGTTTTTTTTATACTTATTTTTATATGTTGATAGACGACAAATTAAAGAAAAAAGAATACGGCGACTCACCCCGCTAAAGAAGGCTGCGGGGTGAGTCGCCGAAAGACTCCTACAGTAGAGACGTGTATTAAATCGACTTAATTAAATTGAATACGTAATTGACGCAATTGACGTAATTTTTCATACATTAAATGTCAAAATCACTCATTACATCTTTGACGTCTCTGATGGGCTATATATCTTTCAGGTAAAATCTTTACGTACTCATATTTTTTTCAGGAAATTTCCCCTAATTAGACCCAAACTAAGCTCCAAGCTTGTAATATGGAATCTAACAAACTGATAGTACTACATATATATACACAAATACTTTATAAGAATATATAATTGACACCCAGACGTCGTCGCCAACAACTACGAGTATGTCTTCACATATTGTTGACTCCGGGCGGGAATCGAACCCGCAACCCCCGACACAGTAAGCGCTCTCACTGCCACTGTGCCAACGGGCTTGTCAAAAAAAGACAATCCTAATACTTTCTACGTACGTTAAATCTTAATACGTCTACGTATAGCAATGAGAGAAACCACAGCACAACACTAGCACCCTAATAAAAACTTCAAACCACCCCACACGCTACCCTCTCCCCGTTATTTAACAGTCACGTTGTACTAAAAATAAAAGTTAAAAATGTGTTCAACACGGAACCAGAAACCTTCAGACAGTTTAGAACGTCACTCTAAAACTAATATTAAAGTTTATTACCTTTTCCACTGACGAAATAGGAAATAAAGTTCGGTATGCAGTGCTGGACTGTGACATACCTGTACATATTCTTTAGGTGGCTTTAAACGACTTCAAAAGGAAGTTCTCAATTCCTCACTTTGCGAGTCCTGCCTTTTAGGTAAGTTGCAGTATGTTTTCTGTCAAGAAATGAAATGTTATCAGTTTTACAGAGTCTATATCTATCCTATCTATTCTGCAATCATCCTATCGTTACTACTTAGCCGTTGCGTCGAATAGATTGAAAAAATGGCGAAAATTCTAGCGACAAGACTAATTACCTATTAGAACACGAGTTTTATTACCTGTGTCAAATAATCTAACTAATGATTAATCAATAAAAGTATACTAAGTTTATTTAAAGTGTAATTGCAATACATGACATTGCAGTCCGTATTTTAAAGGTTAAATCATGACATTGCCATATTTTCATAATTATTTTTTCATACATTATTTTACATATTTCATCTCACTATGTATGTTACACGTTTGACCGTGCATACCCCGCCTTAAAGGACAAGGTACATGCCTACAAACTGGGTCACCATATTGTATTCTGATTGAAATTTAATGCTTTAGTTCGCAGTTTGTTTTGAAAAGTTTTCCAAGTTTCAACCAGTAGATTTAGTGGTACGTTAGTTCACGAACAAACCCCTTGAATTTAGTTGACTAACCCGCTTCTTACCTGACTTAGTACGCACTTAACTTTTAGTCAACTAATTCAGTTGTAGTCTGTCGGATATAACAATGCAAAGTGTGTAGAAGCTTTACTACGAGTATCTGAGCGCTACCGTGCTTCAGAGAGTATGAAAATGTCAGTATCAGTTATTTCAATCTTTAGACCATGTCGGAGGCTTTGAGGCAGTCTAAAAATCCGAGTCGTGGTCATTAACCTATGCGCTACCGTGCTTTATATAAACACACCATTATGCGTCTTTTAATTTTTATAAATATATCAAACAAATCATCATTATCAAACCTTTAGGGGCAACACTGCGTTAAGCGTGCGCCCGTCGCGGCGGGCGCACGCGTCGGTTCACTTTTTTATGACACCGCACGCAACGGGCGCACGCGACGGTTCACTTTTGTATGAAGGCGCCCGCGACGGTTCACTTTTGTATGAAGGCACACGCGGCGTGCACACGCCGCGGGCGCCCGTTGCGTGCGGTGTCATACAAAAGTGAACAGACGCGTGCGCCCGCCGCGACGGGCGCACGCACGGCGCACGCGCGACTGTTCACTTTAGTACGAAGGCACACGCGGCCGGCGCATGCCGTGTGTGCCCGCGACGGTTCACTTTTATATGGAACCGCGGCGTGCGCACGCTTAACGCAGTGGCGGCCTTTGGAATTCTCCGGCCTAGCTTCTAAACTCGCCCACTATCTTTAACTAGCCTTTACAAAAATAAAACCAATCAAATAACCTAACGGATAGATAGAGATAGAACTCACTTGTATCAAATTAACCCCTTCAGCGCCGGTCCCAGAATAATGGCACTAGCTTGATATAGTGTGCATAAAACTCGTACGTGACCCGGGTGTAACGTACATCGATGACGGACGCAAGGGTTATTAGTAGATACTAGCAGCGCCTTGTGGTTTTACCTGCGTTGTGCCTATTCCCGTGGGAATTTTAGGATTTTTTCTACATATAAACCTTCACACTATTTAAACTATCACGATATGAACACATTGTTATTAACACTAATCTAGACGGGACTTAATCGCGAATAAAAACATTTAATGCATACCTCAACGTTTCGGTCGTGTCGCAACGGCCGTGTTCACGAGGGTACTGGATTGCGAGTGTTGTTTACACTATTTGGTTGAAGGGGCGCAACCTACCCACATCAACCAAAATGTTATTAGGTCCGTACTCCACTGCACTATTTTTTAAGGTCCACGACACACTACACTGACAACGTCCGAAGGTGTCCTACACTTAACCTCGCGATGTGTACACTTGTTTATCACTGGATTCCATGCAGGCGAAAGTTTGAAACCGCTTTCCCGGTTGAAATTTTTGTGTTTCTTAATTTCAACCGCTTCACGTACAAGTCTTGAGAAATAGTGACGTTCGTTGGAAAGTACTTTCGGCCTGTGGAGTTCGATCCAGTGGTTAGTGCCAGACTCCAGCAAGTGTTCTGCCACCGCGGATTTTTCCACCTGGCGATTCTTGACAGCTGCGATATGTTCCTTGACTCGCTCGGCAATAGTTCGCTTGGTCTGTCCGATATAAGAGCTACCGCAACTGCAATCTATCTTATAAACGCCCGGTGTCTGGTAGGGTATGCTATCCTTGGGTGTGCCCACCTGCTCCGATACTTTTGATAGAGGGGTATAAATGGTTTTAATCGAGTACTCCTTGAGCAGCGATCCGATTTTATCCGTCACCCCCCTAACATATGGCAAGAAAGCAGGTTTCCTCAGGACCTCTTGCTGTTTCACCCTCTGTTTGTGTCCAGAATGCGTTTTCCCTATTCTGTAGCCATTCTTCTTGAGTACCTCCTGAACATGAGCCAGCTCCTCCTCCAAATGTTCAGGGTCACACAGTGCATGAGCTCTATTTATTTTATAAGCTCGCAAAGTATATGGCATCTGTACTTAAACCATTAGTAGGTAATACATCTTCTTTCGTAAAAGATTCTCGCCATTTCATTGACATAATTGAGGACATTACCCTGGAACCAGATGAACTAATGGTGAGCTTCGATGTCGAATCGTTGTTCACTAATGTTCCCATAGGAGAATGTGTGGACTTAATTAGAGGAAAGTTTGAGGAAAACTCGATACCTGATGGTTTCATCACATTATTAAGGAACTGTTTAGAGGGCAATTACTTTGTATACCGCGGACAACACTACCTCCAGATTGATGGAGTCGCCATGGGAAGCCCCGTCGCACCGATATTGGCCAACATCTGGATGGAACATATGGAAACTCTTATACCACGGACGAGAATTAAGGTATGGAAGCGGTACGTAGACGATGTATTTTGCATCTTCAAAGGTGATAAGCCAGAAGTCGAACAGTTCCTTGAACTCCTGAATTCCATCCATCCAAGAATACAGTTCACATATGAACTGGAGATGAACCGCAGCTTGGCTTTCTTGGATGTCAAGGTAATGGCGAGATCGGATGGTTCCTTATCGCACACGGTCTACAGGAAGCCTACACACACAGACAAATACCTGAATGCGTTGTCTCATCACCACCCGAGACATTTACGTTCTGTAGCCACGTCTTTAATAAATAGAGCTCATGCACTGTGTGACCCTGAACATTTGGAGGAGGAGCTGGCTCATGTTCAGGAGGTACTCAAGAAGAATGGCTACAGAATAGGGAAAACGCATTCTGGACACAAACAGAGGGTGAAACAGCAAGAGGTCCTGAGGAAACCTGCTTTCTTGCCATATGTTAGGGGGGTGACGGATAAAATCGGATCGCTGCTCAAGGAGTACTCGATTAAAACCATTTATACCCCTCTATCAAAAGTATCGGAGCAGGTGGGCACACCCAAGGATAGCATACCCTACCAGACACCGGGCGTTTATAAGATAGATTGCAGTTGCGGTAGCTCTTATATCGGACAGACCAAGCGAACTATTGCCGAGCGAGTCAAGGAACATATCGCAGCTGTCAAGAATCGCCAGGTGGAAAAATCCGCGGTGGCAGAACACTTGCTGGAGTCTGGCACTAACCACTGGATCGAACTCCACAGGCCGAAAGTACTTTCCAACGAACGTCACTATTTCTCAAGACTTGTACGTGAAGCGGTTGAAATTAAGAAACACAAAAATTTCAACCGGGAAAGCGGTTTCAAACTTTCGCCTGCATGGAATCCAGTGATAAACAAGTGTACACATCGCGAGGTTAAGTGTAGGACACCTTCGGACGTTGTCAGTGTAGTGTGTCGTGGACCTTAAAAAATAGTGCAGTGGAGTACGGACCTAATAACATTTTGGTTGATGTGGGTAGGTTGCGCCCCTTCAACCAAATAGTGTAAACAACACTCGCAATCCAGTACCCTCGTGAACACGGCCGTTGCGACACGACCGAAACGTTGAGGTATGCATTAAATGTTTTTATTCGCGATTAAGTCCCGTCTAGATTAGTGTTAATAACAATATAAACCTTCCTCTTGAATCACTCTATCTATTTTAAAAAACCGCGTCAAAATCCGTTGCGTAGTTGTAGATCTAAGCATACATAAGGACAGACAGCGGAAAGCGACTTTGTTTTATACTATGTAGTGATGATCATATTATGAAACTAACCAAAGGTCAAATTTATTATATACTAGCTGTGCCCCGCGGTTTCACCCACAGCGCACCCGTTCCCGTAGGAAATACGGGGTATATAGTATCCTATATACGTCTCCTGGTTCTAAGCTACCACCCCACAAATTTTCAACTAAATCGGTTCAGCCGTTCTCGAGTTATAAATAGTGTAACTAACACGACTTTCTTTTATATATATAGACTAAGCAGCGCCCCGCGGTTTTACCCGCGTTGTACCCGTCTCCGTGGGAATTTTACGATGAAAAGTAGCTTATAACCTTTCCGTTGAATGTGGCTATCCATTGCAAAAAGAATTTTTGAAATCGGACTAGTAGTTCCTGAGTTTAGCGCGTTCAAAAAAAACAAACTCTGCAGCTGTATAATATTAGTGTAATTTAGATATATCATTTTAACATAATGTTTTAGACTACTAGCTGCCATATTATAAAAATTAAGGGATGGACCACCTATAACATTTAGGGGTATGAAAAATAGACCGATTCCCAGACATACCAGATGTACACAAAATTTAATGAAAATCGGTCAAGCCGTTTCAGACGATTATGGTTGTGATACGGTTGTGACACGAGAATTTAATGTATAGGATTAGATTTAATACCATCTGTTATTTAATTAAAGTAGAAACATGACTTTTAATTAATTTAACACGAATGTCATTGCTTAATGTAATAAAGATTAATATTATTAATTCTACGCCCGTAGCGCGTAGTTATAATTTCGTAGCACATATACTACGGCGTAGCAGATAATACAATTCGTTGTTTATAACTATTCGATATTCATTACAATATATATTTGTATTATTAATCAATTACATTAATTATTACGGATACAAAGCATTATATGTAATAATTTCAATGACGGAATGAACAGCGAAATACATCTCTTTAAAATATATATTACTATCTATATAGCTCGCTTAGCACAGTGGCATGTGAGAGCGCTTACTGTGCCGATTGCGGGTTCGATTCTTGCCCGGAGGTGCCTGGAGTCAACAATATGTGAAAACTTAGATGATGGCGACGACGTCTAGATGTCAATTATATATTCATTAAAAGTATTTGTTTATCTCACTGAAGATATCAGTACAGTGAGGAGGATATCGTATTCACCACGCTTGCCTAATGCGGATTGGTGATACCAAATGCCAAGTTTGAAAAGTAGGAAACATGTTTTCGTTCATGAATAATGTCACGTAAAATAAATGTGTTTTCGTACAAGCATTAAAACCTTTTAACTGCAAAATAGTTCACCGTAATGGAGAATATATTTTTAAATACTTAACTGTTTTTACTGAATAATTACGTTTGCGTTTGGTGCTTTTTGGATCGGCGATACAGCAATCAAGCAATTTCACGCTTTGCTGGTAAACCGTGGTTCTTATTTACGTCATACTAGCAGCGCCCCGCGGTTTAACCCGCGTTGTGTCCATTCCTGTAGGAATTTCGGGATGAAAAATAGCCTATGTTACTCGTGGATAATGTAGCTTTCGAATGGTGAAAGAATTTTTAACGGTCCAGTTGTTTTTGAGCCTATTCATTACAAACAAACAAATAAAGTTTTCCTCTTTATAATATTAGTGTAGATGAAACTGTATTACTTTGAATGCTACTAGCAGTGCTCCGCGGTTTTACCCGCGCTGTGACTGTTCCCGTAGGAATTTCGAGTCGAATAATAGCTTATAAGATTTCCGTTGAATGTGGTTATCTATTACAAAAATAATTATTAAAATCGGATTAGTAGTTACTTATCTGTTGGTTAAAAATTGGGATGAGTTACATCACTTAGTAAACTATAACATTTTAGGCACATTTACTTCATAGTAAGTATGAGCCTGTAATTTCCCACTGCTGGGCAAAGGCTTCTTACCTCACTGAAGATCAGTACAGATCATTACAGTAAGGATAAGGCGTCATCACCACGCTTGCCTAGCTTACCGTTTGTTGATCTTAAACCGGCGCCATATTTATTTTTTACTACTCCATATTACATTTCAAAGTATTTTTATTTCTTCCTTTACAAAAATCAAACCGTTCAATACCATTAAAGCTACAAAAACACATTAAAACTAAAATGTCCAAATAAATAAACTTAACTCAGATAAGAAACAAAACAAAACCGATTAAAACTGGAAACTCCACTCGATAAGGTTGTGCCACACGTAACACAACCACATCACAACCACAACTACAACCACACCACAACTACACCTCAATCACAACAAAACCACCTACAACCACTCTACTATTATAACCACCCAACTACAACTACGACCGCAACACAACTACAACCACAACAAAATTACAACCACACCACATGGACGGGCATACAATTTGAATTTAAATAAAAAAGTACAATTTACGCGTAACACATTTTGCCGATATTGTCGACCACAAGACAATGCAATCACGATCGACACCGCGAACTTCTGTACCTGCAATATCTAACCGGTAGTCTTATTAAACATTCACGAATTGTACACATAGTAAACGTACTCACAACCGCGAAAAAATCACTCTACGTATTTGTTCACTATGAATACCTACCCAGGTTAACCACATCGCAACTATTAACGACAACAAAACCACATCGACCACTAATTGTCTGTACCCCAACGCAACTGTAAAAAGCTGCAGTGATTATACACATCACCACATTTTGTCGCTGCGATGTGTGATGGAAGGCAACTGCAAAAAGCTCCAGCGACCACACCATGCGACCACATTTGGTCACATGTGGTGTGGTTGTTACGTGTATTCTCACCCTAAATCAATCGAGTAATTCGATTATTCTCATGCTACGTGATTCAAGCTCGTTTGTATTCGATAATGCGTACATTAATATCGATGTGAAGCTATTCGATTATATAATAATCGGATATTTATTATCTTATTAAGTGTTCTGTATCGAGTTGAGTGTGGATTTATAGTTGATGTTGTTTATTGAAATTACTTTGGAGATAACATCTTAACTTCTGATGCGAAATTTTGATGACGATTTTGGATGAATGTAGAATTAATGTTATTGCAAGCGATGGATGGATGATTCTTGCTCTTTCATGGAAAAACATAGTACTTGATTTTGAAGATATTGGAAATGATTAAGATGCGTTTACACTGAACTAAAGACAGGTGAAGTAGTGGTGAACATAGAAAAATGTAAAACCACCTCTTTACCTCAATTTCATCGTAGCAATAATTCTTAAAATTGATTTTCCGAATTTTTCGAATAAATAGGACCAATCTGTAAGCATTCTCTTGCATTTACCAAAATAATTTCCAAAATTGGTTCATCAAAGATCAATATCTGATAACAAAAAACCTTCACTCAAATTGTTAACCTCCTTTGTTTTATCAAGTCGGTTAAAAGTAACACGATCTAATGACTGCAAAAGAAGAAACAATAAAAAATCCATTACCCTTAAGAAATGCAACAACGGTAATGACGTAAGCTAAGGGAAGTAAAGGGGAAATAGGGGTAGGGGTGGGGGTAGTAAGGAAGGATGTCTGTAGGAAGTATTCGACAACCTTCCTGTTATAGAGCGGTGTTTTTCTGTTGCTTTTTGCTGCTCTTTGGATTTGTAGTGCCATTTTTTACCGACTTCAAAAAAGGATGAGGTTTGTCACTTCGATTGTAAGATATAATGCTTTTTTTAAACAAATTGTAAGCTTAGGTAATCAACTCCAAAAATAATAATACAAGTACCTATATCTATATCTATATAAATAAAAATGAATTGCTGTTCGTTAGTCTGCTTAAAACTCGAGAACGGCTGAACCGATTTGGGTAATTTTGGTCTTGAAATATTCATGAAAGTCCAGGGAAGGTTTAAACGGTAAGCAGTGAGAAAAAAAATGCAGGTGAAACCGCAGGGCACAGCTAGTAATAAATAATTATTATTCTTTCTTTCTTATCGAGTGGATGGTCACCCTGACCAATCCTGGTGTCAGAGTTATTAAGCCGCCAAAGGCCTCTGACATGGCTCATGTAACGACTACTATCCGTAGAAAGTACCTAAGTAATTATTCATTCATTCATTTTGAGTAGGTTAGGGGCCCTGGTTTCGGAGCTTTTAGACCGCCTAAAGGCCTCTGACATTATTATTACCTAATTAGTTACTCATATTATGTTAAGAGTATATATTTCTTTTCCTGTCTAGTTTTTAAACGTATTTAGAATAAGAAAAATACTTCAAATGCTTCTTTAGTAGAGACTAAGTATAATTAGTAATTTTGACATGTTACATTACATGTCAAAATCTACGAAATATTACGTCTATTAGTCAAGTGTCGATTTAATGGACATATCTGAGTACGGCAACGAAGGTGTAAGTTCAAGGGTGTAACTATGTCTACGGAAGGTGTTTAGAGGCGACATTAAAATAAAGAACAAAAAATATAGTCTAAGAGCCAAAGTTCATTTTTTTTTCAAAGAAATCGCTCTTGTCTTTACTGTCACTGCACTATGACTCCTACATATATTTTAACTCCATTTTTCTTTTCAATTATCTTAATACCTCAACCAAAAGCTCAAATCTCTCCCCATATTAATAAAACATGTCCAAACCTACAACTTCATTATACATTCACCACATTTCACCCCTGCTAAGCCTTTTATCAATAAATTTAAAGTTTTGAGCGTATTTAACCCTCTATAATCCAATTTCCAACCAATTTGTAGGCACAAAATAGGTTGGCTACTTATTTAGTACTAATATATCGATAGTTATTGACTAATAGCTAAAGTTTTGAACGTTAGTAAACCTTGTTAGGTTGGCATAGAGTCGGTAATTGATTGTATGGTCTAAGTTTTCAAAGTTATCGATAAATTTTCGAAGACATGTAGTAGAGTTATGCGGTTTTTGTTGAGCGTATTATGGGATAATAGTTTTTTAACCAAAACCAATATTAGGAAAATGGAAATTTTAAATAAATGATAAATTTGTTTAATTTTATTTAACGTTAAAAAATACAATTTAGATTTTTGGAGCTCAAAAGAGTTTAGTTACACTCTATTTTTCCTTACCAGACTTAAAATGTGGACTAATGAGGTAAATTTTCCAGCCGAGGACGATTCTTTCCGGGGAGGAAAAAAAATTGGTGATAATCATGGGATTATATTATATAGTAGGTATGGACCTACACCACCTCTGCACGCTTTGTCTCAACGGAAGAAGCTGTCTTTAGTTAAAAAATCAGTCACCATAGTTTGAATTTTAACTTTTGCAATAAAGAATAGAATAATGGCACTCTCAGCTTTAAATTTCTTCACAAACCTAAAGACATCTTTGCAAATGAAAATCAGGTAGGTAATGAATATAATAGATTATCAAATACCCCAGAAGTGACACTGCCAGGTGCTTCTGTATTAATGTTGTACAATATGCCTATGACACTCGGTGATAAGGGTCCCAGAAACCCTTAATTTATATGTGTATTTAGACATAATTTTCGTTTATAACTAAGCAATTTACTTAAGCAACATTAGAATTTAAATCTAAAAATAATTTGTCTAAGACAAAATTGGAATTTAAATTTAAATTTAGGGAATTTATAAGAAAATAACGCTTGACGATTTTTGAAAAATTACCGTTTAGCTTGAATTAGCGTTTAGCATAGACTATAATTAAGACTAATTTTGTGATATTTTTTAATCGTTTGTCACTAAAAAATATATTTTTTTATTCAAATTAAACATTTAGCTCTCCCACTATAATATTATATATTTTTTAAACCTAGTCATCGTCGCCTTTGCATTTGCTATACTGTGGCACCTCTTAGTTTTAAACCCCCCTTACAATCACTGCCATCTATTAACCCTTAAAACATTAATTTTGAGTCAAGGGTTGATAATTTCCGTTCTGACACCCTGTAATGCATTTTATATTAAGTATGGTGTAATTTGATGGTGTGTTCATGTGTATATGATTTGCATGTTAATCTACCTTTTTGGTAATACTATGCTAATTTTCTATCTTCTTCTTCATCGAGTGGATGGTCAACCTGACCAATCCTGGTGTCAGAGTTATTGAGCCGCCAGAGGCCTCTGACATGGCTCATGTAACGACAACTATCCGTAGAAAGTAACCGGGACCAACGGCTTAACGTGCCCTCCGAAGCACGGAATCGTCTTATTTTTCGGGCAATCAGGTAATTCAGCCTGCAATGCTCTAAAAGTAAAGTAAAGTATTAGCCTGTAATGACCCATTACTGGATAAAGGCCTCTCATGTCACTGAAGATTTCAGGCGAGCTTGCAGGCGGCAGTTGCTGCCTGATGCTGCAGTCGTTACCAACACACTAACAAGCTAGCGCTATGAAGATTTCTTCTTTTTAATAATATTTTAAAGGGAAGGTCGATTTCATGGCTTTCATTTAGCCAACGGTTACTAGATCTGAAGACTAGAATGTAAAGTAACTGGCGAACGATCGCAGTATCAACATTCGTTCGCATACGTTCTAATTCGCCAATCGGCGGAAAAATTCAAGGAGATTTCATGCTGGAGTGAAGCAACTGAACTGAGGCTGAAAAAAATCTCTAATCGGTATAATAAAATAAAAGTGAATTGTCTTAATGTTCTTGAACATGCATAGTTAGCAAACGACTGTATCAAATTGAATATGTTTTTGTAGTGTTTATAATTGTTGGAAGAGAATGACAGATGATAGAGAAGAGTGGAAAGAACTCCATCGACAAGAGCCCAGCTCTTAAGTTTAAAGAGAGAGATAATTGTTAGGACCAAGTTTTATCTTGGTATAGCCTTTATATAAAGTAGAAGTATTTGATGTTTGTTTGTTTGAACGCGCTAATCTTGAGAGAGTGAGTCACAAACATTTGCAAAGAGCGACGACAAGCCAAAAATAACACAAAGTTATTTAGTAAATAAATTTTAACATTATTTTAAAATATAAAATCCTTGTCACTTTCGCCATTACCATCAATTGCTTTGGCACCCCGATGCTTCCTGACGCACCTAAAAAAAACTCATACCAAAATCTTAACAAAGTTAATTCTAGTGACAACACCCGACTACATTCCTACATAAACTCTTCTTCCATCCAATACTCAAAAATTTTTTCAATGTCCGCCCAAAATTCTATTATACCCAAAGAGGTATCATCAAAAATAATTGCGTGCATCTAGTCTAACGCCGTCCCGAACGTGCCTGCAATATTTATTCTCCAGTGAAGCGATTCGCTAACTTTTGATTCACCTGGTGAATTGTAATGAGGGCTAATATCAGCTTTACGTTCGTCGGTTGCTCGTCTTGGCTTCATAGTTTGTATGGCTGATTAAACTTGGTATATTGGCGATTTCGGATGTTTTACAGGGGATTGGATGGGTGTTTGGGAGTGTTGTTAAAGTGCAAGACATGTATAATATAAATAAATAAATAAATATAAATATACTTGGACAAATTCACGAACGGTTAATTAGACCCAAAGTAAGCTCTAAGCTTGTGTTATGAAATCTAATTAACTGATACTACTGCTTAAACACACACAAATACTTTATAAGAATATATAATTGACACCCAGACGTCGTCACCAACAACTATGTCTGCACATATTATTGACTCCGGGCGGGAATCGAACCCGTAACCCCCGACACAGTAAGCGCTCTCACTGCCACTGTGCCAACGGGCTTGTTCAATAGTGCGGGTACGGCTGGGTGCGGGTCACGTGACGTTTTATTCATTGTATTTGTATGCTATTGGTCCGCACTCGGCCCGCAACAGGCCTGTGTGCCTGCGTTGAGAAGTGGTGTTTCTGTTGTTTGTTTGAGCGCGCTAATCTCAGAAAATATCAATCCTATTTGAATAATTATTTTTGTAATGGAAAGTCAAATTAAACAGAAAGGTATTTATAGGGTATTTTTCATCCCGAAATTACCACGGGAACGGAACATGTAGGTAAAACTGCGTGGAGCGTCTGGTATATAGATAAAGTACTAAAAACATTAATAATACTAGCCGCGCACGCATCGCCATTTTACCCGCGTTGTACCCGTTCCCGCGGGAATTTCGGGATAAAATGTATTCCATGTGTTATTCTGATGTATAAACTATATTACAGTAAAGTCTCACTCAAATCCATCCAGTAGTTTTTTCGTGAAAGAGTAACAAACAAACATACATCCAACCTCACAAACTTTCGTATTTATAATATTAGTATGATATTCTCTATCTGACTGCCTATACTTTATACGTAGGGTTATTAAAATTAACCCATAGTTAAAAACGAGCAGGTTATTTTTAATTGTTAACCGGTCCAGTTTCCTTTATCTAAAGTTAATTAACCGCGTTAACCTGCAGAGGACGGCTCTACTTTGATAACCTTTTGCTTAAAGAGTTTACCAACAAAATAATATTGTTAAATTTTAATTTTGCCACCTTTGTGCGTGCTTTAAGTAGGTGGAGTATAATATTATTAAATTAGTTCTTTGAATGCTCGTTGCGTTGTTTGGTGCGAAATTTGGTGCATATTCATCTATATTAATCTACGAGTATACTAATATTATAAAGAGGTAGTAAAATTTTTAAGTTTGTTTATTTGTTTGTATATTCGAGGTAATCTCAGTCCAATTTGAATATTTTTTTTTGTTATAGATAGCCCCATTTAACGGAAAGGTTATTTTTCTTCGCGAAATTCCCACGGGTACGGGTACAACGCGGGAAAAACCGCGGGGCGCTGCTAGTTGTAAAGTAATTCTAAAGGCCTCTTCTACACTAATATTATAAACAGGAAAACTTTGTTTGTTTGTAATAAATAGGCTCAAAAACTACTGGACCGTTTTTAAAAATTCTTTCACCATTCGAAAGCTACATTATCCACGAGTAACATAGGCTATTTTTCATCTCAAAATTCCCACAGGAATGGACACAACGCGGGTAAAGCCGCGGGGCGCTGCTAGTCTCTCATATAGATATAGTACTCCTCTAGTATCTCACATAGTAATAGGACTCCTATAAATCTGACGAATACCCACTGGTCATTATTTACTGTCATTCTATTTATCACTACACATTTCTAAAAAATAAATCAACAATAAATTCTGTACATCACCCCGTCTAACATATCGCTCGAGAACTAAACCATAATTTCACGTATCTACCCTCTATTGTGAACATTTTCTTCAACACCGAACAAAGGACCTCAAGTACTCGTGTGTGCTCACCTTTATAAAGGAAAGTGTGCAGACCTCTTTATAAAGTATTATGGCGGAAACACTGAAGATCTGATATTGTAGTTTTAGCAGATTCTCTTTTTGAAATTGTTGGTTTACTTGGAAATAAATATACCCAACAAATTCACACACGGATAGCTGGCCCGCGCGGTGGTTCCACCCGCGACCCAATAGATGTCACTAGAAGTTGACATCTTTTTTTTTGTGCCCGTTCCCGTGGGAAGTTTGGGATTTTTTATACATATAAACCTTCCTCTTGAATCACTCTATCTATTAAGAAAAACTGCATCAAAATCCGTTGCGTAGTTTTAAAGATCTACGCATACATAGGGACAGACAGACAGCGGAGCGGAAAGCGACTTTGTTTTATACTATGTAGTGAAGATTACTTTAACTATATATTATTTGAACTGTACTATTATTATTATGTACTTTAATTATTAACTGTACTATTATTATTACTTTAATTTAAGATTACTTTAACTGTATATTAATAGTAACGATAGCTTTTCTACTATAAGATACAATGATAAGGGAACGACAGCAGAGTATTAAAAGAGTTAAAAATATGAACTGGGGTCTGTCTTGTTTTATCATTCTCTAGAGGATCACTGCAGAATATTATTGGCCTTTCAAATATAGAGCATGTATGCTTACAATGTTTTGCTTTTATTAATTCTATTGAATATTGTAGGAGGTATTGCGCTTATTGTAGGTGGAATATGAATTCATTTTTCATTTGTTAAATGGTTGATATTGTGTATAACGATTTGAGTTTGGTTTTAAAATGCTTTGATAGTCTATTGGTGTGTGACTTCGCTTGCCAAGACTGGGTTCTATTCCCGGGTCGAGCGAAAACATGTTTCTTACTTTTCAAACTCGGGTTTGAGGTCACCAACTAAATTGGGCAAGTGTGGTGATTACAACATCCTCGTCACTGTACTGATATCTTGGAGAGATGAGAGGTTTTTGCCCAGTAGTGGGACATTATAGGCTTATGCTTTTTGTGATTTAATTTGCAGAAACTTTTGAAGAATACCCTTAGTACATACAGTTTTTATCAATGCTTTTTTACCCAACGTAAACAGAGAGGTATTTTGAGTTTGGCACGCTAGTATGTCTTTGGCAGACTATTTTGAAGGAAAATAATTATTTTAATGTAAGTAATTGTTTTGTTTGCAAAATGCTCTTCTTATCGTCGACATACTTTAAAATTGTCTTTTTTTGCTTAGGCCCTTCTTCTTCATCGAGTGGATGGTCAACCTGACCAATCCTGGTGTCAGAGTTATTGAGCCGCCAAAGGCCTCTGACATGGCTCATGTAACGACTACTAGCCGGAGAAAGTAACCGGGACCGACGGCTTAACGTGCCCTCCGAAGCACGGAACTGTGAAATATTTAATTCATATCGATAACACAAAAGACCCGTTACTTTCAAAAAAGTCCAAAATGCCAAAATCCTTTCACGGCCGAAGGAAATCCTGTAGATATGAATCACGTATAATAAATAGGCACCATCTTGTGTGGTCCTTTTGGTACTTGAGTCACGTGACATGTGGTTTGACAGACGTGAGACGTGGGAACAAAATGCTACTTTTATTACAAACACTAGAATTTTCATGTGACTTCACTCGATCCCGTGAGTATTTAGAATTAAAAACCAGGTTATGTTCTACTCTAAGGGCTATCTCCATTTTTAAATTACGCAACTTTCGTGCCATTAATTTCGTTCAGTCATTTCGTTCGTTCATTTCATTCGTTCATTTCATTCGTTCATTTCATTCGTTCATTTCATTCGTTCATTTCTTTCGTTCATTTCATTCGTTCATTTCATTCGTTCATTTCATTCGTTCATTTCATTCGTTCATTTCATTCGTTCATTTCATTCGTTATTTCATTCGTTCATTTCATTTATTCATTAATTAATGTAATGAACAATTCATTATGTTATATTATAGTGTTCGCTTAAACTTAAGAAACAAGTATCGCTCAATCTCATCACAGCTCATACATTGTCATACATAAAAATAACCCTGGAGCAGTGCAGAGTAAGCAGTTACGTCACAATGATGACGTCAGATTGACTCTCCTGCGGAGACAATTAACTAAACATATGCAAACGATTGCAACTCCGGCGTCAACTTGAATTTGTGAATGTTAATGTTTTCGGGGACAGCGAAAGGTGTGGAGAGGGTGTTGGCTTATTTTTGTACTTTTTTCCTATTTTTTTCACTTAAAAATATATTGCGTCGATAAAATATACAAAAATAAAGTATAAATTTGCTTGTAATGTCCCACAGCTAGATAAAGGCCTCTCATCTCACTGAAGACTGCACTGATATACAGTGAGGAGGATTGGGTCTGTTGGTAATATTTAAAGCTACTCAATTTTAGCCTCGGTGGTCTAGAGAGAGCGCACTCGCCTGCCAAGACAGAGGCCCTGGGTTCAATTCCCTTGTCTAGCGAAAACATGTTTCCTACTTTTCAAACATGGCTCGGGTTTGAGATCACCAACCCGCATTAGGCAAGCGTGGTGATTACGACATCCTCCTCACTGTACTGATATCTTTAGTGAGATCACTTTTCGCTCTGCTTTAATGGAAACGCATTATTATACGCAATCGTAAGTTAAGTATCAAAAATTGTATCTAAAAAGTTTTTCACATACTAACACCGACTCCATACCTTTCTCCACGCGACACAACCCGCGACCCGCACTCTCAACTTTGTGCCGTTGTAATTACGCATGTAGTACCGAACAGAAACAGTATTCATTTACTTCACTAAGGATTTCACTTGGCTTTCATTGCTTTGTAGGAAGTTCGAGTAGGTTAGTGGCTAACTCTGGTGTTGGAGTTTTTAGACCGCCTAAAGGCTGCTACATGGTCTAACTATTGAAGCAACTGGGACTGACTGTTTAACGTGACTTTGGAAGTACGGTAGCGCTCAGATAGAAATGCCAGTATCGGCCACCCATCCAAGTAGGGGCCGAGCTGCACGTTGCTTAAAAACCACAATGGCCAGCCCAGTCTCATTAAAGTTTAGCAAAAAAATGAAATATATATGTGTTATAAAATATTGAAATTAAATCCTACTAGTAATTATAAATGCGAAAGTTTGTGAGGATGGATTTATGTATGTATGTTTGTTACTCTTTCAAGATAAAACTGCTGGAGGGATTGGGATGAAACTTTATAGTAATATAGTTTATACATTTGAATAACACATGGGATACCTTTTATCCCGAAATTCCCGCGGGAACGGGTACAACGCGGGTAACATCGCGGGGCGAGGCCAGTATTTATTATATAGGCTTCGTGCCTGTACAGTTGCTTAAACCGTAGATAGTTAGTGAACACATTGACTTTTGTAGTAAATCTATTACTTAATAAGCTTCGTTTAAAAATATCGGTAAAAACACTTAACATTGCATGAGATTTCATAAAAATGCAAGCAAATCTAAACCTAAACACTTCACAATAAAGAACATTTTACCTTAATAAAATGCTTGCACACAATAAACCGACAAAAATTAAACATAAAACAGTTTTAACGAGCTGTTTAAATATTTTACGACTGTTTTTCTTTATAAAAAGAAAATATTAAATGCTTAAAGTTTACGTTATTTTTGCACCAGTTATCTTTTTTTTGTTTATTAGATTAATTTGGTTTCTTTTTATTTGGAGATTTTTTTACATTAACTTTTCAAGTGATTGATACAAGTATGTTTTATTAGAATATACTAGCCACGCCCCGCGGCCCGTTCCCGCGGGAATTTCGGGATAAAATTTATACCATGTATTATTCTGATGTATGATCTATATTACTGTAAAGTTTCATAAAAATCCGTTGAGTAGTTTTTGCGTGAAAGTAACAAACATAAATATCATACATCTATCGTCACATTCTTTCGTATTTATAATATTAGTAGCTATTTAAGTACCTTTGGAGTCGATTAAAACTCGTACTCAGCAATATTATGTTCTTGGTCACTTACTTCTTATTTAGGTACAAGTATGTATATTGCATACACCATACTCCTGCAGTTTTTATCCGAGCAAAGTCCGCTTGCTCTGAAAAAAGTTGCTAATAAAATTTTACATTTCACTTCGGCGATATAACATTCCAACGTATCTATAAGTATTTCAGTGATGTATACCGGTTAACATTAACTATTTTTCCTGTACTAAAGTTTTCAATATGGTTCGGAATTTTTTCTAAATTTGAGCCTATAGGCTACTATAAACAAAAAAGTCTTTAGACAGACATAATGAGACACAAAAAACTGTCTTTTGTCAGTTTTATTACAGTTGTTAGTAAAAGTTCTTTAAAGTTTCATTTAACAGACATAAAAGTCTCATATACTTGTCTCTAGTATACGCTACGTCATTATCCATCTAATATTATAAAGAGGTAATTTTTTATTAGATATTTTTGTTGGTTTCTTTGTATGTATGTTAGAGCTAATCTCTAGAATTACCTGTCCGATTTGAATAATTATTTTTTAAATAGATAGACACATTCATCGGGAAGGTTATAGGTTCAATAGCGACTTCTATGTTATTAGTTAGCTGAAAGCACATGTTTTGAGATGCAACCTAGATTTAGAAATAACTTGTTTACACTGTTTCCTAGTCTAAAATGGTTGTATTTTGTTTTGAGCAATAAAATAAATAAATAAATAAATATTTAACATCCCGAAATTTCTATAGAAACGGGCACAACACGGGGAAAACCGCGGGCACTGCTAGTATTTTTATAGAATACCAGACTGTCTACAGTTGTGTAAGTATAGTTGCATAAACAAACACACTTATTGAATAAATCGTCCCTCTTTTATCGTAGGGAGTAATATTTAAATCGACTGAATGGCATTCAATCCATTTATATCCTAACTCGAAACAGGGTAAGTACATTATTTGAAATTTAAATCTCATCTTCAGAAAATAGCTCAGATATTCTTTCAAGAATATCTTCTAAATTCTTTGTATTAAAGTCTTCTTTAGATAAAATTTATTGGAATCCATGACAGATGATCTTGTGAACATTTTTGAGGTTCGTTCGAGATTTCTTTTTTAGGGTTCCGTTCCCAAAGGGTAAAAAAGGGACCCTATTACTGAGACTTCGCTGTCCGTCCGTCCGTCTGTCACTAGGCTGTATCTCAAGAACGGTGGTAGCTAGACAGTTGAAATTTTCGCAGATGATGTATTTCTATTGCCGCTATAACAACAAATACTAAAAATAAAATAAATATTCAAGGGGGGCTACAAACGTGATTATTTTACCGTTGCTTGCTCAATACTAATATTTTTTAATATTATAATGGTACGGAACCCTTCGTCTGCGAGTCCTAATCGCACTTGACCGGTTTTTTATTGATGCTAATATTGGGCGTCGGTATTGTATTAAACATAGATTTTTGAATGGATAGCGTCTTGGCTTTGTTAAATCTGATTTGATTTATGGTTTTTTGATTTAATGGATTATTTTGTATTTTGACGGTTGCAGTGATAATGCCAATAGCCAATCTTGAAAGGCCACCTGAAACAGATCACTACATAGTATAACACAAATTTGCTTTCCATCTGTCTGTCTGTGCCTATGTATGCTTAGAACTTTAAAACTACGCAACGGAATTTGATGCGGTTTTTTTAAATAGATAGAGTGATTCAAAAGGAAGATTTGTATGTATAAACATTCCAAAAATTCCTACGGGAACGGCAACAATGCGGGTAAAACCGCGGGGCGCTGCTAGTATAATAAAAACAGTTTTTCTTCTACAGAGAAAAATGTCTTTAGTAAATCGGCCTTATTTGTTTACATTTTAGGACTTAGGCTGCGTTTTCATTGAACCGGAGCTGTACGGAACTCAACTAACCAATCACAAAGCATTACAAAAAATATTTTGACATTGTCAATGTCAATGTCATTGTTTGAAAATTTCAATGGGTCGTGATTGGTTGATTGCGTTCCGTACAATTCCGCTTTAATAGAAACAAACCCAAGAAGCGATAGACGCTATATCACATTACACATGTTGTCTCCCTCTAAAACAAAAGAGCTCCAGCCCATTATATTTACGTAGTGATTTTTGCATCAGTCCGAATCAGCAGTGTCAATATTGGACTACGTTTGTATGTTATGTATTTGTTTTGTACACAACTGCGTTCAAATGTAACAGAGTAAATAAACTGAACGCGTGCGGACTGTCGGGGCATTTCGCGGTTGGGTCATTTAGTAAAATATCGCAAAGCAGCCGGGTTACCTTATATCAAGCAGTCTGAATAATTTAACTTGTGGCTTGAGTAATAGTACTAATTTTAGCTGTCTCAGATGGCAAATCAAGCATCGTTTTACAATCGTTTTAAATCCTTAAGTCAAACAAGATCAAAATGTGCACTCGTGATATTAACAGCGCACGCATCGTTTGGCTAGAAGTGAAAGAAAGTTCTTCCGCTCTCAAAGACATTGATTAAGTTGCCACTTATTAATTAGCCGTAATTTTTTATACATGACAAGTCAAAATCAGTCATTACATATCTACTTAGGATACATTTGGCATCTCTGAGAGAAAAATACAGTTTAACTTGACCTATATGCTATTTTATCAGCTTAATCGGCCGGCGGCCCTTTTTCAGAAAGATTTCAGCACAATTGTTTTGAATTAAGCCACAAGACATTTTCCAATAAGTTCAACCGTCAGATTAAGTGTGTAGATAGCAAGCAACAAGCGATTATAGTCTCAACGTGACAAAGCATGTACTTCCCTGACAGTCCGTATTCGTATCGTACAAATGTAAACTCTATCCTGTGACAATGCATATAGCTTAGCATAAAACTGTTCTGTTTGTTTGTTTTGCTACTTGTTTGAATTTATATTGTGGATTACATTAAAATCTTTTCAGAGCCTCAGCCCACTAAAGTCACAACATTCGTAAACTGTCTGATTTGTTTCGCTCGAAAAATACTGTCTTTTGACAGTCTAAAAATGTTTTCCGGTATACATTATCCCATCGTCTTTGTCAACAGACGGTTCCATCATCAGATCGACTCAATACCTTCATTAAATTGTAGTGCTATAAAATATGTAATGTAATAATTAACAGACGCACTAGTTGCCCCTAAAGTTTTTTAGAGTTCCCGAGATTTCACTGGGATCCCATCAACAGACCCTGGTTTCCTTACCATGGGACCATCCTTGGCATATCTCCTTCCGAACAAAAAAAAAACATCCAAATGGATTCAGAAACAAAGAAGTTATCCGCGAACATACATATTTTTTTTTTAAATACAAACATCCGAATTGAGAACCCCCTCCTTTTTTTGAAGTCGGTTAAAAACAAAGTCGCTTTCCGCTGTCTGTCTGTCCCTATGTATGCTTAGATCTTTAAAACTACGCAACGGATTTCGATGCGGTTTTTTTAAATAGATAGGGTGATTCAAGAGGAAGGTTTATAGATATAAAAAATTCCGAAATTCCCACGGGAACGGGCTCAAAGCGGGTAAAACCGTGGGGCACTGCTAGTTTATTATAATTCTTAGGTTAGAGTTTCCTGACTTAGACAAACCCTCCAATTATAAGCTACATTGTTTCTTAGCTAATTATATAATTATTCAGTACAATCAGCAAATTACACCGTAAACCAGAAACCGTCAAGTAATTAAACCAATTTCGAACTTTAGTTCTCTTCATTTCGTTTCTTAGTTAAAAGTTTACTTTGTTACAATCGGTAAAGTTGGTTAATGACTTTTTGGCTACATTGTGACGAAGAATGTTGATTTAAGTTTTATGATATCTAGTTGTGCCATTATATCCCGATTCAATGAGAATTTCAGAATAACAGAAGCATTATGATGTATTATAATTCTGACTTAGTACCAAAATATCTTATTAAACATCTCAAGGCACTTAATAAGTGCCTTGACATTAAGTAATATATAAAATAAGAGAATATTACCTTTACTATTGACCAGTATGAGTAACAGACCCCCCATATAATTATCTGCACTAACTTTGGCGTTAAAAAGTATTAGAAAGTATATTAAATTACTTTAATAGGCCCAACATGACACATTCTAATAAAATTTTTATCTACTTAAAGTAAAAAATAATAATTAAAGGACACTTGTCATTCAAATTACTGTCCTGTCATTTGTTAAAGACAGTATTCAAAAAATAGAATGTGGGCCTAAAGTGGTTTAGTATCAATTTTGCCGATCATATCTTAAGCCGTAATTATGTTAATTATTAAGTAATTTGGAAAGTCTTCTATGTGTAGATAAATGTTTGATTGTTTAACACCTTTAAGGGCTCTTTCAAATTAATTGTTTTCATTCGTCCTGCTACTTGCGTGTTGTATGAAAAACAAAAGAACGCGCGGACGTCGCACTACTGCGGCACAATATAAGTTTTATATACATTACTAGCTGCGCCCCGCGGTTTCACCCGCGTTGTACCCGTCCCCGCGGGAATTTCGGGATGAAAAATAGATGTTGTCCGATTCTCAGCCTACCCGATATGTACACAAAATTTCATGAGAATCGGTCGAGCCGTTTCAGAGGAGTTCAACCACGGTACCCGTTCCCGCGGGAATTTCGGGATGAAAAATAGATGTTGGCCGATTCTCAGACCTACCCGATATGTACATAAAATTTCATCAAAATCGGTCAAGCCGTTTCGGAGGAGTATGGCAACGAAAACTGTGACACGAGAATTTTATATAGGTATTAGATATTGTGACTGCGGCGCGTAGCGGACGACTAGAAACGCTTAAATTGAAGGCCTTATGAAGGCATTGATGATTACTCAACTTTAATAATTTTTTCAAGCCAGTTTTCAGTGATCCTTAGCTAAGTTTGGTATAATCCCTTCATATCGTTTGTAGTTTCAGACTTGCCCATACTGACCGATTTAAAAAACTACCCTGTATATAAAACAACTATTAAATTCCCACTAGCAGCGCCCCGCGGATTTACCCATACTGTGCGCGTTCCTGTAGGAATTTCAGGATCGTTTATACATATAAACCTTACTCTTGAATCACTCTATCTATAATTATTAAAAAACCGCGTCAAAATCCGTGCAGCAAAGTATATCATCCATATAAGTTTTGACTGAACTGCACGTTGCTTAACAATTGAACTAGCATCGCTTTGTCAACGCCACGGAATATAAAACATAGTTATGACAAATTAATAAGAAGATATATGGAAGTAGATATAATATAGCTACGTAGCAGTATTTGAGTTTATCGTGAACAGCCAGACACAGACTTTGTTTTATAATATGTAGTGATTAGTATTAGAAGTATAAATTAAATCACAGGCTACAGTAACATTACATAAAATCACCTTCACCTAATAAAATTCCCAACCCACTCATATTACATCGTACCCCTTTAAGTCCACAAAATCATAGAAAATCCCTAACATTTGCGCGAAATCCCGAAATCATCTTGGACCGCGGTGCAATTTGTCATGCCACATCTGTTAGTAACTAGTTCACACTGGTTTATACAGGTTCACACCAGTTCAGAGCGGTTTTGGGCGGTAAGAAGAGGTGTTATGGAGGGAAGTTATTCGATTTAAACTGTAAGATGGAGAATGGTATTATATTAATATATAGAATTTGGATGAAACTTTACAGTAATATAGGTTATAAATCAGAATAATAACACATGGGATATATTTTATCCCGAAATTCCCACGGGGACGGGTACACCGCGGGGTGTTGCTGGTATTAGTAGTAAAAAGGGTGGTAAAAATGACCGTTGGTATCGCTACGTCCTAGTTAGCCACATTTGGAGTAGGATCGTTTCATTTTATTGGTTGTTAGCGTTTGTAAGTGATTTTTGATGGTTTGCTGTACGTGAGAGGTTTTCAAAATATTTTGAATGTTTATTTTTGTTTGGATGTGTGCTTAATCTCTTCTTACTATACTAATAAAGCTGAGATTGATTTTTGTTCGTTTGCAGCGCTTATTTTAGAACTACTAATCTGATTTTAATAATTATTTTTTAATTGATAGCCAACCACTTAAGCGGACACTTATATTTGTTCCTAAATTCCCACGGGAACGGGCACAATCCGAGTAAAACCGCGGGTTGTTGCTAGTCTACACTAATATTATAAAGAGGAAAACTTTGTTTGTTTGTAATGAATAGGCTCAAAAACTACTGGACCGTTTTTAAAAATTTTTTCACTATTAGAAAGCTAAATTATCCACAAGTAACATAGGCTATTTTTCATCCCGAAATTAGGACAGGAATGGACACAACGCGGGTAAAACCGTGGGGCGATGCTAGTATACTAATAAACTTGGAGAGTTTCATTTTTTGTTTCGTTGACGCGCTCATCCCAGAAACTACCAATCCTATACATAGATAGCCATATTCAACGAGAAGGTTATAAGCTACTTTTCCCGCTAAAATCTCCTAAGACTTCGTGGGTAAAACCATCTTCTTCTTCATCGAGTGGATGGTCAACCTGACTAATCCTGGTGTCAGAGTTATTGAGCCGCCAAAGGCCTCTGACATGGCTCAAGTAACGACTACTATCCGTAGAAAGTAACCGGGACCGACGGCTTAACGTGCCCTCCGAAGCACGGAATCATCTTACTTTTCGAGCAATCAGGTGATTCAGCCTGCAATGCCCTAACCAAACTGAGGAAAGTTTCACAAAGAGATTTTTGTGAGATATCCCCACCGGGAATCGAACCCGGAACCTCCGGGTCGTGAGCCGCGCGCTCAAACCACAAGACCACGGAGGCTGTTAGTGCACTGTTCGTAACATAATAAAGTCTATTTTTCCCTCAAAAATTTCACCTAGTGAGGAAAATGGCGTCCTGCTAGTACTAAATAGTTTCCGTTAATAAATATTAACGTCAGACATTTTAATTGCAACGTATTTTTTAAATGTAATTTAAATATTTTCAGCTTTCACTGTTGAATAACCACTATGTGAGAGAGAAATAGTGGTTTTACGCCCGACGCAAAAACAGGAGTGTTATAAGTTTGACTGTTATGTAGGTAAGAAAAGTAATGTCCCACAGCTGGGCAAATGCCTCTAGACTCACGGAAGATTCAGTACTGTGAGGAGGAAGTGAGTAATAATTTGTTTGTGTAAGTAAAACATATATATATTAAGATTAAATTTTTTATATGCTATTAGGGCCAACACTGCGTTAAGCTTGCGCCCGTGGCGTGCGCCCGCCATCTGCTGCGTTCATTTTTGTATGAAACCGCACGCTACAGTTCACTTTTGTATGAAGCCATACGAAGTGCGCACGAATTTTGTTTGAAACCGCGGCGGGCGCACTCTTAACGCAGTGTCGGCCCTTACTAGCATGTGAACTTACTTACTTATTGCCTTATTACATTCATTAATTTCGAATAGGTAGTATATTAGTCCACCTAAGGGCCTCCGATAAGGATTGACGATAGAAACAAGCGGGACCGACACAAAAAAAAAATCTAATACGTTAAAAAATGCAAAAATATTTGTTTAAATTTATACCGAGACAAAGTACTACAAACGCTTAACATTTCCATATCCCACCTGTACATAAACACAGACACTATTCATCGCCTAATTCCGTAAGGACAGTTAACCCTATAACAACAATGCAGATCAAAGAACGCCAACCACGGTCTACTAGACCAAACGTGCCGATACAAATGTCATTAAATATCTTCGATCAACAATACACAACACAACTAGATATCGGTCACGTACAAAATCAAAGCTAAATACTGTCCGCGTGGATGACGTGTGACAGCTTATTTTGTTTACTACCGAACTGAAACAAAAGTTTTAAAACAGTTCAAAGTCAGCAAATCTTACGAATAAAATAAGATCTCACTTTTCAAATGAGGCCTTATTCACCGAGACGTATTTTTTGCCCCGACCCGACATCTAGTTGTGTATTGTTGATCGAAGTTAAATATACAGCAAACACATGATACTATATTAACGTATGTATGTATGTCCATATTAGACACTGTAATTGCGTCTGGCTCATTCCTAGAGTGTTAAAGGGTTAATCTAACGGTCATTGGTCCGGTTGGACATTCGGGGTCGGTTTGACCGCTCAGGTAAATGACGTGTTAGGGGTTGAAAAAATAAGTCGATGGCTTTCTGAATGCTTTTTGGGATGAGATGAAAGGAATTTTGGGTTGAGGTGCTTCGAGTGTTTTTCTGGGGAGATGGTGTAGGGTCCTCTGCTGCCCCTTTAGCACATCATTGACAACTCAACGAGCTACCACAGCGCAGTGAAAGGTACGGTGACGATGACTAAAGATTTTGAAAATAAACAACACCAATACTATTACTATTACGCCAATTTCTCCAGAAAAATGTTTTTTTTTTCAGCAATGCAATTTCACCAGCACTATTTATCTATTAATATGTATCATATCATGTCTTTTTACATTTAGACGGATTCCACAGCTGAGCAGCGAGGGCGCAAACAGCGACGAGGGTGGTCAAAAAAAGTTTATTTAAGTTTTTTTAAATTAAAAATATGCCTTCACTATTCATAGTTACGGTATGCTTATCAAAAAATTAAATATACCTAAATAAATTTACCTGGACAAATTCACACACGGTTAATTAAACCCAAAGTAAGCTCTAAGCTTGTGTTATGGAATCTAATTAACTGGTACTACTACATATACATACACAAATATTTTATAAGAATATATAATTGACACCCAGACGTCGTCGCCAACTATGTCTGCACATATTGTTGACTCCGGGCGGGAATCGAACCCGCAACCCCCGACACAGTAAGCGCTCTCACTGCCACTGTGCCAACGGGCTTGTCAAAGCCCGGTAAGCCCAGTAAAATTGGTAGAAACCGTCACTTCACCGTGCAACCTTTAAATCCGACATGGTCAAACGATGGAAACAACCAGGACAGACTATTTCAGGCGGTCTAAAAACTCCTTATGGTCCCACCATCTTATCTGTTCAGTTGACAGCGTCGCTAGTGGACAATTTGGTTTTGCCATAATATAAGAAATTCACCAAGAAACAAAGGTAATTAAAACATGTCTTGCAAGTCAGTCTATAGATATCATTAAAATTTAAGAAACTACAATATCAATCATATAAAGCCTAAATAAGAGAGAGATTCAATATGACGCGGCTGTAGTTCCCTTTTTGCCCACCTGAACAGTTAAGTTGGTGGCACTGTAAACGTTACTATCAATAAGTGACAAATGCTACTGTCAAAATAAATTTGACTTTGACTATACTACATATTGACAATCAAATTGTATCACTCACTTGATTGTAAAATCGCAACAAAATAATTAAAAAGAAAAACAAACCAAGATGTGAAAAGAATATTAATAAGGTATCGTACGATTATTTAAACACTAGGGTTGGCCACTAACCTGCTCAAATTCGCTTTTGTTTTTGAATCCACCATAAGATAACCCAATTTCTCAAAACCCAATACATCTCTACATCATAACTACTATTTCAACACCGAACTATTAAAAATCCTTCCACAGATTATAGATTATTCCTCTATCAATAGATTCAAAAAACTCTATTCATCAATTCCAGAGCCTATTTTAATTAAAATTCTCTTTCTTTGTCTCACGGAAGTGATTAACTGACAACGATATTACTGAGAAAAAATCGCAATTGTGATGCCAGAATGATGGGAAAAACGCTGCGTTTCCGCAACATCTGTGACATTAGTACGACAAATCGTTGAGATGTAATAGTGATGGAATTAACCGGAGTATAGTGAAGGGTGGAATGTTTTACTCGTCAGCTTTTCAATTCAATTTATTGTTCGACAAAGCTGACATTGAATTGAGTTGCTTCACTTGTTTATATAGACGATTGCTTTTAAATCATGTTTGGAATTTATAGAAACTGCACATTATTTTACTAAAGTAACTCTCATTCCGGGTGTCGTCAGTAGTTTTCTGTATTGTTTCGTGAGTACGGTACACGAAATTCTAGTATTCTCAAAACCATAATTGTTTTCATCTGAAGACCACACGTCGGGGAGCACGACATATTTTACACCTTTTATATTACCTAGGGCCATATTATAAAACGCGAGTAAAGAACATTTTAGCTATCAAGTGGTTTGTCACTTTCTGACATACGCAATTTTCCGAAGAGTAAAAGAGACAAAACACTTTAAAACACTGTTTTAGTTAGAGAGCTTTTATTAATTAGGCGACTACTGTTGAGACAGTTCATTTATCTGTAGATGCCGATGAGTAAAACCATCGGACGCTAAGTATACTGTCAAAACAGTTCCTATAGTGACATGTGCTGTCGCTAGTTCGTAAAGTCACAGGTTTAATTCCCGGTTCAAGCATGTCTTGGTATTGTTGAAAGTTGTCAAATCACTACATAGTATAAAACAAAGTCGCTTACCGCTGTCTGTCTGTCTGTCTGTCCCTATGTATACTTAGATCTCTAAAACTATGCAACAGATTTTGATGCAGTTTTTCTAATAAATAGAGTAATTCAAGAGGAAGGTTTATACGTATAAAAATTCCTGAAATTTCCACGGGAACGGGCACAACGCGGGTAAAAACGCGGTGCGCTGATAAAAAAAACATTACTCAAAAAGTCAAATGATTCCTTAGGAAATGTTATTGAGTGATATTTTTGTCATGAAATGTATGAAAAATAACGTCAATTAGTCAATTGATAAGTAAGACGACTCCGTGCTTCGGAGGGCACGTTAAGCCGTCGGTCCCGGTTACTTTCTACGGATAGTAGTCGTTACGTGAGCCATGTCAGAGGCCTTTGGCGGCTCAATAACTCTGACACCAGGATTGGTCAGGTTGACCATCCACTCGATGAAGAAGAAGAAGTTACTTAACAGTCGATTTAATTATTGTCTCCCAGTACGACCGATTGATATTTGATATATAAACATACTTTCAAACCCATGCAAAGACCAAAAATAGCGTCTCTCACCCACTTCCAATCTAAGAAGTCATAACAAAGATATGTCAACAAAGTAAAATAGGTTAGGTCTTTAATTGCACGCCATAAGTCAGTCTGACAGGCGACAGGTATCATTTTATTCGTGTAATTAACGCTGAAATATGTCACAAATGACATATGTCAAGACATGAACAAAATTACTGGGATAGTGATAGATATGTTGTAATTAATGTACAATTGATTAGTTGACATTTGAAATACACGTGTTGTTATTATCACTAACAATGTTGTAGGGTGACAATACGTTGGGAGAAATTGGGATAAATGATTTTTTTTTAAACATTATTATTATTATATTAGCCTTTGGATGTCCCATTGTTGGGCAAAGTCGTTCCCATTTACTCTATTTAGATCTTCACGAAAGAAACATAAAGAATTTTTTTTATATAAACGCTCATTAAAACATTTTATCTTTCAATTAATGGTTTGTTCTTTCCCGATATACGCTATTCTCCAAAGAGCGAAAGAGACAAAAACATTTAGGAACAGTGTTTTGGGTAAATTTGAATTGCCAAAAAAAATGCTTTAATCAAATCTGAATGGACTAGCTATCTGTGAAGATAATTTATCATCAATAAACATGATAAAAATAAACAAAAATAAGCTCAAAATTATAAAACCAAAACGTATAAACACAAAATTTTCCACAAAAACAACAGTACAACTTCATCTATTAACTACTCGTCTAAGCTCAAAACAGTACCAATTTCTAAAGCAAACAATGAATTTCAAACTGTATGCACAGCGTAAAATATTATCCACTTCAAACCTTTAGTCCGACGTATTAATGTAATTCAAAATGCACTGTTATTTCAAGTGCACTCTGACTAGAGTAGTGGGCTGGCCATAATTCATAGCACAAACGGGATAGCTTTGAGTCTCGTGTAAATTAGGAATGACAGATGTCATTTATGTATATTAGAATGGTATAACGTTTTGGTTGAAGTGTGTAAAATGTCATTTGTTGGAATTACTGCAGGTATTTTTTTTATATTCGTGTTTGGGGACTTTTTATTTTTATTTTTTATAATCATCATTTGTAACAACTTTGATCGATTTAAAAAAAAGGGAAGTTTTCAATCTAAATGATTGTCTACGTACGTAAGTTTGAGCATAGTTTGGTCATTTAATTTTGTAAATCTGCTTATTTTTTATTTCCATTTAAATGTCATTTAATAAAAATAAAATGTACCTGTTAATGCAATAACTCAGCCACAACTAATCAAAAAGCTTGTAAGTTACTATCATAAAATTGGGCTCAATAGTTACTGTCACAATCATAAAATTAGGGTCAACATATTTCCGAAATTTATCCCATTTTCCACTCAAAACCCAGCTACCCTACCCCGCAGTGTGTTTGACGCATGTCCGTCGTTACGTCAATTACATTAAAATCGGCTTATTTTAATTAAATTGCTTATGCAAATACAAACACGCTTTTCAGAGTATTAAACATAACTTCTTGACGTGTTTTAGGCGGAGTTTTAAATTATTAAGTTTATGAATTTTGTACAGGATTTCGGCAAAATATTCTGTTTTCGTTTTGAGTAGAAATATCGTGACCCGCGGTTTTGCCTGCGTTGTAACTGTTAATAAAGTAAGAATCACTACATAGTATAAAACAAAGCCGCTTTCCACTGTCTGTCTGTCCCTATGTATGCTAAGATCTTTAAAACTACGCAACGGATTTTGATAAGGTTTCTTTCTAATAGATAAAGTGATTCAAGAGGAAGATTTGTATGTATAAACATTCCTGAAATTCCCACGGGAACGGGCACAACGCGGGTAAAACCGCGGGGCGCTGCTAGTGTGGTATAAAGAAGCTGATAAACTCATCAGTGGCATTTCTATCAGAGCGCTACCGTGCTTTGGAGGGCAATTAAGCAGTCGGTCCAGGTTGTTTCAGTTAGACCATGGCGGTCTTTAGATGGTCTTAAAACTCCGACACCAGGGAACTTGAGTAAGTAAGTTGGCACAGTGGCAGTGAGAGCGCTTACTGTGTCGGGGGTTGCGGGTTCGATTCCCGCCCGGAGTCAACAATATGTGAAGACATAGTTGTTGGCGACGCGTCTGGGTGTCAATTATATATTCTTATAAAAGTATTTGCGTATGTATATGTAGTAATATCAGTTAGTTAGATTCCATAGTACAAGCTTAGATTATTATTAAGTTCGTGTAGGTTAGTGGCCAACTCTGATGTCCGAGTATTTAGACCGCTTTAAGGCCTCCGACATGGTCTATCGTAAATAAAACCGTGAGATACTGCTAGTAATAAAATATTTTCAGAGACATTGTGACGAAAACTATAAATAGGTTTCTTTAGTTTAAGCGAACACTACTCATTTTGAATTGAAACTACGTTTACGGATACACTTCGCTTTTATTTTACACTAGCTATGCCCCGCGGTTTCACCCGCGTTGTATCCGTTCCCGAGGAAATTTCGCGATAGTAAGTAGCCTATGTCCTTTCTCAGGCTCTGGACTAACTTTGTACCAAATTTCATTGAAATCGGTTCAGTAGTTTTGGCGTGAAAGCGTAACAGGCAGACAGACAGACAGAGTTACTTTCGCATTTATCCTACTAATATTATAAATGCGAAAGTTTGTATGTATGGATGTATGGATGTATGGATGTATGGATGTTTGTTACTCTTTCACGCAAAAACTACTGAACGGATTTGGATGAAACTCTACAGTAATGTAGGTTATACATCAGAATAACACATGGGATATATTTTATCCCGAAATTCCCGCGGGAACGGGAACAAAGCGGGTAACACCGCGGGGCGCAGCTAGTAATATAATAATATAATAATATATAATATATAATATAATATAAAATATAAATATAAATATATTAATATATAAATATATATATACTAGTTAGGATTTTTATCTGAAGTTTCAGCCCCTTTACAGGAACCGTGGTCACAGCAAACCAATCTTCTGTGACCACGGTTCAAGTTTCAATTTAAAAAACTACTTTTTTTTCGTCTACTGTATAATAAACAAACATACTGACTTATTATCACATATACCGTTATTTTTAACTGCCCTAATATCCATTTTTGTAATCGCCACATTGAGGTCACACTAATCTACATAACTAATTAGACCATCGACTAATCTATCAAGGTCTAATTAAATCGACTTTCCGGCGTAGGAGATAAGAGCTATATTTCAATAAGATTATAGTATTTGGGAACATTTTTTACTTCGAATGTTTTGTAGTAAATGTTGATATCTATATTTCTCTACATTTTATAAAACAAAGCCCCCGGCCGCGTCTGTCTGTTTGTTCGCGATAAACTCAAATACTACTGAACGGATTTTGACGCCGTTTTTTGTAATACAGATAGATTGATTCCAGAGGAAGGTTTATATGTATAAACATCCGCACAACGCGGGTAAAACCGCGGGGCGCTGCTAGTAACTTAAGGTGACGTGAGTCCAGCAACTCGCAAAATGCGGTTTTTCCATCCAATTATTTTCATATAAATTGTCACAATTTTGATTCTAAAAAACTATATATTAAAGTTGAGGATATATTCTAGTGGCAAAGGTATTTCAGTACACGATTGGATTAATTTCCCTCGATGGAAAAAAATCACAAAGTTGCCTCTTTTATTAATTTAAAAATAATTTTATGGCTAAAATAAACAGATTTTTCCCAAAGAAAAACAACTATAATATAGGTCGTAGCATGAGCTAGGGCATTAGGTATTTTTTTGTAACCTTTCATTTCATTCTTAAACACAATTTCAAAATACCTAAAAAAAATAGAGAATTTGCCGTGTTGCGGGTGACGCGGGGCGGGATCAGTCGCGCTCAAGCGCTTGTGGAGGACGGACCTATGCCAAATATTTGCTGGAGCGCGGAGATGCAAAATTTAAAACTTTTTTCGCAGTAATAACTTGTAATTTACTGCACTTAGCGTGTGATTGAAAATGGGAAATACAAAAAATAAGAAGGTCCTATCAAAATTGGCAAAACGGAAACTTTTCAAAGAAATATATTCCGAAAGAAGTATAAGGTATGAAACAAATTAGGCGACGATTACACGTAAAGTATTTACTGTGATCCATCAGTAAATAATGATGTATCGTGGTATTTACTGAACGTGTAACCTAATGTATTGATGGATGACAGTATTTATTGATGGATTTCTAGATTTTTTGATTCTGTAATGATGATCCGTCGGATTATGATTAAAAAAGGTGTTACTATTGTCAGAAGTTCTTCAAAGCAGGGTTCAGGCATTCGAAAATAATTCTCGTAATCATCCATTTCACCATGTAATTTAATTTCTGCCATTAAATTCAAATGTGTGTACCTTTCCCTTTGTTGTAACCAATTTTTTGCCCATCGATTTCGCTTAGCCTTTTTATTTAAACTAAGTGCTAAAATAATAGCCACGCAACCTTTAATTTTCAGCTCTGTGGCTATTTTAGACGTGTAAACAGCAGGAGACCGGACACAATACTGACGTAATAAATACTGTACGTGTAGGCTGGTGTATTAATCCATCAGTAAATACGGAAATCCATCAATAAATACTGTATTGACGGATCACAGTAAATACTTTACGTGTAATCGTCGCCTTATATAGAACTATGACGGTTGCGTGAAAATAAGGTTTCAATATAAATAAGAACTGTCTGAATTATAATCCGGTCAATTTAAACCAAAAATTGAGAGTGATGTTACATAAAGTCCCAACAAGCTGAAAATCAGCAAAATTGTTCAAAACATAATTACATATAAGCAATGTCTAAAAGTTCCCCATCATTCCCGTGTATGGAATTTTTTTTATTAAAAAAAAATGAGTTTTTCGCGATTTTCAGCAAAACGGTAAGTTTGATCATAAAAGTACCTGAGAAAATAAAAAAGCTTATAAAATTCTCTATAACTTTAATTCTATCCACTTTTTCCATATTCCCAACCGTTATTGAACTACACGCTCCAGAAATGTAAAAATTAAGGACCTCGGGCAGGTAACTATGGAGCCTGCCCCAATGCTCAACAGTGACATGACCTATGTCATTTGAAAGGTCTTGAAGAGTTAAACACAACTTGAGAGAAAACACCGTTAGCCGACGAGTTAGCCGTCGATTTCGATATAACTGTCAAGGAGTAACTTGTACAACTCTTTAATACCTTTCAAATGACATAGGTCATTTGTCACTATTGAGCATTGGCGCAGGCTCCATAGTTACCTGCCCGAGGTCCTTAATTTTTACATTTCTGGAGCGTGTAGTTCAATAACGGTTTGTAATCTGGAAAAAGTGGATAGAATTAAAGTTATAGAGAATTTTATAAGCTTTTTTATTTTCTCAGGTACGTTTATGATAAATTTTACCGTTTTGCTGAAAATTGCGAAAAACACTTTTTTTTAACGTTTGACTTTGAATAAAAAAAATTCCATACACGGGAATGATGGGGAACTTTTACACATTGTTTATAATTATGTTTTGAACAATTTTCCTGATTTTCAGCTTGTTGGGACTTTATGTA
Source organism: Cyclophora albipunctata (assembly GCA_963082685.1). Taxonomy (NCBI): domain Eukaryota; kingdom Metazoa; phylum Arthropoda; class Insecta; order Lepidoptera; family Geometridae; genus Cyclophora; species Cyclophora albipunctata. Next base: position 2,510,878 of record OY720139.1, on the reverse strand, counting down.
ACCTCGAATGTCTAAATTGACCGGAGTATTATAGATTTAGTAGGTTATTGCTTTGAAAAAAAAAAACAAAAAAATATGTTGTGTCACAGTCTTAGATTATAGAAAGTACTAGATGTAGCATTCAAATGTATTTACAAGCTACACGCTGTGTCCAAAAACAGAACAAAGTCCCTCGCGTAGTGTTGTTAGCTCTCGCATTATTTGCCCATTTTTGGGGTAAATTTTGGGAGTTTCGGAGGTAATATGATAATAGAATAAAAATTGTCCTTTTCTTTATAACTATGTACCTACCTGATTATCTCAAGAAATAGATAGGTATATTAAATAAAACACGGTGTTAAGGTGGATGTTTGCACACTTTTATCGGGTGATGGAAAAATTATATATTTTTATTTTATTTTATTTTATTTTAAAGTATTCGGAAAACTTACAGCTAGGTACAAGAGTTACATAAAAAAAGAATAATAACTTAGGGCCAATTACAATTTTTCACTATCTAAGATGGCTAATATAGAAACATAATTTTATACCCGCTCCTCCTCTCCCCTTCTCCCTCACACGCACACCAAAAATTTGTTTAGAAATCCTATAGACTTACATACTTACTATTTAATAGGATTGTTAGGTTAGGTACATAGGAGCCGCACTTACGCTTTATACTTTCTTTTTTCAAGTTGGTTATTTTTTATTATATTACTTATTAATATTCTACAACGAATTAAAGCCCTCAAAAGGTAATAAAAAGAAGGGTAAATCAAAACTCTTATATTGGCAACACTAGCATAGATTGACGCATCACTCTCTATGACAATTGAAATCTGAGAAAATAATTAAATATTTAAATAAGACGATACCTAAATGCGATACTTACACGTGAAATGTGATCCCATCCTGTTTCTTTTTCAGACCCACTGCATTTTTACAGGTAGGAATGACACAAGACGGCATAGTTTCGTGAAATTGGTCACGGGTAAAACACGTTAGCGCGTTCCGACGGTCACAAAGTGACTGATCGGTTGCGCATCAAACTACTCTATTTAAGGCTAGTTTGAGTAGCTACAGTATTATGCGCGCTCACGGGTTCTGGTTCTTCTGTATTCTGAGGTCACAGTATAAGAATATCAGCAGAACAACTATACAGCTGCAATGTTGGTAGTGGGGATACCTAGGACAAGACTTGTCTCCTAAGACGGGGCTTATGAACTCGGTGGCATGCACATTTCTTGGCGGCCGGTGGAAATTTATAATATCTGCCTAGTCCTAAATAAAAGGAGTGATAATAAGAGGTATGATACAATATATTTATTTGTTTTTACTTTTGAAGGTGGCGCCACTGAAACCTAACAATACGTAGATATTCATATTTTTCAGTTATGTGTACTTTACTGTTGTTTGTTAAAACGTGTATGAACACCGCCACTTTAAAATATTTCTGCTCGTAATATTAGACAATAAAAATGATTTCACCCAGTGATAAGACCGATATTTTTTTTAAACCTTTTATCTCTTTTTAGTTATTTTTCCCAAGGCTACCTACAATATAATACTAACCTTCGTAATATCTACGATTAGTTTTGCTTGATAGGCTTTTTTTACTGTAGTCACTACACTGTGGCATCTCAATGAGTGACATATTCAAACTTAGCGCGGAAACTACGCGCGAGCGGGAGATCGCCCGCGGTCGGACCGCAGGCCCCGCACCCACCCCCTCCGTAGTAGCTAAGCGCTGGACTCACGTCGTCTTAACTTGACTTATACAATAATGCTCGTGTTTGCTCATTCGCTACTCGCCCCCTCGCTCAATAGAAACAATGCAACACAACTAAAGGGGCTCCTAGACGGGCCATATTTTCACGAAAATGTATAGCTGCAATAGTGTGACTGGCAGCATCAGCCAGCATTTACGGCTAGACTATGCAACACTCTGCAATATTTTTAGCATATCCCGGATAATTATGTTGTCACATATTTTTAGTATAGCCGATGAATGTTTAGGGTCCCAGCTATATAGCCGGAGTAATCGCTTCGCAATCGAAAATACTGCAATATTTCTCAGCCACTTTTATTGTTGTCTCGCTTTACGGCATAAGTGCGTCCCTTTCTCATGCTACGTGAAGTTTGCCGCGATTCGTTCGAGTAGAGTTAGAGATGTTCGTGTTTGTTTCTGTTTAGTTTGGTTCGGGTGCGTGTTTAAAGTTTGAGGTTATAAATTAAAATACGGATCAAAATGACTGGTACATGGTCAAATGAAAAAAGTCTTATTTCCAGACTTAAAATATCTATCGTATCACGCTTATTGAAATAAGGTCGAATCCACATTTTTCTTGGTTTTTTTGGTTTCGACTTTGCTTTTCAAACAATGAAAGCTGTTGCAACGCGTATGAGTTCGTCAGCCATAGTAGCCATACTAGCCATGTATGTAGCCCATGTAAAGACAAAATAATGAGCCATATACTGCTGCAGAAATATTGCCGAGATATAAATTTTTCAGCCAAATGCTGCATTAAAATGTTTTTTGTATTGCCGGGATATAGTCGGCAATGTTGTAGCCACATATTTCATCAAAAGTATAGCCCGTCTGGGGGCCTCTTAACACAAATACAAAAAGTGTTGAATTTTAATACGAGTTATAAAATAAATCCTATCCTACTTCCTACTATCCTACCCTATCCTTTCCTAACCTATCCTACTTCCTACTAATATTATAAATGCGAAAGTTTGTGAGGATAGATGTATGTATGGATGTATGTCTGTTGCTCTTTCACGCAAAAACTACTGAACGGATTTGGATGAAACAGTAATGTAGGTTATATATCAGAATATCATATGGGATACATTTTATCCCGAAATTCCTGCGGGAACGTGTACAACGCGGGTAACACCGCGGGGCGCAGCTAGTTAATAATAATAGTTTACAATTAATGTGAGGCTATTCTGTGTCAGGTCTGAAAACGTAAACTGAAATTCCTTGCAAGTTTTTTTCATAATAAAATTCAAGTCCACAAAATAGTTTTGAAGTACAAGTAACATGTTCAAATATTCAATTCCTTAGCTTATTCCTCTGATATTGGTTCGACAATATTCTTATTCAATGGCTTACACTTCCAACGTATTAGGAAGGAATTTTCAATATTGCTGCAACATATTTTACTGGGTTTCGTTCTATTTTTTATCAACTTTAAAAGTTGGGTTCTCGTCTCAATTTGTAGGAATGTTTGGTTTTATTTTCATGTCTTTTAGCAGCGCTCTTCGGTTTTCTCAATTCGTATTTATATTATTTATAAGTCTTGTATTTTTTACTAGCTTAATACTTCACGGTTTTTTTTACCTATGTTTATTAAAAATAAAACTTGAGAAGTGTCAAGGGACACCCGGATGGAACGAAGTTTATTTATTATCAACAAAAATAATCGTCGCGACACCACACTGTTCAATGCGAAATAGAAAGTATTAGAAAGACGAAACAAAAATATCTAGCTTGCTTTCTATAAGAGAGAGAGAGAGAGACAGACAGAGAAACATGTGGACGCCAGAGAGAGACAGACAGAAAAACATGCGCATGTTTCTCTGTCTGTCTCTCTCTGGCGTGCACATGTTTCTCTGTCTGTCTCTCTCGCGCATATTTCTCTGTCTGTCCCTCTCTGGCCTAAAAAATGTCGTTACCATTTTTTCCGTCTTTAGCAACGCGCGATAAGGAACTTCGTTCCAATAAAATATACCTTATTTGTAAATATCCTTCCTCTTAGAGGTAGCGATTAAACACAATTTATATCCCAACTTGAATAGATAAAAAAACAAAAGTTAATTAGTAAGTATTAGGCTGTAATGTCCCACAGCTCGGCAAAGGCCTCTCATCTCACTAAAGATATCAGTACAGTGAGGAGGATTAGGCGTAATCAGGAAAAAAATACTTTAATGACGCCCATACAGGGACGTCAAACGCTTCCCTAATAGAGATTTAATGAGTGATTTTGAAATGTAATCTTCGATCAACAATACACAACTAGATATCGGGTCACTTACAAAATCAAAGCTAAATACTGTCCGCGTGGATGACGTGTGACAGCTTATTTTGTTTACTACCGAACTGAAAAAAACGTTTTAAAACTGTTCGAAGTTCAACCTAATTACAACCATGACACCTAGCAATAAAGTAGCAAATCATACGAATAAAATAAGTGAGAATAACGCCACACTTTTCAAATGAGGCGTTATTCACCGAGACGTATTTTTTGCGCCGACCCGACATTTAGTTCTGTATCGTTGATCGAAGAATGTAATGTATGAAAATAAAATTATAGTTTAAAAAAACTAAAAAAACACGCTTTTATTGCAAATTGAACTAAAAACTAGAAAATAATTTTTCTCCTCAAATCAAAATTATAATAAAATTTAAGTTGTAACACAATGATTTAATTCAGAGTAAAAAGCGTGGGGTGCATTTTAATGTAGTTCATAACTATCCTCTCATAGATAGTTACCAATGATGATTGTAATATTTAAAAATATTAAGCACCCCACGCTTTTTTACTCTGAATTAAATCATTGTGTTACAACTTAAATTTTATTATAATTTTGATTTGAGGAGAAAAAATATTTTCTAGTTTTTAGTTCAATTTGCAATAAAAGCGTGTTTTTTTAGTTTTTTTAAACTATAATTTTATTTTTTATTATTTTTTAGTAAGCATAACATTATATGCAACTTTTCATCCCGTAATTCCCACGGGAACGGGCCCATCACGGGAAAACCACGGGACGCTGTTAGTGTCTAGTACCATTTAGTAAAATAAAACAGAACTCCCGTTCCGTCCCACAGCGAGCGCCCGTTGATGTCTTTTATATGAAGTAATATTGTTTTAGTAAATCTGGCAAATCCATTAAGGATAACGGGAAACTGTTATTAAATTATTGCATTGTCATCGGTCCTTGATACATATGCAAAGTTTCAAATTAATCAGACTTCTGGAAGTTGGTGAAAATGATGTTCAAAGATTTCATTACATACGTACATACATACATACAGGCCAAGCTAATAAAAGCGTGTTAAAAATAAGATCAATTAGTTAAGTTTCGATTTAATGGAGGTCTTTGATTGCGGCAGTTAGCTCTTAAATATCAATCAGTATCTTCTTCTTCTTCATCGAGTGGATGGTCACCCTGACCAATCCTGGTGTCAGAGTTATTGAGCCGCCAAAGGCCTCTGACATGGCTCATGTAACGACTACTATCCGTAGAAAGTAATCAGTTTCAATTCGCACATATACGAAATGGTTTAAAAATATATACAGAATGTTTTTATTGTTCACTATTCTAATTGTTTCAAGTCGATTTTTTTACTCGTAAACTTTCGTTCCAAGAACGATTCTCAATTAAAGAGCTCTTTAAATTAACAACAATACAGAACTCACCTGAATTATCTAATTAAAATACAAAACACTTAACAGGACCTCATTAAAATAAGTCCGAAAAAGGTAATGTAATTTATACATAAAAAAGCTATACATACATAAAAGAGAAAGGAAGTTTGTTATTGTGTTTGTTAGGCTCCGTTTAGAATGCGCAAGTTTACAAGCTACAATACCTATGGCGAACTTAACTTGGTCTTCGAAGCACGGTAGCGCTGATAGAAATGCCACTAACGGCTACCCATCCAAGCTTATCGCTTAGTTAAACTACGCCACGAGCGCTACACTTAGCCTGTAATGTCCCACTGCTGGGAAAAGGTCTCACACCGCACTGAAGATATCAGTACGGTAAGATGGATATTTACGGAGTATTAATCGTGCACGTTGCTAACAATCTATTTGATGCTGATTAAGATTCTTAATTTTGTCTGATTTTAGATTCTGAACGACTAAATTTGGGTTTTGTTAAGCAAAGTCAAGGGATTTTACTAGTCCTTATTTCTTGGCTTGAAGTAAAAGCTACTTTCCATACAATGTATCAAAAGAAGTTTTACTGAATAATGTTAATTTGATTCTAGACTTTTACTTTGTTAAAATTCTTTTCAACAAATACTTGTGCAGTGTACAGTTATAAACGCGATTTAATTTATGAATAAAGATTTTGTGGGTTTTAACCAACTGCAAAAAAAAAGAAAGGTTCTCAATTGCCCAGATTTCTTTTTGTGTTTTAAAAGATTTTGTACTGATTACCTTCAGAAGAGACCTTTTGTCCAACAGTGGGACATTAAGGGCTACTAATTAATTTCCTTCTTATTAACTTAATTCACCAAGAGCCTTACTTCCTTTTACTGTACTGAAATCTTGCCCAGCAGTATTGTTTTTTGAAATCGGTAAAAAAGTCGTCGGAACTGAAAAGCAAATAATAAAAAAAAGTTTTAGCATTATTCCAAATGAAAATAATTTAATTTATAAAAAAAAATCTATAATATTACTTATTATTTTGTGTTTAATTCCAAAATTTTCGTCTAACTTTAAACTTTTAATGTTCAACGAGTTACAAAAACTTTACTAATTTATTCTCAGTCGGGTCTGTGTCCTATTTAGGTACGGTTATTTGCTTTTTACATTAAAACCTTTGTTTATGGATTTGTCTATTGTTTTTAGGTTACCAGTAATATTTGACAAGCCCGTTGTCACAGTGGCAGTGCGTTGCGGGTTCGATTCAACGGAGTCGACAATATGTGAAGACATAGTTGTTGGCGACGACGTCAATTATATATTCTAATAAAGTATTTGTGTATGTATAATGTATATGTAGTAGTATCAGTGAGTTAGATTCCATATTACAAGCTTAGTGCTTACTTTGGGTCTAATTAGCCGTGAGTGAATTTGTCCGGGTGTATATTACATATATTACATTACATATCGGTCCTGTATGCTAAAATTAGAAAACATATTATCTCTAGTTTAAACGTACTCACACGGGTTTTTTCGTGTTAGAAAGTTAATAAAGCAAGTAATAACTTACTTTTTATTTCCCGACGTTTCGAGGGGATTGCACCTCTCGTGGTCGCGGGTGAACTGAAGACATTGGAGTTACCGCTGTGATGGGAGGGTAGGCGTTCCAAGTGTTGGAAGTACCCTCGAATGGTCAATGTTAGAGTTTAACGGTGCGTTCACATTAGACTGACACACAACACTGACAGTATCCTGGCACTTGGTCTTTTGGGCACGTCTCGAACACTTATAAGTTATTACCGGATTCCAAGCCGCAGAGAGTTTAAAACCGTCTTCACGATTGAAATTCGGATATTTCCTTATTTCAATCGCTTCCCGAATAATCCTCTTGTAGTAGTGCGGCTCGTTTGCAATAACTTTAGGGTCATGTAACTCGATCCAGTGATTGAGACCCGAGTCAACTAAATGTTCGGCTATAGCAGACTTGTTAATTTGACGGTTCTTCACAGCCGCTATGTGCTCCTTAACGCGTTCGGCGATCGTCCTCTTGGTCTGACCTATATATGAATGACCACAGCTGCAGTCAATTTTGTAAACACCCGGCATCTGTAAGGGTATTACATCCTTCGGTGTTCGTAGCTGCTTGGCCATTCTCGTGAGCGGGGTGTAAATTGATTTTATTGAAAAACGTCTGAGTAGGTTTCCAATTTTATCCGTCACTCCTTTCACATAAGGTAAATACGCCGGTTGTCGAGTCGCCTCAGCGTGTTTCAACCTAGTGCGTTTCGTCTGCGATCTGCCAGTCCTGTAGCCATTACGTTTCAGTACCTCCTGAACATGCTGTAGTTCGCTCTGTAAATGTTCAGGGTCACAGAGGTCATGGGCTCTGCGCGTCAGTGTGGTGACTACAGACTGCAGATGAGCGGGATGGTGGTGTGATGCAGCATTCAAATACCTGTCAGTGTGTGTTGGTTTTCGGTACACAGTGTGAGACAACGTACCGTCAGGCCTCGCCATTATTTTGATATCTAAAAATGCTAACGTCCTGTTCTCCTCCAACTCGTACGTGAACTTGATCCTCGGATGAACGGAGTTGAGGTACGCGGTCACCTCGTCAACACCTCTGATTCTTCTGTCCAGTATGCAGAAAACGTCATCAACGTAGCGCTTCCATAATTTTATACCACAAGCTGTCCAATCGATCAGTTGCTCAAAATGCTCCATCCAGATGTTGGCAAGTGCCGGGGCCACTGGACTACCCATGGCGACACCATCAATCTGCAGGTAATACTGACCTTGGTATAAAAAGAAGTTTCCGTCCAGACAATTTTCTAGAAGAACCACATATTGGTCGGGTAACTCGTGGTCGTTTAGCAGTTGTCTGACCACATTAAGGCAATCCTTTAATGGAACATTGGTGAATAATGACTCGACATCAAAACTCACCATTATGTCATACGGTTCCAACTTCATGTCCTTAATAATCGATACAAAATGGCGAGAATCCTTGACAAAAGAAGGCGTTCTTCCGATGTAGGGTTGTAATATACCAGCGACATGTTTAGCCAGTCTGTACGTTGGCGAATCTATTTGACTCACAATGGGCCGTAAAGGGACATCTACTTTGTGAATCTTAGGCAACCCGTACAGTTTTGGTGGCTGAACTATAGCCGGTTTATGCAACCGTTCGAACACCTCCTCTGGAAACAGATCCTGACAGTCGTGTATAACAGCCCTTATACGTCTCGTTACTCTGGCCGTCGGATTATACGACACCGGCTTATACACCATAGTGTCACTCAACAATACACGTATCTTAGTATCGTAGTCTTCAGTGTACATGACCACGGTGGCGTTTCCTTTATCGGCCTTAAGAACTAATACGTCCTGGTTCTCCCGTAAGTTCCTAAGTGCTAGGCGCTCCCCCGCGGTCACGTTCGGCTTCGGAGGACGACAATTACGCAAAACTCTCGAAACATCTTGTCTCAGCGATTCCGCATCCGTAGGTGGTATTTTATTGCGTATAATTGTCTCCTCTACACTGCTGATAACGTCCTCATACGGTATTTGTTTTGGTGTGAGAGCAAAGTCCAACCCTTTCTCGAGAACGCTTTGTGTGTCGTCATCCAAACTCGAGTTGGTTAAATTAATGACCGTGGTCGTATTTTTGTTCCGTTTACTGTTGTTCCTCGACAGTACTCCGTTTCGCCCCGTCCCGACACGAGACAACAATCTCTGGAACTTCTTTTCATGTCGCTCGGTACAGAAATTAAAATTACGACGCGCTTGAAAATACGTTACACGGTCACACAATTCAAAATCACTCACTGACAACACAACACTGCATTCCAAATGAAGGTCATAGAGGTCACACTGCACTTTGTCTAAACGGCACCGATTGTTTCTAATTGTTTGTCGAAGCAGGCGGACACTCGCGTTTCTTAGAATTTTCTCCGAATGTTGTATATCACTACGCGGTTTAATTCGACAACACGTAGGTATGATGTCCCAATCCCTACATTTCTTTAAAAACGTAATGGATGTTTCCAAGCGAACAACTTTATTTCGAAGAAATTCTAGATGACACAGTTTGTTTACTATTTCCGGCCCGTACCGGTTAGCAATAGTCTTTTTTAAACTTACACGATTTGAACACATAGTTTAAACGTACTCACACGGGTTTTTTCGTGTTAGAAAGTTAATAAAGCAAGTAATAACTTACTTTTTATTTCCCGACGTTTCGAGGGGATTGCACCTCTCGTGGTCGCGGGTGAACTGAAGACATTGGAGTTACCGCTGTGATGGGAGGGTAGGCGTTCCAAGTGTTGGAAGTAAAAAAAAAAAAAAAAAAAAAAAAAAAAAAAAAAAAAAAAAAAAAAAAAGCATATTATCTCTGATATTAAAATTTTTACTGATGTAAAATCTGATTGTCGAAATTCAAGTAATTTATTTCCACCGAAATCCGGAAAAATCCGGTTAAATCCTGTTTTTCCACAACACACCCGTAACTGGTATTGTAGGCCATTTTGAAAATGAACACGTAGGCAACAAATCAAGGGGTGTTGCCAACACCAATAGCAATAATTTTCCATCACAACTAATTAGATAGTTCGGAAACTGCAATAAACGCAGCCATTACTGTAACAATACACGTTAATTGGTACAAGCCAGATTTTTCTGGTCACATCCACATTTTTCCGGTTATATCCGCTTTTTCCCGGTAACGGTTAAAGATGTTCGGTTTTAACCGGTTATATTTGGTTTTACGTATAATTTGTGGTTGCGGTTTAAGGGGTGGAATTTTGGCGGAATCAGAATGGAAATTATACGATAATAATTCTTGTTTGCGAATTGTAAGGGTTATTCTGTTTCGGGAGATAATTGTCTTGGTATTCGGGGCGCTGTGATTTTGTTCAGACAGTAATTATTTGAATGAATCGTTTATTTATTACTAGCTGTTCATCCCCTGTAGACAAACGAAAATTGCTTTGCATTAGCTTCGCTGATATTAAATGTAGATACATAAGGCCCATAGCACACGGCGTATTTTATACGCGCAGGCGACGCGCGTATTAGAAATGCGCGTCTTCGGCGCCTTAGACGCTGATTGTTGCGTTTGCGTTGATGATACATGCGCATGAAGCGCGTATACGCGCTTTTGAAGCGCATACAAATAAGCAGTGTTGTCTCAACCGACGCCATTGTACAACTGGATAGTGTTGAAGGTAAAACTATTGTTATACAAAAAAAAAACTGTAAAAAAAATCTCTGTAACTATTAAGATGAAGGCTACATAATTTCCATGGACCAGGCTTCACGGGAATTGAACCCAAAACTCCAGTCATTGCAGGCGAATGCACATACTACTAGACCACCAAGCCATCTAAACAAACGTAAACAAACCATCATTTACTGTTCACTTTCGGGGCCTTAAAAGAGAAGGCTAACAATGGCCTAACCTTTTTAGGGGTTTTAGTGTTAGTAAAGTATTCAATAATTCAAATTTGGTAAGCGTTGCGCAAGATACTGTGGCGCCGCGAGATTAGCAGTTTCTAAATACCTATACGTTGTCAGTCTGATGCGAGAGGTTAGAATGGATATTCCGTGTTTTACTTTTTTCACTTTTGGTTTTACCAGCGTTGTACCCGGGTTATGGGGATTTTTGGGTTAATAAGTGGTCATTGTATTGATATGAACTTTAAACTGCATTTTTATGTTGGTTTTTTAATTACTTTTTTTTTTTTTCGTCTTATAATGTGCTTTTAAACTCTTACTTTGCACGTGATGTGTTCTTAGTTTTCTATAGGCAAAAACATTAGTATGGTTGTTAGTTTTTATGTTAATTATTTAGTTCAACTGCTTGTTTTCCATATCCAATAAAAAAAAATATAATTTAAAAAAAATATTGGATTTGAAAATTAGCTAAATTGACTTCTTTTATAAACTATTAAATTATATTTTCTTATTAAAATAAAATGAACAAAATAAAAGAAATAATGTCGAGATTGCACTATGACACCACCTAACCTATGCTAAAATTACATTATTGACATCGTGACGTAGTTGGACTAAGCGATGTTAGTTCATTGCGATTGTTAAGCAACGTGCAGCTCGACCCCTACTTGGATGGGTGGCCGAAAGTGGCATTTGTATCTGAGCGCTACCTCGCTTTGGAGTGCAAGTTAAGCAGTCGGTCCTGGTAGTTTCATTCGTCACACCATGTCAGAGGCCTTAAAACTGTCTAAATATTTTGACACCAGTGATGGTCACTAAGCTACTCGAAATTACGTACTTAGATTGCATATTCCGTCTTTTACTTGTACACTTTTGCACCAGCGTTCATTCGCGAATAAGGTAGTGATCAACCAGGGTGTCGGACATTTAAGATCACCTAAAGGCCTCTGAAGTTCCCTAACGATTGAAACAATAGGGATCGAATGCTTAAAATGCCCTCCGAAGCACGGTAGCGCTCCAATATACTTATTTATCACTACATAGTATAAAACAAAGTCGCTACTTTGGTCTGTTTGTTTGTCTGTATGCTTAAATCTTTAAAATTACGCAACGGATTTTGATGCGGGTTTTTGTAATAAGTAGAGTGATTCAAGAGGAAGGTTTTATGTAAAAAAATTCCCGAAATTCCCACGGGAACGGGCACAACACGGGTAAAACCGCGGAGCGCTGCTAGTTATATAAATAAAGAACGTTTAGTTATTCCTTAAATTTGGTTTTAAGCACTTGACTGGAAATTATTTTTTTAAACACACAACCTACTTCCACGCCGCTAAGTAAGTCATGTCCACACTAACCTAACGACGGTATAAACAAACATTAGCCTTGTAAATCTGCGTAGGTGTTCGAATCCAGGTCGGCCGTTTTGATGGATTACGTCACATATTATGTTTTTATACTATTGATAGTAGACCTCAATGTGTGATGAAGTGTTACTGACTTGATTAATGAAAATTTGTGTTTTGGGCACTTTGTTGATAGAGAGGGTTTCATTTCGTTTGTAATTTGTGATTTGCACCCCTTTTTGAGATTTAAAAAAAAACTTTTCTTAGTTAATCACAGTTAACAATTAATTATTATAATGGTTAAACTATTCTGCTTTATGTCATCCCGTGACTACGAGCGGTGTAATTCGCTCGAAACGTCGGGTACGTATTTTTTTTTAGTAAAATACGTTAAATTATCTAACGCGATACAGACCCGTTTCATTTAGTATAATGAGTGCAAATCGTGTGAGTTTAAAAAGTATATTCTGCTTTATCATCTAAGAACGAACATATAACTTCTTGTAATGAAAATTTCATTTCAAAACAACAACATCAAAAAAATATCGACTGTTAATAAGAGTTGTACTAGGTACTTGGGATAATGCTTGAGCCTTACTGTACTGATATCTTCAGTGAGAGGCTTTTGCTCAGCTGTGGGACTTTACAGGCTTATACTTTGCTTTTTTAGATTGCCATTTCTTATCTATTAACAAAGTAAAATAAACCTAATCACTCTTCACCTCCAGTAATAAGGCATTCATACAAAGTATATAACTTCAGTTGAAATTGAACATAAACTTTCCGAAGCGAGTTCCTGCATCGATTGGTTTTACCTACCAATATTGTTGAAGATATGATGAGTTCTAGATGTGGCATATATATCCTTCATAACTGATTTCAACTAAAGTAACTGCGATCTCTGTTTATCAATGGACTTGATGTAGTGTCATACGTTCTCATATGACTGATGAAATTAAATTTTCGCAGTAAAAGAGAGATCACAGTGGACTAAGTATATTGATTAGTAGTATGTAGGACTAGCAGCGCCTCGCGGTTTTACCCGCGTTGTACCCGTTCCCGTGGGAATTTCGGGATGAAAAATAGCCTATAACCTTCCCGTTAAATGTGGCTATCTATTACAAAAAGAATTATTTAAATCGGACCGATAATTTCTGAGATTACCTCGAACATACGAACAAACAAACAAACTTACAAATTTTACCTCTTTATAATATAAGTATAGATATAGATTAAGACGTAGGTATTCGACATTTCAGTATCCCGTAACCACGAGTGACGTAATCCTCTCGAAACATCGGGTACGTATTTTTCCAAAATTCGCTGTAGCTCAAACGCGATGTAACGGAACTAATTATTTTATTGAGAAAAAACACAATAAAACCGTAGAAATTGGTTACATCAGTCACTCGAGGATGCATGACACTACATAGAGTTAATAAATTAACGGAGAACACAGTCCCTGAACTCGAAATCAGTTTTGAAGGATATCCTACTACTATTATAAAAGCGAAAGTTTATGAGGATGGATGTATTTATGTTTATTACTCTTTCACGCAAAAACTACTCAACGGATTTGGATGAAACTTTACACGAATATAGGCTATACATTAGAATAACACATGGGATATATTTTATCCCGAAATTTCCGCGGGAACGGGTACAACGCGAGTAACACCGCGGGGCACTGCTTGTATTATATAATAAAAAACTAAATTTCAATAACTAAAATATTTATTATGACACATCTAGTCAAATATATCTTAGAGTCGAATTTCTCGTGACCTACCGTCCGGAACTTTTGTGCGGAACTCCAATTAATTATATCGGATAATGAGTGGGTTCCGTACAAGTTTTACTACGTGATTTGGGGGTTGAAATCGGAAATTTTGTATTCAATCAAAATGTAACCGATTTTATTTTTGAAAATGGGACTTTTTGGGTATTTTTTGGGTACAACGGGTATTGTATTCGAGAAATCTTTTAGTGATTTAAGGGTTGTTATTTCAATTGTAAAGAATGTTTGGTGGGATTCCTAAGGGTTGGAATAATTGGTTTTAGATTCGAGATGAAGATTTTGTATCGTAATCTGTATTTAGGAGATACTATAATATTAGTAACATTGAAAAAAAATCTAAACGATTTCTACGCCATGTCTACGCTTAGGGCCAAATTCGCCATTTCTTTCTCGAACCACGATCAACTGAACTCGGCTTTACAGAATTAGATTTTGGAATATTGATCTCAGTTAGCTCGTGAACTAGGATTAAGTTGAACTGATTAAATTCATTTTGAATTGAAACTACGTTTACGGATACACTTCGCTTTTATTTTAAACTAGCAGCGCCCCACGTTTTACCCGCGTTGTACCCGTTCCCGTGGGAATTTCAGGAATATGTATATGTATAAAATTCAAAGTCCTGACTAACTGACTGGCTGATAATCACCGCACAGCCGCAACCGCTACACCTAGAAACATGAAATTTGACAGGAAGGTTCTTCATGTGACGTAAGCGCACACTAAGAAAGGATTTTCGAAAATTCCTACGGGAACGGGCTCAACGCGGGCATAGCCGCGGGGCGCTGCTAGTTTATACTTAAAAACCTTCCTCTTGACCGCGTCAAAATCCGTGTAGTAGTATTTGAGTTTATCGCGAAAAGACAGACAGACGAACATACGTGGCCGGGGACTTTGCGGCTTTATAATATATGTAGTGATTTTTATCTGACATTTCGATTAAATTATTAATTTAAGTTCTAACGGCGAATTAGGCTACAGATGTAGTGAATAATCCTTTCCTATCGGCAAAACTCGGAACAACGATAACACCCGAATGGTGCCGATGTGTCTATGAATTACTGTATTATTAAATTACGTGTAGGCTTAGATTATAGAAAGTACTAGATGTAGCATTCAAATGTATTTACAAGCTACACGCTGTGTCCAAAAACAGAACAAAGTCCCTCGCGTAGTGTTGTTAGCTCTCGCATTATTTGCCCATTTTTGGGGTAAATTTTGGGAGTTTCGAAGGTAATATGATAATAGAATAAAAATTGTCCTTTTCTTTATAACTATGTACCTACCTGATTATCTCAAGAAATAGATAGGTATATTAAATAAAACACGGTGTTAAGGTGGATGTTTGCACACTTTTATCGGGTGATGGAAAAATTATATATTTTTATTTTATTTTATTTTATTTTAAAGTATTCGGAAAACTTACAGCTAGGTACAAGAGTTACATAAAAAAGAATAATAACTTAGGGCCAATTACAATTTTTCACTATCTAAGATGGCTAATATAGAAACATAATTTTATACCCGCTCCCCCTCTCCCCTTCTACCTCACACGCACACCAAAAATTTGTTTAGAAATCCTATAGACTAACATACTTACTATTTAATAGGATTGTTAGGTTAGGTACATAGGAGCCGCACTTACGCTTTATACTTTCTTTTTTCAAGTTGGTTATTTTTTATTATATTACTTATTAATATTCTACAACGAATTAAAGCCCTGAAAAGGTAATAAAAAGAAGGGTAAATCAAAACTCTTATATTGGCAACACTAGCATAGATTGACGCATCACTCTCTATGACAATTGAAATCTGAGAAAATAATTAAATATTTAAATAAGACGATACCTAAATGCGATACTTACACGTGAAATGTGATCCCATCCTGTTTCTTTTTCAGACCCACTGCATTTTTACAGGTAGGAATGACACAAGACGGCATAGTTTCGTGAAATTGGTCACGGGTAAAACACGTTAGCGCGTTCCGACGGTCACAAAGTGACTGATCGGTTGCGCATCAAACTACACTATTTAAGGCTAGTTTGAGTAGCTACAGTATTATGCGCGCTCACGGGTTCTGGTTATTCTGTATTCTGAGCGTGTAGGTATCAAATAAATCGCATACTTTATTTATCAATGACAAATGTCAAACTGTTGTCTCGATGGGTACTGAGTGCGAGTGAAGTAGTAAGACAAAAACGAACATTTCCGAGAAAATACGAAAGGAAAGGATTATTCACTATATCTGTACCTTAGTAGTGATGTGAGTAGTGTGAGTACTGAGTAGTGAGTAGTGAGTAGTGAGTAGCAGAGTGATTTTTTAAATAAAATGTAATAAAGATTTCACCAATTAGTTAATTGTCGATAAATGGACGTCTCTGAGTGTGGTAGAAATAAATATGTTTTAATATAAAAAAAAATATAACTATTATAGTATATTACAATATTTTTCTACATATTTTAAGAATAGCAACATTACAATACTTAACCAAATAAGATTTATCTATTATATTCGTTTTCCTTTAAATCTCTTGTTATTCAACTTTTAAAGGAATGAAAGAAATTTCTATCTGGGACATCGGAATCCAATGTCGTCGGGGAATCTTTAATATTCCATACTATAAGGATTTCTGTTGTATTGAAATAGGGTGTCTAGATTTTGGAGGGAAAGTATTGAAAATCTATCCTTGTATAAAAAAAATGTATGTGCCTGTGTTATCCCACTGTTGGGCAAAGGTCTCTCTCACTGAAGATATCAAATCCTGATAAAATAAAGTAGTAAAATTTGTATTTTTGATTGTTTGTATGTTCGGACAAATCTCGAGAATTACCTGTCCGATTCGAATAATTCTTTTTGTAATGGATAGCCATATTCAACGGAAAGGTTATAGGCCAATTTTCATCCCAAAACTCTATCGGAACCGGGTTCTTCTTCTTCTTCTTCATCGAGTGGATGGTCAACCTGACCAATCCTGGTGTCAGAGTTATTGAGCCGCCAAAGGCCTCTGACATGGCTCATGTTTATCCAGTCTAGTCGTGCTTCGAAGGGCACGTTAAATTATCGGTCCCGGTTGTTTCAACCATTAGACCATGTCAACGGCCTTTAGGCGGTCTAAAAACTCCGACACCAGGGTTGGCCACTGACCTCCTCAAAATATTTTTTTTAGTCTACTAACAGCCTCCGTGGCCTAGTGGTTTGAGCGCTCGGCTCACGGTCCGGAGGTTCCGGGTTCGATTCCCGGTGAGGACATCTCACAAAAATCACTATGTGAGACTGTCCTCAGTTTGGTTAGGGCATTGCGGGCTGAAATACCTGATTGCCCGAAAAGTAAGATAATGCCCGTGCTTCGGAGGGCACGTTAAGCCGTCGGTCCCGGTTACTTTCTACGGATAGTAGTCGTTACATGAGCCATGTCAGAGGCCTTTGGCGGCTCAATAACTCTGACACGAGAATTGTTCAGGTTGACCATCCACTCGATAAGAAGAAGAAGTCTACGGGGACTGACATTTCAGCCCCTTTAGCTAGTCACAGAAGACACTACCGTAGCTTAACCTCAATTATCGAAACAAAAGCTCACACTTAACATATTAATGCTGTTAATTGTGGGATCGCATTCCGACACGAGTAACAGTACCTATAGGACAATGGCGTTTGATCTCACGGAGAAATGGAACGAAAACACGGCGTTTCAGATGTAGGAAGGATTGGAGGTGGTATTTTATGGTGAATACTTCGGGCCTTATTGATAAACGCTACAACATTTAAATAGCTATCAAATGGTTTGTTCCTTTCTGACATACACTATTCTCCACAGAGTCAAAACACTTTGTAACAGTGTTTTTGCTTTAAAGCATACAATCTATATCTATATCTATATTCTATATATTACTAGCTGCGCCCCGCGGTTTCACCCGCGTTGTACCCGTTCCCGCGGGAATTTCGGGATGAAAAATAGACGTTGGCCGATTCTCAGACCTACTCAATATGCTCACAAAATTTCATGAGAATCGGTCGAGCCGTTTCGGAGGAGTACGCGAACGAACACTGTGACACGAGAATTTTATATATAAGATATAAAAATGAAACCCGTTTTCCTTGGTCGCGGCATCACGCGTGAATGGCTGGACCGATTTCACTAATTCTTTTTTTGTTGTATTTGTTATTATTAGGAGAAGGTTCTTACGGAAAAAAATATTAAGAAAATCTCTCAGAAATATTGAAAAATATACATTTAATTTTGCATATTTAAAAAAACACGCGTAACGAATGTCAATGTCATTCACTAAGGCGGTACGAAGTTCGCCGGGTCAGCTAGTATTTTATACAAAAGTTTGAGTGTATGTATGTTTGTTACTCCTTCACGCAAAAATTGTCTAGTAAAATGACATTTCACAAGTTACAAGTGAGTCAAGTGAAGAACTGTATTTAAAAGGGCATGTTTTCGGTCTCACAAATTCTGTACACCATAAATACATGCAAGATTAATTTCACCTCTCAGATTAATTTCACTTAACTAACCATCCACAAGCATAGTCTAATGCCGCATCCGCAAGCATACTTCTCTTCACAGATCCCATCATTACCATGACAATAGTGAGTTTTGTGAACTGTTTACCGGTTACACCTGACCTTGCGTTGTTCTAGGAATCGATATCAGATCAAATGTAGGCTTCAGGGCGAGTTTCCGTATAAGCGGAGAGGAGCTGTGCTCAATCAACTTATCACAACGCATGAAATTGACAAACAACGCATTGATATTGTCAAAATCTTTTCGTATTGCGCGAGGAAGAAGAGGAAACGCATCCTAAGTTATAATAAAGCCAAAGAGTTTGTTTGTTTGAACGGGAAGGTTATAGGTTCATCCCGAATTTCCTACGGGAACGGGCACAACGCGGGTAAAACGGGGCGCTGCTAGTCCTACTAATATTATAAATGCGATTGTTTGTGAGGATGGATTTATGGATGTATGTATGTATGTTTGTTACTCTCACGAAAAAACTACTTGACGGATTTGGATCTTCTTCTTATCGAGTGGATGGTCAACCTGACCAATCCTGGTGTCAGAGTTATTGAGCCGCCAAAGGTCTCTGTCATATTTTATCCTGAAATTCCCGCGGGAAAGGGTACAACACGGGTAAAACCATGGGGCGCTGCTAGTACTTTATAAAATAGTATTTCTCAATGTCTATTAAAAAATTCTCGAAACATACTCATTAAAACAATATCAATTCATGTGCCATTACAGAAATAACGTGTCTTGACAATTATCTTACTTTTTTGTATTATATAAAGTTTGTGATGTAGTGAGAGTGTGAGGAAGATATGAAATTTTGTTTGAATGAACGACTAGCGCCTCGCAGTTTTACCCGCGTTGTACTCGTTCCCGCGGGAATTTCAGTATAAAATGTATCCCATGTGTTATTCTGATGTACAAACTGTATTACTGTAAAGTTTCATACAAATCTGTCCAGTAGTTTTTTCGAGAAAGAATAACAAGCATACATACACCCATACATACATCATCCTCACAAACTTTCACATTTATATAATATAATATAGTAGGATACGACTTAATAATTCGTTTCATCTTGTCGGCTTTATCCTGTCGCTTAACTCATTTATAATTTGCTTACTCATAGCTTTCAGATTTACGCTTACGCAACAACGCTAACATTACCAATATTATAGCTTTCTATATTAACTCTTCTACTACACCACAAACCTAACAAACCGCCCGAGGTAAGCCACGCGTCTTGTGTTTAGTTTTTATATCAAAATAACTCAATTGTCAACGTATATGTAATTTGTGACGTCATACCGTGTTAACAGAACGATCGTGACAGACAGATGTGATGTTTATGTTGTTATTAAATAGTACTCAAGTTTTTAGAGACTTTGTAGATGTCAGAGAAAGGTCCGTTTTCAGTTAAGCGGAGCGCAGCGGTCCGGAACCCGATTCGCCAATCACAGCGCATTGTGATTGTCAAACAACGCATTGACATTGTCAAAATCTTTTCGTAGTGCGTTCTGATTGGTCAGTTGAGATCCGCGCAGCTCCACTCCGCTTCCAAAACGGGCCTTAGTCAACTTTAAAAAATTTAAAGCAATTTTTATTGATATCGATTATGCTTGTCATTTTCTTGTATAATTCATTTATTATGAAAGCGGTTAGCTTATCTATAAAAGTATCTTATAATATAAAACAGCCTTTGTGACATAGTTTGACTAAGCGATATTAGTGCATTACAATTGTTTAACGTGCAGCTCGGTCCGGTCGGATAGGTCGTCGATACTGGCTTTTTCTAAGTACTAACCTGCTTAGTACACGTTAAGTAGTCGCTACTGGTTAATTCAATCGTAAGACCGTGTTAGAGGCCTTTAGGCGGTCTAAAAACTCCGACATCAGTTGGCCACTGACATATTGGAAATGAATAAATTAATATAAAACAGAAAACATTAGATATACCTTACATTCAGACAGAATCACAAACTACCTAATTAACATAAAACAAATCATTATAATTAAAAGTTAAATTCAAATAAACGAAAAAAAGCTTTCATAACAATTAAAATATCACATTCAGTTTTAGCTCTAAAAACAATAGCAATAAACTTTAAATTTGTATAAATCAAAACTAGAATAACTCGCGACTCCTGCCTGTTACAAAAACATTGGAACAAATTAACTTTATATTTAGGTGAAATGAATGCATGGAAACCGCGGCACTACTATTATATTGTGTACTGTGGGGCAAATAAAGGTCAAGCATGCTTAGAAAATAATTTAAAAAATCCGAGACCTGCTTTTTTTGCTGTTTCTATAGCGCTTATGACTAAGGAATATTGACTCATTGCGATTGTTGAACGTGCAGCTCGGTCCCTACTTGGATGGGAGGCCGATAGTGACATTTCTATCTGAGCGCTACCGTGCTTCAAGTACGTGAAATTTCCAGTCACGGTTGTTTCAAAGGATAGACTATGTCGGAGGTCTTGTGATGGTCTTAAACGCCGACTCAATTGGCCAATAACCTATAGGACCTTATTTACTTCTTTTCTGACCATTGGACGCTATTGAAAATGACAAAACGAGATTATCTTAAAAAATGTTGCGATTTCCTTAATGTTTAAGCGCAAATCACACATAGTGCGGGTGCGGGCCGGGTGCGGGTGCGTGACCTTGAATTCCTTATATTTGTATGACAGGTTTTACACAGGCCCGCAACCAGCTCACACGCGGCAAAAATTTATATATGTAACTGTTCGTTCAAAATTGGATTCTATTTCGTATCAAATAGAACACAATTCCAAACGAACGTCACTTGTTCTTTTAAAATATTTAGGTTCAAAATAGATTTAAGAGTTCTCATGCAATTCGCCCTTAATGCGCAATGTGATGAACATTAAACGCCGCGACAGTACCTCATACAGGCGTGATCGTGAGAAAACCCCATAAAGGGAACTAGTCCAAAACCAAAACTCAAAAGTTTAAGTTAGCACTCTGACTGTTACTAACAAACGCGGCTGGATTTACACCGTTATGTAACAATGGAGTTTAGACGCGTGCATTCGCCTGCTCCAGTCCAACGAAAACATGTTTCCTACATTTAAAATGGCTCGGTTATGAGATGACCAAACCGCAGTAGGCGAACGTTGTGATTACGCCTTATCCTCCTTAACTGTATGCCGGGCAGTGGGACGTTACAGGCTAATAATGTACTTCACCTTCCTCATACATCAACACAAATCTCCAAACATTCGCATTTTATACATAAATCTTGCTGTGTGGTTCCCACGATGCAATAGAAGACGCTAATTTGAAAATTTTGTAGATCGCACTTACGATATTTTCCCAGAGTTATTCCCACTACTGGGCAAAGGCCGCTCTTCTCCCTGAAGATATCAGTACAGTAAGGAAGATAAGGTGTAATCACAACGCTTCCCTACTGCGTGTTTTCGCTCGACCTGGGAATTGAACCCGGGACCTCAGTCTTGGCAGGCAAGTGCGCATACCACTAAACCTTTGAGGCGTTGATTAATTAATAAAATTACTATAATAGTAACATTATTAAACCATTACACTACAGTGTAACACGTGCTCTAAATAATAGGAAACTGACAAAACTTTCGACGCGAACACAAACGAAGACTATATTTACGACCCTGCAGGCAATATAGAGATGGTTACGCCAAAATTACACCGTTTACAATCCATTTAATTACTACATTGTTATGTTACTGTGTAATTGAGGACAACAGTGTATGATGAATACGAAGTTTGGGTTAACTATATGTTGGCAACTGTTTTACTTGTTTTAAGATTGAAAAAATTGCATAATAATATATTGTACCAGCAGCGCCCCGCGGTTTTACCCGCGTTGTGCCCGTTCCCGTGGGAATGTCGGCAATTTTTATACATGTAAATCTTCCTCTTGAATCACTCTATCGAGTTTATCGCGAACAGACAGACAGAGACTTTGCTTTTTAATATGTAATGATGTGTTGTAAGACAGTATCTTATTTAGTACTTTCTTGTGGTGTCAGTTCTGCTAAATAATCTGAATGTTAATTGAGTTTTGATACATTTGGTTCTAAGCAAAATACCAAATAAAATATTAAAATAAAGCATTTATTTAAATAACAAGGTTAATTAGACCCAAAAGCTTTAAACGTCATGTAAAAAAAAAATAGTTAGAAAACAAAAGGACGATTAAATACTACCAAAGTTGATTCAGTGTTAACTTCAATAATTATGTACTAATATTATAAAGCTGCAGTTTGTTTGTTTGTTTGAACGCGCTAATCTCAGGAACTATTGTATTTAAATATTATTATCTATATTATATTAAAATCGGCTAAGCCGTTTTTGCGATCTATTCCGATCTAATACCAAAAACTAATACCATTTGGTATTACTTTATTTCCGAATTTATTTTTCATTCCCAACGAGTACCACGTTTTTTTAAACAAAAAATGTATTCCTAACGAATACCAAAACATTAGTTGTAAGTACAGTCAGCTAAAAAAAATAACCCTAACCTACCGAATTACTTACTATTCGGTAGGTTAGGGTTATTTTTTTTTACTAGTTTCATAGTTATCGGTTAACATTAATCAACATTATGTTATGAGAAAATTAACTAGTGGTTGTAAATAAGCATTTTAATTTTACTGAACCTGACTGTACTTTATTCCTTCAAACTTATTTTGGTATTGGTTTACAATGTGGTACTCGTTGGGAATGGAAAATAAGTTCAGAAATAAAGTAATACCAAGTGATATTAGTTTTTGGTATTAGATCGGAATAGATCGTTTTTGCACAGGGGTATTTCTAATTTTGTTTTTTTTTACATCAAACAAATAACTTCAATAATAGTTGATGCTACAAATATCTAATAGTGATAGTAGTATTAGCCTGTAATGTCCCACAGCTGGACAATAACCTTTCATCTCACCGAAGATATCAGTACAACTTCTCGACATGTAAATTCAAATAGATTTAAAATACATTATAATTAAAAAGCCATTTAATTACACTTCAGTTAATGTTTAAATCGTGACTCTTAGATTATAATCGTTGTTTTTATTTTTTGTTTGATGTGTTCTAATTAGATATGAAATTATAATTGAGATATCCGACTAATATTATAAATGCGAAAGGTTGTGAGGATGGATGAACGTTATGTATACTCAATTTTTTCTTACTTGTCCCAAAATGTGGACCAATGTATGTAGTAAATTTTCCAGTCGAAGACGAATACTCCTGAAGAGGTAAAACGTTTAGAGATAGGGTAAGAATGAAATAAAATCACTTAATATTTCTCCTCTTCATGAGCAATCGTCTTCGGCTAGACTACGTGCCTGCCGAAGCACGGTAGCGCTCAGATAGAAATGCCACTATCGGCCATCTATCGTTAACTAATGATATAAGCAGAGGTAATACCAAAGGTTATTACTAGTCTTTCCATTATTATTGAATGAGTAATTGATTAAACTCGATAAGATAGCTTCCGTTGCGCGGCTGATTGTCGTGATGTTAGTTTTTTCACGATTTTTTATTCCACATACTTTTTATACTTAAACATATAAGTTATAAGGCCCTATATTATTATTTAATGAGTATTAAGAACATTTTAGCAATCAAATAGTTTGTCACTTTCTGACATACGCAATTTTACGAAGAGCATAAGAGACAAAATACAGTGTAAAGGTGTTTTAGTTACTCCGTGTCTATTTATACAAATGATTGTATATATTTATAAATGATTGTAATGATCTGATGTAATAAAGACATTTTGAATTTTTTTTTGAATTTGAATTTGAATTTGACAATACTAGCAGCTCCGCGCGGTTTTACCCGCGTTGTGCCCGTTCCCGTGGGAATTTCGGGAATTTTTTTACATAAAAACCTTCCTCTTGAATCACTCTACCTATTACAAAAACCGCATCAAAATCCGTTGCGTAATTTTAAAGATTTAAGCATACAGACAAACAGACAAACAGACACGAAACAGAGACGACTTTATTTTATACTATGTAGTGAAGATGCTCGGCGCATATCACAATTCTTTAACAACAAAAACATTATATATGTTTTGATATAATTGCATGACTAAATCGATTTAATTTATAAGTTTTTAGCATAAAGTTTAGCATTTTAAGTTAGACAAGCGTCGTAAATACGTCTTATCCTCCTCACTGTACTGATATCTTCAGTGAGATGAGAGGCCTTTGCCCAGCAGTGGGACATTACAGGCTAATACTTACTTACTTACTTACTCTATCAAATCAATTTCACTACACAATTCAAAACAAAAACAAGTAAAAGTACCGTAAACCCGAAACCGTTATAAAAAGTCGGTATCCTTGTAAACATATCGAAATATGGACAAAAAACTGTGGAGTCAAATGTCGCGTGACCACAAATGAGGTGCTTCGGGGACTAAAAATAATTTGTCAAACTTGTCTGACTGGTCGCTACTCGATAGCTCTGTGTCGTGGAGTTAGAGGAATGGAGACGGCAGTTGCTATAACCGACCTTAAAAAGAGATGAAGGTTCTCAAATCGACGCCATGTTTTTTGTATAATGTTTATCACCTGGAGAAGGTGATATCATATCTGTCTTTTCAGGCGCGGGAACCGATTTTGAAAATTCGATTTCGAAAAGGTATACTTAAATAATGGTCCCATATTTTTCGAGTAGGTTAGTGGCCAACCCTGGTGTGGGAGTTTTTAGACCGCCTCAAGGCCTCTGTCATGGTCTGACGATTGAAACCGGGACCTATAATTTTATTCTACAGTCTAATCTACCTAATTTCTCGTCACTTATTACGTATTGCAGCCCCTTCCATTGTCCCTAGCTCTATGTAAGTGATAGTATCAGTGTTCTAGTCAGTTAAAGCATATAAGTTAGCTGATCGATCCGGTGCGGCGCCGACCAGCTTACATGTGAATCTGACACTATTGTTAAGGCGAACCATTGCTTTGGATGTGTGACTTGCTGTCTTTCTTAACTATACATGCTGTCTCTCTCTGTTATGTCCTACAGCTGGGGCTATCTTTCTTAACTATCCATGCATGCATTAAAGTAGGAAACAAATTTTTTGCTCGACCCGGGAATTGAACCCGAAACCTCAGGCTCGGCAAGCGAGCGCACATACCACTAGATCACTAAGGTGTTCGACACTAATAATAATTATAAACGAGAAAGTTTGAGTAAGACTTAGTTTAGGTCTAATTAACCATGTGTGTATTAGACAGGGTGTATATATTTATTTAATGTCTGGATGTTGGAATGTTTGGATGCATGATCCACACACACACATACACACACAAACACGCACATCGATTAAAACATAAAACCGCTCTTGTGCATTGGAGATAAAACTTATGATAATCCATCGCCTTAACATCATACAAGCCAAAAATGTCACTTAATCCGCTCAAGAAAGCATAAATAGAAAACAATTTGAGTCAGATCACAATGGGCGATAATATGAAAATGTATCCAACACAGTGTACGGTGTAAACAGTCATTCTTTCTATAATGGCCGCATTTCTTGCTTTATCACGCAGTTGTTTGAACTTATCAGATAAGAAGGTGTAGTGCGAGACGATTTATTAGGCTTCACTACTATGACATGAGATACACGATCTAACAAGAATATAAACGATCTAGTAGCGCCCCGCGGTGTAACCCGAGTTGTACCCGTTCCCGCGAGAATTTCGGGATAAAATGTATTCCATGTGTTATTTTTATGTGCAACCTATGTTATTGTAAAGATTCATAAAAATCCGTTTGGTAGTTTTTGCGTGGAAGAGTAACAAACATACATCATTCTATCCATACTGAAGAAATCAGTACAATGAGATGGATGTCGTAATCACACTTGCCTACTACGGGTTGGTGATCTCAAACTTGAGCCGTGTTTGCAAGTAGGAAACTTGTAAATAAATGTCAAATAACACTGCCGCCGAAATGCTAAAACAGATTCAATTTAAAAAATTATAGTTAGTAATTAATGATGTAATAATAAATGTACGTCGAAGCTCTAATTACTACAACACTTTTCTGACTATAGTTACATTTCATTGAGCACCATTGCACATGGCTGAGCTAAACAAAACTGAACTGAACTGTACCAATTTATTCGTCCACAATTGTACATAGTTCTAGTAAATACATGTTTTACGACGCGATTTCAATCTCGTGTGAAAAGTTTAATGATTTGAACGGTGCCTTCGGTTTATGACGCACTGTTAGATTCAGGCCTGCATTGTAAGATTGGGCTTGTTAATTAATTAGAAAAACCTAGTTTATATTGTGAAATATCCTATTAATATTAAATGTGAAAGTTTGTGATGGTGGATCTATGTTGGATATATGTATGTTTGTTACTCTTTCACGTAAAAACTACTGAACGGATTTGAGTGAAACTTTACAGTAATATAGGTTGTACATCACACTAACACATGGAATACATTTTATCCTGAATTTCCCCGCGGAAAAGGGTACAACGCGGGTGAAACCGCGTGGTGCGGCTAGTAAAATAATAAATTGACAAGGCCATAGATACAACTCTACTGCGGTCTTGTTAAGGTCAGTACTCACATACGGTATTACTCGATCGAGCTAAACTGTCGAGTAAAACTCATGGCATGGGCTTTCGTCCACACATTGAGCATTGATCTATCGAGTGAGGCGCGCCGTTCAGTATTCACCGAACCGTTCGAGCCAAAGGATGTCTGTGCAACAAAGGAGACGGTGGCTGTATTTAGCAAGTCTCACAGTCCTTTATAAGAAAATCAAAGAAAATGAAAAGAAAAAACTTAAAAAAACGCTTTTGGAATAAACTCGCAAATTCATTTCTCTAAAAACACGTGTTTCAATCACGATAAACAATACCAGACTGACGCTCGCCTCGCGCCACTCGCAGTCACGTACACACGTTCGAGTCAAGATTGACGGCTCGCTTCGAGTAGGTTCGAAGGAAATTACTTTCATTTAATTCCATCGAGCCGGCTCGGTGCGAGCCTTCGAGCTGTGAGTTTTGCGGTCCACACGTTGATTTTTACTCGACTTCGAGTAAAACTATCGAGTAATACCGTATGTGAGTACTGACCTTTATAGGAACGTTATTTTGTGAATTTACCAACGAAATTGGGTTTCAATACAATGTATTGTTATGGCTTTGTTAGTTTATGGAGCGAGGGCTAGACGGAGAGTTTTGTCTAGATATTATTTATTTCGGTTTTTGGGTCATATTTTGAGATTCGTTTTGGAGAAATATGGACTTTTTTGTGGTTTTATCTGTCTCTATGTTATTGAGAATAGTATCTGAGTCATAGTTGGTTTATTTGAGAATGTTGGTTATCACCGAGTTCAATAGGCAAAGTCAAATATTATCATACAGTTTTAGGTCCACGCCTGCCAAGACTGAGGTCCCGGGTTCAATTCCCGGGTCGAGCGAAATTATGTTTCCTACTTTCAAACATGGCTCGGGTTTGAGATCACCAACCCGCATTTGGCAAGCGTGGTGATTTTGCTTATCCTCCTCACTGTACTGATATCTTCAGTGAGATGAATGGCCTTTGCCCAGCAGTGGGACATTACAGGCTAATACTACTTTTTTATGGATCCAAATGCTCTTTTAAAAGTACTACGTAAGTATACTCTACTGTTCCAATAGAATCAAATCTATACTAATATTATAAAGCTGAAGAGTTTGTTTTGTTTGTTTGTTTGTTTGTTTGTTTAAACGCGCTAATCTCAGAAACTACTGAACCGATTTGAATAATTCTTTCACTGTTAGATAGTCTATTTATCGAGAAAGGCTATAGGCTACATTTTATCCCGAAATTCCCACGGGAACGGGCACAACGCGGGTAAAACCGCGGGGCGCTGCTAGTTTCATATATTTTTTTCACAAATTCAAACAACATACATTATTTCAGAATACATAACACAAATCTTTCTTTTCTTAATCAGTTAACAAGAATGAAACCCCAAAATGAAAACCAAATATTAATTACGTTCCGCCATTTGCAATGGTTGTATCATCCAAACAAGCAATTTGGGAACACAACGGCAAAACAACATCTACTCTCATATTCCTATCAAAATAAATCTATTCGGCGAGAACAGTAATTAAAACACAATCCAAGAAACCGCCGACGGCCCTCGAATTAATAATAGGTCTTATTTAGATATTTGAGGTTCGGATGAATGGATTTTGATAAGTTTTGCAGACGAGTTATAGGGCTGCGATAGTTCAGTTTAATTTAATGATAGTTTAGTATAAAATGGAATGAGATTTTCATCACTACATAGTACCTATAAAACAAAGTCGCTTTCCGCTGTCTGTCCCTATGTATGCTTATATCTTTAAAACTACGCAACGGATTTTGACGCGGTTTTTAGAGTGATTCAAGAGGAAGGTTTATAGGTATAAAAATTTCCGAAATTCCCACCGATACGGGCACAATGCGGGTAAAGCTGTTAAAGGCGCTGTTAGTAGTATACATTCTCGTGTCACTGTGTTTGTTGCCAATTCCAATGTCGGGCTTGAGATCACCAACCAGCATTATGCTAGCGCGATGATTACGATTACATCCTCCTCACTGTACTGACATCTTCAGTGAGATGAGAGCCTTTTGCTCAGCAGTGGGACATTACAGGTAAATACTTGCTTCTTCATCGGGTGGATGGTCAACCTGACCAATCCTGGTGTCAGAG
Organism: Cyclophora albipunctata; assembly: GCA_963082685.1. Taxonomy (NCBI): domain Eukaryota; kingdom Metazoa; phylum Arthropoda; class Insecta; order Lepidoptera; family Geometridae; genus Cyclophora; species Cyclophora albipunctata. Next base: position 2,481,687 of record OY720139.1, on the reverse strand, counting down.
TTATTGAGCCGCCAAAGGCATCTGACATGGCTCGTTTAACGACTACTATCCGTAGAAAGTAACCGGGACCGACGGTTTAACGTGCCCTCTGAAGCACGGAATCATCTTACTTATATAATTAATACTTGCTTGTATTATTATTCCTTATTCTACCTACTGATACTACATTAAATATTCACCCATTAGGGTTAATAAGATAGTCCGAGTTAGGCGTTCACAGTACGGAGGCGAAGTAATGATAAATGTGCTGCACACACGATCGAGCATGGAATTAGGGAGGGGGTATGATAAACACATTATGGGCTAACTGGCCGCGCCCTGTGGTTTAACCAGCATTATACCCGTTCCCGCGGGAATTTCGGGATAAAATGTTTCCAGTTGTTATTCTGATGTATGTTACTGTAAAGTTTCATCCAAATCTATTGCGTAGTTTTTGCGGGAAAGAGTAATAAACATACATACATCCATCCTCACAAACTTTCGCATTACTACATAGTATAAAACAAAGTCGCGTTACGCTGTCTGTCTGTCCTTATGTATGCTTAGATCTTTGAAACTACGCAACAGATTTTGATGCAGTTTGTTTCAATAGATAGAGTAATGCAAGAGGAAGGTTTATATATAAAAAAATTCCCGAAATTCCCACGGGAACGGGCACAACGCGGGTAAAATCGTGGGGCGCTGCTATTTTATAATATTAGAAGGAGGAACAATGTTGCAGCTCGCATGTTGGATGTGTTATTTACGCCTATGTAATAATGCCAATTTTCTTACTATTATTTCATTTAATAAACGGCCTTGTATATATTATTTAAATAATGAGTTCAAATTGACAAGCATGGTAATTACGCCTTACCTTCCTCACTGTATAATGAAAAATGAATGGCAGTGGCAGTTACCCAGCAGTGGGACATTACAGGCAAATACTTTACTGAAAGTCAAAATTCAAACTACATAATACGTTTGATTTTCCAACCAAAGACATATTTCCTTTTATTTTGTAAAAGGGCTCAGTGATGGGGTGAGCATAAAATGAAAGCACTTTTTCCTTTTCAGAAGGAATCATCTTTGACTGGAAAATAGACTACATAGTCCACATTTTAACACTCGTCAGAAAAAAAGATTTCACAACTGTTTCCAAATCGCTCTCGCTACCTCTTATAAATGTAAACACAGTCTTATATTGATCATTTAGAACAAAACACTTACAATATATTACTTGCACTAATGTGTATCGCTTAACAAACCGCATATTCAATTATATTTGAATTAATATCAACAATGTAAAGTTATGTTAAATCCCATAGAAATTATATTGACCGAAGCTCAGTTTATCAAGCGCGATACACCGACCGAAATATCAAAAGATCGAACTGTAAATGACCGATGTTACATAACATTATACTAATATTAAACTGCTAATTACATACGTTACATCTCACAAACTTTGGCTGTTTGTTACTCATTCACCAAAAAAATACTGGACGGATTTGGATGAAACTGTACAGTAATGTAGGTTGTACATCAGAACAAAATATGGGATACATTTTACCCCGAAATTCTCTCGGAAACGGGTACAACGCGGGTGAAACCGTGGGGCACGGCTAGTCTTTTATATTCGTTAATTTGTATTCAGGTCTTCCGATGTTTAATAGTTATTTAAAACTCTTGATATTTGCTGGTTTCTTAAGTTTAAATGAACACTACTCATTTTGAATAGAAACTACATTAATGGATACACTTCGCTTTTCTCTCTAAAGAGCTTTCTGTGACCACGGTTACTGTAAAGGAGCCGAACCGTCAGATAAAAATCTATACTAATATTATAAAGCTGAAGAGTTTGTTTTGTTTGTTTGTTTGTTTGTTTGTTTGTTTAAACGCGCTAATCTCAGAAACTACTGAACCGATTTGAATAATTCTTTCACTGTTAGATAGTCTATTTATCGAGGAAGGCTATAGGCTAAATTTTATCCCGGATTTCCTACGGGAACGGGCACAACGCGGGTAAAACCGCGGGGCGCTGCTAGTGTAAAATAAAAGCGAAGTGTAACCGTAGAAGTAGTTTTATTTCGTTATATTTGCTTCGGGATCCGTTTCCACAAATTATTTTATAAATAAAGTTGTAGCCACGGATCCCGGAACTATCGGTTCAAACTCTTCAATCTCATTATATTAATTACTAGCAGCGCCCCGCGGTTTTACCCGCGTTGTGCCCGTTCCCGTGGGAATTTCGGGAATTTTTTTACATAAAAACCTTCCTCTTGAATCACTCTACCTATTACAAAAAACCGCATCAAAATCCGTTGCGTAATTTTAAAGATTTAAGCATACAGACAGACAAACAGTGTGACAGACACGAAAAAGAGACGACTTTATTTTATACTATCTAGTGAAGATACCTATCTACATTGAGGTCTATTTGATTTCCTAAGTGCTTCTAAGCTCAGCTTTAAGTTGAAAAATAAATATAAAAATGCCAGGTAATTACTTAAAGCTTAGAACCGTAGTAAGCGTAGATTAAGCTCTATGAAACTTTTTCTAGACGAATAATCGTTTAAGCGATTAAACCTTTTTCAAGCTCGTTGTATTCTGCAGGTTTGCTCGTAAGGAATATGTATAAAAATACATTTTCCAAAAAGTTTATTGTATATCGTAGTGCCATAAGCACTCACCTGCCAATACTAGGGTCGCAAGGTTCAATTCTCGGGTCGAGCGAAACAAGTTTCTAATTTCCTTTTCAAACATGGCTCGGGTTGGCTGAGCGGTTTTTGACAACAGTGGGTTACAAATACAAAAGGTTATTATGTATTTTTTTAAATGTGCTTCAAAATTATGAGAATATTTCACCATATAAGTATAACTAGCAGCGCCCCGCGGTTTTACCCGCGTTGTGCCCGTTCCCGTGGGAATTTCGGGATTTTTTTTACATAAAAACCTTCCTCTTGAATCACTCTACCTATTACAAAAAACCGCATCAAAATCCGTTGCGTAATTTTAAAGATTTAAGCATACAGACAGACAAACAGACAGACACGAAAAAGAGACGACTTTATTTTATACTATGTAGTGATATGACATTTTTCAGCATTTTAGCAACCAAACATACATTCATATTTTTTCTGTTTAAATAATAAATGGAAATGAATACGTATTCATACTTTTTATTCACCTCTCTTTCTAATGTGCAACGCGATTACTGGAGTGAAAACTAACTAGAAACTACATTTTAAAGTTATCATGCGTTTTCTATTAAAATATATGCTGTGCAGTTCTATGGTGATGTTTCGAATAACACAAAACTAATAGCAGACATTATATTTGATATTGTTTTTTCCACAATTTCACTAATCACTGTCACTACCACTGTACCATGGCATCCCCGTCAAGCCGTTAAGCCGTCGGTCCTGGTTACTTTCTACGGAGAGTAGTCGTTACATGAGCCATGTCAGAGGCCTTTGGCGGCTCAATAACTCTGACACCAGAATTGGTCAGGTTGACTATCCACTCGATGAAGAAGAAGATGGCATCCCCAAAAGGCTTAGGAAATACCCTTAAAACTCCGAACCCGTGTATCTCAAGAAGATTTGATTTGCATAATCCAAATATAAACTACACAGACACCTTTCAACAGTTGATCTTATCAAAAATAAGAAAATCCTATACAAATTCCTGAGAAACGTACCGTCATTGTTATTCCGGCGATATTCACACACGCGGTTTTTCCCTAAGCCTAGGAATCGTGATGTGGGTACAAAATAATAATTATTTGTGCTCAGGTAGAGAGGGTATTAAAAAGAGGAGGATATGGTACGGTGTAATGTGAGTGAAAACTTGATTGTGCTTTAAATTGAATGTCGGATACATTCATTCATTTCTTGAAGGTCAGCGGCGAGCCCTGTTGTCGGAGTGTTCAGCCTCATTGAAACAACCGGAACCGACTGCTTAACGTGCCCTCCGGAATACAAAGGTTGTGGCCAAGCTGCTCGTTATATCATATTCGCATTGAACTAACATGCACATTGCAGTCAAACTACGTTACTAAAACATTTGCAAACATAATAATGCCTACTAACAACCAAAATAGTTCAGTTCATTATCAAACAGGAATGAAAATTAATCCTACTGGTATTGAATGAGCGTCAAATGTGTATCTATAAAAAATTTAGAGAGATAAATAGCAGAACATTGCAAGTGTGTCCACAGTCTCAGTTAATTAGAATCAGTCAAGTTAGTGCATACCATATCCTTGTCAATTTTAAACAGTCAAAGTCAACAGGTAACTTTGGACGCGATTTGGAGCTTTCCGGAGCTTTTTTCTAAGTTTCTTTTATGTGTGTAAAGAAAATGTTTTTTGAAATAATAAGAGACGCTATAGGAAGACACGTCTGTTCGTATGTAAAGTATAATTTCTTGAAGAAAGTAATCTTTTAAGAAAACAAGATAGGTATTCTATAGAATATAGGACTAAGTAAGTAATTTGGAGTAGGTTAGTGGCCAACCCTGGTGTCGGAATTTTTAGACCGCCTAAAGGCCTCCGACATGGTCTTACGATAGAATCAACCGGAACCACAATTTAACGTGCCATCCGAAGCACGGTAGCGCTTAGATAGAAATGCCACTATCGGCCACCCATCCAAGTAGGGGTCGAGCTGCACGTTGCTTAACAATCGTAATGAACTAACATCAGTTAGTCAAACTACGCCATGAGCGCATCTTAAAATAGGATTAAGATAGAAGTTTAGGATTTGTGCTAAGACATCAAAAGCCATAGTTACCGGAAGTATTTAAATCAGTTCCCGGCCTTTTTAACAGCCTCCGTGGTCTTGTGGTTTGAGCGCCCGGCTCACGATCCGGAGGTTCCGGGTTCGATTCCCCGTGGGGACAACTCGCAAAAATCTCTTTGCGTGACTGTCCTCAGTTTGGTTAAGGCATTACAGGCTGAATCACCTGATTGCCCGAAAAGTAAGATGATTCCGTGCTTCGGAGGGCACGTTAAGCAGTCGGCCCCGGTTACTTTCTACGGATAGTAGTCGTTACATGAGCCACGTCAGAGGCCTTTGCCGGCTCTATAACTCTGACACCAGGATTGGTCAGGTTGACCATCCACTCGATGAAGGAGAAGAAGTTCCCAGCCGCACGTCATTAAGATTTTTAGCGAGTTTACAAGTGCGTTCGTCTTAATTAAAACCGCGAGTTTAATTTGTTTTTTGTTTGAACGCACTTATCTCAGAAACTACCCATCCAATTTGAATAATTCTTTTTTCAATAGACAGCCACATCCAACGGGCAGGTCATTAGCTATTTTTCAGCTCGAAATTCACACGAAAACGGGGTCAATTCGGGAATAACTACGGGGCGCTGCTAGTTACATGCTATATTGGTACTTACATTCCTACCATAGCACGTAAAGCAGTGGTCCCGGTTGTTTCAATCATTAGATCATGTCAGAGGCCTTTAGGCGGTCTAAAAACTCCAACACCAGGGTTGGCCACTGTCCTACCCGAAATGAATGAATGACCACGGTAATCTTAATATAGTCTTTCTTTTTGTACCCATATATGAAGACGGCCCAAATTGATACAACTACTTAAATTAAAAGTCAAAATACTGGGTTATCTGTATCCAAATTAATAAAAAACTAGCCTATGATTACAAGCCGGAGAAACAAATTTAATTTACACCTTAAACCTGTACGTTAAGGTTGATATTAAATTGTATATAATTAATAAGTGAAGTAGTCAAAAAGCCTTTCATTTTAACGCCGCTTGTTATTTTTACTGATAGTACAACATTTTGGTGGTACAGAAGTATGGAGTCGGATTTAAATATTCGTAGATTTATTAAGGTATTAACTATGGGTTCTTTTACGGCTCCAAAGTTCGGGAAATCAAAGTAAGTGTTTTTATACTTACTAAAACAACCTTCTGTGCAGCGAAAAAAACCCGTAGCAATACGATAGATAATAATGTGTAAAAATCGCGAAAGTTTGAAAAAAGATCATTATTGTAGTTTTTTAGGGGCCTATAACTATTTTTGATAAAGCGTTGTGCGCGATGTTTAAATTGACCGCCGAAAAAAGAGGTGTGAAGAGTTTGACGTCGATGTCTCTTTGTGTGTGTGTCTGTCTGTGGCATAGTAAATTTCAAATGGATGGACCGATTTCGATGCGGTTTTTTACATTGAAATCAGTTTTCATGTGGCGGTTTTTAGTAAGGTTATTTTAATTTTATTTTTAAAGTAGTAGACTTCAATATCAAAAATCAAATGAAATTCTTTCTATACTTTCTTAGCATTGAATTACGGAAGTTACCAAATTTTTTTGTATTTTGAATCTATAAATTTACCAACACCGCCGCATCTTGTAATACACAGATTATAGAGTGGGATTAATAACTAACTACGTTCCGTAGAGGCGACATGTCTCGTCAGCCTCTGGAGGGATTAGGTCGGTCCCCATAACCTATATCAGATGTCGATAAAATTATACGTCGGTCAATGGAATAGCTCGGCAAAACATCGGCAAAACATTGAAAAACGTTGAACAAATATGAAAATTCGGTAAAAAAGGCATCGAATACTTCAAACACTTATACATCGAACACTTTGGTAAGTTGCGTTCGATAAAGTGAACTTCGGTCAAATGTATTTCGGTAAAACTAGAGTAACCCGGTTAGATGGGACTGATATTTCTTATTATACTTACTTAATAAAAATAATTCTTCTTGTAATGTATAGCCACATTGAACGGGAAGGTTATAGGACATTTTTCATCCCTAAATTCCCACGGGAACAGCCACAAAGTGAGTAAAACCGCGGGGCGCTGCTAGTTAATATATGAACAATATATTCTGTATAATTCGGGGTTTGGACAATTTGCCCGAAGCGCCAGACGCAGTTAGTATCAAATAAATTTTTTATATGCATTTTTATATACAGCAATAGATCTCGTCTATTTTAATACAAACAAAAGATTTTGGAAAAATAGTGAATAGTATTGGAACTATAAAGTTCGGACTTTATGTTGAAAGCTGAATATTGGAACAGCTTTTGGCTAGCTTTTGTAACTTTTTACTACACGACTTTTGAACTACCAAGTAATATTTAAATATATTTTGTTTACTTTGTCGGCGGCCCTGACGGGCAAAAAAGGCTAGTGATTTTCAAAGATTTATTTTTGGAAAAAAGAAGATTGAATATAAATTCTTCTTCTTTTACACTATAATTTAGAGCTCTATGATAGAAATGTATAACTCGTAGAAGCATTCTGGAGATGCGAAACGCAACAGTGTAAAATAATACGGTAAAGTTGGCCGCATTCGGCGAATGACAGCACAGCAGCACAGCAGCACTGCAGCTGTCACCTAATTAGGTGATCGTATGATTAAAGTAAAATATAACTTCAAAAACTGTATTAGACGATTACAGCTGCGAATTTTGGCATAATATAATTGAATATAATGAACCTCCATTTTATAAAATCGAGATTCCAGCGAAATGAGTACATCCCTCTTTTTAAGTCGGTTTAAAATATTCCTTTTAAGAGACCCGTTAAATGTTCTATTCAGTGTCAAGTGACTTGCAAGAGAAACGGTATAAATTCACGGTCTATTGACTCGAAATGAATTTGATAAGTTGCTGAATAAAATACTGAATTCTGAATGCACTGCGATCGAAAATACATTTTATAGAGAGAAGCTTTGAATAGTTTTATATTACTTACTTAGTATTTACGTTATTATAACTTTTTTTCAAGAAAGACTTTAGGCAACCATGCCGATGCCAAAGCTGAATTTTGAAGCTGAAATTCATATTCTAGAGTCGGAATTGCATGAATTTAACGAGTAATATACAAATTCTGATCTATCAGATTATTTTATTTTTCAAAACGATCTGTAAGAATGACTCAATTTCAATTCAATCTGATTTTTCAGAAATGTGTAAGATAAGGGTCTCGAAATTCAGTTTTTTTATTCAGAAACAATTCAGATCGAGATGCAACATAAATGTTGCCGATAGTAGAAATAAATTGTCGGTCCCGGTTGCATCAATCGTCAGACCATGTCGGAGGCCTTTAGGCGGTCTAAAAACTCCAACACCAAGGTTGACCACTGACCTACTCAAACTTAATTATCCCCAAATCCCCACAGGAACAGGTATACTGATGGTAAAACCACTAAAACATCCAGTTATATATCAAACTAGCAGCGCCCCGCGGTTTTACCCGCGTTGTGCCTGTTCCCGTAGGAATTTCGGGATGAAAAATAGCCTATAACCTTCCCCTTGAATGTGGCTATCTATTACAAAAAGAATTATTACCGATTACAGATTACCTCGAACATACAAACAAACAAACTTACAAATTTTACCTCTTTATAATATTAGTATATTAGTATTAGTATCAGTACATTAGTATTAGTATTAGTATGTCAGTATTAGTATAAGTATAGATATAAAAACCCAAAAACCTATAATTTTCATCTGGAATCGATTCCACGGTTATCCATTTATCAATAAAGAGTATAAAATGTTATCGTTCCATTACTTTGTTAGTTAATCGACCTTGTAACGGTTTAATGGAAAATATCGTCTAAATTTCCATAGACAATATTCAAAACCCAGCCAAGTGCGAGTCGGACACTCACAAGAAGGGTTCTGTACCATGATTTATAGAAAATGGCATAAAATCACGTTTTTAACTTGTATGGAAGACCCACTTAAATATACCTCTATTAGGGGTTGAATTTCCCAAAATCCTTTTTTAATGCTCGCTTACGTCATGAAAGGAATCGCTAGTAAATGTCATGTTTCTAGGTACAGTAGTTTCGGCTGTACGTTGACATATAAGTCAGTGAGTCAGTCAGTCAGGTTTGATTTTTATATATATTTACTAGCCACGGCCGTTACTTGCTTTGTATCCGTTACCGAAATTTCGGGATAAAATGTATCCCATGTGTTATTCTAATGTATAACCTATATTACTGTAAAGTTTCATTCAAATCCATTGAGTAGTTTTTGCGTAAAAGAGTAACAAACATAAATACATACATCCATCCTCACAAACTTTCGCATTTTTAATATTAGTAGGAAAGGACAGGGTCTCGATTTTGGCTGTTTAAAAACGGAACCCTAAAATCGAATTCAATGTTCTCTAACGTGTTGTTAAAATGCCGAAAGGTGCAAAATTGATTTAAAACGGATTTTTTGTCCAAGTTATGGTGTTTGCGTAAAATTAATAGATTTCTTTTGTGTTTTTAATTGGGTGAAGCGTGCTTGATAGTTTATTCATTTTTTTGATAATTATATCGATCTTTTAACCCAATTAAGTTCCGAATAAACTGACATCATACTTTGAAAAGTTTTATTATATATTTTTATATTATTTACTGTTAGAACAGCGTAAAACCATTTCGATGTTCGCTAGCGTATAATATTACAGTCTATAAGAAATACGGTAGTCGGTTGTCTGCTGAATTGATGGATAATAATTTATTAATTTCCTTGTTTTATTTTGCAACTTTCACTCAAAGTGACAAAGTGAAAAAAACAACATGGTTGCACCATGTTGGTTTTTTTCACTCGCACCATTCATTTTCACTCTAAATGAAACAAAAATGAACCGTCTCGTCGTATCGTACACAAACAGAACGTTCATTCGATCGAATGCAGCCATTTTGTCTCTCGTGATTGGTCAGATTTGGCAGCCATATTGAAAAAAACTGCGGATGAGTGTTCATTTCGGCGTCATTGCAGATACATTTTGAATGTAGAATGAAAGAAAAATGAAGTATTCGATTGAAGATTCAGTTAAGTGAAACACCTGATTTCAGCTAACTGTTCTTGATATACGTAGCTTTCTTAATGGAGCACTTAGTTTTGCAAACACTGATAGCAAATGGTGCCTTTGTGATATAATTTGTACTAGCATTTAATTGAGCACAAACTGCTAGGGGTCGTGAATGTAACCCCATTTCTATACATAACAAACTCGTATATAAACAAGTAAACATAGGCCGTATAGTTAGAGAAATAGGGTTGAAAATGGAATACTGAATTAAGCTATTAGAGTTATATCAATCTTGCTCGAAATTCAGATAATCAAATTCTGTTTGTTGTACGAGATTTAATTGGTGTACTCTTTAAGCCGTGTTCACTATCGCCTTTGATGAAAATGTTAGGTTGGTTATACATTAATGGAGGAATTCTATACTAATATTATAAAACTGCTAATATATATTTTACTAGCAGCGCCCCGCGGTTTTACCCGCGTTGTGTCCATTCCTGTGGGAATTTCGGGATGAAAAATAGCCTATGTTACTCGTGGATAATGTAGCTTTCGAATGGTGAAAGAATTTTTAAAAACGATCCAGTAGTTTTTGAGCCTATTCATTACAAACAAACAAAGTTTTCCTCTTTATAATATTAGTGTAGATATTAATAAATATGTTTGTGTATGATAGTCATATTTATAAGGAAGGTAAGTAAAAGCTACTTTTCTTACCCAAATTCCTACGGGAACGGGTACAATGCGAGTAAAACCATGAAACAATATTAGTAACTCCACAATAAAGACACAACTAATGATACCATCTAAATATCTTCTTTGTTCCAAAACAAATTACATCAAACAAAACAGATTTTCAGGAATAAAATTGAATCCAAGCTTTCATTCCGAAATCTTTGAAAATTATAAACAGATAATTATTTCATTAAAATAACAAGATCTAGAAAATCTAATTTCTAAAGTTATCTAAGCAACAAAATTCAGGGAGGTACTTCAGTCCAATTTAAGTTTTCTTTGGCGCTCAAATTTCGACCACACAGGGACGTACTAAGTTTAAATAGGCACTTTTGAATTCGCCAAGAATATTATTCGGCATATTATGAACTCTGTAGGATATTATACAGTTTAATATTGTAGCAGTTAAAAGTTTAGGTTGAAAGTTTCTTGAAAATATAATGGAAAAATGTTTTGGAAGTATTAACGAAAATAGTTGCTTCACTACATACGAGGGCGGGTCAATAAGTCCGTGACTTTTGCAATAAAAGACAGTTTTTTTTATTAAAAATATATTTTATTTTTCAACGTAGTCTCCCTTGAGCTCTATACACTTTGTCCAACGCTTCTCCAATTTTTTTATCCCTTCCAAAAAATATGATTTGTCGAGGTCGTCAAAATAGGCCTTTGTTTGCGAGATGACTTCATTATTGGAGTCAAATCTTTTTCCACCAAGCCATTTCTTCAGGTTTGGGAACAAGAAGTAGTCGCTCGGAGCCAAATCTGGAGAATAGGGCGGATGAGGGAGCAATTCATAGCCCAATTCATGGATTTTGGCCATGGCAACTGCACATGTGTGCACCCTTGCATTGTCTTGGTGGAAAAGAACTTTTTTCTTGGCCAAATGAGGTCGGTTTCTTTTTAAATCGTCATTGAATCGGTCCAATAAGTTGGCATAATATTCCCCATTGATTGTTCTTCCCTTTTGAAGGTAGTCAATGTGGATTATCCCGCGTGCATCCCAAAAAACAGTCGCCATAACTTTATTGGCCGACAATCCCACCTTGGCCTTCTTTGGCGCCGATTCACCCTTTGGTCTCTGGTGTGTTGTGATGGATCCACGTTTCGTCCACGGTTACAAAACGGCGCAAAAACTCCTCCATATTACGATTAAACAATGCTAAACCTTCCTGTGAAGTTGTTACACGATTGCGTTTGTGGTCGACTGTGAGCAAACGCGGCACCCATCTTGCGGACAGCTTTCTCATGCCTAAGTGATCATTCAAAATTGAAACCACTGAGCCATGCGAGATCCCTACTTCTTCCACAATCTCTCGCACTTTCAATCTTCGGTCGGCCAACACCATATCGTGAATTTTTTCGAATGTTTTGGGTGTAGAGACCTCAACTGGGCGTCCAGGACGCTCGGCATCTTTAGTGCTTGTACGGCCACAACGAAATTCAGTAAACCACTTTTTTACCATGGAAATCGATGGTGCAGAGTCCCCATAGTATTTATCAAGCTTTGCCTTGGTCTCGGTAATGTTTTTTTTTCGCAAGAAATAATGCTTAATAAGCACACGAAATTCACTTTTGTCCATTTTCTCGTCAAATTAGTGAGTAGTCTGATAAAGATAGCTGTAAAACACAAACTAACTGACGCAGCAAGTTCAAATTTTCAGAGGAGTCAACTGACAGATGCCTGTTGACGGGACCAGTATTATTGTTTCAGTAAAGAGGTCGGAAATTTAAAAAGTCACGGACTTATTGACCCGCCCTCGTAGTATAAAACAAAGTCGCGTCTGTTTGTCTTCTGTTTGTCTGTCTGTATGCTTAAATCTTTAAAATTACGCAACGGATTTTGATGCGGTTTTTTGTAATAGGTAGAGTGATTCAAGAGGAAGGTTTTTATGTAAAAAAAATCCCGAAATTCCCACGGGAACGGGCACAACGCGGGTAAAACCGCGGGGCGCTTTTAGTAGTTAAATAAAAAAATAGTTAGTTGTTTGAGAAAAGCTTACTAGCAACATTTCAGCTATCAAATGGTTTGTCCCTTTCTGACATACGCTATTTTCCAAAGAGCAAAAGAGACGAAACACTCACTAACAGTGTTTTAGTTAGAGAGCGTTATCTAAAAACTAACGATCGTACTCAGAGACGTTAAATTCTTCCTTAGTAAGATTAACCGAGTGATTTTGACCTGCAATGTATGAAACATTACGTCAATTTGTAAGTCTGTAATGTCTCTGAAGATCAGTACTGGAGAATTTGGCATAATCACCACGCTAGCCAAATGCGGATTGGCGATCTGAAACCCGAGCCATGTTTGAAAAGTAGGAAACATGTGTCTATTACCTAAATAGACTTTGAGTACTATGACACAGTGGCACAGTGGTAGTGAGAGCGCTTACTGTGTCGGGGGTTGCGGGTACAATTCCCGCCCGGAGTCAACAATACGTGCAGACATAGTTGTTGGCGACGACGTCTGGGTGTCAATTATTATATTCTTATAAAGTATTTGTGTATGTATAAGTAGTAGTATCAGTTAATAAGATTCCATAACTCAAGCGTAGAGCTTACTTTGGGTCTAATTAACCGTGTGTGAATTTGTCCAGGTATATTTATTTATTTTATTTATTGAACTAGCCATCTCCCCACTCCCTAACTCTAAAAAACTAACTTCTAGTGCGATTACAGTCTTTCCTCGCATGCAACATGCGTTAACAGCTACAGCCTCCGTGGTCTTGTGGTTCGAGCGATCAGCTCACGATCCGGAGGTTCCGGGTTCGATTCCCGGTGGGGACAACAATATCTCACAAAAATCTCTTTGTGAGACTGTCCTCAGTTTGGTTAGGGCATTGCAGGCTGATTCACCTGATTGCCCGAAAAGTAAGATGATTCCGTGCTTCGGAGGGCACGTTAAGCCGTCGGTCCCGGTTACTATTTATACGGATAGTAGTCGTTACATGAGCCATGTCAGAGGCCTTTGGCGGCTCAATAACTCTGACACCAGGGTTGGTCTGGTTGACCATCCACTCGATGAAGAAGAAGACAGCTACAACATTTGTTGGGCTTGTCTGTGTCTAACAAACCAGTCTATCTAAAGACTGTTTCCGCCTTATAAATTAACGTTCTGTAACTAAAACACTCTTATAAAGTGTTTTGTCTCTTTTGCTCTTCGGAAAATAGCGTGTGTCAGAAAGTGACAAACCTTTGATAGCTAAAATGTTCTTAAAGGTACTGACAGACGTGCTCAAAAAAAGCATGCTAATAAGCTTGCTTAAAATTAGCATGCTCTGCAAACTGTTCACATTTGCCAGAAATAAGCATGCTTGTTTTAATTAATTACATCAATTAATTGCATAAAACATGTTCAGACGTGCTCGGATGACGCCCCCCCCTACCCGCGCCTCAGGTAGCATGCTCGAAAATCAAACGTTGTTTGATTTTTGAGCATGCTCTAAATAAGCATGCTCATTACATTACACACGTGCTACTAATGAGCACTTGCTCAATAAAAGCATGCTTATGTGCTAGTAATGAGCACGTCCGACAGTACCTTAATACGCGTTTATTAGTATGGCCCTACATCTTTAAACTTTAATGTGTTCAAAGAAGAAATTATGTTCTAGTATCTTGAAAGTCTAGAAAGTTTCATCAAAACAAAGCGACACCATATTTTTTCAGTGTGAAAAATATTTCAAACACGATTAATTCAAAATGAATCCACAAGCAAACTATCACAAACCCAAGCTTATCTTTGATAAGGATTATCCTTTATCTCATTCATAGTCAGTTGTGAGATAGAAAAACGCTTTTCTTTATCAAGTTTCATTAGAAAAGCTTCGCCCCTTCCCTGCCCCTACTCGCCCCTCTTTGCCCCACTTGCCCCTGTTTGAGTCCTTAATCCACATCTTTGTAAGAAGACGTCGATCAGTTAAGATCACCGGTTTAAGTTAATAGCGTTCACAAGACGGTTATTTGAAAAGTTTTCATTGGAATTTTGTGTTTTTTAAACGTTTTGGTCCCGGGGTAGGAATGGCGTGATGCTCGATAAATTTTTTGGGGCTTAAGGGAATGTTTACTATGATTATTCGTTAAGGAAGATTTGATCCAGTTTTTTTAATATAAATAACAGACCTATATCAAGTTGAGAGTAAGTATAAAGTTAAAGTAATTGTAAAGCTAAGAAAGGTAAAGTAAGTAGTAGCCTGTAATGTCCCACTGCTGGGCAAAGGTTTCTTATATCACTGAAGATATCAGTACAAAAAATATCTTTACCGCAACATTGTATAACACAGCACTTAAAAGAGAGGTAGGGCACGAAAGTGGAGAAGCCTTTGTCCAGCAGTGGGACATATCAGGCTTAATATGATAACTAATAATAGTAACAACCTCAAATTGTACGAAAACCTCCTTCTAATTTTGAAGTCGGTCAAAACAGGGTTCGAGATCTAATTCCAAGAAGATGATAGAATTCAACTCTTCAAAGCTTAAACCTAAAACATAATCACCAATTTTTAGTCCGCTAACATTACTCAGTCACCCAAACGACTTTGGTATTCTTTCGAAACAAAAAATGCATCTTTTTCTATTTGCAATGCAGAAATCTGTCTTAATGACGATGTCGCAACTGGGATATTACATGTTCATTATAAGGTAGTGTGCTGAGATGGACGGAAAGTAGAAAATTCATTCATTTATTCCGAGTAGGTTAGTGGCCATCTCTGGTGTCGGAGTATCGCTACTGGGATCTACATGTTCATTATTAGGTAGCGTGCTGAGATGGACGGAAAGTAGAAAATTCAGTCATTTATTCCGAGTAGGTTAGTGGCCATCTCTGGTGTCGGAGTATTTATACCGTCGAAGGCCTCCGATATGGTCTGACGATTGATACAACCGGGACCGACTTCTTAACGTGCCCTACGAAGCACGGTAGCGCTCATATAGAAATGCCACTGTTAGCCACCCATCTAAGAAGGGGCTGAGCTGCACGTTGCTTAACAATCGCAATATAACATCGCTTAGTCAAACTACGCCACGAGTGCTATAGTAGAAAATTAAGTGTCGTTGACATTTCTGAAGATATTTCTGAAGACGGGATTGTCTTTGGAATTCGTTTCAATGAATGCAATGAATTGACAGGTGTATTTTTATATTTCTATAAGTAAAATTAAACCAAGTACCTAAAGTAAACTAAAAAACAAAAAAAATAATATATAAATGTATATAATATGTTAGTTCGTAAGGTATTTATGTAAATTAGAATGTAAGCTATATTTTATTTTACAGTGAATACTGGTATAGGTGGTGATGTCTCAATAACTGGGCCAAATATATCATGTAGCTTTATTCGAAAATAAATAAATGAATTTAATTAAATTGAAAAATGTAACAGTCGCTCCTCTTGCCACAAAGCGCACACCCTTAAAAACTGTAAAAAAATAATTGTAACATCTTAATGACGGTCATTCGGTTCAGGACATAGTTTATATTGTAATGAAAGCTTTGTTCTTTATTTGCAATTCACTTGATGGATTCTTTAAGTGTTGGAAGAATTAAAAATGAATAATAATTTAGGGAATATGTATATTTTGCACAATATTTGCAGTCTATTAGATAGTTTTCTTACTTATGTTAAGAATATTGCAGACTATGGTCTGAGAGCCTTTAAATAAACGCGTATTAAGAACATATGCTATCAAAATAATGTTTCGTCACATAATTTCTATCTTCTTCTACCTAACCCCAATAAACTACAGTTAAGTTCAAGTTAACTGCGTCACATGATGTTAAGTGCACAATTCATAAAGAAAAACATACATTATTCACATTTATAACCATATTCACAGCAATGGTATTGTTTAGCGCTATCTTTACTGCTTTCCTTAGACCAAATAAAACTGACAGAGCCAACAATGTAGCTAGTGAAAATTACACCTAGTAAGGAAGAACTACACTCAGTAAATTTTCTTAGACTTATAAAACTGACGGAGCCGACAATGTAGTGAAGCTTGAGGAAATTACACCTTTTGCTCTGTATGTGTTAAGTTCAAAAAGATTAGTGTCCTACAGATTAAAACAAGGAAAGATTGTAGAGCTAAGATTCACGCCAAGATAAATGTCTAACTTCGTTTTTCTTTTGTCTAAAGTCATTTTTCCCGCTCTATTTCTATATTAAGAAAAGAGATCGTCTTTGGTTTACATCTTATGTCCACTGGACTGACAATATACATATGTGCCACCTTCAGAAACATATTGGAAATGTTACTATCGGTCACCAATCCAAGGGTCTCGGATATTACGCCACAAACACTACATAATATATTATTATATTCATACATTAACAAACAATTTACACCTAATCTTATGATAATCTCGAGAAATTCTTTTTACACCATTACCTACAAGGCTTCACCTTACTTTTGACATGGTCTTGAGCTTTTATTTAGTCTAAGTCGGGTTCTGTATGAAAATGTATGAGCTTTGTGCCATAACGATGAATAATTTAAGATTCAAGTCATTACTAGGGATGTATGTGAATGGAACTGTTGTATGAAGATTG
The DNA here is from genome assembly GCA_963082685.1 of Cyclophora albipunctata. Classification (NCBI taxonomy): domain Eukaryota; kingdom Metazoa; phylum Arthropoda; class Insecta; order Lepidoptera; family Geometridae; genus Cyclophora; species Cyclophora albipunctata. Next base: position 2,464,627 of record OY720139.1, on the reverse strand, counting down.
TTTAATGCTTTGTATTGTTTGTTTGTTCCGTAACTATTGTTGATATTGAGCGAGTTTATAAGCTACTACATAATAATCTTTAAAAAAAAGTAATGTTCCTACTGCTGGGCTAAGTGCTTGTCCACGTTGAAAGCGCGGGCGCGGGCGCGGTGGAGGGCGCGGGAAACGTTGCGAGCTCGTGTTCACGTTAACCGCCAGGCGTTCGCGCGAGTGTGACGTATTGTCAGAGGTCGTAAACATATCAGGAAACATTATACTAAATGAAACGGGTCTGTATCGCGTTAGATTATTTAGCGTATTTTAGTAAAATACGTACCCGACGTTTCGAGCGGATTACACCGCTCGTGGTCACGGGATAACTCTCCAGCAATTTCCTTCCATAGCCTTATTAAAAACATTTCTATTCATATGATGACTGTGTTTACTTTGCCAAATAGGAGTTCTAGCCTGAACAGCACTAATAAACTCTTCTGTATTGAACGACATGATAAAAACGCGCTATCGTTTCTAGCGGCAAGTTCAAACTGGTTGAACTTACCTGACGTCGCGAGTAAATCGCGCGCGCCACCGCTAGTTTGACGTGAACACACACAAACGTCTTAAGCGTTTGAAATTGGAGCGAGCGCGCCGCACGCGCTAGTCGCTAGTTAGCTCGCTACTTACACCGCACGTGCGTTTTGAACGTGAACACTTGGAAATCACGTCATATGTTTGATATTTCGTGACCGCGCCCGCCACCGCGCCCGCGAGTCAACGTGGGCAAGCACAAAGGCCTCTCATCCCACTGAAGATATCAGTACAGTGAGGAGGATAAGGCATAATCACCGAACCTGCGAAATGCAGGTTGGTGATCTAAAACCCGAGCTATGTTTGAAAAGTAGGAAACATGTTTTCACTCGACCCGGGAATTGAACCCGGGACCTCAGTCTTGGCAGGCGAGTGCACATACCACTAGACCACCGAGGCGATGAATATGTACTTTGTAAAACACTTTGTTTTTGGAAAATCTGCCTTATTGGTCTCAATTAAAACTCTTTTAAAAATATGTTGATAATACAGGCTATGAGAATGTAGCAAAAACTTTCACTCATATAATATCCTAAGCTTTTAACTGAACAAAAGCTCTTAACAAGATGGCGCTCAACTTAAAAAGCTTAAAAACAAAAGAGTCTTAATATCATTCATTTATCTAATCGCTAATAAGACCAATACAAAAACGGTATCGGATACGAATTTTTATAAACAATAGCTTAACCAACACGAGAAAAACTTTTAAAAGTCTCAAACCACTCAAAAGTAAACCTTAAAATCATAAGAATAGAGGTTACGGTATGGTTAGAAGAGGTCAATATAAACTGGTTATCTATAAAGGCCAAACAAAAGATGTCATAGATAAAATCGAAATTCTTCATAAATCAATTGAGAAAATAATATTGATTACCGATCGGCTTGGCACAGGAAACGGTAGTACTGTTTCGTTTTAGAGATCCGCGGGTTAAGATTATAAACGGGAACGTAATTAACTGCTTTTCTTTCTTTCATCGAGTGGATGGTCACCCTGACCAATCCTGGTGTCAGAGTTATTGAGCCGCCAAAGGCCTCTGACATGGCTCATGTAACGACTAAAGTAACCGGGACCGACGGATTAACGTGCCCTCCGAAGCACGGAATCATCTTACTTTTCGGGCAATCAGGTGATTCAGCCTGCAATGCCCTAACCAAACTGAGGACAGTCTCACAAAGAGATTTTTGTGAAACATTGTCCTCAGTCCTCGAATTAACTGCTGTTAATGTCAATGTCTATATGAAAGTAAGTATGTTCAATAAATTACGGCTGTCGGTCCCAAACACTTATAAATATGAAAGATAAGGTAAAGTTGGTTAGTGGCCAACCCTGGTGTCGGAGTTTTAAGACCACCTTAAGGCCTTTGGTATGTTCTAACGATTGAAACAACCCGGGGTTGAGCCGGGTATTTTTTTTATTAATCACTACATAGTATAAAACAAAGTCGCTACTTTTGTCTGTTTATTTGTTTGTAATGCTTAAATCTTTAAAATTACGCAACGGATTTTGATGCGGTTTTTTGTAATAGGTAGAGTGATTCAAGAGGAAGGTTTTTATGTAAAAAAAATCCCGAAATTCCCACGGGAACGGGCACAACGCGGGTAAAACCGCGGGGCGCTGCTAGTAATTTATAATTGACTAAACCAATTTGTACTATTTTAGATTGCCGACCCACTTAGATTTCTAGTATTTAGAAAAGCATTAGCCTGTCCCACTGTTCGGCAAAGGCCTCTCATTTCACCGAAGATAACGCGACTATACTACTAATACCAGTTGAAACGGTATTTGAAAATAAAAAAAAATTTTAATTGAAACTACGTTTACGAATACACTTCGCTTTTATTTTACATTTTTATCTGACGTTTTTATTTGACATCACCTTTCTATTCAGAATGAGCTTTTCGCTTAAACTTAAAAAAACCAGTCATAAAAAAAAAATAACTACAGAACCCTCAATACCTTCGCCTCCCTCTTAACCTTTACCACTGCTATTGTACCAATCTTTTAGAATGCGATGTTTTGTATTCTGTGACAGTGCTTAATTGCTCCAATACCGTGCCCCAGGCTTTTGGAAGCTTTGTTTTAATTACAAAGCCTTAAAATTCTCACATTTTTTTCAATATTTATGACACTTAATAAACAGTGTTTGATGGTGTAACGTCCTAACTCAGAGACGCCGAATGCTTCCTTAGCAAAGATAGCAGGGCCCAGGTTACCTGCGTTGTGTCCATTCCTGTGGGAATTTCGGGATGAAAAATAGCCTATGTTACTCGTGGATAATGTAGCTTTCGAATGGTGAAAGAATTTTAAAAACGGTCCAGTAATTTTTGAGCCTATTCATTACAAACAAACAAAGTTTTCCTCTTTATAATATTAGTGTAGATTTTATGAGTGATTTAGACGTTATGTTTGAACAAATACTTCAATTAGTTAAGTGACAATTTAATAATTACCTTCTTCTGAGAGGCCTAGGCACAACAGTGGAACATTACAGGCAAATACATTTTAGTTTTACAAACCAGACTTTAGTTAGACTATGACGGAGGCCTTTGGGCGGTCTAAAAACTCCTACACAAGGGTTGACCACTAACCTACTTGAACTTACTTTGCCATAGAGTTACGACTATTTATTACTATTTATTGGAACGAAGTTCCTTATCGCGCGTTGCGAAAGGGGGCTAGACGGAACAAATGGTAACGACATTTTTTAGGCCAGAGAGGGACAGACAGAGAAACTTGCGCACGCCAGAGAGAGACAGACAGAGTAACATGCGCGAGAGAGACAGACAGAGAAACTGTTTCTCTGTCTCTCTCTCTCTCTCTCTCTCTCTCTCTCTTATAGAAAGCAAGCTAGATATTTTCGTTTCGTCTTTCTATTTCGCATTGAACAGTGTGGTATCACGACGATTATTTTTGTTGATCTTCTATAATATAAAAATGAATCGCAAAATGTGTTGGTAAGCGCATAACTTCAGAACGACTGCACCAAATTGGAAGATTCCTTTTTTAATGTGTTCCTTATTGTCAGGACAAGGTTTTTATACGAGAAAAATAAGGAATAAAAATCTCAAAATTCCCACGGGAACGGGGGCGCTGCGGGTGAAACCGGGGGGCACAGCTAGTAATAAATAAACTTCGTTCCATCCGGGTGTCCCTTGACACCTCTCAAGTTTTTTAATTTACAGCATCACCTCAAAGTGCTCAATTGATTTTGATTTATAGTTAATTGGAAATCATATTCAATAAAGTATTTAACACTTACAAGTTCCAATTAATTTCAATATCTTTGGCAGCTATCAATAGGTTTTTAATTAATTATAGTATGCCTAGCATTTAACAAAGAAGTATTGTGTCGATAATTAAATCGTGTCTATTGTTATTTTCAAACTAGCAGCGCCCCGCGGTTTTAACCACGTTGTGCCCGTTCCTGTGGGAATTTCGGGATGAAAAGTAGCCTTCCCGTTGAATGTGTCTATCTACTACAAAAAGAATTATTCAAATCGGATTGGTAGTTTCTGAGATTAGCGCGTTCAAACAAACAAACAAACAAACTTACAAATTTTACCTCTTTATAATAATTAGTATTAATAAATTGTTATACGATTTCGTTGCCTGACTTCAAAAAAGGAGGATAAGCTTTTATTTGGTTTCGCCTTTCTCGTTTGGTCTTGATGACAGTGCATGATATAAGAAAAAATATATTTAAATACTAGCTGCGCCCTGCGGTTTCACCCGCGTTGTACCCGTTCCCGCGGGAATTTCGGGATGAAAAATAGATGTTGTCCGATTCTCAGGCCTACCCGATATGCACACAAAATTTTATGAGAATCGGTCGAGCCGTTTCAGAGGAGTTCAACCACGGTACCCGTTCCCGCGGGAATTTCGGGATGAAAAATAGATGTTGGCCGATTCTCAGACCTACTCAATATGCTCACAAAATTTCATGAGAATCGGTCATGCCGTTTCGGAGGAGTACGGGAACGAACATTGTGACACGAGAATTTTTTATATAAGATTTCCGGACAAATTCACATACAGTAATTATACCCAAACTAAAATTTCGAAAAAATCTTTCGTTAAGATAATATTAATAGTAAGGAAAACATATTAAAATAACTAAATCTAGACAAACAATTTAATCCCCATTTTCCCAACTCCAGGCAAAAACTAATTACCCCAAAAAACTGGCAACACCTCCAAACTATAATTAGGCAACCAATTACAGATTAAAGGGTAATCAAAAGTTGTAGATGGCAACACAGAAATCTGTGGAAGATATTTGTGTGAAGGTGTAATTTGTAAAATTACTACTTTCCTGTACATTGCGTGCTTTCTGATTTTAGCCTCATTTCTTATATTATATTTTGAGCATTATATAACATAACTAGTTTATAAGGAAAACGGTTGGCAGATATGTAGTTAATGATATTACGTTGGTATTGGGAATTTATTTTATCCTACATTATATATTTGGTGACCGAATGTGGGTTTCCTTTCGGTCGTGATGGTAACTACGTTTCGTAACCAGTTACGAATTTACGTAACCAGTTACAAACTGAAAAAATCGGCTTTTTTATATGTATTATAATTGTAGTATAGCCTGTAATGTCCCACTGTTGGGCAAAGGCCTCTCGTCTCACTGAAGATATCAGTACAGTGAGGAGGTTTCAGGCGTAATCACCACGCTTGCCTAATGCGGGTTGGTGATCTCAAACCCGAGCCATGTTTGAAAAGTAGGAAACATGTTTTCGCTCGACCTGGGAATTGAACCCGGGACCTTAGTCTTGGCAGGCGAGTGCACATACCACTAGACCACCGAGGCGTTATTATAATTGTAGTTTGGAATAATTATACGAGTATTTGACGGCACAAAAGTTTTACAAAGATTTTCCTTACAAAGTTAAAAGAAACTTCAAATGTCGTTAACTTTAATGCTGAGGATACACGGCGACACTGACACTCATCACAAATGTCGACACTAGTGTAGATTGCGTCCTCATGGTAAGCAATTTTACTGCAACTAAGTGTCGCGGCAGTGGACACACACAGACATTCGATGTATACATTGAGTGTCTGATGTCAAGTGTCGCCGTGTATCCTCAGCTTAAGCGAGAGTACTATCTGCGAGTTAGTCAGTTTGACAGATAGTGTACAGCAGCTCGCAGTTTGTAAACTGGAACAATGTCAACAACACTCGGCCACTACTTGAACGGGTGGCTGATAGGGGCATTTCTATCTGAGCGCTACCGTGCACAGTTTTTGGTCCTTGTTATTTCAATCGTTAGACCATATCAGTGGCCTTGAGGCGGTCTTAACCTCCGACACCAGGGTTGACCACTAACCTACTCGACTTAACATTTTTAGTCGTCTCGCAACAACAATATACACTCGCCCCAAACATATAAAGTTCACTTTCCCTTCAACGTGTACAAAAACGCATTTCCGCGTTAACCCACAATACTGCAAACCAGCTAAAAATTGCAACACAAAATATGATATGAAACCTCATACCAAATGCATTACTGGAATGTCAACGCATATTAATTTCAATAACTCCACGTATCGATAACGTATCGATAAAATAAATCTATATGCATCGGTATAATATCGATATTTGCGGTTACATCGGCAACCGGTTAACCATACCGGTTACCGCGAATTTTAGTTTAAACACTTAACAATGAATTTAATTTTACTGTAATAGTAACCGAATTTGGTTGGTGCTGAAAAATGGACTATTTTAAATAATACGATGCTCTTTGTATGGTTGAAATGAAGTATTTAAACTGGTTTGAAATGGACAACACTATTGGTTTAAAAAGCATCTGTTTTACTGTAAACCGAATTCAATAGAAGGTTTTCAATTTGTTTAAGTTTTGTTAGTTAAATCATATTTCAAACGTTTATTAACAGACTAGCAGCGCCCCGCAGTGTTACCCGCGTTATACCCGTTCCCGAGGGAATTTCGGGATAAAATGTATCCCATAATATATTCTGATGTATCTATACTAATGTTATAAAGAGGTAAATTTATTAAGTTTGTTTGTTTATTTGTATGTTCATCCTTTGTTTGTACCTATATGCATCCTCGCAAACTTTCTCATCTATCTATATAATAAAAATTAATTGCTGTTCGTTAGTCTGTTTAAAACTCGAGAACGGCTGAACCGATTCGGCTATATTTGGTCTTGAAATATTCATGAAAGTCAAGGGAAGGTTTTAAAGGTAAGCAATGACGGAATAAATGCGGGTGGAAGCGCAGGGCACAGCTAGTTTATAATATTAGTAGGACTCATGACATACATATACATCTTGTTATGACTTCGTCTTCTATTAATCTGGACAGATCAAGCCGACTCCAATTACCCTGATTAGGAGTGCCTTCGTAACCCAAGAACGATTGTCTTAAATTTCACGTAATGAACCCATTTATTCGATAAACGCCATGTTTCAGAAATACGGGCAAGCAAAATGGAGGACGAAGCGGTCTGTTTAGTGTAGGTAATGGTTGGCATTTGTACAGTAGTATAGTTTACGAATCGATTATTATTTATTTGATAAGCCCGTTGGCACAGTAGCAGTGAGGGCGCTTACTGTGTCGGGGGTTGCGGGTTCGATACAAAGGAGTCAACAATATGTGAAGACATAGTTGTTGGTGACGACGTCTGGGTTTCAATTATATATTCTTGTAAAGTATTTGTGTATGTATATGTAGTAGTATCAGTGAGTTAGATTCCATAATACAAGCTTAAAGCTTAGTTTTGGTCTAATTAACCGTGTGTGAATTTTTCCGGGGTGTATTTATTTATTTATTATTGGAAGGTATTAATTAATTTTCTAATATTGATAAAGGTGTTGTTTCTTATTCTTCCTCATCGAGTGGATGGTCAACCTGACCAATCCTGGTGTCAGAGTTATTGAGCCGCCAAAGGCCTCTGACATGTCTCATGTAACGACTACTATCCGTAGAAAGTAACCGGGACCGACGGCTTAACGTGATATGATGATAACATTTTGATATTGTATGTTATGTAATTTTTAAAGTAAATAATGTCACCTGCTTGCTGTTGGTATTTGACAAAAGCGCTTTAAAAGATTTGTTTATAGTAAAATATTTTCATGCGCTTCTCAAAAGTAAACAGAGTGATTTAATAGAAAGGATTATAGCTTTTATATCCTAGAAATCTTAAGTTACATTCAACTAAATCAAACCTTGATTAACCGACTTGAAAAAAGATTGCCTCTTGCAGATGGTATAATGCACTGCTGAAGAGGTTATTTTTTTATTTTTGGTGTGTTCGAACGAATTGCTGAAATTACTACTCCGATTTGAATAATTCTTTTTGCAAAGGATAGCCACATTCAAAAGGAAGGTCATCATCCCAAAAATCCCACAGGAACGGGCATATATCAGATAAAACCGGGGGCGCTGCTAGTTATCAGTTGAGTATAGAAGAATGCCCAAAAGGTTAGCCAACCTCTACGCCTGTGAGTCTCGTTACATTCACAAGAAATCTGTCTCTATCACCGATGTTTATTTTATTTCTCCTCTCATTACTGAAATACGGGCTTCGGGAATAATACAATGACAGGTAAAAGTCATACTTAATTAAGGGTATTTAGACGATTCCGTGCTTCGGAGGGCACGATAAGCCGTCGGTCCCGGTTACTTTCTACGGATAGTAGTCGTTACATGAGCCATGTCAGAGGCCTTTGGCGGCACAATAACTCTGACACCAGGATTGGTCAGGTTGACCATCCACTCGATGAAGAAGAAGAAGACAAGCCCGTTGGCACAGTGGCAGTGAGAGCGCTTACTGTGTCGGGGTTGCGGGTTGGATTTCCGCCCGGAGTCAGTAGAGTGAGCGAGTAGAGTTTTAATGAGTGATTTTATATCGACACTAGCAGCGCCCCGCGGTTTTACCCGCGTTGTGCCCGTTCCCGTGGGAATTTCGGGGTTTTTTTACATAAAAACCTTCCTCTTGAATCACTCTACCTATTACAAAAAACCGCATCAAAATCCGTTGCGTAATTTTAAAGATTTAAGCATACAGACAAACAGACAAACAGACACGAAACAGAGACGACTTTATTTTATACTATGTAGTGATGTAATGTATGAAAAATTACGTAATTTTGAATTTAAACTACGTTTTCTGATGCCCACAACTTCTGTGACCACGGTTCCTGTAAAGGGGCAAAAAAAATAAAATAAAAGCAAATTGTATCCGGAAACGTAGTTTGAAGTATGTATTAGTGTTCGTTTAAACTTAAGAAACCAGTATTACGTCATTAGTTAAGTGTCAATTTAAAGAATGTATCTGAGCGTGGCAGTAACAAACTACATAGGCCACTTTTAATCCCGAAATTCCTTCGGGAACGGGGAGAAACGAAGAGAATAGTATCTTATGCAAACAATAAAATAATATAATGCATTTTATTTGCGTCGAAATCCATTCAAATGTTAAAAGAATTTATGAAGCATTCTTTTCAGTTTAATTCCTTTGTTTTAAGGTTTGAAATAGCTTGAATCAAATACTACACTATCAATATTATTCTAAACCTAATTTAATAAACTTTAATCACTAAGAAATACAGTTCAATATCGCTTGTTAAGTTAAAATAATTACTTATCTATATGTGGACAAAAATAAAAGATTTTATTACAACGGAATAGGGTTGAAAGTTGTATAATTTTAATGATATTTTATCATTTCCGCAGTCATTACTTCACAGGATGTTAGAAAGATATAATTTTGTTGTAATTCATTGCACTTTAATATTTCTGATATTGAGATTCTATTTCAATACATTGGGATTGGTACATTACTAGAATGGGTTACCAATAAAGACTTTCTTTGAGCGCTACCGTGCCAGCGAATCCTACTATGCCATAAGATCGAAAACCTAAAAGCCTTTGTATATACTGATACTATCTTTTATAACGCACTAGCTGTGCCCCGCGGTTTCACCCGCAGCGCCCCCGTTCCCGTGGGAATTTTGAGATTTTTATTCCTTATTTTTCATAAAAACCTTGTCCTGACAATAAGGAACACATTAAAAAAGAATCATCCAATTTGGTGCAGTCGTTCTAAAGTTATGCGCTGACCAACACATTTTGCGATTCATTTTTTTAATACCTATAGAATTGGTGGTCTAGTGGTATGTGCATTCGTCTGCCAAGACTAATGTCTCGGGTTCAAATCCTTGGTCGAGCGACAAACATATTTCTTACTTTTCAAGCATGCCTCGGGTTTCACCAATCCGCAGTAGACGTGTGGAGATTATGCTTAATCCTCCTCACTGTACTGTATCTTCAGTGAGATGAGAGGCCTTAAATTAGCCTGTGTGTATTAGCCTGTTAAATCCCACTACTGGGCAAAGGCCCAGTAGTGGGATTTAACAGGCTAATACTTCAGTCAAACCACGCCTTGTACTCGAAGTATAATCTTAGTTTCCTTCATTATTAATAACTAGCAGCGCCCCGCAGTTCTTTCCGCGCTGTGCCTATTCCCGTGAGGATTTCGGGATGAAAAATAGCATATAACTTTCCGTTGAATGTGGCTATCCTTTACAAAAATAATAATTCGAATCGGATTTGTATTTTTTGAGATCAGCGTGTTTAATCCAACAAAAAAATTGATCACCTTTAATATATTAGTATCGATCATCAATCAATGAGAGCTATTGACAAGCCCGTTGGCACAGTGGCAGTGAGAGCGCTTACTGTGTCGGGGGTTGTGGGTTCGATTCCCGCCCGGAGTCAACAATATGTGCAGACATAGTTGTTGGCGACGACGTCGGGGTGTCAATTATATATTCTTATAAAGTATTTGTGTATGTATACGTAACAGTATCAGTGAATTAGATTCCATAACACAAGCTTAGAGCTTACTTTGGGTCTAATTAACCGTGTGTGAATTTGTCCGGGTATATTTATTTATTAATTCATTTATTTATTGTGTACAAAACACTAGTAATGCCTATTAATATTAATACCTATACTTCAGTTAGTAGTTCACTTGATCTTTGACTCAGATGGGTGTGAACGTATTAGTAAGCTATTCATCCTTGTTCTCAATCCAGTGAAGGTAGGTTTTGAAATCGTCTAGAATTCTAGATACTGGAAATTAAATGTTAACTTTGACTCATACTTGTTCACTATAGATGGTATTAAGGCAGACGATAGTTATAGGAATCGTAAGAAGGCCGCTACCTATATGTATATCATCTTATATATAAAATTCTCGTGTCACAGTGTTCGTTCGCGTACTCCTCCGAAACGGCTCGACCGATTCTCATGAAATTTTGTGAGCATATTGAGTAGGTCTGAGAATCGGCCAACGTCTATTTTTCATCCCGAAATTCCCGCGGGAACGGGTACAACGCGGGTGAAACCGCGGGGCGCAGCTAGTAATATACCTATATCATATAATAATATAATATAATATACTCGGACAAATTCACTCACGGTTGATTACACCCAAACTAAGCTATAAGCTAGTATCATGGAATCTAACTCACTGATACTACTACATATACATACACAAATACTTTATAAGAATATAAATTTAATATTATCATACTTGTTTACTTGAATTATATTATTGGGGATGATAGGTAAATGAATCGTAATATCGTACTTTAAAAAGCCACTATGTATATAAACAGCTCGCAGCGCCCCGTGGTTTTACTTGCGTTGTGTCTATGTCTGTGGGAATTTTGAGATAAGATATAGTACTGTAAAGTTTCATCCAAATCCGTCCAGTAGTTTTTTCGTGAAAGAATAACATACATACATATATCCTTACAAACTTCCACATCACTACAAAGTATAAAACAAAGTCGCTATTTTTGTCTGTTTGTTTGTCTGTTTGTCTGTATGCTTAAATCTTTAAAATTACGCAACGAATTTTGATGCGGTTTTTTGTAATAGGTAGAGTGATTCAAGAGGAAGGTTTTTATGTATAAATATTCCCGATATTCCCACGGGAACGGGCACAACGCGGGTAAAACCGCGGGGCGCTGCAAGTCTATAATATTACTAAGACTGGAGCAGTCAACGCATATTCCACGCAACAATCAACTTACTGTAATTAGTACCTTAGTATAAAGCAATAGGATTGTATAAAATCTCCTATCTATACTAATATTATAAAGCTGAAGAGTTTGTTTTGTTTGTTTGTTTGTTTGTTTGTTTAAACGCGCTAATCTCAGAAACTACTGAACCGATTTGAATAATTCTTTCACTGTTAGATAGTCTATTTATCGAGGAAGGCTATAGGCTACATTTTATCCCGAAATTCCCACGGGAACGGGCACAACGCGGGTAAAACCGCGGGGCGCTGCTAGTTGATTAATATTTGTCCGTTTCTCGCTCCACATCAATGGACAGGCACCCTTAGGCGTTGTCCTAATAGAACGCGAATGCGCGATGCGAGCGATGCGACCATCGCGTGTTTCAAACAAACATTTGAGTCGCGCGACCGCGTCGTGCGATTGTCAGTTAGGACACCTATTAGAGTTCAATATGTTTGATCGCGCGTTCGTACGAGTAAAATTCGCGCGAACTTACGATGATCGCGCATTCGCGTTCTATTAGGACAACGCCTTAGAGTTCAATATGTTTGATCGCGCGTTCGTACGAGTAAAATTCGCGCGAACTTACGATGATCGCGCATTCGCGTTCTATTAGGACAACGCCTTATAGTCCATTTACTGAATAATTTCAAGGATAACCAAATTGACCCAACACCAACTAGATTCTAAGTGAACGGACAAATTCTTCGTCTCCTTTGACAAGTCGACGCTTTGACGTATGTATTGCTAACGTGTTTACAGTGCGAGCCCAAATAATTGGATGAACGAAGCAATGTACTGATTCGATTCGAAATTGAATATCGATTGGATTGGTGATTAATGTTGAAGTATCTTTAGGATAGACAAATTTTAATGTTTGTTTGGACTTAGTGAAATTGATGTGTTTTGGAAATTGAAATGCGTTTGTTGTCGTGTATGATACATGTTCGGTCCTGTCTGTAGATGAATGACAATCGCACTAATATCAAAATGTATGGAAATCTGTCAAAAAAACTTGATTATTTAAGATATTCCTATAATGTTGTAGCAAGCCAATGTAGTGTCCAAAGATATGGCTGAGTGCAAGATTTTTGAAGACGATGTCGACGAAAGAGCGAAGTGGAGGAGACGAACAAGGAAGGATGACACCACCACCATGTGAGACACATAGCCAGGAAGAGAGAGAGAGCGAGAAGTAGCAAGCGAAGATTTTTTTTCACCATCAAAATGTATGAGCACGACCTCATCTAGTCAATTATCGGTAGTGTTCCGAAATTATCACTTTGGCGCCATCTTTTATTTCATCTACAACCGAATGAAGATACAGCTAAAACAGTTTTATCTATTTTTCTTCTTAAAAACCCTGCAAAGTATACTAACATTAAATTTTCTTATAAAGGAAAATATTTAGTGATAGTGCTTAAATGAAACTGAATCAGATAAGTACCGACTTCTGAATACGAGTTTACGAAAAACAAAACCTAAATACAGGTAAAAATCTCCCTATTAATCTTTCCCGCACTGTATCCAGTACACAGACGATATTATCGAGGCACAGCGCTCTAGATATGCTTTACCGTACACTGTAGGACATTCAAAGAGATCTTGCAGTGCGATAAATTTGTATGACTTGGATGGTTCGATATACACACTACTTACATCAGGTGGTTAGTACATAGAAAGTGTATCTGTGAAACTTTAAAAGCATGGGTATGGTAATATTAAATACCTTACATTTAGCGCTTACATCACTACATATCCTATCCTATTCCTTCTAATATTATAAATGCGAAAGTTTGTGAGGATGGATGTATGTTTGTTGCTCTTGCACGTAAAAAAAACTTGACGGATTTGGATGTAACTTTACAGTAATATAGGTAATACATCAGAATAACTAATGGTATACATTTTATCCCGAAATTCCCGCGGAAACCCATACAACGCGGGTAACACCGCGGGGCGCGGCTAGTGTATTGTAAAACAAAGGCATCCCCGGCCGCGTCTGTCTGTCTGTTCGCGATAAACTCAAATACTACTGCAAGGATTTTGCCGCAGTTTGTTAATAGAGTGATTTAAGAGAAAGGTTTATATGTATAAAAATTCCCGAAATTCCCACCGGAACGTGCACAATGCGGGTAAAACCGCGAGGCACTGCTAGTATGTTTAATAAAAAAATGACGCTCGTTTCAAATAGTGTTCTATTGAGAGTAATATAAATAACAATTTTGAACGAATGGCTTTTGTTTCTTTGTTTTTTTTATTATGTTGATAATAACATTAGTATTTATGTTGATAACAAATCTATACTAATATTATAAAGCTGAAGAGTTTGTTTTGTTTGTTTGTTTGTTTGTTTGTATGTTTGTTTGTTTGTTTAAACGCGCTAATCTCAGAAACTACTGAACCGATTTGAATAATTCTTTCACTGTTAGATAGTCTATTTATCGAGGAAGGCTATAGGCTACATTTTATCCCGGATTTCCTACGGGAAACGTCAACAATGCAGGTGAAAGTTGAATGAGTCGGCCATCTGCGAGCTTTCCACGCGAACGCGGGACTGCCGCGGTGAAGCTATTGCATAGCATTTTGTATCAACTTATGCAATTATATTTGATATATTTGATATCTCTTCTCTCTCACCCCACCCGCCTCCTCTCTCTCACCCCTCCCGCCTCCTCTCTCTCACCCCACCCGCCTCCTCTCTCTCACCCCTCCCGCCTCCTCTCTCTCACCCCCTCTCACACCTCTCTCTCACCCCTCTCTCTCACCCCCCTCTCTCACCCCCTCTCTCACCCCCTCTCACCCCTCTCTCACCCCCCTCTCTCACCACCCTCTCTCACCCGCCTCTCTCACCCCCTCTCTCACCACCCTCTCTCACCCTCTCTCACCACCCTCTCTCACCCCCCTCTGTCACCCCTCTCTCACCACCCTCTCTCACCCCCCTCTCTCACCCCCCTCTCTCACCACCCTCTCTCACCACCCTCTCTCACCACCCTCTCTCACCACCCTCTCTCACCACCCTCTCTCACCCCCCTCTCTCACCACCCTCTCTCACCACCCTCTCTCACCACCCTCTCTCACCCCCCTCTCTCACCACCCTCTCTCACCACCCCCTCTCACCACCCTCTCTCACCCCCCTCTCTCACCCCTCTCACCCCCCTCTCTCACCACCCTCTCTCACCCCCCTCTCTCACCCCTCTCACCCCCCTCTCTCACCCCCTCTCTCACCCCCCTCTCTCACCCCTCTCTCTCACCCCTCTCTCACCACCCTCTCTCACCCCCCTCTCTCACCCCCCTCTCTCACACCCCTCTCTCACACCCCTCTCTCACCCCTCTCACCCCCCTCTCTCACCACCCTCTCTTAACCCTCTCTCTCACCCCCTCTCTCACCCCCCCCTCTCACCCCCCCCTCTCACCCCCCTCTCTCACCACCCTCTCTTAACCCTCTCTCTCACCTCCTCTCTCACCCCCCTCTCTCACCCCCCTCTCACACCCCCATCTCTCACCACCCTCTCCCCTCTCTCACCCCCTCTCTCACCCCCCTCTCTCACCACCCTCTCTCACCCCCTCTCTCACCCCCTCTCTCACCCCCCTCTCTCACCCCCCTCTCTCACCCCCCTCTCTCACACCCCTCTCTCACACCCCTCTCTCACACCCCTCTCTCACCCCTCTCACCCCCCTCTCTCACCACCCTCTCTCACCACCCTCTCTTAACCCTCTCTCTCACCCCCTCTCTCACCCCCCTCTCTCACCCCCCTCTCACCCCCTCTCTCAGCCCCCTCTCTCACCACCCTCTCTCACCCCCCTCTCACACCCCCCTCTCTCACCCCCCTCTCACACCCCCCTCTCTCACCACCCTCTCCCCTCTCTCACCCCTTCTCTCACCCCCCTCTCTCACCACCCTCTCTCACCCCCCTCTCTCACCCCCCTCTCTCACCCCCCTCTCTCACTACCCTCTCTCACCACCCTCTCTCACCACCCTCTCTCACCACCCTCTCTCACCCCCCTCTCTCACCACCCTCTCTCACCCCCTCTCTCACCCGCCTCTCTCACCCCCTCTCTCACCCCTCTCACCCCCCTCTCTCACCACCCTCTCTCACCCCCTCTCTCACCCCCCTCTCTCACCCCCCTCTCTCACCCCCCTCTCTCACCCCCCTCTCTCACCCCTCTCTCACCCCTCTCTCACCCCTCTCTCACCTCCTCTCTCACCACCTTCTCTCACCCCCCTCTCTCACCCCCTCTTTCACCCCCAACGCACAATCGCACACAACGCCGTGTCGAAGACTGCCGAACTGAAACGACGTTAGACGATGCACGGCCTTCAAGCCACACGTCCTTCCCGTCGGATCGGGTAAGCGTGAGGTTTTTTCGTTACGGAATTTTTGGATTTGGTCCCCGCGCTCAAGGCCCGCGATAGAAGCTATGCAATAGCTTAATAACACCGATATAAAATTCACCTGCGCGCGCCGCATGATGTGCGTGCGAGACATGCCGCTGCAAGGAGAGGCGGTGCTTGCGAGCGACGCGGAGAGGGGGGTGTAGCTATACGAGGCACCATCACGCGCGGCTCAGACGCGCGTTCGGCTCCCATCTGAACGGTTGTATGCGGCGCTAAATGTTTTTGCGATATTATTGTGTAATAATACGTTTTAATTACTATTTCATTTAGTTTTAGGGATAATATTTTTGTTCTTACAATTTCACAATTATTAACTCTTTTTTTTTTGTTTTGATGTAGATAATTAATTACAAGTAGGTGTCATAGTTTTCTTTATAGTATTGTTTGTTTTAAGGATAGTATTTTGTTTCTCATAATTTAGCAATAATTAATACTTTTTTGTTTTGTTGTATTTAATACCTGTAAATTGGTGTTATCTACATAAATATTCTTATTAGGTTAGGTTTTAGTTTAAGACGTTTTAATTACAATTTCATTTAGTTTTAGGTATAATATTTTTGTTCTTACAATTTCACAATTATTAACTCTTTTTTTTTAGTTTTGATGTAGATAATTAATTACAAGTAGGGGTCATAGTTTTCTTTATAGTATTGTTTGTTTTAAGGATAGTATTTTGTTTCTCATAATTTAGCAATAATTAACACTTTTTTGTTTTGTTGTATTTAATACCTGTAAATTGGTGTTATCTACATAAATATTCTTATTAGGTTAGGTTTTAGTTTAAGCTTACAGTTATTGTTTTATGGTTATTCTTTTGACATATATTTCATTTGATTTACGTAAGTACCAAGTACCTACTTAGATTAAAAATAATTAGGTTCCTATTCCTAATTAGGTTTTTTTGTTTATTTTCCTAATTAGGTTTTTTTGTTTATTACGAGTTACAATTTGGTTTAGTTTTTATTTCCTACGTTGTTTTTTCGTTACTTGGAGAATAATGCCTAGAAAAAGATCTCAGCTTTCTCGGCAGACTGCCACTGCAAAGCGGCTGCGAGGTATGCGCAGCGATGAAACAGAGGATGAAAATATGCAAAGGTTGGCTAATCAACGTGCAGTTAGTGAACAAAACCGTGCTAATGAATCGATCATTGAACGTTCGCAGCGTCTAGCCTCACAAAATTCCCGAACTTTGGCAAACCGAGAACGGGAATCAAGCGCTGAACGTTCTCAACGTTTAGACTCACAGAGTTCTCGAACTTTGGTTAATCGACTGCGGGAATCGAGCGCTGAACGTTCTCAACGCTTAGCCTCGCAAAGTTCTCGAACTTCAGAGAACCGACTGCGGGAATCGAGCGCTGAACGTTCTCAACGCTTAGCCTCGCAAAGTTCTCGAATTTCAGAGAACCGACTGCGGGAATCGAGCGTTGAACGTTCTCAACGCTTAGCCTCGCAAAGTTCTCGAACTTCAGAGAACCGACTGCGGGAATCGAGCGCTGAACGTTCTCAACGCTTAGCCTCGCAAAGTTCTCGAACTTCAGAAACCCGACTGCGGGAATCGAGCGCTGAACGTTCTCAACGCTTAGCCTCGCAAAGTTCTCGAACTTCAGAGAACCGACTGCGGGAATCGAGCGCTGAACGTTCTCAACGCTTAGCCTCGCAAAGTTCTCGAACTTCAGAAACCCGACTGCGGGAATCGAGCGCTGAACGTTCTCAACGATTAGCTTCACAAAGTTCTCGAACTTCAGAGAACCGACTGCGGGAATCGAGCGCTGAACGTTCTCAACGATTAGCCTCACAAATTTCTCGAACTTTAGTGAACCGACTGCGGGAATCGAGCGCTGTACGGTCTCATCGATTAGTACAGCAAAATGCACGATCAGCAAGGAATAGAACTCGCAGGCAATTTAATTTATTAAATGCTGCGTTTGCATATGATTGTACCCTTGACTATACTGACCTAAATGATATTGATCTTGGCAGAATGGATAAAATATGCAACTTATGCCAAGCAAAAAAATGGGCAACTGAAGCTCCTGGAATGTGTTGTAGTGGTGGCAAAGTAAATATACCCAAGATTCCGGAACCGACTACAGTTTTGAAAGAACTTTTATCAGGCTCACATCCATCATCAAAGCATTTTTTAAATCACTCAAGACAATATAATACACTATTTCAGATGACATCATTTGGTGCCAAAGAGATTCGTGAGGGAAACTTTATGCCCACTTTTAAAGTCCAAGGGCAAGTTTATCACTTGATAGGTAACTTACTTCCAGCTGAAGGGGCACAACCCGAATTTTTGCAAATATATTTTGTTTCCCATGCAGATCAGTTATCCTTGCGCTCAAATATAAATCCAAGGTTGCAAATCGATCTTATCGACGTTCTCCAAACATATCTTCACGATCATAATGCGTATATTCAAAGTTTTAAATACAATCTGGAAAATACACCACCGAATGACTTCAAACTCATTATTCATGCTGATGTGAAACCTCCTAACGAGCATAGAGGTCGGTATAATGCGCCAATAGTAGATGAAGTAGCTGTTCTTTTGATAGATGAAGACAAAGGTCCCCGAGATATAGTGTTGACTGCAAGAGATGGTGGACTTCAACGAGTTTCTGAAATTCATAGATCTTATGACCCACTTCAGTATCCTTTACTGTTTCCCTTTGGTGATGACGGATACTGTATAAATATTCCTCAGCAGAATACTGCTACTAGATCTAAAACTGTATCATGTATGCAATTCTATGCATTTAGAATCATGGTGAGAATAAATGATTTTAACAGCATACATTATTTCAAAGGATTATTCAACCAATATTGTGTTGATATGGCGGCTAAAATGATTTCTGAGAGACTAGACTTCATCAAAAGAAATCAAACAAAATTGAGAGCAGAAGAGTACATTCATTTAAGAGATGCCGTGGTTAATGATGGGAATATAAACGCTTCTAATGTTGGCCAGCATGTTATATTGCCATCGTCATTTACAGGATCACCCAGATACATGAACGAAAAAAGTCAGGATGCTATGACGTTTGTTAGGAAATTTGGAAGACCAGATCTCTTCGTTACATTTACATGTAACCCCGAATGGGCGGACATAAAAATTGAGTTGTTACCCGATCAACATTCTTACGACAGACATGATTTGGTTTCTAGAGTATTTCATTTAAAACTCAAAAAAATGATAGCCCTCCTTACTAAAAAAAATATTTTTGGACCATCGAAAGCCTTTGTTTACAGCGTAGAATGGCAAAAAAGAGGTTTACCTCACGCCCACATTTTATTGTGGCTGGCTAACAAAGTACAACCAGATTCTATAGATGCAATTATATCGGCTGAAATACCTGACAAACAACAAGATCCAATTCTTCATAATATTGTCATAAAAAATATGATACATGGTCCTTGCGGATTTCAAAACCCTGCGTCACCATGTATGAAAGAAAACATTTGTTCTAAAAAGTTCCCTAGACATTTTATTTCTGAAACACAAACCGGGGATGACGGTTACCCAACCTATAGACGCAGGTCACCTGATAACGGTGGACACACAGCAATAATTCGTGTCAAAGGTACAGAAATGAGCGTGGATAATAGGTGGGTTGTTCCCTATAATCCAGTGCTGTCACGAATTTTCAATGCACACATTAACGTAGAGTTTTGTCAATCGGTCAAAGCTATAAAGTACATCTGTAAGTATATTCATAAAGGTTCTGATCAAGCCACGTTTTCGTTACAAAGTAATAACAATGAAGTAGAAAAATATCTCAATGGTCGCTATATAAGTTCCTCGGAAGCGCTCTGGAGAATTTTCCAATTTCCTATTCATGAACGTTTTCCAGCAGTAGTTCATTTAGCAGTTCATTTGGAAAATGGCCAAAGAGTTTATTTTCATAATAATGCAAACCTTCAAGATCGCGTTAATAATCCTTCATCAACGACACTTACAGCGTTCTTTAATCTTTGCAGAAGTGACGATTTTGCAAAAACCCTTTTGTATCACGAAGTACCCCAGTATTACGTATGGGAAAGAAATTCATTTACTAGAAGAAAACGTGGGCAAGATGTTGAAGGATATCCCGGTGTAAAAAAAGACACAACTTTAGGCCGTGTCTACAACATTCATCCAACTCAATCTGAATGTTTTTATTTAAGAATGTTACTGCAACATGTTCGCGGTCCAATGTCATTTGATCATCTAAGGACCGTAAATGGTGTTATTTGCCAAACTTATCAAAGCGCTTGCAAGGAGTTAGGTTTACTGGAGGGAGATGAACATTGGCAAAATACAATGTCAGATGCTGCCATGTCCGAGCCAGCCACAAAGTTAAGAGAATTATTTGCCATCATCCTTATATTTTGCCAACCATCTGAACCCTTACAGTTATGGAATACATTTCGTAATGCTTTATGTGAAGATATATTAAACAGAATACGTAATGAGAATCAGGATATGACTTTAGCATATAATGACGATATATACAATGATGGACTAATCATAATTGAAGATAAAATTCATGAGATTTGCGATAAATCATTAACCGATTTTGGGCTTCCTGTATCAAATAGGAATTATTCACTTAATCATCTGGATCCGTTAGAAGTAGCATTGCGAAAACCGTATGATCTAAATGAATTGAATGATTATATTACTCAAAATGAACCTAAATTATTTAATGACCAGGTGACCGCGTATAGTTGTGTTATGCAAAGTGTTCGTTTTAGTGATGGAAAAGTTTTTTTTTTGGATGCTCCCGGTGGAACCGGCAAGACCTTTATTACTAATCTTATATTAGCAAAAGTAAGATCTCAGGGAAAGCTTGCTTTGGCAGTAGCGTCGTCGGGTATCGCTGCAACTTTATTAGCAGGTGGACGTACAGCTCATTCCACTTTTAAACTGCCCCTAACTGTTTCTTTACAGAAAGATAGCGTGTGCTCCATACGTAAAAATGGCCCTTTGGGAAAAGTTTTACAAGATATCAGTTTAATAATCTGGGACGAGTGTACCATGATCCATAGAGCTCATGTAGAGGCTCTAGATAGGACTCTTAGAGATATAAGAAGCTGTGATAAAATCATGGGTGGGATTACTGTGATGTTTGCTGGGGATTTTCGACAAACTTTACCAGTAATAGTAAGGGGAACTAGAGCAGACATTGTAAAGTCTTGCCTTAAGAGTTCGCCATTATGGAAGTTTGTGAACATCTTAAAATTAACTACAAATATGAGAGCGCATTTGGGGGGAGGTAGTGTAACTTTTCCTTCAAAATTACTTTTAATAGGCGACGGGAAAGTACCCCATTCTGAAAATAAAATTGAAATTGATCGTGATTTAGGAGAAAGAGTGAGTAATATTGAGCAATTAATATCGAAAGTTTATCCTGAAATCAGTGAAATTGAAAATAAAGACCACCATTGGATAAGTCAAAGGGCAATATTGGCGGCACGAAATAGTTCCGTGGACGACATCAATAATCTAATATTAAGTAAACTGCCTGGAGACATCGCATCATACACATCCATAGACAATGTAATGGATCAGGAAGATGCTGTCCATTACCCACAGGAGTTTCTCAATTCTTTAAACCCGAGTGGCCTTCCCCCATATTCCCTCCAGCTAAAAATAGGTGCCCCAATAATATTACTCCGAAATCTTAAGCCACCAAACCTATGTAATGGGACACGACTGCAAATAAAATTTCTTCGCAATAACGTGATCGTTGCAATAGTTTTGACTGGTCCAGCAGTTGGTCAAACAGTGCTTATACCTCGGATCCCAATGATCCCAAATGATTTACCTTTTAATTTTAAAAGAATTCAGTTCCCCGTAAAGCTATCATTCGCCGTTACAATAAATAAATCACAGGGGCAAACATTTAAACACGTAGGAATTGATTTACGCCAAGACTGCTTTACACACGGTCAACTATATGTCGCGTTGTCAAGATCCGGTTGCGGAGAAAATCAATATGTTCTTCTGCCACAAGAGAATAAAACTAAAAATATAATTTACGCAGAAGTACTTTAAGATTTTTTTTATTTCTATCTTTTTAAAGAGTATCCATCCATTTTCATCCATCCATTTGTTGTAATACACCAATCAAAACTAAATCCAGCAGTGAAAACTGCATTCAAATTGAACCCGTGGTTTTGGAGATACACGCTAACATTCATTTATGTAAACAAATGTTTACTGAAGCGCCCCCTGGTGAGTTGTAACCGTAACATCTTTCTATAAACATGCACCAATCAAATCTAAATCCAGTAGTGAAAACCGCATTAAAATCGGACCAGTAGTTTTGGAGATATATGCTAACATTGGTTTGCACAAACAAACACACAAACGCACAACCTCTCACCCTAAACGCATATATACGGTCTCCGTTCCGTCGCGGGTAATGATGTGGGCCAAGTCGTCGCCAAGTCGCATAACAATTAGCAGCTATAATTGATAAAGCCGAGGACGATGTTTGCAAAAATAAATATGATGCCCAAAATAACTATTCCACGCGGACGAAGTCGCGGGCACAGCTAGTATCATAATATATCTAAATACTAAACAATATATTCTATATCTAAACACTAAACAACATATCTATAAATACAACTGTCAACGCACCTAACCGTTAATCCGCCATTTTAAATTCTCCTCGCGTACAAAATGGACGTTCCTGTACGAAGTATTTCTCCCGCCTAAATGCGACGATAAACGTCAAATTGCAATCGTTATTATGTAAAAAATATGGTTTTTGCTACAATACGTGTGCCGAACGAGTAATTAGGGGTCACTCTTTTATTGTTTTTGGGTTTCTTTCGTTCGGATATGGGCGGACAATTATTTTATATAGGTCTGTTTGTTCTGGAAATTGGGTCCGTATTAATTGAAGCAAAATATAGGAGGTTCGGTGTTTAAGATCTGTTTAGATGTTAATAAGGTTTCTAAATGTTTTGTTTAAATGATCCTATTAATAATATTAATGCGTAAGTTTGTGAGGATGTATGTTATGTTTGTTACTCTTTCACGAAAAAACTGCTGGACGGATTTGGATGAAACTGTACAGTAATATAGGTTATATATCAGAATAACACAAAGGATACATTTTATCCTGAAATTCTTGCGGGAATGGGTACAACGCGGGTAAAACTACGTGGCGCTGCTAGTTGAAAATAAATTTAAGTATGAACTTGTATAATCCCATTGAAGGACAAAAGCTTCCTACGATATCGAGTAAAACAAAGAAAAAGTACGAAAAATTATTCGACGCTTTGTGAAGCTATAAAACGGAACTAGAAAAAGCTAGATCCAAAATTCTAGATCTAAAAAATCTGACCAATACACAATAATAATTTTATACTCGGCAAAACAATTCAATCCTTCAATAATACTTCATAATACGAATAACTTAAATTTCAAAGTTCAAAACACTTGTTGAGCTCGTGTGACTGACGCTTTGGGTTCTTCGTGAAAAATAGTCGGTTTGCTTTGCATAGGATTTCAGGGCATTAACTTTGACCCCTGGCTTTGTGTTGGCATAGCGGTGGATACAACCTTGAGTCGAAGTAAAGTAAGGCTATAGTACAGCTTCGGTGATTTTAAGAAATTAATTAAAGTATTATACATAATACAAAATCGGAAGCAGTGGAGATCTCTTCTGCGAGCCCTATGTCCCTGATGAGGGATAACAGGACTTCATCATCATCATCATCATCATCATAATACATATTTTTGTTTAAGTTACCTGATAAAGCTATGTTAGTCCATTGCGATTGTTAAGCTACGTGCAGCTCGACCTAACCCAACTTGAATGGATATTGGCATTTCTATCTGAGCGCCACCGTGCCTCAGAGGGCACGTAAAATGGTCGGTCCCCGTTATTTCAATCGTCAGACCATGTCGGAGGCCTTGCGGCGGTCTAAAAACTTCGATGCCAGGATTGGTCAATAACCTACTAGAACTTTCTTTTTTAAGTCCTTTGATACCTTTACCAAACAACAAGCTTTTGCCCAGCTTTGGGACATTACAAACACTACTACAACTTAATAAACGTGGGAAAGCATAATAAAATAATACAACTTCACCCCTAAAAATAAATCAATGGAACTTAAAGCTTTTAAAAAGCGCTTTTCAATCACTATGACAAGTAGACTAAGCGTGCCGTGTGAAAGAGACAAGTACACTTGATTACTTAAGAGTGAAAGAGAGAACCTATCGCGTGGCGATAAAATGTAGAGTTGGTTGATGGGTGTCTGTTTATAATTAGAATGAAATTGCAGTAGAATGTTCTTCGCGTCATTCTGTGTAATTTTGTCTTTGCATGTTGTGAGAGACTTTTTTGTAGGCGTAACTGGTTGTATGAGGTATGAAGTACCTGTGATGTGATGGGATAAGATTTTTGCATGTTATTGTATTTATAGTAAAACAAGTGAATATTACAAATATACTGACTTTATTTTAAAAGTAGTAGCGCCCCGTTTTACCCGCGTTGTACCCGTTCCCGCGGGAATTTCGGGATGAAAAATAGCCTATAACCTTCCCGTTGAATGTGGCTATCTATTACAAAATTATTCAAATTGGACGGATAATTAATTAACCACTAATCCATACTAATATAATACATCTAAAGAGTTTGTTTGTTTGTTTTTTTGAACGTGGTAATATCAAGAAGTCCGAACCGAATAATTATTTTTGTACTGGATAGATTTTTGTCGGAAAAATTATGGCTCGGGTTTGAGATCAGCAACCCGCATTAGGCAAGCGTAGTGATTACGACATCCTCTTCACTGTACTGATATCTTCAGTGAGATGAGAGGCCTTTGCCCAGCAGCGAGACATTACAAGCTAATACTACTATGTGCTACTTACTTACTATGTGTATAATATGCGTGCTCAAGATGTCCGCAAGTAAAAACGTTAAGTGTTTCAACTCGACCTTTTTCCCTTTTCTGAAGAATTTTATAATAACTGCTTCAATATTCTTATGAAGGACGTTTTTGTCACAAAGTCAAATGTCATGCCATTATTATCATCTACGGTTACTTAGTTATTAATTCTAAATATATATTTTAAAGTCAACTATGGATTGAGTCGAACTTTGAACTTTTACAAAAATAGTGATCCATTTGTGATTTGAAGAATCAAGATGTAAGTCTTTTGAAATAAGTAAGAAAGATCGAGGTGGCCTACCCCGGGGTCAGAGTTCTAAAGGCCGCCTAAAGGCTTTTTTACAGTGGCATTTCTATCTGAGCGCAACTGTGCTTTGGAAGGCACGTCAAACTGTCGGTCCTGGTTGATTCAACCGTTAGACCATATCGCAGGCCTTTAGGCGGTCTAAAAACTCCTAAACCAGCGTCAGCCACTGATCTACTCGAACTTCTTACTTTGTGAAGAGGTATGAGGTACTTAAAATTTGTTTTTAATACCTTCTACGTTATTAAGTCAAACAAAATAACAATTTTCTACGAAATCTACAACAAAAACAAAGAAATATCGACTTTTCCAGTAAAAGACCAAAAAATAGGCACACACAAACAGATTGCATCGCAAATATTTACTCTATCTGTCCAGCCGTCTAATATTTTATTCAGACAGCAAAACAAGCTATATAATACTAAAACTCTTTGCAATACCAAAGATACTGTTTTATAAACTTTTGTAATATATAAAATACTAGCTGCGCCCCGCGGTTTCACCCGCTTTGTACCCGTTCCCGCGGGAATTTCTGGATGAAAAATAGATGTTGTCCGATTCTCAGGCCTACTCGATATGTACACAAAATTTCATGAGAATCGGTCGAGCCCTTTCAGAGGAGTTCAATTACGCACCCCGTGACACGAGAATTTTATATATTAGATATATTTTTAATACAAAACTATATAATATTATCTACCTATCTGTATGTCTGCCGCAGGCCTGATGAGTCTTGGGCAAAAATTGCCACCATGTGGAACCCAGACTCTAGCAGAAGACGCCGCGGCAGACCAAAACGGAGATGGCGAGACGAGCTTGACATGTACTTGTCCGGTTGGTGTCAGGAAGTTCTTGACAGAGCTGAATGGAAGAAATGGGGGGAGGCCTTTGCCCAACAATGGGACACTTAGGGCTTTAATAATAATAATAATAATCTGTATGTATCTTACAAAACTATCTATTCATATTATATACTTGTGCCCGTTCCCGTAGGAATTTTGGGACGAAAAATAGCCTTTAATCTTGCCGTTGAATGTGGCTATCTAATACAAAACGAATTATTCGAATCGGATCGTTAGTTTCTGAGATTAGCGCGTTCAAACAAACAAACTCTTCAGCTTTATTATATTAGTATAGATATAGATACGAGTACATATACCTATCAATTTAATACAAAACTATATGATTACTTTTTTATCTGACAAAATGTCGAAATATATATCCATGGTCTTTATATTAAAGAACATCACATACAATGTTATTTTTTGTCTAATGTTGATATTTAAATATTTAAATCAGGGTAGGTTTAAGATGTTAAAATTAAGGGGTTCGAGACGACCGAAACCAAAGAGCATAGTAGTCAAAACAAGAAGTAGTTTCAGAGGTAAAATCGAAGAGTTAATTTTTTTCCGTTCAGTAACAAATATACCGCTACCACTTTCATATTTACTATTTCAACAACGAAAATCCGAAAAAAATTAGAAGCCCTAGACTGTTTTTTCTTCCATTAAATCATAGCTTCCGCTGTAAGCACCTTCCCAAAATCCAAAAAA
Source organism: Cyclophora albipunctata (assembly GCA_963082685.1). Taxonomy (NCBI): domain Eukaryota; kingdom Metazoa; phylum Arthropoda; class Insecta; order Lepidoptera; family Geometridae; genus Cyclophora; species Cyclophora albipunctata. The sequence continues at coordinate 2,437,829 of OY720139.1, read as the reverse complement.
ACTATATAAGTATATTAAAATTGTTCCATTCGTTTATAAATTACGAAGCCACGTGTTAAACTTAACACCCTTCTTTATGCGACGTGGTTACAAATAATAACAACTGAAAAACCATCAAATTCCATTCAGTACTAAAACCTGACCAGACATAACATTAACAGACATAACATTCACATCCCTAACAAAAATCGTATGCAACTCAAAAATTACACCTTTCACACCTCACAGAGTAAAATTAATTCATACAACTTGTACGAAAAACTTGCAGTCTCGTAAAATAAATGAAGCGAATTAAATTACCCTGTGGCCTGCTAAGGAAAAATTTCTTATTCCTCACGCACACGTTCGTAGTATAGAAGCTTTACCTCGTTTTTGAGGCTCTGCAGTGATGTTAGAGCGAGATAGATGGATGTGCTAATTGGTTGGGAGAGCGAGAGAGATGTAGTATTGCACCGGTAGTGAGGAGTGAAAGAGATCAATAATGAGAGGCAAGAGGAGTTGAAAAGGGATTTCAGATTAAGGTCGTTGGCGGGTCACAGAGTAGGGACGCGGGAAAGTGCCAGAGGGGTCAGTGTGGCGGGCGGTTTGAGTTGGTCGGAGTAGCGTTTACTCTTTGAGGATAGACTGGAGTCAAATTAATTGAATATGGGCTAAAAAATAACTGTTTAAATTGCAACACTTTCAATATTATTCTTTGTCCCTTTATTTATCAGGTTTTTTTACCCAACTGCGATGAAATCCAAATAATTGAATATGGCCTAAAAAAATAATTGCTTTTATTTGAAGTATCGCAATAAGGGCCGAAATGGCAATACTAGGGGTATGCCATTGTATTTTTCTTTGTGTGTTATTTTGACCCGACTGCGGCAAAGCCTTAAAGGAGGGATATGTTATGTTACGGTATATACTTAATAAAAATAACGCGATTAATTAAGTCTATAGCCTTTATTAATATTAATTGTTTATGAATGAAAGGTACAGCTCATGAATTAATAGGTTGAGTGTTAAACTTAATAAGTAATTTGAAAAAACAATATTTGCGATTATTATTAATTTATTTACATCAACATTTACCTAGTAAAGTAAAGCATTAGCCTGTAATGTCCCACTGTTGGGCAAAGGCCTTTCATCTCACCGAAGATATCAGTACAGTGCAATAAGGACATTTACCTAACATCATCATAAATTAATCTATTGAAAAATAGCTACATTATTCTTGAATAAATAAAAATATAAAACAATCGTTATTAAAATCATACATAATTAAATATTACAGTAATGGAACAAATACATAAAACATAAAAGATACCGCATCATACCACATTGCCTATCAAACAACATGGTGTCTACACGCGCACTTAATCTTTGCCAATCCGCTCTGTCAGGGCTAGCTAGCCCCAAACACCCTCAGTCGCTATCCAACCTTCGTACGTGTCGTATCATACAACCGTACGGAAAAACGGACGTTGAAACGAGTACGTTAATGTCGTATCCGAAATCAGTGATTTTTGAAAACAGTGGTGCCTAATTATTTGATTGTGAGTGTAATTTTGGTGGACTAAAAAGGATTTTTTTTTGTTTTCGGATTTTGTGAAGGTTAGTATTTGTTTAGTGTTTTTTGGGTGTTTTTGGAAATGTGGGTCCTGAAAATTTTGTGTCTGATTTTTGGACTAGGTTAGAGCTTAGATACTGAAGGGTTAAACCTTATTTTTATAATTAGACATATAATATTTTTACTATAAGTATTAAATAGATGCTCTACATAGATTCTTATCAGAATTAAGCTCTATTATCAAAAAATAAACAATCATTTTTAACCGACTGCATAATAGGACAATGTCTTTAAACAGGAAGTTTTTTATGTGTATGTTTAGGCATAACTCGCATTAATGGTCGCATTTTCAAATTATTTTTTTTTGTTTGAAAGAGGTTTACCTATTCCGAATAGACCAAACATTATTATCAAAGATAGTTTAGGTTTTTTTAAATGTAGTTTTAATTTATCATAAAACATTCTCTACTTTAAGTTTAATGAGTGCCTAATACGAGATTTACACAGACTTTTCAAACAAGCCGCTACTTTACTTACCTGTACAAAATTGTCTATGTCTGATTAAAACCGAATAGGCCAAAATTTTGAAAATATCAAAAAAAAAAAATCACTATAGTTATAAAAGCTATTATATAGATCTGTAGGTACTGTCTTACCTGCACTTTGTCTATGCCTAAATAAAACCTAGCCAAACAAATTATGATAATTTTTTTCACTATAGCTTTCGAGAAATCTATAAAAATCTGTCTATTTTTCTTTAATAATATATTTATTACCTACAATGTTAGTTATGACTGTTATTAAAGTAACAAACTTAATTTTATTGCTAAACAGTCAATGCCAATCAATTTAAACATAAATAAAACAATAATTTAATTATTTATTAAACAGAAGTGTGATAAAAATAAAATAATATGTAATTTTATAGTTGAGGTATCAGATTACAATCAGGTAAATATTTCTTTCAAGGATTTTGTGGTATTCGGAATATGTCAGAAAAATAAATAATTCGTTGAACTTTTGTTATAAATACCTATAGCTAATTAGATTTTGATTAGACTTCGCGTGTGGTGATAGCATATTTAATATTGTTATGAACATTGAAAAGAGAAATATACTATGCGTTGTAGATATGTTATATAGTAAGTTTCAAAATGATTTGTAAATTTAGTTAATTAAGAATAATTATATTTTCAAAAATTATATTCACACGTTAAAAACTAAGCTCATTTTTTTTTTAAATGGTTACAAATTGAACCACTGCACGAGTATTGAAGCAGTGTACTTAGAAAAGAAATAGATTCATTAACTACAGAGATATGAAGGAACCGAAATTACAGGAATTGTGAATTCCTTTAATAACCTCCCAGATTTTGAAGTCGGGTAAAATTCATGAAAATTTATATTTCTTCAGTTTTTAAAGCGCAAGACACACATAGTGCGGTTGCGGGTCGGGTGCGGGTCGCGTGACGTTGTTTTCCTTGTGTTTGTATGAAAGGCTCGTTGTATGTTAGGTACTTTAGGCATGAAAAGAATGTTAGCTAATTTTGGATAAAACTTAAATAATAATTATATTTTAATTCTAAAATTAATAAAGAGGTAACTAATTAATTTCATTCGTTGTATGTGTGTATAATCTATTTTGTCCCAAATTGTGGACCAATGTCATCCATTTTCCAGTCGAAGACGACTACTCCTGAAAAGGAAAAAGGTTTAGAGATAGAGTAGGTTTTAAAGTCAGCATTTTACATTTTACATTATAAATTAAAAACTTTAAAAATAAAAATGGTACAAACATACGGAATAACTTTCGCATTTAATATTTCCAAGAGGATGGTAACATATGATTATTGTTTGATAAATTATACTTAGGAATGTTAATTTGAAAAGTAAAAGTTTTACCAAAAATGGTGTTTCTAAATGTGTGGGTGTTGAATGAGGTAACTTCAAATACGGGCTCATGGAAAACCTACTTTCTAGTCGATAACGATGGCTAGGGTGTGAGATCACCAACCCGTATGAGGCAAGCGTGGTAATTACGCCTAAACCTCCTCACTGTACTGATATCTTCAGTGAGATGAGAGGCCTTTTCCCTTCAATAGGACGTTACAGGCTAATACTTACTTAAGCTTAGTTACTCACTAGTAAGCTGAACTGTAACTATAACTGTTGTATATATTATAACATAAAAACATAATGTGCCACCCATCCCGTTCTGTTCGAATTGTACGTTGCTTATCAATCGCGATGATAACATCGCCTAGTTGAACTACATCACGAGTGCTGTTATAGATAGGTTAATGAGAGCAACTTATTGTGTAGGTCTTCGATCAACAATACACAACTAGATATCGGGTCACGTACAATATCAAAGCTAAATACTGTCCGCGTGGATGATGTGTGACAGCTCATTTTGTTTACTACCGAACTGAAACAAAAGTTTTAAAACAGTTCGAAGTTCAACCTAATTAAAACCATGACACCAGGCAATAAAGTAGCAAATCTTATGAATAAAATAAGAGCTCACTTTTCAAATGAGGCGTTATTCACCGAGACGTATTTTTTGCGCCGACCCGACATCTAGTTGTGTATTGTTGATCGAAGGTGTAGGTTGAACAAATAAGCTAACACTAGCGTCACTCGCCAACTAGCCGCTCGCTTATACGAAACTATCATAAACCTGCGTCTTAAGGCGGTTTGCATGAGAACTCGAATCTTAAATCTATTTAGTACCTAAACATGTTTACAAAAACGTTAAACAACTAGCTGCGCCCCGCGGTTTCACCCGCGTTGTACCCGTTCCCGCGGGAATTTTGGGATGAAAAATAGATGTTGTCCGATTCTCGGACCTACCCGATATGCACACACAATTTCATGAGAATCGGTCGAGCCGTTTCAGAGGAGTTCAACCACGGTACCCGTTCCCGCGGGAATTTCGGGATGAAAAATAGACGTTGTCCGATTCTCAGGCCTACCCGATATGTACATAAAATTTCATGAGAATCGGTCGAGCCGTTTCAGAGGAGTTCAATTACGCACCCCGTGACACGAGAATTTATTTATATTATATTTATATTTATTTTTTGTTATTGTCATATTTTCCTACACATTATTAAACAGTCTTCCTCATATAACCCACTGGAAGTGTCGGGTTGGTATAATGATATTTTATCCCGTGGAATAGAAAAAATACTAACAAGACTGTGAATTTATTACCTTACTAGCAGCGCTGTTTTACCCGCGTTGTACCCGTTCTCGTGGGAAACTCGGGAATTTTTCTGCATGTAAAACCTTCCTCTTGAATCACTCTATATATTTAAAAAAACCGCGTTAAAATCCATGCAGTAGTATTTGAGTTTATCGCAAACAGACAGACGCGGCCGGGAATGTTGTCTTATAATATGTAGTGATTCATAGATGTTGGTTGGCGAGTTTACACGCCCTTTGACATGAGCTTCGAAGGCTTCAAGCTTTGTTAAAGAGAAGAATCTTGCAGCCTTGTTTAGGATGAGCAAGTTTACAAGCTGCGAGCCAGCGAGTAGAATAGAATGAGTTTGACAAAAGTCACGTCTGTCATGTTAATTCTCCGGATGAGTGACCTATTAGTGGCATTTCTCTCTGAGTGCTACGGAGGGCACGTTAAGCAGATGGTCCCGGTTATTCCAATAGTCAGACCGTGTTGGTGGTCTAAAGGCGGTCAAAAAATTCCGAAACCAGGGGTGGCTACTAAACCGAAGTAAAGTCTTTTCTCTCTATAATGTCTCACTGCTGGACAAAGGCCTCTCATATCACTGAAGATATCAGTACTGTAAGGAGGATGTCGTAATCACCACGCTTGCATAATGCAGGTTGGTGATCTCAAAACCGAGCCATGTTCGAAAAGTAGGAAACATGTTTTCACTCGACCCGGGAATTGAACCCAGGACCTCAGTCTTGGCAGGCCAGTGCACATACTAGACCACCGAGGCGAATCTACTCGTAATGAATAATTAGTTCTTAAGCTACTATAGCCATCAAATATAGGTTATTAAAACGCGCCGTAAACCATCATAAACTTTACTTTACCATACAGTTACTTCGCCACATAAAACAACTCCCATGATAGTAAAAATGAAACAATTACTCCAGTTACTCTAGTTACTCCAGTTCAATTGTACGGTAAAGCTTATTATTACGACTACAATGGACCTAGTTACCTGACTCTCACAAATGAGGTATGTTACTTGTGTCAGTTTGATGAGCAATTTGAAGCAGTTGTTTATTGACCATCTATTCATCTATATGTGCAAACATAGTTGTTGGCGACGACGTCTGGGTGTCAATTATATATTCTTAAAAAGTATTTGTGTATGTATATGTATCAGTGAGTTAGATTCCATATTACAAGTTTACAGCTTAGTTTGGGTCTAATTAACCGTGAGTGAATTTATCCGGAATGCGTAGCCAAATTCAACGGAAAGATTATAAGCTATTTTTCATCCCGAAATTCCCTTGGGAACGGTCACATTACAGGGCGCTGTTATTATTATAAGACGAAGTCCCCAAAAGCTGTCTGTATGTAATTGATTTTCCCAAAAAATACTGACGGTTTTCACCGAACATACAGAATGATTCAACAGGAAGTTTTGTGACTACATTTTATGTTAAAATTCTTACGGGACGGGTACAACGCGGGTAAAATATTCAGTTTCCATATGAAAGATTGTTGTCTTGACTATTTTTTGCAAATTTATAATGATAATATTCGCCTTGTCCACACTTCTTTATACAATCTTAATACTCCAGTCATTATAGTATGTTCACCTCGGAATTCGAGATACCCAGCTGTAAGTCTGTAAATACTTGTATATTGACACCCTAAAAGTTGTCTCAAAACCTACCGATGGTAGGGTGTACGCAACTATTAAATTTCAAGGTCAAATGTCAAAAAAAAGTGTTTTTCGCGAATATCTGAAAAACGGTGCAATGTAGCAAAAAAAAGTGTATGATGAAATGAAAGCTTATAAAATTCTCTATAACTTTAATTATGTCCACTTTTTCCATATTCCAAACCGTTATTGAACTACACGCTCCAGAAATGTAAAAATTAAGGACCTCGGGCAGGTAACTATGGAGCCTGCCCCAATGCTCAACAGTGACATGGCTCATGTTATTTGAAAGGTCTTGAAGAGTTGTACAAGTTACTCCTAGACAGTTATATCGAATTCGATGGCCAACTCGGTGTTTTCGACCACCGAAGAATTACCACTGGAGGTGCTGTGGAGCCTGGACGGAATGCTCAACAGTGACATGACTTACGCATTTGAAAGCTCTTACAAGTCACTTTTTTATAGTTATGTCGAAATCGACGCCAAACTCGGTGTTTTCGACCACCGAAGAAAAAACACTAGGTGTATGTGCAGTTGACTTTCATTTCATCATACACTTTTTTTTGCTACATTGCACCGTTTTTCAGATATTCGCAAAAACCGATTTTTGTGACCTTTGACCTTGAAATTTAATAGTTGCGCACACCATACCATCGCTAGATTTTGAGACAACTTTTAGGGTGTCAATATACAAGTATTTACAGACTTACAGCTGGGTAAGAATCTCGGAATTCGCCGAGATTCTTACCTAATTTAAGCTTAAATGACTGCACTATAAAGAGTTTATGTGTTTTGCATTGAAAATGTTCATCAACTTTCGTTGTTGACTGTACAATAATTTCCAAAATATCATTTTAACTAGTCGGTGTATCTTTCAACAGAAACTTCACGCAATCAAATAGTTTCAAGACACAATACTTTAAAAAAAGTTAAAAAAAAGTCCCGCCCATTTAACACCGAATAAAAAACTTATCCACTCTAAATAAATCACAAAATGTTGAAAAACGAAGACTGTCTTAAAATCAATTGTTTGCATGATTTCGACCGTATCTGGTTCTGGCTTAAGAAATGCTAATAAAAAATTGTGAGCAAGTGAAATTGGGTAGACGGAATTTATTTCAAGACCAATCTTTTTTTTCTATAATTTTCGATCTTGAACTTTTTTTTGGTGTCTATAATATTTAATAGGTGGGGAAATGAACTGTACAGTTTTGACCCGAACTGGTTAAAGAGAAAACTGGAATTACATGAGAAATTTGCACGGCAGTGGGATACGTTAGGTTAATATAAAAATATTTATGAATCATTCATCTTATTCGTTTTTACTGGTGCTTATAAAAAGCTAGTATACTTTTCGCAGCACAAACCAAAGTAAAGTTATAGCAAGTAATGTGTAACTGCTGGATATAAGTCATCTCAGTGTAGATATCAGCAAATAAACATTTCAATAACACACATTTAACGGTGGATTCTAAACTGAACTCTAATTAATAAGGATATTTAGAAGTTCTTTTGCAATCCAGCCTTAATCTTGAAATAGAATCAGTATTCATACTTTTTAAGATAATTAGGTAAAGAGATCACAAAGTATCACCTTGCTGATAACACTTAGATTAGTTTAATCTACCAATCGTAATCCTACATAGGCGTTTAATTATAATTTATCTAGTAAATAATTGTAGATCTATGTACTCTCCCACTAAGGAGACTGGAAACAAAGGGCATTTAATATCAAAAGCGGTATATAGATGATGTAGCGGATAGTGTAATTATGAGATAAATTTGTCAACCCAAATCTGAGTAGACTTATGTTGGCTTATGTCTCGGTTGAAGCTCAGATGTGGAAGAAACTTATTGTGTTGGTGTATGTATGTTAGTAAAGTCAGAAATGAGTGTGATTGATTTTTTTTTAAATAAGTACCTTTATTGGACAAGGGAAAAATAAAATAAGAAGGTTATATAGGTAACTAGCAGCGTCCCGTGGTTTTACCTGCTTTGTGGCCGTTTCCGTGGGAATTTCGGGATTTTTTATACATATAAACCTTCCTCTTGAATCAGTCTATCTATTTATAAAAACTGCGTTGAAATCCGTAATCGCGAACAGACAGACAGATTGACAGACAGACGCGGCCGGGGACTTCGTCTTATAATAATTATGTAGTGATATGTTATGATATGATATGTTATGTTCACAATACTAGTACATATTTGAAGTTAATTAAAAGTTAAGCTCTCTTAAATTAAACCTAGTTTTATCCTCTAACTTTACAGACTTTCAAAGTTTATATCAGTTTCTTATCTGTACCCTCTAAACTGACCTAATTAAACTACTAAAAACACACCAAACAAGAATACCAAAGATGTTCTCATTAACCTGTTCCGTCTATCCTTTTTTAAAACGAAAACTTGGATCGACACGTCGAGCGATCGAGCGTTAAGTCTATTCGAATTACCGTGGTACCGTTCTTATTAAGCGTGGCTCTAGTGATGGGACGACGAATAAAATTAAAAATGTGGTAATAGTTGATACATTAACAATAATAAATATTGTGTATTTTATAACATTGAGTAGCTTTTTTTGAGGAGCTTTAGTGGAACCTGATTTACAAATCAAAGCGCATTGGGATAAAAAAAAAGAATATTTGGAGCAAAATTAACACCTATACGAAAACAGTTGTGACGTTCTAACTGCGAAAGTTATATAAAATCTGTGTTGCAGAGAGAGCGCCCGCCTCAAAAATTTACAAAAGTTAATTACAAGTTGATGCAAAAAGATATTATTATACTATATTATAACAAGCTTTATATTATTTTAAGGACGTATTTTTCTATAGGTAAACAAATGTTGTAAAAAAAAATTATACTAATACAATTTTAGAATTTATAACTAAAACATTGTCAAGATCATTTCGTAAAGCATTCTGATAGGTTCGTTGAGCTCACAGCCCCCTCAGCTTCAATGAAAACTCATCCTTACGGTGCTTAGCATAACAACTCTTATAATTATGTTTAAAAAAACGTATAACGTTAAATAGTGTTCTCTTTTGCAGAAAATAAAATACTTGTCATCATAATCATCATAATCACGTGTCGGATTTGAAAAAAAATGCCTTGATTATCATTCTATTAAATACTACTTTTTATCATCTTGAAATTCTCACAGGAACTTGTATACGTGAGTAAATCCGCGGAACACTACAGTTGCTAAACCATTTCTGAAAAATATATTCAAGTTTAAAAATATTTATACCTAAACCTTTTGACCCCGACCCTAATTTACCCATTCAAACCATCCCCATACACAAAACAAAACAAAACTATTTTACCAAAACAACGACTATAAAAAGTCGATCGACCCAAGCCGGTGATCGGTTAAGTCGATCGTTCCCAACACTACGACTTTTTGTTGAGGTCCCTTCGCCTTAATGGCTCAACAGGTGTCCTCAGTTTTGTTATTTATTTTTATACGAAGGCCCTTGCATGGGATGGAAACGGTTGCATTCAAGGACGGAGGCCTATAAAGCTTCGCAGCCCTCCGAAGATATACGTCGAGGAAAATGTGTTTTCTATCTTTTATTTGTTTCTGGTCTTAGTATTGAAATAGAATGGGTGTGAGAGTGAGAGAGAGAGAGAGAGAGAGAGAGAGAGCTGCAAAAAAGGTATTTTTAGAAAAAAAAAATTTAAGTCGTTTATAAGGGAACCGTTTTCTTTATATAATATAAAAACTGGTTTTACGCGTTGTACCCGTTCCCGTCGGAATTTCGAAGGTAAAATGTGTCCCATGTGTTATTCTGATGTATAACCTATATTATTGTAAAATTTCATAGTTTCATCAAACATGCATACATAAAATATTAATAGACACATATTACTTTACAGAAAAGAGAAGGAAGACAATACAAAATGTCTACCAGACTATTTGTCTTTCACAGACTTTACGGCACTTACAGACTTTTGTCTCTCACAAGTTGAAAATTTTGTATATTTTTTTATTTTACGCGACTTATTCAATAAATCCCGTAATCTCAACTTGCAAGCACTATTATAAGCTGTAAAATTACAAGGTAATTATAATGAATTTAATTTGTGTGATTACATAAAGACTCGAACATAATTACATGTTTTCTGTAATTTTAACTTGAAATGCAAGATATAAATGATGTCTACTTATATTTTTGTAACCTGTTTTTCTGCTTTGGGAACGAAATGAGTTCAAAATCTTTTATTTTGCATTGGAAGTGTTTTTTTCTGTAATATTTTTCTGTAAATCTGATTTACTTCTCAAAAGATCGCCGCCTTATAATCGATACTATTATAAAGCTGCGAAGTTTGTTTGTTTGAAAACGCAAATCTCAGGAACTACTGGTCCAATTTGAAAAAATATTTTTGTAATTGATAGACGCATTCAACGGGAAGGTATAGGATACTGTTCATCCTGAAATTCCTACGGGAACGGGTACAACGCGGGTAAAACCGCGGGGTGCTGCTTGTTTTGTATACTTTTCGGTGCGTCTACAATGTAAGGCGTTGCATGATAGTTCACTTGCAGTAAACATAGTATTTTTTTACAAAAATCTCCATTCTCACAGACCATTAATAACCCGTTCACTGTAATTGATAAGCGTTGGTACAGTGGCATGTGAGAGCGCTTACTGTGTCGGGGGTTGCGGGTTCGATTCAACGGAGTCAACAATATGTGAAGACATAGTTGTTGGCGACGACGTTTGGGTGTCAATTATATATTCTTACAACGTTTTTGTGTATGTATATGTAGTAGTATCAGTGAGTTAGATTCCATATTAAAAGCTTAGTTTTTATTATTAGCTACATTCTCTCTACATGGCTCGGGTTTGAGATCACCAACCCGCAGTTATAGGCAAGCGTGGTGATAACGACATCCTCCTCACTGTACTGATATCTTCAGTGAGTTGAGAGGCTTTTGCTCAGCAGTGGGACATTACAAGCTAATACATTTTTGTTTGAAGATCATAAAATACCCTGACTGATTAAGTCTAATCTATCGTTATCAATGACCCCACAATAAAACGATTTAACCCTGACAGTTATCTAAACCGCATTATTACCTCACACACCATAAATTATAGAAAATGGCAAATAAACTATTGTGTTAAACAGAGCAAACACAATCAAAGACGATATAGCCTTTCTTAGTGACGGACTCGTGGTCACACCGTTTTGTTACACCAGTGTAACTACGAGTAATTTATTTTCCTCGTGGTCACACTACTCTAAAAAGGATCGCACTTGACTGAATAGTAGGTGTGTAGTGAAGTGCCCGATAGATAAATTAATTACGATAGACAACCGTAGGTTAGGTTAGGTTAAGTTTATATCAGGCCCGAAGGGCCAAAATAAGGCGGAAATAGGAGCTCCGCGCAGCGGAGCTCCGTCGACACTATTATGGCACAAACTGGAACTTCAAAAGTTATATTATATTATTAACATTAAATTATATTATTTATTGAGTCTATTTTTTTGTTTGTGTAAAGCCTGTTTCATTTTAGTTTTTGTGTTTTTGTGTCTAAATGCCATTACTATTTTTGTTTCGATAACTACATTAGTAGCGTATTGATCGGTACCTACACTGTCACTTTCCCGACACTAGTAGTGTAACCACGAGTCTTATGTTTCATTAATTACTGTTGATCACACCGCACAGTGTGACCACGAGGAAAATAAATTACTCGTAGTTACACTGGTGTAACAAAACGGTGTGACCACGAGTCCGTCATCCCTTTCTTATCAGCATTACACTTCATGTAACTTGAGATTTGCAATCGCACACGTAACTATTTTATGGTTATTTTGAACTTTATTTCCTTGTTATAAAGGTCATATTTTTTTCAATTTTAAAGTCTGCACGGAGTGAGCTTCACTTTTTAAAGTTGTTTCTCACATGCTTTTTAGGGTTCCGTACCCACAGGGTAAAAACGGGACCCTATTACTGAGACTTCGCTGTCCGTCGGTCCATCTGTCCGTTCGTCCGTCCGTCCGTCTGTCACTAGGCTGTATCCCAAGAACGGTGGTAGCTAGACAGTTGAAATTTTCACAGATGATGTATTTCTATTGCCGCTATAACAACAAATACTAAAAATAAAATAAAACAAATATTCAAGACAGGCTCCCATACAACAAACGTGATTTTTCACTGTTTTTTAAAGTACGAAACCCACCATGCGTGAGTCCGACTCGCACTTGGCCGGTCTTTAAAGATAGTCATTTGATGAATTTTGTGATAAAACTGTGGGAATTGAAGTTTTTTGTTGTTGTGAAATTCTGTTTTTGTTTTCACTTTTCTTGTTTGAACTTAGATAGAAAAAGTGATATTAAGTTAATGTATGGCATGTGTGTGACTGTGGCATCGTCGCTTTTTTAGAAAATTATAACCGACTAAAGAAAAGAGGTTCTCACTTTGTGTATGTTAATTTTGTTACTTCATATCTTCTAAGTTCCGTGCTTCGGAGGGCACGTTAAGCCGTCGGTCCCGGTTACTTTCTACGGATAGTAGTCGTTACATGAGCCATGTCAGAGGCCTTTGGCGGCTCAATAACTCTTGACACCAGGATTGGTCAGGTTGACCATCCATTCGATGAAGAAGAAGTTCCTGAACGATACTTAAAAACTTTTTATAATATAGAAAAGCATGCTACCGACATATTTTTAACCGATTCCAATGTTAAGCAACGTGCAGCTCGGCTTTTACTTGGATGAGTGGCCGATAGTGGCATTCCAATCTGTGCGCTACCGTGCTTCGGAGGGCACGAAAAATAGTTTGATTGTTTCAATCGTAACATAACAATAACTAAATAACTCTGACACCAGGATTGGTCATGTTGACCATCCACTCGATGAAGAAGAAGAATCGTAACATTATGTCAGAGGCTTTTAGGCGATCTAAAAACTCCGACACCAGGGGTCACTAACCTATTTAGTTTAGTTAGTTGATTGTAAATATCATTTAATTATCAGTTATATTTAATAAGACTCAAACGATATTATAATTATACAACAAAGCAGTCAGTCCCAGTTCATTCAATCGTTAGACCATGTCGGAGGCCTTTAGGCGGTCTAAAAACTCCGACACCAGGGTTGGTCACTGACCTACTCTTACTTACCTAAAAATGTATTAATATTTAGTGGTCTTCACTGTAATTTAATTACCAAAGATATTATAGAGCGCTTACTGTGTCGGGGGTTGCGGGTTTGATTCCCGCCCGGAGTCAACAATATGTGCAGACATAGTTGTTGGCGACGACGTCTGGGTGTCAATTATATATTCTTATAAAGTATTTGTGTATGTTTAAGTAGTAGTATCAGTGAGTTAGATTCCATAATACAAGCTTAGAGCTTACTTTGGGTCTAATTAACCGTGTGTGAATTTTCCGGGTATATTATTACATTATTAAATAATTATATAAGAAATTATATGACAGCATAAAACATTAAATTTAAAATACAACCCTAACAAAACCATTTCTAAAATAGTTAAATTCAAATATACTGCAACAAACTTTGATCCCAATATGTCATCGCTAAAATATTTACAAATAGTTATTCAGAGCATCAAAATAGTCAAACTAAAGTGTAAAATATTGTAACGAATTTAGTCCACGTCTCATGCAGTGTGGGCGAACTGGAAAAGGTAGCCTTAGACCTAATAATAACTTGAGGTAATGTGATGTCAACGGTGATAAGTGAAGCCGGTTTTGTGAGGAAGTGAACGCTGTAATTTCGAGTTTCGGGTCACACTGGTATCGGAGTTTTTAGACGTTGTGATATAACATATCAGGAAGGCGTTTTTGAAACAGTGTGCGCCATGTTTGATTGGCGTTCTTAACTTGTTTTATGATTAAGATTTCGTCTGAGAGCACTTTGACCTAATGCAATGGTATCTTATTAGCAATAATGACATCTAACTTAACTTTAATAGTATGGATGGTGTAATCTGATTTTGTTTGTGTGACTGTGTCTGTACAGGGCAGTGTTTTTAATTAAGACACATAGAAAATGTCTACGATAAAATTCTATGTCATTCTACAAGGTGTAATTTGGTATGTTGTATTGTACTTCTCGCAGTACTTGGTCTTGATTTTTATATGGTCTGAGGACTTAGCTAACAAAATAACGGCCTCGGGACCGATTTGGTAAAATTATAATGGTTGCCTAATATCTGGTACTTTTGTTGTTTTCTGGGTTTTTACTGTGACTCAATATTGTTATAGTATTGGAAAGAAGGTTTTAATAGTAAAGTAAACTAGCCTGTAATGCCCCAATGCGGCTAATTTGATTCCCTTGCAGTAGGAAAAAGAATATCTTTGGATGACTATTTTTTCTATACCTTTGGGAGGTGCCTAAACCTATTAAAGTGACTTGCTACTTTATTGAAAAAAGTGAAACTCCTTGCGTTTTTACTCATGTATTATACGCATTCTCGTGGAAATTTCGTAATCTTCTTCATCTTCATCGAGTGGATGGCCAACCTGACCAATCCTGGTGTCAGAGTTATTGAGCAGCCAAAGGCCTCTGACATGGCTCAAGTAACGACTACTATCTGTAGAAAGTAAACGGGACCGACGGCTTAACGTGCCCTCCGAAGCACGGAATCATCTTACTTTTCGAGCAATCAGGTGATTCAGCCTGCAATGCCCTAACCAAACTGAGGAAAGTCTCACAAAGAGATTTTTATGAGATATCCCCACCGGGAATCAAACCCGGAACCCCGGGTCGTAAGCTGGGCGCTCAAACCACAAGACCACGGAGGCTGTTGATGTAATTATAAAACAGTAACTTCGAGTAGTTTAGTGGCCAACCCTGGTGTCAGAGTTTTTGAACCCTACAGGCCTTAAAGGGATAAAAGATATCCCCTTGAAATTGGCTATTAATTACAAAAAAGAATTATTCAAATCGGATTTTTGTTTCTGAAAATATCAGTACAGTGAGGACATCTTTATTCTTCTTCTTGTTAGGAAATAATACCAATATTAATTGCTAATTAACAGCACTTTATCTATCAAATAGTTTGTCCCTTACCGACGTACGCTATTTTCCAAAGAGTAACAGAGACAAAACACTTCATACCAGTGTTATATGGTGGTAAAAAATCATTCCAGCTATTTATAAAGCTTTACTTAATCAAACATTACTTAACTCTAACTTAAGTAGAACTCTTTTGAAAGTGTCTTACTATGAATACACTTAATCGATCTTTCGATTTGTCAATTATTTTTTGTAGTACTTTAACGAGACCACGTCATTATCAACTTCGTATTACCATTGCAAAATACCTCTTATTTTTATGACAATAAGGTTTATAGAGATGACATTTTCTTAGCGATAGTCGGTGGTAGGAATATAGTTCTTCGAGAGTGATAAATTATGGATGTAATTATAGTGTAATAAGTCGGGTTTTGTATGTAAATCGATGTCGCATTAGATTTGGAATTATTTATAGCTGTGTTACCGTAGTAGTGGTAGGTATTCGGTTTTACTTGTTAAATTATAGTTTTAAAAAAATGTCTGAGTTTTTTTTGTTTTATTATGGTGTTGCTACGGAGCAGTATGTTTGGATGTATTACTCTGTGTGTTACTCTTTCACGAAAAAACTACTGGAGTGATTTGGATGAAACTTTACAGTAATATTGACAAGCCCGTTGGCACAGTGGCAGTGAGAGCGCTTACTGTGTCGGGGGTTGCGGGTTCGATTCCCGCCCGGAGTCAACAATATGTGCAGACATAGTTGTTGGCGACGACGTCTGGGTGTCAATTATATATTCTTATAAAATATTTGTGTATGTATATGTAGTAGTACCAGTTAATTAGATTCCATAACATAAGCTTAGAGCTTACTTTGGGTCTAATTAACCGTGTGTGAATTTGTCCAGGTATATAGGTATATATATAGGTTATACATCAGAATAACACACTGGATACTTTTTATCCCGAAATTCCCACGGGATTGGTTACAACGCGGGTAAAACCGCGCGGCACTGCTAGTATTATATAAAACTCGTCACTTCGTAATTCACCAACACAAAACCCGCCAACTCGTTCAAACCATTACTTAAACCACTAAAATGTCAAAAGCGTTATAAAACCATAACTATCATAAAGATATCATAAACTGTGCAGCCAAAGAACTGTCAACGGACATATCTAATTTATATTATGTCCGTTTTGAAACAATATTTGGGGCATATAAACTTTTATGGGTGATCGTTCACTTTTCAAAATTGATACCACCCACGTTTGAAGCGTCACGATTTATTTTAATCGCCATAATTCAATTTGTAGTTGCTTTCTTAGTATACTAGCGATTGCCCTGCGGTATTACCCGTGTTGTACACGTACCCACGGAACTACTAGCAGCACCCCACGGTTTTACCCGCGTTGTGCCTGTTCCCGTAGGAATTTCGGTAATTTATATACAAATAAACCTTCCTCTTGAATCACTCTATCTATTTAAAAAAAAACGCATCAAAATCAGTGCAGTATTTGAGTTTATCGCGCACAGACAGACAGACGCGGCCGGGGTCTTTGGTTTATACTATGTAGTGATATAGTTTCATCCAAATCCGTCCAGTAGTGTTTTCGTGAAAGAGTAACAAACATACATCCATCCTCACAAACTTTTACATTTATAATAATATTAGTAGGATTTCAAACAAGCAAACTCATTACCTAATTAATTTCTAGACTAGGTCAACGAAACCCTTTTCTAACTAGGCTAGAATGAACTTTCATTTTATAATACTGTAATAAAATACAAGTAACCGCATACAAAGTATTACAACGATCAATTTTATTCCACGAACGTGTAATAGTATACATTGATTAAAGAAAACGAGGTGACTCTCCTTACAAGGTACTTATGATTAATTTCGACGCTTAGGTTGTTCAGTAACTGTAGCTGTGCCACTGTAATATTTTAGGTTAGGTTAGATTTTATTCTTTACTAGCAGCGCCCCGCGGTTTTACCCGCGTTGTGTCCATTCCTGTGGGAATTTCGGGATGAAAAATAGCCTTTGTTACTCGTGGATAATGTAGCTTTCGAATGGTGAAAGAATTTTTAAAAACGGTCCAGTAGTTTTTGAGCCTATTCATTACAAACAAAAAACGTTTTCCTCTTTATAATACTTATTAGTGTAGATGTAGACCAGCAGCGCCTTGCGACTTTACCCGCTGCGCGCCCGTTCCCGTACGAATTTCGGGATTTTTATTACTTATTATCCTATTTATGATCAAGATAAGTTGAATAAAAAAAGCGCTTGGTGGTCAACTGGGCCCGCAGAGCACTGAGCCCGCAGGTTAGTTACCCACTCCGTTTTTTTTCATAGGTGACTCGACCCACACTAATCACACGACTACTATTTACCGATAAGGGCCTGCTCAGCCCGCAGGTTCAGTCGATAAAAAAAATAATAGCCCTAACCTACCGAATAGTACCTACGCCCGCGGGCTGAATTGACTCTTAGGCGGTAAGTAAGCGGGCTGGGTTGACCCTTGGGTCGAGTCGCCCCTAAAGAAAAAAAAGGTCAACTTAGCCCGTGGGCTCAGTGCTCTGCGGGCCCAGTTGACCACCTTGCGAAAAAAAGAATCCTTAAAAATTGGTCCAGCCGTTCTTGAGATATTAATGAGGTGTAACTAACACTACTTTTTAGAGTCTAGACTAATCAGCGCGCTATTTTGTGTATTTACAATTTTACGGCTTAATATGGACAGATTATGAATCTACATAAAATGATTGAAATTGTCAACAGTTTACCATCTTACTAGTTGGATTATAAACCAACGGGTGTTTATAATTGTTCGGTGACAGCTAGGTATATTTATTGGTGACGCACAAAATCGGTTTGTAATTGGGACAGGTCGAAAAGGCACTTTTCTTTTTGTGGGTCGAAAAAAGTTGGTCCAAAGGGTTCAATCAATCCTATTTATTTTTGCATTTACTTTCACATTAAAGTATTCCAAGGCTTGTCTAGTCAGTAGCATAGTAAATTATTATCGATACTGACTATGACAGCTTCCAAATACCTTGGTGTAATATATCAGTAAATGTGGCGTTATTTGTCAGGCCCGCTGGCACTGGCAGTAAGAATGCTTACTGTGTCAGAGGTTGTGGGTTCTATTTTTGCCCGGAGTCAACAATAATAGAAAAAGTTAGTTAAATTACTTTGGGTCTAATTAACCATGAGTAAAATTGTCCGGGTTTATTTGTTTATTTATTTTATTGGTTTCACTGATAGTTTAATTACATCAGTAGATTGATTACAAGAAACTTTAAAAGAAGAATACACATATATCAAATTTGGAAATTGAGTCGAAAATACACTTTTTTGTATAACAAGTCGAAAAATGGGTCCAAATGGTACAAACCTTTTTTATCCCTATTTAATGCAATATATTTAAACCACTCACCAAATCTATGTTACCTTTCAATATTAAAGGTGTTTTCTACGTTTTTTTAGCCGTTGGATACGCCAAATTTGATTAAACCACCAAAAACAAACCATCCAAGATAAATCAAATTGAAAATTAGGGTGTGTACAGAATAACGCATTTGCACGAAAAATTAAGAAGGTAATGGTGTCGCCTAGCCTCAAACGAGGCTTGGCTATCGATTCACTCAAATTTATTACAGATGACACAACAATAGAGAATTTTTATTTTATTTTTTTGACACATTTTGCTGTTGGATGGTACTTAATCATGCTAAATGTAAATTATAGAAGCACTAGCCGCGCCTCTCAGTTATCGGAATTTTCGGAATTTCGCGATAAAAAGTAGCCTATCTCCTTCCTCAGATTCTGGACTAACTGTGTATCAAATTTCATTCAAATCGGTTCAGTAGTTTTGGCGTGAAAGCGTAACAGACAGACAGAGTTACTTTCGCATTTATAATACTAGCAGCGCCCCGCGGTTTTACCCGCGTTGTGCCCGTTCCCGTGGGAATTTCGGGAATTTTTTTACATAAAAACCTTCCTCTTGAATCACTCTACCTATTACAAAAAACCGCATCAAAATCCGTTGCGTAATTTTAAAGATTTAAGCATACAGACAGACAAACAG
Source organism: Cyclophora albipunctata (assembly GCA_963082685.1). Classification (NCBI taxonomy): domain Eukaryota; kingdom Metazoa; phylum Arthropoda; class Insecta; order Lepidoptera; family Geometridae; genus Cyclophora; species Cyclophora albipunctata. Next base: position 2,418,323 of record OY720139.1, on the reverse strand, counting down.
TGTGACAGACACGAAAAAGAGACGACTTTATTTTATACTATGTAGTGATTAGTAAGGATTAAAATTGCACTCTAATACTTTTCTACCTGTCAAGTAGTGTTATGTTATTACTATTAGTAAGCAACGTTCTAAGATACGTAAACTACTCATAGCTTGCTCTGATTCTACTAATTCGTATCAAATCTAGTAGAGCAGATTCGCATATACATAGATATACAAAAAGTAATGGCGTCGCATTTTGCCGCCAAAATGTGTATGATTGTCACATGATAGTCACGGTGAATATTATAAATGCGAAAGTTTGTGACGATGAATGTATGTATGTTTGTTACTCTTTCACGAAAAAGGTACTAAACTAATTCAAATGAAACTTTTCAGTAATATAGGTTATACATCAGAATAACACATGGGATACATTTTATCCCAAAATTCCCGCGGCAACGGGTACAACGCGGGGCGCGGCTAGTTCATATAATACTTTTCTTTAATTATTTCATTGAGTTATAATTTCTTACAAAAATCTTTTCTAAATCATGTCCAAAATAACTACGGTACAGTAAAAAAGGCCATTTTGTCAATAAAAGTAAAAAAATGACACGTGAACTTAAACGGACGGATAAAAAGATTTATTGAAGCCCACCATTTCACGGTTAATCCGCTCTTTTGAAATTTAACGATTTCTCCTACGTTAGATATATTTGAATTGGTTTCGGGTTTACGAATGATTTACGAATATTTTCGTTCACAACTTCGTGTTAAAGTCAAGTTAGCAATCTGTCATTTATAAAATACAAATGTGATGACATTTGACATGTTGACACATGACTATGTCATTTTGAATTGAAACTACGTTGACGGATACACTTCTTTTGTGACCTGTCTTCTGTGACCACGGTTCCTGTAAGGGGCCGAAACGTCAGATAAAAATGTAAAATAAAAGCGAAGTGTATCTGTAAACTTAGTTTCAATTACCTGGACACCTGGACAAATTCACACACGGTTAATTAGACCCAAAGTAAGCTCTAAGCTTGTGTTATGGAATCTAACTCACTGATACTACTACATATATATATACACAAATACTTTATAAGAATATATAATGAACACCCAGACGTCGTCATCAACAACTATGTCTTCACATATTGTTGACTCCGGGCGGGAATCGAACCCGCAACCCCCGACACAGTAAGCGCTCTCACTGCCACTGTGACAATGGGCTTGTCAAAAAAAAAATCAAAATGAGTAGTGTTCGCTTAAACTTAAGAAACCAATACCTGACTATGTGTCAAAAAAGGAACCTAAGTTGTCAAAAAAAGTACTTCATACTTTATTGACAGTTCAAATGCTTTTATTAGCTTTCCAACCTTCGATCAACAATACACAACTAGATGTCGGGTCGGCGCAAAAAATACGGCTCGTTGAATAACGCCTCATTTTAAAAGTGAGGCGTTATTCTCACTTATTTTATCCATAAGATTTGCTACTTTTTTGCTAGGTGTCATGGTTGTAATTAGGTTGAACTTCGAACTGTTTTAAAACTTTTTTTTCAGTTCGGTAGTAAACAATATAGCTGTCACACGTCATTCACGCGGACAGTATTTAGCTTTGATTTTGTACGTGACCCGATATCTAGTTGTGTATAATATTTTGTTGATCGAAGTTTCCAACGCTAACTTTTAGTTTCTAGACGACCTAAAATCCAAATGCTTCTATTAGGTCTCTATCTATAACCTTAGCGCTCATGGCGTAGTTTGACTAAGCGATGTCAGTACATTGCGATTGTTAAGCAACGTGCAGCTCGACCTCTACTTAGATGGGTGACCGATAGTGGCATTTCTATCTGAGCGCTAGCGTCCTTTGGGGAGCACGTTAAATTGTCAGTCCCAGTTCATTCAATCGTTAAACCCTGTCGGAGGCCTTTAGGCGGTCTAAAAACTCCGACACCAGGGTTGACCACTAACCTAGTCGAACTTACTTACTTTGTCTTCTTAGAAGATCTAAAGTCCTCGGACAAACAAACAATTGGGTATTTGAATTTTTGTTAAATTGGAATTTGAGAGATGAAATTAGTAAAATAACTAAAATTATGATCAAAACTGAAATCAGAATCAAAATCGTTTAATAAATAAAGAAATTATAAACTCTGAAATATTCTCTCCTGTCTGATGCTGTCCCTTTCTTGCAAAACGATTTTTTGTATGCGACGTCTATGGCGCTCTAACATTGTGACGTCACACTAGTAGTAGTGCTGTCTCTGTTTAATCAGCAACTTTGACCGCTTGTAACTCTCGAAATAATAACGATATAAAAAAACGAATTTTAGTTTCTTACACGTGATAAAAAGATAAGTTAATACGAAGAATAAAAAAAAACATTCAAATACCCAAAATAACCAGGACCGACCATTTAACGTGCATTCAGTATCAGAAACGCCATCTCCCACAGGTCAGTACAGATCTATTCAATCCATTTAAGATTTGGTATTTCCCTGGAGATCTATATACCATTTCCTGACTTGATCTGTTTTCGGAACCCTCTAGAGATTTTCAAAGGATTTGTATTTGATCAGCTGTTAAAATACTGTTGCAATAAACGGAATTGTTGTTGCTAGTTTGGGTACTGCACTGTCTGATGTGCGAGCGAAAGTAAACTCTATTTCTAGATTGATTCAAAGATGACTTTTATGTAAACATAATTTATAGAAAATAAATAAGACAGGACATAATTATAATTGACTAATGACAGAAGTTCAATCTTACTTCCTACTTCCTACTAAATTATAAATGCGAAAGTTTGTAAGGATGGATATATGATGTATGTTTGTTACTCTTTCACGAAAAAACTACGGGACGGATTTGGATGAAACTTTACAGTAATATAGGCTATACATCAGATTAACACATAGAATACATTTTATCCCGAAATTCCCGCGGGAACAGGTACAACACGGGTAACACCGCGGGCTAGTTAAGTATAAACAAACAAAAACAAGCTCTTCAACTTTTCTTACATATTATATTAGTATACATGCTGTTAAAAAATCACGTTAAAATTCTACACACCACTCTTAAAGTCCCTCCCACGCCCAAACATGACTAAACAACAAAAGAATCCGCCCAATTACTCACAAATTGCTGTCAAAAATATTCATAAAAAAAACTTCCGGCGATCATTTTACTATCATTTCGTCCCAAATCTAGAATTTAAAATGCTACGCAATTTCCAATTTTATTACCTCGTGTTACGGTGCAAGATAAAACCGCAAAAAAATATATCGTAAATGTTATAGTGTTTTTATGGTGTACTTACTCAAATGGCTAGAGCGATGATAAGTCATGTATATGAGCTATAAGGGCCGATACTGCGTTAAGCGTGCACCCGCCGCGGTTTCATACAAAAGCGAACCGCCGCGTGCGCACGTGGCGGGCGCACGTGGCGGGCGCACGCAACGGGCGCACGCAACGGGTGCACGCTTAACGCAGTGCTGCCCTAAATGTCCGAATTGTTCAATATTTTAGGAAATCGGTATTTTCGGATTAAACTCTATCCGCTAGATAGAATGGTTCTCATCACGATTGTTTAGCTAACATGTTTTCACTTAGCCGAGAATCAAACCCGGGACCTCAGTCTTGGCAGGCGAGTGCACATACCACTAGACCACCGAAGCGTTCCATCTTTTAGCGTCAAAAAAACACATACTGAATAAACAACTTTCTTTATTCAAAAAACGGTTTTTTTTACTTATACATAAAACCCGTAATAAAACAAGAATGTAATCAATAGCACGTATTAATTTTTTATGTAAAAATGTTTTGTGGTACTTAACTGCAGAATTGATTCGCCGGTACAAGAGTTTGTTTAAGGAAAAAAGCTTTTATTTGCATTTAGCGGATGGAGTAGTGATGTGCTAAAACTGTTTTATGGTCTTGAATAAAATCGAGGTTTTATGGACTTGAAAATTAAACTGCAGAAGAGTTTTATTTTATGTTTGCTTGATGTTATTTCTTTAAAAATATAGGGGATGAATACGTTTCACTTGCCCTGAAACAGAGATTTTTTAATTCCATTTGGGGAGTTAAGCCCGTTCAGATATTACATTCGTAAGTAATTTTATTATTATAGCGGGCACGTTAAGCGGCACGTTTTTCTGATAGTGAAAGCACGTTAAATGGTCGGTGTCGGTTGTTTCAATCGTTAGACCATGTCGGAGGTCTTTAGACAGTCAAAAAACTCCGACACCAGTCTTGGCCACAAGACTATTAAAAATGAATAAATTAAGTAAATTAAGTATGAGCCTGTAATGTCCCACTGGTCAAAGGCCTCTCATCTCACTGAATGGATAAATGATTTACATTATTTAATTCAAGATACATTTTTAATTTAGTTGTCATACTATTAATAGCAATTACAAAACCACATTAACAAATTACAGATGCATAAAATTGTTTCACAAAAAATGACCCAACCAAACCACATTTTTGCATTAACTCATAAAAACAACTTACCATCCTTCATTACATCCATCTTTTTATTACAAATCAATAAAAAAAACAAGTTCATAAAACGAGACTTGAGTCTTGAAATCTAGAAAACTTGACGCCAAACTGTCAATTTCTGTAATTATAAAATATAACTATGGATAACCACTGGAAACTGAATCGAGACTGGAGTCTCCGATTAAAATAGTCTCGGATATTTTAAACGGTGTTTAATTTGTAGGTTCTCATCGCTTTTAACTGTCGTACTCTTTATACATGTTTATCGATAAAACTCGATGCATGGTTGTTGCTTTGGAATTAATCTGGTTTGAGATAGCATGAATTTCTACGTTTCGAAATGCCGCTTGGTTTTACCCGCGTTGTGTTTGTTTCCGTGGGAATTTTGGGATAAAAAATGACTAATAACCTTTCCGGTGAATGCAGCTATCTCTTGCAGAAAGATTTTTTCAAGTCGGATTGTTATTTCTGAGATTAGCGCGTTATTACTATCATCACTACATATTATAAAACAAAGTCCCCGGCCGCGTCTATCTATTTGTCTGTTCGCGGTAAATTCAAATACTACTGCACGGATTTTGACGCAGTTTTATATAGATAGAGTGTTTCAAGAGGAAGGTTTATATGTATAAAAATTCCTGAAGGGAACGAGCACAACGCGGGTAAAACCGCGTGGCGCTGCTAGTAAGAATAATAATAAATAAAACAAGTTCAACCACAAAACATGCCTTGATGCGTTTGATATTATTTCTGAACTAATATTTTATAATAAAAAAGTCTCACCAATAAAAGTACTGTACATTTTTCCCATCCCTACAAAGTAAAGTGTACGTCGATAAACTGGTTCCCAAATAAAATTGGTATTTATTTGCGTTCCGCGTTGTGTTGTAAATTTTGATTATGTGCTTCGATCGGCGAGATGCAAAAATGTATTTTTACGCTTTTTTTGGTCGGATTTTGTAGAGTTATTTTCCGAGGGAAACTTAATTAAAGTAGGAAGCTTATTGTTTGAAGTTTGACTGTGTAAAATTACATTAATATTCAGTTATAAATTATTCAAGGAGATTGTTTAGATTGAGCTAGTTTACAAGCTGGGAGTCAGAGTTGAATAGAAAGCGTCATAGATCAGACTTAACTCAAACAATACTCAGAATTCTTCTTCTTCTTCATCGAGTGGATGGTCACCCTGACCAATCCTGGTGTCAGAGTTATTGAGCCGCCAAAGGCCTCTGACATGGCTCATGTAACGACTATTATCCGTAGAGAGTAACCGGGACCGACGGCTTAACTTGCCCTCCGAAGCACGGAATCATCTTACTTTTCGGGCAATCAGGTGATTCAGCTTGCAATGCCCTTACCAAACTGAGGGCAGTCTCACAAAGAGATTTTTGTGAGACATTGTCCCCACCGGTAATCGAACCCGGAACCTCCGGATCGTGAGCGAGCGCTCAAACCACTAGACCACGGAGGTTGTAACTCAGAATTCACTTCCTATTGATCTAGCCAGCTAGCAACTTTTTCCTTCAATTTAAACGAAGCCTGTAAATAAATAAAATTTATTTTAAATACATTCAGGTCAAATATATTCCTCCTTATTCCTCCCTTCCTTTTTTCCTTCGGTCCTATTGGGATCTTTATTCGGCTTATTCCTCCCTTCCTTTTTTCCTTTTGGGCTTCGCCGCAGTCGGGTAAATAAAACATTAAGATTGAGAAACTCCTTCTTCGGTTTATTTAGTGGGTCACATGATATCAGCACCCCAATCTATATCAATACTTCTATACTAATAATATTATCAAGAGGTAAAATTTTTAAGTTTGTTTCTTTGTTTGTTTGTATGTTCGAGCTAATCTCAGGATTTACCTGTCCGATTTGAATAATTCTTTTTGTAATAGATTGCTACATTCAACGGGAAGGTCATAGGCTATTTTTTATCGTGAAATTCCCATGGGTACGGGTACAATGCGGGTAAAACCACGGGGCGCTGCTAGTAGATATATAAAATCAATCTTGGATCGTGTCTCGCTAATACTCAAGAATGACTGGACCGATTTAGTTGATTCTGGTTTTGAAATAATTGTCGTAATCCAGGGAAGGTTTGAACGGTAAGAGATGGAATAAATTCGGGTGAAACCGCGGGGCACAGCTAGTACGAATATTTCCAAATATGAGATCATAGCATTAAAAAACAAAGGAACTAATAAGCAACTAGAGAATCAATATGCAACATTCCTTTGTCTCTCATAAAAGCAATTTTTTGCTCAAAGACACTTGAGGCAATCAATAAGTAATTGACTAAATTGCTCGTAATTGCCTAGTAATTTAAGTTGCTCGTGTAAAAGTACCTTTCCGGCAACATAATATACATTAGCTGTCAGTATTTTCCGACGTCTTTGTAATAGGACATTTCCTTTATTAACGCACTAGCTGCGTCCTGCGGTTTTAACTGCGTTATGCCCGTTCCTGTGGGAATTTCAGGATGAAAAATAGCTTATAACGTTTCTGTTGAATGTGGCTATCAATTAAAAAAAGAATTATTCAAATCGGTACGGTAGTTTTTGAGATTAGCCCCAACTTACAAACCAACAATTTTTTTATAATATTAGTACAGATGTAAAAGAAGTCCTTGTCTTTCCTTTTTTATTGGTTTTTTCCAAAAAAGCTTAATTTTTCTCGACTTATGAGAACTTAACGAAGTGAAATAATAAAAAAATGCTTCGATTTAACCCTTCGATGTCTAACATGCGAAACAAAGGTAATAAACTTTGATAGTACAAAGGAATATTTTGCGTCAAACAAAGGATTTTGGAAGCATACGGTTCATTTTTATTTGGCACACGTACCTTTTCTGATTGAAAGATATGTAATAAAGAAATAGTTTGATATTATTGACATGAATTTAGTTCTAATAAATTATATATTAGGTGGTCTAAAGTATCAGACGGTCTAAAATATCAGGCGGTCTAAAGATCAGGTAGTCTAAAATATCACGCGGTCTAAAATATCAGGCGTTCTAAAATATCATACGGTCTTAAGATCAGGTGGTCTAAAATATCATGCGGTCTAAAGATCGGGTGGTCTAAAATATCATGCGGTCTGAAATATCAGGCGGTCTATAATATCAGGCGGTCTAATATATCAGGCGGTCTAAAATATCAGGCGGTCTAATATATCAGGCGGTCTAAAATAACAGGTGGTCTAAACTATTAAGCGGGCTTATTTTACCCTCCAAAGCACGGTAGCGCTCAAACAGATATGCTAATATACAAATTGGTCACTAACTTACACAAACTTATTTACCACACACACACATGCACACTGCAACACCCACACTACGAGAAATACTTTTCATTATTTTCGCTCGTAAAATTTTAAGACTTCTTCTGTATACTTATTACTTTTCTCATACAAGCTGTCACGTACCGCAATACGCTTTATATTGGGTGTGAAACATAAGACGTATAAAATATTATTGTAATACACCAATAATATTCTCAAACGGAAAGTGATACAGGGTGGAATATTTGTGACACAGGGTGGAGTATGTCATTTGAACCTTGAACCTTTGTTACTTGTCTTTTCGGCATTTTGAAATAAACATATAGCATATAAATAGATAGATAAGTACTTAGGTAAGTTCGAGTAGGTCAGTGGCCAACCCTGGTGTCGCAGTGTTTAGACCGCCTAAAGACCTCCGACATAGTCTGATGGTTGATACGATCGGGACCGACCATTTAACGTGCCCTCCAAAGCACGGTAGCACTCAGATAGAAATGCCACTATTGGCCACCCATTCAAAGCTCGAGCTGCACGAAGATAGAAAGAGAAGCCTATTATTTAATTTCAAAAGATAAATGTTTATGAAACTCGTAAGACTTCAAAAAAATGTACAGTGTACACCAAATTAGTTTATGGCTCGTGTCAAAAATGGGATTAAGAAATTAGCAGTAATCTTAGAATAAGTCACAAATTTTAGATTTTTCAAATTGATAGCTATAAATGTTACAATAGAGGCTGACTGAATTGATAACTGTTTTCTCCTGGCTATTAAGGACTTTAATTTGCTAAATATATAATGTATAGCTAGCAGCGTCCTGCGGTTTAACCCACTTACTGCCATTTCCCGTGGGAATTTCGCTTTCCCCCTAAAAGTGCCTATCCATTACCAAAATATTTGTTCAAATCGAATTAGTAATACCCGAGGTTATCCCAAACATACGTATTTTATAAAAATCGTGTAAATATTCTTGTTCTCTTTCTTGTGATTGTACTTCTGGAATCTGATTCCACAACCTAAATTTCCTGCATCGACCTATATTTTGAGCAATATACTAAAGATTGTCAATGCATTTCTATTACACCCTGTATACACTCATAAAGCAAGGCAATATCTTTGCATCCATATACTTAAAGTTAATATCTTAAACATAAGTCTAGTTTAAGCTCCAAGTACTTTCAACGAGAAACTGGTATCATAATGACGAACTCTGAGAACATTGTAAGTTATAAACTAAGATAAGCGTTACTCAAATTTAACTCAAAACAACTGCGAAATAAGGCACAATTTCCAATAGCACTAAATTTGAAGTTGAGCTGTTTTGGTCGTAAAGGTGCAGGTACGCCACGCGAGCAGAACGCAACCCCAAAACATGTATTTTCGATTTTATATCTAAGATCATAAGTATCAGTTTGGGTTGACAGAAGAATGTAAGATATGACTTTTTATGTCAAACTTGACGGCCACGCGTAAAGTACTTGCAAGCAACTGGTTTTACTCCTCTTTTCTTTGAAAAAAAAGAGATATTTGTACGTTTTATTTTATGCATGCGCTGGTGGCAATATACGTGTATTTGTTTTATGACAGAATTGTATGGAAGTTGGTTAAAGACATGATTTAAGAACCCCTTGTTCTATAGAACAAGGATGTATGTTTTTGGAAAATAATATAGTTGTATGTGCTTTGTGAGCTTCGTTTGTATGACTTCTGTTTTTCGAGTAGTCGGCTAAAAATAGTTACATATTTTTAACCAATTTAAAAAAGGGGTCCTCAATTTCTGTAAATTTTTAATCGGAAAAAATCTAATTCTATATTTTTTCTTACATAGGGTTGCAATGCTCACTTTAAAAATAAAGGAGGATTAGAATTAAAAGTAATAAAAATCCCGAAAATCCTACAGGAACGGGTGCAACGCGGGTAAAACCGCGAGGCTCTGCTATACATAAAAAGCACTTTCGGGTCAAGAATAGGAAAATAAGTAATAAGATAAGTGTTAGCTTGTAATGCCCCACTGCTGGGCAAAGGCCTCTCATTTCACTGAAGATATCAGTACAATAATCAAATTAATATTATAAAGAGGTAAAATTTGTAGGTTTGTTTGTTTGTATGTTCGAGGTAATCTCAGGAGTTATCAGTCCGATTTGAATAATTATTTTTGTAATAGATAGCCACATTCAACGGGAAGGTTATAGGCTATTTTTCATCCCGAAATTCCCACGGGAACGGGTACAACGCGGGTAAAACCGCGGGGCGCTGCTAGTAACTAATAAACGCCCGAAAATCCCACGGGATCGGGTGCACTGCGGGGGAAACCGCGGGACACAGCTACTATATATATAAAAGCACGTTCGTTCGGTCGTTGGTCCGGACAGGTGGTACAACGGATGTAGAACCGGTCGCTGTGAGACGAGTAACGTGAGAGTTTTTGAAAAAACACCTTTTATTTGTTTACTTTACGTTTTGGTAGGATGCTGGATGAGTTAAGTTCAAGAAGGTTAGTGGCCAACCCTGGTGTCGGAGTTTTTGGACCTTCGATATTGTCGAACGATTTAAACTACCGGAACCGACAATTAAACGTGTCTGAAGCAGAAAGTTCTTAAGTAGAAATGCTACTGTAGGTCACCACCCATTAAAATATGGCTGAGATGCACGATGCTTGACAATAGCGATCTTCTTCTTCATCGAGTGGATGGTCAACCTGACCAATCCTGGTGTCAGGGTTATTGAGCCGCCATAGGCCTCTGACGTGGGTCAAGTAACGACTACTATCCGTAGAAAGTAACCGGGACCGACGGCTTAACGTGCCCTCCGAAGCACGGAATCATGCCATTATCGGCGAATCGCGGTGAATTAACAGCCACGGACACCCATCCAAGTAAGGCCGAGATGCACATTGCTTAACAATCGACAAGTTAGCATCGGTTAATCATTCATGAAAATACCTAATTCATTTCATAAATTAACATCCCTCAGTAAAACTTTGCCACGAGCGTTTGTCAAATTTCCCAACACTACAACTATACTATAACTACCCATAATAATTTCCTATACTGCCCGTATCCCAATTAATTCCCTTCTAATGGGAATTGTTTCAAATCTTATCAAGAAATTAAAAGGAAATTGGTTATTGCTGTCGCATCCGTCGATATTATCGTTGCTACTATAACTGGTACGTTATTCTCGTTATAGAATAGTTAATGGTATTATAACTATTCTATTATTTATTTTTAAGGATTATGATACTAAACCAGCAGCGCCCCGCGGCTTTGCCCGCGTTTAGCCCGTTCCCGTAGGAATTTTCGAAAATCCTTTCGTAGTGTGCACTTACGTCACTTGAAGAACCTTCCTGCCAAACTTCATGTTTCTAGGTGTAGCGGTTGAGGCTGTGCGGTGATTATCAGTCAGTCAGTCAGTCAGTACTTTGAATTTTATATATGTTACGGCTAATACCCGAAGTGCGGCTACACCTAGTTTTAGCCGGTTAGAACTAGGTGTAGCCACTTACTCTTGGTTAAACCTAGTACGAGCCGATTGTTTTCGGGTAATATGGACTAGTAAAAAAAAATAACCCTAACCTACCGAATAGTAAGTAATTCGGTAGGTTAGGGTTATTTTTTTTTTCCTGTTTATACACTCTTTTTTCATTAAAATGACATATATATAGCCGGCATGATGAAGGCTTGACCTAGTTTTACCCGAAAACAATGGCTACACCTAGTTCTAACCGGCTAAAACTAGGTGTAGCCGCACTTCGGGTATTAGCCGTAACATATAGATGAAACGGGTCTATATCGCGTTAGAATATATAACGTACTGCGTCCCGCGGTTTTACCCGCGTTGTGCCTGTTCCCGTGGTAATTTCGGGATGAAATATAGCCTATACCTTCTCGTTGAAATGGGCTATCTATTACAAAAAGAATTATTCAAATTGGACTGATAATTCCCGAGATTAGCTCGAACGTACAAACAAACAAAAAAACTTAATTTTTTTACCTCTTTAAAATATTACTATAGATGAAACGGGTCCTCATGTACGAGTATATGTTTGGTACTCTTTCACGCAGAAACTACTGAACGGATTTGGATGAAACTTTTCAGTAATATAGTTTATACATCAGTGTAACACATGGGATACATTTTATCCCGAAATTTCCGCGGGGACGGGTATTATGCGAGTGAAACCGTGGGCTGTGGCTAATATTAAGCTTCTAACTTTATTCGCTTTTGAAGATTTAAGACACGCGATACTAAAATCGGAACCATTTAGAATTTTTGTATCATAAATTTGAAGTAATGGATTGCTCCTGTACTAATAAATAAAATCAATATGGCATTAACTGTCACTGTCGCTTGTTTGCACCGTGGCAACCTCGGCGGTCGACAGGTAAGGGTCGGTGCGCATTTGATGGAAAATGTTTCGGGCGTAGTCAAGTTTAAACGGTTGACACACAAACGTAAACTCTATTTTTTCTAACGAAAGTCAAAATTCAAGTCCTCATAACTGATTTTTCAACCAAAGATAGCTCTTCTACTGCGGTCAGTATGGAAAAGGATTCAGCAGTAAGTTCAGTGTAGCATGAAATCAATAAACCTTTTTCCTCTTTAAAAAGGAACCCCGGGGTTTTTACCCGTGTTGTGCTCGTTCCCATGGGAATTTCGGGATGAAACATTTCTTATAACCTCCACGTTGAATGTGGCTATCCATTATAAAAAGAATTATTAAATTGGATTGGTATTTCCTGAGATTAGCTCGTTTAAACAAACAAAAAAACAAAACAGCAATAAAGAACTACAATATCTTATACTTATATAAAATTCTCGTGTCACAGTGTTCGTTCGCGTACTCCTCCGAAACGGCTCGACCGATTCTCATGAAATTTTGTGAGCATATTGAGTAGGTCTGAGAATCGGCCAACGTCTATTTTTCATCCCGAAATTCCCGCGGGAACGGGTACAACGCGGGTGAAACCGCGGGGCGCAGCTAGTATTTTATAATAAGTATTCGTATTGGCAGAACAGATTTGTCTCTCCAAGCGTTACGTAACCGCATGTTCCGTCAAATACGCTTCGACCCTAACTGTATTGGAATATAATTTGAAGAGTAATATGGTAGTCTTGTGATTTAAGTATCATATTAATTATATGTGAAAATATGTGGGATTTATGCGTGATTTATTTAAATAAGTTTATATGTTATGTTAAGTAAGTATATGTATATTTATAACAGTCATTATAAAGTAACTTTGGTGGTCTTAACAAATTACATCGATTAAAGGTAATGCTCCCGTAAGTTCGAGTAGGTTAGTGGCCGACACTGGTGATGAATTTTAGACCGCCCAAAGGCCTCAGACATGGGCTAAAGATTGAAACAACCGGGATCGATAATTTAAAGTGCATGGAGCGCTCAGATAGAAATGCCACTATCGGCCACCCATCCAAGTAGGGGCCGAGCTGCACGTTGCTTAACAATCGCAATAAGTAGACATTGCTTAGTCAAACCATAACTAAAGTTTTTGAAGACTTAATTTTACGGTTTTTATTTGGTTTTGGTGATCTCAAAATTGAGCCATGTTTGAAAAGATAATAGAAACATGCATCGCTCAACCCGGGAATTGAACCCGGAACTGCAGTCTTGGCAGGCGCTTACACATACCGCAGGCAAGCGTGGTGATTACGACATCCTCCTCACTGTACTGATACCTTCAGTGAGACAAGAGGCCTTTGCCCAGCAGTGGGACATTACAGGCTAATACTTAATTGACCTTCTTTACTTGGTTTAAATTCAATTGATTTAAAGATATGTTAAAATTAATAAATTTCCTTACAAATTAAAAATATCAGCTGTGATTACAGTGACGTTTTAGAATTTAGAATCTATACTAATATTATAAAGCTGAAGAGTTTGTTTTGTTTGTTTGTTTGTTTGTTTGTTCAAACGCGCTAATCTCAGAAACTACTGAACCGATTTGAATAATTCTTTCACTGTTAGATAGTCTATTTATCGAGGAAGGCTATAGGCTACATTTTATCCCGGATTTCCTACGGGAACGGGCACAACGCGGGTAAAACCGCGGGGCGCTGCTAGTTCTAAATAAATTTGTGTTGAAATAAGTGATGTTTTCTTTATAAAATAGCTTTTAAAGAACCTTCCAGTTTGATTTTCTTTGCGTAACCAAATATATTGTTCTTAATTTCGCATTGAAAGTTAAGTATATTTTTAGCTCTTTTCTGAAAGGAGGTTGAAAACGAAAACGTATAAAAACTTTTTTCTTTCCCAATTACTTTTGTATGGTTTGTTTATGTATATTTTTAAAAATGTTGATTCTTTTTATATACCAATGGTTAATTAGGCATAGGATAAAATATAGTAAACAACATTTTATATAAAACTAGCAGCGCCCCGCGGTTTTACCCGCGTTGTACCCGTTCCCGTGGGAATTTCGGGATGAAAAATAGCCTATAAACTTCCCGTTGAATGTGGATATCTATTACAAAAATAAACTGCTAGTCCGATTTGAATAATTCTTTTTTCATAATATGATAGCCATATTCAAGAGAAAGGGTACCTACTTTTTATCCCAAAACTCCCTAGGGAACGGGTATAAAGGGGGTAAAATCACAGAGCGTTACTAGTTTTCTGTATCAACACTGTGTGTATCATTTTGTTCTTTTTTCAATTTTTCTGAGAACGGATGTTACGTAGCATCCACTTAAATAGTATCAATAATACCACCTGTTCTTCTGATATACCACAATACCTCTTATTCATATCAATTTAGAGTCTATTTTCGTACTTCCTTTGTATGCACTTGAGTCTTTTTGTAATTTAGTACTTATTATGTAGGTTTGTATAAAGAAATATGTTCGTTATTTGTATATGTGTAGAGTTTATTTTTCTTTCGCATGTCGATGTAAAATCGATAGCGCTATTTTATTTCAGTGGGTATCTGTCTTATTAAGTTACATACTTGTCTTGTTCTTTTAACCGACACAAAAAAAAGAGTTGCTTATTTTTGGTATTGATTGATTACCGGGAAATTATTTTGATATATTCGACATACATATGTACATTAATTAATATTAAATATTATAAAGAGGTAAAATTTATAAGTTTTTTTGTTCGTTTGTATGTTCGAGCTAATCTCGGGAGTTACCAGTCCGATTTGAATAATTCTTTTTGTAATAGATAGCCACATTCAACGGGAAGGTTATAGGCTACTTTTCATCCCGAAATTCCAACGGGAACGAGTACAACGCAAGTAAAACCGCGGGGCGCTGCTAGTAACAAATAAAATATATCACCTATACGAAACCATTCCAAAAAACACAAAAAGCTAGCTATACAAAATACCAACAGTACTTATGAATGTAATAAAATACTTTAAATTAAAATAAATATTATAAATTCCTAAAGAAACATTTTGTCTGTTCATCAGTAATTAGCATATTGATTAAAACCGATACGTCTATCAAAATTATTCATAGTAACTATCGAATACTCTGTGTCCATATTTTTTTTAAGTTTTATTTTATTTTAAATACTTGTACAAAAGCCTTGCGGTTTTAGTCACTGTTTTAACACGTTATCTTGGGAATTTTGGGATGAAAAATAGTACATAGCCTTCCTTTTGAATGTGGCTATCATTTGCTAAAAGATTTTTTCAAATTGGACTAGTATTTTTGGAAATTAGCGCGTTAAAAAAAGAAAAAAATCTTTTAAATTAAACATATTGATGGAATATTAATTAGCGTCCTTCCATATTTAAAATCACAAACAAAAACAAATGAAAATCTAAATTCTAAATTCGAACTCCGACCCAGCCATATACATTCCATTTCCGACGGGACATTCGAAATGTAAATCTAGCGCCATAAAACAGCATGAATAATTGATTGACACCTTAAGTCAAAGTGCGAAAGTGCATTTTCTAATAACACAGGATTTAAAGGGAATTCAGGAAGGAAACATAAAGATACTAAGACCGTAGGCAAACGGGCAACTTTTTTAACGATTTTTCTAGCAATTTTACTGCGCCAAATTGCTAAATTATTATGTTCATTACAGTAAGAAGTATATATTAAAATAATAAGCTTGTCTTATTTATTTCTAAAGATAAATGAGAAAAGTCATAAAGTGACGTTTTATTGGTTGTCTATACGACAAACAATACTGTAATTATAAAATAAAAAAAGCGGCCAAGTGCGAGTCGGACTCGCCCATGAAGGGTTCCGTAGCAGCGAGTAACATAATAAAGAAGTTGTTTACGATTTATGTCGTAAAAAAAAAACTACTAACTAGACCTCGTTCAAACCAATTTTCGGTGTTAGATTACATTGTTATGTACATCATATATTTTTTTTAGTTTTATCATTCTCTTATTTTAGAAGTTACAGGGGGGGGGACACACATTTTACCACTTTGGAAGAGTCTCTCGCGCAAACTATTCAGTTTAGAAAAAAATGATATTAGAAACCTCAATACCATTTTTGAAGACCTATCCATAGATACCCCACACGTATGGGTTTGATGAAAAAAAAATTTTTTTTTTCATTTCTAAGTATGGGAGACCCCCCTAAAATTTTTTTTTTTTTCTATTTTAGTGTGAAAATATTAATGCGGTTCACAGAATACATCTACACACTAAGTTTCAACAACATAGCTCTTATAGTTTCGGAGAAAAAAGGCTGTGACATACGGACAGACGGACAGACAGACATGACGAATCTATAAGGGTTCCGTTTTTGCCATTTGGCTACGGAACCCTAAAAAAGACGTGTGGCACTCGGGGACTGCCGCGGTGAAGCTATTGCATAGCATTTTGTATCAACTTATGCAATTATATTTGATATATTTGATATCTCTTCTCTCACCACCCTCTCTCACCCCCTCTCTCACCCCCCTCTCTCACCACCCTCTCTCACCCCCTCTCTCACCCCCCTCTCTCACCCCTCTCTCACCCCCCTCTCTCACCCCCTCTCTCACCACCCTCTCTCACCACCCTCTCTCACCCCTCTCTCACCCCCCTCTCTCACCCCCCTCTCTCACCCCTCTCTCACCACCCTCTCTCACCACCCTCTCTCACCACCCTCTCTCACCCCCTCTCTCACCCCCCTCTCTCACCACCTCTCTCACCCCCCTCTCTCACCCCTCTCTCACCCCCTCTCTCACCCCCTCTCTCACCACCCTCTCTCACCCCCTCTCTCACCCCCCTCTCTCACCACCTCTCTCACCCCCCTCTCTCACCCCCTCTCTCACCCCCCTCTCTCACCACCCTCTCTCACCACCCTCTCTCACCCCTCTCTCACCCCCTCTCTCACCACCCTCTCTCACCCCCCTCTCTCACGCTCTCTCACCCCCCTCTCTCACCACCCTCTCTCACCCCCCTCTCTCACCCCCCTCTCTCACCCCCCTCTCTCACCCCCCTCTCACCCCCCCTCTCTCACCCCTCTCTCACCACCCTCTCTCACCACCCTCTCTCACCACCCTCTCTCACCACCCTCTCTCACCCCCCTCTCTCACCCCCTCTCACCCCCCTCTCTCACCCCTCTCTCACCCCCTCTCTCACCACCCTCTCTCACCACCCTCTCTCACCCCCCTCTCTCACCCCCCTCTCTCACCCCCCTCTCTCACCCCCCTCTCACCCCCCTCTCTCACCCCTCTCACCACCCTCTCTCACCACCCTCTCTCACCACCCTCTCTCACCACCCTCTCTCACCACCCACTCTCACCACCCTCTCTCACCCCCCTCTCTCACCCCCCTCTCTCACCACCCTCTCTCACCACCCTCTCTCACCTCCCTCTCTCACCCCCCTCTCTCACCCCCCTCTCTCACCCCCCTCTCTCACCCCTCTCTCACCACCCTCTCTCACCCCTCTCTCACCCCTCTCTCACCCCCTCTCTCACCCCCCTCTCTCACCCCTCTCTCACCCCTCTCTCACCCCCCTCTCTCACCACCCTCTCTCACCACCCTCTCTCACCACCCTCTCTCACCACCCACTCTCACCACCCTCTCTCACCCCCTCTCTCACCCCCCTCTCTCACCACCCTCTCTCACCCCCCTCTCTCACCACCTCTCTCACCCCCCTCTCTCACCCCTCTCTCACCCCCTCTCTCACCCCCTCTCTCACCCCCTCTCTCACCACCCTCTCTCACCCCCTCTCTCACCCCCCTCTCTCACCACCTCTCTCACCCCCCTCTCTCACCCCCTCTCTCACCCCCCTCTCTCACCACCCTCTCTCACCACCCTCTCTCACCCCTCTCTCACCCCCTCTCTCACCACCCTCTCTCACCCCCCTCTCTCACGCTCTCTCACCCCCCTCTCTCACCCCCCTCTCTCACCCCCCTCTCTCACCCCCCTCTCTCACCCCCCTCTCTCACCCCCCTCTCTCACCCCCCTCTCTCACCCCCCTCTCACCCCCCCTCTCTCACCCCTCTCTCACCACCCTCTCTCACCCCCCTCTCTCACCCCCCTCTCTCACCCCCCTCTCACCCCCCTCTCTCACCCCTCTCACCACCCTCTCTCACCACCCTCTCTCACCACCCTCTCTCACCACCCTCTCTCACCACCCTCTCTCACCACCCACTCTCACCACCCTCTCTCACCCCCCTCTCTCACCCCCCTCTCTCACCACCCTCTCTCACCACCCTCTCTCACCTCCCTCTCTCACCCCCCTCTCTCACCCCCCTCTCTCACCCCCCTCTCTCACCCCCCTCTCTCACCCCTCTCTCACCACCCTCTCTCACCCCTCTCTCACCCCTCTCTCACCCCCTCTCTCACCCCCCTCTCTCACCCCTCTCTCACCCCTCTCTCACCCCCCTCTCTCACCCCCCTCTCTCACCACCCTCTCTCACCACCCTCTCTCACCACCCTCTCTCACCCCCTCTCTCACCCCCTCTCTCACCCCCCTCTCTCACCCCCTCTCTCACCCCCTCTCTCACCCCCCTCTCTCACCCCCCTCTCTCACCCCCTCTCTCACCACCCTCTCTCACCCCCTCTCTCACCCCCCTCTCTCACCCCCCTCTCACCACCCTCTCTCACCACCCTCTCTCACCACCCTCTCTCACCCCCCTCTGTCACCCCCCTCTCTCACCCCCCTCTCTCACCACCCTCTCTCACCACCCTCTCTCACCCCCTCTCTCACCCCCAACGCACAATCGCACACAACGCCGTGTCGAAGACTGCCGAACTGAAACGACGTTAGACGATGCACGGCCTTCAAGCCACACCTCCTTCCCGTCGGATCGGGTAAGCGTGAGGTTTTTTCGTTACGGAAATTTTGGATTTGGTCCCCGCGCTCAAGGCCCGCGATAGAAGCTATGCAATAGCTTAATAAAATTGTTTAAAATAAGAGTAAAAGCTTTACGAGATCAAATTAGATGTTTATGACTTTAACGACGGTCATAATATTAACTGAGTTTTTATTATGAAAGAAAAATATAGGCGCTGTAATTTCACGCAATTGTAAAATTATCCACTCAAAAATGCAATATCTCATAGTTCACAAGTACGCTAAGGTTAACTTAGTATAGCATTTAAGATTATTTTAAGAGCATTTTTTGTAAGCATTTTAAAAAAAAAATCGTTTAAAAATGCTTTCCATATTAAATATTCCAACACATACAAAAAACATCCTTAACATTATTAACCTTTTAAAACAAACCTACAAAAGTTGCCTACATTATTAAACTACCAAGACAAAGCTACAAAAGTTGCGTGTATACCGATGCCTAGAAGCATCGAATTGTTTCAAATTCGACATTTAAATCTTCGAAGCATTTTAAACGCTAATGTTTCGATAGAATTTGTCCGTTTGGAATTTTTCAAGCGTTCGAATTTCGAACACAGCTAATGGTGCTTTTAGGTTAGAATTAATGATTATTTGAATTTTTGTTTTTATATTCTGTTGTATTTGAGGATTAAAGCAATTCTTTTTTTGAACAATTGAATTGTTAATAATGGGGCCACAGATGTCATAAATACAGAGATGTGGCAAGGAGGCGTGGCGCTTGCGAACGCATCTAGCCGCAAAGCGGCTTGTTGCCAGTTTCGGCCATTAGTCGAATGCCAACTTGCGACGTCTTCACTGCTCGTGATTTTTTACAAAATGCCGCGTTGTACAGTGGTTGTTTGCAAAAATAACACCTCTATTGTGAATTATACGAAAGATGGCATCTCATTTCACACGTAAGTATAAAAATATGATTGTTTTTCTTATTAAATTCATTAAAACATTACTTCGTGATACTAGAAACACGATAAAGTACCAAAAGCAATTATTTTCATTAGGAACTAAAACCATTGTTTGCTTAATACACATCGATCAATGAATCGCCTGGTCTAATAGCGCAATGGAAAAGTGTTTTACTGATACTCTCACTCACACGATAGTTTCGTGAAGCGGGTGCTGCCACACTGGTTCCAATTAATGAAATCAGGGACATAGAGGTCGAAGTACGAATTTCAATCTGATTTTTTGTAATTAAGGTCTTTGAGTGATTCTAAGCCTATTTTATAGAATACGTTTTTTTGATATACCTGCCCGTTTCCGAGAAAAAAAATGTTAAGTTTTTTTTTGTATGGAGAAAAATCGTTTTCTTTATTTATTTCATAAACGGGCAGAGACGTTAAAACCAAACCTTAAAGGGATTAAAGAACACATAATTCCTTGCATTTTGTTCGAAATCATCTACTCCATATCTCTGCCCGTTTAAAAACGGCAGGCGTTCCAAATATTTTTTTTCTTTTGTGGTTTTTTTGGTTTAAATACGCTTGAATGAATACTTAAATAGCAATATTGTAATACTAGTACTTCATTCCATCGATACAAAATGTAATTGTAATATTAATAGCTTAGGTAATTTTATACCTACATACCTGCTATGTTACTTTTTTACCTGGGTATTGTTTTGCGTAGAGGCTTTTGCAAGGCCGAATATGTTTTATTGTTCACGTTACCTGGATAAGATAAGAAAAGAGGGCACTTACAGGTTACAGGTAATCAGGTAACTTACCTGATTAGTTGTTTTCAAAACGGAGTCACTCGTTCCTCGGATCCTAAAGTATCAACACGTACCTACACGCTCTTTACCATTAATATGTCTCAGTTTAAATCAAATTTGGATATATATGTGCTACTGAAATCAAGTGGAAATATCAAAAACAGTGATATATTGTGCACTACGTTTTTAAATCAAATAAACGTTGAAGTTTCTGCTGAAGATCTTAGAATTCTAAAACAGTTCACAAGAACATATGTTGCAAATTTACACAAGAGATGGTTGCAAGCAAATAGATGTCAATCTAATTTTTTCACCAAGAACACCATATTTGATGTCAATATTTGCGAAAGAGAATTTGGATGTCTCAAGCAATGGAAGCCAGTCCGCAGTCAGATGCTGCTACAAATACTCCACAGAAAGCCATCTGAGACCCACCAGAGGATCTATCAAACAAGCATAAAAGAAGGTGCCTTTCATCTCTTAAAAACCACTCCGAAGAAGAATTACTGTCTGCATTATTAGATAGATTGAAAGACAATTAGATTGACATCTATTTGCTTGCAACCATCTCTTGTGTAAATTTGCTACATATGTTCTTGTGAACTGTTTTAGAATTCTAAGATCTTCAGCAGAAACTTCAAAGTTTATTTGATTTAAAAACGTAGTGCACAATATATCACTGTTTTTGATATTTCCACTTGATTTCAGTAGCACATATATATCCAAATTTGATTTAAACTGAGACATATTAATGGTAAAGAGCGTGTAGGTACGTGTTGATACTTTAGGATCCGAGGAACGAGTGACTCCGTTTTGAAAACAACTAATCAGGTAAGTTACCTGATTACCTGTAACCTGTAAGTGCCCTCTTTTCTTATCTTATCCAGGTAACGTGAACAATAAAACATATTCGGCCTTGCAAAAGCCTCTACGCAAAACAATACCCAGGTAAAAAAGTAACATAGCAGGTATGTAGGTATAAAATTACTTAAGCTATTAATATTACAATTCCATTTTGTATCGATGGAATGAAGTACTAGTATTACAATATTGCTATTTAAGTATTCATTCAAGCGTATTTAAACCAAAAAAACCACAAAAGAAAAAAAAAATTTGGAACGCCTGCCGTTTTTAAACGGGCAGAGATATGGAGTAGATGATTTCGAACAAAATGCAAGGAATTATGTGTTCTTTAATCCCTTTAAGGTTTGGTTTTAACGTCTCTGCCCGTTTATGAAATAAATAAAGAAAACGATTTTTCTCCATACAAAAAAAAACTTAACATTTTTTTTCTCGGAAACGGGCAGGTATTTCAAAAAAACGTATTCTATAAAATAGGCTTAGAATCACTCAAAGACCTTAATTACAAAAAATCTGATTGAAATTCGTACTTTGACCTCTATGTCCCTGATTTCATTAATTGGAACCAGTGTCCATTGTTAGGTAGATAATTAGAGATGTGATGTCACTTTTGAGGTTGTCGATATTTTATATCGATCCTACTTAGTTCGAATGATTACACAAGGGAACAAAATTAGACTTTTTTTGCTGCATGGAACTTTAGAGCTGTTGTTTACTAATGTGAGGTAAAAATGATATAATTAATTATTGAAAACACAATTCATTACTATTTCTTGATTACTCGACTTATTATTATTATTGAATCAAGTATGGGTTTTTAATTTATTGCGGTACTCTTACACATGTATCATTGATATCATCATCATCATTCACACCTTTTTAATATTTTAGCTATCCGAAGGATCCAAAAATAAAAGAAAAGTGGATAAATGCAACAGGAAAAGGTCCAAACTGGTTTCCCACAAAAAATAACACGATATGTTCGTCTCACTTTGAGCCTAAGTGCTTTCAACCATTGAAGAAAGTTCGTCGGCTCTGAATTTCATCGATACTATTTTTTCTACGATTCAAATTCAAATTCAAATTCAAATCAATTACCTCTTCACATCACTAGTTGCGATGTGTGTTTATTGTCTGTAGCTACAGGTAGAAGCCCCGCCCCCTGTATGCATGTGTTCTATTACTGAGTTTATTAGTGTTGCTGTAAGTTTCTTTGTGTGCGGGAGAAATATGAGCTCGTGTGCCGTTCTTATAGTTTTTGCTTTTGTGTTAGTGAATTAAGTGGGGAGAACACGGCGACATCTGAACACGAATACATTTGTTTACAAAGCATATCTCCTGTATTTATGACATCTGTGAATGGGGCTTACACATTTATTTTATTAACAGTTTTATTTATGATGTTATTGATACAAATAAAATGGCTGTTGTAACCTGGTGTTTTCTACTTTTCGAATCCCACTGCTGGGCAAAGGCCTCTTATCTCACTGAAGAGTACAGTGAGGAAACATTAGTTTTATGAATAAATAATTGATTTAATAATAATAATAATTAATAGTACTGAGTTCTTAATTCTACTTTAACAAATTAAATGATTTGAAATTAGTATACTGTACATTAATTCGATTAAGTTCATGTTTGCTTCTTAATAAATTAAATTATATATTCGGTCGTTAAGCGAATTAATAATTTCATTAAAGTGATGGAAGAAAATTATTCACTACTATAAGTGAGTTCAAATAGGTTAGTGGCCAACCTGATGTCGGAGTATTTAGACCGCTTCAAGGCCTCCGACATGGTCTAACGATTGAAACAACCGACAGCTTAAAGTGCCCTCCGAAACACGGTAGCGCTCAGATAGAAATGCCACTATTGACCACCCATCCAAGTAGGGGTCGAGTTGCACGTTGCTTAAGTCGCAAGTCAAACTACGCTACGCTACGACCGCTTAATAGTAACTGGCCACTACTATTTTTAAATTTGGAATCCTTCGACTAAATTCTTAAAAGGAAGTTCGTCTGTCAATCAGACATCGAAATGCATTCTAAATTTAAAACTGAAACGCTACAGTAATGACTCAGAGACTTACGAGGGGGTAAGTTAAAAATATCGTTCTAAATTCGAATTACCAAGTCAGTTCAAACTGGCCATCTAAGGAAAGAAGACGTTGGACTAACCTTTTTAAACCTAATAGACAAGAACCTTCTTTGAAAATTCCTACCTTTTTAGTTGGCTAGTTTTTCTGCATTGTGATTGGTGGAATTAATACAAATTGAAATTGGAACTGTTTTATAAATAAAATCTATTCAAGTTGTTGATTTTGGGGTAAGTTTGAACAATTTGATTAAAACTGTTTTTAATAGAACTAATATTATTAAAAAAATATTTAAAGTAATTTGTATTTAGGTAAAGCGAGTTTAAAAGTTACGAGTCAGATAGTTAAATAGAACGCAAAGCGAGCGAGTCAAATTTTGTGACGCTTGCTTATGCTTTCTGTTTACCGGCTTGTAGCTTGTAAACTCGCTTAACCTAAATAACAACGTAAATACTTACCAGCTTATTCATGAACGATATTTAACTAAAACAGTGTTTTAAAGTGTTTTGTCTCTTTCGCTCTTTGGCATCCGAGCACGTCTGAACATGTTTTATGCAATTAATTGATGTAATTAATTAAAACAAGCATGCTTATTTCTGACAAATGTGAACAGTTTGCAGAGCATGCTAATTTTAAGCAAGCTTATTAGCATGCTTTTTTTGAGCACGTCTGTCAGTACCTTAAGCCCCAACAGCATTTTAACTATCAAACTTTTCTCCCTTTCCGTTATACGCTATTTTCCAACGAGCAAAAGAGACAAAACACTTAATAACAGTGTGTTAGTTAAAGACCGTCTGTTAATAAGGCGGTTAACTTTTTTTTAAGCAAAAGCGAGGGCGGATAAGAAATAACTGATAAGAAATCCAAATCTTTTCCAAAAACTAGTTTAGAACCAAAATAAATCCCAAAAAAGGTGAAAAAGTTTAAGATAAAAATCATTTCTTAAATAACAATAAATCACAGATAACGTTTGATAACTTAATTGAATTAGATAAAAAGGAAATTTATAATTAGTAAAATTCAAATTGGAATTAAATGATAATATCACGTAGAAATTCTAATTACTAATCGCTAGTGTAATTTGAATGCGAGACGCATTCTAATCGGGTCTTCAAGTAAGTTTGGGTTCATTTTAATAATTATTTTGGTTAGTAGCGTTATGTTTATTTAATTTGTTCAGTAATTTGTTGGTGTTGCGTTAATTTTGGGTTCCATTTCTGTTTATTTTGGAAAGTGTGTAACGCACGTACTCAGAGACATTAAATGCTTCCTTAGTAGAGATTTAATGAGTGACTCAAAGTCGCTCATTAAATCTTGAGTCACTCATTAAATCTCATGTACGTAAAAAAATTAAGTCCATTAGTTAAGTGTCGATTTAAAAGATATCTCTGAGTGCAGGAGGTAAGGACTAACATATTTTTAAAATATAAGGGCCAACACTAAGCGTGCGCATGCGTCGGTTCACTTTTGTATGAAACCGCACGCGACGGGCGCACGCGACGTTTCACTTTTGTATGAAACCGCAGCGTGCGCACGCTTAACGCAGTATCAGCCCTAAGATTTTGTCAATTATTCATCAAAATAATGTCAGTAATTCCGAATTTGGGTTTATTTTGTTCATAATAAACGAATTTTTTTTATCATAAATTATTATTTAACTGCTTCAGTTAACGTCGTCAAAACATTTTAAATAAACCAAAAAATCAAGCTCCATATTAAATTTACATAATTATCGAATGAACACAAAATATTGTGCACAATAAAAATGTCTGACGATAATTCAAATCAAATCTTTACCAAACATTATTCAAATCAGTTAGAGAGTTAATTGCTCATTACAAATTGTATTTAAATAATTGGACTGACTAGCGATGTACCGCGGGTTTACTCGCCTTTTCCGGAAGAGATTAGTCATACAATTTCCTTCATTTGATACTTCAGATTCCAAATGACTTATATACAGAATTTCACCATTCATTCGAGTAGGTTAGTGGCCATCCTTAGTGTCGGAGTTCTTAGACCGCCTAAAGGCCTCCGACATGGTCTGACGATTGAAACAACCGAGACAACTACTTAACGTGCCCTCCGAAACACGGCAGCGCTCAGATAGAAATGCTACTATCGACCACCCATCCAAGTAGTGGACGAGCTGCACGTTGCTTAACAATCGCAATGAACTAACATTGCTTAGTCAAACTACGCCATCAGCGCTACAAATTTATGTCAATAGCAAAATCTCTGATTAATCACTCACAAATTTAACCGTTTATAATATTAGTAGGATCACAAATTAAATTTAAATAATCACGCACTAATTCGAATTTACATTAAAATAATTGGGTCAATCAACTTTTATTTGTCCTGTCAGTACTATGTTTTGTCCCTGACCAATAATCGCAGTTCTAAAGAAAATTAAGTGGTGTGTTGGCATATGTCGCATTTATCTTGATATTAAGCAAACATACGAGTAAATTATTTTAAATAAATCACTATTAAACTGGAATTTTAATGGTTGTCCGGGTGACAAAACATATGATATAGTGTTTTTTTGTTTGTCCCCCAGCAGTTTAGTACAATGAAACATTACTTTATACAAAAAAATCCTATGATGGCAACTAATTACGCTTGTACATAATTATTAATTATAATGTCTACTTTGATGCTAGCATATAGATTTTTGTTAGCTTCATAATTTTAACGAGTTTTTTGCATGTTCATTTTGGTCCCTATAATATTTTATAATCCTGACTTCCACCGGACAACGGTAAAAAAGTGTCGAAATCAAAACATAGATGGAGTGATCAGTGCCTTGAGAACAAGTTGATATATTTGGTGACAACACTCATCCAGCCGCTATTTTCATTTCATCTTTGCCGCGGCGTCAGTCGGTCGAGTGCGTTCTGAGAAAGTGGGTGGCTTTAATGTGTGTCTACCGGACAACCAGCGCAAAAACGTAAGTATTTGATATATCGTAGTAAATTAAAGTGAAATATATTCTATTTCATCTATATTTTTCACTGCGCGTAAGACCTTATTCAAAATATCATTATTTATTCCAGGAAGCGCGAAGACTGATAAATGTCACTCGGACAACCAGTCGCTTGGACAACCGAAACCGTTGTCCGTGGGACATTTTTGGTTGTCCATAGGACAATATTGATAGAATCAGCATAAAGCAATACTTTCTCTTTCAATAATTAGTCACTGAATAGCCTCTTACAAGGGCTAGAGCATTTATTATTGTTTAAAATAAATGAGATTGATATTTTGACCAATTTCAACTTTCTACTTCTTGACGTGTGGAACACCGAGTCGAGGGTCGAGGAACGATCCGATGATCATGCCTCTGACATGGTTGTGTAACGACTGCTATCTAAGTAATCATAGCAACCGGGACCAACGGCTTAACATGGCCTCCGAAGCACGTAACCATCTTTGTTATGAACAATCAGGTGGTTTAGCTTACTATGTATGTCCTAACCAAACTGGGCACAATCTTACAAAGTGATAAATTGAAAAATATTAACTTTATGTGTTCCTTTCCCGAGAATCGAACCAGGGACCTCCGGACCCTGAGACTATCTCTCTTCCTGGCTATGTGTCCCACATGGTGGTGGGGTCAGCCTTCCTTATTTCTTTCCTCCACTTCGCTCTTTCGTCGACGTCGTCATCGGAAATCTTGCACTCAGCCATATCCTTGGACACTACATCCGTCCACCTTGTCTTGGGTCTGCCTCTGGATCTTCGACCGGGGATGGAGAGTTGTAGCGCCAGGTTCCCCGCGTAGTCCGGCGGTCTTCTCTTCACGTGGCCATACCACCTCAGCCTCTCTTGCAGCTTGTCGGCGATGTCGCGAACGCCCAGACTGCCTCGCACGTACTCGTTGCGGATCTTGTCGAGCCTGGTGACACCGCACATCAACCTCAGCTTCTTCATCTCGGCCACTTGGATGGCATGGACGTTTTTCTGAGTGACCGCCCACGTCTCACTGTCTCACTGCCGTACATCAGGACTGGTCTGATGATGGTCTTGTAAATCAAACCTTTCAGTTTGACCGGCATCTTTTTGTCGCATGTCACTCCAGTTACTTCTCGCCATTTTAGCCACGCTGCAGCTATGCGGTGCTGAATGTTAGATTCCACATTCTCAGAATTGTGCATCATACTTCCCAGATACTTGTATTCGTCGCACCTTGTGACTATTTGTCCTTCGATGGAAATTGGACTATTGTTACTTGGATCTGGGTCTTTAAAAGTCAGGAACTGGGTTTTTGCAACACTCAACACTAGGCCACCGTTATGTAACTGTTGTTTCCAGGACAAGAGTGCATCTTCCAACTCAGAGCGGCTCTCCGTTCGAATGGCTACATCGTCAGCGGATATGAACGTCCATGCTGCTGTGTTCTGCGCGCTCTCGGTGAGTGAATCCAAAACCAAGCAAAACAAGAAGGGGCTTAGGACAGATCCTTGTGTAAGCCTTCTGTGACCGCTATTACCGTTTTGTTTCCTCCACTACCGTCCGAACCATACATGTCGGCAATGATGTTAATGTAATGTTCGGGGACGTTCTTGTTGCGAAGGCTTCACCATATCGTGTTCCATGGAACACGATCGGATGCCTTTTCCATGTCTAGAAAAGCGACGTACAGTGATCGGTTTTTGGCGCGATACTCTTCAGCAATGATGTTGAGGGCGAACATCGGATCCGTGGTCGATAAGCCAGGTTCGAAGCCATAGTGATTCCTCGACAGAGAGCACTCCGACCGTAATCGGCTATCAATCACTCTCTCGTAGAGTTTCATAGTATGGCTTAACAGTTTGATAGCGCGATAGTTGCTGCATTCGTACTTGCTCACTTTTCCCTTGTATATCGGACTGAGACAAACGCTCAAATCACTACATCACGGAGGCGTTTAGCTTACTTAACACATTTTTGCTATATCTAATAGTTCTCTATTCTGAATTATTTTTAGATAATGGGTTTGACGCCGCTACGTTATGCCGCCGAGTTAAATGGAAGTTGCGAAAACAGTCACAGAGAAATCGCCATAAAGCTGTTAGGAATATAATTGAGAATACGCCTCCAAGCTCTCCGTCCATTCTGCAAGAAATAAATCCCGAAGATCAACTTCAACCGACGACGCCACCTCCTAGTCCTGCCGTGTCTCCAAAAAATTAGAAGATTTCCAAGATTAGAGGCAAAAAATGTTCGACGAGATAGATCTAAATTAAAATTAAGAAATAATTATAATAAAACTGATAATTATTGTCATATATTTGTTTTTTTTTTACATAAAAAGAAAAATACAGGCTATTTCAATCCTAGTATCTCCTTTAGAATCCCGAGTATGTCCTATGGACAACCGTATATGTCCACTGGACAACCATTTTGTCCCTGTCTCCTAAAGACACATTATCGTCATTTTTACTCTTTAAAAAACAGTAAGGTTTGCAAGTTTTTCAAATATGAATGTAACAATTAAAAGTGAATTCATAGAGTTAAATATTACTTATTATATAATTATTTCACAAGTTAAACGAAAAGTTCGTTACATTTAAAGTTTGTCGTTGTCCTGGAGACAATATTATTGAGAATAACTCATAAATTAAAAGTCGCGTCATTTATTTATGGATGACAAATTAAACTACATCCTATAATAAGTGAGAATAAAGTGACGGTTTACAATTTGATTGAATTTCAAATGGTTCAGAAGTCTATTTAGTTAGTTGTCCAAGGGACTATCTTAACTAGTGTCATGTTGGTTTCGGAGTCAAATTTACTATTTTATTTCAATAAACCGTTCTGCTCTATGTGAATTCTTAAAATATATAAAATTATCTACAGCATAAATGTTAAAATATTAAAATCAACGAATAAAATTAAAAAACTAAAGATTTTCAATGATGTACACTTAAAAGTTGATTGACCCAATTTCACACTAATTACGATTTACATTCAAACTCGATTAGAACGAATTAGTCATTTGAAATTAGAATACCAATTTTGAATTTGGAACGAATTGAATTTAAAACAGATTTTATTGTGCGTTTTCTGAGTCATTTGAATTATCGATTCTTGATTCTAATTTTAAACGTTACCATTTTTAAGTTTCGAATTCCTTTCCTTTTTTGGTGTGAGGAATCATAATTATTTAGATTAGTTGAATCATAATCCTACTAATATTATAAATGCGAAAGTTTGTGAGGATGTTTGTTAGGTACTCTTTCACGAAAAAAATACTAAATGCATTTGGATGAAACTTTACAGTATTATAGGTTATACATCAGAATAACACATGGGATACATTTTATCCCGCAATTCCCGAGACAACGTGAGTAACACCATGAGGTGCGGCTAGTTAATACAGGGTGAAATAATGATTGAAATGGAACCCGGGAAGGAACTAGGGAGTCTTCATGTCACGTAACTACGTATTAAAAAAACATATTTAAAAAAAAAACTAAATCAAAAACTGTTTTTCTTTTCTTTTTCTTCTTCATCGAGTGGATGGTCACCCTGACCAATCCTGGTGTCAGGGTTATTGAGCCGCCAATGGCCTCTGACATGGCTCATGTAACGACTACTATCCGTAGAAAGTAACTGGGACCGACGGCTTAACGTGCCCTCCGAAGCACGGAATCGGTACTTTTCGGGCAATCAGGTGATTCAGCCTGCAATGCCCTAACCAAACTGACAGTCTCACAAAGAGATTTCTGTGAGATATTGTCCCCACCGGGAATCGAACACGGAACCTCCGGATCGTGAGCAGAGCGCTCAAACCACAAGACCACGGAGGTTGTTTTTCTTGTAAATTCGGTTGAAACGTACATTAACTTAAAAGGTTAAATCCGAACGAAACTTTATAATTTAACTTCAAACTTAACCGACAAGCTTTTAGACAAATTGAACTTTGGGCAAACTTCAACGTGAACTTGCCAATTCAATAGTTTTTGTAAAGCTTTCGGAATTTTGTTAAGGTATTCAATTTTGTTGAGAAACGTGCAGCTCGGCCCCTACTTGGATGGGTGGCCGATAGTGGCATTTCTATCTGAGCGCTACCGTGCTTCGGAGGGCACGTTAAGCAGTCGGTCCGGTTGTTTCATCGTTAGACCATGTCGGAGGCCTTTAGGCGGTCTAAAAACTTTGACACCAGGGTTGACCGCTTACCTATTCGAAATGAAAGAATGTTATGAGATACTTTCTTAATAAGAAAAAGATAAGTTATTTTAGTAACCGATTTACAAAAATGGAGGTTATTCGTTTTGTTTACATTTTTAAGCTCGCTTCATGTCAACGTCATTTTGTAAACTGCATTGATTTTATAAACATATTTGTTTTCTGATCCTGCAATAAAGCGGAAGACACACATAGTGCGGGTCAGTGTGACACCTTTCATACAAATACAAGGAATACAACGTCACGCGACCCGCATCCGGCCCGCACCCGCACTGTGTGTATCCTACGCTTTAGTTATAAGACTATCACTACATAGTATAAAACAAAGTCGTTTTCCGCTGTCTGTCCCTATGTATGCATAGATCTTTAAAACTACGCAACGGATTTTGACGCGGTTTTTAAATAGATAGAGTGATTCAAGAGGAAGGTTTATATGTATACAAATTCCCGAAATTGCCACGAGAAAGGGCACAACGCGGGTATTATATATAAAAACATGACTAATCCACTACAATTCTTTATTCCATCCCCTACCACAAAAACTCACGATCGAATTCTTTTGTTTCAGATCACGTGTCGAAAACACTAAAAAGAGTCTTCAAATAAACTATGGCGATTAAATTCACAACCAATTTGAAAATAGAACATCAAACGGAGGGAAGTTAGTTCGTTCGAACTTCCTAAACGAAATGTGAATAGAATTCAGGATATCCGTGTAATGAACTCGTGTTAAAAATAATGTTTAAAAATAGAATAGTTAGGACCAATAGTAGGGGAGTCAACCCACTGTTTCTGTTGCTACGGACTCGGGGCGTGTGTGTTTGTGTGTTGTTTGTGTGTGTTAGTGTGTGTTGTGGTTATCAAGAGCAGAAGTTTGCTATGGAACCTCAGGATCAGGTGAGTGTAATGTCAAGTTTATAACGAATACTAGTTGATCTGGCAAACGTTTTTTTGCCATATAAAAAATATGGGGTGGCCCACCCTTTACACCCTTTACTTAGGGGTATGAAAAATAGATGTTAACCGATTCTCAGATCACATGATATGCACACAAAATATCATGAAAATCGGTCAAGCAATTTCGCAAGAGCAACAAACACCGCGACACGAGAATTTTATATATTAGAATAGCTATCCCGCACGGTGGTTCCACCCGCGACCCAATAGATGTCGCTATTGTGCATCTAAACCATCCAGGGTGCCACCCAAATGCATACAAAAAAAAACATTCAAATTGGGCTTGCCGTTTAAGAGGAGTTCAGTGACATATACGCGTATAGTAGAATTATATATATGAAGATAAAGTATTTGTACGTGTATACTGTATATGTATTAATTAGATTCCATAATACAAGCTCAGCTGCTTACTTCAGGTCTAGTTGATAGTGTGCAAATTTGCCCAGGTGTGTATTTAGCATCTCAACTCGACTGTAATTTTTCCCCAGACTGCATTTCTGACTGTATATTTTTCCCCCAGACTGCAGTAGTAGGGTCTCGCGTGACGCTCCCCTGCCGCGTCGAGAAGAAGGCTGGGCAGCTGCAGTGGACAAAAGATGACTTCGGGCTCGGGCTGCACCGCGACCTGAGCGGCTACGACCGCTACAAGATGATCGGAAGCGATGAGGAAGGTAGGTTGAGGAGTTAAGACATTGTGGAGTTTAGGATTTGAACTGGTAAAAGAGTATAAGGATATCCAAATAGTAGTAGTAGTAGGTAGTAGAAGGATATCCAGGTGGGTAAATAGGTAATGGAAGATTATTTGAAAAAAGAATATTGAATTGGACATTTGAAAAAAGGTTATTGGCTCTTAGACTATTATAATGTCGTGTTTTTTTTTCAAAAAACAGCTTATCACCGTTTGTCTGTCTCTGCGCCGTGGCACCCCAAAGCCAGACACACGAATAGGACGTTCGATCTAACACGATCGAACTAAAACCAAATCTGAATCGAATTTACTAAGTATCAAAAAAGCTTTTCGCCTACAAAACTTGTCATATCTAGTAACACAAGTTGAACCGAAATTAATTCCCATCTCACATTTATATCGCTAAAACGCTGCGTCGTCGAAAAATCTTATTATTATAAAATGTTTTCGTTTAAACGGTCGTAAGTCATATTTTCGGAAAATTAAAAACTATAATAAATATACGCATTAACTTTTATTGCGTAAGGATTTTCGAGATAAAAATACTCGTCTAAATTCCGAGAGAATACGGATAGTAAAAAAGGCGGGACGACTGTTTGGGAAAATATTTTTATGAAAAAAAAACTTATTTTTATTCCTATTATCATATGATAATAGGCACAAAAACAAGTTTTTTTTTTCATAAAAATTTTTTTTTGGACCCTAAAAAAATACTATAAATACTATATAGTATTCTCGCCAAATTGTATATTAATTTAATGTACGTTACGATAGTTTGTACTAAAAAGTGTCCAAAAAAAATCTTGGTAACAAAAAATCCTACACGAAATAATAAAAAAAGACCAAACGAAAAATAGCACTATATTAACTATTACAATATATAACTCAGTTACATAAATATTAATAAATTATTTTCATTGCCTCTGAATAAGAAACCTACTTAGTAATATAAAAGCGAATATTTCATTCATCAGAACTAGATAATAATGTCACGATATATTTATGAAAATATAACATATTAATATTTTATTTGAAGTAATCATAAAAGTCTGAATGTACATACTAAATAACTAGATGAAATATATTGCTCTATTTCTCATTATTTTTCTTATACATCAAAAAAAATTCGTAAGAATTTCGACTAATGAGATCGTTCGTTGATATCAATATACATCTATTTTTTTTGTATGATTGGAGTTCCACTTGAGTAAAGTAAAGTAAAATAAAGTATTAGCCTGTAATGTCCCACTGCTGGGCAAAGGCCTCTCATCTCACTGATGATATCAGTACAGTTAGGAGGATAATGAGGTAAATATAATGTTATTGTGAACATAAGCAGACAATAAAAAAGTAAGCAAGTTCGTATGGGTTAGTGAGTTTTTTTTTTATAAATACTAAACAATATCTTTTTATCATTTATGAAGGGAAAATAGGTTATAATTGTTTTTATGTTACTTATATTTAGTTTTATTTGTCACTTAGATAAAGCTACAAGATGTCGATATTATAAAAATCAATTCGACATGTATCGCTCGCTCGTTTGCATTACATTTAACTCGTATACAGCGTACAAACTCGCACAATGTCAACAACTCGCAATCAAGATAAAACAAACTATTAAAAAAACAACTCGCCACTTTACAGCTAATAAACGCATTAACAAGCAATATCGAAACCACGGTACATAACTAGTAAAAAAAACCCACGCAAAAAAAAAACAAAAAAAAAATCTTTTGATGCTAACGCTACTTTCCTAATTAATGTGAATATTATCTGCAGAGGTCTTTTTGCCTCCATAGAAATATTACACGTCTTTTGCCGTTGGCAACTAATGAATCAGTCTTTTTTCAGGACTTGAAGTATATCATATGTTGTTATTTCGATAAATTATTTACTTGGGCTGTTTTCTTGGGATTTTCTCTCTCGTTTGTATTGTATTAGCTGTTTCCCGCGGTATCGTCCGCGTTTTCGTTGCTTTGGGAATTTTGGGATGAAAGACGCATTTAGGCGATATGGCTCTTATCTTCGATATGCATAGTGGAGAATGGTTAAGGGGTGCCATAATGCAGACATGATGACGGCAACTTGTGATTCCGAAAGAAAGCTCATTGCACATTTTTTTGTATTGATATCTTCATTGAGATGAGAGGCCTCTGCTTAGCAGTGTGACATTATAGGCTAATACTTTATTTTACTTTACTTTACTCAAGTGGAACTCCAATCATACAAAAAAAATAGATGTATATTGATATCAACGAACGATCTCATTAGTCGAAATTCTTACGAAATTCTTTTGATGTATGTATAAGAAAAATAAAGAGATAATAACAATTTTTATTCGCTGAATTATTTTGTATGCCGCAATAAAAAAAAAATTAGTTGCTGTCGCTCGAAACCGTGGTCTCCCTATGTCAAAGATAAACTACATCAAGGCGATACAACAAGCAAGACTTGAAAAAAAAATCTAGTTCCTAATTTGGCTTTTCTTCTAACTATACTTTTCAGAGGACTATCTTAACGCTAGTCTTTTGTTTCAGGGGACTATTCGTTGGACATCCGGGATGTGACCTTGGATGACGACGCCAAGTACCAGTGCCAAGTCAGCTCTGGAGCTAAAGGTATTATCATTTACTGATACTCGTACTAATACTCGTATATAGGTACACTGGTACATCATTTCATATATTATTCATCATTCTCTAGCCGCGTCCTGCGGTGTTACCCGCGTTGTGCCCGTTCCTGCGGGAATATTGGGATAAAATGTATCCCATGTGCTATATGCCAGATTACGGTCAAAATACATTCAATAATTTTCATAATCTTCTATATATAAAAGAAAGTCGTGTTAGTTACACTATTTATAACTCGAGAACGGCTGAACCGATTTGGCTGAAAATTGGTGGGGAGGTAGCTTAGAACCAGGAGATGGATATAGGATACTATTTATCCCGTATTTCCTACGGGAACGGGTGCGCTGTGGGTGAAGCCGCGGGGCACAGCTAGTCTTCTATATATATAAAAGACAGTCGTGTTAGTTACACTATTTATAACTCGAGAACGGCGGAACCGATTTGGCTGAAAATTGGTGGGAAGGTAGCTTAGAACCAGCAGACGGATATAGGATACTATTTATCCAGTATTTCCTACGGGAACGGGTGCGCTGTGGGTGAAACCGGGGGGCACAGCTAGTCTCTGATAAATTTGCCATAAACACTAAGGCAGGTAGTGTCTTTATTAATTTACGTAAATATTAAACATGTCGGTTCATGATATTACATTCGTCCCAAACAACATGTTTTGTAAATTAAATTCTACTCCCAAATTGTGTTAAATTAACTTTAAATAAACTGTCATCTTGAACAAGGGTTTCTGTAAACGTTCTGTACTCAAAAAAGCTTTATTTAAACAACATTACTGTACCAATTTTGGTGCACGATTATTGTTTATCTTAAAATTACACTGAACCGTTTGAGTAAATTACAGCTTCTGATAATAAGATTTTCATAAGTGCTTTGTGTAGTATGATTATCGAAAGGCTTTTGGCAGTCAAAGCTACAGATTGTTTCAATATAATGGTTTAACAATACGTCTGTAATCACAAACAGTTTTTCGAGATCACGCATCACTACATAGTATAAAATAAAGTCGTCTCTGTTTCGTGTCTGTTTGTCTGTATGCTTAAATCTTTAAAATTACGCAACGGATTTTGATGCGGTTTTTTGTAATAGGTAGAGTGATTCAAGAGGAAGGTTTTTATGTAAAAAAATTCCCGAAATTCCCACGGGAACGGGCACAACGTGGGTAAAACCGCGGGGCGCTGCTAGTCTATAATATAAAAATAAATCGCTGAATCTGTTGCTAAGCGCATAACTTTAGAACGACTGCACCAAATTGGATGATTCTTTTTTTAATGCGTTCCTTATTGTCAGGACAAGGTTTTTATATAAGAAAAATATGGAATAAAAATCTCAGAATTCCCACGGGAACGGGGGCGCTGCGGGTGAAACCGCGGGGCACAGCTAGTTACTAATAAGTTCAGATTCATTTTAAAATTGAAACTATGTTTACTGATACACTTCGCTTTTATTTTACACTAGCAGCGCCCCGCGGTTTTACCCGCGTTGTGCCCGTTCCCGTGGGAATTTCGGGATAAAATGTAGCCTATAGCCTTCCTCGATAAATAGACTATCTAACAGTGAAAGAATTATTCAAATCGGTTCAGTAGTTTCTGAGATTAGCGCGTTTAAACAAACAAACAAACAAACAAAACAAACTCTTCAGCTTTATAATATTAGTATAAATTTTTATCCGACGTTTTGGTTCCTTTACAGGAACCGTGCTCACAAGAAGACTGTGTCTCTTAAAACGTCAAATAAACATGTAAAATAAAAGCGAAGTGTATCCGTAAACGTAGTTTCAATTCAAAATGAGTAGTGTTCGCTTAAACTTAATAAGCCAGTAACTTCGATCAACAATACACAACTAGATGTCGGGTCGGCGCAAAAAATACGTCTCGGTGAATAACGCCTCATTTGAAAAGTGAGGCGTTACTCTCACTTATTTTATTCATTAGATTTGCTACTTTATTGCTAGGTGTCATGGTTGTAATTAGGCTGAACTTCGAACTGTTTTAAAACAGTTCGGTAGTAAACAAAATAAGCTGTCATACGTCATCCACGCGGACAGTATTTAGCTTTGATTTTGTACGTGACCCGATATCTAGTTGTGTATTGTTGATCGAAGGCCAGTAAGTTCAGATTCTTCGATTTTTCAGAATAAGTAAATTCGAGTTCGTTAGTGGCCAACCCTGGCGTCAGAGCTTTTAGACCGCCTAAAGGCCTCCGACATGGTCAAACGATTGAAATGAGTGAGCCGATTAATTTTACATACTCTCCAAAGCACGGTAGCGCTCAGATAGATAGAATCTATATACTATCACTATCGGCCTTCGGAGAGCACGTTAAGCAGTCGGTCCCGGTTGTTTCAATCGTCAGACCATGTCGGAGGCCTTTAGGCGGTCTAAAAACTCCGACACTAAGGTTGCTCACTCACCTACGGAAAATAAATGAATGATGAAGTACTTTAAATAACTTTTCCAAAATACCCCAAAAAGTGGCAACACTCTCACACTTCCATACTTACTCGTACATACCTTCGGTCTTGCGAACATTTCGCAATATGGCTCACTCGTCACTTATCTCACTCACCAAGACCAATGTAGTTTTTTGTCCAAAGACTCGTCACTTGAATAAAATCCGATCTGAGGTCATTAATCTTGTCACGAACAAATGCCTCTGGTGGCCTCTTTTCGATACAGTGTAAAGTGGGTCACTGTATTGGTGATAAATCCTCGTTTTGTTAAACCTTTGTAGTTTTTGATGAGATTTTTATAGTCTTCACTGTTTTAAAAGTGTACGGCCTTTAAAAAAAAAATATTTAGAGTTGTATCATTAGATTTTCACCTATTTTTTAATATGAATGTTGCACTCATTAAATCTCTATTAGGGAAGCATTTGTCGTTTCTGAGTACGGGCGTAAGCTTGTATTATGAATCTAAGTGATACTAGCAGCGCCCCGCGGTTTTATCCGCTTTCTGCCCGTTCCCGTGGGAATTTCAGGAATTTTTATAGTTATAAACCTTCTTCTTGAATCATTCTATCTAGTTTAAAAAGACCGCATCAAAATCCGTTGCGTAGTTTTAAAGATCTATGCTTAGATCTTTAAAACTACGCAACCAATTTTGATGCGGTTTTTCAAATATAGGGACAGACAGACAGACAGCGGAAAGCGACTTTGTTTTATACTATGTAGTG
Organism: Cyclophora albipunctata; assembly: GCA_963082685.1. Lineage (NCBI taxonomy): Eukaryota > Metazoa > Arthropoda > Insecta > Lepidoptera > Geometridae > Cyclophora > Cyclophora albipunctata. The sequence goes on along the minus strand of OY720139.1, from coordinate 2,379,962 downwards.
ATCCTACTCTAGTACTATAATTTCATTCACAAAGATAATACTTTTTCTTTTACGAGGTCTTAAAGTTTCTTTGAATTTCTTGGCATCAAAAAGATTCGCCAACAAAGGTCGGATGGAAATAAATTTGTTTTTAATTTTTATTCACCAACCCTTCATTCTGTTTCACTTTGCGATCTTATTTTTTAATTTTAAAGACAAGGAGTATTTGCATATCTTAACCTTTTTGGACTTTTGAAATATTTTTTGCGTTTCCTAATTCAATTTGGAGATACTGTTGTTATTGAAAGGGCATTTTTGGGATCAATTTCGATATTATTGATTCTATTTTTAAACAGGATAAGAAAAAAGTATATTTAAGTGGTTAACCCTGGTGTCAGAGTTTTTAGACCGCCTCAAGGCCATCGACGCGGTCTAACAATGAAACAACTGAAATCGACTATTTAACGTGCCCTCCGAAGCACGGTAGCGCTCAGATAGAAATGCCACTTTCGGCCTCCTATCCAAGAACCTGCACGTTGCTTAACAATCACAATTAGTTTACATCTTTATTAACTGATATTAGTCTGTAATATCCCACTGCTGGAAAAAGACCTCTCATCTCACTGAAGATATCAGTACAGTGAGGAGGATGTCGTTATCATGACACACGTTTACTGCGGGTCGATCTTAATCCGAGCCATGTTTCGCGATCCGGGAATTAACCCGAGGTCTTCAAGAACACTTTTAACCGCTAAGCAGAAACCTATCTACATTATTCTTACAGATAAAGAAACAAAATGTCCCCGAGACTCTTTAAGGACTTTTGTCTGTCACGGACCAAAGTCCTTCCCCTTCATACATAACACTGATATTTACAATTTCCTCACAAAATATGAACAAATAAATCTTAAAACTAATTATACTCAGAGCTTTGTTCAAAATCTTTTGATAAACTCCTACCTTTGAATCTGAAATCCTTAATCTCAACAGGGATCCGTCACCCATTCAGCGCTTTTCACCGCTTTGTCTCAACTTTGCGTTAGACGTTAGATCTTTAAAGCGTAAGGAATTAGCGTGTGTTTCTTGTACTTTTGCTCGTTCTATTGAAAGTACTGTGATCTTTATGAATGCGAATGTGGGTTTGTATTTGAAATTGATGTTTATTTAGTTAATTGAAAGGATATTTAATGAAACAAATCGTTTTATATTTCTTAGAAAAAGTGTCGTTTGTACTGTGAATTTTATACAGCGAGTAGCTAGTAAACTCGCTCAATCTAAACGACGCTTAGGGTAAGCGTAAACGAGGCACAGCTTAATTGACCTGACCAATCATAACGCAAGCAAAAGGTTTTGACAGTGTCAATTCGTTATTTGACACTTTCAATGCGTTGTGATTGGTCTATTGAGCTCCGCACAGCTCCGCATAGCTCCGCATAGCTCCGCACAGCTCCGCTTCACTTCAATGTAAGGCACACATAAGTTAAACAATTTTGTAAAATACTATCGCAGACATTCTGACAAAAGTAAAGTAATTAAGTTCAAATAGGTTAGTGACCAATCTTGATATCAGAGTTTTTAGACCGCCTAAAGCCGACACGGTCTATCGAGTGAAACAACCGGTACCGACAATTTTACGTGCCCTTCGAAGTACACATACTCGTATATTATTACTAGCCGCGCCCCGCGGTTTTACTCGCGGTTTACCCGTTCCCGTAAGAATTTCGGGATGAAAAATAGCCTATAACCTTTCTGTTGAATGTGGCTATCTATTACAAAAAGAATTATCCGAATCGGGTTGATAGTTTCTGAGATTAGCGCGTTCAAACAAACTATTCAGCTTAATTATGTTAGTAAAGCAGCGCCCCGCGGTTTTACCCGCGTTGTGTCCATTCCTGTGGGATTTCGGGATGAAAAATAGCCTATGTTACTCGTGGATAATGTAGCTTTTGAATGGTGAAAGAATTTTTAAAAACGGTCCAGTTGTTTTTGAGCCTATTCATTACAAACAAACAAAGTTTTCCTCTTTATAATATTAGTGTAGAAGAGTGAATGTTTTATCAGAAAGGTAAACTACATAAAGGAATGACCGGTAACATTCTCGATACACCTCGCTATTGTTCTAAAATGCTAATCCAAAGTTCACAGCAAAGGTTTATCAAATGTCTCAGTTTGTTAGTCTATGTTACTTTCTACGGATAGTAGTTTGGTTAGGGCATTGCAGGCTGAATCACCTGATTGCCCGAAAAGTAAGATGATTCCGTGCTTCGGAGGGCACGTCGGTCCCGGTTACTTTCTACGGATAGTAGTCGTTACATAAACCATGTCAGAGGCCTTTGGCGGCTCAAAAACTCTGACACCAGGATTGGTCAGGTTGACCATCCACTCGATGAAGAAGAAGACAGTCTGATGGACAGTCTCTGGAATAACATATGGAATACATTTTATCGGGTAAAACCGCGGGGTGCTGCTAGTAGTCTATAAGTCTATAGTTTTTTGTCATAGACAAGAATCTTGCGGCATCATTGTACTTGCACTATTAAACTTCCAAACTTTGTCTATAACTCCGCTTTCATTGTCTCTTATTTCTCCAAGTTTTGATCTCCGGTCAGGGTTGTCATCGGAATTATAAGTTAAACTAACCGCGCCCCACGGTGTTACCCGCGTTGTACCCGTTCCCGCGGGAATTTCGGGATAAAATGTATTCCATGTGTTATTCTGATATATAACCTACATTACTGTAAAATTTCATTCAAATCCGTTCAGTAGTTTTTGCGTGAAAGAGCAACAAACATACATCCATACATCCATCCTCACAAACTTTCGCATTTATAATATTAGTAGGATAATTCATTGTTTGACTAGCGACCTTCCGTTGGTTTGCTTTGGGTTGATTGCGAAACGTAGATCAATAGGCTAAATATATTAAGATAGATTTACAACGATCGGAACTACTGGAACCGACAATTTAACGTACCTTTCGAAACACCCTTCGTATCACCCTTCATTAGGGTCCGTTTTCATTGAAGCGGAGCGGAGTGGTGCGGAGATCTATTGATCAATCACAGCGCATTGACATTGTCAAAATATTTTCGTAATGCATTGTCTTCTTCATCGAGTGGATGGTCAACCTGACCAATCCTGGTGTCAGAGTTATTGAGCCGCCAAAGGGCTCTGACATGGCTCAAGTAACGACTACTATCCGTAGAAAGTAACCGGGACCGACGGCTTAACGTGCCCTCCAAAGCACGGAATCATCTTACTTTTCGAGCAATCAGGTGATTCAGCCTGCAATGCCCTAACCAAACTGAGGACAGTCTCACAAAGAGATTTTTGTGAGATATCCCCACCGGGATCGAACCCGGAACCTCCGGATCGTGAGTCGGGCGCTCAAACCACAAGACCACGGAGGCTGTTAATGGTAATGCATGGTAATGTATTGTGATTGGTCGATTAAGCTCCACTCCGGTTCGATGGACAAGAAGATTAGTCCACCAACTCCAGCACCGCTCCACTCTGCTTAAATCAAAACGCTTAAATATAAACGCACCCTAATTAAATAGCTTCAAACCGTAATACCAACTTCTTTTGCCACAGTAGAAAGCAATTTACTAGTGACAAATGTGTCTAAGTAGTGGTGTGGGCAACTTTTTGTTGCGGCTTGTAGGGTTCGTGTAATATTACGAATGCGACAGCCTGGCAAGATGTATGTGTGTTTACTTCAAGCTAAATATTAGTTTTGTTTGGATGATATTTGGTACAAGCTTATGGTAATGTTGCAACCTTGTCGCATTCAAACTCCTTCTAATTATTAGTACTAGTATGTCAATGTGAATTAAAACAATAATTTGACAAAGTACTAAAGTGTTCATGCTAAATTGTAAGTACTTAGGAATTCACTTAGTTTGAAATTACTGAAAAAAATAACGTTTCTTATTCGTAAAAAAACTATAGAGAAAATTTATGTACCTATCAAGCTAGTCTCTAAACCATTTAAAGGTTTATGAAATAACATTGAAAGTAAAGTATTCTGAAACACTAGAAGTCTTCTGTGACCACGGTTCCTGTAAAGGGACTGAAACGTCAGATAAACATCTATATATATAAAATTCAAAGTCCTGACTGACTGACTGATAATCAACGCACAGCCTCAACCGCTACACCTAGAAACATGAAATTTGGCAGGAAGGTTCTTCAAGTGACGTAAGTGCACACTAAGAAAGGATTTTCGAAAATTCTTACGGGAACGGGCTCAACGCGGGCAAAGCCGCGGGGCGCTGCTAGTGTCAAATAAAAGCGAATTGTATCCGTAAACGTATGTAGTTTCAATAAAAAATGCGATACAAAAGCGAACACCACTATGTTCTATTAAACCTAAGAAACCAGTAAGGCTTTTTAGTCTTCCTGGTGAAATTTTGATTTGGGACCAGCAGCGCCCCGCGGTTTCACCCGCGTTGTGCCCGTTCCCGCGGGAATTTCGGGATGAAAAATTGCCTATAACCTTCCCGTTGAATGTGGCTATCTAATACAAAAAGAATTATTCAAATCGGACGGATAATTCCTGAGATTACCTCGAACATACATACAAACAAACAAACAAACAAACAAACTTACAAATTTTACCTCTTTATATTATTAGTATACCATCTCGACTCGATAAGAAGAAGAATAACCAGACTAAACACAGTTTGTAGGTACTCTAAATTCTGCTAAACAAAGTACCTATTTACTACCCACTGTCTAGATTTCAGACTAAATAACTCTAAGAATTCGAAGAATCGATACCTTATATATTGGAGAAAGAATTTGTCCCTTAATTTCATTAAAGAGACATTTTTCCCAGAACTTGGGATTATAATTAGGACGATATTATATCATTTTTGAAGATTTTTTCAATTACTTTATATCTATACCTTAGAAATGAACATCGTTACTCGTATTTGATAAAAAAGATAGAAAAAATACCTTCACTACATAGTATAAAATAAAGTCGTCTCTTTTTCGTGTCTGTCACACTGTTTTTCTGTCTGTATGCTTAAATCTTTAAAATTACGCAACGGATTTTGATGCGGTTTTTTGTAATAGGTAGAGTGATTCAAGAGGAAAGTTTTTATGTAAAAAAATCCCCGAAATTCCCACGGGAACGGGCACAACGCGGGTAAAACCGCGGGCCGCTGCTAGTATAAAATATTAGTAGAAACGTTCTGTAATAAGAAGGTGTGCACACTAGAATAAGACGTCTAACAGACTTGACCGTCTGTCATAAACTAAAGAATAGTTAGTACTTATTATTGTTAAACTGAATATAATCAGACTTGAACGTCGAGCAAGGCAGTTTAAATGTACGTTTCCTTTGAAGCGGAGTGGAGCCTTTAGGGTCAACACTGCGATAAGCGTGCGCCCGCCACGTGCGCACGCGACGGATCACTTTTGTATGACACCGCACGCGACGGTTCACTTTTGTATGACACCACTCGCGACGGGTGCACGCGACGGACGCACGCGACGGTTCACTTTTGTATGACACCGCACGCGGCGGACGCACGCGGCGGTTCACTTTTGTATGACACCGCACGCGACGGTCACACGCGGCGGGCGCACGCGGCGGTTCACTTTAGTATGAAGCCAGACGCGGCGGGCGCACGCTTAACGCAGTGTCGGCCCTTATAGCTCGTCTAGACTAAATATTGATCCATGACTGTATTTTTCTGAACACAAACTATATCAAATATTACTATTATCCTCCAATCTAGTTTATCATTTTTTATTCATCCAGTCAACCACTTGAAAAAATATTATAAACGACAGGGGTCATAATTTCACGGGTCATTTTGAACCTCGCCTAATCTTAAAAGACAATTCTGTCCTTGACAATATCAAATTTTCCATCCAATCACAACCCTGAAGCCACGAAGTTAGTGAAACCGCAAAATGGCAAACTTTCTTGACTTATTGTGTTATAGAATATTAATTTTGTCAGATATAACTTAATTTTGAGTTGCCAAGTTTATGGCACTACTTGTGAAATCTGTTTTAAGCCTGTAATGGTATTAGCTATGATGAGTTTTGAGACGGCGCCTCTAAAAGTCTGGCCAGATTTTGAAAGATTTCGGAGATTCACTTAATTCCAATCTTGGCATAATATTGTGAAGACACAAAAAAGGTTATTAAATAAAAGGATAGAGAAATTGAAGAAGAAGAAGACGACTTGTCTTGTTCGATATTTGTAATTCCATTCAACTGGTTTCTTAAGTTTAAGCGGACAATCTCATTTTGAATTGAATTGACACTAAGTTTACAGATACACTTCGGTTATATTTTACATTTGTAATAGTTTTAATAGTTTATTTTAGTATTTAGTTTTTTTATTTTTATATTTTAGGTTTAATTTTTATATTTTGCACACCCTTTGGGTTTGTAAATAGATGTAACAACTATTTACGCAAATAAATGATTTGAATTTGAATTTTTATCTGACGTTTCGGCTCCTTTATTGGAACTTTTGTGACTACGGTCTCTGTAAAGGGGCCGAAACTTCAGATAGAAATGTCAATTATAATATTAAGTACAGTTAGTTAGATTCTATAATACAAGCTAAAAGCTTAGTTTGGGTCTGACTAACCGTGTGTGAATTCGTCCGGGTATATTAATTACGTTTGTATTTTACTCATAGATTATTGTTTTTTTGTACAGGTGAACCGGCCATCAGGTCACGGTATGCTCGCCTCACGGTGTTGGTTCCACCTGAACCGCCCAAAATACTGCAAGGGAATTTCTACTCTACTACGGAGGACCGAAATATCAGATTGGAATGCGTGTCTATTGGAGGCAAACCGCCGGCGGAGGTAAGTTTGCTTGTTGACATTTCTGCGGTTAGTGTTGCAATTTTTAGGTTTTTTTTTTGATTTGGTGTTTGAGTTTTGGCATCATTAATCTCTTGATACTCCTTTGATACTGAAACGACAAAGACAGGTTTATTGAAATAATAACTTTTCATTTTGTGACGAATGTGAATGTGTCACGATTACGTGACTATCACTTGACACATCTATTGTAACATTTCATAGTATAAAACAATAGTTGCTTTCCTCTGTCTGTCTTTCCCTATGTATGCTTAGATCTTTAAAACTACGCAACGGATTTAGATACAGTTTTTTTAATTCAAGAGGAAGGTGTATAAGTATAAAAAATCCTAAAATTCCCACGGGAACGGGTGCAACCGCGGGAAACAGTTTAAAAAAATCAAAAACATTCTATCTCAACTCAAAAAACATCCCAAAGATATATTCAAAAGCAAATAACAAAGATTACAAGCAAACATAAGCATACAAATCTAAAAATTCAAACATAAATATGTCAGAGCATCATAAAAGAAACAGTCCACAATACCTTTATGCATTGAAGGAGTCGATTCAAAGGAAATTCGAGCTTAGTTGTCGTCACTGAATATGACAAGCACAGTTAGTTACCTTTGTGTAGTCTAGGCGAGCTCAGGTAGCCTAGACTTCAAGCTAAGTCTAAGAACTATAGTGTTAGATACGTTGTGTTGTTCTGTTTGTGTTGCTTTGGGGTTGTGTTGTTTGGAAAAGTTTTTGGAAGCGAATGGGGTTGATTTTCAAGTTGAGAGTGATTGGGGTTGGTGAGCAATTTTTTTGCGAATTTATGGAGAGTTTTAAGAAGTAGATATTGTTGTATTCAACAAGTTTCCTACTTTTCAAACATGGGTCGGCTTTGAAATAGCCAATCGGCTTTAGGCAAGCGTAGTGTTTGTGACATATTCCTCACTGTACTGATATCTTTGATGAGATAAGAGGTCTTTGCCCAGCCGTGGGACTGATATCTTCAGTGAGATGTACAGTGGGACATTAGCTACTAATACCAAACATTTTTTGAAATTGGTTTTAAGAAGATGGAGAAATTATGAGGTTACAAACATTGAAAAATAAACACTTTAAAAAATCTGCTCTGATTCTTGAAGTTGGTTAATAAAAGACATACTAAAACTGATAAACTCATTACCATCTTAAGCGTCGCATCAGGTAAAAAAAAAATGGACGTCACGTCAAAAATACCTCGCAAAAAACCTAATTTAAGACAATTAGGGAAATGAAATGATTACCATACCTCCCACTAATTGAAGTGGAACATTAATACAATGTCATCTGTTTCTTTGAATTTTGACAAAGTCCATTAATCAACGTCCTGGCACCGTCTCCGGAACCTTGTCACACCAAAGACGTTGTTCGTCTATTTTTTCGCCATTTTTCGTCTGAATCACGTTTTTTTCTTTGTAAAATTTCTTTTGTGGAACGTTTTCTGCGATAATAAATTTTAATGCTCGGTTTTTGGATTCATTTGTTAAGTAGATAGATTAAAGTGTTTTTGATGTAGGTAAGTATTTCTTAATGATTGTCGTATAATTTTTCACCTTGATGGTAAATAGACACAAATAAATAAAATGGAACTGATGATGGTAACTATCTTCCTACCAGCATGTAAAGTTTTGTAGTCATATGGATAGAGGTAAAATGCTTACCACCAAAAAACTAAACACTTTAAAAATATATATATATATATATATATATATATATATACATAATTAGTAATGGCCTAATTATAAAAAAATAATACAACTTTATAAAGAAAGAGCACAAAGGCTTGCGTTTGTTTGAGGGTGCTTTTAACCCTCGAGGCAAGCAAAAGAGGGGGAGGTATAAGTTTGACGTCGATATCTGTATGTGTACAATTTCTGTGGCACCGTAGCAAATACGGACGGACCGATTTTTATGATTTTTAGTTATGTATACTAATGTATAGTATATAGTATTTGTATAGTGTTACTTTTACTGGCTGTCCTAAATAAATAAATTAACATAATCAAATACGAACTAACTATTACCTATTCTATACAGTAAGTATCAATCCATATACAAAGCGAACTGGGCCAACAACCTATTTTTTCACCAATTCATTACTTAAAAAGCTTTTCAAAGGGGTTAAGACAAATTATCGCCCATTATCGAATTGACAGTGATTTGTTGCCAATCCAAAATAGTGCTTATTAAACGCACAACAAGATTTATAGTCGTTCGACAAACGTTTTAATTAATTTGGATACATTAGCTGACGGGTGTATTGTACAGTTGGGGACGAATAAATCGGAATTTTAGTTGGAAACAAAGTACTAACTTGTATTTACAAGTGTTTTAACTTAAATCTATACTAATATTATAAAGAGGTAAATTTTTTAAGTTTGTTTGTTTGTATGTTCGAGCTAATCTCAGAATCTACAAATCCGATATGAATAATACTCTTTGTAGTAGATATCCACATTCAATGGGAAGGTTATAGGCTATTTTTTATCCCAAAATTCCCACGGGAACGGGACGCTGCTAGTCCTTTTGTAATTCAATAATTGCATTGCTAAGATCATGGAGTTACTTTTCAAACGAATTCTTAAGCAGTTATTTCGTGAAGAGGTAAGTAACTGTGCCACAGAAAGATTGACTCATCCATACACTGAGTTATTGTCAAACTTATAACAGTCTTTTTTATTAAGTGGCTAAAATAATTTTCAGGAGGAGTTTTCTCAATTTGACCATCATTATTATGCTTTTTTGTTCCTTACATTTTCTTAGTAAGTATTTAAAAAAAAATTTCAAGCCTAATTTGTATTTTTTCTTTGTAGTCTGCTTGTCAAAATTCGTGATTTAATGACTGCACCGATCTTGATAAGTTGTAATGGTAACTCAAAGGCTAAGAAAACGAATAATTTTAATGATTTCCTTTGGAATATATTTTATGCATCGCATTTTAACATAATTGTGAGCAATGTTGAGTACCAGTGAGAATTACCTACTCATATTTTTGCATAACGTTTGATGAATGAATGAATGAATGAATGAATTAACTAGCAGTGTGGTACCAATCTAATTCGACCTGTTAATTTTTTCAAATTATTAAGTGACTTATGCTTATAATGACTAGCTTCTTCAAATAAATAAAAGTTACTTATTACCACTGCTGTCCACTGCTCGGCAAAGCCTCTCATCGCACTGAAGGTAATTAGTGCAGAAGAGGATGTAATAATCTTCACACTTGTCTGTTAATATTGTAACAAAATAATATGTAACTACTAGCGCCATCTATATTAGTTGTGTAGTACTTATGAATATACGTACTCTGTGGTACAATTACTGTGCAACTCTGTGTATTATTATCAGGTTATGGGCTAACAGTGAAAAATAAAAAACAAATAGTATACTGTGTGATATAATCGTGAATTTTGTGTGAAAATGACGACAAACTACATCGCTAACATTCCAAAACTGAAAGGGCGCGAAAACTTTGAGGATTGGTGTTTTGCAGTGCAAAATGTGTTGGTGTTGGAAAACATGGCGTCCGCCATTACCGAGAGGTTACCGGTTTCACCTACAACAAGCCAAACAAATGAAGATGCAAAAGCAAAGGCGAAACTAGTGCTTACTATCGATCCATCACTTTATGTACACATAAAACATGCAGCAACAACCTATGATTTATGGAACAAGTTGAAGAATATGTTTGATGATACCGGCTATACAAGAAAAATTGGCTTGCTGCGTAAACTTATAAACATTCGACTTGAAAATTGTGATTCGATGACCCAGTATGTTACTCAAATTGTTGAAACAAGCCAGAGACTTCAAGGTACAGGTTTCAAAATAACAGACGAGTGGATTGGTGCTCTAATGTTAGCAGGTTTACCCGAAAAATATAGTCCGATGATCATGGCAATAGAACATTCGGGAATAGATGTTAGTGCTGACGTCATAAAAACAAAATTGATGGACATGTGTAGCGAAGTTGGAACTGTTTCGGAGTCGGAGAAAGCTTTTGTTGCGAAAAGTACACAACGAATGAAATATGGCCATAACTCTAAAAATGACCATAAACATGTGACGGGAGAAACATCGAAAGCTGTTAAAATCATAAAATGCTATAAATGCAAGCAAACAGGACACTACAAAAACCAATGTCCTAGTTCAGAAACAGGTCAAAGAAAAGTATCCAACGCTTTTAGTGCTATCTTTCTCAGTGGAAAATTTAACTGTGAAGATTGGTATATTGATAGCGGAGCTAGCAAACACATGACAGCTAAACAAGAATATGTTGTGAATCCATCATATAAACATGAAACCAAGGAGATTATTGTTGCGAACAAAACATGTGTTCCGGTGCTGTGTTCTGGTGATGTAAACATCATTACAGTTGCATATGGTGAAGAATATGACATCACAGTTTCAGATGTATTGTGCATACCAAGTTTAACTACAAACTTGCTTTCAGTGAGTCAATTGATCAAGAATGGCAATAATGTAATTTTCAAAGAGAACTTTTGCTATATCTATAATCAACAGAAAACTCTAGTTGGAATGGCAGAACTTGTAGATGGGGTGTACAGATTATACACTAAGAAAACAGAACAGTTATTAGCAGCCACAGCAAAGACATCGAGTGAAACTTGGCATCGACGATTAGGACATATCAACAGTACTAGTTTAAACAAAATGAAGAACGGAGCCGCAGAAGGTATTTCATACACAGAAATAGCAAACATAGACAAATCTAAGTGTACTGTGTGCTGTCAGGGGAAGCAGGCTAGACAACCTTTCCAGCCTAGCTCGACAAAGACACAGGATGTTTTAGAACTGGTACACTCAGATGTGTGTGGTCCCATGGAACAATTGTCTATTGGAGGATCCAGATACTATGTATTGTTTGTGGATGACTACAGCAGAATGGCGTTTATATACTTCATGAAAACAAAATCTGAGGTATTTAAGTTCTTTAAAGAATTTCAGTCAATGGTAGAAAACCAAAAAGACAGGAAAATTAAAATTTTAAGAACAGACAACGGAGGTGAGTTCTGCAGTCAAGAATTTGAGAAATATCTAAAGCAACAAGGAATAATACATCAAAAAACTAATGCCTACACACCTCAACAAAACGGTGTGTGTGAAAGGATGAACAGATCATTAGTTGAGAAGGCTAGATGTTTAATTTTTGATGCTGGTTTACATAAAAAGTTCTGGGCAGAAGCCGTTAATACCTCTGTATACTTAAGAAATCGTTCAGTTGTTACAGGATTGGATAATATAACTCCATATGAAGCCTGGACAGGGAGCAAGCCCAACTTAAGTCACACCCGTATATTTGGAAGTAAGGTAATGATGTACATTCCAAAAGAAAAGCGTTTGAAATGGGATGTGAAGGCTAAGGAACTTATTCTGGTTGGCTACGCTGACAATGTGAAAGGTTATAGGGTGTATGACCCAGACAATAACTCTATCACAACCAGCAGAGATGTCATTATAATGGAAACTGAAGAAAGTACAGTAGATATTCCTATTGAGTGCTCAGCTTCCGGTGAGGAAGAAGAATCTAAGGAAGGAGAGGATGAATGTGATGATAATGATTCCACATATGTTCCAGAAGCTTCTTCGGTGAGTGACTCAAATGACAGTTCTTTTGAAACAGCTTCAGAACCAGAAGTTTCATTAGAAAATTTCAATGTTCCAAGTAAAAGAGTGAGAAAAGTACCTGATAGATATGGCTACAACAACTTATGTATTGCAGAGCCAGAAGATCAAAATCTAACAGATATTACACTCAAGGAAGCTTTGAATGGACCAGAAAATAAATTTTGGAGAGCAAGCATGGAGGAGGAACTGGAATCATTTAAGAAAAATGATGCATGGGAGCTTGTTGATAGACCTCGTGACTCCACAGTAGTGCAATGCAAGTGGGTTTTCAAGAAGAAATATGATAGCGCTGGTAATGTGCGTTATCGTTCCAGACTAGTCGCAAAAGGTTATTCACAGAAAGCAGGTATAGATTACCATGAAACTTTTTCTCCTGTGCTCAGGTATACAACTTTAAGATTATTATTCTCTTTAGCAGTAAAACTAAGTTTAGACATACGTCATCTAGATGTAACTACAGCTTTTTTAAATGGTTTTTTGAATGAAACTATATATATGCAAAAACCTGTAACTTATAAAGAAAGTAGTGATGATGACAAAGTATTAAAGCTTAAACGTGCCATATATGGACTTAAACAGTCGTCACGTGCTTGGTATCAGAGAGTAAGTGATTATCTCATGGATTTAGGATATTTGAAATCCAAGTATGAACCATGTTTGTTTACAAAATTTGAAGGAAATGTTAAAGTCATAATAGCATTGTTTGTTGACGATTTTTTTGTTTTTTCAAGCTGTAAAATGGCAACTTATCAGTTATTACATGACTTGAGTTGTAAATTTCAAATGACAGATTTAGGTCAAATTAAGCAGTGTTTAGGCTTAAGAGTAAATATGTCTGAAAATGTAATAACTGTTGATCAAGAGCAGTATGTAGAAAGTTTATTAAATAGATATAACATGTCACATTGTAAAACTGCTGAAACTCCAATGGAAATTAATTTAAGATTAGAAAAATCTCAGAATAATTGTGATAAAAATATTCCATACAGAGAACTGATAGGTAACTTGATGTATTTAGCGGTTTTAACCAGACCAGATATTGCTTATAGTGTTTGTTATCTCAGTCAGTTTAATAATTCATATGATGAAACTCATTGGAAACATTTAAAAAGAATTTTAAAATATTTAAAAGGAACAAAGAATTATGGTCTTGTGTTTACAAAAGATAGATCTTGTATAGAGGGATATGCTGATGCAGATTGGGGTTCAGATTCAAATGATAGAAAATCTTTTTCTGGTTTTTGTTTTAAATTGTCAGGATCAGTTATTTCGTTTGAATGTAGAAAACAAAGAAATGTAGCACTGTCCTCAACAGAAGCCGAATATATTGCTATGTCGGAAGCCAGTAAAGAGGCTATTTATTTAAAGAATTTATTGTTTGAAATAACAGGTAACTCAGAAACAATAACTTTATATAATGACTGTCAAAGTGCACAAAAACTAATTTTGAATCCAATATATCATAGAAGATCTAAACATATAGATGTTAGGTATCATTTTGTAAGAGAAACGGTTGCTAATAAGTTTGTAAAAATTGATTATTTAGAAACAACTGAAATGCCAGCAGATATTTTTACTAAAAGTTTAGGGTCTGTAAAGCATAAATATTTTGTAAAAAAGCTTGGTATATTACCCGTTTCAAAGTATATATGATTTTGTTAAGCGGAGGTGTTAATATTGTAACAAAATAATATGTAACTACTAGCGCCATCTATATTAGTTGTGTAGTACTTATGAATATACGTACTCTGTGGTACAATTACTGTGCAACTCTGTGTATTATTATCAGTTTTGATCTTAAACCCAAGCCATGTTTGAAAATTGTAAATTGGAAATATGCAATAAACAAATAGATAAACTAAAAACATATTTTTGAAGTATATAATATTGGAATTTATTAATGAAAAGCTTAGCTTTTAAAGATACAAAGTTATGCCCTTTTTATAGATGGGGAATGCATTTGCGCTTCTCCGGTTATTTAGGGAAACAACCGGGGTATGTGGGTCTCAACACCCGCACAATCACCCTGTTACGGTAAAAAGTTTTGCCTAAAGAAACGATTAGTTAAGATTCAAATATAAAGATACAAAGTTATGCCTAAAACAAAGCCACCAACAGATTCGTTTCACTGCCTACCCTAATTGTACCATCTTCAAAACATCGCTTTATACCCAGCATCATTGCAAACAAATTGTCCATTATCATAATTATTGTTATAATATTCAATAATTCTACAAAATCTCGGTTAAATTATTAGGGCACTTTATGCTGCGGTTAAATAAGGTTTAAATTCTTTGTTTATGGATATTTTAGATAATTGAAGACGCTTAAAGCCGATCTGCCTAATAATTTTCCTCTCACTGTAATAGTATTATTATTTTACATAATGCTTTGATGGTAGGATTGTGATAAAAATTGTTGTTTGAATGGAATTAAAATGCAAAAACATAGTAACATGATTATTTAAATACAATCAATAGTTTTTTTGAAGAATCGTGGACAAACTTTACACATCCATAGTACAAACACACAACATCCTTTTTGAAAGTTGGTTAATACAGTGGAAACATTAAAAAGCATGTTTTTATAGTTGTTTAGCCTTTCAAGACAAAACCATATCTAAAAAATCCTTTTTGGTACGTTTTTGAAGAAAAAAAGATCTCAACAAAAATCTATACAAAACTTTAGCTGTCAGGCCTTTATCATTTAGACAAAGCAATAATTTCTAAGTAAATCTATTAAGGTTTTCATACCTTTTTTATTTTATCAAATCTAGGTCACCTGAAAACTAAAAACTTGATATAAGTTTAAAAGAAACCTATTATTTCTAACTATCGTTAGGTAGACATTTTTAAACATACTTAAGTTGGAATATTTTTTTAATACCGAGAAGAAGTTTTTTTCAAATTCAAAGTTAGCAAAAAAAAATAATATTTTGCCAGTATTTATACGCTATTCTATTGTTTCAGATCACGTGGGTAGACAGCAATGCTGGTGTCCTCACTCAAGGAGTCACATACTCCGTGGAACCACTCCCTGATGGACAGAGATTCACAGCCAGGTAAGCAAAAAAAGCAAGTAAGCAGACCCTGGTGTCAGAATATTTGTCAAGACATTTGAACTCTGAACGGCTTCTGACGGCCAGGTAAGCAAGTAGGTTAGAGGCCAACCCTGATTTCACAGTTTTTGATAGTCCAAATGCAGCCTAATTACTTTTGATATGGCCCAAAGTCTGACACAACCAGGGCCAATCATTTCACTTGACCCTCAGAAGTTTAAACCTCTGACGGGAACGAAAGCAACCAAGTCTGACTATGTTACTTTATCTTAAAAAGTATGGTAGTAAAAATACTAGTAAGCTCGTGAAACTTCTCGTTTAAAATCCTCTTTATTTCGCTGGTGCTCTTCAAAATGGGACCATAACCAATTTTTTATATGCACCTACCATCCTATAATTAATACTGGGATAAAAATCAGCTTACACTGTTAATAGTATCGTTCTAGCAGCGTTCTGCGGTTTTACCGGCATTGTGTTCATTCCCGTAGGAATTCGGTTGAATGTGGCTATCAAATACAAAAAGAATTATTGAAATCGGTTGGGTAGTTTCTGAGGTAAGTCCTTACAAACAAACAAACAAAGTTCGAAACTTTAACTCTTAATATTAGTATAGAGGGTAATATAAAGATGCCACTACCTAAAATAACACTGCGTTTGTTTCAGATCCATCATCAACATGACTCCAAAGGAGGAACATCACAATCAGACCTTCATTTGTCAAGCTCAGAACACAGCTGATAGAGCTTACAGGGCAGCTAGTATACAGATCGAGGTGAGTTGGAAAATATTGATTTACTAGCCGCGCCCCGCGGTGTTGCCCGCCTTGTACCCGTGGGAATTTTAGAATAAAATGTATCACATGTCTTATTCTGATGTATCACCTATATTACTGTGAAGTTTCATCAAAATCCGTTCAGTAGTTTTTTCGTGAAAGAGCAACAAACATACATCCATACATCCATCCTCACAAACTTTCGCATTTATAATACGAGCCGCGCCCCGCGGTTTCACCCACGTTGGACCCGTTCCCGAGGGAATTTTGGGATAAAATGTATTCCAGGTATTATAATAATTTATAACCTATATTACTGTAAAGTTTCATCCAAATCCGTCCAGTAGTTTTTTCGTGAAAGAGTAACAAACATACATCCATACATCCACATACATTCCTCACAAACTTTCGCATTTATAATATTAGTAGGAAGTAATATAGGTTAGGTAGGCCTGTAATGTTCCACTGCTCAGCATAGGCCTCTCATCTAACTGAAGCCTTTAAGCGGTCTAAAAACTCTGATCCCAGCGTTGGCCGCCGACCTCGGTCTTTCTTACTTATTTCAAACGTCTTACATCATCTTGATTCTTCAAATCACAAATGGATCAATAGCTATTTTTGTAAAAGTTCAAAGTTCGACTCAATCTATAGTTCACTATTAAATATATTTAGAATTAATAACTAAGTAACCGTGGATGATAATAAAGGCATGACATTTGACTTTGTGACAAAAACGTCCTTCATAAGAATATTTGAGCAGTTATTATAAAATTCTTCAGAAAAGGGAAAAAGGTCGAGTTGAAACACTTAACGTTTTTACTTGCGGACATCTTGAGCAAGCATTTATACACATAGTAAGTAAGTAGGTATTAGTTTGTAATGTCTCGCTGCTGGGAAAAGGCCTCTCATGTCACTGAAGATATCAGTACAGTGAGGGGTATTAGGCGTAATCACCACGCTTGCCTAATGCGAGTTGGTGATCTCAAACCCAAGCCATGTTTGAAAGTAAGAAACATGTTTTTGCGCGACCCGGGATTTGAACCCAGGACCTTAGTTTTGGCAGGCGAGTGCACATACCACTAGACCACCGAGGCATTTTATTAGAAACGTACCCTGTTTCCAGTTATACCAAAACCAAGTTTAAAGCCTTAAAATAACCGACGTAACAACCCTAATCAATAACTTTACACTTCACCGGTCTATCGGCGAGAAGAGATAAAAAGAGCAAAACCGAAAAAAGACCGAAAAAGAACCGAAAAAATATCGAAAAAGAACCGAAAAAAGATACGAATATTTTGTGAAATATCTACAGTATGAGGGTAGGTACAACCCTCTAGGACAAGTGGCAATCGTTCATTTTCGAACCGCTGACGTCATGAGGGGTGTTATAAATTTGTCGTGTGTATGTATGAGTTGTGTTTGTGTGAGTTGTTTCGCAAACGGATGGACCGATTTTGATGCGGTTTTCTTCATTTGAAAGTCAGTTTCCTTGCGGTGGTTGTAAGTTTTGTTTGGTAGGAATGGGTCTAGGCGCTAATGTCAGACCTACCAATCCAATTTGAATAATTACTTTTGTAATGGATATCCACATTCAACGGGAAGGCAATTTTTATCCTGAAATTCCCGCGGGAACGGGTACAACGGGATGGAACGTTTAAAATATCCAATTTGTAATTGATCGAACGGTTTTTGAAGTCTTTTAAAAATTAGACGCTAGGAACTGTTAAAAGTGTGCGATGTAGACTCGTGGTGCTGGAATGTTTGTAAATCGTCGGGATTCGAACATTGTGGAGTGTAGTTCAAACACGGAATGATACGGTTACATTTTATTCCGTTTTTGCAATAGCTGTTAGGTCCGTACTATCTTAATTGATAGTGTTAAAAATATTTTTCGTCAAGATTTTCTTGTGATACGGTCAGATTTGTTTCATTATATTGATTGATTGATAATTTAGGTGAGTGGTGTTGTGTTATGTTAGTACTAGCCGCGCCCCGCGGTTTCACCCGCGTTGTACCCGTTCCCGCGGGAATTTTGCGATAAAAAGTAGCCTATGTCCTTTCTCAGGCTCTGGACTAACTGTGTACCAAGTGTCAATGAAATCGGTTCCGTAGTTTTGACGTGAAAGCGTAACAGACAGACAGACAGACAGTGTTACTTTCGGATTTATAATATTATATATAATATATATAATATATATATATATAGTTAGAAAGTTAGAATTAAAATGTTCGAGAAATAATGTTTAACGGCCGTACTCAGAGATCTTGTGATCTTGAAAGCGGTGTTAATTAATTATGATAGTTAAGCAACGTGCAGCTCGGCCCTTACTGGGATGGGTGGCCGATAGTGGCATTTCTATCTGAGCGCTACCGTGCTTTGGAGGGCACGTTAAGCTGTCGGTCTTGGTTGTTTCAATCGTTAGACCATGTCGGAGGTCTTTAGGCGGTCTAAAACTCTGACACCAGGGTTGGCCACTAACCTACTCGAAATTAATGAATTAATGTTGCCTTACTAGAGATTTAATGAGTTATTAACAGCATCTGTGGTGTTGTGGTTTGAGCGCCCGGCTCACGACCCGGAGGTTCCGGGTTCGATTCCCGGTGGGGATATCTCACAAAAATCTCTTTGTGAGACTTTCCTCAGTTTGTTTAGGGCATTGTAGGCTGAATCACCTGATTGCTCGAAAAGTAATATGATTCCGTGCTTCGGAGGGCACGTTAAGCCGTTGGTCCCGGTTACTTTCTACGGATAGTAGTCGTTACATGAGCCATGTCAGAGGTCTTTGGCGGCTCAATAACTCTGACACCAGGGTTGGTCAGGTTGACCATCCACTCGATGAAGAAGAAGAAGAAGACAGAAATGTATTAAAAAATATTTGTGGATTTATTGGATGGGTCTGAGTGCGGCAGTGTGATACGATTTTCTTGTATTTCAGGCAATTTTAGTAGGTCTGTTAATAAAACTTTTTTGAGTTAAGTTTTATTTTTAAAGAACTATTTTTATTTAATTCCATAACGAGAAATCGAAATTTAAAAATATATGTATAAAAGGGAGTAAATAATACCCAAACATAAATCCAGAACTAATTTAAATAAAGAACTTAATTTCTTAACGTCAACACAAACATTCTACAAAGCATTTAAAACCTTATTACCAAGCCATTAAAGTCCTGATTATTCTCAGAAAACTTCACTTCTTCCACTTCTTAAGGGGCTCCTAGACGGGCCATATTTTCACGAAAATGTTTAGCTGCAATAGTGTGGCCGGCATCATCAGCCATCATTTACGGCCAGACTCTGCAACACTTTGCAATATTTTTAGTATATCCGGGATATGTTGTCACATATTTTTAGTATGGCCGATGAATGTTTAGGGTCTCGGCAATATGGCCGGAGAGTTCGCTTCGCAATCGAAAATACTGCAATATTTCTCAGCCACTTTTATTGTTGTCTCGCTTTACGGCATAAGTGCGTCCCTTTTTCATGCTACGTAAAGTTTGTCGCGATTCGTTTTTTCTCGGAAATGTTCGTTTTTGTCTTACTACTTCACTCGCACTCAGTCAGTACCCATGGTACCCATGGAAACATCGTCCAACGGGTAGTTTGACATTTGACATTGATAAATAAAGTATGCGATTTATTTGATACCTTTATGATTAGTAAGTACTACCGGTAGTACTTACTAATTCCATGACCTACACGTAATTTAATAATACCATGGAATTAGTAAGTTGTACGGTAGTACTTACTAATTCCATGAATAATACAGTAATTCATAGACACATCGGCACCATTCGGGTGTTATCGTTGTTCCGAGTTTTGCCGATAGGAAAGGAGTATTCACTACATCTTTATGTGGCCCAATGTGGCCCATGTAAAGACAAAATATTGAGCCATATACTGCATCAGAAATATTGCCGAGATAAACATTTTCCAGCCATATGCTGCATTAAAATGTTTTTAGTATTGCCGGGATATAGTCGGCAATTTTGTGGCCACATATTTCATCAAAAGTATGGCCCGTCTGGGAGGGGCTTTATAAAGGTCCTTTCTCATAGTTTCTTTACTTTGTTTAAATAATTACGGCGCACAAAGGTCGACACGCAACGTCAATTTAACATCGCTTTGTGGCCGAAGCTTGCTGCTAACTTATTCTAGTCTCGTAGGTACATGCCTTTACCCATTGCTAAGTGAAGGTCATGTGAACGTACCTTTATTTTGGACTTGCCCCGCGGCGAACCTGTGTGTACCCGTCTTTTGGAAATGTTAGGACAAACATTAGCCTTATTCATCAATGTGCTTTTAATAGGAAAGTTCATCGAAAATATTCATTGTCAAGTTAGATAAAATCAATCGTGTTTTTTTATGATTAATGTTACTTATAGAGAGATTCGATTGCGTAAAAGAAGTCTAAATATTGTCTGGAATGTCTGTGATAGTAAAATAAAAATTATAGTTGAAAAACGTCAATTTTTTTTATTACTTATCACTACATAGTATAAAACAAGTCGCTGGCTGACCTTATGTATGCTTAGATCTTTAAAACTACGCAACGGATTTTGACGCGGTTTATTAAATAAATAGAGTGATTCAAGAGGAAGGTTTATATGCATACGAATTCCCGAAATTCCCACGGGAACGGGTACAACGCGAGTAAAACCGCAGGGTGCTGCTTAGAAAAACATAATTATTGAAATTTTTCATTCTGTATTTTGTTATCTATACATTGACATACATTTTAATATCTTTTCCTTTACAAAGATACGAAAACTGCATCTAAAAAAGCGCTTCGAGAAAATCCGAATATTTTATTATACAGAGGAAAATGGAAAATTTATGAATTGAAATAAGGAAAAAACATGTTGATCCGCCTTTGACTCTGATACTGTAACATATTTCAGGAGTTTGTCTGAACGTCAGTTACAAATACTCTTGCTTGTTTCGAAGAAAAATCGTTTTTTCGGGCGTTCTTTTACACATCAGTATTCGTTAGGCTTTTGTTTCTTTGCTTTAGGTTCGATATGAATTGAGTTCAAATAGTTTTTGTGTGTCGTAGTATAAGCGAAAAGAACTAGGTATCACTACATAGTATAAAACAAAGTCGCTTTCCGCTGTCTGTCCCTATGTATGCTTAAATCTTTAAAACTACGCAACGGATTTTGAAGCGGCTTTTTTAATAAATAGAGTGATTCAAGAGAAAGGTTTATATACAAAGGTGTATATAAAAATTCCCGAAATTCCCACGGGAACGGGCACAACGCGGGTAAAGCCGTGGGGCGCTGCTAGTTGTTAATAAAGTAAAAAGCTCTAAAGGGAAAACAGACCAACAGTCTTTTCAGGTTTTCAGTTTGTCAAATAATGACACTTAGTGGCTTGCATAAAACCCTGAAATATATTCAGTAACTAAATATGTTTAAGAAACGAAAGCTGGTCGTTCAAATTTGTATTCTATATTCCACGAAATAGAACACTATTTAAAACGAACGTCATTTGTTTGTAAAACATTATTTATTAGGCGTTAAATAAATAATGCTTGTACAATTCGCCCTAAGGCCTCTAATCTAAAACTAAACTTGCTTGCGTCTCAAAGCAAGTAATAATGTCATGCTTTCATGAATCTTCTTCTTCCTCATCGAGTGGATGGTCAATCTGACCAATCCTGGTGTCAGAGTTATTGAGCTGCCAAAGGCCTCTGACATGGCTCATGTAACGACTACTATCCGTAGAAAGTAACCGGGACCGACGGCTTAACGTGCCCTCCGAAGCACGGAATCATCTTACTTTTCGGACAATCAGGTGGTTCAGCCTGCAATGCCCTAACCAAACTGAGGAAAGTCTCACAAAGAGATTTTTGTGAGATATTGTCCCCACCGGTAATCGAACCCGGAACCTCCGGATCGTGAGCCGAGTGCTCAAACCACAAGACCACGGAGGCTTTCATGAATAAGAATGGGTTTATAATGCGGATTATAGGATTAAATCTGAGTAAAGGCCCTTATGTACTGTATCTCTCCCGCGCATCATCACTACATAGTATAAAACAAAGTCGCTTTCCGCTGTCTGTCCCTATGTATGCTTAGATCTTTATAACTACGCAACAGATTTTGATGCGGTTTTTTTTATAGATCGATTGATTAAAACGGAAGGTTCATATGTATAAAAATTCTCAAATTTCCCACGGGAACGGGCACAACGCGGGTAAAACCGCGGGGTGCTGGTAGTAAGCATAGGTATATAAAAGTATTAGCCTGTATATGTCCCATCCCTGGGCGAAGGCCTCTCATCTCACTGAGTACAGTGAGGAGAAGGAGGATTGTCATCCCGAAATTCCTACAGGAACGGGCACAACGCGGGTAAAACCGCGGGGTGCTGCTAATAGTAATAATTATAATAAAACTGATGAGTTTATTTGTTTGTTTGTTTGAAAGCTTACCTCACAAACTACCGCCCCGATTTGAATAATTCTTTTTATATTGCATAGCTAAATTCAACGGGAAAGATACAAGCTACTTTACATCCCAAAATTCCGACGGGAACGGGTACAACGCGGGTAAAACCGCGGGCGGTTATAAGCTTAAAACCGGTTAAACTATATTTATTCGTACTGTGCGAAGTTGCGGGTACAATTCTTGAAGACGCGTATAAGGGTTAACCGCAAGTATTTGTTTTGGGTTGATGCTAAGGGAAAGGGTCCCTAAGGCCCTTATGGGTCGTTCGGTTATTTAAGTATTATATACCTCATTAGGTTTAATACTAGTTTGGTATGTCTTTGCTTATTTGGTAGATAAATGGAGATATATCTGACTAGCATGTCCCCGCGGTTTTACCCGCGTAGTGCCTGTCTCCGTAAGAATTGTAAAAATCTCGGGATGGAAAATAGCTTCCTAACCTAACCTTTCCGTTGAATGTGGGTATCCATTGAAAAAATAATTATTCAAAACGGGCTAGTAATTTCAGAGATTAGCTCGAACATACAAACAAACTTACAAATTTTACCTCTTTATAATACGTGTATATATAGTTAATCTATATCTGCTCTTGTTACTATATTAAAGTGGGTGAATTTAACTATTTAAAGTTTTGGTTTATACTAGTAACTAGCAGCTCCCCGCGGTTTTACCCGCGTTGTGTCCATTCCTGTGGGAATTTCGGGATGAAAAATAGCCTATGTTACTCGTGGATAATGTAGCTTTCGAATGGTGAAAGAATTTTTAAAAACGGTCCGGTAGTTTTTGAGCCTATTCATTACAAACAAACAAAGTTTTCCTCTTTATAATATTAGTGTAGATTATGCTTGTACTAGCCCCGTGCCTGTTTATCCGCGTTGTGCCCATTCCCGTTGGAATTTAGGAATGAAAAATAGCCTAATTTTTTCATTAAATAATATTTTTCTTTACATATCAACGAAGATGGTACTTACGTTAATTTCAATTGCAATAATAATTAAAATAGGGTTCAAAATAACTAATGCAACATACCCTTGTACCACACAGTATCATAAAACCCTCCAAAAACTAAAGAAATATTCCATTCATGAAGTATGCCTCACTGGATATGCCAAATAACAAAATATCATATGAAAAAGTACAAACTGATTCAAACGGCTCGGGTCTGATATCACCAACCCGCATTTGGCAAGCGTGGTGATTGCGCTTATTCCTCCTCATTGTACTGATATCTTCAGTAAGAGGAGAGGCCTTTGCGCAGAAATACAGGCAGGGACATTACAGGCAAATACTTTACATACCAACTGATTCCAATTAAGCTATTGCATAGCTTCTATCGCGGGCCTTGAGCGCGGGGACCGAATCCAGAAATTCCGTAACGAAAAAACCTCACGCTCCCCACTCCGACGGGCAAGGAGGTGTGGCTTGAAGGCCGTGCATCGTCTAACGTCGTTTCAGTTCGGCAGTCTTCGGCACGGCGTTGTGTGCGATTAGACGTGTTAAATTATAATTGCATAAGTTGATATAAAATGCTATGCAATAGCTTTACCGCGGCAGTCCCCGAGTGCCACACGTCTTTTTTTATGTAGCTCTTAAGTATCGTAGTTTTACTAAGCGGTGATAATTCATCGCGATTGTTAAGCAACGTGCAATTTGGACACTACTTGAATGGATTGTCGATTGTGACATTTTCTATATGGATGCAGCTGTGCTTCGGAGAGCAATTTATACTGTCGGTTGGTTATTTTAGCGCTACCGTGTTTCAGAAGGCACGTTATACTGTCATTCGGTCGTGTTTAATCGTTAGACTTTGTCGGAGGCCTATGGGCGATCTTTAAACTCTGACAGCAGCGTTGGCCTACACGAACTTTCTTAATATTTTGATGAACTGACTGAATGTAACTATTTCAAGGTTTAATTATTTAGCTTATCTCAGAAACTACAAATTCGATTTGAATAACTCTTTTTGTAATGGATAGCCATATAAAATACTAGCAGCGCCCCGCGGTTTTACCCGCGTTGTGCCCGTTCCCGTAGGAAATCCGGGATAAAATGTAGCCTATAGCCTTCCTCGATAAATAGACTATCTAACAGTGAAAGAATTATTCAAATCGGTTCAGTAGTTTCTGAGATTAGCGCGTTTAAACAAACAAACAAACAAACAAACAAAACAAACTCTTCAGCTTTATAATATTAGTATAGATGAAGGTTATATGCTATTATTGATCTCGAAATTCACACGGGAATCGGCATAATGTGGATGGATACAAAACCGTGGAGCATTACTAGTCGTTGTTTAAAAATAACGGGAATTTCCAATTTTGAAATATTCATTACAAAAGAGAGCTTTCTGAGAACCAAGTCATATGGGATGCTATAAATAAAAATAATATATTGTATTCTAAAAATAAATATGATATCTATTTTTATATAATAGTTGGACACTAAAAATAAATGACACTGAGTTACATAGCTTGATTTCATTCAAAATCATTTTCTTTATTACATTTTTTTTCATCAAAATAAAATGATTTAATCATTTATAGAGTCCCTAGCAGTGCCCTGCAGTTTCACCTGCTTAATACCAGTTCTTGTGTGAATTTTGGCTAAAAAAGTAGTCACAAATCTTTCTCTTGAATCACTTTATTTGCTAGTGAAAACCACATGAAAATCTGCCGAATATATTTTTTAAGAAAATCAATTACATACAGACAGCTTTTGGGGACTGTTTTATAATACCACGTTTTTTATAATGTACGTACACATTTATTATTATTTTCCTACAGTATTGCTGTCACATCCAGTCACCCTTTCATACATCTTTGTATCTATTTATGTACGTCCATGTCGGTTTATCATGCATTTCTCCTTGGATCGTAAAATAAAAACCCCTTTTACTGGCAACCCAATTACTTTTTATGGCGGCCGACAATATTCGTGGTTGGGTTGCCAGTCATACGACAATGGCTGCACAGTTTTTGGTGAATATATGAGATTGTTTATGGGTCTTTATTGACATTTTGATTTTGGTGTTTGTGGTTATTGTTGTTTTTTGAATATGATTTTTGATCAGTTTATAGCTGTAATTTTAGTTAGAGTCATAATTTTGAGTTTTTAAAATACAATAGGTATCTATTTTCTACCATTTATTTTTATTTTTGATGTCTTTGTCCCACAAAATTCCCAAAATCCTTATAACTCACTACACTTATGTGTCTGTCTGTACTTTATATGTCTTTTGAAAAAAAAAAACCCATTTTAAAAGTAAAAATAAAGTTTTGCTCATAACAGTTAAAATAATTAAATATATGTATTTGAATAAACTTTCAACCAAAAAAAGTAAATCGAAAATCTGTCAGGAATTTCGAGATGAAAGAATGTAAAAAACTTTTTCACTAAAAATCGCTCAAATTTTTCAACCATTTCTGTAAAACTTGTACCTACTGACAGCTCGAATTACTTTCGCTTTTACAATATTAGTATGCAACTTTTAATCGCTTTATAATCTACACTGCATCAACGAAAGCGTTAAAAACATATTATTTAACTCATGCATATATAATGACGTATAAATTACATAATTTATACATGAATAGCTGTGCCCCGCGGTTTCACCCGCAGCGTCCCCGTTCCCGTGGGAATTTTGAGATTTTTATTACTTATTTTCTTATATAAAAACCTTGGCCTGACAATAAGGAACACATAAAAAAAATATCATCCAATTTGGTGCAGTCGTTCTGAAGTAATGCGTATAGATACATTTCGGCGATTCATTTTTATTCATAGATAGAAAATAGATAAGCCGCGCCCCGCGGTGTTACCCGCGTTGAGCCCGTTCCTGCGGGAATTTCGGGATAAAATGTATCCCATGTGTTATTCTGATGTATAACCTATATTATTGTAAAGTTTCAACCAAATCCGTCCCTTAGTTTTTTCGTGAAAGAGTAACAAACATATTACATAATACATACATCCATCCTCACAAACTTTCGCATTTATAATATTACTAGCAGCGCCCCGCGGTTTTACCCGTGTTGTGCCCGTTCCCATGGGAATTTCGGGAATTTTTTTACATAAAAACCTTCCTCTTGAATCACTCTACCTATTACAAAAAACCGCATCAAAATCCGTTGCGTAATTTTAAAGATTTAAGCATACAGACAGACAAACAGTGTGACAGACACGAAAAAGAGACGACTTTATTTTATACTATGTAGTGAAGGAGGATTAAAGTCCATATTTTTCAATAAACTGCGGAGTTTAATCAGTTTTACTGTACAGAGTGTTGCGAGTACATTACACGTGATAAAATCGTTGCAGTAGCTATAAATACGAGCCTATTTCAAAATGGTCTATTGATATCGTTGTTTAAAGTGAAGTTTCGTTTCATAGTACATTTTTAGTTTTATAGTTACATTTAAGCGCAAGCGGTTCTATCCGCGTTGTATCCGTTCCTTTAGGATTTTTCGGATGAAAACTTTCCGTTGTATGTGACTATCTATTACAAAAATAATTGTTGAAATCTGTTCGGTAGATTCTGAGATTAGTGCTTTCAAACAAACCAAAAAACTCTTTGGCTTAATTATATTTATATGGACGTAATGATTAGTTTGAGCAAATTAACAAGCTACAAGAGAATTTCAAAGAATTTCTTTGAAAGAAAGGTATGTCAGTATGGCGCTACTATAGATACTATAGATATATAGCGCTAGATAATAAAACCTTTCTTTGTTTAAACGGGTTAATCTCAGGAACTGTGAGTCGGAATGAAATATTTTTTAAGGATTTTGGATTTCAAAATATCCTCGGGAATGGACACAGTGCGAGTAAAACTGTGGACCGCAGCTAGTGTATTTAAAAACGTTAACGATATTATGCAGCTAATGCTACGAAGACTACGGTGACGTGGCTACGGCGTAGCAAAGGTTTAATTTTGGCTGGCTGAAAATAATGTTTTGTATGTATATAATTTGTATGTATATGTTTGTCTATCTATGGCATTTAAGCTCCTAAACGGGTGATTTTTTAACTTAATTAAGTTTGGATGCACTTTCATTGCGACTTTTTACTTTTGACTTCCAACCTTTCGTAAAAAGGTTATTTTTGATTAATGCGATTTGCTTTCTAAAATAATTCAGAATAATACTTGAATCTATTACGTTAACCTCACTCATACAACGCAAACATGTTTCCAATACCACGAACATTCGGTTCGTTCCTTCCCGTACTGGTTTTACATAATCATGTTTTCGGCAATGAGACGTGACCTTAACATGCACTTCTTAACCACTACTACGAGTTACTAGAGTTTAGAAGTATAGAGAAGCTTACTGGTTTCTTCAGGTTAAGCGAACACTACTACATATTAGGGCTCGTTAAGCCGTTACCTCATATCGGTTACTTTCTACGGATAGTAGTCGTTACATGAGCCATGTCAGAGGCCTTTGCCGGCTCAATAACTCTGACACCAGGATTGGTTAGGTTGACCATCCTTTCGATGAAGAAGAAGACTAAATTTTGAGAAGTAGCCCTTATGAGAAGTAACCCTAATGAGAAGTAGCCCTTAAGAGAACTAACCCCAATGAGAAGTAGCCCTAATCAGAAGGAACCAAAATGAGAAGACAGTAGTCCATTAGCGGATCAGTTGTCATAATCACAATTAGCCCTATTATGCCTAAATCCTCATTTTGAATTGAATCTACGTTTACGGACACAGATACCGAAACGTCAGATAAAAATGTACCATAAAAAAATACAGACATCCGAATTGAGAACCTCCTTCTTTTTTTGAAGTCAGGTACAAAGTAAAATGTATCCGTGAACGATAATTCATAATGTGTAGGAAGCTTGTTTCAATTATTCGATTATTAGAAATTTGACTGTTTGTTGTTTGTATGTTTGTTACCTCATATTTCTATCGTTTGAAATTTAACAGATTTTGGAAACGCTTTCGGTATATGGAAAAGTATTCTTACTGATTTTTAACCAATTTAAAAAAAAGATGATATAATAAAGATTATTCTGAGAGTAGAGATCGATTATCTTTCGAAACGCCTATCACTTATCTTAGGGATGAAGTAAGTAGATTAACTGAACTCACTAGTACCATAGTAGGGGTAACTCGTAAATAATTCAAAAAAGTTAAAGGGTAGCTTGTTCCGCCACTTATTTATTCTTTTTTTTGTGAACAAAAGTAATAAATCAGGTTTATTGCCACACTTTTTCCGGTAACAAGAGTTATAACCGTTGTGCTACTGATAAATGTTTAATGGTCATCTTGGTGTATGTTACGAGTAGTCGGGTATGTTTTTTCTATGTATGCTACTGGAGTGACCCGTGGTTTTACCTGCGTTGTACCCGTTCCTGTATGAATTTTGGAATGAAAAGTAGTCACAAATCTTCCTCTTTGAATCACGGTTGGTGAAAAATGCATGAAAATCAGTTCAGAAGTTTTTGGGAATATCTATACCAATACTAGCTGTGCCCCGCGGTTTCACCCGCAGCGCCCCCGTTTCCGTGTGAATTTTGAGATTTTTATTCCTTATTTTTCTTATATAAAACCTTGTCCTGACAATAAGGAACACATTAAAAAAAGAATCATCCAATTTGGTGCAGTCGTTCTGAAGTTATGCGCTTAGCAAAAGATTCAGCGATTCATTTTATATTATAGACTAGCTGTGCCCCGCGGTTTCACCCGCAGCGCCCCCGTTCCCGTGGGAATTTTGAGATTTTTATTCCCTATAAACCTCATGGAGCCCGAGACCTTTCCAACGAATGCAAAACCGTGGAAATCGGTTCGTGCGTTCTAGAGTTATAGGGTCAGGAAGGAAAACCCGACTTATTTGTATATAATAGTCCTCCAGCCGATTTCGGCCACGGCGACCGCTTCTACTCCTAACTTCCTCGTCTTGCATGTGCTCTAACATGACTCCCGTAGCCGATTTTGTTAGCGAAGGTACGCGCGCACTGGGGGCACGTTAGAGCACCGTCTCTGTAGTTGTAATGGAAAGCCGCTGGTGGTCGGGCTTTCAGAAGATCACGCTTGGCATTCAGCTCAGTACGCCGATGCAATTCAAAGCTATGCACTTTGTTTTTGACGCGTGATCTCCAATCAGCACGATTGGATGCCAATTCCTCAAAATGAGAAGGGTCTATGTCACATGCCTTCATGTGGCGCTTGAGCACATCCTTATACCGCAGGATTTGTCCGCCTTGCTTTCGCTTGCCTACCTGCAGTTCCCCGTAAAAGATGCGCTTAGCGACCCTTTCATCAGACATTCGCCTCACATGGCCGCACCAACGAAGTTGTCTCCTCATGAGGTACGATTCAATGCCACCTACATTGGCTCGTCTCAAAACTTCTGTATTGCGCACACGATCTGACCAATGGATGTTAAGAATGGATCGGAGACATTTGAGGTGGAAACGGTCAAGTTGTCTAATGTGGCGGCGGTACGTTGTCCATGTTTCGGCGGAGTATAAGATATTCGGCAACACTATGGCCATGTACACAGAGACTTTTGTAGACAGCTTAAGGTCGTGAGAACGGAAGATCTTATTGTTCAGCTTACCGAAAGCTGCCGCAGCAGCACCGATTCGGCTGTTGATTTCGGCGTCAATATCACACTTGGATGTTACCGTGCTCCCCAAGTAACGAAAACTATCCACCTGCTTCAACAGGTCTTCACCGAGCTTAATGGTCAGCGTCTCACGACCGTTTATGTCCAAAGACATTACTTCCGTCTTTTTGACGCTGATCTTCAGGCCGAATTTACAGCATTGCTCTTGAAGAGTCGTCACCAGCAGCTGAAGGCTCTCGGGGGAGTCTGCTACAAAACATAAGTCGTCTGCGTACATTATATCTAGGATGTCCGTTTGAGATACCTTCCTTTTGGCCTTCAACCTGGATAGGTTGAAGAGATTGCCGTCTGTTCGGAAGCGTATACGAACACCATCAGGAGAAGATTTTAATACTTCCCGAACTACAACTGCGAAATATAGGGCGAACAGAGTGGGGGCCAACACGCAACCTTGCTTCACTCCACAGGTAACGGAGAAGAAGTCGGATTGTTCGCCGTCAGCCGTCACACAGCACTCCATGTCGTCGTGCAGGAGTCGCAGAAGTCGCACAAATTTCTCCGTGCATCCCAACTTTTTTAAAACTAGCCAGAGGGCTTCTCGAGGTATGCAGTCAAAGGCCTTCAACAGGTCTATAAAGCAGAGATACAGGCGTCTGCCTTGCTCTCTACTTTTTTCCTGTAGCTGTCGGACTGAGAATATTGCCTCACATGTTCCTCTGTCAGGTCGAAAGCCAAATTGTGTTTCCGGCAGAATGTTTTCAGAAAGTGTCCTGAGGCGGTTCAGAAGTACCCTGGCGAAGACTTTCCCAGGGACTGAAAGAAGTGAGATACCGCGGTAAGAGTTACAATCACTTCGGTCACCCTTGTTCTTGTACAGGGCCGATATACGTGACAGTTTGAATGATTTAGGAACCTGTTCCTCCTCCCACATACGAGCAAACATTTCCCAAATCCGTGTGTGCAACTCATCACCGCCGTATTTAAGCAGTTCACCCGGTATAAAGTCTACGCCCACCGCGCGCTTGTTTTGTTGTTGTTTAATAGCAGACACAACTTCGTCACGGGACAAGGCTACATCTAACTCAGTGGCTGTTTCGAATTGAGGTAAAGTATTAATGTATGCTAAATCAGCTGTTCGGTCAGTATTAAGCAAAGTGTTGAAGTGCTCCACCCACCGCTTGAGTACTTCTTCTTTGCTTTTCAGGAGATTTTGTTCATCCATTGACTTCAAAGGTACTCTGTTAAATCTGAGATTGCCTATGAGATTTCTTATTTCACTGTAAAATTGTCCTATTAGGTTACTGTCAGCAAGCCACTGCATATAATGAGCCTTGTCACACCACCATTTATCCTTCCTGTCTCTGGTGAGCTTCCGAAGTTTCTGTTCGCTGTTCTTTATCTCCGCGCTACTTGCACTACGCTGCCTGAGGAGGTCTCTATGTTTGGCTACGGCTTCAGTCAGCTCTTTATCGTTTTCATCGAACCAATCCTCATTTGCTCTAGATTTTAGGCCAACGATGTTGATAGCCGCGTCTTGTATGGTAGACGTGAGAGTTGTCCAGTCAGTCTCAATACCACCGTCCTCAAGGCTGGTAGACAACATTTTAGAGCTTAGAGTTTCCTGGTAGCATTCTCTAACTACAGAGCTTTTCAGCTTGTCCACGTTCACACTAAGCGGTTTTTTTCTATTTGTCCTGACCGGGGCTCGAAGGCGAAGACACAGTCTAGTCACGACTAGCCTATGATCCGTCCAACAGTGAGCACCTCGCATCACACGAGTGATTAGGACCTGGGAGATATCCCGCTGTCTTACGATGGCGTAGTCAATTAGATGCCAGTGCTTGGATCTTGGGTGCATCCACGTAGTTTTGTGCTTGGCAGGGAGGCGAAACATTGTGTTTGTAACTGCAAGTTGGAATTGAGCACATAAACTAAGCAGCAACTGACCATTCGAGTTCATGTTGCCTAACCCGTGTCGACCCAGAACTTTCGGCCAAGCTTCATAGTCACGCCCTACTCTGGCATTAAAGTCCCCCAGCAACAAAATGCGTTCACTATTGGGCACTTTCAATAAGCACTGTGCAAGCTCATCGTAAAATTTGTCCTTAATGTCATCAGTTTTATCCATCGTTGGTGCATAAATACTGATAACATTAAGAAAATTATTATGGTGTAAATGTAATCGCAGGGTTGTAATGCGGTCCGATATATGAATCGGACATTCTTGAAGACCCTTGGCAATATTGTTCTTGACCGCGAAACCAACTCCCGACCGTCTCGGTTCTGAAGCGGCTGTTCCTTTCCAGTAGAAAGTATAGCCACCGCCGTGCTCGGTCAACTCACCTTCATCGGCAAGGTGTGTTTCGCTGAGAGCAGCCACATCGATATTGTACCGACGAAGTTCCCGAGCCACTATAGCGGTCTTCCGTTCAGGGCAGGCATTTGTGTCGCGGTCAAGAAGAGTACGCACATTCCAAGCGCCGAATGTCATTTGACATGGTTTTATATTTTTCTTATTTAGTCGACCACGAATAAAAGATGCGGATGCAGCCGTGGTAACTACTATCCTAGTTTTTGGGGCGAGCATTTTTTAGGGCACCTTTTCTAGCCCCCTCCCTGGTTAGACAGGGAAAGCAGTGCTCCCCTAAATAGGGCTGCTTTGTCACTCTGGGTGCTGCCGAGTTCACTTTGTCTCCCCAGTTCAAAGCAAAAGCGACCACGGTGTGTACTCACACCCCCAGAGCCGCTGGCGTGCAGGTCTCAGACAAAGCTCGGGTTGCATCGAAACCAAACCTCTCTACTTCGACCCATCGCCACCAGTCTTAGCTAAATCGGAGTTCACTATCAGAAGCGGTCAGATGCGCAGGAGATATTATAGTGCTCAAGCGTACGCGCGAACGCAAGAGCACTCCCTCGTCCGACCCCTCTTGATCCGATGGAACGGAGAACCGCTACGACCGGAGAGGGGTCAGATGCAGCAGTTTGGCGAATAAAAGCACGATCCCTAATACCGCCTTAAGGCCTTCCTGCAGTTGCCTAGGTGTCTTGCCACCGAGAATGGACTGCTGCTAAGCCAAGACACAGGATCGGGGGATATCCGAGTAAGCTCGGGGGATGTTGTTCCCGAGCCCCCTCCTCCAAGTTCAGCCCACGAGTCAACGTGGTTTCCAGGGTGTGGCCGCTGCGGAGCAGCTTCGAGGAGCCAAAGGAGGAGAGTTTATGGATTGCCGACGTATTATTTGCAGCTTGTTACCTTTCAGGTTGACTAACAAGTGGCGTCGCGAGCAAACCACAAATAGTAGAAGATTATTAAGAGGTAAAATTTGTAAGTTTGTTTGTATGTTCGCGGTAATCTCAGGAATTATCATATCCGATTTGAATAATTGTTTCGGGAAGGTTATAGGCTTTTTTCATGTCAAATTTCCCACGGGAACAGGCACAACGCGGGTAAAACCGCGGGGCGCTGCTAGTTTATTATATAGAGACAGACAAAATTAGGTCTATAACATGTACAGACGTTAGTACTATTGCAGACAGTATTATGTATTGTACACGAGACTGACTTTTTGATGAAGTCGGTTCTAATTTTTAATACACTTCCAAAAGGAGGTTTTTAATTTGGTTGGGTTTTTTTTTAATAAGACAACTATTACAGACTAGTCTTTACACTGTCTTGTTAGACAGTCAAGTCGGTTTTAAGTCAGTCTACCATTACTTACAAATACAGAATGAAACTTTTCATCCACGAAAACCAATAAGTTTCATACAAAATTGAAATTGTGAATATATTTTTTATTGAGAGCAGTAAAATGTTTTTATTTCGATACAATATTCATGGTATTCGCTTCTCTTTTATTTTGACGATCAAAATGGCGCTTAACTTGTGAGCTGAACGAAATAGCAGTAAATACTTCGCTGTTCTGTTACTGAAGCAGTAGCATAGAATATGCAAAAAACAACAGAATGAACTGTATGACTTTTCTACACTAATATTATAAAGAGGAAAACTTTGTTTGTTTGTAATGAATAGGCTCAAAAACTACTGGACCGTTTTAAAAAATTCTTTCACCATTCGAAAGCTACATTATCCACGAGTAACATAGGCTATTTTTCATCCCGAAATTCCCATAGGAATGGACACAACGTGGGTAAAACCGCGGGGCGCTGTTAGTAATTTTATAAAGTTGTCTAACGCCCGTACGCAGAGACATAACACGCTTCCTTAGAAGAGATTTAAAGAGTGATTATGACATGTCAAGAACCACATAATTTAAATAATTTAAGATAACTATTTTAATTAGATAGGTTAATAGGACCGCACTTAAAGAAACGTTTATTCCGTAATATTGTCCCACTGCTGGGCAAAAGTCTCCCAAACGCTTCGATTATTTTGTAATATCGACCCACTGCCGGGAAAAATATTTCATAAAATTGTCCCACTGCTGGGTAAAATTCTCTACCAAACGCTTTCATTATTTCATAATTATCCCACTGCTGGGCAAAAGTGTTTCCCAAACGCTTCCAATCCTCCTATATCAAATATCTTTTACTTTTAATCCAAATTGTAAAATGACATAATAAACATTATACCTTGCCTATTTTCAATATTATTTTAATTGTTCCAGGTAAAATACGCTCCCAAAGTGAAGATACAAATTAAATCGGGAGGAAACAGGAGGATACCCGAGGGGCAGGATGTCGTTATAGGTGAGTTGTTTTTATATATTGCTAGCTGTGCCCCGCGCACCCGTTCCTGTGGGAATTTCGGGATATTTATTACTTACTAGCTGTGCCCCGCGGTTTCACCCGCAGCGCCCCCGTTCCCGTGGGAAGTTCGGGATGAAAAGTAGTCTATAACCTTCCCGTTGACTGATAATTCTTGAGATTACCCGTTATAAATGGTTTAACTAACACGATTTTTTTATTCTACAGAAACAGACCTAAGCTACTTTTTAACCTAAAATTCCCACGGGAACAGGTATACAGGTATAGGGAACAGGCACACTACGAATGAAACCTTGAAAAACAACTAGTTCTAAATATAATTATTTATCCATTTATGTTAAATCGGTTTAATCTAACTTATTCAAACGTTCAAAGAAAGCCGACAGTTAGTTTCCCACATTAATAAAACCAAATACACCATTACTTAATTACCATAATTAATTAAAGATCAATCCACACTATAGCTTGATTACTCGAAGCTGGAACATAGTTGGCAGTTCACTTTACTCATGTAGTTCATTCACTATTCATGTGATGAAATCAGAAATTAATATTCTTTAAAATTATTTTAAATAGAGAAATTTAGGAAAATTTATGTATTTATTTTCTTATGTCTACGTGGCGCGCTTATTTATTGACGGTATAGTGTCAGTACTTTTTATAAGTGATTTTCACCTATTGAAACTTCTATGTGTCAATGCTCATAAGATAACATAGGTTTCCAAATATGTTTAAAATCAGACTCCAAACAGCCAACTCAAGGCCACAAACTTATAGTAATAAAGTACTCAATACTTTATACAAAAACCACACTACTCACTCACCTGAGTACAATAAACTGTCAACTACGTACCAGCTTATATCCACCGATCTATACCAAAGTTACGTTAATTAATTAATTTAACGTATGTTACTAGCATGCAAAGCGGATGCCAACCCTTCGAACTTGACTTACAAATGGTATCTGAATGAAGAACTGATCAATGTAACTGCTACAGAGCTGGTAAGTGGCACTCAATTAGTTTTGGCTCTTTTCACATTAGTTAAGGCGATAGGAGATATGCTATTTTTAAAGGCAAAAGCAGTTATGCTATTATTTAGGCAAAAGCAGTTGTGCTATTATTTAGGCAAAAGCAGTTATGCTATTATTTAGGCAAAAGTAGATATGCTATTTTTTGAAGGCTGAAGTAGATATGCTATTTTAAGGCCAAAAGTATGTAGAAATGCTATTTTTTGAAGACTAAAGTAGATATGCTATTTTAAGGTCAAAAGTAGATATGCTATTATTTAGGCAAAAGTAGATATGCTTTTTTTAAAGGCCAAAAAGTAGATATGCTATTTAAAAAAAGGCAAGTGTTTTTAAGGCAATAGCATGTTTTTAAAACATAGCTGTTATATTGCTATCTTAGCATCCACGGTTGACATTTTTCGACTATATCGACACTGCATCGCTGTGTAGCATTTCAATCTGAGCGCTACCGTAATTCGGTCTAAAAAACTTCAACACCAGAGTTGGCCTCTAACATACTCGTACTTAATTACTAAAGCGAGCTACTAGTACAAGTAACTAGCACGGTAAGTCAAGCCCAATAAAGCACTTGCCCGGTTGGCAAAGTAAGTCGAAAGTAGTATTTAATAATATCTACTAAAGCAAGCTACTCGTACAAGTAACTGGCACGATAAGTCAAGCCCAATGAGGCACTTATCCGATCGGCAAAGTAAGGCGAAAGTAGTATTTAACAATATCTACTAAAGCGAGCTACTCGTACAAGTAACTGGCGCGATAAGTCAAGCCCAATGAGGCACTTATCTGATTGGCAAAGAAAAGTCGAACACTTGATTCAATTTATGCATTTTACGTTAAACAGTTCATTGGTTTATTGTAATGAAGAAATTTTGTACAAGAAAAGAATTTCGTTAAAGGAAATGTCTTGTTAGAGAAAAAGGTTACTTTTGAGAAGCTTTTTTTGTTATAATTCAAATTAAGCTTTTGATGTTTCAGTTTTGTTATAACTTTTTCTTGAAGAATTTTGGGTTTAAGTACGTATTTACTGTTTTAATAATGTAACGTTGCTTAAGGATTTACGAATCACGTGATCCGTTTCATCTAACTCCCGTTAAAAGTGTAATCTAGTCATGTGTTCAGATGCTACTGTCAATCTATCTATAACAGTTAGTACCAATGGCATTTTGTTAATCGGACGCTATATTATTTTATCTAAAACTAAATGTAATGCTTTTAGTACCGAATCACGTGATCCATTTTATCTAACTCCAATTTAAAGTGTAATCTAGTCATGTGATCAGATGCTACTGTCAATCTATCTATAATAGTTAGTACAAATGGTATTTTGTTAAACGGCCGTTATATTCATTATTTAAAACGAAATGTGATTCTTAATTTAAAATATTTACAGAAATAAACTCAATTTTGGAGGTGTCAAAATCACGAAATTGACTGCTACCTAATTTCTCCGACTGGTTATGCCTAAGTAATAATCATTCCTAACGAGTCACGTGATTCGAATAAACTGACAGAGCCTCTACTACTAAATCTTATTATTACTATTTGTTCGTAATTAAATGGCATTTGTTACAGAAACTGTCAAACGTGTCTCGTAAATATCATGATGCGACGGTGAAGTGTGTAGTTTACAACGACGTCGGCAAGAGTGAAGAAACAGAAACTTTGGAGATTACTTGTAAGTTTTTATTTAAGCCATACTCAATATGATATTATCACTACATAGTATAAAACAAAGTCGCTTTCTGCTGTCTGTCTCTATGTAAGCTTAGATCTTTAAAACTACGCAACGGATTTTAATGCGGTTTAAAAAAAGATAGATTCAAGAGGAAGGGAACGGGCACAATGCGGGTAAAACCGCGGGGCGGTGCTAGTTAATATTTAAATAAATGTATTATTATTATTTAAAGAATCAATATCGCACTAATAATATACAGAACTACGAGTAATATATATAACTAATATACAGAACACGTTTTGTCTGTCTCACATAAATTTGATTTTCATCAAAATCGGTACGCTTTGTTATAGACTAATGGTAGTTCCACTCGCCATCCTATAGATGATGCTTTGTGCTTTTTTTTGGGTGCACTTACGTCATTTTCCCAGTTGAGCAGAGAAAAATCTTTCACACTACAAAATGAGTGAAGATAGATCTAATTTTGGCATAAAAAGAATACCACAATTTACTGTGTCCATCTAGTCAGAAACAAAATCAAGTGTAGTTTCACATTATACATTGTGTAGCAGTATTATAAGAGGCAAAAACCCAACGACTAAACTGTGACTAAAAGGTGTTAATTCAACTCACACGCTCATTAAGTAATCACTGATCAATAAATCTACGTCAATGGTTAATATCAGACTCGATTACGCTTATAACAAACTCACT
Organism: Cyclophora albipunctata; assembly: GCA_963082685.1. Taxonomy (NCBI): domain Eukaryota; kingdom Metazoa; phylum Arthropoda; class Insecta; order Lepidoptera; family Geometridae; genus Cyclophora; species Cyclophora albipunctata. The sequence goes on along the minus strand of OY720139.1, from coordinate 2,341,465 downwards.
TACACTCTAAAAACTGTTTATTTTTGAACGTAAGCATAATATGAGATTTTTCGGACAATATTTAAGATGAATATAAAAGGTCATTGCCATATTAATCAGCCTAATTCATCTGACATTAAAACATACCGATTTAGGCTATCATTTTACACATATAATATAAAAACTTATAATTTAATCCTAATAATATAAATGCGAAAGTAACTCTGTCTGTCTGTCTGTCTGTTACGCTTTCACGCCAAAACTACTGAACCGATTTGAATATAATTTGGTACACAGTTAGTCCAAAGTTGAAAAAGTTACTTTTTATCGCGAAAGGCCTGCGGGAACGGGTACAACGCTGGTGAAATCGCGGGGCGCTGCTAGTGGAAATATAAAGTGACTCCCACACTTTGTGCGCATATTTTGGACTCAACCCTGACACAGCGCTCTCACAAACCACTGCTAACGGGATTTTCACAAGTGCGTTTCCTTGGAAGCGGAGTGGAGCTGTGCGGAGCTTGAAATTCGATAAGATTTTGACAATAACAATATCTTGTTTGACAATTTCAACGCAATGTGATTCATAGATTGAGGTCCAGACAGCTCACAATGGAAACACATCCTAACCCCCAGTATTTTTCAGATGCCCCTTCATTCAGGAGTCTTCCAAGAGATGTGGAAGCTGAAATCGGCACCAGCGTGACTCTTAGCTGTGATGTTGATGGATACCCAACTCCTGAGATCAGGTGGCTTCATTATGAAGAAGATCAGAATATTGTAAGTACTGGTTTTATCTGATAAGTCTTAAAATTATTAGCACTAGTTTAATTCTATATTTATCCATGTACTTTTTGGTGACCGATCTTAAATGTTTTGAGACTGCAAGAGTTCTATTTAGACAGAAAAAGTCTATCGCAGACAGACCCTGAAGTTCTTAGATATAGTTCATCGAATTATTACGGAACTGACTAAAGTAAAGTAAAGTATGCGCCTGTAATGTCCCACTGTTGGGCAAAGGCCTCTCATCTCACTGAAGATATCAGTACAGTGAGGAGGATCTGACTAATTCAAATAATTTATATTCCTACTTTTTTTAACCTATATTGTCCAACTGCTTGGCAGTTTTCCCGAAGCATCGCCAACCCTCCCTGTCCTTTGCGAGCACCCACCAATCGCTGTTACAGGCGACAAGATCGTCCCGCCAACGTTACTTCGGTGATATCTCTACTTTTGGCATAAAAAAATCCCAACGAATCACGTGATCCGACGCGACTCCAAATACTATTAAAGAAAAATTCAAAGGTTTCATTAGCTGAAGATTTAAATTATTAAACTCATCAATCAACTCGAAACCAAAGGTTGTCAACTATATTCAAATTCCGCCCAAAACTCGATAGAATCCACTCAATAATTCATGTCAATCAAAACACTGCTTTAAATATACGTGAGTGAAGTTCAAAATAGAACTTCGGATTCTCCAATTACTTTATATAAATAACTTATTTCGTATTGATTAGTGAGTTACAAAGAAATGACCTTTTATACAAAGAAACACAATTAAGAAAGAGAAAGGTGATATGTATTAGAAGGAGATACATACAGTTGCTAGGCCTCGGTAAATTAGTAAAGCTACTAACACACACGCCCATAATAAGCAAGCTTATCCCACTGCTGGGCAAAAGCTACTCATCTTACTATAGCTATCAGTACAGTGAGGAGGATGTCGTAGTCACCACGCGCCCCACTAACGGGGGTAATGTCAAACCTCAGCTAATAGTACAGTGAGGAGGATGTCATCAGCACACGCCTCTTCTAAGGGGGGTGATGTCAAACCCAAGATCTTAAATCAGAGACATATCTTAAAATCACTCGACCCTGGAATTGAATCCAAAACAAGAGTCTTCTACCTCTATGCTTTTATGAAATTATTTTCTTCAGTTTTTGCAAATGAGTATCAACTTAGTTACTTACCATACCGTCTTATTAATAAAGGCCCTGTAACTAAAACACTATTAAAATGCGTTTTGTCTCTTTTGCTCTTCGGAAAATTGCGTATGTCAGAAAGTGACACACCATTTGATAGCTAAAATGTTCTTAATTCGAGTTTATTATTATGTCCCATAGAGTTAAAATATTCTTTTTTTCTACAGAGGGTAGGAAGAACCCCAAATCTCACCCTGAACGTGGATACTCATACATCAGGAAGGTATCTATGTAAAGCTAGCGTTGACGGCTACCAGGAAATCGAGGCTGAGGCTTCAGTCTTCATCAAAGGTAAGACACACCAAACCCACCTCTATACTACAACACTTTATGGTCGAAAATTCTGTGAAACTTACTCGGTCACTTACTACGCTGTAAAAGTGTAAAACTATTGTTTGCAATTGAAATTAAACTCTATTTTTGGTGTGTTTGAGTTGATTTTATTAATTTTGAGGGTAAAGGTGATTTCTGGTTGTTTAAAATTTATGAAAGTTTCCAATATGTACTGAAGTATTAGATATTCTATATGAGGGGTATTTTTGTTATGTAGGGAGTGTGTTCATGGGACTATAATATATTTTCCGGGGTTAGGGTTTGGATACATTATCACTGTTTTTTTTTGCTGTCACCGTGATATCCCGTTCCGTTTGTCTGGAGTCGGACCCGATATTTTATCGGACATCCCAATGGCAAGACCTTTTAAATGATATTTCTCACATCTTGAACAACAATGTAATGATTAACCAAAGTATTAACTGACCGATGTCTTGTTTTCCCGAAATTTAATTTGCCCGACGTTTGATCGAATTAACAAATGACCGAAATAACATTTTACAGATGTAACTTTTTTAAAGAATTAGGATTCAATTTATTTAAGTTAATTCAAATTTCTTACGAACAAATTATTCTGTTTGAAAATATAATTTGAAAATACAAAAATACAGCTCTCATACCGTTTTATGATCATTAAAAAGGAAATAAAGAATGACTCCTATTCCCTCTGTAAAACGGTTTCAGGATTTCCTTAAGCTTATGCACTTGACTTTTCAAACATCTTTGAAGTTTGATAATTACAGAATGTATAAGTGAATAAGAATTGTAGATTTTGTACTCGTATTCAAAGGAAAGACTGCTTACCTAAAGATTAAGAATGAAAGATAGGAAAATTAAATAAATATATACTCGTACGGATAACTCCTCCATTTTTAAAATGGCTTCCAAAACAAATGAGGTTCTCAATTCGTCAGAAACTTTTGATGCCACTAACCTACTCGACACTAACGAATGAACGACGAAATGGCGAATGTAGTTTAGTATAAATAAATAAATAGAAGAGGATAACGGAAGTTAGAGTGAAACGGACATAATAGTTTTGTTCGCAACAAACAAGACAGTCCAGACACTGTTATGACTAAAGCGAACTCAAGTTTAAAAATAGAACAGCTAATAAATGTAACCCCAAATTGTCCCACCAAAATTAAACAATCAAAATTCGAAATTCGAAATGATTATTCACATATAAGCTTTTAGTTTCCAAACTAATTTGTTAGTATAATGAAAGGTTACAAACTAAGTTACCAAACGGTTACAAAGGGTTTCGAACGTTGAATTAACGAACCCTAGTTAATTACGTGGAAAATATGACGAGAGTTACTTTTGAATTATTATGTTTGATTTGATTTATGATTTTGAGTTTTTGGGTTGTTTTGTGTTGTCAGATTTAGAATCGTCTAGGGGTTGGAAAGAAAATCTATTTTTAACTAATCTTGATCTGTTTTCTTTGTAGCGCTCGTGGCGTAGTTTGACTAAGCGATGTTAGTTTATTGCAATTGTTAAGCAACGTGCAGCTAGGTCCCTTCTTGGATGGGCATTTCTATCTGAGTGCTACCGTGCTAACGTACCCTACGTTAATTTGTCGGTCCCGGTTGTTGATTTAATACTACTGACGTTACTCATTTTGAAAATTGGCGCATCATTTTAAATACATAATGCAACAAATAAAATGAGTTTTGATAAAGGTGCTTAACTAAAACTAATAGTACTTTTGGCTCAATTAGTCAAAAGCATTTAATTGTAACTTCCAAAACCAAGTAGAGACTGTAACAGTCTACAGAGACTGTTTTTGGATGTCAAAATTACTTTGACTAGTTAAGTTTTACTGCAACATTCTGTGACACTCTTATTATTTAGCTCGTATTTTTTTCTTCTCACTCTCTCACACAAATTCCATCATATTTTTCACCCCAAAAACAGCTATTTTAATCTCCCCTCTCTTTCAGGTCCTCCAAAAATCCTATCAAACCAAACTCAGTTTGGTTCCCAAGGGGACACAGTAAATATTGAATGTGCGGCATTCTCTGTACCACGGATCGATAATATAGTTTGGACATTCGACGGGAAAGAAATTGATGCTATCCATGATCAGGTAATTGGTAAAAGAGATGATACACGCTCCATTAATTTATGACTTAATGTAGTTATTAACATAGCTGGTGCTTGCCAAATCTGAAGTTTAATTTTTATGACCGAAGTATGGTTTAAATCACTTTTGAATTATATCCTATCATTTATTTGTAGCTTGCTACCGTGCCTCTGAGGGCACGTTAAATTGTCGGTCCCGTTGTTTCAATCGTTAGACCATGTCAGCGGCCTTTGGGCGGTCTAAGAACTGCGACACCAGGGTTGGCAACTAACCTACTCCAACTCTTACTTAAAAACAAATCATTTTTGATCCAGGACTATGCGTTTCTCGAAGATCTTCAGCCAAGTGGAATAGTGAACTCCACTCTCATCATAAGAGACAGTCAGTCGAGACATTTTGGAGTCTACAAATGCAACGTCTCCAATGATTACGGCAGCGATGTCTTGGAAATTGTGGTGAAACCAACCAGTGAGTACTTAGTGTAGTATATTTTTAATTTCAAGCCATAGATAATCATGATAAACTATGATAGTAGATATTTGTTAGCCTACGTGTCACACTAGTATTAGCCTGTATTGTACCACTTTGGGGCAAAGGCCTCTCATCTCACTAATGATCAGTATAGGAAAGAAGGTTAGGCATAATCACCACGCTTGCCAAATACGCGTTAGTGATGTCAAACCCGAGCCATGTTTGAAAATCAAAAAGTGATAAAATATCAAACCTTATAAATGAAGTATCAAAGTTTCATTCATGCCCATAAAAATGTTATACTCAAAAATGATGAGAAAACCCATTATATTATTATTATATCCACGATCACCTATTATTAAGCATTTTACGACCTGGTTTTACGGTCGCATTTTCCTTTACGATCTTTTTTGAAAATACAAGGAAATTGAAACGACATACCGAGATAGAAAAACTGGTGTTTGAGCAAAACAATCACTTTAGAGATAGTGAAATTAACTTAAGTCATTCAAACAAATGTTTTCAACGATTATAACAGAAAATTCAATATTTTGGAATGCCTTATTTTCCTTAAATTATCACTAAGAATGTTCAGAGAATTCTAAAAAAGCTAGCTTAGAAATATTTTATTTAAAACCATTTTTTAAGTCTCATGCTTGAGGGTGCGTTTCCACTTTTTTCGTTAAGGAGTATCCGAGTGCAGCAGAGTTTGATCATTCATTTATTTGAAAGAGATTTCAAGCATGTCAATTTGGGTTCCGCTTACAGTTCCGCTTACGTGACGCACGATTACATCCACGATAGTTTCATTAAAAGAGCAAAGCTCTGGTCGGTGAGTCCAAAGCAGACTTCTCCATATATTCATATTCAGTGCAAGTTCCTTCACATCTCTATACGACATGGCCGACACTTTTTCTTTAATCTGACTCATGTAACTGATTCTAGGCCTTCCCCTACCTCGCTTTCCTTTAACTTTACCTTCCATGGTATTATTTATGTATCTCTCATGTCGTATGAGGACATCTCATCTCATATATCATCGATAGTAGCAGCTGTATTTTTCACTGCCGTTTTACATTATCCGTTTTCGCTATTTTTCAAAAAAATCTAAACTTATATCAGTTTTCTATACTTTATACTTATGAAAACACTCAGATTTTTCAGATAATTTTCGGCAACATGTTTCAGAATACTCTAAGCAATATTGCTTTTCCGTGAGACTTCTCGAAATTGTAATTTGATATTATGTTCAGTAACAAAATTATTAAACCCGTAGGTGGAATATTATGATTAAAAATTCTTAGAAAGGGACCTGTATACTGACTTATTAAAGGAATGTAGGACATATTATTTTTGTGATGTAATTTCATCTAGACAAATATGAAGAGAAAATTCGTGGCTTATTTTAATACCCTTTCAAAGATCTTTGTTGTTAACAAAATAAATGTCAAATGTGATAGTATTTTTATTTTTTTGCTTTAAATTAAGTTACATTAAAAATGTTGTGCTTGACATTTGTAATGCCTCAAATTTAAAAATGATTCTCATTACATTCATATCCATTTTCTTATTTTGACTTACATGGTCCCATGGTTGTGCAAAGGTTTCTGCTTGATGATTTTATACAGATCTTGGTGATATTTTATCTACAACAAGAAAATTTTCATTCGTTCAATCAATTCATCTCATTCATCATCATTTTCATCAATTCATTTCATTTCATTCAACAGCTACCAACTATGTTACGTCCAAAACGAAACACCAACCACATTTCCAAAAAGTCTTGCATCCTTATTAAAATATTACTCCTAAATAACATTCCCAAAATCTAATATCCCAAAAACCTCGCAAAATAACTCATCAGAACCCATAAAGTGGGTGAAAGCCATAAAACCTCAGCTCCCATTTACAAAGTGAAAATATTTTTAAACTTGACAATATTAAGGATATCACCATCACCATTATACGAGGCACTGTCGAACCGTTATTACGCAAAGGATGACTGGTCATTACAGTAAATGTATACCCATTTTAACTTTATGGGCTACACATAAGCACGGACGATCCGTCTCACCTTTTAATAAATTCTATAACCCTCCTTAGGTCAACTTCTTTCTATGTGTGGTGATGAATTTCATGGTCATTTTTTGTCTTTTTTTTATGTGTTTCGTAGTGATTGATGTTTGGTTGTGGAAGGTTAGAATTTTGTACTATTTTTTCATTTTAAATAACCTGTTATTATACTAAAAGCATTTCATTAGTTAGGTACTTTGTAGTGAATGTTAACCTGTTATTAACACTAAGGACGTTTAAAAGCTAAACACATATTTACTCGTCTAGCTAAGGTATCTACTTTCTAGCTAGGTGAATGTTCTACTTACTTAGTTCTTTTGTCATTTAACTAACACCTATAATTAAAACTAGCTGTTCAGCGCGGTGGTTCCATCTATAATCCAATAGATGGTGTTAGTGTAAAAATGTTGTAAATTGTGCTTACGTTATTTTCCCAGAATTAGTGGAGTCACGCCCATACATTTTGCTGAGTAAGATAATTCTTCATCTTTATAAAATAAATATAGAAGTGTGTTAAAGTGTCCCATTATTTTCAAAAAATATTTCATTTGGAAATTCGTTTAGGATACGCTTTTTCGCAAATACATCTAGATTTTAGTTTAGTTTCTAAGGTAAAATCTTCAAGACAAGTTCAATCAATCGTAAAAAAACACCTATTAACTCTTATTTTCTTTACAGAAACCTTCCCGCTAATGCTGATTCTCTTCGGGGTGACATCAGGCACTATAATGGTGGCAGCACTGATAATGTTAGTGATCCTTTGTCAAAGGAAACAGAGGAAAAACAAACAAACTCAAGTGACTGAAAAACCGGACGTAACGGTAACTGCAGAAGAATTGTTCAAAGAAAATGACAGGAATTCAAATATCAGCGATTTGAAATTGGAATTGAGACAAGCTAATGGGACGTGTGAAGTTGTAAGTATAACTTATTCGTTTATACTCTACTTGCAGTGCCCCGCGGTTTTACCCGCATTGTGCCCGTTCCCGTGGGAATTTCAGGATTTTTTATACATATAAACCTTCCTCTTGAATCAGTCCATCTATTTAAAACGCGTCATAATCCGTTGCGTAGTTTTAAAGATCTAAACATACATAGGGACAGACAGCGGAAAGCGACTTTGTTTTATACTACCTACGAGTATGTAGTGATAGTTGAAAATAACCTTACAAAGAAAAGAGGTTTGTGGCCCACTCTGCAGTTGTAGTTTTTATACTGCTAGAATCCTTTGTCGATAGAGTTCATTTCATTTCTTTCTGTCCTCCGCGATCCTCTTTAGCTGTTCTTTTACATAAACAATCTGAAGTAACCATTAAAAAGTATCAGAGTTTGATTTTAGAAGAACACGAACGAGTTTTATCTATATTAATATATACCTAATAAAGGTGAAGATTTTTATGTTTGTTTAAACGCGCTAATCCCAGAGATAATTATTTTTGTAATGTATAGTCACATACAATGGAAAGGTTATTTTTCATCCCGAAATTCTTATGGGAACATGTACAACGCGGGTAAAATCGCAGAGAGTTTCTAGTTCAGATATATTTATAACGTGTTGTTTTTGTCTCATATTTTGTCTATTTTCACTTAATTTCAATGACACTAATGTGTTTTCAGCTCACATATTCTTGTTTAATTCATATACTCGTCATAAACACATCAAAAATACACAGAGTCGAGTGAATCTATTAGAATTCAGTATTCATTATTCAGCTGCCGACTGTAATATAATATTAGGACGTGTATTCTTGCGAAGCTTTTGTAGCACGCATGTCTAGTGTACGTGATTCGACGTCATAGAGAATAGACGTGCTTAAAAGCTTTTGTTTATATGTCGTTTTTGTTTTCGAAAATAATTACATAATGTAAAAAATATAAAAGTTACCGAAAGGTTCCCAGTTCAGTATTGCTTTTATCAAAATTGGATTATTTGCCGTATGATGATACATGATATCTTGTAGGAGGCTTTTATTCGGCCTTTATCTTGTATATAAAATTCTCGTGTCACAATGTTCGTTCCCGTACTCCTCCGAAACGGCTTGACCGATTCTCATGAAATTTTGTGAGCATATTGAGTAGGTCTGAGAATCGGCCATCATCTATTTTTCATCCCGAAATTCCCGCGGGAACGGGTACCGTGGTTGAACTCCTCTGAAACGGCTCGACCGATTCTTATAAAATTTTGTGTACATATCGGGTAGGCCTGAGAATCGGACAACAACTATTTTTCATCCCAAAATTCCCGTGGGAACGGGTACAACGCGGGTGAAACCGCGGGGCGCAGCTAGTAACAATAAAAATAACTAAAAGTACTAAAAAAGACGTGTGGCACTCGGGGACTGCCGCGGTAAAGCTATTGCATAGTTATTTTTTGTATCACTAGATGGCGTTAGTGGGGAGCGTGAGGTTTTTTCACGTGAGGTTTTTTCATTACGGAATTTCTGGATTCGGTCGCCGCGCTCAAGGCCCGCGATAGAAGCTATGCAATAGCTTAAAAATATAGTCAATTTACTCACTTAGTTTTTAGGCCTTAAGGCGATCTAAAAACTCCGACACCAAGATTGCCCACTAACCTACTCAAGTTAACTCTTTTATCACTTAGTTGTTTCATTAAAAGTATTGATCTAAAATGCATCATATTTCTATACATAAAATAAACAGATTTGCTCCTCCAGTCAACACTCATCCTTACAGCAAACATCCGTTGCGCATCAAACATGTATTTTTCCATTGACTATGTATTATTTCCTTTTAGGACTATTCGAATACAGGTTCCGACAGTACTTTATGCTCTAACGCCAAACTAGGGAGTGGAATCCCATTGGCCGGCACGGTGCCTATGTCATCGATGAACCAAACCTACCAACCTTATAGATATAGCAACGATTACACGGACCCTGCATATGCTGAGTGTTATAAGGTAATAAAATATATATTTTATAACTCAAATTACGTTTTATAACCAAAATTACATCTTTAAAATAGAAAATAGTTATTAATAAATAGTTAGAACATGTTAGATTTATGTAACTTATCGTGTATCGGAATTTGACGGAATATTTTAATTAGGTTCGTTGATGATATGTATTTGTTTTGCTGAATTGATAATTTGTAATTTATTTGATGTTTGTTTAATTGTTATTGTGTTTTACAACCATATAGGTTTAATATTAATTTTTGCTACCATTAAAATGTAATTATTATAATATCATGCGAAATAACTTTTCATTCAAACAAATACGGGATTAGTTACATAATGAGATTTCCACTGTCGATACCATAAACACAAATATCGAGCTATTACAAATAACAGTATTTAATACAGTAAAGTTATTGATTTGCATAATAATTTTAATTACTCAGATGTGTATTTATGCAATTTGAACAGCGATATTATATCAAAATATGTAATTAAACTTATTTTGTAGTAGTAATTGTTTTAAACAATTTCAAAACTATTGTAGCCTGTGTCCACTCTGAAGGATCCTTGGCAAGTAAAGGCAAAAAATGTCAATACGTTGTTTGACAATTCAGTGCATTGTGATTGGTAGATTGAGCTCTACACAGCTCCGTTCTCGTCATTGGAGAAATCCTGAAAGTGTTCCAATTTTATATTAGGTAGCGTCACAAACATGTTACCATGGCTACTGATCAGGCGTTAGGAGGCGTAATGTAACATTCGAAGCGAGCAACGAGCAATTGTTTCATAGTAGAGCCGCTCGTTGCTCGCTCCAAGCGCCATTTTTCCCCGTACTGACTGCAAGAACGCTTATTACATTACGTCTTGTAACGCCGGTCAGTACCCGCCTTTACGTATATTATGTATTCTTTCAATATTGAACCTAACGTAAATGGATTTATTATTGTTCCAACGATAATATAATAACAGTATTCGTTATTCGGGGAACGTATAACGTAACTACATAAAGGTGTTGTTAGACGAACAATAATTTTTATTCGTAATAGTATTTTTTGTGAAACTTAATAAGTGGTATAAAATTTCTGTGATTAACGTTATAATATCTGCTAGAAAAGTTCTCGAATTGAAAGAATATTATAATAAACTAGCAGCGCCCCGCGGTTTTACCCGCGTTGTGCCCGTTCCCGTAGGAAATCCGGGATAAAATGTAGCCTATAGCCTTCCTCGATAAATAGACTATCTAACAGTGAAAGAATTATTCAAATCGGTTCAGTAGTTTCTGAGATTAGCGCGTTTAAACAAACAAACAAACAAAACAAACTCTGCAGCTTTATAATATTAGTATAGATAAAGTATTACTGCCCAATTCATAAACGTGCTCTAACTAAAACACTGTTAGTGAGTGTATTGTCTCTTTTGCTCTTTGGAAAATAGAGTATGTCAGAAAGGGACAAACCATTTGCTAGCTAAAATGCTGCTAGTAAGCGTTTATCAATAAAGCCTTGTCTTTAATATCCCACTGCAATCACCACGCTTGATAATTGCGGGTTGGTGATCTCGAACCCGAGTCATGTTTGATAAGTAGAAAAATGTTGTCATGAAAACTCGTATTCCATAAAAACAATTGATCCACATTTTCCTCACTCACAGCCTTTGGTAAATATAAGTAGTTGATGCAACCTACATTCCCGACCAGACATAATCGATATAGAACTAACCATGTATTATTACTTCACAGGTGAATGGTTTCGGTAATGGATATCAAACGTACATCCATTACGGACAGGACTATACGCCCGGCTCGCTCCGTGTTCAATCGCCAACGTTAGGAAGCGATAAACTGACGCCCAATAGGTGAGATTGCTTTTCTTTATGGTTTTTAACTATTTGATGTTTGTTTTAGCTAACCACCCTACTAATACTTTCTACTAAAACTATAAATGCGAAAGTTGTATGTATGTTTGTTACTCTTACGCAAAAACTGCTGAACCGATTTGAATGAAACTTTACAGTAATATAGGTTAAACATCAGAGTAACCTATTGGATACATTTTATCCTGAAATTCCCGCTGGAAAGGGTTTCAACGCGGTGCGCGGCTAGTATTAAATAAAAAAGTTTGTAAGGTGAATTAATGTGTGGATACTAATATTGTAGATGAAAAAGTGTATGAGATTACATGAATGAATAATTGTTGATAGTTGCATTTGCCTTTGAGCGCTAACGTGCTTCGGAGGGCACGTTAAATTATCGGTACCGGTTGTTTAATCGGTAGACCAACGTGGAGGCTTTGGGCGGTCTAAAATTCCTACACCAGGGTTGACCACTTAACACTTTTCTCACTTTTCTATAATAATTATAGTAACATAACAAAATAATGATGGCATCGAACTCTCACATCAAATGCATAGCATACCGTAGCAAGCTTAAGTGAAAAGTAATTGTCTTTGGTAAAAAAAATCCACCATATTTGTTTTGCGTTCAACAGCTAACTAAATACGTACCATAGACACATCATTTTCTATAGGTTTCATAAACGGAACACAGCTAACCATAAACATATAAATTATCTCCAAAGACGTTCAAAGCAATTGAAACTCTTTTGGAAGCTATGATTATCTAAAACACTATGAAGTGTAATTTAACTTACAAATATGTCTCGGCGTAATGAAATATAAATATCCGAGTGTTTTTCAATAGGACATATTGATGGTTACAAATTGTAGTTATTATGACGAACTGTAAAGGTTATATATAGTTATCTGCTTGATTACTGATTACTGTTTAACAGATGTATACTTATCTATAAGATTAACTTTTTTGTCTCAAGAGACGTAGGTACTTAGCTAACATTGTTATTCAGTTCTTAATATATCTCATAAAAAAATATCTTTGAGAGACTGTCCTCAGTTTGGTTAGGGCATTGCAGGCTGAATCACCTGATTGCCCGAGAAGTAAGATGATTCCGTGCTTCGGAGGGCACGTTAAGCCGTCAATACCGGTTACTCTCTACGGATAGTAGTCGTTACATGAGCCATGTAAGAGGCCTTTGGCGGCTCAATGATTCTGACACCAGGATTGGTCAGGTTGACCATCCACTCGATGAAGAAGAAGAAGTTCTTAATCTGAAGTGGTATTTAAAGCGCAAGACACAATAAATGCGTATACAACGTCACGCCCGCAACCGGCCCGCGCCCGCACTATGTGCGTCTTGCGTTTTACACGGAAAAGTTGTTATACCAAAATTAGCTAGAACTCATATCCGAATACTTCAACTCAACTCAAGCTAGTGAAGTACTTTATTACATACAAATTTGACAACTATATTTCGACAAAATTGTATGTAATAGAGAACTGCTGAAAATACTGCTGAATTTCAGCTGCGTTGCTTAACAAGTAGTGAGTCTAAAATGTATGACAAGTTAGCTTCAATTTGTATAGTGTTTGAGTATTTAGAAGATAATCTACGTAATTATCTGTGAGATTAATTAATTAATTATTAATCTCACAGACGATTATTAATAATTTTGATTGATGACTATAGTATGAATATGATTAATCATTTATGATTATGGTATGATTATTCATATAGCATAAAGGCTACAGTTCCATCCTTTAAAGTGAGTTTCTGTTGAAGCGGAGCGGGGCTGAGCGGAGTTCAATCGACCAATCACAACGCATTCTTCTTCATCAAGTCAACCTGACCAATCCTGGTGTCAGAGTTATTGAGCCGCCAAAGGCCTCTGACATGGCTCATGTAACGACTACTATCCGTAGAAAGTAACCGGGACCGACGGCTTAACGTGCTCTCCGAAGCACGGAATTATCTTACTTTTCGAGCAATCAGGTGATTCAGCCTGCAATGCCCTAACCAAACTGAGGAAAGTCGCACAAAGAGATTTGTGAGATATCCCCACCGGGAATCGATCCCGGAACCTCCGGGTCGTGAGCCTGGCGCTCAAACCACAAGACCAAGGAGGCTGTTTACAACGCATTGAAATTGTCATACAAGGCACTTAAAGTGTCAAAATCTTTTCGGAACGTTACGTGTGGTCGATTGAGCTTCTCTCCGCTTCCACGGGAACGAACCCTTTACTTAAGAAGAATAGTTTACTTAAGAGAATAACTAGCAGCGCCCCGCGGTTTTACCAGCATTGTGCCCGTTCCCGTGGTAATTTCGGGAATTTTTATACCTATAAACCTTCCTCTTGAATCACTCTATGTATTAAAACTGCATCAAAATCCGTTGCCTAGTTTCAAAGATCTAAGCATACATAGGGACAGACAGACAGCGGAAAGCGACTTTGTTTTATGCTATGTAGTGATAGTTACGATAGTTCACTTTATAAGAATTATAGCTTCAGAAAAACCCTAAAATCCATCTAAAATTGCAACCCAGAAATAATTTCCAATACTCATTACTAGGTCAATCAACGGAAGTCTTCCCCGGAGCGTGGATACTCCTTCTACAGTCCAATTCAATCCAAACGGAGGCTCCCAAAATAACTCGCTGCAACGCCAGGCGAAACGCCAAGACAGCAGCAACGCGCTGAATAATTTAGGACTACCCTCAGTCGAATGTAAGTGCCCCGATAGAACCTTGTAATATTAAACAGAATATATTAATTTGAAAGTCAAACTGTGAACACGAATTTGGTTTTAATGTGTTTTTTTATGTGGAGTTTTAATGGTTTGATGTTTATTTTTTGTATAAATTGTTTGGGTTGGGATGTATAAGAATGTGGTGATTAGTCCTAATGCTTTTCTCTGTACTGATATCTTCAGTAAATAAGGAATTTACCATGTCTTATCTTTGAGTAGAATGTGATTTGTAAAAAAAAACGCATTGATGGATTTTTCTATCTAATCAAAAACAGCTTCTTTTGGGGCCAAAGAAAAAAAAAGTATTAAGCCTGTGATATCCCACTGCCGGATGAAGGCATCACCTACACAAAGTAAAGTGAAGTGTTAGCCTGTAATGTCTCACTGCTGGGCAAAGACCTCTCTCATCTCACTGAAGATATCAATGCAGTATGGAGGATAAGGCGTAATCACACCTACACAAAAACATTTGTTATTAAGACATAAACTGCATTATTCATAAACGCTCCCTAACTAAAACACTGTTAGTATTTTGTCTCTTTTGCTCTTTGGAAAATAGCGTATGTCAGAAAGGGACAAACCATTTGATAGCTAAAATGCAACTAGTAAGCGTTTATGAATAAGGCATAAAGACTTTATCAATCTGCAAACTTACGAAAGTCCTATACTAAACATCACTTTTTTGAAAGACTTTATCTATCTGCAAACTTACGAAAGTCCTATACTAAACATCACTATTTTAAAGACTTTATCTATCTGCAAACTTACGAAAGTCCTATACTAAACATCACTTTTTTGAAAGACTTTATCTATCTGCAAACTTACGAAAGTCCTATACTAAACATCACTTATTTGAAAGACTTTATCTATCTGCAAACTTACGAAAGTCCTATACTAAACATCACTATTTTAAAGACTTTATCTATCTGCAAACTTACGAAAGTCCTATACTAAACATCACTATTTTCTGGATGCTTACCCCTCTTCCTCTTCTAGCAATAAACAGGATACCCAACGGTCTCATCCACGGGGTGGACGTGCGGTACGCCGCCACGTACGGCAACCCGCATCTGCGTGCGGGCGCGGGGCTCGGGTTTACGGTGAACACCGCCAAGCCGGCGTCCACGCCTGCTCCTCCGCCGTACTCTTCGGTTAGGAGTTCAGTGATATTACCTTCAGGTATGAAGTTTTCAGGCGTTCAGAAACAAGCAGTTTAAGATTTGCCTTAACAGTTGTTGTACCTAAAAAAATGTTAGGAGTGGACAACCCTCATCTTTTAGGGGTACAAAAAATAGATAGTGTCCGACTCTCAGAACTACTGAATGCATATAAAATTTCATAAAAGTCGGTCGAGCCGTTTCGGCGGAGTATGGTGAATTGGTGACTAACATTGTGACACGAGAATTTCATTCACATATAAGATTTTAATGAATGAATAAATTAATGAATATTAAAACGAATGTTTATACTTTTCCAAGAAATCAAATTGATTTTAGTTTTTTACGGTTTTAACTCACTTCTGTTTAGCTCTGTTTGCCTATTATGGTCTATTTTATTAATATGACCATTCTACCGTACTTATCCTTATTATTTTCAAATATATATTTTTCTTTGTCTTGCAAAGTTCTCTAACTAACTCTTCTCACCAGGTAATTCCTCGCACTCTATAACATCGCCGACTAGCGTAGCATCTCCTCAGTGTGCGACCAGCCCTATCACTACGTCTACTATCTCTACTGACAGTACACAACCAGCCACAGTGAGTATCTTGTTACTTACTTCTTTGTATGTACAGTCCAAATCTGTTTTATCTATCTTTCTTCCCCAATTTACTCCCCTCCTTAACAATTATTTCTTTCAATATTTTTCTTTCTTGGTAGTTTTACCCCCATCTCCCTTTTTATCTATTTTAGTTACCCCTTTCTCTCTCACCCTTTTCTTTTCTCTACCGTTCTTATACATTTTGTCTATCTTTTTCTCTCAGTCCTTTTCTTTTTTCTACCGTTCTTATACATTTTCTCTTTCTTTTTCTCTCAGTCCTTTTTTGTATCGAACATTGCACAAAGTTTATTCTGCCCATCATATTTCAATACCAAATCGATATATTATTTACATTATACATTGCAATACACATTTTATAGAACCGACCTTATATCTATTAGTATAAAGTCTAAATTACCATTTCTATACCAAGGTGGGTGTAGCTACATCGTCCGCTACACCGCAGTCGCCGAGCGCGCACTACATTCTAGCGCCGTCGAACAGAACGATTAGTAATGCTACGGTTACTAAGAAAGGTAAGGTTATAACTATGGAGGTATTCAGTAACATTACAGAATATATTCTGAAATCGGGGTTGAGTAAATGTTCTGTTTCCAAAAATTGAGGTTCTGTATTTTTTTCTGTAATTAATTGTGATAAAATTTGAATCAAATACGTTTTTGACAGAAGATTTTCAATTTGAAATTTTCTTTGCGTGAACGTTAACATTTAAAGAAAAAATAACACAATTTACAGAACGACAAGTGACAGATATAATAATAACAAAAGCAGTGATATAATAGTGAACACTTACAGAAATAGTTATCAATATTTACAGATACGGTAATATACATTTACAGATACAATAATACTTTTTACAGGTAACGGTCTACAGTCACCGATGGCGACACACGTATAACCAAAAAACTAAAACAAAGACTTTATTGTAAAAAGTTGTTAAACTTCAGCAGTTTGTGAAGTTATTTTCTAATTAAGGCCTATTTTTAACAGCGATTTTATTGGTCTATTTAAGAAATATTTGTCAATTTGTTTTTCAATGTTTGTCAATTTTAAGACTGTCTTGTTAATATTGTATAAATAATTAATGATAATTGTTTCTGATGCCCTTTGCTACAAGAGGAACGCCAATAAATTGTCGCCTTAAATTAAAAAAGTCTTTTTAGCAGTCGTCAAATAGAACATCGTTAGAACAGCAAAGTGAAGATAATTTTTATCTTATTTATCAAGTAATCCAAAACCATATTTTAAAACACACAGTAGTTTGCAGTTTTGTCACTTTTAAGCGTTCCTCTGAATGTATTGGGTCTATCTCTTGATTGTGCTGTATCATATTTTATGGGCATATTTCAGAAATGTGTTTATCTAGTGTTTTACTTGAAGCACTAATGTACAGTCTTTTGTTATACATATAGAAAATAAAACTAATTTCCCTAGGAAACAATTCTTTATGTCAAATTGAATGCTAGTGGCTTGCTTGACTTTTCAATTTGCTAAACTTCTTAGCCACATTACATGTCAAATTAAGAACTGTCATATTGTCAATTTTGAAAAAAAATGTTTTCATTTTTAGTCAATTGATTGGTGTTTCCGAGTCGAATTTTAATTTCGAATAAAAAGTCAATTTTTGTATTATATTTCTTAATGTAATATAGGTGTAATACGGTGTTATATTTTATACATTTTGTAGCTAAATAGGGTTGTAAAACCTGAAGTAGCGGATAGGTAAGTACCGTTGATAAAAAAAACTAACTAATTAGTCATATCTTAGCCTGTACATATCACAAAATGAATTGAATTCCCAACGAGTTTCTTATTAAAACTAAAAATTGTATAGAATTAGAATGTTTTAGTAAAATTATAAAAATAAACGTGCCATTTCACATATCTCTTGTTGCATATCTGTTTTGGTTAGTGCAGTAATAAAATGCGATTGGTAAAATAATAAATTAATATCCTGAACAGTACACATCCTCACTGTACTGATATCTTCAGTGAGATGAGAGGCCTTTGCCCAGCAGTGGGAGATTACTTACTTACTCTTATCCTGAACATTAAATAACCGAAATGCTTTGTCAGTACCTTCAGCCACTGCTTGAGTAATGGTCATATAGTTATGACCGGAAGTTCATACTTCCGGTCAAAAATTTAGCTTAGTATAATTAAACCTAAATCCTCGCTGTACTAATACATTTTGAAAGAGTAAGCCTTGCTACGAGATTTTATACACAGTTACTTTTTCATGGTAAATTTAATATACAAATCGCATTTTTGAAGAAAGATACATAAAAAAAACAATTTATATTCATACATTAGCACAAAATCAAATAATATTATCATTTCTGTTAATTATTAATTATAATATACTTTAATCTATAAATTAATTCTATAGGTAATAAATTTACACCTTACACTAATGCTCAACTATAGATGATTCATTTTAAATTAAATTTTTCGATCTAAGACTGATTAGATTTACCTACCTTTCACGTTATTTTTGTTTCTGTAGAAACATTTCTGTGGTGGTACATTTCTTAATGTTGTGTCTATTATCGATATAACAGTATATTTGACAAATCAAATATCCTTCAAAAATAAGAGTTTTCTGCACAGTTTCTGTAAACAAATTATTCTCCAGTTGGTATTTTTACCCATATAGCCATAAATTTGGAAATTATTAAAAAAAATATGAGCAACTAGACGTCAAAGTTAAAACCAGTTCAGCCGTTCTCTGGTTAAAAATGGTATAACTAACACGACTTTATTTTATTTATATAGATTACTAGCTGCGCCCCGCGGTTTCACCCGCGTTGTACCCGTTCCCGCGGGAATTTCGGGATAAAAGATGTTGGCCAATTCTCAGACCTACTCAATATGCTCACAAAATTTCATGAGAATCGGTCGAGCCGTTTCGGAGGAGTACGCGAACGAACACTGTGACACGAGAATTTTATATATAAGATAATTGCCTTTTTTACATTTTATTTTGTTATTTGTATATAATGCCATGATATTAAGAAATCTACCCCGTTTTAACTATTAGAATCATTATGCATTTACAATCTATTGAAACATTTCAAATATTTTTCAAAATCAGTTCTTCTTTGTAATTAATCTACTGGCTTTTAGAATAATTTACACGAATAATATAAATATATAAAATAGCAGCTTAGGTCTCATCCGTCTTTAGACTACAATTAAAATAATTATCAACTTGTGTTTCCTTCGATCAACAATACACAACTAGATGTTGGGTCGGCGCAAAAAATACGTCTCGGTGAATAAGGCCTCATTTGAAAAGTGATCTCTTATTTTATTCATAAGATTTGCTACTTTATTGCTAGGTGTCATGGTTGTAATAAGGTTGAGCTTCGAACTGTTTTAAAACTTTTGTTTCAGTTCGGTAGTAAACAAAAGAAGCTGTCACACGTCATCCACGCGGACAGTATTTAGCTTTGATATAGTACGTGACCCGATATCTAGTTGTGTATTGTTGATCGAAGTGTGTGTCTATTATAATTACTATTTTTTACAGAATAATTCTGTAATTTCTATTACACTATTATTTTTATTTACAGATTATTACTATAGTTTTATTATGATTAAAACAATCATTAACGTATTTTAACTATAATTTCTATTTATTCTATAGTTTAAAGTCTTAGTGTAAAATATTTTTTTCTGTAAACTTTATTTTTTCATTAACGCGTGAATTTTTTCATTACGGTGTAAACTACTATTATTGCTAGAAAGATAATTATTTTTTCTGTGATAAATAGAATTAAAAAAAAATTGTTATTATTATTTTTCTTTTGTGTGTGTAAATACATTTTCTATTACTGTAATTTCTAAGTGAATGTAATAATGTAATGCTTTTTAATGATGTAATTAGTAATATAGATTGTTGGAATGTTATATTTCGAGTGAGACGTAGATAGGCGCGATTGATAAACTGGTATTTAGTGTATAAACATACTTTTCTAAATAAAATGAAACTTTGGCCTATGTATTTTTGAATTTTATTTACATTCGTTCATCCCATTCAAACATACATCTATAAAAATTTTTTTTGGATTGGCACAAAATGTGGTTAAATGTCGTCAATTTTCCAGCCGAAAACGATTGCTTCTGAAGAGGAAAAAGGTTTAGAGATAGGGTAAGAATGAAATTAAATCACTAAACCTTTTTCCTCTTCAGAAGCAATCGTTTTCGGCTGGAAAATTGACGACATTTAACCACATTTTGTGTCAATCCAAAAAAATAGAGTATAATATTATAGTCCTTTCGCCTTTTTAATAAACGCGGTGTAACTAAAACACTGTACACTGTGTTTTGTCTCTTTTGCTCTTCGGAAAATTGCGTATGTCAGAAAGTGACAAACCATTTGATAGCTAAAATTTTACGCGTTTATTAATAGGGCCTCTTAAGTATAGCAAACTAAGCGGAAGCGGAGCGGAGCTGTGCGGAGCTCAATCGTCTCAATCGACATGACATATTATATTGAGAAAAAACAAATGTTGACTAAAGTGACTTTAAGTGCGGCCTCAGTGGTCTAGTAGCATATGCACTCGCCTGCTAAGACTGACAACTCTGGTTCAATTCCCCGGTCGAGCGAGAATATGTTTCTTACTTTTTAAACATTTTTTGATATCACCAACCCGCATTAGGCAAGCGTGGTGATTACGCCTAATCCTCCTCACTGTACTGATATCTATAGTGAGATGACAAGCCTTTGCCCAGCAGTGGGATATTACAGGATAGTAGGTACTTTCTTTGAATTGGTAGTTAAAAGTGCATTACCAAGTTAATAAATAATATAATAATAGTCAAGGGTTGAAAAGAAATACCATTTGACTAGACTATTAGTCCTACTAATATTATAAATGCGAAAGTTTGTGAGGTTGGATGTATGTTTGTTCCTCTTTCATGCAATAACTACTGAACAGATTTGGATGAAACTTTACAGTAATATAGGTAATACATCAGAATAACACATGGGATACATTTTATTCTGAAATTCCCGCGGGAAAGGGTACCACGTGGGTGAAACCGCGGGGCGCGGCTAGTTACTTATACTCGTGTTAACTTTTTATTAGGCAGCCCGTAAAACCACGAAACTTAACTAATTTTCACCGAAATTTCACCCAACTCGTTACTCAACATTAATTTCTAGAAACAGATATCAAAGAAACCTAGAAGTTAGGTTAGGTATTACTTAAATCTAGACACCATATCTAGACTTAGTAAATGATATAACTTTGGTATAAATGTCGAGGTGACTTTGTCTAGGACATGTAATAAAAATGCTAGTGACATATGTAGACTAGCGGTCCACCTTTACTTCGGGTGAAAGGGCCACCCTATATTAGGGGTTGAATTTCGGCCGCTACTTGGATGAGCGGCCGGTAGAGGCTTTTCTATTTGAGAGCCGTGCTTGGTAAAGCACGTTAAGCAGTCGGTCCCGGTTATTTGAATCGGCAGACCATTTTACTTTGACACCAGGTGGCCGATAGTAGCTTTTCTGCCTGAGCGCTACCGCTTCGTAGGGCACGTAAAGCAGTCGGTCCCGGTTCTTTGAATCGGTAGACCATGTCGGAGGCCTTTAGGCGGTCTAAAAATTTTGCCGCCAGGGTTGGCCACTAACCTACTCCGAAAAAAGAAGAATGTAGCTATTCAATCCAATACAAAAATAATTCGTATCTAACTGGCTCGTTCAAACAAACAAATACTTTTCAGCTTATTATATTTGTATAGTATGTCCATATCCATACTACTCACTACATAGTATAAAATAAAGTCGTCTCTTTTTCGTGTCTGTCTGTTTGTCTGTCTGTATGCTTAAATCTTTAAAATTACGCAACGGATTTTGATGCGGTTTTTTGTAATAGGTAGAGTGATTCAAGAGGAAGGTTTTTATGTAAAAAAATTCCCGAAATTTCCACGGGAACGGGCACAACGCGGGTAAAACCGCGGGGCGCTGCTAGTAATATAATAAACCTGAAGAGTTTGTTTGTTTGAACGCGCTAATCTCAGAAACTACCAATCCGATTTGAATAATTCTTTTTGTAACGGATAGCCACATTCAACGGGAAGGTTATAGGCTATTTTTCATTTCGAAATTCCCACGGGAACGGGCATAACGTTGGATAAAACTGCGGTGTGCTGCTAGTTTGAAGATAAAAAGCGTACTTTTGCCTTACACTGGGATAACGTTTCATCAAACAACTTTTTTATAAGAACTACCCTCTATTTTGAATTCGGTTAAACGGGTCCGTTCCGTAGGAAAAGTGGTCCTTATGTTGTCCTCTCTGAAACAGTTTTTACACTTTACTTACATACCCTCCATACTTACATATCCTCGGGGGGACAGGCCTCGTTAGCATTGTGCTGCAACCTGTCTAGGAGACGGTAAACTCCAAAATCAAACCTGGGGAGATGGACCTCATCAGCTATGGACGGCAACCCGTCTAGGAGAAGGACACTCCGAAATTAAACCAACTAGTACGGGGCAGCAGCCGTATTAAAACTGACAGAAGGCCGAAGAAAAATAAATTCGGTAGGGCTTCTGATCAGACATTAAGAGGCGGTACGCCGGCTCTTAAACTGCGGTGCAGAAAGCAACGGGAAACTACTGCACAACTCCTCCCAAACAAATGAAAATGATGCAGACACCAATAAGTAGTAACGTTCTTGACAATGGGCTTCCACGATGTAACATGCCGTGGCGGTCCGAGTCCGGCAGGGGTAGGAGCAAGGCTACTTCGGTCGTCATCCAGCGAAATCCTTGTCACATCGGGACGTGGAATGTGCGCACATTACTGGCGCCAGGAAAGATAGAGGAAGTAACGAGGGAAATGAAGAGGTTAGGGTTAGATATATTGGGGTTGTGTGAAGTTAGGTGGGAAGGAAGTGGAGACTACTGGAGCGATGAATATAGGATAATATATACTGGGGAAACACAGGGGAAGAATGGTACAGCTATAGTTCTAAATAAAAAATGGGGTATGCAAGTAGAAAATACAATTCATTTTAGTGACAGAATTACAGCTTTAAAAATAAAATCAGAACCAATAGATACTTTTATCATTCAAGTTTACATGCCGACCGGGAGTCATCCAGATGAAGAAATAGAAGAAATATACGAACAATTAGATACTATAATGGATTCAGTAAAAGAACGGGACAATTTAATTGTAATGGGAGATTTCAATGCTGTAGTTGGAGAGGGTAGGGAGGGCAATACTGTAGGGAAATTTGGGTTAGGAAATAGAAATGAAAGGGGTAATAGATTAATACAGTTCTGTGGGGAATATAATTTGACAATTTTGAACACAAATTTTGAACAACCCAAGAGAAGACGGTATACTTGGAAAATGCCAGGAAACATAGGTCGGTACCAATTAGATTATATATTAGCTAGAATCAAATATAAAAATATGGCTGTCAACTGTAAAGCATACCCAAGAGCGGATTTAAATACTGATCATAATTTAGTCATTAGCAAATTAAATATCAAAGTTAATAAAGTCAAGAGAACAAATAAAACCAAAAATATAGATCTCAAACAATTACAAAATAAGTGCAATAATAGAAGTAAATATAGTAATTTATTAGATAATAGAATAAATGAATATGTAGATAAAAACAGTACACTAAATAATAATAATATAGAAACGAAATGGTGCAATATTAGAGATATTTTAAAGAATAGTGCCGAAGAATGTTTAAAACAAGAATTAATTAAGCCTAGAAAGAAATGGTTAGACAAAGAGATTACAGAACTTATGTTAGAGAGAAGGAAATATCGAAATAAAGAAGATAACAATAGCATAAAGAAATACAAAAAACTAACTAACAGGATAACTCTAAAATGTAGAGAACGTAGAGAAAAAGATATAGAACAGGATTGCAATAGTATAGACCATTATATGAAAATAGGAAAAACCGATGTAGCTTACAATATCATAAAAAGGTTAGGGAAAAAATACAAGAAAAAATCCACTGCCATTTTAGATGAAAACAATAAATTGCTTGTAGATAACAAAGATGTACTTAGTAGGTGGGAGAGATATGTCGAAAGTTTATATATCGGGGAAGGATTAATTGAACAAGATATAGAGAACATAAGAGAAGTAGAAAATGACAACCTTGGTCCAACTATTTTAAGAGAGGAGTTTGATTTAGCCTTAAATAATATAAAAAATGGTAAAGCAGCAGGAGATGATGGCCTATTCATAGAATTGATAAAGTATTCAGATAGTGAGGTATTATTAGAGGAAATTTTCAAAATCACAAAATGTATATATGAGACAGGAATTATACCGGAAGATTTTACAAACACAAAAACAGTTACTCTACCTAAAAAAGCTAATACTTTCAAATGCGAGGAACATAGAACGCTTAGTTTAATATCACACGCTTCAAAAATACTACTAAAAATCATCCAAAATAGGATTAGGGCAAAAATAGAATTTAATTTAGGGAATGATCAATACGGGTTTAGGAAACACAAAGGTACTAGGGAAGCAATTTTAGCATTAAGAATCATTTTGGACAGAAGATTGGACTTAGGAATAAATACATATATAGCATTTGTCGATCTAGAAAAAGCGTTTGATAAAGTTAATTGGAAAAAGATGATGGCTATTTTAAAAAATATAGGAGTAGATTTCAGGGACAGGAACATAATATACCAGTTATATAAGAATCAGAATACGATAATTGAAGTAGGAAATGAAAAGGGAAAAGCAAAGATTAGGCAAGGAGTCCGACAAGGATGTCCGCTCTCACCGCTCATATTTAATATATTTATAGAAGCAGCAATTAGAGAAATAAATAAAAAAATAGATATAGGGGTTAAATTCAACGGAGAAACTATTAAATTCATAAGATTTGCAGACGATATAGCGGTTGTAGCAGAAACGCAGCTACAACTAGAACAAATTCTTAAAATTATGGACTCAGTATTCAAAAAGTTTTTACTTACAATTAATACAAATAAAACTAAAATACTCATAACCTCAAAACATATAATAAACCCACAAGAAACTTTAGTCATAAATAACAAAAATATTGAAATAGTAAATAAATTCATGTATCTGGGTAGTTACATCACGTCAGACTCCAGATGTACCTTAGATATCAAAACCAGGATAGCAATAGCAAAGCAGGCTTTTCACAATAAAAAATATTTACTTTCGTCCAAAATATCTAGAAAGGTAAAGAAAATGTTTATAAAATCATATATTTGGAGTATAGCTTTGTACGGATGTGAGACGTGGACGATGACTCAGCGGGATAGAGAGAGGTTGGAAGCATTTGAGATGTGGTGTTGGCGTAGGATGGAAAGGATTAGTTGGACCGAAAGGGTGACAAATGAAGAAGTATTAGAATTGGTGAGAGAGAGTAGAACATTACTTGAGACAATAGAAAATAGGAGAGGGAAGATGATAGGACATCTCATACGACATGACAGATACATTAATAATATCATGGAAGGAAAAATTGAAGGAAAGCGAGGTAGGGGAAGGCCTAGAATCAGTTACATGAGTCGGATTAAAGAAAAAGTGTCTGTCATGTCGTATAGAGACGTGAAGGAACTTGCACTGAATAGGAATAGATGGAGAAGTCTGCATCGGACTCACCGACAAGAGCCTTGCTCTTAAATTTATGATGATGACTTACATACCGAAAGAATCATCAAAATCGGTTCATCAACGACGGAGTTATCAGGTAACAAACATACAAAAAAACTTATACTCAAACTGAGATACTTTTTTGGCTTTTAGAAGTCCATTAAATACAATAAACACATACTCGTATACCTGCCTAAATACATCCCTACCAACTTACCCTTAACTTAAATCTCAACTTGTATTCTAAAAGTCACCCCCTTAAGGAAGTAAGTTCGTACAACTAAAATGAGGGTAGTCTGAACTAGTTGAGTCGTGTTCATAATCGCGGAGTTTCATTACTATGGACGTAACAAGTTTTACCGTTTAATCTTAATACTATGTAGCAGCACCCGGTTTTAACCGCGTTTTGCCCGTAAGAATTTCGGAATGAAAGAAGCTTAACCTTCCCGTTGAATGTGACTATCTATTGCAAAAAGAATTATTCCAATCGAACTGATGGTTTTTGTAAGCGCGTTCAAACAAACAAACTCTTCAGCTTTATTATATAACTAGCAGCGCCCCGCGGTTTTACCCGCGGTTTGTCCATTCCTGTGGGAATTTCGGGATGAAAAATAGCCTATGTTACTCGTGGATAATGTAGCTTTTGAATGGTGAAAGAATTTTTTTAAACGGTCCAGTTGTTTTTGAGCCTTTTCATTAATACCAAACAAACAAAGTTTTCCTCTTTATAATATTAGTGTAGAAGTGTAGACTATGTATGTACGCGCATAACTTCAGAACGGCTGCACCAAATTGGATGATGATTTATGGGCTCCTTATTGTCAGGACAAAGTATGTAAGAAAATGAGAAATAATAATCTCGGAATTCCCGCGGGAACGGGTACAACGCAGGTGAAACCGCGGGGTGCGGCTAGTGTCAAATAAAATGCATTGTCTCGTTCTAAAAAAAGGTTTAAACGATTTATGGGGGCCATATACGCTCCGAGAAATCTCTACGATCAGACTGTACAGTTCGAACGGTACAATTTATCGTACATGGCATACAAGCAAAAATTGGACGAAACTGTACAGTTTTATAACATACATGTAGCGATTTATCGGTACCGTCCGAACTGTACAGTCTGATCGTAGCGATTTCTCGTAGCGTATATGGCCACCTTTAAATAAAACCTTTTTTAAATTTAAAAGGCATAAAAGACGTTGTATATAAAGAAGAAGTACCCAATAAAATGGCCGCATTCCATTTTTAAATGCGACAATACAATGAAACTCGGATTTCAAAGTGAAACAATAATGTACAAAGCTCAGTGTGATAGAGATATGGATGTGGTTTAGGAAAGCATAGTTGAGTATGTATAGTTCTTGGTTCAATTATTTTTGACATTGGTTTTATTTGTACGGAATCTGATACTGTGGCACTTATAGACTTTCCTTGCAGTTTTATGAATATTTAGATAAAAAAAAAAAAATTATTTAAGGTATGTCAATGAAACATCTCGGGATAAAATAATAATATCAAAATAGGCTCTGACGTTGCTTTATTATTAAAAGGTGCAAATACAAATATGACAAACATTATATTATTCATATACCTAAATGAAAAAATTCCAAACTTAGGAAAATGTTTTTAAATATTTCTCTCATGATATTTATTTTACACACAAAATTAACATCCCACTTACCGCATCCATATCTTTAAGCCTTTTCTGGATTAATGTTTCGCAAGACATTTACAAAGGAAGGCAATTCTTTGGATACAATCCTTTGGACGTGGTTAAGTTTGCTTCACTCAAAGTATTTATACGGCGAAATATCAAATTATTTTTATATTGAACTGATAATGCAATGTATGGTTTAAAACTTTTGGCTTAGTTTGTTAATAAAGTACAGGGTGGCTTTAAATCGGTCAGAGTAGGGGCAAGTCTGAAACTATATGAGATACGAAGATTTTTTCTAAGGAACCTTGATTTTAGAGATAAGAATTACTGCATTCATTCAAAAAGTCAGTGTATAATATCTTCATAGTGTTGTACAGTTAGTTTATTTTTTAAATAAGTTTGACAATAGGACATAATCTCCATAAAAATATTTAATTATTAACCCAAGATATTTTGACCCTTTGGACCCACTTTTTCAAGCCACTCCACAGATAAGTACCTCTTCGACCCGGTCACCAAATTCCTTTCGACCCATTTTTCTACAAGCTATAATTTTTGGAAAAGGTTGAATCTCCTATTGTATAAAGTCGCTTAAATGTGTGTTCTTTGCACCCGCATCTAAAATTCCACCATCAATCCCTGACATTATATCATAATGTTTATAAAAACCATTCTGACCGCTACCGGGTCATTACTTTAGTTATTACCTATTTGATGCGGTGTTTTTTTGTTTTTTATAGTCTTTTCGTCGGTATGGGTGGGACGAAAGTGACTGAAAGTCGTGTTGTTTGTATAATGTGGTATTTTGGGTTGGTTTTTTGTAGAAGTAACATTTTGGCATTTCATAATAAACAAACTATATAATTAAACTATAACGTATTTTGAAAAAATGCGTATCTGACGGTTAAACGTTTTGAGCGGATTACATCATTCGTGGTCACGGGATGACCTGCTGATATATTATATAAGGTAGATAATTGTAATTATATATAATAGATATATTCATAATAATAATATATATCTAACGCCATTCAGCCCCTTGCCCTGTTTCATTCGGTATAGTATAACCATGCAAATATTGTAATCAAACATCAAAGTGTTCTTAAATATCAAAAAATGGTATGAAATTCAAACCTACGCGAAAGATACGCGAAAGTTGAGATCAAAAGACGCCCGAAAAAGTACATGTCAGAGAGCCAAAATTTATTTACTTCTTGAAAAACTCTCTCAACACGAAATACATAACTCAACACTTTCTTCCCACCTCACCTAGCTAGATGAACCACAACATAGAACAGAGTTATTACGAAGCGTTGCCACAATTGAATTAAGATAGAACCATTACCCGCGGTCCGACACAAACTTCGAATGTATCGAGACTTTGATCACATAGATGTATGGATTCGACACTACAGAATACGGAACCGTAGCATAGTTTGACTTAACTCCAATTTCATTGTTACAACTGAACTCGATTATTTGAACTTAATCTAGTTAACGAGCTAAATAGTGATCAAAACTATAAATTGATTCACTAAGAGTTCTGTTGACTGTGGTTCATATAGAAACGTTGAACTTAACGATGTTAGTTCCATTTTTAAGCAACGAGTAGCTTAGTTTTAATTGGATGGGAGGCCGATAGTGACCTTTCTATCTGACCGTGCTTCGAAAGGCGTTAAATTAGTAATGAACAATCTTATGCATCGGAATCTTATCGCTCAATGCTATTGATTGTTAACCAGAATCTATTTAATATTTCTGCCCATTGTCCCTTATTCACAGAAGCTTAACTGGCTACTCCATTCTGGCTCAATACTCAATGACAGTAAAATAATATGGAGAAGTGATCAAATTGTGTAGTATTTGGCTTGCGTTAAAAATAATTACAAATTAGTACTTATGAGTTGTCAATCAAATGTGGAATTATAGATAATATGTGTGTGGCCTTTTTGAATAGATTCTATGCCTTGAAAAATTATAGGGAACCCTAAAATTACTCTCAATAGATAATTTGAAAAATTGATACATTTTCTCTCTGTAATGGATCTTATAAATCAATAAATATTGAAATATTTTAATTAAAGCCCCATATAACTTTTGCTGGTGTTTTTCACACTTTGTGTTCCGGATCGCAGCTAATGTAGTTCGAGTAGATTAGTGGCCATCTCTGGTATCGGAGTTTTTAGTAGACTGCCTAGAGACCGCTGACATGGAATGTTGATTGAAAGAGTGGAGTAAGACAACCATATTTATCGTAAGATCATGTCGGTGGCCTTTGGGCGGCCTAAAAACTTAAAAACTAGGGTTGGCTACTATTTTAATCGAGTTTACTTTACCTTTTTTAAATGCAAAATAACACCCTCATCCCCTACAACTCAAAAAAAGCCAACCCCATTTTCAAAAAAAATAAACTTATCTTAAATCAAAATAGAAACATAATAGGGTACGCGGGTGGCGTGAAATAAACCATTACACACGAGTGAGGGTTCCGGAGTTTGAACAAAATCAATTATCCGACAGAAGCCGGGCTTATACCGAGACAAGAGAAGTTTTGAAAGGTTACACTGTCTGTACTAGGCTAGTGTTAGTGAAGTTAAGAATTAGTGGAGTTGACGCAGAAGTATATTACTTTGTCTCTCATGTGGATAAATAAGAGGAAATTAGAAAGAGATTTAATAAAGGAAAATTTTGTGGATATGTTATGAATTGTGGAAGTTTTAAAAAGTGCCCGGTGGTCCCACTTAGAGTGGCCGGTGGACCCACTTAGAGTGACCAGTGGACCCACTTAGTGAGTTATGGTTAGGATGACATGGTCGACACTATTGCCCACCCATCAAAGTAGGGGTCGAACTGCACGTTGCTTAACAATCGCTAGACAACATCGCTTTCAAACTCAGCTATGAGTGCAAACACTTTCCAAAAAAATAAAATTAAATGAAAAATTATTTATTTGGGAACAAATACATTTTTAAATAATATGTCAGTACTAGCAGCGTCTCGCAGTTTTACCCGCATTGTGCTCGTACCCTTAAACATTTTGGGAGGAAAGATAACTTATAACTTTCTCGTTGAATGTGGCTATTCATTACAAAAAGAATTATTAAAATCGGAATGGTAGTTTCTGAGATTAGCGCGTTCAAAAACAATCAAACTCAAGATTATTATCCAAAATTTGTCATCAGTATATTTTTTACCATCAGACTATTTAAAATAGTCTCTAATCTACGCCAATGCGCTCTACATAGTACAGTGCCACAGTCGAGAAGAATTACTTAAATCTGATTGGTATTTTCTGGTATTTCCCAACCCATCAGACGCTTCAATAGTGTATTACTCTATACTCTACTAGCAGCGCCCCGCGGTTTTACCTGCGTTGTGCCCGTTCCCGTGGGAATTTTGGGAATTATAATACATATAAACCTTCCTCTTGAATCGCTATATATCTATTAAGAAAAACCGCGTCAAAATCCGTTGCGTAGTGTTAAAGATCTAAGCATACATAGGGAGAGACAGCGGAAAGCGACTTTGTTTTATATACTACTAGCGACCCGCCCTCGCTTCGCTTCAGGTAATCAAGATTTCATGTAGGAAAATCGGGATAAAACATCGCGTGTCTCCCGCAGGAATATAGTACACAATCAAAATTTCAAGTGGGAAATTGGGGATAAAATATTACATGTCTCGCGCGAGTATATATGTATACACAATCAAGATTTCATGTGAGGAAGAATTCGGGATAATACCTACATAGCGCGTCTTCGTCGTTTGTAGTTCGTAGGTAGGTATATCCCCGCGCGCTTTGACCGCACGAAACAGTAAGTAGCCATAAGAGACCCGCCATCGAGCATTATTATTTTGTAAGCAGCGCCCCGCGGTTTTACCCGCGTTGTGCCCGTTCCCGTAGGAATTTCGGGATTTTTTTTACATAAAAACCTTCCTCTTGAATTACTCTACCTATTACAAAAAACCGCATCAAAATCCGTTGCGTAATTTTAAAGATTTAAGCATACAGACAAACAGACACGAAACAGAGACGACTTTATTTTATACTATGTAGTGATGTAGTGATACTCCATACCAATGTATACTCTCCCCACAGTACAGTGGCACAGAGTGACAGCTATAGTTATTAAGTGTCGG
This sequence comes from Cyclophora albipunctata, assembly GCA_963082685.1. NCBI lineage: Eukaryota > Metazoa > Arthropoda > Insecta > Lepidoptera > Geometridae > Cyclophora > Cyclophora albipunctata. The sequence continues at coordinate 2,309,805 of OY720139.1, read as the reverse complement.
CGTGCGACCTGTAAGCCTTAATGTTCTTATTGCTATAAGATCTTTCGGGTTTGGCACAAGTTTGATGCGATTGAAGTCGTTTGGAGATGAGAAATTGTTTTTACCTGCATTGAAGACTAACATCGCCCCGCGGTTTTACCCGCGTTGATCCTGTTCCCGTGGGAATTTTGGGATGAAAAATAGCCTATAACCTTCCCGTTGAATGTGGCTATTTATTTACAAACAGAATTATTCAAATCGTACTGATAATTCCTGAGATTACCTCGAACATACAAACTTACAAATTTTACCTTTTTATAATATTAGTATAAAAAAGAAGTTCATTAAGGCGTTGTGCACGTGACCTGATCGAAAATTTTCAACGTTCAACGCGAAGGTTATATGCTATTTTTCATCCCAAAATTCCCACGGGAACAGGCACAACGCGGGTAAAACCGCAAGGCGCTGCTAGTGAGAGATATAGGTCAAAATAATGGTTCTCTCATTTCTGGTCCTAGATGCAATTTAGGATTAAACCAAGAAAATCATCTGTAACTTAACCCTTTGCCCACATACTAAACCCCAGAAGCTATTGCAAGTCAACCCGCTAACTGCCCACGCGGGTACAACAGACCCCATTTGAATTTTATCACACAATCGTCATAAAACGACTATAATGTAACACATTGTCTCGCTCTTACTACTTCGTGGCAAGTACAAGCATTTAACGTTTGCAGAATCCTACTATCGTATTTATATTATGAACTGGAAGCGCTCGTGGTTTTACCTACGTTGTGCCGGTTCCCGTGGTAATTTCGGGAATTTTTATACACATAAACCTTCCTCTTGATTTACTCTTTCTATTTAAAAAACCGCGTCAAAATCCGTGCAGTAGTATTTGAGTTTATCGCGAACAGAAAGACAGACAGACAGACGCGGCCGGGGACTTTGTTTTAATACATATATGTAATGATAATAAAGCTGAAGAGTGTGTATGTTTGAACGCGCTAATCTCAGAAGCTGCCGATCCGATTTTAATAATTCTTTATGGAATTGATAGCTACATTTATATTTTTTTCCTTTAATGTTTTTTTTTTTTTTTTTTTAGGATTTCTTAGGTATCTTTTTTTAGGATAGTTACAAGTTTCTTTTAGTTTTTATATGCGAAAACATAATTAATGGTGTTTTTGATTTATTCTTTGTTTTTTCCTTAGTTTAAGTTACACTGTTTGTTTTCCGAATAAAATAAAATAAAATAAAAATAAATAAAATTTAATGGAAAGGTTATTAAGCTATTTTTCATCCCGAAAATCCCACTGCAACGGGCACAATGCGGGTAAAACCGCGGGGGTGCTGCTAGTATTTTATAAACTAGCAGTGCTTGCGGTTTTACCTGCGTTGTGCCGGTTCTCGGTTAAATTTCGGGGTGAAAAATATTCTATAACGTCTCCGTTGAATGTGGCTATCTGTTGCAAAAATAATTATTCAAATCGGATTGATAGTTTCTGAGATTAGCGCATTCTAGCAAACAAACTTCAGCTTCGGCTTTGTTATGCCGAAAATCTCTATATGAATTCCGGTCTTTATAACATACTAGCAGCGCCCCGCGGTTTTACCCGCGTTGTGCCCGTTCCCGTAGGAAATCCGGGATAAAATGTAGCCTATAGCCTTCCTCGATAAATAGACTATCTACAGTGAAAGAATTATTCAAATCGGTTCAGTAGTTTCTGAGATTAGCGCGTTTAAACAAACAAACAAACAAACAAACAAACAAACAAACAAACAAAACAAACTCTTCAGCTTTATAATATTAGTATAGATGAAGAAACACACACTAGTAAAAAGACATTTAGTCTCTAAGACACTTTTCAGTCTGACAGACTTTTATTTTCGTATGACAAATCCCTTTCGCGGATTGGTCATACGAAAAAAAAAGTGAAAGCGCTTTCTGTAGCGGGGGTTGGGTTCGATTCGAGTTCAACAAAAGATAATATTATTGTACGTGTCGAAAAATCGGAATATGTAGAATATTGTAACTCAGTTTCTAAATAAATCTATTAATGATTCCTTGAGTCAATAAAACCAAATACAATCATTCACATCTAATAAGAACAAAGTCCTCAATAGATATCCATTAAATCACACTCCATAACATACACCCTGAGATGCTGTAACTCATCTCCGAGAATCGAACTGCTATAATTTTCATCATGACACTATGATGTCAGACCAAATAAAAATGTAGGCTGCGCTGTTGATATTGAAGTGAAGCCGGTTGCACGTGCTATATAAAGTGAGGTGTAATTTGGTAATGAGAGCCATAAATAAAGTGTAACTTGGTTTTTGGAATAGGTTTAAAATTTTTGCGTTAGGGCGTATGTTGCAGAGGTGTAGTTTTAGAGTTAACTTGATTATGTAAGCTTGTAATTTGGTAATGCCAAAGGCAAAGGATGTACTCGTTAGTTTTCTTGCCGTACTAGTTTGACTTGAGAAGTGATCTCATTGTAATTGTTAAACAACGTACAGCTCAGACGCTATTTGGATGGGTGGATGGGAGGTCATGACAAATTGTCGGTCCCCAATGTTTCAATTTTAAGACCATGTCGGAGGCCTTTAGGCGGTCTAAAACTCCGACATTAGTATAACCACTAACCCACACAAACTTTCTTACTTTTTGCGCTTTGTCTTGACAATTTATTTAGTCCAAGGTTTTGATATACAGCGATACGTATAAATCAATTTTATACTACGTGCTTCACGCCTCCCAAACTATAACTTATTTCATCTATTTAGCCACGCGAAAACCGCACTTATTTCCAACAAAATAGAGTTATTTTCCTATATCTATTCAGTTGACTGCGTATCCGTACGTTTAAGTGGAAAGTTGTACAAAAATGGCACTTGTTTATTGTAGTATAGAGTTTATTATCGTGTTGTCTTTTTTGTGGTTTTTGCGCGAAACGATAAGGTTCTAATTTAAGTGATTCGGACAATGTCTCCCGAGGGACAGTTGATTAGATAACTATGAAATATGGGGCGGTTTAAAAGTTGTATTTATTTATGGGTTAAACTTACTTCGTATAGGTTAAGAGTCGTTGAAATTGAGCGAGTTTACAAGCAAGTGAGTTGGCGAGTTGTAAAAAGCTGCGCGTTCGTTGTAGACTACACCACGATAATACTATCATACAGTACTCCAACTCCATATAAACGGCCGAAACGCGAGTTATACCTACGCGCTTCGACCGTGGTACACTCCTGGTACGCAGGCAGTCGCGACTGTGCCGCAGTGACGTACGGGCGGTGTGTTGATTTTAAACATTTTTTGCACAACAACTACTACTACTACGTACCGCGCGGCTGTAGGTATCTAACTCAAGGTCACAGCCGAGTTGGAGTACTGTATGATAGTATTACCGTGACTACACTATGTCGCTTTCGAACAACGTGCACACAGAACGTGAACCTTAACTTTAAGGGCCTTTTTAATAAACGCGGTGTACCTAACTAAAACTCTGTTACACTGTGTTTTGTCTCTTTTGCTCTTCGCAAAATTGCGTATGTCAGAAAGTGACAAACCATTTGATAGCTAAACTGTTCTCTAAACGTGTTTATTAATATAGCCCTAATAGTTTACATTGCCATGTATTTGTAGGTTCAGTTTAATTTTGACAATTTTAATCAAGTTACTTTAGACCCAAACTAAATTCTTTATTTGTATTATGGAATCTAACTAACTGATATTACTACACAATATACAAACACATTTATTACCAGACGATAAGCGCATTTAATCTATACTAATATGATAAAGAGGTATTTGTAAGTTTGTGTGTTTGTTTCGAGCTAATCTCAGGAATTAAGAGTCCGATTTGAATAGTTCTTTTTGTAGGTAATTGATAGTGACATTCAATAAAAAGGTTATAGGCTATTATTCATCCCCAAATTGGTATACGAACGGACACAACGCGGGTAAAACCGCGGAGCGCTGCTAGTTCATCTATATAACAAGTATCTAACATTGACCGTAATATTTTTTGGGTTCCGTACCCAAAGGGTAAAAACGGGACACTATTACGGAGACTTCGCTGTCCGTCCGTCCGTCCGTCTGTCTCAAGAACGGTGATAGCTAGACAGTTGTAATTTTCACAGATGATGTATTTCTATTGCCGCTATAACAACAAATAAAATAAAACAAATATTTAAGGGGGGCTCCCATACAAAAAACGTGTTTTTTTGCCGTTTTTTAAAGTACGGAACCCTCCGCGCACGAGTCCGACTTGCACTTGGCCGGTTTTTATTTATATATATCTATGCCTATAGGAATGTTCTAAAATATAACAAAAGTAAAAAGCCTCCTTTGTCATTGAATAATTACACAGTTTCACTCTGAGTGAATGTTGAACTAATTAACCGTACATTTTTATTTTAAACATTAATCCACAGAGTTCCAACTTTTCGGGATCCTAGAAGCTTTAGCACATTCTCTCTTCAATTTCAATTATTAAGCATAATTTACTTAATTACGGCACTGAACTTTGTTCTGTGTGATTTCGGGAGCTTTTCAGCTTTCAGTTATGGCTGTAATAGATACTTTTATGTTAATTACTTTTTTTATAGCTTTTTTCTTTGTGAAAGTACTTTGTTCAATATACTTTGAAATCACTAGGTGTGTTTTAAATTTGGAATAACTAAAAAAGGCCTGTACAGATGTCAATTTAATAAGTTTTTCATGAAATAAAAGTCAAACCACAAGAGAAATATTTCATGATCTTCTTCAAAATTCGTATAGCTTAATCACCGGAGTTTGATACCAATTTTTTTTAAATACTGAATTACTCGTTCTGAATTCGTGTGAATGTATTTTTTTCTATTTTTCGGTTTTTTTTTCTGTTTCAGATAAAAGTTTCAGTTTTCATTAAAACTTAGTTTAAATTTTTTCACTAAACAAATTTATTTCGGTATTGCTTAGTAAAGGGTATCCAAAAAAATATATTAATCTCTTTTTAGTTTACCTTATAGAGCTAAGTAGGTATATGTCATGTAATATTATATGTAATAGCACAGGTACTCTAGAATGGAACACAGTCGCCCGCTGACTGCGCTGTGAGCGGGTTGTTATGGTATAAGTAAATAAACGTTAATTAATTATAACGGGTATTTAATTTATATACATAAGGTCCCCCACAACCTAAAGCCTCAGTGGTCATTGGTCAACCCTGAGTTTTTAGACCGCCTAAAGGCCTCCGACATGGTCTGACGATTGGAGCAACTGGGACCGACTGCTATATCTATCCTACTAATATTATAAATGCGAAAGTTTGTGAGGATGTATGGATGTATGTTTGTTGCTCTTTCACGCAAAAACTACTGAACGGATTACGATGAAACTTTACAGTAATATAGGTTATACATCAGAATAACATATGGGATACATTTTATCCCGAAATTCTTGCGGGAACGGGTACAATGCGGGTAACACCGCTGGGCGCAGCTAGTATATAATCTATATATATAAAAGAAAGTCGTGTTAGTTACACTATTTATAACTCGAGAACGGCTGAACCGATTTGGCTGAAAATTGGTGAGGAGGTAGCTTAGAACCAGGAGACGGATATAGGACTATTTATCCCGTATTTCCTACGGAAACGGGTGCGCTGTGGGTGAAACCGCGGGGCACAGCTAGTTTATATATATAAAAGAAAGTCGTGTTAGTTACACTATTTATAACTCGAGAACGGCTGAACCGATTTGGCTGAAAATTGGTGAGGAGGTAGTTTAGAACTAGGAGACGGATATAGGACACTACTTATCCCGTATTTCTTACGGGAACGAGTGCGCTGTGGGTGAAACCGCGGGGCACAGTTAGTTACAGATACTTGCAAAACCAACCCACAATACATTCGCAAAACATTTTAAAAGGACTACAACATATTGCCTTTTTCGAAGTTTCTGGAACTATTAAAACTTATTGTCAATACAATTCCGTTGAACAAATTGTCAGTTTCTATACACGAGTTTTGGCACCTTTTTCTTACAAATACGCGGGCGTTGAGTGCAAAGTTTGTGAAACTCTGCGATCGGTATTAGGGACTTTCTTTGTCCCTCATTTGTGTTGTACAAGTATTATTGGTGCTTTGAATACTGAGTGGGGTTTTATTTATAATAATCTATACTTCTTCTTCTTCATCGAGTGGATGGTCAACCTGACCAATCCTGGTGTCAGAGTTATTGAGCCGCCAAAGGCCTCTGACATGGCTCATGTAACGACTACTATCCGTAGAAAGTAACCGGGACCGATGGCTTAACGTGCCTTCGGAAGCACTAATAATAATATAATCTAAACTCATACTAGCTGTTTCGGTTTCACTCGCAGCTCATCGGTTCCTGTAGGAATTTCGGGATGTTTATTACTTAATATTATCCTATTTCTCTATTCTAAAATAGAATCATTAAAATCTATCGATTAACACGACTTTATTCTATATCAGATACAGCATTAAAAAATAAATCAAACCCTAAAGTGTGTAATATTAAAATAACCGCTTTGTGAAAACAACATTTTTATAAGTTTTGTCTGTCTGTCTGTATGTTAGTTCCGGCTAATCTTTGAAATGGCTGGACCGATTTTGATGGGACATTCACTGGCAGATAACTGATGTAACAAGGAGTAACTTAGGCTACTTTTATTTCCAAATTCCCCTCGGGAACGGGTACAACGCTGGTAACACCGCGGGGCGCGGCTAGTTCTAAATGAATTAAATCATAATAACTCCAACGAAACGTTACAGAGGTCAAAAACATTTGATCTATTTTACTATTCGATTGGTATGCGCGTACGCAGGTTGAATAAGCGAGAACGCCTGTGATTGGTCCGCGCAGACAGGTGCGGTATCGCCACCTAATGAATCTGTTTTATTGGTTGGTACAGGATGTTCGAATGTTCGAATTTTGAATTTAAACGTTTGTTTTCTTCTGTTCCAGATTAATCATCTTACTATCATGTCTTTTTAACTCATTCACTGCCGCACTTAACGACGTCCATTAAATCGCCACTTAAGTAATTGACGTAATTTTTAATAAAAAAAACACGTGAAACTTATTATTAAATTATCATATATCTGTACTAAGGAAGCATTTGACGTCTAAAAAAATAGGAAAATTGCATTTTTTATTCAATTTAACACCAAATTGAAATAAACGTTATTTCAAAAATAATTTTTATGTAAGCACTGAAATTTAACAAATTAAGCACTGGTGTGTGACCAGTTTACTTTGATAGAGCCGGAAATGACTTTGACTCGACTGCACTAGAAAAAAGAGGGGTTTTGAAAAGTATTATGTTAATAAAAACAATATATGTATAGGTATGTACAGTTTTTGATGGATTCGTTTATTTCGAAATAAAAAAAATAAAAAAAACAAGTCACTTGGCAACCACACAACAATCAAGTCTTGTAAAGTTTATAACAATCGATCTTCTGTGACCACGGTTCCTGTAAAGGAACCGAAACGTCAGATAAAAATGTAAAATAATACCGAAGTGTATCCGTAAACGTAGTTTCAATTCAAAATTTTAACAGCATCCGTGGTCTAGTGGTTTGAGCGCTCGGCTCACGATCCGGAGGTTCCGGGTTCGATCCCGGTGGGGATATCTCACAAAAAATCACTTTGTGAGACTGTCCTCAGTTTGGTTAGGGCATTGCAGGCTGAATCACCTGATTGCTCGAGAAGTAAGATGATTCCGTGCTTCGGAGGGCACGTTAAGCCGTCGGTCCCGGTTACTTTCTACGGATAGTAGTCGTTACTTGAGCCATGTCAGAGGCCTTTGGCGGCTCGATAACTCTGACACCAGGATTGGTCGGGTTGACCATCCACTCGATAAGAAGAAGAATTCAAAATGAGTAGTGTTTAAATTAATAACATTACACTTTGTGAACATACTGTATAATTATAAAATCACTGCTTGCAATCGAGTTTTGTATTAATACAAAATGTTTGTATGTGTCTTCAATAATAATATTATGATTCTGTACTTACTCGATATGAGATGCATTCATACTAAGAAAATAGTAAAGCTTGATCAAATAATTATTTTATAAGCGTTCGTGGATATTGCGGTTTTAGAAGCTGCTAGCTTCGAACGCTGGCGAGTTGTAAAGCAAGCGAGGGTCACACATGTCTATTTGTCTCGCTGCGATCTATTGAATTGCTGGCTAGTAGATAGTAAACTATCTCAATTGACGACGCTTTAGCGAGTCCATGGTATGACTTTGACTTTTGCCTGCTTCTATAAAAAAGTTTATACCTATCTAAATTATCTAGAACTATTTGACCTAGCAAAATTGGTAACGCCAATAAAGGTATTTCTCTCCTAAGCTTCCTAGGACTTCTACATTTCAAAACCAAAATAATCTAAATCGGTTCAGCCATTTTCGAGTTATACCTAGAGAAACGAACATCAATTAGTTTTTAATAATATAATATAGATAAGATTATTATAAAGTACAATATTTATGACGTATTATTATTCAAAAAGCTATACATTGTATTATGAGACCTCACAAGAACCAAAATTGGAACTGAACTAACATTTTTACGTCCAAACCTAAAATGAAATTTCGAATTTTGACATTTTTATTTAAAAGTAAATTGAAAATAATCAATTTTGAGTAAGGTAAAGACGGTTCATTTATTTTGGACCACCAACGTTCGTCTGTTTAATATCCGGCCTTTTTTGATGACAGAAAATTTATTGTTTTTTGACGTTTATTCTTTAAACATTTTTAATGATCTAAGCTCATTGCCCAGCAGTGGGACAATATAGGTTAAAAAAAAAAAAAACTCATTGCAGTGCCCCGCGGTTTTACCCGCGTTGTACCCGTTCCTATTTTATTTTCTGAAATAAAGTAGCCTTAGTGACTCCTTTGTTACTCAGTTATCTGTCAGTGAAAGTCCCGTCAAAATCGGTCCAGCCAGACAAAACTTTAAAAATATGTTGTTTTGCTATTATGTGTCGTGTGTGTATATTACATATATATGCACTTAGTAAAAAACCGGTTATTTAAAAATTACAAACAGACACTTCAATTTTATTTATTTGTATAGATTTGAACCATTTTTAATGATCTAAGGTCATTGCACATCATTACATCCCTTCTTCTTCATCGAGTGGATGGTCACCCTGACCAATCCTGGTGTCAGAGTTATTGAGCCACCAAAGGCCTCTGACATGGCTCATGTAACGCCTCCTATCTGTAGAAAGTAACCGAGACCGAGGGCTTAACGTGCCCTCCGAAGCACGGAATCATCTTACTTTTCGGGCAATCAGGTGATTCAGCCTGCAATGCCCTAACCAAAGTGAGGAAGATTACATCCCGATTTTTTTACGGAAACGTGTACAACGCGGGTAAAACCGCGGAGCACCGCTAGTATAAATGAACACGTTAAAGTATCCTACCTCTTTTGGCGATTGTTGCGCAACAATTGCTCGTAAAGAGTACCTTAAACAGTAACATAAACATAATTAACCATATCGAATATCCAACTCACTTAAAATATTATAGTACAGTACTTGACAATTCTGTATGTTGAAATTACAAAATAGAAATAATGTATATTTTTTAAAGCATATATTTTTTTATGATCGAAAGTGATGAAAATCTTAAAACAAAGGATCTTATTACTAATCTATATAATATTAAAAAGAGATAAAGTTTATAACTGTTTGTTTGTTTGTAAGAGCTAATCTCAAGAACTTTCAGTCCGATTTGTTGTAATGGATAGTTTCGCTCATTGGGAAGGTTATAGGCTATTTTTTTTATCAGGAAATTCCCACTGGATCGGCGCTGCTTTACAGACTTTGAGGTCCCTGGTTCAATTCCTAGGTCCTGTGTGAGTGAGTCCTGAGTGAAAACATGTTTCCCACTTTTCAAACATGGCTCGGGTTTGAGATCACCAACCCTCATTAGGCAAGCGTGTTGATAATGCATTCTCGCTGTAGCTTTCATTTGGTAGTGCTCGTCACGTAGTTTGACTGCGCAATAGTTCATCGCATTGTTAAGCAACGTGCAGCTCGACCCCTACTTGGATGGGTGGCCCATAATGGCATTTCTATCTGAGCGCTATCTTGCTTCGGAGGGCACGTTTATCGGTCCCGGTTGTTTTTATCGTCAGACCATGTCGCAGGCCTTTAGGCGGTCTTAAATCTCCAACACCAGGGTTGGCCACTAACTCCTCGAATTTGCCTACAGTATCTTTTGAGGCCTACATCTGCCACTTAAATCGCCTCCAACTGTATCAGTAATTCAATACTAATGAATCAAAATAGATAAATTTTAATTAACTTATCTCTAGATGCATTTCAAAGTGTTGTGACGGCGCCGCTGTATATATTAATGGTATATTTAATTACAGTATTTCCTTCGATTCGAATTTTAAGAGAAAGTTTTAAAGTTCATGTATTTTTAATTCTTATCGCTCTTTAATCTATGGACATAGAGAGGAAGTGAGGTAGCTGATTATTCTATAATTACTATTGGCGTTTGTCGGTTGCATCTACAGAGTACTATTGAATCGATATTGGATCTATTTGGTGTTAACACTGGTGCTTAAAAACGACACTAGTGCACGAAAAAATACGATTTTTTTAACTAACTTCTGCACTCAGATGGCCATTAATTCGACAATTAACTAATTGACGTATTTTTTTAAACATTACGGGCCTTATTAATAAACCAACAGCCTCCGTGGTCTTGTGGTTTGAGCGCTCGGCTCACGACCCGGAGGTTCCGGGTTCGATTCCCGGTGGGGATATCTCACAAAAATCACTTTGTGAGACTGTCCTCAGTTTGGTTAGGGCATTGCAGGCTGTATCACCTGATTGCCCGAAAAGTAAGATGATTCCGTGCTTCGGAGGGCACGTTAAGCCGTCGGTCCCGGTTACTTTCTACGGATAGTAGTCGTTACATGAGCCATGTCAGAGGCCTTTGGCGGCTCAATAACTCTGACACCAGGATTGGTCAGGTTGACCATCAACTCGATGAAGAAGAAGACTTATTAATAAGAAGCATTAGACGTCTCTGAGTGCGGGCGTTAGTGTTTACAATATTGCGCAGTAAAGCACTTCCCTCTTATAATCTATATATATAAAATTCAAAGTCCTGACTGACTGACTGACTGATAATCAACGCACAGCCTCAACCGCTTCACCTAGAAACATGAAATTTGGCAGGAAGGTTCTTCAAGTGACGTAGGTGCACACTATGAAAGGATTTCTAAGGGATAAAATAGGGGTCCAAAAGTTTGTTTGTGGAACTGGCTCAACGCGGGCAAAGTCGCGGGGCGCTGCTAGTTATACATATTTTGCTGAAATAATCTTTCAACCCATCTCAAAGCTTCCATCATGACCTAATTTTAAAAACGAAATCTATTTAAAAACCAAAAATTCCTAAAAAAAAGCTCCAATCTTATTAACCGTCTATTTTAGCCATTATCAAGATTACTTCCCAAAATCGGTGGCAAACCGAATGTCATTTTTCTTTCGAATCCCAAAGCGAGCCATTTCACATCATTCACCGCCCATACCATCAGGATTTCATTCTCATTGCCTACATACTGCCTATTTAACCTACCTATCATGATAAGGCAGTGTCTTGAATTCCCCTTCGAGCGAAAAGCGGAAAAAAGGAAAAAATTGCTGATTTCAACGTCAAATGAAGGCATCAAATTAGCTGAAACATTCAGAGTTTTATTAAAAGGAAGGTTTTTGCTTTGATAAATGTAAAGACGGAAAGAAGTACTGATAGGTATTTTGTATTATTGTAAGAGATTAAAAGTAATATGATAATTAAAATCTCATAAAAACTATTGATATTCTACGCATTAGCTATTGGCTGAAGGTAAGAAAAAGTAACAAACCTCTTTGCAAACTTTTTTATAGATATTATGTGTTAAGGTCTCTCTACCAGAGTTCTATGGAACATATTTTGATATAAGACATAAGGTATTGAGTAATTAAAATAAGTTCGTGTAAAGTGGCCAAATACTGGTGTCGGATTTTAGACCACCTAAAAGGCCTCCGACATTCTGTAATGATTAGTTAGCTCAGACGATTTCTTTAAACAAAAACTTGAAAGCCTTAGACATGGCTTTCGTGGCCTTCCTTTTAGTTTCGACACTTATTTTTGAACTATTGGACGTACTGCCATGTGGGCAGCTTGTAATCTATTGAGATCAAAGCGTAAACGCGTTACCAATATGTAGGTGCTACTTTTCAGGCCATATCTTGCAATTATTTAGAACTAGCAGCGCCTACGGCTCTACTCGCGCTGTGCCCGTTCCCGTGGTAATTTCGGGATGGAAAATAGCCTATTACCTTCCCGTTCAATGTTGCTATTTATTACAAAAAGAATTATTCAAATCGGATTGGTAGTTTCTGAGATTAGTGCGTTCAAACATACAAACAAAAATCTTCACCTTATATTAGTGTAGATTTCAGTATTTATTTACTTTACTTTTCTGTGTACAACTGTCCACAAAGTACACATCCTTACCTCTTTACCCATACATTGTTTTGTGTACAGCTTTTGACAGTTTTTCTATACCCACTCAGGTTTTTTGCATAATGTTAAACCTTTAGGATTGTTTAGGCGTTCATATGGAGCCTTAAGGGCCATGAATTTATATGCGTAGAGACCAAACCTTTTCAGGGGCTCCATTTTACGAAAAAGAAGAAGCATCATCGCTTATGATGTTGTTTTGATGAGTATTGGCTTGCATAGTGGGCATAAAGAGGTAAGGAAGTTTTGACAGTGAGAGCGTTTACTGTGTCGGGTTTGTGGGTTCAATTCAACGGAGTCAACAATAAGTGAAGACATAGTTGTTGGTACCGACGTCTGGGTGTCAATTATATTCAATTATATATTCTTACTAGCAGCGTCTCGCTGTTTTACCCGCGTTGTGGCCGTGCCCGTGGGAATTTCAGGATAAAAAACCTTTCAGTTGAATGTGAAATCCAATACAAAAAGATTTTGTCGATTAGCGCGTTCAAACAAACAAGAAAATCAATCTCTTCTGCTTTATAAATTCAATTCAATTCAATTGCCCAGCAGTGGGACATTACAGGCCATTACTACTATAGATGACACTATTATAGTAACATCAACTTTGTACAATTTACCCCCTTTTTCCCTCCACAATCGGTCTAAAGATAATCAACCACAACAGCGGTATACGTTTCGTCTTTTATCTCACTTGTGAGTGAACCGTAAACTTCCTTTATGTTCAAAATACGTATACCTATAAAAGAACTACGTGATATGTCTAGCAAACGCCTCTGCAGTCACTTTTTAAATATAATATTCGCTAAAACCATATTTTTGTGGATAACATTCTTATTTGAGTGAATACAAAGTTATGGGTTGTGCTTATTGCGTTTTTGGAGTTGAGTTTTTTATTGTTGGTTATAGTGAGCGAGTTTGGAAGCTGCGAGTGGGCGAGTTCCATAAGTCTTCTTCTTCATCGAGTGGATGGTCAACCTGACCAATCCTGGTGTCAGAGTTTTTGAGCCTCCAAAGGCCTCTGACATGGCTCATGTAATGACTACTATCCGTAGAAAGTAACCGGGAACGACGGCTTAACGTGCCCTCCGAAGCACGAAATCATCTTACTTTTCGGGCAATCAGGTGATTCAGCCTGCAATACCCTAACCAAACTGAGGACAGTCTCACAAAGAGATTTTTGTGAAACATTGTCCCCACCGGGAATCGAATGCCGATCGATCAAACGCCGGGCGCTCAAACCAGAAGACCACGGAGGCTAAATAAGAAACAATCAGAACTGAAAATGAAGCGTCCCTTACAACTAAGACACCCAATTTCGATATACATTTAAGTAACGTATTAGCCTGTAATGTCCCACTGCTGGGTAAAGGCCTCTCATCTCACTGAAGATATCAGTACAGTGAGGAGGATGTCGTAATCACCACGCTTGCCTAATGTGGGTTGATGATCTTCACTCGAGCCATGTTTGAAAAGTAGGAAACATGTATTCGCTTGGGAGTTCCATAAATCGCGAGTAATTTTTCTACTTAACTACTATCTTTCAAATTTTGTTTTAGAATTCGCTGTCCCATAGCTTGTAAACTCGCACGATTATCGACGTCTACAGTCGTGTTGCTATTGAAGTGGAACGGAATTGATAGTTCACCGATAATGTCGTTTCTATCTGAGCGCTACCGTGCTTTGGAACGTTAAGCAGTCGGTCCCAGTTGTTTCAATCGTTAGACCATGTCGGAGGCCTTTAAGCGGTCTGAAAGCTCAGGATTGACCACTAACCTACTCAAAATGAATGAAAGATTCATCACTACATAGTATAAAATAAAGTCGTCTCTGTTTCGTGTCTGTTTGTATGCTTAAATCTTTAAAATTACGCAACGGATTTTGATGCGGTTTTTTGTAATAGGTAGAGTGATTCAAGAGTAAGGTTTTGGTAGAGTGATTCAAGAGGAAGGTAGAGTGATCCAAGAGGAAAATTCCCGAAATTCCCACGGGAACGGGCACAACGCGGGTAAAACCGCGGGGCGCTGCTAGTAAATTATATACTGTTTTTATTTTTTAATAGCGATTTCTAATTTGATGTTTTTAATATATAAGTTATTCAATTGATGTGGGTTTAATTGAAATAAATAAATAAAAGCAAGAATTGTGATGCCATTCCTTGAAAGAAACAAATTCCCTTTCGGAACAATTCAAAATCTCCTTAAAACGAAAACAATACATTCTACCTGTCAAGCAGTAAAACAAAAAGAGTTAGCACTCAATAAAAAAGTACTTTTCTAGCCATGAAAGGGTCTACAAAACTTTTCTGTACACAAAATTTCCAAAACAAGTGAACCTTTTAATCACCTCTAGAGGAAAGTAATAAAAAAACCCTAGTATAATGAAACGTCTTTATCTTCACGATAAAACAGGACAGTATGAAGACAAAAACTTAATGAAAAGGGCTTTAACAGGATCGAAAATGTCAGACGGAACGTTAATTTTATGAAGGAAGCTATTTTTAGACGGAAAATTATTTTCGTCTTTATAAATAGAGGCTTAAGAAGGTTGTCGAGGTTTTGTTTCGGATATCGTAATTTTGAAAACAATTATGGCATCTTTTTATTACACTGTCTTACGCACTGATTAACTTGTATCTTAGAAGAATTAAAGTATCCCAATGCTGGGCAAAGGCCTTTCTTCTCACCGAAGATCTGCACGGTGAGGAGGATGTAATCACCACGCTTGCCTAATGCGGGTTGGTGATCTCAAACCTGAGCTATGTTTGAAAAGTAAGAAACTTTTCGCTCGACCTGGGAATAGAACCCGGACGATCTTGGCAGGCGAATATCACTAGAGCACCGCGACGTTTTTCAGCTAGTATATTCATACAAAGTAATTGTGTAAAATATAAATGGCGCTAGTGTGAAAATTGTAGATCGCCCTTACGTAATTTTTCAAGATTCAGTAGTACATTTTGCTGCCCATTATTTTTTTGGAACCAGAAACAACACTGCTTCCTCTTAAAAAAAATTTACTGAACAAACTTTTGAAACATTTTTCACATTGAAAGATTTTTTTTATGATTTGTCTGTTCATTGATCTTATTCTACGCAAGACCGACTAAGTTATTTGAATCCGTTGCTTTATAGACTTTGTCAGCTGGTCTTGCACTTTGTCAGTCAGTTTCCGACAACTTAGTCTCTTAATTTGAAAGAATATTAATATTATACGAATTAATTAGTTTAATTGAGAGGTTTGTTAGTTCAACTTAGTTACTTAGTGGGCTAAGCTTTAAACTTTATCAATGGAACGTGAGCATATAAAAGTAAAGTAAAATGTTAGATCGTAGTGTCCCACTGCTGGCCAAAGGCCTCTCATCTCACTGAAGATATCAGTACAGTGAGGAGGATATACTCGTATCTATAATATTATAAAGAGGCAAAGTTTCTCACTTTGTTCGTTTTTTTGTAAGAGCTTATCTGGGAAAATATTAATCCTATTTGTATAATTCTTTTTGTAATGGATAGCCACATTTAACGGAAAGGTTATAGGCTATTTTTAATCCCAAATTGCCAAGGGAAGGGGGCTAGATGCGGACATAACCGCGGGGCGCTGCTAATATAATACTCTAAGCTGAAGAGATTGAGATAAAAATTAATTTCAAACGTGTCTCATAAATGTGGCTATCCTATACAAAAAGAATTATTAAAATCAGACTAGTACTTCCTTAGATTAACGCGTTCAAACAAACAGAAAAGCAAAAATCAGCTTCAGCTTTTCATTAGTATAGACTATGGATAAGTCCCAAAATGACCAGCGTGAATTTTGGCACTAAAAAAACACTTATTCAAGTGACTTCATAAATTTCAGAACAAGAAAATCGGGCATAATTCATGAACAAGCAGTGCCCGAATCTAATGGCACTTGTATTCCATCTTTATGCTCCAAAACAGAGTCAAGAATTTTCTTGAATATTTCTCAACATTTTTTATGCTAATGCTCAGTATTATCGGCTTATATCTTCGCATTTTTTTTATTTATCAAATCTCAGAACGGGCCGTAATGTGTCAAGTGTTTACTTGTTACTTGAAATATGGAATTAGTGAATTTCAGCGTCGGAAAGTTGGGAATTTTATTAAAATATTGTAATTAATTCTGCATTGATGATTAGGGGGGTGTTTTACTGTGACAGCTATGCTATTGACAGTTCTCTTGAGTATTTTTAACCGACTTCAAAATAAAAGGCAGTTCATAAAAGCTTTCAAAAATATTAACGTGGTTATCTCTGACACGATCAAATCGATTTGAATATTTATTCTTCATTCAACGAAAAGGTAAGCTGTTTTTCATCCCGAAATTGCCACGGGTAAAACCGCCGGGCGATGCTTGCTACGAAATAACAGGCATTAAAAATAATATGTATTTTTTCAGGGTTCTATACCCAAAGGGTACAAACGGGCCCCTATTACTGAGACTACTCTGTCCGTCCGTCCGTCCGTCACCAGGCTGTATCTCAGAACGGTGATAGCTAGACAGTTGAAATTTTCACAGATGATGTATTTATATTGCCGCTATAACAACAAATAAAACAAATATTCACACCCCACATGAACATATAACAAATGTGATTTTTTCCGTTTTTGCTCGATACTAATAATGGCGACGCTTAAACTATTCATATTCAGAATATTTAGTTTTGTGTTCTCTTTAATCACTACATAGTATAAAATAAACTCGTCTCTTTTTCGTGTCTGTCACACTGTTTGTCTGTCTGTATGCTTAAATCTTTAAAATTACGCAACGGATTTTGATGCGGTTTTTTGTAATAGGTAGAGTGATTCAAGAGGAAGGTTTTTATTTAAAAAAAATCCCGAAATTCCCACGGGAACGAGCACAACGCGGGTAAAACCGCGGGGCGCTTCTTTATAATTAATTAAAATAAAATAAATAATTAAGGGGGGCTCCCATACAATAAACGTTATTTTTTGCCGTTTTTTAAAGTAGAAACCCTCAGTGCGCAAAACTCGCACTTGACCGGTTTTTTACTATTAATTAATTATTTAAGAAATTGATTCGTTGTCAATTTAATTTGTATTTGATAGTCCAACTAACCGGAATTATAAATATAAATCTAATCTTAAAAATAACATAAACCCAATCCATTGCGAACAAAACGTTTTCATCTCAGTAAATTCAATTTTCTCTTCCACGTATCTTAGATGCGTTAGAAATATTCTTGAAAATGTCAAATCGAATGGAAAAACGTAACCGGATTAGAAAGGGTCGAAAAGATAAGGTTTTTACAGCGGTCACTTTTGAGGATACATTTTAACAGGTTTTTAAGGGGTCCGTTGTGCTTCCTTTGTTGGATTTATTTTTAGGGGTTGTTTTGTGTTTGATTTGTTTTAGGAACATTGCTTGAGATGTTTCTTGGTATAGGTAAATTGTAGTCTAAGACTAGGCCTGGAACTGCGTTAAGCGGGCGCCCGGACGTGCAACCGTCGCGGGTTAACGCGCGTGGACACGCGCTCCCGGCACCCGGACCCCTAACGGGGCACGCTTCCGTGCGACGGACGCCCGCGCGGGTCCCCGCGACGTAGCACATGTATAAAACCGCGCGGGTACCCGCTTACCGCAGTTTCAGGCCTAAGTAAGTGTAGGTTAGTGACCAAACCTGGTTTCGGAGATTTTAGACCGCTTGAAGGCCTCCGACATGGTCTAACAATTGATGGAGATATTTAACTACAGAAAGTATGGCGATTAACTCATCCACGTATTTAAAAGCAAAATTTTCAAAAAAATACCGAAACGAACTTCAATCTGACTCATTCATTTCGAGTAGCTCAGTCAACAGCCTCCGTGGTCTAGTGGTTTGAGCGCTCGGCTCACGATTCGGAGGTTCCGGGTCCGATTCTTGGTGGGGACAATGTCTCACAAAAATACATTTGTGAGACTGCCCTCAGTTTGGTTAGGGCATTGCAGGCTGAATCACCTGATTGCCCGAAAAGTAAGATGATTCTGTGCTTCGGAGGGCACGTTAAGCCGTCGGTCCCGGTTACTTTCTACGGATAGTAGTCGTTACATGAGCCATGTCAGAGACCTTTGGCGGCTCAATAACTCTGACACCAGGATTGGTCAGGTTGACCATCCACTCGATGAAGAAGAAGATTTCGAGTAGGTTAGTGGCCAACCCTGATGTCGAAGCTTTTAGACCGCCTAAAGGCCTCCGACATGGTCTAACAATGAAACAAACGGGATCGACTGCTTTACATGCCCTCCGAAGCACGGCAGCGCTCAGATAGAAATGCCACTATCGGCCACCCATCCAAGTAGGTGTCGAGCTGCACGTTGCTTAACAATCACAATTAACGGACATCGCTTGGTAAAACTACGGCTAAAGCGCTTCATTTGACTAATTAAGTTAAAAGCTTGAACCGAGCCGAGCTTTACCGAACAGAAATAAAGTTGGTATATAAAGTTTGAATCGAGCTTTCATATGGTATCGGTAACTTACAAGTTGAATTGGTTTACTTAACAATCACTTAGACTAACTTAAGTGACTCGGAATACTTGTATAATTGTCGGGCTCATTTTGAATCGACTGAAAATTACACTCGCTTGTTACAGAAAAGATTTGTTTTTTATTTTTAACCGACTTCTCAAAAAAGAGGAGGTTGTTTGTTGGATTTTGTTTTGTTTTCGATGAGATTTTGAACGAGATGAGATTGTAATAGCCAACCAACAATCCGATTTGAATAATTCTTTTTGTAATTTATAGCCACATTTAATGGAAAGGTTATAGGTTACTTTTAATCCCAACATTCCCAAAAGAACGGGTACAACGCGGGTGAAACCGCGGGGCGCTACTAGTTGTATATAAAATGATTTTTCGAAAGTAAAAAAATGCCAGTACAAACTCCACCGTCACCTCAACCATAATTAAAATCAAGTAAAACCCAAAACTTCGCGCCAAAAAACTCCCAATACAGGTGACAAGCAAAGCAGTTTTGTTCGAAAACCAACCAGTTTCAATAGACCTTTATTTTGTTTGTATTTCTGTAGGTTTCGGTTTAAATTGAGGATTTTGCGAGGTTCTAGTTGGAGTGGTCGATTTGAAAACCGATCGGATTCCTTCAAAGGCTATATACGTAGTTATTTGCAATCGATACTTTACTGTAAGTATTTGGAAACTTTAATTGTTTTGGTATTTAGAGAGATTTCGGTTTTGTGTTATCGTTCGTTTTGTGAGATAAGTCATTGTTGCTTATTAAATAATTTTGCTTTACTTTCAGTTCATTTTATTTGTTAAGCAACGTGCAGCTCGGCTCTTTGGATGGGTGGCCGATGATGGTATTACTATCCGAGCGCTACCCCCCGGTAGCGCTCGGATAGTAATACCATTAAGCAGTTTAAGCAGTCGGTCCAAGTTCAATCGTTTGACCATGTCGGAGGCCTTTAGGCGGTCTAAAAACTCCGTCACTAGGGTGGACCAATAACCTACGAATGAATGACTTTTCATGTTTTCATGTACACTAAGGGGGGATTTCACCGTTTATAAGTAAACGCGTTTATAAGTAAACGCGTTTATAAGTAAACGCGTTTATATATCGAGTATAATCTCGTTTAAAGTCAAACCGATTTCACCGGCTTTTTGGAGTTAAATTTTGATCGTGTTTACGTAAACGAACATTTACCACAGATTTACATAAAATCATAGACAATAACCACAGAGTGCAACACTCCCGCCATTAGGATATGACAGTTTATTATATTATTCATTCCGTTTCTCCTCGTCGAGTCGTCGAGTTTCGTGAGTGTGCTTGTGGTATTTTCGAGTGATTTTCCTGTAATTTTACAACTATTGCGTGTTTCCTGGACTCCGAATTCACAACAGACTGTTTTACTTGGCTTTGCATACTGGACTCGATTTCGTGCGCGATCTATTTACCTTGGCATTGTTTACTGGACTTTTGGTACCCTTGCGGCATATAACTATGTCGAAAAGGAAGGGCGAAGTTATGCCGAACATTGGCGCGAAAAGAAAAAGAGACCCAACTTTTGGCGCCAGCGAAAAATTGACGCTTATTTCCCTGGTGGAAAAACATTTCGACGTTGTGGAGTCCAAAAGAACGGATGCTGTCAGCATGCGTCAGAAGGCAGAGGAGTGGCGAAAACTTGCTGAAACATTCAACGCCACATCCAGCATCCATCCACGAGAGCCGATTGTACTAAAGAATTGTTGGGAAAATTTGAAAAAAAAAGCAAAGCAGGAGTTAACCCGACAAAATCAAAGTTTTATAGCTACAGGTTAGTCCAGATTATATATTGTATGTATTTTTGTTAATACTCTCCATATTGCATGTATGAAATATTTGAAATGATCAATATTTACTTTTATACTTAGGAGGAGGACCACCAAAAAAGCCCAATGAAGACCCTGCTATTGATCGTGTGATCGACCTAATTCAAACCAGGGTATCAGGGTTCACCAACATTTATGACTCCGATGGTACAAATATTGGTGAGTTTTATGTAAATACATAGATTACAGAACTAGGCTCTCCTACAGCTTAGATTTAAATAACCTGTTATTACTTCAATTCAATTCACTTTAAACACATCAACAGCATTACAGATTTAATTATATTTTCCAAAAGTGTGTTGTGTTTGTATAGTAGGTACAATGATTAAAAACATGCGATTTAAAGTTGTTCTTTCAGCCTCCAGTAACACTGATGAAGCAATGGCTGGGACTTCTCAGTCAGTGATAGTGATGAGTGGTATGTATTATTCTTACAGCTTGAGATATAAATCTCCTGCATGTATTTGTTCTATAAAAGAGTCTGAATTAAAAATTTCACTAAAAATCACTTGTTTACTTGCATTTGTGGCATTTATCTGAACTAGCTTGAATTTAAAATTTAATTTGGCAAGCATATTAATATTTTTGGTTTTTCAGATGCAGTCATTGAAAACCTGCAAGCTACAGAACTTGTGACCACTGTGACTACTGTAAGTACCTACCTAAACTTGGTGAGAGAATTAATTTTTATTTATATAGATTTTATAAAGTTGTGCTATAAATATATAGTGGTTTGCTTTGTGCCCCAGGTCGGGTTAAAGTCCAGATCTAACTTAAACCATCCAGGAACACTCAACAGCCCTTACGGAACAGTTCACAAAGTACAGTTAGAAATAAAAATAATTGTAAAATTTTGATTAAGATTTCTATTTGCAGGACTGGGCCGAATACACTCCCACAATGCTGAGGAATACAATAAATTCCAACTTAAGAGCCCTGAGCCCAAGGCAGGTGGAATTCGAGGATGCAGTGCAAGAGGAGCAACAGCCAGCGTCTGCAACTCCTCTCCCTAGTTCAGACTACCCAGTCCCAACACCCCAGTAAGAAAGTATTTTTAATGGAATTATCTACTAGCTTTGCCCCACCTTTTCATCTACATGAAAATGATGATAAGAAGTAGTCTGTGTGTTGTACTCAACATATGACAGAAACAAATATCCATCTGTCCTCACAAACATTTGCATCGCGATTTGATTCACATTCATAAGAACAGCAATTTTAAATCACCTTGCAGAGTCCAACACCGTGCTCCATCAACAAGTCGCAGGAGGCCAACGCTGAGGCGCGATGAGAATTTATCGGCTCATAGGATCGCGACCTTATCTTTGGCCAACACCCAGGCTACAGAGGAGCATGAAGTAAAAATGAGAATTTTAAGACTCCAGGAGGAGAAGGAAAAAGAAATTTTGGAACAGGAGCGCCTAAAAACCAGGCAGGAAGAAATAAAATTAAAAATTTTAGATTTAGAACTTTCTAAGAAATAAAAGAGTTTGTATACATAAAAGCATTTATTTCATTTTAAGTATTTCCTTAATTATAAAAAAAAAAATGAGGTCATTAATTTATAGTCCATTTATTGATAACATTGAATTTATCAAGTTGATTGATGTGATAATATATAATTATCATTTAATAAGTACTCTATATTCCATGTTAATAGACTTCATCTTGATAATCTGAAAAAATAATATTGATCAGCTTTTTAACTATAAAAGTTACTGAAGTGTTTGGTGAATCAATCTGAGATAGTCATTATTATAATCTGACGTATGGCCATGTCTGACTATCCCAATAAAATATGATTTCCTCATAGCACTGAACTAACTGACTGATAGTATTACAACTACTTAAAATGATTTTACAAAAGCATTTATTTATAGAGTTTTTATAATATCCCATTTAGGCACAATAGGATAAAATGTGGGGGC
Source organism: Cyclophora albipunctata (assembly GCA_963082685.1). NCBI lineage: Eukaryota > Metazoa > Arthropoda > Insecta > Lepidoptera > Geometridae > Cyclophora > Cyclophora albipunctata. Next base: position 2,286,997 of record OY720139.1, on the reverse strand, counting down.
TGGAATCTAGGAGGGTGTAAGTATAATCAATCAGGGAGGTAGGTAGTTTGAGTAAACTTACCTAGCAAAATAGTTGGTCACTATCTCACTGCGCCTTCTGTAATTCGGGTTTATTCTTTGTGCTCGTTGTATATTTCCATTATTAATATTACCCAAGGCTAATAGAGCATCCCATGAAGCTGAATTTATTATTTGGTTATCATTAGGAGGCATACTTTCCCCACTTCTTCTTGCAATATTGTGCAAGATTGCTGTGGCGATGATTATTGTAAAAGAATGCTCTACTGTAACTCCTAAACCAACAGCCATTGCTGGGAATCTTTTTTTCCAGACACCAAACAATCTTTCTATACAATTCCTTGTTCTTATTTGAGATTCATTATATAAGTTTTCAGGATCATTATTGCATTGTTCCAAAGGAGTCATCATGTACCTATTACATGCATACCCTGCATCGCCTACAAGCACTGCATTTCCATATTGGCCCTGTTCAAACATGGCTCTTCTATAACAATTGTTGAAAATGTATGAGTCATGTGTACTTCCTGGCCATCGAGCAACTATGTCAGTGAATTCCAATTTGGCATTGCAGATTGCCTGAATGTTGAGTGAAAAATAGTGTTTTCTGTTACGAAAGATCTCTGGGCTTTCCCCGCCTGTAATAGAAGTATAGTAAGTACTACATGTTACCAAAATGTTATTGGGGTTTGACATAATAATACATATTAATCTACCAACAAATAGGTAAATAATCTTAAACTAACCAGGTGATTTGATGAACTTCACATGAGTGCAGTCTATTGCACCTATAACATAAGGAAATCGAGCTCTCTTATAAAATTCAACTTGTGTCTGTTGGATCTCGTATGGTAACTCAGGAAAGTAAATGTGCTGCGGTCGAAGTGAAGCAATGGCAGCACTGACTCTGTGCACAATTCTATGTGCTGTAGAAGTACTAAATCCACATAAATCGGCAGCAGTCATTTGATAACACCCAGTTGCGTAGAAACGCAGAGCACAAAGCAACTGATTAATAGGAGACACGCTATTGTTTCTGAAATCAATGTGAACATCGAATTAACTAGTAATACCATTAATAACCTTACTTACGTAAGTATCTGATACAGAACGCATTGTTACATGAGTAAACATATGTGTTGATGCTTACATGTTTGAAGGAAACTCGATTTTATCTTCAATAGACTCCAATACCGACAGAACAGTTGGTTTTGTGAGACGAAATCTTGTAACGAAGTCTTTGTCATCAAGAGTATCAAAACATTCTTCTCTGACACGAATCCACCTTGGACGACGAACAAATAGGTCCTCATCATCACTACTATCTTCGAAGGCTAGTGCTAATGCTCTTTCCATTGTTGATGTGCGCAAAATTATTGTCAGTATTCTCCAAAACGTATACAAAAGAAATGCAACGACATTGACAGTTCTTAAACACGTTTAGAGACGTTAAACCGCCAATATCGGGCGTTCAGGATTTTAAACGAGTTTAGCGTTAATTGCGTTTTGTTCATGCTGGTGAAATGTAATATTGCGAACTAAACTCAGTTAAGAGCTTAAACATGTTTATACATCAATTGATCGCGTTTACATTCAACGGTGAAATCCAACCTAAGTCATTCGCCGTGTGCAACATGCGTTAACCGTTACAATACAAAGTTGCTTTATTTTAGCCCTTCGTGTTTGAACGTGTATAAACTTTGAATACTTTGCGAGTACTTGATCAACTTGAGCCACAGAGGCCTTTGGCGGCTCAATAACTCTGACACCAGGATTGGTCAGGTTGACCATCTACTCGATGAAGAAATCAAAACTTGATCAATCTTTTGGACTATGAGTATTTTTACTTATCCGTGGTACAACTACTTGGGCCATTGACATAGTCAATAGATGATAGAAAAGCTCCAAACTTTCTTTAAGAATTTCTTGGTTAATATAACACTAGCAGCGCCCCGCGGTTTTACCCGCGTTGTGTCCGTTCTCGTGGGATTTTCAGAATTTTTTATACGTATAAATCTTCCTCTTGAATCCTCTACCTATTAAAAAAACATCGTCAAAATCTGCTGCGTAATTTTAAAGATTTAAGCATATATAGGGACAGAAAGCGGAAAGCGACTTTGTTTTATACTATGTAGTGATGAAACACAAGTAAAACTCTAGCTACTAATCCTATAACTAAAGGTATTAATTCCCATTTAATACTACTTCGCTTTTTTAAACTAAAAAAAGACATTACTTTACTTAAACAAAAACATTTTCTGAAAAGCACCTGATACCTTTTTATCCATTAAGAAATCTTTGAACTGAAATTAAGCCGGGGTTAGACCATCGGAGTCTACTTGGACCGAATCCTACTAATAGGTTAGTGGCCAACCCTGGTGTCGAAGGTTTTAGACCGCCCAAAGGCATCGGGCATGGTCTAGCGATGAAACAACCGGGACCGTCTGCTCAACGTAGTTAGAATTTATTCAATCCGAGCATAAACTTCGCACGCTTCTTCTTCATCGAGTGGATGGCCAACCTGACCAATACTGGTGTCAGAGTTATTGAGCCGCCAAAGGCCTCTGACATGGCTCAAGTAACGACTACTATCCGTAGAAAGTAACCGGGACCGACGGCTTAACGTGCCCTCCGAAGCACGGAATCATCTTACTTTTCGAGCAATCAGGTGATTCAGCCTGCAATGCCCTAACCAAACTGAGGAAAGTCTCACAAATAGATTTTTGTGAGATATCCCCACCGGGAATCGAACCCGGAACCTCCGGGTCGTGAGCCGGGCGCTCAAACCACAACACCACGGAGGCTGTTCGCAAGCTTGCACGTAGCTTTGCAATAGTTCTAATCATTTGAAAGTGCGGAGAATTGAAAGCTATTCCAAAATAGTAACCTCAAATTAAATAACATTACTCTGATAAGCTAGAAAACTCATTTTGAAGAATTGGGGATTTAGTTTATCGCGATGTCTAGACGAGAGGTTATAACTTTTGCTTCGATAACTTTAAGAGTCAACTTTGATATTTTAAGATAAGAAAGTCTTTGAAAGTGAAATGAAAGCCTTTTATGTCAATTTAAAATCTATATTAATATTAAAAAGAGGTATACACAAGGCTCGTACTGCGGAATAGGGAACCTCGGAGCCTCCTTCGCAACATAGCGTCCTTACTTCTTTAATTCTATACAAATACTAGCACCGCCCCGCGGTTTTACCCGCGTTGTACCCGTCCCCGTGGGAATTTCAGGATGAAAAGTAGCCTATAACCTCCCCGTTGAATGTGCCTATCTATTACAAAAAGAATATTTTCAAATCAGACCAGTAGTTCCTGAGATTAGCGCGTTCAAACAAACAAACTCTGCAGCTTTGTAATATAAGGTAATGAATGATTTGTTAAATTATTATTATTAATTTTTCCACTATTATAAATATAATTTAATTAAGTATGGATCCTGATATTAAATAAAGATTATTTATTTATTTAATCTGGAAAACTACCCGTCCGATTTTAATAATTTATTTTAATATTGGATGACTACATTCTGAAGGAAGATTTTAAGCTATTTTCAATTCCCATGGGAACGGGCACAACGCAGCTAAAACCGCGGGGCGCTGCTAGTTTAATATAAGATGACGTTGCATAGCTTGTCTCTGCATAGCTTTAGTAAGAAATACAACATCATCTTCTGCATTTTTATTTAAGACATTGTCATAAAGAAAATACCCTTAATCCCAAAGCAAGCAACTTTGTTATGCATTTTCTAAGAAATATTATCTTTTCTAAGCTCGTATTTTCTGGACTGCAAGTTTGCTTAGAAATACTCCTCTATGTTAAGTTATGTTTACTTCGAGCGATTTTGTTAGAAAACTTGTTTTATTAAATTCCAATAACTAGATAGTGGTAATATGTGAAATATGAGGCAGAGTTAAATAACTATGTAGTCGGAGAGGCTAACGTGGTTTCGTGTAGTCAGTCGAGTCAGACTAAATTTATGGAAGAAAGCTTGGACTAGCCTTTACTGTCATACTTTCACTTCAATAACTTCAATAGCTTCAAAAACTATACATTCTCATTTCACAAAAAACGAAAAATAAAAAATCTGAATCAAAAAATTTATCTTCAAAATATTAAAAACAAAATTACGAAACATTCCCATAGGGCAGAGGTAAAGAACATTTGGCAACTTTACACAAAAACGATAGCGATAAAAAACTTAAGGGAAAAAAGTTTTTTACTGTTATTAAGAATTTAGGTTGAATCGTGGTCGATGCTTGCCCTTACCTCCCTTGAGAAATCATGGCAAGGGATACCTTAGGGGTACAAATTGCACAAAAAATACATGCCTTCTTATAGTTAAGGGTTGTAAATTATTTATTTTCGTTGGCAACCGTTTCTTTATATTTATATCGTTTGATGTTAAATAATGGCAATATATGAGGAAAAAACTGAATATATTTGGGATCCAGTAGTCTCGAGGTTTGATTCGAGTTCTAACCGGTTCGAGGTAAAAAGGAAGCTATGAGTACCGTATAAGACCCGTGATTTTACCCGCGTACTCATTTTTTTTGGGAGTTTCAAGATGAAAGATACAGTTAACTACAAAATTGATGAACATAATTAATATTCAACGGGTCAGTCCGACACCTTTCATACAAATACAAGGAATACAACGTCACGCGGCCCGCACCCGGCCCGCACCCGGCCCGCACTCGCACTATGTGTGTCTTGCGGTTTACTATCTTACTGTTAAGACAATTTAATCAAAAATCTTGAATCTATTTTTACAAAAAAGCAATCTACATCCATCCATCACTGACTTACGAAGCATTTTATTTTAATTTACAAAATGTCTTGATAAATAACACCTAGACTCCAAATCTAACATTATCTTGACGCAAATGTCCATCAAAGTCTATCCCATTTCTATTTAAAACTTAAACAAAATAAATAACAGTACAAAAGCCGTAAATTCACCTTTGATTCGCAAGAAATAAACGCCAATCCTTGATGTCCTTACTATAAGTGTCGATCGCAATAGTATAGTTAACGATACGTGAAGGCGTAGTTGGTGGCGACGACGTCTGGGTGTCAATTAAATCACTACATAGTATAAAACAAAGTCACTTTCCGCTGTCTGTCTGTCCCTATGTATGCTTAGATCTTTAAAACTACGCAACTGATTTTGATGGGGTTTTTATATAAATAAAGTGATTCAAGAGGAAGGTTTATATATATAAATATTTCCGAAATTCCTACAGGAACGGGCACAACGCGAGTAAAACCGCGGGGCGCCGCTAGTATTTTTATAAAGTATTTGTGTGACGCCTCGGTGGTCTAGTGGTATGTGCGCTCGCCTGCCAAAACTGAGGTCCCGGGTTCAATTCCCGGGTCGAGCGAAAACATGTTTCCTACTTTTCAAAACATGGCTCGAGTTTGAGATCACCAACCCGCATTTGGCAAGCGTGGTGATTATGCCTAATCCTCCTCACTGTACTGATAACTTCAGTGAGATGAGAGGCCTTTGCCCAGCAGTGGGACATTACAGGCTAATACTTTTTTTTTTACTTTTTATTTGTGTGTACGAGTATATGTAGTAGAATCAGTGATTTGGATTCCACAAGCTAATAACTATGTTTGAATTTCTCCGGGTATATTATATTATTATGATGTGAAACTCGATCACTTTCTCGCACTCGTGGCGTAGTTTGACTAAGCGATGTTAGCTCTAAGCGATTTTTAAATTACAAGCAGCTCAGCCCCTTTTTGGATGGGTGGCCGATAGTGGCATTTCTATCTGTGCCGTTACCGTGGTTTGTTGGAACACGTTCAATTGATAGACCATGTCGGAAGTCTTGAGGCGGTCTTAAAAACTCCGACACTAAAGTTGGGCAAAAAAAATTGAGTAGGCTAGTTTTTAGTTCAGAGCCTTCCCTCTTTGCTCATAAGCACTGAAATTGTCAGACTCCTCTCATGACAAATCATATAACCTGTATGTTAAATATGATTATGGTAATTGACCTGTAAGAGTATTCGTAATCAAAGCTACGTTTAACTTTACACACGTGTTGGACAACTATTTGTGCACACATATTATGGTTATTGTGCTGTAAAAGTATTCGTTATCTAACCTACACCTTTACGACAGTAACCAATAGTAAGGCCCCTGTACTATAGTATAGCTATTTCAATTTTCTTCGGCGTAATACTTGACAGGTGAATAAATCAGTCAAGTGGAGCTGACTGGCTTCCAGCCAGGGGTAGTAAACTTTTAACATCACTTAATCTAACAGAACCGTTGGCTTGGATTCAAGTTGCGTGGGTTTTTTTACGGTTTTCGGCGCAATATAGGTATGCATACGAGTTAATTGCTTTGGCCTGTATTGGTGCATTCAGTACGATACTAATTAAAACACAACAAGCGTTCTAGATTCCGAAAGAGATACGGAATTCAATTCTTATTTAGAACTAGCTGTGCCCCACGGTTTTACCCGCGTTCTGCCCGTTCTCGTAAACATTTCAGGAATTTTTATACATATAACCTTCCTCTTGAATCACTCTATCTATTTAAAAAAACCGCATCAAAATCCGTTGCGTAGTTTTAAAGATCTAAGCATACGACTTGAAAAGCGACTTTGTTTTATACTATGTAGTGATTTTCTATTCGACTTTTTTGTATTGGAACGATTTGTGCCGAATGTTGTTCGGATCTGATGTTTTGACGGAAATAAAATTGCACGTGTTTATTTAAATGCTATACGCAGAGTTTATATAAGAATGCTTTCAATGCATATTATTAGTATATTATCTTCATAATTATTTTAGTCAGTAGTTCGATTTTTCTTAGCATCGTTAACTCGTTGCGATTGTTAAGCAACGTGCAGCTTGACCTTTATTTGTATGGGTGGCCGATAATGGCATTCTTTTTGACAGCTACTATGGAGGCCAATTAAAATTGACATTTCCGATGATTCCAAACTTAGGACCACGTCAAAGACCTTTAATTTTGGGACCAACGCGACGTATTTTTCTTAGAATTACTCATACATACTAATCATATTTTTTTACTATCTACACGCATTTGAAATCAATCCAAAAAAACGAAGTACTTACATTCGTTGAAATCACCCCGTATATAGTCTGGAAAGGTCTTAAAATCTACCCACACGGTCTAACAATTCTGATAAAAGGGGCCGACAATTCACCATGCCCATTAAACTGAAACTCATACAAAAGTTAATTCAAAAAGTTTTATGTCAAAACAATGGTGGTTGAATTCAAACATGTACTCTTGAATTTGTGCCCAAACATTGGGTGCTATTGGCCCAAACCAATTTGTATGTTAATGGCACTTTTATGCATAAAAATTGATGATCATTCCGCTTAAAGCGAACCGTTTATTGTTCAGTATCCGGTGATATTTTTTAACTGGGTTTTGGTGCCTATAAAGGAGAAAATGGGGAATAAAACTTTTTAATACCTATTATAGAGCCTACTATAGCATATATAGAGAATAATGGAATGAAAGCACTATCACAAACTTGTTAATATATCACTTGCAGCGCCTCGTGGTTTTATCTGCGTTGTGCCTGTTTCCAAGAGAATTTTGGGATGAAAAGTAGTCTATAGCCTTCCCTTTGAATGTAGCTATCTATAACAAAAAGAATTATTCGAATCGGACTGGTCGTTACCAAGATTAGCTCGAACATAAAAACAAAAAAAATTACTATTTTTCCTCTTTATAATATAGATTACTAGCTGCGCCCCGCGGTTTCACCCGCGTTGTACCCGTTCCCACGGGAATTTCGGGATGAAAAATAGATGTTGTCCGATTCTCAGACTTACCCGATATGCACACAAAATTTCATGAGAATCGGTCGAGCCGTTTCAGAGGAGCTCAACCACGGTACCCGTTCCCGCGGGAATTTCGGGATGAAAAATAGATGTTGGCCGATTCTCAGACCTACTCAATATGCTCACAAAATTTCATGAGAATCGGTCAAGCCGTTTCGGAGGAGTACGCGAACGAACACTGTGACACGAGAATTTTATATATAAGACTAGCTGCGCCCCGCGGTTTCACCCGCGTTGTGCCCGTTCCCGCGGGAATTTCGGGATGAAAAATAGACGTTGGCCGATTCTCAGACCTACTCAATATGCTCACAAAATTTCATGAGAATCGGTCGAGCCGTTTCGGAGGAGTACGGGAACGAACACTGTGACACGAGAATTTTATATATAAGACTAGCTGCGCCCCGCGGTTTCACCCGCGTTGTGCCCGTTCCCGCGGGAATTTCGGGATGAAAAATAGACGTTGGCCGATTCTCAGATCTACTCAATATGCTCACAAAATTTCATGAGAATCGGTCGAGCCGTTTCGGAGGAGTACGGGAACGAACATTGTGACACGAGAATTTTATATATAAGATTACTATATTACTCAAACTACTGTTTAGTAAGTTTGTGACCAACCTTGGTATCGGAGTTATAGTCCGCTTAAAAGCTTCAGACATAGTCTTGCGATGACACAACAAGGACTGACATTACAACGTGCCCTCCGAAGCACGGTAGCACTCAGATAAAAATGCAACTATTGTCAACCCATCCAAGTTGTGTCCGACCTGCACGTAGCTCAACAATCGCGAATAATCGAAATACAAAATCGGTGTCAAAGAAATGTGAACAGATTTATTTACAATGTTCTATGTGCTCCAGAGAGGGCGTAACATTTTTGTTCCATATTTTTTGAACTGATAGACCATGTCGGAGGCCTTTAGGCGGTCTAAAAACTCCGACACCAGGGTTGGCTACTAACCTACTCAAGCTTACATTTATTTATTTATTTATTAGGTTTCCCAATAATAGTTACATTATATCATGCTTCTTATGGCTATTTTGTATAAAAAGTTAATGCACTATTTATCGAAGGGAAACACAACATACAACTAATACGTGCAAGTTTTCACAAGGAAGTAACAATTATTACTATACATATATCTTACATGACATTAGGGTTAAACTAATAACTAGATAATTACTAAAAAAAAACTGAAAGAAAATAAGTTATAAACATAAAAAGATTTGACGATGTTCTGCGAATGGAATATCTGCCTTATATACGTGTCCGACAACTATGCTTTCTAGATTCTTCTAAAAAACTCCACATTGTTCTAAGAAAAAACAATATGCCAACAGACACTATCTAAGATTGACAGAGCCAAACAATCGGAACTCTGAGTATAATCTGGCTCATAAATTGTACTTTATCTCCCCTCTCAGAGGTCTGGGGAGGAATTTATTTTTATACGAGCAACACTGTATACCGATTAAGATGGGACCGTGTCGCTTTAATGAAATATGTCGGGCCCTGGTTTGTGGGTCGATATTATTGGATTTTTCCTAAACGTACTGGATAAAGGATGTTATAGACTGTCTTGTCTTATGAGACGTATAATGTACACTCTTTTTGTTTTACAAGAGTTAAAATCCTACTACCCTTTCCTACTAATATTATAAATGCGAGAGTTTGTGATGATGGATGTATGTATGGATGTATGTTTGTTGCTCTTTCACGCAAAAACTACTGAACGGATTTGGATGAAACTTAACAGTAATATAGGGTACATACATCACAAGAACACATGGGATTTTACATCCCGAAATTTCCGCGGGAATGGGTACATTTCAATATATTCAAGACCTTGTTTGAAACCTTAAGTTTGGTCATATACAGTTCCACATCCAGATTTTCCACTCAGGATATGAATTAACTTAATTACCCAAAGCCAAGTGAGGGCGGGCCAGTACACATATACGCTGAGTCGACATTTCCTCTTTATGCAGATGAACTAAGATGCTGTGTGATAGTACTTGTGGTTAAGTTAGTGCAAGTTAGGAATAGTTCATTAGGGATTGGTTAGGATTGGAACGGGTGAAGAGAAAAGAGATTTTCGAGGAGTTTCATAGAAATATTTAGCATTTTTGTTTTCGTAAGAAGTATTTTTGATTTGGAAATTAAAAGCTTCTAGGACAAGCTACATACACAAATATTGTATACATTTATACAAATTAAAAAAAATTAAGTGTCTGTTTCTAATATTAAAATAACCGCTTTTTACTAAGTGCTTAGATATATATACACACGATACAATATATACCAAAACATCATTTATTTAAAATTGTTGTCTGACTGGCTGTCTGTTTGTTCAGAATTACTTTTTAATAAAACTACAATCTATTCGTTTAGAAACTTATAGACAAACAGACACACACACAAATACACGACAAACCTTTAAAATAAGATTTTAACAACAAATTAAGCGCTATTTTAATCCATAACACATAAAACCCTTTTCCCCAACACCGGTTAAACAATCTGCCTTTAAAACACAAACGTCCTCCGTCGCATCGAAATAACATGAACAAAATTGATTATTATCATAATAATCGTAGATTAATTCACGCTTTATAAACATGGCTACCACACTAAAGCAATCAATTAGTGATGTGCCAGTAGCTTCGATTATCGACTGATAACGTTTTGGAAATATGTTTACTGTGTTAAGTAGGTAGGTACAATAAGAGAAGTTGGTGATTGAACAGTTTCGGGTGGAAATCGCTTAGCAACAAGCGCTGGTCGGAAGAGGTTTTTTATTTGAGTGCTACCGTGCTTTGGACGGCACTTTAAACTGTGGATCGAGGTTAATTCATTCGTCAAACCAAGACAGAGTTTTATAGGTGGTCTAAAAACAGGGTTGGTGATTAACTTAGTCGAACGTACGTTATGTAAAGTATTAGCCTGTAATGTCCCACTGCTGAGTAAAGGCCTCTCATCTCACTGAAGAACTTGTGTGAGAAATTTTTCAAACAATCTTCAGACTGTATTTTTATGTATGAAAAAAAAAACAGACCAAATTGAGAGCCGCCTCCTTCGATATATGAAGTCGGTTATAAACCATTTTAATTGAGTCAGTCTTTAAAGTTTCTTCTTTGAAAACCTATAAGTTAAATTAAAATTTAAAAAAACAACAAGAACCACCGCAAGAAAATAGGCTTTTAATTGGAAAAACTCATCAAAGTCGGTCCATCCATTCAAGAGCTACGGATACACCGAAGATACACACACACACACACACACACACACACACACACACAGCCATAGACGTCAAACTTATACACCCATCTTTTGTGTTCGTTTTAAAGCACGGTAGCGCTCAGATAGATATGCCACTATCAGCCACTATCATACAAGCAGACCCGAGCTACAAGTAGCTTAAAAAAAAAAAAAAAAAATTTATTGCCACAAAAAAATTAAAAAAAATACATTCACGTTTTACTTAAAGCTAAAAAATAGTGTAGCAGTGTAGCAATGGGAGGCGTCTCAGCTGATGTTCTACCTGGACCGAGGCCTCAGTAGAACGCTGGCTTTCAGACGCCCCCTACTCTTAGGGAACAGACTCTATCATTAAAAGCAATGAATTAACATTGCTTAGTTAAGTTACTACAAACGCTTCTTCTTCTTCATCGAGTGGATGACCAACCTGACCAATACTGGTGTCAGAGTTATTGAGCCGCCAAAGGCCTCTGACATGGCTCAAGTAACGACTACTATCAGTAGAAAGTAACCGGGACCGACGGCTTAACGTGCCCTCCGAAGCACGGAATCATCTTACTTTTCGAGCAATCAGGTGATTCAGCCTGCAATGCCCTAACCAAACTGAGGAAAGTCTCACAAAGAGATTTTTGTGAGATATCCCCACCGGGAATCGAACCCGGAACCTCCGGGTCGTGAGCCGGGCGCTCAAATCACAAGACCACGGAGGTTGTTACTACAAACGCTACAACCACTACTACTTGTACATAATAGTAGTTTATAAAGAAGGGTATTAAAACACGAGTGTGAGTTTATGAAACGAGCGCAGCGAGTTTCATAATAGTAACGAGTGTTTTAATACCCGTGTTATATGCAGTTGCATACACTAATTTATCTTCACTATTTAATGCAATTAATCAAACAAAATTTTAAAAACAAAACACATTGCGAAACATTAAATTCACGCGTAGGTACGTGTATTGTCACAGTGAACTTGCCGCCATTAAAATCTAACCAATGAGAGCGCAGCTGCGCGTAGGGCCAATCAGGAGCGAGCGAGATCTTACCAAAGAGTTTTGTGTATGTAGTTTCGACGAAGTTTTCACGTATAACCCAACTATTTTAAAAAGCCAGCATAATATCAAAATTTTATACAACTAGTATGAGGATTTTGACATAAGGCTCGCCAGGTTAATTGGTCGCGTTATAATGATGTTATAATGTTAAATTATAATGATATTATAACATCATGTGCAATTGCTTAAATTGAGTGTTTTAGTTGTCTGCGCTATAACAGTAGTAATTATAAGTCAAGTATTGGAAACATAAGTAGAATGTTACAACATTAGTGTAGATAAATACCTATATAGTACTTACATCACAATATCCGCCCTCGACGTTTATCCTCTTATCAATCAACTCTTGATTATAACTAATCGAGATGACGCGATATCAGTGCATGAATGAACGGATTATCCGCTGTAATGCTTTCCTGTTGTCTGTATTAATTAATATTTACTAGCCTTTGATTGGGTTACGGTTGACAGATAAGAAAAAATGTGTTGCGAGTACAGACTATGTAATGAAACATGAAATTGAACAGAGTATATTATAATGTTATTATGTTTTTTCTTGTCGCCTTATACAATGTGTCCGGTCACCGGTGTTGGAGCCTTAAGGGGGGTAAAATATATTGATTTAATCGACAAATTACATTAAAAAAACTCTACCCCCGTCCATAGTAAAATGGCAGCCATTCTGTTCAGGTGCCAAAGCAACGTCAAAAAGTTTTTACAATATAGTTTGGTCTGGAAACACATCAAAAACTTGGTGTTTTATATTCGACTAGCTGCGCCCCGTGGTGTTACCCGCATTGTACCCGCTACCACGGGAATTTCGGGATAAAATGTATCCCATGTGTTATTCTGGTGTATTAACTATATTAGGTACTCTAAAGTTTCATCCAAATCCGTACTGTAGTTTTTTCGTGAAAGAGTAACAAACATAATAAATCCATCCTCACAAACTTTTGCATTTACAATATTAGTAGGATACGATTTGGAATTACGATGTTGACGTCACAGCTAGTGAAAGGCATCTCATTTTACCAAAAATATAAGAATAGTGAGGAGGATGTCATAATCACCACGCTTGGTGATCTCAAACCCGCGCCATGTTTGAAAAGTAGGAAACATGTTTTCGTTCTACCTATTGATATTGGAATAGCTTCACAAATATTATTCAGCGATCTAAAACAAACTTACCAATAACCAAATTAGTTTCAACAGATCACCATAGATAAACAAGCCATATCAAAATCGAACTAACACTAATAAATCACACAACATTTTGAAATTCTGACTAATTTCACATATTTTCGTGCCTTAGACCGAATAAAAGTAAAGGTCAAGCGCTGCAAACAAATGAATATTACACCCAGTGCACATTGTCACACTAATTACTTTACAAATTACATCTCATTGGTAAACTTTTGTTAGGAGGCAATGTAGCTTGGTGTAACTAAGTTATTACATTCACACTTTTCTGAAGTTGTCAACTTATACCTACGATATCTACCAATTACTATTTTAATTTATAAACTAGTCACAGCCCGTGGTTTTTCCCGTTTTCTGAGGTCTGTCTTTTTCTTTCTTCATAGGGTATAAAATTTGCGTTTTCTTATGGGCTCTTCCGGACTTTTAGCTTTTAAAATCCCACTTAAGGGCCTCATAATAGACCTCATTTCATTTTAGTTAGATATCAGTCCAGTAAAATTTAGACATATTTGACTTTTTTCTTTCAAAAAAATCATAGTAAAAAACATTAATGTATTCATACAAACTTGCACATTCAAATAAATATTCCTTCAGCCTTATACTTTAAGTTTTAGCCTTCACTGTTGTCACTGTCCCAATATTTTAGGTTTCACTTCACTACTGACACTCTGTCCTATGTTTTTTTAGGTCCGCGTCATTAACGTGCGTTATCGCATACAGTTAGCTCGGGTCATTAGTAACATCAAAACAATGGCTGGCATGAAACTCCTATAAATTGTCACAAATCAAACCGCAGCAATGCAAATTCCTTTGTTATCTATCGACTTGGTCATGTTTTTGCCCCATTTTTGTCCCGTTTTTGCCCCAATCCCTTTGTTACCCCTTCAAAGAACGATGATTTATTTAGTTTTCATAACATTTTTTATTATTTTGAATAGACTGTTGTGGTACAGTGGTTTGTGAGAGCGCTTACTGTCGGGGTTTAAAATCAAAATCATTTATTGCTTAAAATAGGTAAGAAAGATGTTATACAATAATTTGGGAGTCACTTCTATTTTACTGAGATAACTCGGCATGCAACATGTTGGGGGTTGCGGGTTCGATTCCCATTTGGAGTTGACAGCATAGTTGTTACCGATGAGATCTGATTCTTGAAAATGTTTGGATGAAATTTGGCACAGTTATACAGATAAAGATTAGACATAAACTACTTTTTAACTCTTTCACGAAAAAACTACTGGACGGTTTTGAATGAAACTTTACAGTAATATAGGTTATACATCAGAATAACACATGGGATACATTTTGTCCCGAAAATCTCGCGGGAACCGATACAACGCGGGGCGCGGCTAGTATGTTGTTATAAAAGAGATATAATTTGCTCAGATATAAAAGGAATTAGGGCTCCCACACAAAACTGCGATGCGATGCGATGCGAACTGAAATAGTTATATCTATCGCCATTACTACAGTACAAAGAAAAGAGATGAATATATTAAATGGAATTCGCATCGCATCGCATCGCAGTTTTGTGTGGGAGCCCTTAGCTCGCCCTTTTCTGCCAATGACGTTTTTAAAATGATTAAAAAAATATGGAGGATAAGAATTTCAAAAAATGACATTTCTTGAAAAATGCGTCAGATCTTTTTAAAGAAAAAATCATTAAAATTCCTTTTGATCTCTTACTTAAAAGGAAATATGAAAGATACTTCAACTTGAATGAAATTAAGCGTGTCTGAAAAAAATAACTTTTGGCGTAGCAACGTTTAAAAACAACTTTCTTTTGATGTTTAGATTTTAATGTAAAGTGTTCAGAATTTTTTTATGTACTTATAAACCTACTTCAAAAATGGAGGAAGTTACCTTAACAAGAAGTATTTTCAACGAGCAAAAGCTTGAACCCACTATAATCACAACTGTCAGTTCGGACTTGTAGCGGGCCAGTGTGGCACCTTCCATACAAATACAAGGAATACGCGCGACCCGCACCCAGACCGCACCCGCACTATGTGTGGCTTGCGATTTACTTGTTGGAAAACAAAGCTTTCTCAATTAAACAAAAGATGGAAGTATACATAATATCATCTGCGCCTCTACCTTTTTATAATATTAGTATATAGATTTTTGTGTGTGTTAATATATCTGTGTATGTCTCTCTGTGCCAACGTAGCTCTCAAACGGATGGACCGATTTCGATGCGGTTATATTCATTTGAAAGCCAATTATCTTGAGGTTATTCTTAGTTATGTTTGGTGAAAATCAGTCTAGTTGTTTTTGCATAGTCTTTTAAATTCGACTTGTTAGGTATACTAACGCCTCGGTGGTCTAGTGGTATGTGCACTCGCCTGCCAAGACTGAGGTCCCGGGTTCAATTCCCAGGTCGAGCGAAAACATGTTTCCTACTTTTCAAACATGGCTCGGGTTTGAGATCACCAACCCGCATTAGGCAAGTGTGGTGATAACGCCTGAAACCTCCTCACTGTACTGATATTTTCAGTGAGACGAGAGGCCTTTGCCCAACAGTGGGACATTACAGGCTAATACTTTTACTTTTTTTTTTAGGTATACTATACAGTGTTTATATCCTAGCACTAAGTTTTTACTACAAGTCTGAGCTTACTTTACGAATTCAAGAAGGAATAAGAAAAAGCTAACGGAAACCATTTTCACGTTAGCACCTAATCTTTTAGGGGAACATAGAGTATGGAAAAATTATAGACGTTTTGAATTGAAACTACGTTAACGGATACACGTCGCTTTTATTTTACACTAGCTGTGCCCCGCGGTTTCACCCGCAGCACCCCCGTTCCCGTGGGATTCGAGATTTTTATTACTTATTTTCTTATATAAAAACCTTGTCCTGACAATAAGGAACACATTAAAAAAGGAATCTTCCAATTTGGTGCAGTCGTTCTGAAGTTATGCGCTTTGCAACACATTCAGAGATTCATTTTTATATTATAGATTTTTATATGACGTTTCGGCCCCTTTACAGGAACCGTCACATCAGAATACAGTCATAAGGGGCCGAAACGTCAGATAAAAATGGAAAATAAAAGCGAAGTGTATCCGTAAACATAGTTTAAATTCAAAATGAGTAGTCTTAAGAATTTTTTATCGAAGTGCAAATCTGATTGAGGTTATTTTTGGTTCACACTTACCTTCGATCAACAATACACAACTAGATATCGGGTCACGTACAAAATCAAAGCTAAATAGGTACGTTCAGCCAAATATGTGGTCTACCACCCTACGGTTGAGATTCATTTGAACGTCATGAAACAACAAGGTCAATTTTAAACGTCATAACATAATTGTGCATAGAAAAGTCAACCTTAGCGATCGTTACATCTCGCAGAAACTTTTGTCAAAAGTGGTAGACCACTTTCTTGGCCGACCGTACTGTCCGCGTGAATGACGTGTGACAGCTTATTTTGTTTACTACCGAACTGAAACAAAAGTTATAAAACAGTTCGAAGCTCAACCTAATTACAACCATGACACCTAGCAATAAAGTAGCAAATCTTATGAATAAAATAAGAGCTCACTTTTCAAATGAGGCGTTATTCACCGAGACGTATTTTTTGCGCCGACCCGACATCTAGTTGTGTATTGTTGATCGAAGACACTTACCTATAAAAAAAATGAATTTTCAGTTTTCGAAATTTGATACCTATTAAAAGAAACCGTGAGCCATTTAAAATGTCTGATAAAAAACTCTTTTCTACACATAAAAACCTTTTTTCCCCGATCTCCGTATTCTGATGAAACGTCACTCATAAGACATCCTTCTGAAAACTTTTCCGTTGAAATCGTACAAACTTTTTTGTAATTTAATTTTCCTTGAAAACTCATTTTCCGATCAACGTGAGAATTTTCCATTTCCATAACAGGTACTTATTGGTTAGAAGTTATAAGTAAATGTTCTTACGGTTTTTTTTGCCATGGCGTTATTAATTCTCATGTCTATGGCGGCACTTTTATTTATATTCATTAATTTTATTTCATGTTTTGTGATATTTAATTTTTTTGCCATAGCCAATCCTATCCTATCTTTTTCCTATCCTACTAATACTATAAATGCGAAAGTTTGTGAGGATGGTGTATGTATGGATGTATGTTTGTTACTCGTTCACGCGAAAAGAACTAGATGGATTAAGATGAAACTTTACAATAATATAGGTCATACATCAGAATAACGCATGGGATACATTGTATCCCGAAATTCCCGTGGGAACGGGTGCAAAATGGGTCAAACCGCATGACGCGGCTAGTCAATAAAGTCAATCGTCCGCCAACTGCAGCGGACTATTATTCCTTACACTAGTGCTGTCACCGCATGTTGTATGCAGCGAACGACTAACTGTAATCGCGACGCAACGTGAGAAGTCTTTTATTATAATTGTTACGGTTTTTGGTATAAAAATAAAGCTTTTTATTGAATATTTTTAGGCTTAAGACTGTGGCTTTTAGGTAGGATTAAAATTTTTAAACTGACTAGCAATGGATAACGAAAACCTTTTAATGAAATACACCCTGTCTTGCACAAAAACTCAAATAGAACAAAAACATAATTACAAAAATTCAAAATACAAAATGTTTATTACCAAAAACCTGCATAATATTATAGTAACTATCTTATAATGTATATAGCAGCGCCCCGCGGTTTTACCCGCGTTGTACCCGTTCTCGTAGAAACATCAGGATGAAAAATAGCCTATAACTTTCCCGTTGAATGTGGCTATCTATTACAAAAAGAATTATTCAAATCGGGCTGATAATTCCTGAGATTACCTCGAACATATAAACAAACAAACTTACAAATTTTACCTCTTTATACTATTAATATTGATTACTACTATTTAAATATTAATTTATGTTATTAGTATGACAGACAAAATATTACAAGATATTACGTGTGATACATAAAAATAAGTTGTACCCTTACATAAGGCTACAAATGTGAGTTCCCTATCCTCTGAACTAGTAATTAAATTAACAAAACTATTTAATAAAGCGATACACACAATAGTGCGGGGCCGTTTGTAACGAAATTCGTTTGCAGCGAATACAGTATTTTGTATATTCAGTGTTAATATTTGATAAATGAATACGTTGATATTCTGAGAAATATTTCAGTTAATATTAATTCATTTCCGGTGAATACCCGATGCTTATTTTTAATTAAATTAAAACAGTAATTAAAAATGTTGATACTCGTAACATTGTCACGAATATAATATCACTAGCAGCGCCCGTTTCCGTGGGAATTTCGGGATAAAATGTAGCCTATAGCCTTCCTCGATAAATAGACTATCTAACAGTGAAAGAATTATTCAAATCGGTTCAGTAGTTTCTGAGATTAGCGCGTTTAAACAAACAAACAAACAAAACAAACTCTTCAGCTTTATAATATTAGTATAGATTTATGATAATACTTATGTTTTGAAAAAAACATTTTTCCTTCTTGTTTTTGACTGTAGCTAAGGGTCGGTCCCATTAACCGACGATCTAAGAAAACAGATCAATAGTGACATTGTGTCTAAATTGTCAAATAAAATTGATATGAATTTACTTAGAGAATGAATGTCACAACTCATAACATTATGAACGAACAATATGATCGGATATGTTTACTTATTCAATTGTTTTCATTCACCACAAGAACGAACGATAATTCGCTCTCTGATCTGAACGCTACCGTTCTTCGGAGGGTCACCAGAGAAAGCTCACTGACCTACTCTAAATACTTTTACTTAATAATTGACGTCTACATATACCTAAACCACCACATTCAACATTTTACATCTGTACTAATATTATAAAGCTGCAGAGTTTGTTTGTTTGTTTGAACGCGCTAATCTCAGGAACTGCTGGTCCGATTTAAAAAATACTATTTGTAACAGATAGCCACATTTAAAGGGAAGGTTATAGGATACTTTTCATCCTGAAATTATCACGGAAACGGGTACAACGCAGGTAAAACCGCGGGGCGCTGCTAGTCTCCAATAATCCTATGGAACAGTCAACTTATATCAATGAAAATAGCTCAATCAATTGAACCAGTGATCTGTCGTTTCTATTAACGTTAACTCTTTGACTTCGCTATTTTGTTAGTGACATCACAGGCTCGGGTTAATGCCATTAAAAGATTAACAAACCGCGAGAATGGCAGCGGGTTTGTTCACGGAAATGAGAAGAGCGAGTAGCGATTTTTAAATATAATCTTTCTAATATAATAAATGCGAAAGTTTGTGAGGATGGATGTATGTTTGTTACTCTTTCACGAAAATACTACAAGACGGATTTGAATGAAACTTTACATTAATATAGGTTATACATCAGAAGAACACTTGGGATACATTTTATCCCGTTATTCTCGCAGGAACGGGTGCAAGGCGGGTAACAAGGCAGGACGCGGATAGACATCTATAAGGCCTTTCTCAATTTAAAACATCTATTAAGCGAGCCACACACGATCAAGTTCACAGTCAAGTTTACAGCGGCCTTGATGCGGCGTCCAGTCTTAAAGTTTTATGAAAGAAGAAGAGCTGAATTCATCTTTCTGATGTCCTATCACGTTAACATAAAAATAGTACATAATATTCAATTATACCCAATAACTCCCCGTTTGAGTACTTTCAAAGAATTAAACTAAATTAGAATATATAGGTTCATTTCTTTAGGAGCTAGAATCTTCTTCTTCATCGAGTGGATGGTCAACCTGACCAATCTTGGTGTCAAAGTTATTGAGCCGCCAAAGGCCTCTGACATGGCTCATGTAACGACTACTATCCGTAGAAAGTAACCGGGACCGACGGCTTAACGTGCCCTCCGAAAGGAGCTAGAATGCCTCAGACAGACACACATATAGGGTCAAACATTTAACATCCATTTTTTGTGTCGGCGGTAAAAAAAATAGCCTAAAAAGATTCTGAATAAAATTTCACACCATTCTTAAGAATATTGTCGTATTTTCCCTGAAAAATATACGTGTTATTTCCATGAAAACTGTTTCATGTTGTAATGAGTTTTAATATGTATGGGGCTTGTGGTGCTAATATTTAATATGATCACGTAATTATATCACCTGTAGAAGAAGGTTCTGTAGAATAATATATTTATTTATTTAATATGGCATTTTTTTAAATATTGAATTTTTTGTGTTTTTATAAATAGTTATTTTTTGTGATTTTAGCACATAATCGGTTTTAAAAAAGTGAAACATGTTTCCTGTTTAGTTTTCAAACATGGCTCGGGTTTGAGATCACCAACCCACAATTGGCAAGCGTAGTGATTATACTTCATCCTCCTCACTCTCATTGTACTGATATCTTCAGTGATACGAGAGAACTTTGCCCAACAGTGGGACATAACAGGCTAATACTAATTAATTAAATTGGGTTTGGAATGCGTTCCATAGATTATAATTATTATTAAGTTTATCAATTTTTTCATAAAACAGATAATATAAACATAGCATAGATATTGCAAAAACATAGATATTACACGAATGGAAGTAAAACCTCTAGTAGGACCAGTAAAATGGTTCTTGTTGAATATGAACCTTTCAAAAACCAACAAATGGTTCCACGGACCCGACCGCGGAACCCTAAGCTTGTCGTATTAACACATCCCTTCCGAGGAGTCACGAAGAAATGGATATGCTATTTTCACCTATATTTATGTTAACTAGCATCACCCCGCGGTTTTACCCGCGTCGTGCCCGCTCTCGTGAGAATTTTTACACATATAAACCTTCCTCATGAATCACTTTATCTATTAAAGACAGACAGACCGACAGATAGACAGACGCAGCCGGGGACTTTATTTTATAATATGTAGTGATGTATTGATAAGTGTAGGTCACCTATCCCTATATTTAACTTAATAACTAGGTATCAAAGACATTTTTTATCAGATATTAGCACCGGTACCCGGGGGAATTTGCTCTACTATCTACGCACCGCGGTGTTACCCACGTTATGGCCATTCCCGCGGGAATTTCGGGATAAAATGTATCCCATGTATTATTCTAATGTATTACTATAAAGTTTCATCCAAATCCTACATTACTGTAAAATTTCATCCAAATCCGTTAAGTAATTTTTTCGTGAAAGAGTTACAAACATACATATATCCATCCTCACAAACTTTCGCATATATACTATTAGTAGGACTTATGAAAATCACCTTTAGATTAAACCCGTTATCCTACCGGAAAATAAAATTATAATCAGTACTTTACTTATCCCAATCGTCGTTTATCTGCAGTGATTATTTGTATAAAGAGAAAACTTTGTATTACTTAGCTAACAGACTTAACTATCATTACCTAATCTCTATTAAATTGCAACGCGGATATCTTATTTCGGCACTGCATTGAGTTAAAACTAAGTTCCAAGTTGGACTGTAGTTTGCGGTACGTTTTCTCGCTTAGTTTCTAGTATAACTAGTGAATTAGGGATTGAGACAGTGCAACTAATTTGATTGGAAGAAACTTAAACGCAAGACTCTCATTGTTCGGTTGCGGGCCAGTGTGACAGTGGCTTTTCATACAAGGAACATAAAAACACATAATGACTTTTTCAATCGACTAAATTCTTTATTCAAATAACACTGACAGTTCTTCTTCTTCATCGAGTGGATGGCCAACCTGACCAATCCTGGTGTCAGAGTTATTGAGCCGCCAAAGACCTCTGACATGGCTCAAGTAACGACTACTATCCGTAGAAAGTAACCGGGACGGACGGCTTATCGTGCCCTCCGAAGCACGGAATCATCTTACTTTTCGAGCAATCAGGTGATTCAGCCTGCAATGCTGAATGCAAACTGAGGAAAGTCTCACAAAGAAATTTTTGTGAGATATCCCCACCGGGAATCGAACCCGGAACCTCCGGGTCGTGAGCCAAACTGACAGTTCAATTTATAGTCAAAAGAGTATGATATATATAGCAGTACTATACTTAGAGGTATAGTTAAATAGTTTTGTAACCAATTTATTCACAAGGAACATAACGTCACGTGACATGCAACTGGCCCATACCCGCACTATGTGTGTCTTGCGGTTAGGTCTTTAAAAAAATAAGTAAGTTTTTTCTAATTTTTGAAATCTTTTTGTGTGTGTTTTTGACTTTTTTAAAAATACGATAATAATTACTCGAAAACAATGAAGGTTGTGCCGATTGACTTGGTTAAAGTGGGAAGTTCGATCAGGGTTGTCGTCAATATGTTTTATTCCAGTTTGCTCGGTTACCTTATTCAATATTCATGTTTCATAATAGATTTTTTTACATTCAAAAAACGTCATCTTAGTTAAGACTTTTGTAACTGGCTATCAGATTTGACTATTCGATTTTTTCTGCAAGTTTTTTCGTCTTAAACGAGATACCACATCCAATCCATTTCAAACATCCACGTCATTATTTCCTGAAGGAAAATCAGATTGTAATGATGTTTCGATAATCTTATTAACATCCCATTGAAAGGTTGGCTTCGTATAAATGTGATTTTATTTAGGAACCTGGCTAATTTACTTATCAAAATGGAATACTTTTTCCTGGAAAAATCTGAGAGTTGAATAGGGTATTCATACTTTTGCGGAATCAAATATTATGTGGTTTTGTTAATAAATGTAATAAAACTCGTGGCGTGGATTGGTAATGGTTCTTCTTCATCGAGTGGATGGTCACCCTGACCAATCCTGGTGTCAGAGTTATTGAGCCGCCAAACGCTTCTGACATGGCTCATGTAACGACTACTATCCGTAGAAAGTAACCGGGACCGATGGCTTAACGTGCCCTCCGAAGCACGGAATCATCTTACTTTTCGGGCAATCGGGTGATTGAGCCTGCAATGCCCTAACCAAACTGAGGGCAGTCTCACAAAGAGATTTTTGTGAGCTATTATCCCCAACGGGAATCGAATCCGGCACCCCCGGATCGTGAGCCGAGCGCTCAAACCACACGACCACGGAGGCTGGACCATGTTAATAGAGAAGAAGATGAAGAAGATGCTAATGGTAATTCAATGTGAATGTCAAGCAACGAGCAGGTCAGATGATACTTAGATGGGTGGCCGGTAATGGCATTTTGTATTTGAGCGCTTCCGTGCTGCTTCCGTTCGTGTTTTGGCGCCAAAAAATTTTTGATAGAAAATTTATATAATGATAAAAAATATATTTAAATATTATTAGTTAGCCATGCTACTTTCCATTTATCACCAAGGAAACTAGAAACGCATTGCTCGACCCGGGAATAAAACTCAGAACCCATGACTAGAGAATATACCACTAGTCCTCTAAAGCGCCACTTTTCTAACATATCCAGAAAAACATAAAGTACAGGAGCTCAGAAAAATATTTATAATTTATGGCTATCCCTAAAGATATGCTATCTAGAGCCATACATATTTATTTCTCTAGGGAGCCATGACCTAACCTACCTATATACTTTTAGAAATATTACCTCTGATCTTAGTTTTGTGACAAACGGAACTATTGCGATTTGAAATCTTGTTAGATGGATGGATGGATGTTTGTTTGTTGTCAGATTTGGTGAGACACTACTAATATTTTGGTAGATATACGAGCACTTAGTAAAAAACATAAATCTTTATATTTATAATTTCTTAAAGATTATTCTATACTAAAATGATAGATAGATAGATAGATAAACACTTTATTGCTTGAAAAGACACACACACAAACATAATGGTAAGTACATAAATTTAAAACCAACATACACACTAGCACAATAAAATGAAAATGATTAACAAATAAAAAAAGTGAGCAGTGTGCCTAAACAAGACAAAAGGGTTCGGCTCAGTGAAGCATCTGTTCAAAGAACCTAGAACACTGATATTCTGCCTTGCCCACAAATGTGACTTCACGGACGGGACGCGCGAGAGAAGTTCATTATGTTAATAAAGCATCGCATTAACTTATATATATGAGTATATAATTTAGAATTAAATTGAAGTAGGTAAACAATAAGGTTGGTACGTATACAAAGTAGGCAAATCAATGATAAACTGAAGAGGTTGTTTTTTGTTTGTTTGAACGCATTTATCACAAAAACTGATATTTTGATTTCACTAATTCTTATTTAAAATGGATAGAAATGGATAGTCGCATTAAACGGGAAGACGTGGAATTTCACGTGAGAATCTCTTAGATGAAAAATATGTCTATATTCCCACGGGAACGGGCACAATGTGAGCAAAACCTCGGGCAATTTTTTGAAACTCACTAATCTCTAAAATTTTCGTCTGATTTGAAAAAACGCATTTTGTATATGATAGCTACGAGTACTTTCAACAGGAACGTTTTAAGCTATTTTTCATCCCGAAATTCCCACTGCAACGGGTAAAATTTGGGTAAAAACGTAAGCCAGTGTTCGTGCCTAACACAAAGTTTCCTATTTTAATGGAAACCACATTGAATATTTTACATTGAAAATGAATATCGTAATAATGGCCTAAACCCGTCATTGTCGTATTTTATAAATGTATATTTGAATAATAATAATATGTTTGGTCTGATGTGGTCCATTCGATATTGAATATCACAATCTATACAAATTCAAATTCAAATTCATTTATTTTGCGAATAAAATTGAAGCGTCTGTTTGTAATATTAAAATAACCGCTTTTTACTGAGTGCTAGAGTGATAGATATACACACGATACATATACCAAAACAATTTCTTTTTTAATTTTCGTCTGTCTCTGTGTCTGTTTGTTCCGACTAATCTTTAAAATGGCTGGACCGATTTTTACGGGACTTTTCACTGGCAGATAACTGATGTAACAAAGAGTAACTTAGGCTACTTTTATCCCCAAATTCCCGCGGGAACGGGTACAACGCGGGTAACACCGCGGGGCTAGTATTATATAAAAGAAAGTCGTGTTAGTTACACCATTTATAATTCGATAACGGCTGAACCGATTAATTTAATTTTATGATTGTTCTTTATTATTTTATTTATCTTGGTCAGGAATAGGATAATAAGTAATAAAATCAGTTCGATTTGAATAATCTACACTTATCTAATATATAAAATTCTCGTGTCACGGGGTGCGTATTTGAACTCCTCTGAAACGGCTCGACCGATTCTCATGAAATTTTGTGTACATATCGGGTAGGCCTGAGAATCGGACAAAATCTATTTTTCAACCCGAAATTCCCGCGGGAACGGGTACAACGCGAGTGAAACCGCGGGGCGCAGCTAGTAATATTATAAAGAGGAAAACTTTGTTTGTTTGTAATGAATTGGCTCAAAAACTACTGAACCGTTTTTAAACATTCTTTCACCATTCGAAAGCTACATTATCCACGAGTAACATAGGCTATTTTTTATCCCGAAATTCCCACAGGAATGGACACAACGCGGGTAAAACCGTGGGGCGCTGCTAGTTTGTCATAAACTCGTAAAACCACATTCAAAGAGATGGTTTATAAGCTGTTTTTTTTTTCATCCGAAAGTTCTCACAGAATATGAGGCGCTTCTAGTGAAAACTATGTTAAATATTTTCTTAATATAACAGTTACATTTCACTGAAACCTTTAAATGCAATAACGTTGAAAATTAAATATCGTTCCTCAGAATAAACTACAATCATTTAATATTTATTCAGTCATCAGATATAGAATATTCAATCACTACATAGTATAAAACAAAGTCGCTTTCCGCTGTCTGTCTGTCCCTATGTATGCTTAGATCTTTAAAACTACGCAACTGATTTTGACGCGGTTTTATTAAATAGATAGAGTGATTCAAGAGGAAGGTTTATATGTATAAAAAATTCTGAAATTTTCACGGAAACGGGCACAACTCGGGTGAAACCGCGGGGCGCGGCTAGTTCTATATAATATAAATTCGAATACTAAAATAGATGCCCTATATTGTTATCTCTTACACATTTTATATAAATTATTGTATAATAATTATTCAAAATATTGTTAGCTATTCTAATCTAACGTGCCCTCCGAAGCACGGTAGCGCTCAACTAGGCCACTATCGGCCACTCATCTAAGTAGGGATCGAGATGCACGTTTAGTATAGGTTGGATAATAAAAACTCCAAGCGAAAAGTTACGCTGAATGCTACGGGTAAAACTTTAGGGTTATCGGTTTAAGCAGACGTTGGCGGTCAGTAATCCAGGAGTCAGCGGGTCTGGGCGTCCTACAGGTGGCAACTGAACTTTAAACCCCTATACGCGCTGGAATTTTTTTTTTGGACATTCCTTTGTAGCAAATGGGATTTCTTCGGAAGAAATGTAATGGTTGTATGATTTTTTATATTTAAATCGCAATAAGTTCAAGTAGGTTAGTGGCCAACCCTGATGTCGGAGTTTTTAGACCGTTTAACGATTTCAACGACCGGGACCGACAATTTAACGTGCCCTCCGAAGCACGGTAGCGCTCAACTAGAAATGCCACTATCGGCCACCCATCCAAGTTGAGGTCGAGCTACACGTAAATAGTTGTATGTTTTCGTCTTTATTTTGGAGTTGATCCTGTTGGAAAATAAGGATAGAAAATAGTCTATGTAATTATTACGAATTAGCAAGTTTAGAAGCTGCTTATCATCGATTTAGATAAAACACGAGCAAGAGAGCTAGTTTGATTGAAGGTTACTTCAATATTCTCTTTCTCTTCTCTTTCATTCTCTCTCTCTTTCATTTATAGTCGTCCAGCTACGCGCCGCAATAGCACGCAGTCATCCGCGTGTATGTTCTTTTGTTTTCCATACAAAACGCAGTGCTATCAAAAAGCTTCTAAATTCAAAATCAGAAAACACAATTCCAATTACTCAATAAAACCAACCCCAATAAAAACATCCAAAACACATTGAAACAATAACATCTTCGAAAGCTTCGTACAATCAATTAAAAAACGAATGCCAAAAGAAACAAGTACTACATTCAATATTGGGACCTCGGTAAATCTGTTAAATCAACAAGCCACGATATTGAGAGTCTCAGAAATTGGAAAATACGGGAAACATCAAAATTGTATACCGATGAGACGAAACCATTTCAATTTCCATAATAGCTGGCTTCCACTTCATTTGGTTGCGGTGTTACTTATGAACTTAGAGCGAGTTTGTATTTCATTAATAAAAAAATACGCTTCGGTAGTCTTGAGGTATGTGCTCTCACCTGCTAAGGCTGAGGTCCCAGATTCAATCCCCAGGTCAAGCGAATACATGTTTACTACTTTTCAGCTATGGCTCGGGTTTGAGATCTAGCCTATTCAAACTTACTTATCTAATATAATCACTGAAGATATCAGTACAGTGAGTAGGATGTCGTAATCACCACGTTAGCCTCTTGCGGTTTGATCTCAAACCAGAGCCATGTTTGAAAAGTAGAAAACATGTTTCGTTCGACCCAGGAATTGAACCCGATACCTCAGTCTTGGCAGGCGAGTGCACATGCCACTAGACCACCGAGGCGTTGTTGAAATACGTAAGTAATTACGAGTAGGTTAGTGACCAACCCTGGTGGCGGAGTTTTTAGACCGCCCAAAGGCCGCCGACTTGGTCTAACAATTGCAACAGCAGAGACCGACAATTTAACATGCCTTCCGAAGCACGGTAGCGCTCAGATAGAAATGCTACTATCGGCCACCCATCCAAGTTGAAATCGAGCAACACTAGCTTAACAATCGCAATGAGCTAATATCTCTCAATCAAACTACACCGCAAAAATTAAGATAGGTTTAAATTATATAATATTATAAACGCCATTTTCTTGTACCTTGGACCACAGCCGTCTCCCAAGAGCAGAGTATTCCGCGGTATCTCATAGGAAAACATCAAAAGACATCTCTGTGTGTGACATTAGATTTTTGAGTAATTGCTATTTGCATACCATATTACATTTCCTTTTACATTATGTATCAAGGTTTTTATATTTATTTACATACAGTCTCAAAGATGAGGAAATTTAGACTTCCTCTGCAGTTACTTTATAACCGACAAGGCGCGCCCCGCGGTTTCACCCACGTTGTTCCTGCTCCCGCGGGAATTTCGGGATAAAATGTATCCCATGTGTTATTCTGATGTATAACCTATGTTAAGCTAAGGTGGCATTTTTAAATCGGTCAAGATTTTTTCTTGAGATGTCATCGATTTTAGTGACTATAGTAACTGCATTAATTTATTTTAAATACGCTTGCTTGGCCCAGGAATCGAACCGGGTGCTTCTTCTAAGAAATTTGTATTCCTTGTTTCAGTCTTGCAAATTCTGACCGATTTAAAAACCTCACCCTGTACAGCAAAAAACCTAAAATGTGTGACACACGCTATCTATGAAACTCGCCAACTAGCAGCATGTAAACTCTAAACCCTACTACAAACCGTTTACCCAAAACTCGCACCTCCCGAATTCAATCACCAAAATCGGTCCCTAATATTCAACACGCATCTTAGCAAAGCCTTAATTGAGTGAAAACGTACCAGTAACGGTAATTACAATATAATCACGTGTAAACCGCTCCAAGAGCCCTCACGTAAACAAAATAACGTTTCAAATGGCACCGTGGGTGTCTTTGTGTGGCGTGGATTTAATTGTGTATTGTTTAGTTGAATGGAGTATGATTCGAGTTGAATTTAGATTTGAATTTATGTATTAATAATTTGTAGGCTTAAGTTAGCTTTAGGAGTTATAGGATAAGCAGTTGGTTTGAGAAGGTTATGTGGTTATTGTAAGATTGTGTGCTTCGAAGGGCACGATACAGTCTGTCCCGGTCTCATCTCACTGAAGATATCAGTACAGTGAGGAGAATAAGGTATAAGCTCGTACAATTTCTTAATTGCTACATGTGACCTAACAGTCAGTTAAGGCGTTCAGAACAAAAAATCATTTATCAAAAAATGGTCACAGCTAACCTAAGTCTTTTTGGGTTTGAGGCTTAAAACCTTGTCAAAAACGTGTCACTATTCACTCTGTGTACTGAAAATATGTCGGCATTGTGTGATATCCTGAGTAATTGACACACAGGCATAAACAAAGCTCTGATTGCTCTATTCTCTATTCCTTTTCCTAGCCTAGTTTCGATATTTCATATTGTAGTGAACACAAAAAGAAAAGAGGCAATAGGACTTTTTAGATTGGTTGACCAACATCAAGTGTGGATTATGTTTTCAAGTTTTATGACCATGTAGTTCTTTGACGGGTAGACATATTTTGATAAAATTTTGGAGCCAAAATATTACAAAGATAGTTTAAAAACAACTGACGAATTCAGAACTTCCTTCTTTTCTGAAAATTGTTTAAAATATTAATATTGGTCTTTTCAAATTAAAGGTGATAAAGTAGGTAAGTAAAGTAAAGTATTACCCTCCCATTGCTGGGCAAAGGCCTCTCACCACTCTCTGAAGAAGTCAGTACAGTGAGGAGGAGAGAACGAAATAAATAAGAGATAAAAAGTTTTAAAAGTAAAGTAAAGTATTACTCTGCCACTGCTGGGCAAAGATCTCACTGAAAAACATCAGTAGAAATATCAGTACAGTAAGAAGGAGAGATAGAAATAGATTAGAGAAAAGATTTTTAAAAAGAAAAGCAGTCTATAACTACAGCTTGTAGACTGCAGTCAATATTTATTTTACTTGCACTTTAATCAAGTCAAATAATTAGGTTGATACAAATATCCAAAATAGCAGTGCCCGCGGTTTTAACCGCGTTGTGCCCGTTCCTGTGGGAATTTCGGGATGAAAAGTAGCCTATAACCTTCCCGTTGAATGTGGCTATCCATTACAAAAAGAATTATTAGAATGAGATTGGTAGTTTCTGAGATTAGCGCGTTCAAACAAACAAACAAACTCTGCAGCTTTATAATATTAGTAGATAAACAAGACTTCGAGATTTAACAAACGATTAACCATTCCAAATCTCAAACACAAATCACCCTTAATGAATCCAACCCCTAAAATCGTATAAAATGAACTCATTTTAATTAGAATAAAACAACAAAATGCCAAAACAGCGCTATTTCGAACGCGCCTCGTCAACATAACGTAAATCGTTTACTATACAAACGGGATAAGGGAGCTGTCATAATGCAGTTTGTTTTCTGTGCGACAGTCAAGTCTTGAAATGGACTTTTGATTTAATGGGTGACTGAGTGCTGATTAGGGTTGTCAAAATGACGAATGTTTTAATACATTGTAGTCAGTTTTTATTACTATATTTTAATAATGATATTTTGAATTAAACACGTACTATTTTTGTACCAGAAATTATCGCAAGATAAATCATGATTAAGATGAATGCATCAGCTGTTTCCTAGTAAAAATAAAATTGTATCATCCTTTCTGATTATTCCAAAACTATTTATTAATACACTAGCAGCGCCCCACGGTTTCACCTGCGTTGTACCCGTTTCCGCAGGAATTTCGCGATAAAAAGTATAAAGTAGCCTATGTCCTTTCTCAGGCTCTGGACTAACTGTGTACTAAATTTTATTCAAATCGGTTCAGTAGTTTTGGCGTGAAAGCGTAACAGACAGACAGACTTTCGCATTTATAATTTTAGGATTTTTTGATTTTCACAAACTTTCAGTATGTACTTTTCATTGTTTTAAACATATTAAAAATTCTTAACACATCACATTCGATACTGGCATTTCTCTCTGAGAGATGCTTCACGTCACGTTAAATTGACGTCTCGGCTGTCTCAATTAGACCTTGTCAGATGTCAAACGGCCTAAAAACTCCAACACCACAGCTGTCCAAAGACCAACTTTAACTTACTTATTCACAGCCTATCCTCAAACAAGCTTGTCGCATTATAACCTATTCCAATGTAAACATAACCTAATAATACTATAATGAGCTTGATTCGTCTCGAATCACGAACCAATGTCACCGTGACATTCCTATAAACTCAGCTGTTGATTTATCACAACGAGACGTGGATATAAGGGGTTGATTTCTGTAATATGGTGATAATAAGGGTGTTTTAGATTTGGGTACGATTTGCGACGATTATTAAACGATAATAGCTACACATTTGATATTAGAATCTTTATAAATATGAAATTATGTTTAAGCGAAGTTGGTTTTTTATGTTTGAGCGAACACTACTCATTTTGAATTGAAACTACGTTCTTTCTTTCTTATCGAGTGGATGGTCAACCTGACCAATCCAGCACGGGTAGCATGACAAGTAGACATACAAATATGTCTACCATCTATGGCGCAAGTTTGACGTCATCGCGATTTTGTCTACAGTAGCTACCGCGACATAGATTTGTCTTGTCGCGTACGTCATTTGTATACAAATGTCTACGCCTTTGAGCATGACGACCATATTATGTCTACGTCAGAGAGAAAACAAGAAACAATAACCACAGACAAAAACGCACTGAAATGAATGAATGGCGAATGAATGAAATAGTGTTGTGACGGTGTTGTGCTTCAACAAATTTATCGGTAATCATGTGTGACCGACCATGTTAAAAATATAATATATTTGTAAAGGGCAATATTTCTATGTCTAGCCGTAGCGAAAGTTTTGTATACAGTAGAGATTTTCGCTTCCTGTCATTATGTGCTCGCAACCGCGCCATAACCCGTAGACAAGACAAAAGTTTTAACCCTATAGAGATATATGTCTACCAGTGTTCATGCTACCCGTGCTGGTGTCAGAGTTATTGAGCCGCCAAAGGCCTCTGACATGGCTCATGTAACGACTACTATCCGTGGAAAGTAACCGGGATCGACGGCTTAACGTGCCCTCCGAAGCACGGAATCATCTTACTTTTCGGGCAATCAGGTGATTCAGCCTGCAATGCCCTAACCAAACTGAGGACGGTCTCACAAAGTTATTTTTGTGAGATATCCCCACCGGGAATCGAACCCGGAACCTCCGGATCGTGAGCCGAGCGCTCAAACCACTAGACCACGGAGGCTGTTATTGAAACAGCCTCCGTGGTAATATTGAAACTACGTTTACGGACACGCTTTTATTTTACACTAGCAGCGCCCCGCGGTTTTACCCGCGTTGTGCCCGTTCCCGTAGGAAATCCGGGATAAAATGTAGCCTATAGCCTTCCTCGATAAATAGACTATCTAACAGTGAAAGAATTATTCAAATCGGTTCAGTAGTTTCTGAGATTAGCGCGTTTAAACAAACAAACAAACAAAACAAACTCTTCAGCTTTATAATATTAGTATAGATTTTATCTGACGTTTCGACCCCTACACAGTAACCCATGGTCGTAGAATACGTGACTTTGTTAGTAGGAGATATTTTAGAAAGGTTATTATTCAGCGAAGCTCATTTTACCCAACAAAATTCACCGAAACAGCAAACATGACTGTTGCTTTCTTTTGGCGTTTTTTCATCGACTTTCATCGACCAAAAGATATATACAATAAAATAAAACAATACTTGATACAAATCAAACACAATGCGCAACCTTTTTACATCTTAAAAACATGATTTATATCACAAAAACAGTCCCAAACCGCATTGTTTATCAGAACACAATCGGAAAAACAAGGCATACGAGAAATGATGAACGCGAAAGAAAAAAAAAATGATAAAGCAAGTCCCTTAGAACCTAGTCCACCATTAGTCTGCTAATTCCCTGAGCTATTTCATATCTCTGCAAAGGGCCGTACACACGAGCGGGAAAATCGCGGCGGACTCACGTTTATAAATAAACTAGCAGCGCCCCGCGGTTTTACCTGCGTTGTACCCGTTCCCGTTGGAATTTCGGAATGAAAAATAGCCTATAACCTTCCCGTTGAATGTGGCTATCTATTACAAAAATAATTATTCAAATCGGACGGATAATTCCTAAGAATACCTCGAACATACAAACAAACAAACAAACAAACAAACTTACAAACTTTACCTCTTTATAATATTAGTATAGATACGAACAGGATCAATTCACGTATGGTTGATGAGTATGCTATCGGTTAAGTAGTCTTCACAAAAAAGCAACTATCCCGTCATCGTATTCAGGTGACTTGTAACCGAATCGTCGCGATCTACGATGGATTGGCGCGTTTCCGCAACAAACTAACAGGAAACATATAATTGGGCTAGAATACTTCGATCAACAATACACAACTAGATATCGGGTCACGTATAAAATCAAAGCTAAATACTGTCCGCGGGGATGACATGTGACAGCTTATTTTGTTTAGTACCGAACTGAAAAAAAAGTTTTAAAACAGTTCGAAGTTCAACCTAATTACAACCATGACACCTAGCAATAAAGTAGCAAATCTTATGAATAACATAAGTGAGAATAACGCCTCACTTTTCAAATGAGGCGTTATTCACCGAGACGTATTTTTTGCGCCGACCCGACATCTAGTTGTGCATTGTTGATCGAAGCTAGAATAGCATAATTAGGCTAGATTTTCCATACCGTAGCGATACATTCACATTTGCTATCTAGCCACTTGCATACGTGTATTTAAGTGTACCAATATTATTTGCATATTTAAAAGGAGTTTCATTTTGCGGAACATTTATTTTTATTAATTATTCAATTCAATTTATTATCCTTTACTCCTCTTTAGCAATAATATAAACCATTTTACGAAGTCTTCCAAATCCCTTTTGACAAAGCTATAGCTTACAAAGGTACACGAAATAGAGAAGTTACGCAGTAAGTACTTCGGTCTTCGCTCTTCCATAACTACACCAATGACAGATGTCCGTTGTACAACAAAAATACCGCCGCGATTTTTCCGCTCGTGCCAACAGTCCCTAAGCAAGAGATATCGCGTTTGTCAATGTCACACTACAGTTATGATTTGAACATTCCTCAAATGAACAGCACAATATCTTAGGACAATCTTTCAGTGGGACGTTAGTGGAAAATAGTGTCTTTTTTCTGTTTTGTTTGCCGTAGTTTATGGGGTACGTAAGTTTGCTTTGGCGGTTTGGGAGCTAGGTTAGTAACCAGTTGCTTAAATGATTTCAGAGGTTCTAAATTTGGTTGTTTTTAAAGCTTCTAATGCAAATATTTTCTGCTATTATTTTGAATGGGTAATCATTATAGTGGGTTATCATTAAGGATAGCAAGAAGTGCTCTTTTTTTTAAAATATCACAAGCCCTAAAGTGCGTTTCTATTCGAAGCAGAGCGGAGCTGTTGTTTAATAATTTCAATGCGCTGTGATTGGTATATCGGACGCACATCTCCGGTCCACATCAATGGAAAAGCACCTTTATTTACAGCTTTTTCAATTGAACACAAGCGCGATAGGGCGAGCCTAACATATTGCGAGACGCCTTGCGTACTATTGTAATCGCAAGCCAGTAGCTTATAAACTCGCTCAATATACGCTTTTCTAAACATAACTTAACCTCCAAATCCCCTACTATTTGTCCGTCAACAACTTCGAAGATAACCGATTAGTTAAATGCACATTACACACAAATTAATTGGGTGTCGATTTATTATTATATGCCCAATAATATTATGTTAATGATCTCTGTTATTGACGCTGAGATTTGCTACAATTGTGTTTATGATCGAATTAGTATTTGGATACATTAATCTCTACCCCTACTATGAGTTGCTGTTGAAAATATATTTATTTTAGTCTTGCAAAGCGGCTAAGTTAAAGTGGAACTGGGCAGGCCACGTTTGCCGCATGTCTGAACAGCTGTGGGCAAAAACAGCTACTGAGTGGCAGCCAGATCCGGCAAACAGGCGGCGCGGCAGGCCGAGGCCACAGATTACTAAATAGTCCGAGGCGTAGATGGCGGGATGAACTCGACACATATCTCAGCAACTGGAGGGAAGTAGCCCAGGATAGGATGCATGGAGGAATAGGGGAGAGGCCTTTGCCCAGCAGTGGGACAGTAATGGCTGAAATAATAATAACTGAATAGAATCTTCATTTTTATTAAATTTGTTTAGCTCAGAAAAGTGTACGTATGGTTGTAAAAGATGAATAATTAAAATTATATGATGTATTCTATTTTATACTAGAAGCACCCTGCGGTTTAACCCGCGTTGTGCTCTTTCCCGTAGGAAATTCGGGATGAAAAATAGCCTATAACCTTCCCGTTGAATGTGACTATCGATTATCAAAATAATTATTAAATTCGGATTGGAAATTTCTGAGATAAACACAATCAAACAAACAAACTTTTCAGCTTTATTATGTTATAAAGTATAGATAAAAAAATACTTTAGTTATATATTAATAACATAACAAAACCTTTTAATCTAAAACATATTAATTCAAATACAAAAACTAGCAACAATTTGCGATATTATCAACAAAAAGCGATTCTCGTATCCCGGGTTTGACGTGTAGGTTGATCCCTGGGGAATTGTGTTGTTTTTAGACGTACGACCCCGGGATTTCATGAGAAGAGTATGAATAGTTTGCGCTAAAATTACCGCCAAAAGCAGCGTTATATTAAACTTTTTGTTTGATTAAACAGCGGTGTTTAGTGTTGGGAAATGTTGTGGGTCCAAAAACAGCATTTTTCAGGTCATGTGTTGTAATATTTTTTTAATTTTGACTTTTAAAAAAATCTACCCTTTTATTGTCTATACTAACGCTAAAGAGTTTGACTTTTTGTTCGCTTCAACGCGCTCATCTCTACTAATCAGATTTGAATAATTCTTTTTTAATTCGATAGTCACATTCAACCGGCAAACTAAAGGCTATTTTTTACCCCAAAATCCCTACGGCAGCAGGCTCAATACGACTAAAACAACAGAGCACTGCTAGTATTCAATACGTACAAACCGATATCACTACATAATATAAAACCAAGTCCGCCCACGTCTGTCTGTCTGTTCGCGATAAATTCAAATACTAATGCACGGATTTTGACGCGATTTTTTTAACAGATAGATTGATTTACGAGGTAGGTTTATGTGTATAAAAATTCCCGAAATTCCCACGGAAACGGACATAACTCAGGTAAAACCGCGGGGCGCTGCTAGTATTCAATACGTAGGTATATACCTTAAGCCTTAAACGGATTAAAACAAAGGACTGTGTACTTTCTCGTTGAAATAGCTATCGATACTCCTTATATTTACACAGCACTCCACTGGATGTATAGCCGTCGTTCCGTTCAAAAGGCTCCAATGCAATCTATGGCTATCAAGAATGGCCAGACTCCTACTATTGGTTTAGAATTGATTATAGTAAGTGTTATGATACTAGCAGCGCCCTGCGGTTTTAGGTACTTTTTGCCCGTTCCCGTGAGAATTTCAGGAATTTTTATAGATATTAGTTGGTCATACTATTTAAAACAATAGAACGGCTTAACCGATTCTCATGATATTTAGGTTTTTCGAGCTCAACCCCGGCAGTAGAATACCCTGCTTCAATTTTGGCAAGCAAACCACGATGACTCACACACAAAAACACACATCAAAGAGCGCAAAAAAAAAAAGTAAAAAAATTGTTACATTTTAATTTCAATTTTATATTTTTATTTTTAATTTTGATTTTATTAGAAATGTTGCAGAATTGCTTAAGTATAGTTAAGGTTACTATTTTTAAGCTTAATATGTGATAACATAATTGTAAGCCTTCTATTTCAGGCGGTATCTGAAAACCAGCTCTGTGCGGGTTCTGTCCCGTACAGCAACAGCTGAGTTACAGCCTTTTGTCAAATTCTGTATGTTTTTAATTTGCTTTCTGTTATTTAAGTTTTATGACAGTAAATTTATTTTTATTTATTTTATTTTAATTTTATTATGATTAGTTAATAAAATATTAAGCATATTTCCTTTCCAACAACGGATAATTCGGCCAAGTTTCAGCGTCATTACTTAGTTCTCCACATTGATATACGACACTGCAGTCTCACACTCATATCTCCCACAAAAACCAATAGTAAGGGTAAAAGACTCTCAGTTTTATCTCTGAGTAGATTTTCCGGGCGATTTCAAGAGTGGAATGGATGCAATTTATCGGTTAATCTAGTTAAACGTGGATCTATAATTTGATTCCATTCATTCGTCCGATATGTGGTTTAGCACATTTTGCTTAGATATCTTCCGTTTGACTGTTTTTATGAGATTTTAAGTTTATTTGCTTGAATTAACGATACTTTTTCACTACCAGCCTCCGTGGTCTTGTGGTTTCAGCGCTCGGCTCACGATCCGGAGGTTCCGGGTTCGATTCCCGGTGGGGACAATATCTCACAAAAATCTCTTTGTGAGACTGTCCTCAGTTTGGTTAGGGCATTGCAGGCTGAATCACCTGATTGCCTGAAAAGTAAGATGATTCGGAGGGCACGTTAAGCCATCGGTCCCGGTTACTTTCTACGGATAGTAGTCGTTACATGAGCAATGTCAGAGGCCTTTGGCGGCTCAATAACTCTGACACCAGGATTGGTCATCAGGTTGGCCATCCACTCGATGAAGAAGATTGGCATATCCATACAAACGTACCCGAATATACCCTGTTTCCTTTCGCAAAAGGTTTGTACATTTCACAATCTGTCGACAGTTTATAATCTTACTAGTTGGATTATTAATCAGACAGAAGCCGTATTGTTGGGTTTACACTTAATATTATAGTGATAACCATATTATATTAATAACTAGCAGCGCCCCGTGGGATAACCCGCGTTGAGCCCGTTCCCGAGGAAATTTCGGGGTTTTTTTTATATTTATAAACCTTTTGCTTGAATTACTCTATCAATTTAAAAAACTGCATCAAAATCCGTTGCGTAGTTAAAGAGATCGAAGCATCCATAGGGACAGACAGAAAGCGAAAAGCGACTTTGTTTAATACTATGTAGTGATGCCCGTATTGTCCCACAAAAAACCGGATCTATAAAATTGAAGTTCACAGTTTTTAAGCGAATTTCAGCACCGGATATCGTTTGTTAACAATACAACTAGATAGTAAAATGATCAGATAATTCCATACACTTTAATATTAAACTTAAACTTTAACATGCAGATAAATGCAATATTCATAAATATTCAATGTTTTAAACAGCATTGTGTTTAGTCATCAAGGGCCGATTCCACAATTACGTTAACTACCGTTTAACTAAACCTTGTAATAAATCTTTTTGTACGCGGTCTAATTTTCGAATTTTAAAATTAATACGAATTAAATAAACAGCATATGAAGCGTGTTTTCAAGCACTGGTAGCGCATAGATATAAATGACTATCAGTGATTTATCTATCTAGAGTTTAAGTTAAGAACAATCTGAACATATCACAATAGGTTTTTTATTGCTCGGGTATTAACAGCCTCCGTGGTCTTGTGGTTTGAGCGCCCGGCTCGCGACCCGGAGGTTCCGGGTTCGATTCCCGGTGGGGACAATATCTCACAAAAATCTCTTTAAGAGACTGTCCTCAGTTCGGTTAGGGCGTTACAGGCGGAATCACCTGTTTGTCCGAAAAGTAAGATCATTCCGTGCTTCGGAGGGCACGTTAAGCCGTCGGTCCCGGTTACTTTCTACAGATAGTAGTCGTTACATGAGCCATGTCAGAGGCCTTTGGCGGCTCAATAACTCGGACACCAGGATTGGTCAGGTTGACCGTCCACTCGATGAAGAAGAAGATTTCTCGGGTGAATAGCAGCTAGTTTCTTCAACTAGAAATAAATACATTTCTTTAAAAATTACAAAACACTTACACTGAACTATTTACCTGCACGGTTCTTATCGAAAACTAACCAGGATTTAAAACAGAACGGAAATTAAAAGAAACATTGCGCAATTAGCCCCAATAAAGTAGCTATTTTATTTTATATTTCAAGTGCGCATATAAACTACGTGCATTATTGTTTGCGGACACGAATAAGTTGATTTGAAATATTTAAATTCGAATTGTTTGTTGTGCAAAGAATTTGTTAAGTGGGCGGTTTACTTACCTTACGTTAAATCTATACTAATATTATAAAGCTGAAGAGTTTGTTTTGTTTGTTTGTTTGTTTGTTTAAACGCGCTAATCTCAGAAACTACTGAACCGATTTGAATAATTCTTTCACTGTTAGATAGTCTATTTATCGAGGAAGGCTATAGGCTACATTTTATCCCGGATTTCCTACGGGAACGGGCACAACGCGGGTAAAACCGCGGGGCGCTGCTAGTCTAATTATAAACTTTATTGCAAGTCTGTATTTAATTAAAGTTATACCTAACTTTGTTCCGCGGATTCACCCCTTTCGATATTTTCTTAGGGAGATTTAAAGTTCCAATGGGATAATAAGTATACGACCATTAACAATAGCAGTTTTAACCAGTTCGGTTACAGACCGTATCGGTTAACCGACTAATGTAAACCGGTATTTGGTTGACCGTATTTGGTTTCAACCCATAACCGAATAGTTAACCGATTCTGTCATACTGGTTTCGGTCAGCCAATTAACTGTTAAAGCGCAAGACACATAGTGCGGGTGCGGGTCGGATGCGGATGCGTTTCGATGTATTCCTTGTATTTGTATGGATAAAAAAGTATAAGCCTGTAATGTCCCACTGCTGAGCAAAGGCCTTTCATCTCACTGAAAGTATCAGTGAATAGTTTTATGAAATACTTCCCGACCCGTGACAGCACTTTGTGTGTCTTGTACTTCAATAAAAGGTAGCTATCTAATACAAACAGAATTATTCGAATCAGACTGATGGCGGTTCCTGATACCAAGAGCCTCCGTGGTCTTATGGTTAGAGCGCCCGGCTCACGATCCGGAGGTGCCGGGTCGATTCCCGGTGGGGACAATATTTCACAAACATCTCTTTGTGAGACTGTCCTCAGTTTGGTTAGGGCATTGCAGGCTGAATCACATGATTGCCCGAAAAGCAAGATGATTCCGTGCTTCGGAGGGCACGTTAAGCCGTCGGTCACAGTTACTTTCTACGGATAGTAGTCGTTACATGAGCCATGTCAGAGGCCTTTGGCGGCTCAATAACTCTGACGCCAGGATTGGTCCGGTTGACCATCCACTCGATGGAGAAGAAGGTTCCTGATACGAGTATTAGCGCTTGAAACAAATAAAAAACACAAAAATTAGTAATACTTAAATATCACCAACAGTTCTTATAATAAAATTAACAATACAAATACCAACCTGTTAACGTTAAAATAATCGATCAAATTACTGTTAAGTTCGATAAAATCTGATTAATGTTGAATTTACTCGCGTATCGATTGACCCGCGTAATCGATTCGGAGATAATTATCGAAACATAAGGATGTAATCGATATGTGTATGTTTTTACCATAATCTCGAAGGCTTATACTATGTCACACTAAATATGTTATGGAGACATGTCGTAGGAGTAGGTAAATGGAATAGAAGAAATAATTAATAATAAATATTAATTGTAGCGCATGTGGCGTTTGAGTAAACAATGTTAGTCCATTGCAATTGTTAAGCAACGTGCAGGTCGGATGGGATACTTGGATGGGTGGCCGATAGTGGTATTTCTATCTGAGCGCTACCGGGCTTCGGAGGGCTTGTAAAATCGTGGCCTTTAGGCGGTATAAACACTCAAACTTACTTACTTTACTATTTTTTTTAGACACCGCTTAAGGTTTTTCTAATTAGTCAATCTCAACCAGTATAAAAATTAAATATGTTTTACTTACATGTATCCTACTTTTCAAACATGGCTCGAGTTTGAGATCACCAACCCGTAGTATGCAAGCATGGTACGCCTAATCCTCCTCACTCTACTGATATCTTCAGTGAGATGAGAGGCCTTTCCCTTTCTCCAGCAGTGGGACATTACAAGCTAGTAAGTACTACGACTACTACTACTATACAATTTTTATAATAGACTGATTATCAAGTATTGTCAAGCGACGTTTCGTCTGTCCTCTTTCCCACTCCTACGATACAAAGTAAAAGTTATTACAAGGGCCTTGTTAGTTAATATTATTTAAATTACTTCTGACGTATAGGTGTGAAAGTCACACGATATTATTTTAAAGACATTTTAAGTGTAAAAGTAATTAACTATGTTGCGTTATAGACTCTTGTTTACTAAAGTTACTACTACTAAGTTACCTTAGAGTTTTACGCATTTCAACCAACTTCAACAAAGGATGTTTCTTAATTCGGCCGTTTATAGGAGACGAAGGAGGGCGACGTCGAGGTCAACCGAGGAAGCGTTGGCGGGACGATCTAATCGCCTTTAACAGCGTTTGGTGGGTGCTCGCAAAGAACAGGGAGGGTTGGCGATGCTTGGGGGAGACTGCCCAGCAGTGGGACAATACAGGTTTAAAAATAAATATATGTAATATATTTTATTGACTTCAATTTGACATCTGTGTTGTTTAAAAATCATGAAATGTAAATGTTTTTTAGGTAACTTATTTTTCTTTACATAGTACAGTAAGTATGTCCGAGTTTAGTGACCTACCCTGGTGTCAGAGTTTTTAGACCGCCTAAAGGCCTCCAACATGGTCTAACGATTGAAACAACCGGGACCGACAATTGAACGTGCCTTGTTTTTCAAAGTCTTCCCTCTTTAATATGATTGCGCTAAACTCGACAAC
Organism: Cyclophora albipunctata; assembly: GCA_963082685.1. Classification (NCBI taxonomy): domain Eukaryota; kingdom Metazoa; phylum Arthropoda; class Insecta; order Lepidoptera; family Geometridae; genus Cyclophora; species Cyclophora albipunctata. Next base: position 2,245,144 of record OY720139.1, on the reverse strand, counting down.
TACTGAGCGGATTTTCATACTAATTTTACAAAAAGACAAAGTGATTCAGGGGGACGATTTTATATGTATACTAGCAGCGCCCCGCGGTTTTACCCGCGTTGTGCCCGTTCCCGTGGGAATTTTGGGAATTTTTTTACATAAAAACCTTCCTCTTGAATCACTCTACCTATTACAAAAAACCGCATCAAAATCCGTTGCGTAATTTTAAAGATTTAAGCATACAGACAGACAAACAGTGTGACAGACACGAAAAAGAGACGACTTTATTTTATACTATGTAGTGATTTGTCCCTTAATTATTTGGGTAACCTTTCGTAATCTTGATTTAACTAAACAAAGTGTACGCAAGCAGTATCTAGCGGTAATAAACTTTATTCTCAAAGTTGCTAAACTTAAACATACAATGTAATCAATAGATAGTGTTACAATAAACACTAAAAGCTTCCAGTGTTAGTGCCCAAACTTAGCGCTTGCATCAAACACTAGATACAATTCACGGTGAAAGCTAAAATATTCTTTCTTTGAACAGACGGCATCCATTTTCTAGACTTCTTAAAGTCTAAATCTGCGCTTAAACTTTTCGAGTCTTCTTGACCTAGTTTTTGGTGGCTTAAAGGTATTAAACGGGACGTTTTTTTACCGTTTTTGCTTAAGGGTAGAAACGTTGAAATGTTGAGTCAGAAAATTGCTAGTTTTACTGTTTTGGCTAGCGAATTTGTAAAGTAAAGTAGGGTAAACTGATCTGTAACTGGCCATGTTTGGTAACTGGCCTCTTGGTATGTTATAGATATTAAGAAAGTATTTTGATTTCGTTATCTATAAAATAATAACCTTGTTATTAAGGTTTCATATTAGTTTATTTTTACCCCATTAGGACTTCACTAGGGTACTGAGTTTAGAGTACTAAGTTTATTTAGTAAAGAAATACCTAGTAATCGTAATATTTCTAATTATGTTTCTTTGTAAATAAGTATTTTACTATATAAAAAAGATACACAATTTCACGTATAAAATACACAATGTTGTGTTAAATGTACCCTATTACGAGTATATATATAAAATAGAACTTATCTTCCAAACTCCAAATTACATAAAAAATGCGTTTCAGAATATTTCCAAATTATATAAAAAAATGTGTTTTCAAATGAAAACACACCAACAAATTTTCCATTTAAAATATATTTATTTAATGTAAAGAAAGGAAAACACAAAAGGTAAAGAAAAAGCAATCTTGCGAAATCCTTAATAGGTGATATATTAAGCCATTACAACTTCGTATATAAAGTACCTGCGAACAAAATTAGCTTTCGGCCTCCTGTTACTATAGGTTTTATTCATATAATATCTGTTATTTTAAGTAACAGATATCTTAAGAAATTACAGGCCATAATATACAATACTAATAATATTGTATCTGTTATTTTAAGTAACAGATATTTAAAGAAATAACTGGTGATAATATACAATACTAGCCGCGCCCTGCGGTGCTACCCGCGTTATACCCGCTTCCGCGGGAATTTCAGGATAAAATGGATCCCATGTGTTATTCTGATGATAACCTATATTACTGTAAAGTTTCATCCAAATCCGTTGAGCAGTTTTTGCATGAAAGAGCAACAAACAAACATCCATCCTCACAAACTTTCGCATTTATAATACGAGGATTGACCCACGTTGTACCCGTCCCGACAGGAATTTCGGGATAAATGTATCCCATGTGTTATTCTGTTTCATCCAAATCCATTCACTAAATTTTACGTGAAAGAGCAACAAACATACATCCATACATACATCCATCCTCACTTTTCGCATGTATTCGTAGGATAGGACTAGGCCCATCCGTGGGACAATGTATAAAAAAATCTCTACACCCAAAAAACCTGATTTAAAAACAAACAAATCTAAACCAAATAACTGAAGCAAATATTTAGGGAAGAGTAATACGAATACATTTTCATTTGAAAAGATAAAAGCACCGAAGTTTCGCGAACTCCGTTAACAGGCTAATCTATGAGAAACAAACGGTTTTGAAAACAACAACAAATTACCCCGCGTCCCCTTTGAGAGGGGAGAATGGCCCTTGTTGGATCTGTAGGATGTATGTATATTTGAAAAATCTAGGTAGAAATATGATGTTATTGTTTGAGTATCTAAAAATAAATATATGTAATTACTAGCCGCGCCCCGCGGTGTTACCCGCGTTGTATCGGTTCCCGCAGGAATTTCAGGATAAAATATATCCCATGTGTTATTCTAATGTATAACATATATTACTGTAAAGTTTCATGAAAATTCGTCTAGTAGTTTTTACGTGAAAGAGCAACAAACATACATCCATCCATACATCCATCCATACATACTTCCATCCATACATACATCCATCCTCACAAACTTTCGCATTTATAATATTAGTAGGATATGGTACCTATTTATTTATTCTCTAATTGATAGCTCATTTCTTTGTAATTTAAAACTGGCGTGGTCAAAACCAAAAACCGGCCAAGTACGAGTCGGAATCGCGCGTGGAGTGTACCGTACTTTAAAAAACGGAAAAAAACACGTTTGTTGCATGGGAGCCCCCTTGAATGTTTGTTTTATTTTATTTTTAGTATTTTTTGTTATGGCGGCAATAGAAAACATCATCTGTGAAAATTTAAACTGTCTAGCTATCACCGTTCTTGAGATACAGCCTGGTGACAGACGGACGGACGTACAGCGAAGTCTCAGTAATAGGGTCCCGTTTTTACCCTTTGGGTACGGAACCCTAAAACCAACTCCCATGCGACAAAATAACCACAAAACAATGTATTTTTATTACTTTTTAACAAAATTCAATATTCCATACATCATGTCGTACTATGACTATTATATACCACAAACAAAAAACGCGTGAAATACTTTAACTACGAACCTTTAGGCCATTCTGTCCGATACCTCTAAAATAAATAATGCATTATAGCCTTTATGCCCTTGTAATAATACCTATTTCATTCGCAAAACATTTTTGTAGATTCATATTTATAACTCTACATTGACAAAGTTCTATTTGCATTTGTTTAGTTTGATTTTGGATCTTATTTTGTTAGCGATAAAGGTGTGGTTGTATTTTTGTGGTACTTTAGTAAGTTTGTAGTATTTGTTTTTTATAGTATTTTAGGGTATTCAAGATCAGATTTATGCTTGGAAGGTGATTTTATTTATATTTTTGTGCTCAATATTTTCTCGGGAATGTCCATTGAGTTTTAGATTCTAGTATATAATAATGTACTAACTGCGCCCCGCGGTTTCGCCCACATTGTACCCGATCCCGCGGGAATTTATGGATAAAATGTATCCCATGTGTTATTCTGATGTATTACTGTAAAGTTTCATTCAATCCGTTCGGTAGTTATTGCGTGAAAGAGCAATAAACATACATACATACATCCATCCTCATAAACTTTCGCATTTATAATAGGTATTAGCAGGAAGGATTAACATTTTAGGTACTTGAAAATATTACTAAAAAGTGTTAAAAAAGATGTATGTAGATGAGTTAAGGAAGATCTATGCCCAGCAGTGGGATTTATAAATAAAATATCAATCCAATTGGGTTTGATTCCCGCCCGGAGTCAACAATATGTAAAGACATAGCAGTTGTTGGTGACGACGTCTATCTTATATATAAAATTCTCGTGTCACAGTGTTCGTTCGCGTACTCCTCCGAAACGGCTTGACCGATTCTCATGAAATTTTGTGAGCATATTGAGTAGGTCTGAGAATCGGCCAACATCTATTTTTCATCCCGAAATTCCCGCGGGAACGGGTACAACGCGGGTGAAACCGCAGGGCGCAGCTAGTCTACTATATAAAAATAAGTCGGGTTTTCCTCCCTGACGCTATAACTCCAGAACGCACGAACCGATTTCCACGGTTTTGCATTCGTTGGAAAGGTCTCGGGCTCCGTGAGGTTTATAGGGAATAAAAATCTCAAAATTCCCACGGGAACGGGGGCGCTGCGGGTGAAACCGCGGGGCACAGCTAGTATATTCATATAAAGTATTTGTGTATGTATATGTAGTAGTATCAGTTAGTTAGATTCCATATCACAAGCTTAGAGCTTACTTTGGGTTTAATTAACCGTGTGTGAATTTGTCCTGGTACTTAACTCAAATATTGGTAACTCACTGATACTACTACACATACATACATACATACACAAATACTTAATAAGAATATATAATTGACACCCAGACGTCGTCGCCAACAAATATGTCCTCACAATTGTTGACTCCGTTGAATCGAACCCGCAACCCCCGACACAGCAAGCGTTCTCACATGTCACGGAACTAACTAACTTGTCATCTAAAAATAACAAAGAAAGTAATCCTGCAATTAATTGACAGAAGAACGTTTTTCAAAAGCTTCTAGAACTTAAAGCTTCGAAGAAAAACTGAAAGTTCCGTTAAATGACTCGAACTTACGAAAGCAATTGACGGCAATTAATTGTAGAAAAAGTTTTGCAGTAAAGCGTCGAACAGACTAGCGGAACAAAAAAAGACGGAGTGTAAAATCGCTTTGTGTTTCGTAAGTTTGGACTTAAAACAAATGAATAAATAATGCTGTTGTTAAAGCTTGTACCGTCCCCACAGCTTTGTGAAGGCCTGTCTTCTCACTGAAGGTATCAGTACAGTGAGGAGGATTAGATATACTCACCATAGTTTCCTATTGCGGGTTGGTGATCTGAAACTCAAGTCATGTAAATAATGAATATAAATAAATTAAAGTATGTAGTCCAAAAAAAATTACTAATAGTTTTACAGCTTAGCTTATGCAGCACATAAGCTTCTTTTTAATCTAAAATTATTTAGGGACTATTATCCAAGCACGGCATGCCAAAAAACAAAAAAATAATAAACACAATTTAATAACTTACTTAAAATTATAAATAAACATTTGTACGCATCAGTTACATGTTGAAATAATATGTATTATGTAAAATAGTAAAAAAAATTAAATTTTATAATTTTTCAGACACTAACGGCATCGGAATCTAATCATCAGTTTTAGATCTACATATGTCTTAGACATACACACGATGCAATGATATATCATTAGAATCCACCAATCAAAAACATCATGCCCAAATACATTCTCAGTATTCTGTGACCACGGTTCCTGTGAAGGGGCCGAAACGTCAGATAAAAATGTAAAATAAATGCTAAGTGTTTCTCGTTACTAAAAAAAATCATAAATTTCAAAGTCAATCTTGTACTCTAAGCCTAATTCAGAATGTTCCGGCTTACAGTAAGACTGAACAAAATAATAGTGACATACAGCAGCGGTTGTCCGAAGCTGTCTTTTTACTACCACAAGACAGTTTTATAAATGACTAGCAGCGCCCCGTGGTTTTACCCGCGTTGTGTCTATTCCTGTGGGAATTTCGGGATGAAAAATAGCCTATGTTACTCGTGGATAATGTAGCTTTCGAATGGTGAAAGAATTTTTAAAAACGGTCCAGTAGTTTTAGAGCCTATTCATTACAACCAAACAAACAAAGTTTTCCTCTTTATAATATTAGTGTAGATCACGAAAAAGATAAGTACTAAGGGTGCATTTCCATTGAAGCAGAGCGGTGCTGTGCAAAGACAACTGACCAACCACAACGCATTACGAAAAGATTTTGAAAATATCAATACGTGTAATTGGTAAATTCTGTATTCATCTGACAGAATTACGGGCGTAGTCAAGTTAGTAAGTAAATTATAGTTAGTGGCCAACCCTGGTGTCGGAGTTTTTAGACCACCTAAAGGCCTTCGACATAGTCTGATAATTGAAGCATTTAACGGGGATTTAACCGGGGCCGACAATTTAACGTGCCTTCTCAAGCATGGTTGCGATAAAACTACTGGTTGCCTATAATATATTATTCTAATTTAGTTGATTCATCTCACTCAATACGTTATTTATCTTACATACTATAAAATAAAGCCCTCAAATTCTGTCTGTATGTAATTGATTTTTTCAAAAACTACAGAACAGATTTTCATGCACTTTTCATCAAAATACAGAATGATTCAAGCGGAAGGTAACATTTAATTCAAAATGAATTCAACTCGGGTGAAACCGCAAGGCATTTCTAGTGCAAATAAAAGTTCTTACGTCAAAATTTAAAATGTACACTACAATGTACATAGAAATTAAAAATGTATGGCATGTTAAACGTGGGAATAAAAATGTACATTATATAATATAAGTTACTCGTAAAGGGCGGTCCAATTTATTTATGAAAAAGGTTCGGGGTCGTTGTGATAAATTATTTATTTGCTCATTACAACCGGCCAGCTTTTGATGGCAAAATTAATTTGTTAAATGCTTACCTCTCTGAACATTTTCATGTGAAAGTAAGTTTTTTTCTTTGAAAAATATCGTACTTAATAATGCAAGAAAATCACACTTCTTAACCGACTTAGAAATGGTTAAGTTCAATTGGGATGTTTGTGTTTTTTTTTTGTTGTATGTTCAGACATAACTCAATTATATGATATTCAAAAAGATATCCAAAACAAGTTTATTTCTAAATTTGTATTCATATTCATTTATTATTTTTCATTCGGGTAATGCCGTGACTAGTTCTGGTAGTACATTCACGTAGAAGAAAGGAACTCACAATTTCGACTTCTTCTTCATCGAGTGGATGGTCAACCTGACCAATCCTGGTGTCAGAGTTATTGAGCCGCCAAAGGCCTCTGACATGGCTCATGTAACGACTACTATCCGTAGAAAGTAACCGGGACCGACAGCTTAACGTGCCCTCCAAAGCACGGACTCACAATTTTGACGACACTGTTAAGTACCACCAAAGTTTCCCGCCCTAACATCGCCGCCCAATCCATAAATCACATCACTATCAATCCAAAAAACTTAACACATCAAACCAAACCCAGCTCGTTACAAATGACGTCACAGTACAACTCCAATATATGTTACATAAATCATTTTTCAACACTATCTGCCAACCCTCGTCATTTGGACAGACAAACATATTGTAGTTTCAGATTATATGGACAAATTGCGCTAGTATCAAGATCTGGCGATATCATCTACGGTTGTGAAAGTTTGTCGTAGTGTTGGGGGGAGGGGGGAGGGGGTACGGGTCTTCGTTTTGGTTTATAGTATTATTTTTGAGGTTTTTTTGACTTGTTGTGGAAATAAGGGTGGTGATACTTAAGTCTAATGCTGAGGACACACGGCGACACTGACACTTATCACAAATGTCGACACTAGTGTAGATTGCGTCCTCATGGTAAGCAATTTTTTGTGTCGACATCGGTGTAAACATTTTAATGTCCCGGTTATGTGTCGTTAGCTGTCTACACGGAGACACTGCAATTCAGTGTGGTACATTTCCTCGCCATGAACATTTGGTCGGTTATTGGTCTAGCTAAAAATTTCGCGCAAGTTCGAAATTCGCGACACTTGCGTCGGACACTGCGCACGACCTGTCTCCACGGCTGCAACACAGACACCGACCGACATTGCCACAACAACTGCAACTAAGTGTCGCGGCAGTGGACACACACAGACATTCGATGTATACATTGAGTGTCTAATGTCAAGTGTCGCCGTGTGTCCTCAGCATAAACTGTATTTTAGTAGCACTTTTCAGAAGTGGTAACTTCAAATTTAAATGAAGTAAAGAAATTTGGACTGTAATGTCTCATTGATGGGCAAAGGCCTCTCTCATTGAACATATCTTACAGTGAGGAGGATTAAACACGAAGTACATAATTTAAATATTAACTAATATTATAAATACGAAAGTAACTTTGTCTGTCTGTCTGTCACGCTTTCACGCCCAAGCTACTGAACCGATTTGAATGAAATTTGGTACACAGTTAGTCCAGAGCTTGAGAAAGGACATAGGCTACTTTTTATCGCAAAAACAGGGTTGAAAGAGGGGTTGAAAGGTTTAATGGAAATGTGGTAATTTTTAAAACTACACAACATTTTTAAATCATTTCATCTCAAACCCATAACCTCTTTGACCATTATTCAAGTCAATTTTCAACTTTAAGAACCTAAGTTTTCTTGTAAGTCCAAAATATAATTTAAAACTTACAAGGTATAAATCGGTAAACATACTTTGGCACGAGCTACGTCTTATAGTCATATTAAGGCAATAAGTTAAGGTTTATACCGAGAACAGTGAAAACATACGGTTTTATATAACGTCGAACACGTTGTTAACAATTTTGTTCGGAACATGTTACAAATAGTGTATTTTTTCATATTAAATTAAATACTTTTTTACTGACATTAGTATTTTTATATCAATAGAACTTTCTTATGTATAATTCGCAGTCAATTTTATTCAGGTTTCATTCGCTACAATCATAAAATGAAAATATGATTTTTTTTATTCCCGTATTTCACCAACCCGTAGTATCCTAATCCTCGTCACTGTACTGATATCTTCAGTGAGATGAGAGCCCTTTGCCCAGCTGTGCGACATTACAGGTGAATACTTTGACTTTTTTTTCATACAAAATCCAAAAATATTTATTTCCATCATAGAAGCATCTATCTCTTCAAGTAAAAGCATTTTTCGTGTCAACTTAATTAAAATCCGTCTAGGTATATTTATTAAGGAACTACGATACAAAAGACATACCTATCAAAACTTATAATACCTCTCTTATCACATCGGTAGCGCGCTCGTAGTTTAACTAAGCAATGTTAGTTCATTGCGATTGTTAAGCAACGTGCAGCTCGGTCCTTATTTGGATGGGTGGCCGATAGTGGTATTTCTTTGTGAGCGCTACCGTGCTCCGGAGGACACGTTAAGCTGTCGGTCCCGGTTGTTGCAATCGTCGGACCATTTCGGATGCCTTTAGGTGAAATGAATGGATATCGGTTAAAAACCACACTTGTTCACAGCAAAATGTTTCCGTATATACATTTAATCTCTGCTGACTTGAGACACTAAATAAAATCCACAATTCCTCGAGTAGGAATTATTTTACTAGCTCATTATATATTTAAGGATTCCCCAAGAATATAAGTTAAGTATTATTTACTAACCTGCGCCCCGTGGTGTTACCCGCGTTGTACCCGTTCCCGTAGGAATATCGGGATAAAATGTATTCCATAATAATATGTTATTCTGATGTATAACCTACATTACTGTAAAGTTTTTCCAAATCCTTTTAGTAATTTTTGCGTGAAAGAGCAAAAAACATACATCCATAAATCCATACATCCGTTCATACATCCATCCTCACAAACTTTCGCATTTATAATATTACTAGCAGCGCCCCGCGGTTTTACCCGCGTTGTGCTCGTTTTCGTGGGAATTTCGGGAATTTTTTTACATAAAAACCTTCCTCTTGAATCACTCTACCTATGACAAAAAACCGCATCAAAATCCGTTGCGTAATTTTAAAGATTTAAGCATACAGACAAACAGACACGAAACAGAGACGACTTTATTTTATACTATGTAGTGAAGTAAGTAAGTATAGATTCTAAGTTATGTAAGTTCAGGTGTCAAGTATAAGAAAGATTTTTAATATTGATTTCAAACGTCCCACTGCTGGGCAATAGCGTCTCATTTCAGTGAAATTATGAATTCAAGTTACATAAAAGCTTATAAACTAAGCTTTATGTTATTGTACCTTTAAGCCCTAATTACACTAACACATTCACCTAATACGTCGGCCAAATATGTCTCATGTAATTGCACCAGAAAAACACGCTAAGCAAAGTAATGACGTCATCTTAACATAACTTCAATTTTATAAATCGAACAGACACAAACTCATTTATATACGTTCTATTATGAAAAATGTTTCAAAGTTTTGTTACTAACAATTTGTCAAAGGAACTCAAGTTTAAGTTATTCAAGTTAGATGATAAGTAGTTAAGTACCGTCTTGAATGATTGATTGAAACCAATGTTTGTTGTTCATAAACTTTGAACGGACTGTTGGAAGTTACTGAGGTTGGGAAGTAGGTATATGAAAGCTCTTTGAAGGCTTTGGTGCAGGATGGTGTTCAACTTAGGTGACAGAGTGCACTTTGTTAGGTGACAGCATTCAATTTAGTAGGTGACAGTGTTTATCTTGTTTGGTTGTTGTCCTGTCATAACTATTTTCTGTCTAGAGAATAAAAACATACCAAAAGGTAATTTTACTAAAATGGTACTACCCAAAGTGTAGAACATTAGTTTTAACTTTGAATTTTACATATATGCATAACAAGAATATCGAACATTACAAGGCCCTTAATATCTTTTAGGACAAACAGTTATTTCAACAATAAATAAAATGTTATTCCTGAATCTAAAATAAAGTACGTCAAATTCACCAAAAAATGTAAAGGCGAAAACATATTACGGATGCTTCCGTAACGCGCGACTAACAAGATGAAAAGAGTATTTCTACGACATAATACAACTTTCAACTGTATTTATGAAATCATATTATTATTTCAACCTCTCAAATGTTGAACGTCGATTTTGGCTACAATACATATTTAATTAACGGCGAAAATTTATAGTAACAATTATATAGAAAACAAGCGGCCGACCTTGCTTCACTTCGGGTGAAAACGCCAACTGGATTTTCGCAAAGTCCTTTCTTAATGTGCACTTACATCATGAAAGGAACCCTGTACCAAATTTTCTCTGTTTTTCTTTTTTCTGTTTCTGGGTACAGGAGTGTCTACTGTGGGTTGATTTATAAGTCAGTGAGTCAGTCAGGTACGGAGCTGTGCGGAGGTCAATAGAAAAATCACTGCGCATTGAAATTGTCAAACAAACCATTGACATTCTCAAAATATTTTCTTAAAGGCCTCTACCCATTACACCGTATCATACCATGACCGTGCTATGAACGTGTCAGGCAAAAAAGTATTCTTTGTATTGAAAAGTATGGGACTATGCTCACTAGACCGTTCCGTCACCAACCAACAACGTCGACTCACCTAATATTTTGCCGGTGCTGACACGTTCATAGCACGGTCATGGTATGATACGGTGTAATGGGTAGAAACCTTAATACGTTGTGATTGCTCATTTGAGCTCCGTATAGCTCCGCTCGGCAACAATGTAAAAGCACCCTAAGGAGTATATTAAGACTACAACAACTTTTCGTATAAAGGAACTATTGTCAGCTATATCTACTGAGTCGCGTCCGTCAGCCGCCGTCCCACAATATACTTCCAGCCTTATTTCCCTTCAACCCTCGTCATATCCTGTCCATTTTGACAAATGGATGTTCCTTCTATTGAAGAATGTCATTGACAGTAAGTATGCTGCGATGCGGTTATTTGACAACCGTGGACAGTTGGGAAAAGCTTTGTTTTTAAGAATACGCTTCTTTTGTTCGCAAAAAATGTGGTTATTTGTTTTGATGTGTTAGTGAAAGTTAGGTTAAAGTTTGATTTGTTTTATAGTCATCTATAAAGAGGTAAAATTTGTAAGTTTGTTTGTTTTTATGTTCGAGCTAATCTCGGGAATTACCAGTCCGATTTGAATAATTCTTTTTGTAATAGATAGCTACATTCAACGGAAAGGTCATAAGCTATTTTTCATCCCAATATTCCCACAGGCACGGGAACAACGCGGGTAAAACCGCGGGGTGCAGCTAGTTTTATATACTTTTTAAACTCACATTTTGCACTCATTGTATTAAGCGAAAGCGTCTGTATCACGTTAGAATATGTAACGTATTTAATAAAATAGGATGTTGCCCAGCTGTTTTCTTGGACCATGAGTGGTGTAATCAACTCAAAACGTCGGGTACGTATTTTAATAAATACGTTTTATATTCTAACGCAATACAGTCCCGTTTACTTAATATATTGTGTCTTTTATTGTTCATTAACTGCCGATGGTACTACCAGTAGTTCATTAATTGCCCGTGGTACTACCAGTGGTAATATCAATGGTACTACCAGTAGTACCACGGGTAAAAAATGTTCCCGTTGTACTACCAAGCAGTCTAATAGTATTACGGGGAAAAAAATATCCATGAGAATATACACACAGCGTGTGTTGCGGCAAGAGCTATTGCTTCTAATAATTGCTAATGCAACGCAATTATTATCTCCATGCAACGCTAAACTTTTAACATGTACGTTAGTCCGTTTATACCTTAAAAAATGCAAAGTACTTTCACCCCAAAATACCTATAGCTCCATACATAGAGCGACTCATATATTATACATACAACAATACAAGGCCATACAAAACTGGTAATCAATCTATTAATGAACATAACACGTCTAACAGAGATCCGAATACTTCGAGTAAACGTTAACGTTAGTATATCAAAGTGTTTCTATAATGTATGCGCATACATTTGTACCGAAACTACCTTCAAACATTCAACATCTAGTATCTACATGAGACGAACAGATTATGCTTGGTTCTTGCATAATCAGGGGATGTGTGGCTTTGATAAGTCTTAAGAGAAGGTGTCTTAATCTTGCTAATATATCGTACTAATTTAATAATAATAATATAATATACCCGGACAAATTCACACAAGGTTAATTAGGCCTAATGTAATAAGAACACCGATATAACAATATTACAATTGACACCCAGACGTCGTCGCCAACAAATGTGTCTTCAAATATTGTTGACTCCGGGCGGGAATCGAACCCGCAACCCCCGACACAGTAAGCGCTGTCACTGCCACTGTGCCAACGGGCTTGTGTAATAATATATTTATTTTTTCGAGAAGTAAGTGCTTCGTGGGTACGTTAAATTGTCGTTCCTGGTCGTTTAATCCTCAGACGATGTCAGCTCACAGCTCAACAAACACCGGAACTGGCCACATACCTACAAGAACTTACTTTTTTTAGGTAGGTAAGTAAATCAGTATTAAGTTCCAGTAGGCTAGTAGCTAACCCTGGTGTCCAATCCTCCGACATGACCTAAGGCCTGAAACTGCGTTAAGCGGCCCGGACGGGCAACGGGACGGGGGTTGCGGACGGGGGTTGCGTGCCCAAGCGCGTGGACCCACGAGTACACACGCGTGGGCACACGCGCATCCCCGTTACGCACGGTTTCATATAAAAATGCTTCGTCGCGGGGACCCGCGCGGGCGTCCGTCCCACGGAAGCGGGCCCCGTTGCGCAGACGAACGCCCGCGCGGGCATTTTTGTATGAAACCGTGCGGGTGCCCGCTTGGTGGTCTAACGATTGAAACAATTGGGGCCATCAAATTCAAAGGCCAATGCAACCCTGAACTCAATGTCATAAAATCCTTTAATACAACGAGAACTATCGTGTAAGACTACAGCAGAGCCCAGAACTCCTATCTCTAAAATATCAGCATTTCACTTTTTTTCCGATGATATGCTGATATTTAAGTGTAGCGCCACATCTGCGGAACGTACGGCGCCGAACCTTCCGCTCTATGACACATCAGTCGAAATTACGCCGCGTACTGATGTGTCATAGATAACTTGAAATACACTACGAGCGTATTTAGCGGAAGGTTCGGCGCCGTACGTTCCGCAGATGTGGCCCTACACTAAAATAATTAAAACAATCGATAATCTTGTACATAATTTATTACATTTTCATTTTACAAAGTTAATATGTAGTAAACTATACTATTATATCAAAATTATTAAAAAATATCCAATAGCAGACAAACGTTGAATTACAGACGAGCGCAGGGAGGACGAAAGACTGAAAATAGAAAATAACTATTATTCTATCAATATATAGCCTCTGTAGTCCAGTGGTATGTGCAAAAACTCGCATGCCAATCTCGGGTGCAATTCCCAGATCGGGTGAAATCATGTTTTCTATTTTTCAAACATGGCTCGGGTTTAAGATCACCAACCCGCATTAAGCGTGGGATTACGCCTAATCCTCCTCACTGTACTGATATCTTCAGTGGATGGGAGGCCTTTGCCCAGCAGTGAGACATTACATGCTAATACCTTTTTAATACAATTAGAATAATTATGTTTGTAAATAGATAGCCACGTTTTTTGGAAACGTTAAAGGTTATTTTTCATCCCGAAATTTCAACGGGAACGGACACAGAGCGAGTAAAACTGACGGGCGCTGCTAGTCCTACTATTAATTATGTTTAATATTTATTGTAATAAAAGAAATACTTACTATAAAAGCATTAATAAATCTCGATTGTGGAGAATGTATTAAGAGCCTTCTGACATCGCAGATCTATCCACTATCTTCAAATCGACAGTACAGTGGGTCTAAAGATAAAAAAATCAAGTTAATTATTTTGAAAATACTGATAAAAATACTCAATCTGGTTGAAACTACTAGCTTTGGCCAATTTTGGCCAGTAAAAAAAATTATAATATACCGGACAAATTCACACACGGTTAATTAGACCCAAAGTAAGCTCTAAGCTTGTATTATGGAATCTAACTCACTGATACTACCACATATACATACACAAATACTTTATCTTATATATAAAATTCTCGTGTCACAGTGTTCGTTCGCATACTCCTCCGAAACGGCTCGACCGATTCTCATGAAATTTTGTGAGCATATTGAGTAGGTCTGAGAATCGGCCAACATCTATTTTTTATCCCGAAATTCCCGCGGGAACGGGTACAACGCGGGTAAAACCGCGGGGCGCAGCTAGTATGAATATAAAATCGACACTCAGACGTCGTCGCCAATAACTATGTCTTGTCATATTGTTGACTCCGGGCGGGAATCGAACCCGTAACCCCCGACACAGTAAGCGGTCTCACTGCCACTGTGCCAAGTTGTATGTACGACTATAATTATGATGATTTACGTAAAAGAGTAAGTAAGTACGAGTAGTTAGTGGCCAACCTGGTGTCGGAGTTTTTAGACCGCCTAAAGGCCTCCGACATGGTCTAACGATTGAAACAACCGGGACCGACAATTTAACGTGCCCTCCGAAGCACAGTAGCTCAGATAGAATGCCACTATCGGCCACCCATCCAAGTAGGGGCAAATAATTTGCATCAGTTAAAGAATAGTGGAAGCTTTTTTAATTTAATTTGAATTTATGTTCTTTAATCTCTATTTTTTTTTCAATTCATCCTATCCTACTTATTTAAAAATGCGAAAGTTTGTGAGGATGGATGTATGTTTGTTGCTCTTTCATGTAAAAACTACTGGACGGATTTAGATGAAACTTTACAGTACATTTTATCACAAAATTCCTGCGGGAACCGATACAACGCGGGTTACACCGCGGGGCACGGCTAGTTTATTATATATAATCCAGGGGGTAATTCCCCCTCACCTAGGTCCACCCTTGGGCTTGGACCATTAAATAAATGCAGCTCAAACACTGCGAATGCACAATGAAGCAGACAACTTACTCCTTCTTCATTTCATATTTCTTCAAATGCTTCAGACTACTCATATACTTCGGTGGTTTACTGAAAATAATTGTACTAGTTAGAATTGTATCATAAAACGCTATGCTTCACAATATTCATATTAATGTTATCTACCAAACTCGTTCCTTACTCCCTGACATAACTATAATTATTTTACTACATAAAACAAAGTCGCTTTCCGCTGTCTGTCTCTATGTATGCTTAGATCTTTAAAACTACGCAACGGATTTTGACGCGGTTTTTTTAAATAGATAGAGTGATTCAAAAGGAAGGTTTATGTGTATAAAAAATCCCGAAATTCCTACGGGAACTGGTATAACATGTCGCTGCTAGTCTATGATAATATCATATTCAATAAACAAAATCATAATTACATCCGTAGTGTTTTCGGGCGCACTGGTACAATGGGCGTCCGAATCGGCGTTTTTGGACTGTAACAAAATAAAAGAGGATTCAAAACTGTGTAACAGTATGGCGATTATCACACTGCGCCGCACTACGCAGCGTAGTGCGTGAATGCGTGTTGCAACGTTGCTTGTAAGTCTTCTTCTTCATCGAGTGGATAGTCAACCTGACCAATCCTGGTGTAAGAGTTATTGAGCCGCCAAAGGCCTCTGACATGGCTCTTGTAACGACTACTATCCGTAGAAAGTAACCGGGACCGACGGCTTAACGTGCCCTCCGAAGCACGGAATCATCTTACTTTTCGGGCAATCAGGCGATTCAGCCTGCAAAGCCCTAACCAAACTGAGGGCAGTCTCACAATGAGATTTTTGTGAGACATTGTCCCCACCGGGAATCGAACCCGGAACCTCCGGATCTTGAGCCGAGCGCTCAAACCACTAGACCACGGAGGCTTGTAAGTACCTCCGTTTGTGCAAGAAACACGCACAGTCCAACACAGGAACTTCATCCACGCGCGTTCATGCAGATCTCTCTGCATGTTGCGTTGCGTGTCGACGCATCTACGCGCGTACTTGCGGGCGTGCAGATCTGCATCATTGCGGGATCAAATCATGCGGGTTTTCTACGCACTCACGCGCGTAGTTGCGTTTTGTGGTTCACGCTGGTTTCGGGATCCATTTTCTAATACACGTCAAATCCCTTCCTAAATCACGCACGGCACTGCGGGATCGGTGTGCCATACCTTGCGTTTCGCCCGTACCTACGCGCGGGGATGCGTGTTTCTTCGCATGTAGGCGCGTGAAGAGAATGCGCGTGGATGCAGTTTCAGTGTGTTGGACTATGCGTTCTATACAAACTGCGTAGTGCGAGGCAGTGTGATAATCGCCTATATTCCTTTTAAACGTCACTTCAAAGATATTGGTAATAAAGGCCATTTTTCTTAATCATATTTTTATTCTATGTTCTATAGTGAGTCTATGGTGTTTGTTTCCAGGACATCCTGTGTTAAAGATTTTTCTCAGTCGGAATTGTGTCTAATAATAAATGTGGTTTGTTCTAACTTAAGTCACTTTTGGAAGTAATATACTTTAGCATATAGACAAATTTGTTTTAAGGCTTTCAGGCTTGTTGTTTCACGAGGTACATAACACATAAATAATTAGGCTTGTGTTTAACTTACCACCAGGCATAGTAACATAATATAACAGACAAAAATAGTAAATGATCACCAAAATTAAACTCGCATTTAAATGTAAAATTACAATCTAAGTTTTAACATTTCGCTATCCTGTTTAAGCAAAATTACTCCAAATAAATAATTGTTAACCGAAAAGTAGTAAATGATCATCAAATTTAAAACAGAATTTTAATATGAAGTGTGTTGTGACTAATATAGCTATTATTATTGTAATTTTAGACTTTATTTTTCTGCTGTTATGTATATAAATTTTTGGTAAAAGAACTAAGGGTATCAAAGCATTTTAAGGTGGTCATTATATTTAACCCCAAATAAATACATAAAGTCGATAGTCGACTTTAAATTCGACACACACAAAGGTCCTTATGTAACTTGACCATTTTGCTACCACCTACTTTCCCTTCAGAAGAGTTGCTACTGGTGGTATGACAAAGGTGTTACAATCTCCATAATATTGCGGTCAGTAATTGAAAAACTATCCATTGACATTTTTAATCTAACCTGTATGTTTATATGTCACTTAGCCCAGTTTAACATAATCACAATTTGTCATGGATGCAACACATAACATAAAAAATACATAAGCGAAACATGACATAAGTAAAATATGATATCAGCTAAATACTGGTCGAAAAGGGCTCCTATTTCTGCCCAATTGACAATTAGGGCCTATCACATCCTAAACCATCCCAACTTAGGCGATTATCACACTGCCACGCATCACGCTGCATGTTGCATGTCGACGCATACTACGCGCGTACTTGCGGGCGTGCAGATCTGCATCATCGTGCGTGGCAGTGTGATAATCGCTTTAATTAAATCAATCTAGTGTTTTGCGTGTGTCATATTTCGCCAATAGTATGTTTTCCAATTATTAAGAAGTGCCATTATTTTATCAAGTTTTTCCTTATTATCTGGAGGATACATAAAATTATCTGATGTATCAGTGAAGGCGGTGGCTAGTTATATAATATTAAACTCACCTTCACATAAACATTCCAAAAGGCATAAATTGATCTAAATCCTTCTCCTTAGACTTCTTCCACCGTCTCAGTTTTGACTTATACGGACATCTTTACAAAAATATACTTATATTTCACTTGGATTTCACCAAAAAAGAATTTGGACTAGCTTTCGCTCTATGATATGACACAAGTGGTGTTTCTAAAAAAGGTTATTTAAAATTGTGGAAAAGGTAACTAAATAGTTTACCTTGTCAGCCAGTAGTGCCTCTAAACTACGGGTATTCGGCATGTCCTAAAATGAGAAACAGATTTTGGTTCCACATAAATAAAAAAATTGAGATCGGTTAGTTACTGCTTTTTTTTAAAGAGGTGATCAAGCATTCCATGGCTGACAAGGCATAACAAATAGTAATAAATAAAAAAATACTAACCGAATATTTTTCGGTTTGACTTTTGGTTTAATTTTTCTTTTCCTGCAAACAAAATCATATCATGAAATAAATAGATAATAGTGTATTTTTTTTAAAAACGAACATAGTTGCCATAAAGTGGGTATGCCTTTAGTTCATGCACCAACTGCGTTTCATGCGACTTCATAATAATAACATGGCTATATCATAACATGACATTGCAGTCATGCTTCGCATATGCTTGCATGCTACGAAATCCATAACGTATTTGTAGCATGCTACGGTGCTACGCCAAATGCGCTACGAGCTACGACTTGCAGTTTTTTGGTAGCATGATAATATATCGTTGTTGATAAGTACCTTGGACCATTAAAACCCATCTTTTTCGAGTATGATTTAATAGCAATTCTCCTGAAAAATAAACAATTTTAAACATTTCCAATAAGGGGATATTTATTTCCTAATAAACTATTTTGTATAAAAAGAGTATCATAGTTAAAGGAAGTGTGAACAGGTACCCACTTTCTATTGCTAAAAAGACTAATTACCATAGTGATGGTACAGTCAGTAAACGCTACATTACTTTGTCATGTTACAAGACTTTCAAATTTTCATTGACTTGTTCGTAGAAATTATAAAAAAATATTATTGAGAAAAGGTTTTAAAATTCGTTTTGTAATGTATGGACGCAATTTTTTCTCAACACTACTGAGGACGTGGAGTCTCAGAGGCTCCTAGAATAATATGTACGGTCGGCCAAGAAAGTGGTCTACCACTTTTGACAAAAGTTTCTGCGAGATGTAACGATCGCTAAGGTTGACTTTTCTATGCACAATTATGTTATGACGTTTAAAATTGACCTTGTTGTTTCATGACGTTCAAATGAATCTCAACCGTAGGGTGGTAGACCACATATTAGGCTGACCGTACAAACATTTTTATTGGGGAATTTGATATAATAACGCTTAAAAACTAATTAAATATTAAAGTTATTAGATTTAGCTGAAATAACATACTTATAATTATAATCAACAATTACTACAAAAATCATAGAAAGATCAAAAACCAATAATTATGGCACTGAGTCTGAATGTACTTAGGTTACATTTTAGGTCATTAAAAACAGCTAAACCTAGTCCTAAAACAAAATGAGTCTTATTTGTAGTTTATTTTAGGACACCTTTCTGTCCACTGCTTATGATTGGTGTATGATATATAAAATGTACGCACTCATGGCAATCAAGTCTAGGATAAATATGATAATTATAACATCTCCTATAATAAAATTACTATATCATTGGGCAACAATAGACGTGTAGTCTGACAGGCCGCTCAATATTTTGATGTTACGTGATATTCATCGGAGGATGCAACCGCCTCTCTCGTTGGTAGTTTTACAACTAAAACAAAAGCTAATGAGCCTACGGAGTGGAGAGGATTAGGTGACACTACGAGAATGAAAACTTCTAGTAGCCTGTGAGACTAAACGTCCATACTTGAAGGTTAACTCACTTTTTTGGATAATGCATTGTGACCCCGTTTGGCGTGACTTTCTGTTTGCATGGACCTTGATTGCCGCAAGGACAACACTTAGTTTTGTATGAAGCTTGATAAGCAGGTATTGGTACTATTCTGAAAAGATATTTCGCTTTTAAAATAGGCATAATAGTATTAAATCCACAGATCACAAAAACTAAAGGGAGATGTGAAAGCGGGGCAGGGCCGGTGTCGCAGCAATATGCGCAAAAACGGAACACATAGCGAGTCGAAATATTATGTGTAAATAGTTTACACACTTTGCATTTGGACTCTACGGTCACAGAAAATGAGAAGCTTTAGTCCTACGTCTTTAAAACCAATAAAATACAAATAAACTTACTCTCTCTTATGAAAAACTTTCCATTTTGGTTTATCAGTGATGAGATAACGTAAGTTTGTTAAGCTGTAACAAGTAAGAAATGTGAAAAACTATGAAAACGAGTATGTCTAATGCAAAGAACGTTCCCGTGTACGTCAGTGTTCTGTGACCACGGTTCCTGTATAGAGGCCGAAACGTCAGATAAAAATGTAACATAAAAGCGAAGTGTATCCGTAAACGATTACGGATACAATTCAAAATTCCCGTGGCAATGTCGGGGTGAAAGTAAATTTAATTTTCTATCAAATATAGTTAAGATAATATATATTTTTGAAATCAGGTCCGTTGTTCTCACGTGCGTTCAAATAATAAAATATAAGAAACTCTTCAGATTTGTTATATTAGTTTACTAGCAACGCCCCGCGATTTTACCCACAATGTGCCAGTTTCTGTGCGAATTAGCCCATAACCTTCTCGTTGAATGTGGCTATTTATTGCATTATGATTTATTGAAATCGGATTACTGGTGTCTGAGATTAGTGGTTTCAAATAAAATGAAATCAAAATCTTCAGTTTTATTACGTAAGATAGATAAGAAGCTACAAGTTTGTGAAGAAATTTATCATTTTCACTATTCTGGATGAAATATAGCTCATAAATATTTCACTAAACACAGCATACTTTTTATCTCTTATTAACTACTAAATAAAGAGCAACAAAACCCGTAAGATATTGTAAGATCTGATTATATTTTGGTACTGAAAATGATACCTTGAATTGCTCGTACACTCATCTAATTGTTTCCGATTCTTACTGCCACTGAGACCCATATTTTCAAAAAACCTGCTAAATAATATTTATTATAATAAACTCCTGGATTTCAAATTTAGGTAGGCATTGCGAAATAATCGTTTTCTTTATTCTTTGAAATTTTATTGGTGTTTTTTTTGAAATTTACATGAAAATACTTTTACTTTTGATCTGTCATTGCTGAAAGATGTCGTCTTTGGCAGAATAGAATTGTTAATATTCAAAGAGTTTTTACTGGAACATGAAAAGAGGAAAATTAATGATATGACATGAGTCTGTAATCCTTGGATAATCTGTGTACCGGTCTATAGCATGCATAGGTAGCATGGATTTAATTTTATTTAACAACAGACAACAAGAACAGCCTCCGTGGTCTTGTGGTCTGAGCGCTCGGCTCACGATCCGGAGGTTCCAAGTTCGATTCCCGGTGGGGACAATATCTTACAAAAATCTCTTTGTGAGACTGCCCTCAGTTTGATTAGGGCGTTGCAGGCTGAATCACCTGATTGCTCGAAAAGTAAGATGATTCCGTGCTTCGGAGGGCACGTTAAGCCGTCGGTCCCGGTTACTTTCTACGGATAGTAGTCGTCGCAAATAAATCATAATGCGTTGTAATTGGTTGATTAGCTGCGCACAGCTCCGCTCTGCTTCAATGGAAACGGTTGCTATACGTCCCACATTTTCAAAGAGAATACAATATAGGTATATTTCGTAAGCCATGCCTCGAGAAACCTGTCTCCAACGGAAGACCACAAAGTGCCTTCAAGTGTTCTTTGTGTTGTCTCGTTCATTCACTTCAAAAGATAAAACATTTTAAAGGTTACTTTTTCGAGATAGGCGACCTGTTTTAAAGTGTTACGTTAAACCGACTGAAACTTCAAAAACTAGTAGGTTCTGAATGTATTTGTTTTTTACCTCACTAGCAGCGCTCTGTCGTTCTACCCGCGTTAAGCTCGTTCCCATTGGAATTTAGCCTATAACTTTACCGTTGAATGTGGTTATCTAATAGAAAAATAATTATTGGAAACGGACGGGTAATTCCCGAGATTAGCCCAGACATAAAAACAAACAAAAAAAAACAAATTTTGTCTCTTTGTAATAAGTCTCTTTGTATAGATGTTATCGTTGTTTGTGAATAGATAAAAAAGCCAAGTGCGAGTCGGACTCGCCCATGAAGGGTTCCGTACCAGCGAGTAACATAATAAAGAAGTTCTTGAAGTTCGTTGTACTTGTTTTTTTATTTACATTTGAGTTATTGAATGAATAATCAGTATTTTTTTGCGGTTTACGATTTATGTCGTAAAAAAAAAACTACTAACTAGACCTCGTTCAAACCAATTTTCGGTGTTAGATTACATTGTTATGTACATCATATATTTTTTTTAGTTTTATCATTCTCTTATTTTAGAAGTTACAGGGGACACACATTTTACCACTTTGGAAGAGTCTCTCGCGCAAACTATTCAGTTTAGAAAAAAATGATATTAGAAACCTCAATACCATTTTTGAAGACCTATCCATAGATACCCCACACGTATGGGTTTGATGAAAAAAAAAAATATTTTTTTCATTTCTAAGTATGGGAGACCCCCCTAAAATATTTTTTTTTTCTATTTTAGTGTGAAAATATTAATGCGGTTCACAGAATACATCTACACACTAAGTTTCAACAACATAGCTCTTATAGTTTCGGAGAAAAAAGGCTGTGACATACGGACAGACGGACGGACAGACAGACAGACAGACATGACGAATCTATAAGGGTTCCGTTTTTGCCATTTGGCTACGGAACCCTAAAAATGGTATTTAATATACCATTTTGTACCCACTTTGCACTTTCAATAATTGACATAATATTAATAACTTAATTACCTAAATATAATTACTCCATCATACGTATGGATCATTGCCCCATCCCGCACTTACCACAACCCAACCACACCTACAACCACACCCACACCTCAACTAAACCACGTGGGCGGATAGCCACATTCAACGGGAAGGTTATAAGGTATTTTTCATCCTGACATTCCTACGGGAACAGGTACAACGTGGGTAAAAGCGTGGGGTGCTACTAGTTCGAAATAAAAATGAATGATAAAGTTTTCCAACTACCATTGAAGTAGCTAGTATATTTTCTTTAAATCTCTTTTAATAAAACTGTAAAGTCGGGACAATTTTTCAGTTTCTAAGAAAGCAGCATTGAAGTACGACGGCAGAATTTTCAGGAAACATGTCGTAGTTACGTTACGTAACATTGTATACATCGAACTGAAAAACGTACCTTTATCCTTTTTGCAAATACTTATACCTAATGTTTTTATTTCCGAAATCTTATATATAAAATTCTCGTGTCACAGTGTTCGTTCGCGTACTCCTCCGAAACGGCTCGACCGATTCTCATGAAATTTTGTGAGCATATTGAGTAGGTCTGAGAATCGGCCAACGTCTATTTTTCATCCCGAAATTCCCGCGGGAACGGGTACCGTAGTTGAACTCCTCTGAAACGGCTCGACCGATTCTCATGAAATTTTGTGTACATATCGGGTAGGTCTGAGAATCGGACAACATCTATTTTTTATCCCGAAATTCCCGCGGGAACGGGTACAACGCGAGTGAAACCGCGGGGCGCAGCTAGTAACTTCATAATAAACTAGCATCGCCTTACGGTTTTACCCACCTTGTGCCCGTTCCCGTGGGAATATCAGGATGAAAAATAGCAAATAACCTTCCACTGAAATATGTCTTTTATAAACAACTAGCAGCGCCCCGCGGTTTTAACCGCGTTGTGCCCGTTTCCGTGGGAATTTCGGGAATTTTTATACATATAAACCTTCCTCTTGAATCACTCTATCTATTTAAAAAAAACCGCATCTAAATCCGTTGCGTAGTTTTAAAGATCTAAGCATACATAAGGACAGACTGGCAGCAGAAAGCGACTTTGTTATATACTATGTAGTGAAGATCATTATCAAAATCCTATTGGAAAGTCTAGAAAGGACCACATTCAAAAACAAACTTATCTTATATAATCAGTATTTAGATAGATATTTGAACCCGATAAATGGAAGACCAAAATTAAACTTCCTTATATACGATTTTGCCTCCGACATTGACTTTTGAAATTATTTTATTCGTATAAAATGGAGTCTCCAAATCGAACGTATTTTATGTTCCGTACGTGACATCTATGGAGCCCAGTCAAGCAATACAAAGATACCTAAAGCCTTTGTACTTTAAAGTGCATTTAAAAGTGGTAGGTTAAGTGTATTGGCGTGTGCTTACAGGGTTTTGAGTATCATTCTTCCAGGTAAAAGTTCCTTTTATAGATATCCGTTAGTAGAGATCCGTGGTTTAACCCATGCTGCCCGTGACCGTGGGAATTTCGGGATGAAAATTTCCTGTAAGCTTTCTGTTATATGTAGCTATACATTACAAAAAGATGTTTCTAATTGGATTGATAATAACAACAAACTCTTCAGCTTTATTATATAAGTATAGGCTTATTGCCAACGATGGTTTGGTACAACAACGCCTCCACTATGTAACAAAGTATTACTGGCTTAGTATCTATACTAATATTATAAAGAGGTAAAAATTTTAAGTTTGTTTGTTGTTTGTATGTTCGAGGTAATCTCAGGAATTATCAGTCCAATTTGAATAATTATTTTTGTAATAGATAGCCACATTCAACGGGAAGGTTATAGGCTATTTTTCATCCCGAAATTCCCACGAGAAAGGGTACAACGCGGTTAAAACCGCGGGGCACGGCTAGTCATTAATAATATAATATACCCGGACAAATTCACACACGGTTAATTAGACCCAAACTTAGCTCTAAGCTTGTATTATGCAATCTAACTAACTGATACTACTACATATACATACACAAATACTTTATAATTTACATTACGCTAGGACTTAAAAAATCAACAACACAAATCATTAAATAAATAAAAATGCACTTCAAAATCAAATAGTACTCACCGGAGTCAAATTAAAAGCCTTTTGAAGTCACATAGAAATAAAACCGTATTCCAGAAAAATTTCATCGCACAAATGACTACTGGCTAATGAATCCCGTGAGTGTCATACCTACAGTTGGTCACAGTGTAACGGGATACAGTTATATAACTTCGGATTTGGTTTGTAGAGCAATATCTCTGCCATAGGCTATCTATAGAAATTTTGAGGAGCTGACATAGCCATTCTTCTTCTTCATCGAGTGGATGGTCAACCTGACCAATCCTGGTGTCAGAGTTATTGAGCCGCCAAAGGCCTCTGACATGGCTCTTGTAACGACTACTATTCATAAAAAGTAAACGTCACCGACGGCTTAAAGTGCCCTCTGAAGCAAGGAATCGTCTTTCTTGTCGGGTAATCATGTGAACCAAACTGAGGACAGTCCCACAAAGAGAATTTTGTGAGATATTGTCCTCACCGGGAATCGAACCCAGAACCTCCGGATCGTGAGCCGAGCGCTCAGACCACAAGACCACGGAGGCTGCCACAGCCATTGACAGACTAGTGATAAATTTCACAACGGTAGTGTATCATCAATACCAAAAGTAGCCTTTAAATTAAAGGGTGTCACACTTTGAAAGCCTTTTTGAAGGTTATTCACCTTGAATATGGGCAGCTTGGCCCCTAATTGGATGAGCACGATACTGGCATTTCTCATTGAACGCTACCGTACTTCGAAGGGAACGTTAAATCGTCGGTCCCGGCTGTTTCAATCTATAAACCAAGTCGGAAGCCTATAGCCGGTGATAAAACTCCAACACCAGGGTTGGCCACTAACCTATTTGAACATACGTTTTTAGTACGGTCAAATCAGATAAGCTAAATTACAAAGAAAATAATAATAGCTCGAAATAATTACGAGCTGACCTACTGTTCCACTCACACTACACCACAGATCAAACAACCACGTCATAAAGCGGCGTCCACCAATTTGTTAGTCCATACCGTTGTGACCTCGCTACAAAAATGGTAGACATTAAATTTTGCAAAATTAATACGACAGGTGTTGCCCCTCGCTTATTAACGCTACTCTTTGACATTTTTGGAACAATTTTTAATAAAAGTTGTACGATAAAATGTTGTATAGAAACATAAATGTAATTAAAATTGGTGTTTTGTGGTTTTTTCGTGGGTTACATATGTATATGTTGGTAAAGGGATAGAGGAAAACTTTATTTAAATCAATTTAAATCAATACACACACGGTTAATTAGACCCAAACTAAGCTCTAAGCTTGTATAATGGAATCTAACTAAATGATATACATGTACATATACATACACAAATACTTTATAAGAATATATAATTGACACCCATACGTCGTTGCCAACATGTATGTCTTCTCATATAGTGTGGACTCTGACTGGGAATCGCAACCGCAACCCCCGTTTTCAGTTTGATTTGACAAGTTGGCACAGTGGTATGTGAGAGCGCCTACTGTGTCGGGGGTTGCTGGTTCGATTCCCGCCCGGAATCAACAATATGTGTAGACGTAGTTATTGGCGACGACGCCTGGGTGTCAATTGTTATCTATTTATATAAAACTAGCAGCGCCCCGCGGGTTTACCCGCGTTGTACCCGTTCCCATGGGAATTTCGGGATGAAAAATAGCCTATAACCTTCCCGTTGAATGTGGCTATCTATTACAAAAAGAATTATTCAAATCGGACTGATAATTCCTGAGATTACCTCGAACATACAAACAAACAAACTTAAAAATTTACCTCTTTATAATATTAAGTATAGATAAAGTCGTGTTAGTTACACCATTTATAACTCGAGAACGGCTGGACCGATTTTAATGATTATTTTTGTTTTATCTTGGTCAGGAATAGGATAATAAGTAATTAAAATCCTGAAATTCCCACGGGAACGGGTGCGCTGCGGGTATAACTGCGAAGCACGGCATGTAAGTAATTTATAGTTAGATTGCATAATACAAGGTTAAGCTTAGTTTTGGTCTCATTAATTGTGTGAATTTTGTCAGGATATATATATTTTACTAATTATTTTTTTAATAATTTAAAAATGAAATTTATGAAATTATCTTGTTTCAGCCTTTTCCTCTATTCCATTTTGCTTATCACATTGTCTCAGTAAAGTACTAAAATGTGTAATGTTGAAAACATGGCCATGTTGTTACACGAGATTGGAATTTCAGCTTTTTTGTCCAAAAAATATAAATTATGTTTTTCAGGTTTAATCCCAATTAACAAAAAAGATTTTCAGACTTGTTTAAAGGTAATAAATGTTTCTATGACTATTTTCTGTTAAACTGTTTCGCATTGAACTAAAATTTTGTATTTAATTTAAATTTTACATTGTCATTGCTATCAAGTTTGAAATTACAAGAGATGTGAAGTTTTTCTCTCAGGCTCGTTCGCAAGGCAAGTACCACACTTCCCTAGTGTGAAAATGCCTAAGCGCGTTTATTTGTTTAATTGTAAGTTTTATTAAAATCCCTTTCCAAATACACAATAATGTTCGCAAAAACTTTACACAGCCTTCTCAAAAACTTTACTGTTTCCGAAATTCTCTCCAAAACTAAAAAGTGTATGATTTGGGAACACAATGTGTGTTCGTTCATCCGGAAGCTATTTTTTTTCGACAGTTTCAATTTGGATCCGTGACGCGCGTCGTAGGCTGACCGTTGATCCAAAAAGCAATAGATCTGTTATTTATTTTTAATGTTAGCATGAAATCTCGCGACAAATACAAAGGTAAGCATTTATTTTACTGAAACTAAGGGCTGAAACTGCGGGTACACGTGCACACGCGACGGTTGCCCCGTCGTGTGTGCACGCCCGGTTTCATACAAAAGTGCTACGTCGTGGGGACCCGCGCGGGCGTCATTCCGCGCTCCATGTGACGGACGCGCGCACGTTGCACTTTTGCATGAAACCGTGCGGGCGCCCGCTTAACGCAGCTTCAGGCCTAAAGTAGACAAGTTCAGGAAAATCTCACAAATAAAAAGTCATTCTGAAACTATCGGTTTAGAAAACAGGATTGAAGAACAAGATGAAAAAAAATATTACCTATTTACCCATACATGAATGGTTTCATCGTAATATACCATCATACTTAATCGTAGTTGTACAAGAATTTTCGTAGCCGCGAACTTTTCGTAGCGCGTAGCATTTGCTACGTCGGAGCTACTGACAAAGTTTACATGTAATTTGTCGTAGCAAACTTTTGCAATCTGCAAAAATAAAGCAAATGTGTGGATCCAAAAAAAAAATATAATAAAATATACCTGGACAAATTCACACACGGTTAATTATACCCAAACTATGCTCTCAACTTGTATTATGGAATCTAACTCACTGACACGTATACATACACAAATACTTTATAAGAATATATAATTGTTACCCAGACGTCGTCGCCAAAAACTATTTCATCACATATTATTGACTCCGGGTGGGAATCGACCCGCAACCCCGACATAGTTAGCCCTCTCACTGCCACTATGCCAACAGGCTTTTCAAAATGTGCATTTCACGAAATAAAACACGGAATTCGCGGTGAACTTTGTCCAGAAATGATATTATACTATTTTGACCTACGCAGATTCCTTTATATCTTCCCAGCTCGTTGTTTCCCTACAATGGCTCGTCAGCTCGAACTGTCGGTGTGACGCGGTGCACTTTCAATAGCATTCCATTTAACAAGGCTGAACCTGTTGACACCGCGTTTAAACATATTTTAATATTTTTAACTGGATCTCTGTGTTTTGAAATTCGAAAATTTTTAAAATCTACGGACGACTTCCTGTCGTATTCGGAGTTACTATTAATTAATGTCGAGTGGACAGTGGTCAACTCTGTTGTTGGAGTTTTTAGACCGTGTGAAGGCCTTCGACATGGTCGACGATTGAATCAATCGGAACTGATTATTTCACATGCCCTCCGAAGCACGGTAGCGCTCAGATAAAATGCTACTATCGGCCACCCATCCAAGTAGTGTGCTTTTTAGGGTTCCGTACCCAAAGGGTAAAAACGGGACCCTATTACTGAGACACTTTTCGTCCGTCGTAGACAGATAGCTAGACAGTTGAAATTTTGACAGATGATGTATTTCTATTGCCGCTATAACAAAAAATACTAAAAATAAAATAAAACAAATATTCAAGGGTCCCATATAACAAACATGATAATTTGCTGACTTTTAAAGTACGGAACCCTCCGTGCGCGGGTCCGACTCGCACTTGGCCGGTTTTTATAATTAGAATGGTTAATCCATGGTTAATCATTTACGCCCGTACTCAGAGACGTGAAATGC
The DNA here is from genome assembly GCA_963082685.1 of Cyclophora albipunctata. Classification (NCBI taxonomy): domain Eukaryota; kingdom Metazoa; phylum Arthropoda; class Insecta; order Lepidoptera; family Geometridae; genus Cyclophora; species Cyclophora albipunctata. The sequence goes on along the minus strand of OY720139.1, from coordinate 2,215,832 downwards.
TTCCTTAGTGGATATTTAATGAGTGATTTTGAAATGACTGTGTAATGTAACGAATTACGACGCTTAACTAATGTTAAAGCGTCTTAATCGACATCTCTGAGTGCGGCAAATAGTTAATCTTCTTCTTCTTCTTTTCGAGTCGAGAAAATAGTTAATCAGAAATAATGATTATTTATCCATTGTTTTAACAGATGTCTTACATTCATTGTGCGATGTTAAAAAAATTCTAGGATTCTAAGCAATAAATGTTAAATTGAGATGATTATAAGGTGATATGTAAGTTATACTACTTTAGTTATGTTTACCTCCTTTTAACAGCGGCGCAAAAGAGGGTTAACATCACTACATAGTATAAAACAAAGTCGCTTTCCGCTGTCTGTCTGTCCCTATGTATGCTTAGATCTTTAAAACTACGCAACGGATTTTGACGCAGTTTTTTAAATAGATATAGTGATTTAAGAGGCAGATTTACGTGCATAAAAATTCCCGAAATTCCCACGGGAACGGGCACAACGTGGGTAAAACCGCGGGGCGCTGCTAGTATCTTATAATTTTGACGTCAACGTGTGTGTATGTGTCTGTGGCGTCGTATCTCTTGAACGGATGGACCGATTTCGTAAAAAAATCATTTAAAAGCTAGTTTCCTCGCGGTGGATCTTAGCTAAGTTTGATGGATATCGGTCTAGGAGATTTCTTCTTTAATTTTACGAGTTTGAAATCAATTAAAACACACCAATGAAATTCAAACTACTATCATTGGAAGGTACGGTAATAACCGCTCCTAATAACCTAACCGTACCGAAATATAAACAAAACAGTAGGAATTAACCGTTTCAAAGGCAGACAAGTGTGAAGCTTCGGGCTATTTGTCTTGTCCGTCTGTACATCACTGAATTTCTGTGCCGTTGTGTTGTAGTAATGTGGTGAACCGGGCAAGTTTGAATTTGACTGTAGTCTTTACTAATATTATAAAGAGGTAATTTTTTAAGTTTGTTTGTTTGTATGTTGGAGCTAATCTCGGTAATTACCAGTCCGATTTGAATAATTATTTTTGCACTAGTTAAACACATTCAACGGGAAGATTACTTAGATATAGTTTGAGTTATAATCAATGAAGAATTTATACTCATAGTATAAACTGTATAGAAAAGCAACTGATCGCTAGCATTAAAATGATGTTCTCCAAAGATTAAAATATTTTTTAACTACTATAACCATTTTTTTATTTTTTTTCTTCTCACTGTACTGATATCTTCAGTGAGATGAGAGACCTTTGCCCAGCAGTGGGACATTACAGGCTAATACTTACCTACTATTTTTAAGTTATATGTCTGCCTTGTGTTGTCATGTCCGTGACAATAAAATGGATATATACATTTCAATATGTTCAAGCTAAAGCAAACATATTTAGGTTAGAAACACAATATCGAGTAACATCACACAACAAATTCGTTCCTACAATAATTTACGTTACTCACTTTTTTCTCAATACTATTTATTTTATTTCTACTATTCACTTCTAGTTATTTTACAATGTAACCTCTTCCCTACTTGAACTACAACATAAACACACGTCATGATGTATCATAGCTATCTTAACTTATATAATATTAGTTTTAAAGTTTCCTCTGTTCGTATGTGCTCGAGTTATTTCACAAAATTTAATTTTAAATGGTTTCGTTTTAATTAATTTTTAGTTTTAAATAATTATTGCTTTGGTTATTAACCGACATTAAAAAAAGAATACGGTCCTTAAAGTATTAACTTGTAATGTCCCACTTCTAGGCAAAGGCCTCTCATCTCACTGAAGATATCAGTACACTGAGGAGGATTAGACGTAATCACCACTCTTGCCTAATGCGGGTTTTGAAGTTTGAAGCCATTTTTTGAAGAGTTCCGTTGTCTATCTTCGAAACTCATCATCAGATCTTTAAGAAATTTTAATGGGACCATTTCGGAATAAACCACTTTCGATTAAAAAAAAATTGCAAAACCTTCTATATTTGACGGAGTTATGCCCGAACATACATTTTAAAAAAAACATCCGAATTGAGAACTTCCTCCTTTTGCTGGAAGTCGGTTAAAAATAAAATAGTCAAATACTCTTTTCTACCTACAAATACTTTATACTAGAACAAAAGAACTAATAAAACAATTCGCCATCTAGGACAAACGACAAGAAAAACAATTGAAAGTCTGTAGCCAACTTTTAAAAAAGAAAGTTGTGACACTTTACATCTCCGAGAAACTGAAGACAAATGTTTCAAGAAAATAGAATATGTTAATTTGTATTTGGCATCGACTCAAGAATACAGATAAAATTGTTACTAGCAACGCCTTGCGGTTTTGCCTATGTTCACTCACTGCGATTGTTAAACAACTTGTAACTCGGATACTTTAATGTATATCTGTGATGGTGTATACGTTCCCGCGGGATTTTCAGGATAAATGTATCCCATTATGTTATTCTTATGTATAACTGTAAAGTTTCATCAAAATTAGTTTAGTAGTTTTTGCGTGAAAGAGTAAAAAACATACTTCGTCACAATTATAATATTAGTAGAATTTGCAGCACTAATTTAACAAAAGAATTGTCCTTCTTTTTTCAAACATGTAGTCGCTAGCTGTCATCGCTTGCCTGCACCGTGGCGACCCCAAGTTGTACACTGTTACTCCGATACGAGCTTTTACGATCAAGTTAAGTCCAACCACTAATTCCAGTAGTTCTGTAAACTCAAAAACTTGGGTATTCTCTGTACCATTGTTTAAGTTGCGCTTAAATGTATGTAAATAGTTAAGCACCAATTTTTATCGAGCGAAATCGGTTTCCAATTGTTGAAGTAGGTTTTTGCAGTGTAATCTGGTTTATTTTATTACCCGGCTTCAAAAAAACTGGAGGTTCTCAATTCGGATGTTTGTATTTTTTTTAATTTGTCTTGTAAAACGTATCTATACGAATATTATAAAGAGGTTATGTAACTTTGTCTGTTCTGGCTAATCTCGGGAATTACCAGTCCGATTCGAATAATTCCTTTTGTAATAGATAGCCACATTCAAAGGGAAGGTTATAGGCTATTTTTCATCCTTAAATTCCCACGGGAACGTGTTCAACGCGGGTAAAATCGCAAGGCGCTGCTAGTTAATATTATAAAGAGGTTATGTAACTTTGTATGTTCTGGCTAATCTCGAAAAATAACAGTCCGATTCGAATAATTCTTTTTGTAATAGATAGCCACATTCAACGGAAAGGTTTTAGGTTATTTTTCATTTCAAAATTCTTACTGAAACGGGCACGACGCGGGTAAAACTGCGAGGCGCTGCTAGTCTACAGTAACATTATGACTTTGTAATTTTATTTATATGTTCAGGCTCAACTCGTGCATTACCAGTTCGATTGGAACAATTCTTTTTGTTATTAATAGCAGCATTCAACGCGGAGGTTATAGGCTATTTTTCATCCCGAAATTCCCACGGGAATGGGCACAACGCGGGTAAAACCGCGATGCTCTGCTAGGGGGTATATAAATATAGAACAATTTCCGAAACAGAAAGACAATTCCATTCTAAAATTGCTTCACTAAAGACATACAGAGCAGTAGGCTATTACAGCCGTTTTTACATTAGGCCCTGTCTGGCGTCATGCCAAGCGTCTAGCGTATATTACGTTTCTTTGTGAAGTTTAAAATAGTGCCTACTTAGTGTTGTCCTCAATGAGGCTTTGGATAATGGGTGAACCTTTGTCATAGACGGTTTAAGCTTCTTGTCTTTCGCATGTTGTGCTTTTAAATGGTTTTTATGGTGTCTTGAAGTGATAGTTTCTTAGAAGATTGGATAAGATGGTGTATATTAGGCCGTGAGAGACATTAGACAGTGTACATAAGAGCTGGCATTTGCATTTGCCGTTTGCAGTTTGCGACTTTCCACTTGCCACTGGCCACTTTCCACTCGCCACTCGCCACTCGACACTCGTCGTTCGCCATTTGTCGTTTCGTGCCTGCAGACTTAGCACTACTGCAGGCTCCAGGCATGTCGATCTGACCCTGTTTCTATAAACAACGGAAAAGCGAAGTACTTTCCTCTATTTTGTGATCAAAACTACCCGGTATTATATACCCGCAGGTCAGTCTATACTTTACTAGTTGTATCTTTAGTTAGTCCTATCCTACTAATATTATAAATGCGGAAGTTTGTAAGGATGTATGTTTGTATGGATGAAACTTTACAGAAATCAAAATAACACATGGGATACATTTTATCCCGAAAATCTTGTGCTTTTACGTACACTGACTTGAATTGATTTGGTGCCCTGAAAGCTCTAAGTTGCTAAACTATTAAAGCTTTCGTTATAGGGTAAGTTAGAAAGCGACGGTATTAAGTTTGCTTCTCGAAAATTTTGTGGTATTTTCGAAGAGTTCAGAAACTATAATACTTATGGTCTGCGAGTAATAGGGTAGGAGGGAATGATTCTAAGTTCAGGTTTATCGGAGTTTTGGTGGAAAAATATCGAATCACAGTTTTTACGGGTTAGAAAGATGAGATTTTCAAATCAGTTTTTTGATTAATTTGAGAATGATCACATTCAACGGGAAACGAAAGCTATTCATATCTTGAAATTCCCACGGGAAGGGGACGACGCGAGTAAAACCGGGGGGCGCAGTAGTTTAATTATAATTTTCCAATAATTAGGCTAAAATAAAATCTCTCATTATTTTTTATTCATACAGTTATACAAATAAGTACATAACTAAGTGGCCAACTTATTAGACCGCCTAAAGACCTCTAAAAAGCGGGATCGACAGTTAACCGTTCCCTCCGAAGCACGGTAGCGCTCAGATATAAATTAAACACCCACTCATCCAAGCAGTGGATTATTATCCAAGCAATTAATAGCCATGTATGACGTTGACTTCTCGATCAAACTATAGCATGAGTTCTATTAACGAAGATTCGGTTCAATCATCGTTTATAATTAACCGCAATAATTATTACAGGTGGCTTGCAAATAATATCTCAATGCTGTGAACTGGAAGACTATGTTGTTGTGTTGTGACATGTTTAATCGCAATAATGACTTTTAATATTATTATTTTTTTTTTACCTTGACATTGATGTATCTGTTTAAATTAGACCTTATCCTTTATTATAAATTTGAAATAATATTGTACTGATGTAGTAAATTATCTTGTAAATATACGAGCTGGAATATTAATGTGATTGTGATTTAAAATATTGCATGCCATCGTTGTGGTAGAATGTATGTGTCCATAATTATTTGTATTATAACATCTATGTAACTACATTTCTGCAATAAATTGATTTGAATTTGAATTTGAATTTGTGTTTGTGCTGTAACAAAGGCCTCTTATTGCAGTTATCATAATAATTCATTCATTTTGACAAGCCCGTTAGTACAATGGCAGTGAGAGCGCTTACTGTGTCGGGGGTTGCGGGTTTGATTCAACGGAGTATTTGTGAAGACATAGTTGTTGGCGACGACGTCTGGGTGACACCGTGTGTGAATTTGTCCGGGTATATTCATTTAATTTGGAACGAAGTTCCTTATCGCGCGTTGCGAAAGGGGGCTAGACGGAAAAAATGGTATCGACACTTTTTAGGCCAGAGAGGGACAGACAGAGAAACTTGCGCACGCCAGAGAAAGACAGACACAGAAACGTGCGCGGCGCATGTTTCTCTGTCTGTCTCTCTCTGGCGTGTGCATGTTTCTCTGTCTGTCTCTCTCTCTCTTATAGAAAGCAAGCTAGATATTTTCGTTTCGTCTTTCTATTTCGCATTGAACAGTGTGGTGTCGCGACGATAATTTTTGTTGATAATAAAGAAACTTCGTTCCATCCGGGTGTCCCTTGACACTTCTCAAGTTTTTTATATAGGTTAGTGTTAGTTAGTATTTCATTTTGAATAGGTTAGTGGCCAGCCCTGGTGTAAACCTAAAGGTCCTAAAGGTCTCTAACATGGTCTAACAATTGCAACAACCAGGACTATTAATTTTATGTACCGTCTGAAGTATGGTAGCGATAAATAGAAATGCCATTATCGGCTAGCCAGCCAAGATGGGGCCGAGCTGTACGTTGCTTAACAATCCCAATGATCTAACATCGCTTAGTCAAACTACGCAACGAGCGTTACCATGATAATAATTAATATTAACTCATGAGTCCAAACTTTAAGTTTTAGAATCCTCTTTTTCTCTCTCTCTCTCTGAAACTCTTCAATGGATGCATTTTCATGTGCATTTGTCGCTTTAGCTGTTACATTATAAATAAAATAAAATTTATTGCCACAAAAAAATAGGAAAAATACATTCACGTTTTACTTAAAGCTAAAAAAATTGTGTAGCAATTGGAGGCGTCTCGGCTGATGTTCTACCTGGACCGAGGCCTTAGAAGAACGCTGGTTTGCAGACGCCCCCTACATTACATTACATTCAAGTATATATTATACCATGGCTAATAAAATAGAGACAACCAAAACGCAATCAAGTAATTAGTAAACTGAATTTTATGGACGCCATTGTTGTCTGTCCCATACATATCAAGCTGTACAGACACTGTGTCTGTTTATCATTGCCACCGCATTGTGTATGTACATAATGCGTTAATACCGAACGTACGCTATTTGGATGCGGTAATTGTAATACATTGTTGATGAGATTAGGTTTGAGTTATCGTTTTTGGAACGAAGTTCCCTATAGGGGGCTAGACGAAAAATTGTAACGACACTTTTTGCTATTGAATGTTAAGCAACGGTTGTCGCGATTATGAATATGATGGGTGGCCGTCGATCTTGAATGTTAAGCAACGGTTGTCGCGATTATAAATGCGATAGGTGGCCGTCGATATTGAATGTTAAGCAACGGTTGTCGCGATCATGAATGTGATGAGTGGTCGTCAATATTGAGTGCTAAGCAAGGGTCGTCGTCGTCGATATTAAGTGTTAAGCAACGTTCAAGAGAGTGATGGGTGACAATAAGTATGCATAAAATCTGTTTGAATAAAACAATATTCGTCTTTCTATTTCGCATTGAACAGTGTGGTGTCGCGACGATTATTTTTTTGGTAATAATTAAACTTCGTTCCATCCGGGTGTCCCTTGACACCTCTCAAGTTTGTTTTCTTATTATTATTTTTGTATTAATATTCTGATGGATTCGGAATTTTGCCGCAGCCGTGGTTTTACCTGTTTCTAAGGTAATTTTGGAAAAAGGTACAGCTTGTACCCCTTTTTTGAATTATAAGGGTGCGGTTTCATTGAAGCGGAGCGGAGCTGAGCGGAGCTCAATCGAACAATGATAACGCTTTGACATTGTCGATTTCTTTTCACTCAATATTGTAAAACAAAAAGTGTTATAGTGTGATTGTAGGATCGTCGTAGATTGTAGGATTGTAGGATCGTCGAGCAAAGTGTATCCGTAAACTTAGTTTCATTTCAAAATGAGTAGTGTTCGCTTCAAACTTAGGGAAGAAACTGCGTGAAGTGGGTGCTAGCGCAGTTTCATACAAAAGTGAAACGTCGCGTGCGCCCGTTGCGTGCGCCCGTCGCGTGCGCCCGTCGCGTGCGCCCGTCGCGTGCGCCGCAGTTTCGGCCCTAAGAAACCTAAGATTTAAACGTATCCAAAAACCACATCTATCGTTTACTAAATCCATGTTTTAATCCTTTAAACCCCGCTTTGATGGCAGAAATATTCCATAAATCGTGTCGCGACCACACACAATACATCAATGTTTATTGTTTTCATATAAATTCCTTTTATTTTCGTCTGCCAAAGGACTTGGCTTGGACACCTGATTCATACGTTTATACATTGAATGATAAATGGTACCCGTTATGGTAAGTTGCGTAGGTTGAGCGGTAACGCTGCTTCATTTTAATAACGTATGTCGTACGCGGCACAGGGGCAGTGAGAGCGTTTACTGTATAAGGGGTTGCGGATTCGATTACCGCTAGGAGCCAACAATATGTGAAGACATAATTGTTGGCGACGACGTCTGGGTGTCAATAATAGATTGTTATAAAGTATTTGTGTATGTATATGTAGTAGTATCAGTGAGTTAGATTCCATAATACAAGCTTAATTTGAAAGAGCCGTAAATGGTTTTTTGAGGCTATATGTTAAATACTCGTATATACCTAAATGAATTGCTAACTCCAATTCAAATTAGCCATGAACCGAATTAGCTATGTTGCATCAGGCGTCAAACTTACAACCCTCATTTTGCGTCATTGGTTAAAATGCACATGTAGAGTCAAATTCCCAAATACAATAATCATAGCCTCTTATTTTTAGTTGGTTTCGTTATTAATCAAGAAAACTGATAGCTTATTTAAAATACCTTTTGTGAGCATAACTCCGGCGTTCTGTGAAAAAATGGTTTGAGATTATTTTAGGGTACCGCAAAATGAAAAATACCCCTATGATTTCCGAGAATTTTTATTAACGAACTTCAAAACTGAAAGAAAATATAATAATATAATATACCCGGACAAATTCACACACGGTTAATTAGACCCAAAGTATACAGCTTACTTAGCTTGTGTTATGGAATCTAACTCACTGACACACACAAGAATATATAATTGACACCCAGACGTCGTCGCCAACAACTATGTCTGCACATATTGTTGACTCCGTTGAATCGAACCCGCAACCCCCGACACAGTAAGTGCTCTTACTGCCACTGTGTCAACAGGCTGGTCAAGATGTAAAAAAAATAATTTTATACAGAACATTTCCTGTTTAATCGAAAAAATATATCACAAACAACAGGCTGGCCCCGTCCCGATTACTAATGAGCCACGACTTTTGTCTTTTTGTCCATTTTATATTATTTTAAGTACGAAACTCATAAATCCTGTGACATTTACGAGTATAATTGTACCTTAATGACTGTTATTTTTATTTGTTCTTTGTAGAGTGCGTTCGGGAAAATACTGGATGAGATACATTTTGGATAGGATGGGACACATTTTCATTTCAAAAACCTAATCTGGAAGCTGCGGGCATTGGAGAGATGAGACTAGAAGTCGCGGTGCCATTAGAAAGAGATGACCTGGACGTCGAAACTTTAGCCCAGCTGTGGGACTCGTTTATGTTATTACAGACTATTGGAAGTCAACGAAGGAAACCTTTTCCCAGCAGTGGGACAATAAGTCAAAGAGACTATTTTAAGTCACGATGAGATAAACCTTTGCCCAGCAGTGGGCCGCTTTAGGTTAACCAAAGTAAATGAGACGGCAAACCAAATCTCAGGTAGCAGCTAACTCTAGTATGATGTAAATAAATTTCACTCAGACAAGTGGCAATCGCTGTGAATTCTTTTCATATGATGTAAATAAATTTCCCTAAAACAAATGACAATACCTATCTATTCACTTGAAGTAATATATCATTAACATAATAAAGTACTGTAATAGCTTCATATTTTGCCATACCAAAATGTATGGTAAACTAGCCGCGCCCCACGGTGTTACCCGCGTTGTACCCGTTCCCGCAAAAACTTCGGGATAAAATGTATCAAATGTGCTATTCTTATGTATAACCTATATTACTGTAAAGTTTCATCCAAATCCGTTCTGTAGTTTTTGCGTGAAAGAGTAACAAACATACATACGTTTAACGTCAGTCCCGGTCGTGCCTATCTTTAGACCATGTCGAAGGTCTTAAGGCGGTCTAAGAACTCTGACACCAGGGTTGGCTACTAACCCACTTGAATTGAACTTACTTTCTAGTATCAATTCTAAGTCTACAATACAAGAGCCTTAATCCCAATCACAAGCGACGTAACAATACCCCTTTTCAAACATCTGAAAGAATTTCCGGTTCACCCATTTTGCATTTAAATTAAAGGTATTTGCTACATGAATATTTCTTTGAGGTAATTTCCGGCGTTTCTATTAAATTGTCCGTTCCATCAATACGAGGTCTTGTATTCGGAATCGGACTAATCCGGCGCCGGAAATTCAATTTGTGAACTATCTGCAACCTTTTTTAATGATGCTTTTTGAAACAGAAACAGGTAAAATGTATTTTTTTTTCGTTTGTTTAAATTGGAAGCATTTTCTTTTCAAACTGTTTTTTTTTCTGTAGGAAAATGGAGATATGGAAGGAAGGTCCCTGTGGAAGGAACCCTGGTGTCGGAGTTTTTAGACCGCCTAAAGGCCTCCGACATGGTCTAACGATTGAAACAACCGGGACCGACCATTTAACGTGCCCTCCGAAGCACGGCAGCGCTCAGATTGAAATGCCACTATCGGCCACCCATCCAAGTAAGTGTCGAGCTGCACGTTGCCTAACAATCGCAATGAACTAACATCGCTTAGTTAAACTACGCCACGAGCGCTTCATGGAGATGAAAGGCTGATATCATATTAGCATTCAGCATATTGAATAAAAACCAGATTTAATTACTAATTTAAAACAGGAAATCTACTATATAAAAATAAGTCGGGTTTTCCTTCCTGACGCTATAACTCCAGAACGCACGAACCGATTTCCACGGTTTTGCATTCGTTGGAAAGGTCTCGGGCTCCGTGAGGTTTATAGGGAATAAAAATCTCAAAATTCCCACGGGAACGGGGTGCTGCGGGTGAAACCGCGGGGCACAGCTAGTAGTGTATGTTTGTGTGTGCCAAATGTCGATGTACTAAACAGTTTCAACCACAACTGTTGAAATATGTTTAGTCTGAAGTATGCATTCCTAAATAGAATTTCACATTCAAGAAAACGTTCTAAAACTGATTTTGAATTAAATTTACGTTTACGGATATACTTCACTTTTATTTTACCGGAAACGTGTGGTGTGGTTTATAGGAACCATGGTCACAGAAGACTCAGTGACCAGGAGTCTTCTGTGACCACGGTTCCTGTATAGAGGCCGAAACGTCAAATAAAAATGTAAAATAAAAGCGAAGTGTATCCGTAAACGTGGTTTCAATTCAAAATGAGTAGTTTTCGCTTAAACTTAACTAAACCAGTATTGTAAAACTGTTTCGTCTATCAAGAAAACAGTCTGAAAACTGTCTATACTAAGCTGAGTGCAGATTTTCAAGGTGACTTGCTCCAAAATTTTCATCACCATATAACATACATACATTACGAATATTACTACCAATGACACATCATCAATAACGCTGACGACACACCCCACAAAACAGAGCACTTTACCACGTAAGTGTACCTTACCTTTTATTGTTATTGGTCCAATAACAATTTGTTACACGACTGTACAGTATTAACGTGTTTGCCAGTGAAGCTAATTTAGATACGAGTTTTTATGACGCGATAGCGAGTGCAAGCTAAGCTTTAAAGCTTTAAAAGGAAAGTTAAAGGGTACAGTTGAATTGCTAATTTTATTGGTTTGTAATAAATATTGGAGGCGTTTGGTGAGCTAAATTAAATGGTCTTTTAACAATTGAAGGTAGAAAAGGGGTGTAATTTTTGCGTTTATCCAGGATGTTTATATTCGTAAGTAAATCGTGTGTAGTGGCATTGTAGATTTAAAAAAATAAAGCTATTTTAAGTTTTTAATTTAAAGAATTATAACTTAATTCCTACCTAAGGATATAAACATTATTGAACAAGTGTCTTTGAAGAAAAAAAATACTTACGTGATTTCATACTGGCGGAAAGTTTCTCAATACATATTCATCAACACAATTTAAAAAGTTGGCCATGTCAAAAAGTCATAATTACTACATGATAGGTTAAAAATAGATTTTAATATTATTTTGTTTTCAATAACATCAATTCAAGATTTTTCAGGGGAACATAAAACGTAAAACAATTTTGCTACGCCGAATGCAATGTGCCATTATTCTGCCTACTACGACTCAATAGGAAAATTGTCGTAGCGAGGCTACGAGGCGTAGCGTTGTGTCAATTCGTAGCCGTGCTACGGTAATTCAAAGGAAAAGGAATTATCTACAATCGCAAAGTAAATCAAACATTCTTTAGAGTTTGGGTAAACAATAAAGTTTTATTTTATTTTAAAATAAAATTGCTACCGTTGATCGTCGCAGTCGCTGGGACCGTGGCTTCTTTCCGCCTTTCAGCCAATAAAACGATTTGAAATAATGTTTTACTGTTCTTTCTTTAACATGCATTTTTTATCCACCAAAAAAAAATAACTGCCACACTCAGAGACGTTCATTAAATCGCCAATTAACTAATTGGCGTATCTTTTCATACATTACATTGTCATCACTCACTAAATCTCTACTGAGGAAGCATTTAATTTTGACGTCTCTGAGTACCATCGTTATCTCTTTTAAAGAAGCATTTGACGACTCTGAGTAAGAGCATAATCATGGCGTTACCATTTAAAGTCTACATCGATACTAATATTATAAAGAGGTAAAAATTTTAAGTTTGTTTGTATGATCGAGTTAATCTCAGGAATGACCAGCCCGATTTGAATAATTCTTTTTGCGATGGCATGTGGCCATCAACGAAAAAGTAAGACTATTTTCATCCCAAAATTCTCACTACAACGGTCAAAACGCGTGTCAATCGCCTAAATGTACAAAATAATTGAACGTACTATAAAAGCACTTACAGAAAACACAAGCTCAACTAAAGCTTCCTACGGTTCTATAAACATACAAATAGAAAGGATTCAGTACACTCAACTACGTCTGCGACAAACCACAGGACCGTCTACAATCGTTTCACAAAAAGCTGCGTTCAGCTTTCGTTTAAGCTTTTATTTACTTGGAAGATAAGTTGAACTTTTTTCTATTTTGTTACAAAAGGAAACATTCACAATGCTCAGTTCTTTGGAAGTTACGTTTTAATAAAGATTTTCTTTGACTGTTTTGAGATTGTGAATGTTGAGCTACGTTAAGCTCGGTTTACTGGGATGGGTGAGCGTTGAAAAATGTCTTGCGTCGGAGTTTTTAGACCGCCTAAATGCCTCTGACTGCGTCTATCGATTGAAACAACCCGGACCGATGTCACTCTAGCCCATTGCAGGCCCGCACTATGTGTGTCTTCTAAAATCCTTATTTTAGTTGATATAAAACAAGTACTGCCTCCCGTTTATCCACAATGTTGTCACCCTAGTCTTTAGACCACTTAAAGGCCTCCAAAATAGTCTAAGAACGGCCGTAACCAACAAATAGCCAACCGATACTAAAATTCTGTTATATAAAAAATACCCCAAAACCTAATGAAGGAAAAGAGTTATGATCATATAGTGTGGCCCAGTGTGCAGTGTGCAGTCTATGTGACCGCACAGTGGGCAAAGTTTTTAATTTCCTGGCCCAAGTTCCAATATGCTTAGCTGCTGTGGTGTTCTTTATGTGCCGTGATACCGTATTGTGCATTGTCCGGCGAGTAGGGTGACCATGTTTGATAGGTCGGGGGGATTGTATCAAATACAATCCTTTTGTTTTAAGTGACAAAGTTTTTTTTGTCGGAAATATATGAAGCAAGGTCTATAAGAAATAGGCTTTGAAAAATTGAACAAACATTTTATGCTTGACATTTGAAATCTGTTGTTGAGTTATTTTCTAGCATAAAATATCCCATTAGGGTCGAAGTCTCTCTGGGCTTACATCTAGGCCTCGAACATATATTTCAATAAACATATATCATATCAGATCAGATTAAACGTCCATATAAATCATATCAGATTAAACGTCCATTTTATTTATCATCGTATAGTAATATGAGCCAGCTTATGCTGCACAGAAGAATACTTAGGGAGTTTAATCTAAAATTATATTATATGACACTATTGTATTTCCAATTAAGTCATTATTAGCTTTTTGTGTCCCACAAAGACTTTACCTTTACAAATAAAAATTTCTCTTATAATTTACATAAATCTATCCTTACTGGGTAATTTCTACCAATCGGCATGAAAATAATAGCTAAAAGTCCTCAGAAATAGAATGAAAAATATTCCAGAATTCCGGAGCCATGGTCACCCCACCCCGTAGCCGGCCATCCCCATTGTTTTAGTTTCCAATTCGATAACAAATACGAAAAGTTTGTCTATACATTTTACTTCGTCGACGCTACTGAATTCAGAACACCCTGTATAAGGCCAATGAAAAGATCTATTGTTCTGGAGATATTGAAGTAATTAATTCGGGTTTGGAAGTTAAATCTACGTTTTTGTCGTTATTGTGGAGGTAGGGAATATTTTGTTTGATGTTTTCAGTGACAGAATATTTCAGTGTTAGAGAATATTTTCTCAGATAACTAATTACAGTTTTAAAATATTTTCTCAGATATTGAGATATTTTGGAAGATGGAAGGTGGTAGTATATTATGTCAGATGTTTTCAGTAATAGTGGATTATTTTTTCAGATATTTTCAATGGTAGATATTTAGTCAGATATTATCAGTGTTAGGTAGAAATTTCTTGTCAAGTATATTTAGTGGTAGGAATATTTTGTCAGGCAAAAACAGATGAATATTTGATGGAGATGTTTAGACAAAATTATTCAACCGTATAAAGGCCTCTACCCATTACACCGTATCATACCATGACCGTGCTATGAACGTGTCAGGCAAAAAAGTATTCTTTGTATTGAAAAGTATGGGACTATACTCACTAGACCGTTCCGTCACCAACCAACAACGTCGACTATTCTCGATGAGAATATTTTGCCGGTGCTGACACCGGCAAAATATAAGAGACCTTAAGAGTGTATACTACCTCAAATCGCTTATTTTCAACTCGGCGGGATCTCCATATATTCCTCGTTACTCAATATTTAACTTTGAAACGTATGTATGGTAAAGTTCATGATATAATCTATCGATCATATGTTTCGAAAACACGACTCCATGAAATTTTCTCGATAGAAAAAAATCGCAAAGTTATCTCTAAATTTTTACTAAAATCTTAATATCTCAATAAATACAAAAGTTGTTGAATTAAAATAAAGTGTAGTAAATTGAATAGGGTTTACAGAACAATTCATATGTTGCGGTTTTTTCAAATGAGTACCATAATGTTTGTAGGGAGCAAATACCTACAATTCGCGGGCCGAAACACCAAGCGCTCAGGTGTTTCTGTCCCGCTTCGGCTCAGGGGAAAATCTGAATACGCGAACTGAGGTAGTGTACACTCTTAAGTGCTTGTCCACGTTGAAAGCGCGGGCGCGGGCGCGGTGGAGGGCGCGGGAAACGTCGCGAGCTCGTGTTCACGTTAACCGCCAGGCGTTCGCGCGAGTGTGACGTATTGTCAGAGGTCGTAAACATATCAGGAAACATTATACTAAATGAAACGGGTCTGTATCGCGTTAGATTATTTAGCGTATTTTACTAAAATACGTACCCGACGTTTCGAGCGGATTACACCGCTCGTGGTCACGGGATAACTCTCCAGCAATTTCCTTCCATAGCCTTATTAAAAACATTTCTATTCATATGATGACTGTGTTTACTTTGCCAAATAGGAGTTCTAGCCTGAACAGCACTAATAAACTCTTCTGTATTGAACGACATGATAAAAACGCGCTATCGTTTCTAGCGGCAAGTTCAAACTGGTTGAACTTACCTGACGTCGCGAGTAAATCGCGCGCGCCACCGCTAGTTTGACGTGAACACACACAAACGTCTCAAGCGTTTGAAATTGGAGCGAGCGCGCCGCGCGCGCTAGTCGCTAGTTAGCTCGCTACTTACACCGCACGTGCGTTTTGAACGTGAACACTTGGAAATCACGTCATATGTTTGATATTTCGTGACCGCGCCCGCCACCGCGCCCGCGAGTCAACGTGGGCAAGCACTTAGACTTAAAAAATTTGGTCGTCAATGTGTTTGTTTGTTAGCTGAACCTCGCGGATTTCCCCTGAGGGAAAACCCGGATTAAAAATAGCTTAGAAAGACGTGTACTCGTAAGACACAATTCAATTTAAATAACACTCATTTTCAAACTATGAACTTCATGAACGAGTTTCAATATGTTATCGCTAGGTTATTCACTTAACGTCATACATAAAATGGCCGTTATTTTAATTTAAAACTAACCTTAATCTTATCAGCTTAGTGAATTAACCCTTTGCACGCGACCTAGGATTTTGAATATGACCTAACCCTGTTATTAGCATATATTAGTGCCAGGGGGAAACATATATCCTTTTAAAAGTTAAGAAGTATATTTAGTGATAAAGGAACGTTTGTTTTTGAAACCGGATTGGGAAATAGTGTTTTGGAAAAGGTTTTAGATGTTTTTGCCCAGCAGTGGGACACTAACAGGCTAATACTTACTTACTAACAGCCTCCGTGGTCTTATGGTTTCAGCGCTCACGATTCGGAGTTCCGAGTTCGATTCCCGGTGGGGACAATATCTCATAAAAATATCTTTGTGAGACTGCCCTCAGTTTGGTTAAGGCATTGCAGGCTGAATCACCTGATTGCCCGAAAAGTAAGACGATTCCATGCTTCGGAGGGCACGTTAAGCCGTTAAGAAGTACGATAGCGCTTAGATAGAAATGCCACTATCGGCCACCCATCCAAGCTTAACGTCGCTTTACAATCGCAATGAATTCACATCTTTCCTCGAAGATAAATTTAATTGAAATAACTGATTGTAAATTGATTGATTTCTTCCTACTTTCCATTTTTAGATATTTTTATAGTTTTATTTTTGTTTTAGGTACGAGTATATTATAAAGTTAAATAATACTTGTTTTTAATGTTTAATTATTATATGATTGAAATGTTATAATTTTAAGCATACATGATGAAGATACTTTACTATAATGTTATTTACCACCTTTACAATACCCATGTTTAACAAATAAAAAATCTTATTCTTATCTTATCTTATTCTTATCTTATCGCTTAGTCAAACTACACCACGAGCGGTACATAGGTAGTGATACCCCATATTATCGTTGACTTTGTCACAAGCAATCCTAACTTAAGGTGACGTGAGTTCAGCGCTTAGCTACTACGGAGGGGGTGGGTGCGGGGCCTGCGGTCCAACCGCGGGCGATCTCCCGCTCGCGCGTAGTTTGCGCGCTAAGTTTGAATATGTCACTCATTGAGATGCCACAGTGTAGTGACTACAGTAAAAAAAGCCTATCAAGCAAAACTAATCGTAGATATTACGAAGGTTAGTATTATATTGTAGGTAGCCTTGGGAAAAATAACTAAAAAGAGATAAAAGGTTTAAAAAAAATATCGGTCTTATCACTGGGTGAAATCATTTTTATTGTCTAATATAACGAGCAGAAATATTTTTAAGTGTTTGAATTTCCAGGTTGGTTCGACCTAAAAATATATTTCAATAAGTTTAAAAATATATTTTATACTATAAAATAATCGTAAAAATACCAAAATAAAATGTGCATGCCACCGAGTTCATAAGCCACGTCTTAGGAGACAAGTCTTGTCCTATACTCGGAATTTTAATTCGATTCCAGATTTGACATTAGCTACTGTCATTTTGTGAAATAATGATACCACATTATAATAGTGTAGTGATGTGATGAAGAGGAAAAAATGAGTAGGCTAGATATGTTAATTGACAATATCACAGACACATTTATAATAAACTAGCAGCGCCCCGCGGTTTTACCCGCGTTGTGCCCGTTCCCGTGGGAATTTCGGGATAAAATGTAGCCTATAGCCTTCCTCGATAAATAGGCTATCTAACAGTGAAAGAATTATTCAAATCGGTTCAGTAGTTTCTGAGATTAGCGCGTTTAAACAAACAAACAAACAAACAAACAAACAAACAAACAAACAAAACAAACTCTTCAGCTTTATAATATTAGTATAGATGTTACAGAAAGTGACAGCGATAGCGATGACGGCGACAATTTATAAAATAAATTATTACCATTATACATCTATCTGTTTTATTTGTCATGTTCCTTCATGATCACATTTTTTTATTTATTTCACACACAATTATAAAAGAAAAGTCTAAGATCGTTAATTAATCGTCAAATCTAAATTATCGGTTCAGAAATATTTAATTTCCTGATATACTTAGTTTACGAGAGTAAAATTATAAGCGAGAAGAATCGATCCAGAAATATTCCATTTCCATATCGAATAATATCGCAACGTCACTATTTAGTACTTGTCATAATGTTGCAACACTGAAATTGTCAAATCTGGAATCGAATTAAAATTCCGAGTACTTATAGGTATCCCCACTACCAACATTGCAGCTGTATAGTTGTTCTGCTGATATTCTTATACTGTGACACAACATATTTTTTTGTTTTTTTTTCAAAGCAATAATCTACTAAATCTATAATAGTCCGGTCAATTTATACATTCGATGTTACATAAAGTTCCAACAAGCTGTAAATCAGGAAAATTGTTCAAAACATAATTATAAACAATGTCTAAAAGCTCCCTATCATTCCCGTGTATGGATTTTATTTTATTCAAGGTCAAGGGTAAAAAAAAGAGTTTATCGCGATTTTCAGCAAAACGGTAAGTTTTATCATAAAAGTACCTGAAAAAATAAAAAAGCTTATAAAATTCTCTATAACTTTAATTCTATCCACTTATTACATATTCCCAACCGTTATTGAACTACACGCTCTAGAAATGTAAAATTAAGGACCTCGGGCAGGTAACTATGGAGCCTGCCCCAATGCTCAACAGTGACATGACCTACCGAGGTCCTTAATTTTTACATTTCTGGAGCTAGTAGTTCAATAACGGTTGGGAATATGGAAAAAGTGGATAGGATTAAAGTTATAGAGAATTTTATAAGCTTTTTTATTTTCTCAGGTACTTTAAGAGAAAACTTACCGTTTTGCTGAAAATCGCGAAAAACTATTTTTTTTATCTTTGGACCTTGAATAAAAAAAATTCCATACACGGAAATGATGGGGAACTTTTAGACATTGTTTATAATTATGTTTTGAACAATTTTCCTGATTTTCAGCTTGTTGGGACTTTATGTAACATCACTCTAAATTTTTGGTTTAAATTGACCGGATTATACTTCAGACAGTTCTTATTTATATTAAAACCTCATTTTCACGCAACCGTCATAGTTCAAATTTATTACTGCGAAAAAAGTTTTAAATTTTGCATCTCCGCGCTCCAGCAAATATTTGGCATAGGTCCGTCCTCCACAAGCGCTTGAGCGCGACTGATCACGCCCCGCGTCACCCGCAACACGGCAAATTCTCGATTTTTTTTAGGTATTTTGAAATTGTGTTTAAGAATGAAATGAAAGGTTACAAAAAAATACCTAATGCCCTAGCTCATGCTACGACCTATATTATAGTTGTTTTTCTTTGGGAAAAATCTGTTTATTTTAGCCATAAAATTATTTTTAAATTAATAAAAGAGGCAACTTTGTGATTTTTTTCTATCGAGGGAAATTAATCCAATCGTGTACTGAAATACCTTTGCCACTAGAATATATCCTCAACTTTAATATAATAGTTTTTTAGAATCAAAATTGTGACAATTTATATGAAAATAGTTGGATGGAAAAACCGCGTTTTGCGAGTTGCTGAACTCACCTCACCTTAATATTATAAAAGCGAAAGTAACTCTGTCTGTCTGTGACGCTTTTACGCCAAAACTACTGAACCGATTTCAATGTTTGGTACACAGTTAGTCCAGAGCCTGAGAAAAGACATAGGCTACTTTTTATCGCGAAATTCCTGCGAGAACTGGTACAACGCGGGTGAAACCGCAAGGCGCTGCTGGTATTTAATATTTAAAAGGACATAATGACGATTGATAAGTCTCATATGTCTCATTTGTAATTAATTTCCACTTGCTAATTGAGAGCCGGGGAACCTTGTGATCTCTCGCAACCTTAGGGAGGCTCATTATTTATTCTTATAATGCCTTTACCCAACATCGGGGGAGTTAATTTGAAAAGGTCCCAGTAAAAATTACGTGTCTCGAATTATAAATAGCTGATCATATTGTAATCAAAATGTTTTGGTGGGAATTTGATATTTTTTGTTTCTTTTGTGGATTCTTAGGCCTTTTTGTTTGGTTTGGGTTTTTATTGAAGGTAATATTTAAGAGGTATTTTAAGAGTCTAGCGTGGCGTAGGTTAACTCATTGATATTGTTAAGCTACGTGCAGCTTTGCTTCTACTTGGATGGGTGGCCGATGGCGGCATTTCTATGTAAACCTCCGTGTTTCGGAGGGCACGTTTAACTGTTGATCCTGGTTGTTCCAATCGTTAGACCATGTTGGAAGCCTTCAGGCGGTCAAAACTACTCGATTTTAATTACCACACATGCGCACTCACACACACACTCACACGTACACAAACCCTTCATCTTTTAATTATTGATACACTTTAAACCGACCCACAGTCCCGTAATTCGTAGCCTCAACAGAAGCTGTAGTTAAGCTTAGGTCACACCATGAATTAACCAAGCTTAGACTCGCTAGTTACTGCGTCTTTCCATACATAAGTTTCCATTGTGAACTGTAGAGCTAACCCGGGCTTAGAGCTGGTAGCACACTAAGATACAAGGTCTGAACTAAGCTTAATAACTTGCAGTTTGCGTTGTTCGTTCATATTGTTTTGTAGTATATGTTTTTATAGGTTATTTTGTTGGGGAAACAAGATATAAAGTAATTATGGTAATTGAGACATGTGTTTAAACTTAGTTGAGACTGTTCTTAGATAGTTTTATGGTCTATAAAAACTTATGACGGAGAAAGTAATAGAATAGCGACAACATTTATCAGACTTTTTTGTCTGCAACAGACTTTTGTTCTTTAGACTAACGCCCATACTCAGAGACATCAAATGCTTCCTTAGTAGGTGTAATGTATAAAAATTGCGGCAATTTAATAAGAGTCAGTTTAATGAAAGTCTCAGAGTGTGGCAGAAAATAACTTATGCGTTACAATTTTTTTTATTGGGGGTCAAATGTGTCGTCTTTTATTGTTGGGGGCTTAGGGTGCGGAGCCTTCATCCTTTGAAGCAGAGTGGAGTGGAATAAAATTGACCAATCACAGCGCATTACAAAGAGATAGGTATGGTAATGTCAATGCGTTGTTTGACAATGTCACAACTCGGCTCTGCTTCAATGGAAACGCAACTAAGAAGGAGCTATTGGGTCGTTCGATTAAAATGTCGGAACCGACCGCCAACGAGTAAAAGCAAGCTATATTAGACTTCTCTAAACATCTTCGTTCTCCAGAATCATGCAGTTCCGTACAATAATTCCATAATCACCAACCATCATTAGGCAAGCGTGGTGATTACGCCTAATCCTCCTCACTGTACTGATATCTTCAGTGAGACGAGAGGCCTTTGCCCAGCAGTGAGACATTACAGGCTTTTTTACTTTACAATAATTTCATCAGAAATGTTGGTTTCAATAATGTACCTTGTTAAATAGAAATTTGGCTTTATTTTAAAAGCAGCACTTACGAGCCTCCAATAATAAATGAGTTGATATTGGAAGCAACATGGAGCTGGGAAGGAATCAATGTGCTGAGTTGAAAGATTTTAGATCAATTTGTATTCTTATAAATTATTCTATAAACTAAATGATGTGGCTTGTAACCCCTTTTCCGAATTAAATCCCATCCTACTAATATTATAAATGCAAAAGTTTTTAAGGATGGATGTATGGATGTACGGATATACGGATGTACGGATGTACGGATATACGGATGTACGGATGTATGGATGTATGGATGTATGTTTGTTGCTCTTTCACACAGAAACTACAGAACGGATTTAAATGTTATTTAAATAACTTTGAAAGAGTAACAAACATACATTCAAACATCGTCACAAACTTTCGAATTTATAATATTAGTGGGACAATACCTCTTTTTGAAAGTCGTTTAAAATCTACATCCACGTCCCAAACTTTGACGCATCATACCATCACAGGACAGTGCTAATGGCCGCGATGCATTGCGCGATTTAACTTATTGATAGCCGCAATGTTTAGTCCAAGCTTTTAGTTAATAGTCGGGCCTTACTTTGAGTAATGTCCTTTATGTCAAACCCAACTTTGATTTAGTTTATTAGCTTTTTTGGAGTTGCGTCATCTATTGATTGGGCAAAAGGAACGACTAAGAGACTAAACATACAGTTCAGACAGTTTTAGACTGATTTCTCTGAGTCAGACTCTATCTAGTTTTTGATACTCCAGAAGATTGTCTTATTACACTGTCGTCAATTTTCCAGCCGAAGACAACTACTCTTGAAGAGGAAAAAGGTTTAGAGATAAAATCAGTAAACCTTTTTCCTCTTCAGGAGCAATCGTCTTCGGCTGGAAAATTGACAACATTGGTCCACATTTTGGGACAAGTAAGAAAAAATAGAGTTTATAAATATACATTGTTCATTCAACAATTAATGAACAATAACATTTATTTTTATTTTATTTATATTTTTGTTTTAAAAACTTTAAACTAAAAAATAATACATAAACAAGTCAAGTCGCGCGACAAATTGTATATGTCTCAAACGTGAATTGCAAACGCTGCACTTACTTGTATGTAGAAATAAGTTGTTATGTTGAACTAAATTTGACTATTACTAAAATAGTGATGAGTGAACAAATGTTAAATTGGATCACTCACACTAGCTCACTTATTTTGTTTAGAATTTAGTAAAATAAGCTAAAAATTGTGTATATAAGTTAAGATTTCATGTAATAAATTGAGTTGGAAACCAGAAGTCGAGTCGAGTTTTACTCCTCCCCAAGAAGACCCTAAGAAGATCGAGCTGTGCCCAGCAACCGCTGGAAGGGCTATTGCAGCCACGAGTAAGTGTCCTCTCACTGTGGCCAAGACACCCTTAGCCATCAGTAGATCGGTCTTGTGAGTCTGCTTGACCGGCAGTGAGAAAATCCCAATTACCCTCTGTCCGTCTGTTGTCATAGGTCTCCGTCAACAGACATCCCGCACTTATCTATATGTGTATATATCTACACGACCTATGGTTAGGGCGCTAGGTATAGGTACACACGTTTAGGGTCCAAATTAGATCATCTAATCTTGGGAGTTAGGGTGTTAGGAAGTAGAGAACGTACGGAGCTAGGTGGGTAGGTTCCCCCCTTCACTGTGAACACATCCTGCCCATAGGAACCCGCGCACCCTACGCAGGAGGGCAGGTGCGTTTACATACATATACAAATTAAATTGTCAACAGCCATACCAATAAATAGTTATTAGGTATTTAATATTCAGGTATCTACAGTATTACTTAGATGTTTCACTCCGTAAGATTAATATAAATAAATTGTCAATTTGAAACGCCGAAATTCTAATTTTATCCCAAGTATAGCTATACCGAAGATAACGGTTTTATTAGCAAAGCTGTTTGGTTTATCACGAAAATTGTGTTGTAATATTCTGGAAACGTTAAGATTTCAGTGAATTCCAAGATGCTGGAACACCTGAGATTCGGTACCCTTTTCAAAAGGGACCGGTTGACTGTAAGATTAATTGGCACCCAGATAGTGGCACCCCGAAGGGTAAAATCCGACAAGCAATGTATTTGTAAAGGTTTTTGTGAATTGAAATTAAAGGGGTTGTGTCAATTTTAAGTTTAACTAGCAGTGCCTCGTGGTTTTACCCGCATTGTCACCGTTCCCGTGGGAATTTTGGGAATTTTTATACATTATAAATATTTCTCTTGAATCACTATATCTATTAAAACCCGCGTCAAAATCCGTGCAGTAGTATGTGTTATTCTGATGTAAAAACTATATTACTGTAAAGTTTTATCCAAATCCGTTCTGTAGTTTTTGCGTGAAAGAGTAACAAACATCCATCCTCACAAACTTTCGCGTTTATAATATTCGTAGCAATGGTGGTATATGTTCCTAAGTAAACAACTATTTCTAACTAGATAATAATACGTAGCTAATAAATAAATATAACATTGTATAATTCCGTCACACAACGCCAACCCTTTCAATATAAATGAATATCAAAACACGCGAAAAAATAGTCAAGTGCGAGTCGCTCTAGAGCATGGGTTCCGTACTACCTAAGTGTAAAATGCAGCACTCGTGACGTTTGACGTAGTAGAAGATTTAACAGCCTCCGTGGTCTTGTGGTTTGAGCGCTCGGCTCACGATCCGGAGGTTCCGGGTTCGATTCCCGTTGGGGGACAATATCTCACAAAAATCTCTTTGTGAGACTGCCCTCAGTTTGGTTAGGGCATTGCAGGCTGAATCACCTGATTGCACAAAAAGTAAGATGATTCCGTGCTTCGGAGGGCACGTTAAGCCGTCGGTCCCGGTTACTTTCTACGGATAGTAGTCGTTACATGAGCCATGTCAGAGGCCTTTGGCGGCTCAATAACTCTGGCATCAGGATTGGTCAGGTTAAGTTGTGTATACAACTTTTTAATCTAACGGTATCGTTTTCCTCCTACGGTACCCTAAACATGGAAAAACAATGCGATATTATTATGATATATCACAACCAGGGCGGGACTAAATAATTCATAGGGCGTTCATGTTACAGGGGCGAACTCGCGGGAACAGCGGCGTGTAAAATTGTTATTGCTTTTAGACTAGTTATGTTACCTGGAAATCTTTTTTGGTAACAATTTACCTTTTTATGTATTCTCTTGCTTGTTTATAGATTATATAGAGTTTGTTTGTGATAGGATTTGATAGGAAATATATAAATTTGAATATTGGAACGACATATTTAATACTGTTTTAATGATGTTTGTTTTATATAATTGTTTGGATAATAAAGTTTTTGCCTAACTGACGTCAAAAATGACGTTACTCAAAGACGTCTATTAAATCAATACTTAACTAATTGAAGTAATTTTCATACATTACATGTCAAAATCACTCATTAAATCTATATTTAGTAAACATTTGACGACTCTAAGTATAGGCGTATATTATGTACTATTTTTATCTTAAAAATACATAATCAGCTAAAGTATAGCTATACTTATCTATATAAATAAAAATGAATTGTTGTTCGTTAGTCTGATTAAAACTCGCGAACGGCTGAACCGATTTGGCTAATTTTGGTCTTGAAATATTCATGAAAGTCCAGGGAAGGTTTAAGCGGTAAGCAGTGACGGAATAAATGCGGGTGCAACCGCAGGGCACAGCTAGTATTATATAAAGAGATAAAATTTTATAATTTTGTTTGTTTGTATGTTCGTTCTAATCTCCGGAATTACAAGTCCGATTAAAATAATTCTTTCTGTATTTGATAGCTATACTCAAGAGGACATTTATAGGCTATGCTTTATACTGAAATACCTACAAGAACAAACACAACGCAGGTAAAACCACAAGGCGCTACTAGTATCTTATATATCTTTAATCTTTGCTACACTTTACCGTTTAACGTTATCCTGTATGCTACAATGTTCACACGCATGTGTTAATTGTATACTTAAAATAACTCTGTTTAATTATCTTTGACCGTAAATCAAATAGGGTTAAGGTGGTTGAGCACTGATTTGAACTTGCTCTATAGACAAAAAGTTTGGATTTGCTTGGATTAAGTAGCAAAGCAAATCCAAAGTGATTGCTACGAAGCGATTGCCTTTAGGAGTGAACTTTTGCAAACAGGAGAAATTGTGTCGTCTTGAGGCTCTAAGAAGTTTGATTTAGTCTTACATTAAACATTTATTTAAAACACAATGAAGTTTTGCATACTCTTCCAAGATGAAAGTTTGATAATATTTTTTTGCTATATCATTGAAACTATATAAGTAAGTAAGTAAGTATTAGCCAGTAATGTCCCACTGCTGGGCAAAGGCCTCTCATCCCACTGAAGTTATCAGTACAGTGATGAGGATTAGGCATAATCACCACGCTTGCCAAACTATAACTATATACTTAACAAAAACATTTCTAAAACATAAATATGCAAAAATATGCTAATACCCAAAGAGCTATAGACAGTTAAGTTTAGAAATGCTCGAAATAGTGATCACGGACCTTTAATACTCCATTACATATTTCAACTCGTCCAAACAAAATAATCGCTCTAAGTAATTAAGAGGGCGTTACTTTAAAAAAGGAAATTATTTCAATCATTAAACTTTAATTTGTATTTTAAATGATTGTTGAATACAAAGATTAGACCATATTTATTTAATTTACTTTTAAAAAGTAGTGCGGGTAAGTCGTGACTTTAAATTAAAGCTTCTTTCAATTTATATGTTATTAGTTATAGTGTTCGTGGCGTAGTTTGACTAAGCGATGTAAGTACATTGCGATTGTTAAGCAACGTGCAGCTCGACCCCTACTTGGATGGGTGGCCGATAGTGGCATTTCTATCTGAGCGCTGCCGTGCTTCGGAGGGCACGTTAAGGAGTCAGTTCCGGTTGTTTCACTGCGGTACTGCGGAGCTGGAAGACCAAGTAACTTAGTCTTCTTCTTCATCGAATGGATGGTCAATCTGACCGATCCTGGTGTCAGAAGTTATTGAGCCGCCAAAGGCCTCTGACATGGCTCAAGTAACGACTACTATCCGTAGGAAGTAACCGGGATCAACGGCTTAACGTGCCCTCCTAAGCACGGTATCATCTTACTTTTCGGGCAATCAGGTGATTCAGCCTGCAATGCCCTAACCAAACTGAGGGTAGTCTCACATAGAGATTTTTGTGAGATATTGTCCCCACCGGGAATCGAACTCGGAACCTCCGGATCGTGAGCCGAGCGCTAAAACCACAAGACCACGGAGGCTGTTGTAACTTAGTGGTTAGATGCCAACCCTGGTGTCGGAGTTTTTAGACCTCCTAAAGGCTTTCAACATGGTCTGACGATTGGAACAACCGGCTTTGTGTACTAATTAAAGAACATCCATTGATTTTATTATAACAATCCAAAAACAAACCAATTATAGGCAATAGAACATTATCATAAATACTTAAAATAGTACAGATAGCAACAAAAGCTGAACTTTTCTTATCATCTTATCATCATAAAGTTCTATTGTTCGATTGTAACGTTATTGTATTTGTATGTATTATCGAAAACGGTAAAGGTATGAGCTCATCTATATATATAAAATTCAAAGTCCTGACTGACTGACTGACTGATAATCAACGCACAGCCTCATCCGCTACACCTAGAAACATGAAATTTGGCAGGAAGGTGCTTCAAGTGACGTAGGTGACTCTAAGAAAGGATTTTCGAAAATTCCTACGGGAACGGGCTCAACGCGGGCAAAGCCGCGGGGCGCTGCTAGTAATGATATGAAGTAGAAGTAGAGTTATATCAAAGGCAATATAAATAATTATTTAAGCGTCTATTGTGATGACAAGCCCGTTGGCTCAGTGGCAGTCAGAGCGCTTACTGTGTCTGGGGTTGCGGGTTCGATTCCCGCCCGGAGTCAACAACATGTGCAGACATAGTTGTTGGCGACGACGTCTGGGTGTCAATTATATATTCTTATAAAGTATTTGTGTATGTATAAGTAGTAGTATCAGTGAGTTAGATTCCATAACACAAGCTTAGAGCTTACTTTGGGTCTAATTAACCACGTGTGAATTTGTCCAGGTATATACAGGCATGTCTTTTATAAATTGAAAATTGCACTTTTAGACGTAACATTATCGGCCCCGGTTGTTTCTTCGTCACAACATGTAGGAGGCCTTAATGCGGTCTAAAAACTCCAACACCAGAGTTGACCACTAATCTACAGTGTACATAGATGCTCAGAAAAAATACCCATTCTAACCGATTTCAAAAAAGGAGGTAATTGTTATAAAAACAAGTTTCAGGACATTTTTGACTTGAAATAGTTATTTACCACAACAGTGTATTATTAAACAACCTATCTGCAATACAAGCATGTTCTATCGCAGTAACAACAGTATAGTTACGCTATGTTACAGTATAATGAGCGTCTTCCTTAATTTATAGGCAAATGTTAGTTGTTAGAGTTTAACGGCTAACGACTGTTGTGTTTCTTTAGCGCATTTGATAGAACGGGGATTCCGGAATGTGTTACGATACATGTTGTTAAAGGAATTAACATAATGTAAGCGATGTTACCTCGTTGCGATTAGTAAGCAACGTGCAGCTCAACCCCTACTAGGATGGGTGGCCGATAGTGGCATTTCTATCTGAGCTGTACGTCAAGTTGACAGTCCCGGTTGTGTCAATGGATAGACCATGTTGGAGGTCTTCTGGCGGTCTAAAAATTCCGATGTTAGGGGTGGCCACTAACCTTTACTTTTTTACCTTAAGGGTGCGTCCACATCTGACGAATATGCCGCGAATGCGCAGGTCGCGAACCGTTTGTGAGCTGCCCGCGAGCTGCGCGCGTGCATTTTTGTTCGTGCGCCGCTCTTGCGCCGCTCGCGCGCAGTTCGCTCGCAACCTAAGCGCCGTATGCGATCAGCGCGCGGGCGGCGCGCGGGCGGCGCGCTAGCGGCTCGCGTCTGCCTACCGCCATAAAGCAATAAGCGCAATTGTAAGCGCGATAATTGAGCGCGCGCAGATCGCGGGCCGCGCGCGCGCTGGGCGCGCGCCTTTTACGAGCCTTGCATGAGTTGCACTAAAGAGGCGCACCAAACCATTGCCGTGACTGCACGCGCGCGGCTTGCGGGCAGCTCGCACATGGCTGGCGAGCTGCACATTCGCGGCGCATTCGCCAGATGTGGACGCACCCTTAAACAATAAAACTTAAAACTCGGTCAAACATCTAAAAAAATCTCGGACTCGAATAAAAAATGTAACAGCCTAACACAAATTTCAAACATTTTGGAGAACAATTTAAAAAACTTCCTCAGATTAAAACACCAAAAGTTTACTGAAATTTTATTACCCGCAACCTGATAGAGTGAGAAAGAGCTAGTCGTTATACCAACTTTAAAATTAATGTGACTTGTTTGTTTTTGGAGTTGTGCTAAGGGTGTGTCCACATGTTTTATAACCACACCACATCGCAGCATTCATTTATTTATTTACAGTAACTTAGTGGCCAACCCTGGTGTTCGAGTTTTTTAGACCGCCCAAAGGCCTCCGACATGGTCCAACGATTGATGCAGCCGGGACCGACAGCTTAACGTATCCTCCATAGCATGATAGCGCTCAAATAGAAATGCCATCGGCCACCCATCTTAGTAGGAGACGACCTGTACGTTGCTTAACAATCGTAATCAACTAACATCGCTTGGTCAAACGCCACGAGCAGTTGTGTTATGATACCGACTGGTTTCTGATGTGGTTGTATTGTCGTTAGTTAAGATGTGGTTACGTACTGCAGGCACAGAAGTTCGCAGTGTTGCTGGTATTGTCCTACGATGTGGTAAGTATCACTCATGTGGTCGATAGTGATGGCAAAGTGTTATACTTGTAAACTGTACTATTAATTTTCAATACAAAATATGTGCCCGGTCACGTGGTGTGGTTGTGTACGTGTGGATACACCCTAACCAAGCTATAATGATTGCATCAAGCCGTTGTGGGAATTGGTTTATTTTGAGTTTTGTTCGTTCAGTCCTCGAATAAAAAGTTTTTTCGGCCCGAATAGGGTGACGTAAAATTTGATGCTTCAATTTTTTTAATTAATCGCAACATTTTTTTCCGTATGAATTTTTTAAGCGGCTGTCGAATGGGTTTTTCGAATATTTTTCGTTTATTACTGGGCTAATTTTGTATTTAAAAGTATGGAAAGTTGCCTGTTGGAACCCAATGCAGGGCAAAGGTATTTCCGTGAAGATAGGAAAGATATTGGTTATCAAATTCTTGCAAAATTAAAGACGAAGACTGAAGACTTACTGAAAATGAAAACTCATGTGATTATATATCAAAACTAGCTGCGCCCCACGGTTTCACCCGCGTTGTACCCGTTCCCGCGGGAATATCGGGATGAAAAATAGATGTTGTCCGATTCTCAGATCTACCCAATATGCACACAAAATTTCATGAGAATCGGTCGAGCCGTTTCAGAGGAGTTCAACCACGGTACCCGTTCCCGCTGGAATTTCGGGATTAAAAATAGATGTTGTCCGATTCTCAGGCCTACCCGATATGTACACAAAATTTCATGAGAATCGGTCGAGCCGTTTCAGAGGAGTTCAATTACGCACCCCGTGACACGAGAATTTTATATATTAGATTGTTCATCAAAGATCCTTATATCACTTATAATGAGACATGGACTTATGTACTTTAAAAGGTTAAATCTTCTTCTTCTATAGAGTCAATGGCGCAAAATAATAGACCACATTCATCTGAAAGGTATAAAGTATTACTGTTACTGTTAGCCCGTAATGTCCCACTGCTGGGCAAAGGCCTCCCCCCACTCCCGCCACTCTTCTCGATTTTGGGCCACCAGTTGCCAGTCCCTTTTGTAGGCGTCCAGCTCGTCGTATAAAGTATTAGGTAAGTATATATATAATATACAAGCTGTGCCCTGCGGTTTCACCTACATTTTTTTTCTCACTGCTTACCGTTTAAACCTCCCCTGGACTTTCATGAATATTTCAAGACCAAAATTAGCCAAATCGGTTCAGCCGTTCTGGAGTTTTTAGCAGACTAACGAACAGCAATTCATTTTTATTTATATAGATTAGGCAGATATAGGTAAGTATTAAGCTATTTTTCATCCCGAAACACCAACGGAAGCAGGTACAATGCGGGCAAAACCGCCGGATATTCAAGTAAATTTCGGAAACACTCATTATTGTCATTAAACTAAGTCGTATAAAACACCCATTTTTATCATTAGGAAAAAAAAAGCAACAAATACAAAGTTAAACTCACTATTGCACTAGAAAAACTCCTTTATATAATTCCGTTTGTGTTAAATGAAAGTATTTAAATTAATTTAAATAGAGTTAGCTTAAAAGAATTCACATTAGCAATTGCACAAAGCTTATAATAATAATGTGCATACAAAAAGCATGTACTAAGAGCACGAACAGATTAGTTCTGACCGTAAGGGTGATTGTCCATTGAAGTGGAGCGAGACTGCTGAGCGGAGAAATAATACCAATTTTTTTTTTTTAACCTATATTGTCCCACTGCTGGGCAAAGGTCTCCCCCAAACATCGCCAACCCTCCCTGTCCTTTGCGAGCACACACAAATCGCTGTTGAAGGCGATGAGATCGTCCCGCCAACGCTTCCTCGGTCGACCTCGACGTCGCCCTCCTTCGGGGACCCACTGAGATGTGATGTTGGCCCACTTTTCCGGGTTCATCCGACTCACGTGCCCAGCCCACTCCCACTTTAGCCGGGCGGTCTTGTCACCGACGTCTGCAATACCGGTATTGGAACGCAGCGTGGTGTTGCGTACTCGGTCAACGCGGTCAATACCAATAGGAATGCATAAAATCACACATCAGATATTTTATGCACTTTTTTTTATTTAACATTTTTATCTGACGTTTCGGCCCCTTTACAGGAACCTTGCGGTTTGTTTGCGTCAAGTCAATCGTAAGACTGCTGTGAGTACAGTGGGCTCGGGTTCTTAGCATTCCAATGCTTCACCGCACAACACTAGCCAGTCCAACCCAGCCCATTCTCCCCTGTGTTTTTACTTTTTATTGCCTAATTTTGTGCGAAGTTACCCTTTATTTCAGCAACACATAATTAGTTGTTTTAAATTTCAAAGTTTTTGAAATTGTTGGGGAATTTGTTAGGTTTTTGTAATAAGAATGTTTAACCTTCTACGCGAGGAATTTTTGATTTTATTTTGATATTCAATTTGATTATATATAGAAACTAGCAGCGCCCCGCGGTTTTACCCGCGTTGTGCCCGTTTCCGTGGGAATTTCGGCTATTTTTATACATATAAACCTTCCTCTTGAATCATTCTATCTATTGAAAAAAATCGCATCAACATCCGTTGCGTTGTTTTAAAAATGTATGCATACATAGGGACAGACAGTGGAAAGCGACTTTGTTTTATACTATGTAGTGATGATGAAGTAGATACTGAAGATACTGAAGTGCACGTTTTCTTTAAGAAAGTATAGACTGATATAGTATTTAGTACTTCTTATTGCTGTTATTGAATATAAAGGAACTGAACTGGTCATTCGGGTAGTGAAAACGCGCTATGCTCCAGCCTTAGGGCGTTAGTACAATGTAATATCTCATTCAGTGAGATGAGAGGCCTGTGCCCAGCAGTGGGACTACACAGTCTAATTTTCTTTTCTTTCTTTTTCTGCGAAAATCATATTCATTATGAACTATGGTTTTATTAAGTTGCACAGATTAATTGAATAACGTATTTAAAAAATCTTACACACAAATGCAGAACCTCTAGTTTTTTGCAGTCGGTTTTACACCGACGTTACATGAATGAAACCATCTGTTTTCCCTTATACACAAAAATTTCACGTAAAATAACAACACACGAACATAATTCTGTATTCCAGTAACGTAACAAAAGATGTATGTAGTAATACATAAGAGAGGAAATTATTCAGGGTCATTTATATGGAAATGAAGAGCTGTATCTATGTTGATGTACCTATATTTCTGTTGAATATTGTATAATCTTTATTCGAAACCTCACTGTACTGATATCTTCAGTGAGATGAGAGGCCTTTGCCCAGTTGGACATTACAGGCTAATTTTCTTTTCTTTCTTTTACTATATTTTTGATTGATGGCCAAATTTACCACTCAGTGGGTCCCACAAGATCGGATACGACGTCGCGGCAGACCGAGGAGGAGATGGCGAGACGAGCTCGACACCTTCACGAAGGGTTGGCCCAGTCTAGCACTCAATAGAGAAAAGTGGAAAGAGGGTAGGGAAGCCTTTGCCCTGCAGTGGGACAAGACAGGCTGAAAATAAATAAATAATAACTATATTTTTACTCTGACACCAGGATTGATCAGGTTTACCATCCACTCGATGAAGAAGATGACTATATTTTTGCCCAGTTGTGGGACATTACAGGCTAATACTACTAACTTGTGATTGGACTCCGAACGGCTCTGTTCCGCTTAAAGGGTGCGTGTGATGTGGCCCTCAATAAGCTAATGACAACGGATTAAAATTGACAAGCAATACATTGAAATTGTGAAAATCTTTTCGTAATGCGTTGTGATTGGTCACAGGTTAACAGCCTCCGTGGTCTTGTGGTTTGAGCACTTGGCTCACGATCCGGAGGTTCCGGGTTCGATTCCCGTTGGGGGGCAATATCTCACAAAAATCTCTTTGTGTGACTGCCTTCAGCTTGGCTAGGGCATTGCAGGCTCAATCACCTGATTGCCCGAAAAGATGATTCCGTGCTTCGGAGGGCCCGTTAAGCCGTTGGTCCCGGTTACTTTCTATGGATAGTAGTGCTAATATTATAAATGCGAAGGTTTGTGAGTGTGTTATGTACATGTATGTATGTTACTCTTTCACGCAAAAACTTCTGAATATTATGGATGAAACTTTACAGTAATGTAGGTTATACATGAGTATAAAACACGAGATTCATTTTATCCGGAAATTCCCGCAGGAACGGGTACAACGCGGGTAACACCGCGGGGCTAGTCTTCCATAATTTACAGCTACTTAAATCAAAGCGTAAATGAAATTCTTTCGCATCATTTTAACTCCTTAACATCGTTTGTATCATACATTTCTATTCCACAAAGCCAAACAAAATCAACTGAATGCTCGTAAATCATACGGTTTACAAACCTGCCACACCTGACAGATTAGAATAGCTTTATTTTCAATGAAAACCGGCCAAGTGCGAGTCGGACTCGCGCACTGAGGGTTCCGTACTTTCAAAAACGGCAAAAAATCACGTTTGTTGTATCGGAGCCCCCTTGAATATTTGTTTTATTTTATGTTTAGTATTTGTTGTTATAGCGGCAATAGAAATACATCATCTGTAAACATTTCAACTGTCTAGCTATCACCGTTCTTGAGATACAGCCTGGTGACAGACGGACGGACCGACGGCCAGCGAAGTCTCAGTAATAGGGTCCCGTTTTTACCCTTTGGATACGGAACCCTAAAAAAGGTTATTATGCCGTGATAAATGGCAGTTTACAATTACCATATTGAATTTTATTGAATTATTTTCGACTTCATGGTGTTATTTTCGATTTTACGGTTGTTTTTATTAATTTGAGTCATGATGTTCATGAAAGTATAGGATAGGGGCTTAGATTGAAATTTAGAGACTTATGGACTTTTTCATAAATGCTCACTAGCAGCATTTTAGCTATCAAATGGTTTGTCCCTTTCTGACATACGCTATTTTCCGAAGAGCAAAAGAGACAAAACACAGTATTACAGCGTTTTAGTTACACCGCGTCCACACAAACAAACTCTTCACCTTTATTTTATTAGTTTCGATATTAGTTATATCAGTGTTATGATAAGAGTATTATTATAATGTGAGAGTTAACTGAGATACGGAAAAATACTGCCAAAAACATCTGGCATGAGAACAATTATAAATACATTATCAAAGATGAGAGGAACGTAACTATAGTGGGTTACTATGTATACTCGATCCGGTTTTGTTTTTCGTTAACGAATTCAAAACGATTCGTATATGAAGTGGGTGCAATTTTCACATCGCTGACCCGGCAAACTTAGTAACGCCATTGTTTTTTTTTTGTTATTGTCACTGTTAAATAATTGACAAATAATTTGCAATAAAATAACATTGCGACTATAAAGTAAGATGTAAGCTATCCTATCTTTTAAGTTAGATCAAATTGCACACAGGGTGAAAATCAAATTTAAAATCGGTTCAGTAGTTCAGGAGTCCATCGACAGACAACGACAGACAACGTAACACGTAACTTTTGTATATATAGATAATAAAGTTGAAGAATTTGTTTAATTTTGCGCTAACCTCAGAAACTACCAATCCATTGAATATTTTTTGTAATGAATAATCAGATTCAACGGGAAGGTATTTAAAAAAATCTAAATCGAGTTAGCCATGGTATGGGCACGAATAAACTATTTAGTATGGAAGAAAGACCTAGGCTGTTCAAAAAAGGAAGCTGTTGTCTAGACTTTTATTAAATATCTAGATCTAGATTTGTATTCAAGTCTAGTACCAAAGTTTCTTGGCCGTCCTAAGAACTTGGCTGAACTGGATGTTTGAGAGGCGCGAGTTCAAGCGAGGGAATGTTAATAAGGTTTTTAATTCATTGATTTATTTTTTACAAGCATTGCCCCGCGATTTACCCGCGTTGTACCCGTTTCCGTGGTCTCTGTGGCCGTGGTTGAATGTGACTATCCACTGCAGAAATAATTATTATGTCAAAAAACAGTTATATTAATGACTTGCCGCGCCCCACGGTTTCACCCACGTCGTACCCGTTCTCGCGGGAATTTCGGGATAAAATGTATCTCATGTGTTATTTTGATGTATAACCTATATTACTGTAAAATTTCGTCCAAATCCGTTCAGAAGTTTTTGAGTGAAAGAGCAATAAACATCCATACATCCATACATACATCCATCCTCACAAACTTTCGCATTTATAATATTAGCAGGAAGTAGGATAGGAGGACCACTCAAGTAAGGTTTTTAGTGTTTAAAATCTAACTTATACCCTACATGATTAACCAACTGCATTGAAGCGGAGCGGAGCTGTGCCCAGCTCAATCGTCCAATCACAGCGCATTGTGATTGTCAAACAACGCATTGACATTGTCAAACAACGCATTGACATTGTCAAACAACGCATTGACATTGTCAAAATCTTTTCGTAATGCGTTCTGATTGGTCAGTTGAGCTCCCACAGCTCCGCTCCGCTTCAATAGAAACGCACCCTCAAACAGCTGTTCTTCTTCTTATCGAGTGGATGGTCAACCTGACCAATCCTGGTGTCAGAGTTATCAAGCCGCCAAAGGCCTCTGACATGGCTCATGTAACGACTACTATCCGTAGAAAGTAACCGGGACCGACGGCTTAACGTGCCCTCCGAAGCACGGAATCATCTTACTTTTCGGGCAATCAGGTGTTTCAGCCTGCAATGCCCTAACCAAACTGAGGACAGTCTCACGAAGTGATTTTTATGAGATATCCCCACCGGGAATCGAACCCGGAACCTCCGGATCGTGAGCCGAGCGCTCAATCCCCTAGACCACGGAGGCTGTTTGCACCTGTAGAGATAATCTTTAGGTTATTTACACACAAAAGCCGGACACAACCCGCTGGACAGGGTCGGCAGCCTTATTTTAGCTTAAGTTAAGCTAAGTGAAGGTGGGAACATAATGTATGCGATAGTAAAGTGTCACAGGTATAGTGTTCTAAGTAAGTAACTTCATGTAATTTTCTACACTAATCACTACATAGTATAAAACAAAGTCGCTACTTTTGTCTGTTTGTTCGTCTGTATGCTTAAATCTTTAAAATTACGCAACGGATTTTGATGCGGTTTTTTGTAATAGGTAGAGTGATTCAAGAGGAAGGTTTATATGTATAAAAATTCCCGAAATTCTCACGGGAACGGGTACAACGCGGGTAAAACCGCGGGGCGCTGCTAGTAATATTATAAAGTGGAAAACTTTGTTTGTTTGTAATGAATAGGCTCAAAAACTACTGGACCGTTTTTAAAAATTCTTTCACCATTCGAATGCTACATTATCCACGAGTAACAGAGGATTTTTCATCCTGAAAATCCCACAGGAATGGACACAAGGCGGGTAAAACCGCGGGGCGCTGCTAGTGTGATATAATTTAGTATATTATTAGGGAGTTAAGCTAAATTGGGAGTGGGCTGGGCACATGACCTTGGAAAAGTGAGCCCACATCACATTTCAGTGGGTCCCTGAAAGAGGGCGACGACGAGGTCGACCGAGGAAGCGTTGGCGGGAGGATCTAATCGCCTTTAACGGCGATTCGTGGGTTTGCAAAGAACAGGGTGGGTTTGCGATGCTTGGGGGAGACCTTTGCCCAGCAGTGGGACAATATAGGTTAAAAATATATACATATACAGGGTGATTTCGGGGTCGTGATCCCAACCATTTTTTTCTGACTCAGTAAATAAATGATTGCGATGCTACCTATATTTATTTTAATTTAAACAAAGATGATTCGTTATTTACGTATTTTTATTTAAAATTATTATTGACTCAAAATGCGTGGTCACCCTACTTTTAATATTACTTGACATAAGTTTTCTTGGGAAATAGTAGGGTGACCATGATCTCGAATTATCGCAGTTTTTTTGCTGACTAAAATAAGTCGCTGGTGTACTGTTAGTCCTAACCTATCGTGATGCTTAGGAGAAAGTAAGTTAAATGCTTCTTTCTTGCTCCACGACCCCGTAATCACCCTGTATATATATCAGGAACAAAAATAAGGAGTAAGTTCCAGTAGGTTAGTGGCCAACTCTAGTGTCAGAGTTTTGAGACCGCTTTAAGGCCTCCGACATGGTCTAACGATTGAAACAACCGAGATTAGCAATTTAACGTTGAAGCTCACATATAAATATCACTATCGCCCCCCCATTCAAGTAGAAGCCAATTTTTTTTCTGTTTTCAATGTTTTGTTCTTGACAATGAATAGTTTTCTAAGCTATGGCTGAATAAAACATAAGACAATTTTAATCATACAGTTTTTTAAGTTTCCTTTTATCATACTTAAGTGCGTTTCGATTGAAGCGCAGAGGAGCTGAGATCGATGGACCAATCACAACGCATTGAAGCTCAGCTCCGGTTCAAAATAAACGCATTCTAATCATCGATTCACTCTACGCAAAAGGTTCCTGCCGAGCTTAACATGTTGCACATATTTTTATTTGAATCTACATTCACGGATACACTTCGCTAATAATACACTTCGCAAATAAAAGCGAAGTGTAACCGTAGTTTCAATTCAAAATGAGTAGTGTTCGCTTGAACTTGAGAAACCAGTATTTTGGACATACCTTATTATAGTTATTCAAATCACGGTATAGACAAATGATCCGATATGTTTGTGAACAGTGGAGTTGTAGCGCAAGTCTCGACAGAACTATTGACATAACAACGTGGAGTAGAATGCATCACGGTACTGTGGGGGGCGATGGCGCTTGTACGAGGTTGATAATGTGAAGGGACAGTTGGGAACGTTGATTTTTATATTTGTGAAATAAAACTCAGAACAGTGCACTGTGTGTTTATGATTGAACATATAATTATATGAAACGGCTTGTACGAGTATTCACAGAATTCTTTTTTGTGTAAAAAATTACTCGCTCCGTCAGGTAACGCTAAACTAATTAAACTAAAGTTTAATCTATGCATGTAAATATAATAAAGCTGAAGACTTTAATTTATTGTTTATTTGAACGTGCTAATCTAAGACTTTAACAATTTGATTTGAATTATTATTTTTGTAAAATTTCATTCAAAAATTCATCCCGAAATTCTGACAGCACAAACACTTTTTCTAATGAAACAACAATACACATTAAACGAAAATATTATAAACTATTTTCATTCCGTTTCATCAAATTCCCACTGAAACATCCCACATAACGCAGCTCAAACCGCGGGCACTGCTACTAAAATATATTCCCACATAGTGCTCTAACAGTACATCATGTACATAGTGTTTACTCTTCAAACGGTCCGGATTGAGTCTCACAATAGGCTAGACGAGACATACCAGACAGGCTCTTTCAGAACGGGGCCTTTGCAACCCATTCATACACACCCTGTATATTTTCTGAAAAATTATGATGGAAATAATGAAATGTGTTTTTTTGTAAAAAAATATATTCTAGGTTTACTTAGACGTCGAGTTTGTGGTTGGAATATTATTATGGAACACAAATAAAGTATATTTTTAAGGTTTTTTTTATTTGGTATATCTATATAAATAAAAATGAATTGCTGTTAGTTAGTCTGCTTAAAACTCGAGAACGGTTGAACCGATTTGGCTAATTTTGGTCTTGAAATATTCATGAAAGTCCAGGGAAGGTTTCAACGGTAAGCATTGACTGAATAAATGCGGGTGAAACCGCAGGGCACAGCTAGTTATTAATATTAATAACTTTGTACTAAATACTACTTGCAAATAAATAAATAATAAATAAATAAATAATAAATAAATCTTTATTCATACAAATTTACTTCTATTATATATTAATAAGTCTAAAATAAATATTTCTAGCCAGGAGTAAACATGAGCCTGAACTAGGTAGGAACCTGTGTTTCAGGCAAAACCGGACTATGATACGAAAATAATTCTACGATATCTAATTAATATTTTAACCAATTTAAAAATTAATATTATAAAACAGACTTATAAAATATTAGATATCATCACTACATAGTATAAAACAAAGTCGCGTCTGTTTGTCTGTTTGTCTGTATGCTTAAATCTTTAAAATTACGCAACGGATTTTGATGCGGTTTTTTGTAATAGGTAGAGTGATTCAAGAGGAAGGTTTTTATGTAAAAAAATTCCCGAAATTCCCACGGGAACGGGCACAAGGCGGGTAAAACCGCGGGGCGCTGCTAGTTGACAATAAATAAATACCACTAAACTAAAATTAGGTTCAAGTAGGTTAGTGGCCAAGCCTGGTGTAGTTTTTAGACCGCCTAAAGGTCTTCAACGTGGTCTAACGACTGAAACAACCCGGACCGACAGTTTAAGATGCACTCGCAGCCCCACTTCTATGAGATGAGAAGCATTTGCCTAGCAGTGGGATAGTGCCTATCATTTACTCTTGTTTTACCCGCATTGTGCCTA
Organism: Cyclophora albipunctata; assembly: GCA_963082685.1. Lineage (NCBI taxonomy): Eukaryota > Metazoa > Arthropoda > Insecta > Lepidoptera > Geometridae > Cyclophora > Cyclophora albipunctata. Next base: position 2,176,269 of record OY720139.1, on the reverse strand, counting down.
TTCCCGTGGGAGTTAGGGGATGCAAAATAGCTTATAACCTTCCCATTGAATGTGGCTATACATCACAAAAAGAATTATCCAAATCGGAATGGTAGCTTTTGAAAAAGGCGCGTTCAAACAATAAAAAAAAAACTCTTCAGCTTTATTATATTAGTACGAGTACTAGCTGCGCCCCGTTCCCGCGAGAATTTCAGGATGAAAAATAGATGTTGTCCGATTCTCAGGCCTACCCGATATGTACACAAAATTTCATGAGAATCGGTCGAGCCGTTTCAGAGGAGTTCAACCACGGTACCCGTTCCCGCGGGAATTTCGGGATGAAAAATAGATGTTGTCCGATTCTCAGGCCTACCCGATATGTACACAAAATTTCATGAGAATCGGTCGAGCCGTTTCAGAGGAGTTCAACCACGGTACCCGTTCCCGCGGGAATTTCGGGATGAAAAATAGATGTTGCCCGATTCTCAGGCCTACCTGATATGTACATAAAATTTCATGAGAATCGGTCGAGCCGTTTCAGAGGAGTTCAACAACGGTACCCGTTCCCGCGGGAATTTCGGGATGAAAAATAGATGTTGTCCGATTCTCAGGCCTACCCGATATGTACACAAAATTTCATGAGAATCGGTCGAGCCGTTTCAGAGGAGTTCAATTACGCACCCCGTGACACGAGAATTTTATATATTAGATAGATCCCTAGACTCTCTGCCCCCTTGTGCCAAGTCTGAGGTCTCAGGTTCAATGCTACGGTCAAATGAAGCTTGTTTCCAATTTACTCGTCAAACATGGCTCGGCTTTGATATCGCCACCCTGCATTTGGCATACGTGATGATCAATCGTAATAGTTCTCGTCGGTATATTGTCAGAAGCCATTTTGTAAACGCACTTTTTTGATACACGTTATCAAAGGGTTGAAATACAACAATTTCACTGCCTAGTATATGTTTGTGTGATCTAAAAATGTTGTATTTTGAACTCTACCCATTGGAAATACAGCATACAATAGCTTATTGTTATTTACACTTGCGTTAAAGAAAGCGTTGATAAGCGTATATGAAAAAGTAGGCCTTATTCCTAATGTCAAAAAGGTCATTTCATCTGCTGGTCTTAGCCTCTTCTTATAAGGTCTCTACAAAAGCTAACAATACATTAAGTAGAATTAAAATCTTAATAAAGTATGAGTTAAACTACGTATAACATACTACTCGCGCCCCGCAGTTTCACCCCCGTTATACCCGTTCCCGCGGGAATTTCGGGATAAATGTATCCCATGTGTTATTCTGATGTATAACCTATATTACTGTAAAGCGTCATCTAAATCCGTTCAGCAGTTTTTGCGTGAAAGAGTACAAACATACACAAACTTTCTTATTAATAACTAGCAGCGCCCCGCGGTTTTACCCGCGTTGTGCCCGTTCCCGTGGGAATTCGGGAATTTTTTTACATAAAAACCTTCCTCTTGAATCACTCTACCTATTACAAAAAACCGCATCAAAATCCGTTGCGATTTTAAAGATTTAAGCATACAGACAGACAAACAGACAGACACGAAAAAGAGACGACTTTATTTTATACTATGTAGTGATATTAGTAGGATAAAGTTAAAGTGAATATTGTAGCGCGCGTGGCGTAGTTAGACTACACATATCTCATTGCGATTGTTAAGCAACGTGCATCTCGGCCCTTTCTTAGATGGGTGGCCTATACTGGCATTTCTATCTGAGCGCTACCGTGCTTCGGAGTCCACGTAAAGCAGTCGGTCCCGGTTGTTTCAATTGACAGACCGTGTCGGAGGCCTTAAGACGGTCTAAAATATCCGACACCAGGGTTAACCACTACACGAACTTATCCACTTTTTGATACATATATCAATTTCCTCAGCAATCACCCAAAAATTGCAAAACACTTTTTTTAATCCGTCACGCACTCACAAAACGGCTTAACTCTCATTCATTATCATATAAAACAACAACGTTTTTCCTACAGAACCTTCCAGAATTATTCATGTAATACATCATAGTACGGGCAACACTGACACATACAAAAGCAAAATTGAATTTTCAAGTAGATTATCTTGCATGCTCCGGGCGCCATTCTCTGAATAGGATCATACTGTGTACAATAGTCCTCTTTGTGGTTCATCTGAATTAGAGTCTAGAATTTATGATATAATAGTACTTAGTTTTGTAACGTGTGGGACTAAAGGCTAGATGAAAGATTCATTAACAGCACTTTAGCTATCAAATGGTTTGTCCCTTTCCGACATACGCTATTTAGCCAAAGAGGGAAAGAGACAAAACACTTTAAAACACTGTTTAAATTAAATATCGTTTATTAATAAGCGGAGCGGAGCTATGCAGAGCTCAAGTGACCAATCACAACGCATTACCAAAAGATTATGACGAAGGTAATGCGTTCTTTGATAATTTTAAATACGAAAATATTTAGACACTAGTCGCGCCCCGCGGTTTCACACGAGTTGTACTCTCTCCCGCAGGAATTTCGGTACAAAATGTATCCCATATGTTATTATGATATATAACCAATGTTACTGTAAAGTTTCATCCAAATCTGTTCAGTAGTTTTTGCGTGAAAGAGTAACAAACATACATCCATACATCCATCCTTACCAACTTTCGCATTTATAGTATTAGTAGTATTTAACGCATTGAAATTGTCAAATTATTTTTGTTTGAAAGTTAGTGAAGATGAATGTATGTATGTATGTACAGCAGTAGTTTTTTCGTGAAAGATTTGTTACTCTTTCACGAAAAGAACTACTGGAAGGATGTTGATGAAACTTTACAATAATATACGTTATACATCATAATAACACATGGGATACATTTAATCCCGAAATTCCTACGGGAACGGGTACAACGTAGATAACACCGCGGGACTAGATTGTTTTATGATCCACATGACTTTTCACTACAAATACTAATTACTAGTGTATCCAACCCTACATTTCAAATTTCAAACTCCAAATACCCATTTTCAATCCTGACCCACTGTTATTAAATCTCTATTCCTTATCTACGGAAGCGCGCTACAAGCCACATCCAAATTCCTCATCCGAGTCGGAAGGAACACAGGGGTAGCATCCGTTGACATTTGTCATTTATACACCCCCTTAGATACAAGGGTTGTATTGGAGTATTAATTTGGAGTGGAAGATTTTTTGTATACGATTTTTTTATGGGATTGATTAGATTGAGCTGTTTAGTTGCAGTGTTTAGGCGAGTTTGGAAGCAAGCGAGTAATTTGATATGTCTTTTGAACTAGCCAACTCGCCGGTCCCTAGCTCGCTCAATTTAGACAAGTACCATGTTTCTGATATCTATGACAAGCACTGTGTATTTGGATTCATGAAGTTATAAGGGCCAAAGCTGCGTTAAGCGGGAGCCCGCACGGTTTCATACAAAAGTGAACCGTGACGTGCGCCCGTCGCGTGCGCCCGTCGCGTGCGCCCGTCGCGTGCGCCAGTCACGTGCGCCCGTCGCGTGCGCCCGTCGCGTGTGCCCGTCGGGTGCGCCCGCTTAACGCAGTTTCGGCCCTTAAACCATTTATACCATTATGCTGTTCTACATTTGGAAATGTAAACAGATGTATTTTGTTATAGTTTATAGGTATAGATAGACTGACGTCTTGGTGCTCACAATAGATGTAGCAAAGGCTGAAAAATAGTTTAATATACAATATCCACACTACTACAATGAAACTGCAGAGTTTGATTATTTTGTTTGGTTTGAAGGCGCTTATCTCAGAAGCTACCAATCTGATTTGAATAACTATTTTTTTTATAGATAGCCACATTCAACAGGAACGTAATAAGCTATTTCTCATACCCAAATTCTCACGGAAACGGGCATAACGCGGGTAAAACCGCGGGACGCTGTATTTATGTTAAGTGTTCGTATGTAGCTCGTTTCAGATATAGCCACTAAAACAGACCACAACAAACGACCTCAATTCTGTAGCTAAATAAATGAAAGCCCAAGCCTAGCTAGATAAAACCTTCGCATAAACAGACAGACCCTATTTCATTAAACGCATACGTTAAAACTAAGATAACTACAATGTATCTACGTAACACCCAAGTTTACTCACACTATGACATAGTTTTCGTAATACCACCATTACAGCGCCCCCTATCTCTTAATTGTGAAGTTAACCCAGCGAAGAGTGTAGGAACCAACCAGGGGGTTGTGAAGGATTTTCAGAGTCGACGTAAAACACATTTACACCCCATTTTGTCATAGGGTTGACTGCGATGTAACATGATGAAAAAGTTACAGGTTTGCTACGAAAAGTTATTTTGAATTTATTGACTCTTTGCGTACAAAGTTTGACAATATTGTCATATAACCTATATCTGCAGTCTTAGAATACAGAAAGTACTAGAAGTAGCATTCAAATGTATTTACAAGCTACACGCTGTGTCCAAAAACAGAACAAAGTCCCTCGCGTAGTGTTGTTAGCTCTCGCATTATTTGCCCATTTTTGGGGTAAATTTTGGGAGTTTCGGAGGTAATATGATAATAGAATAAAAATTGTCCTTTTCTATATAACTATGTACCTACCTGATTATCTCAAGAAATAGATAGGTATATTAAATAAAACATGATGTTTGCACACTTTTAACGGGTGATGGAAAAATTATATATTTTTATTTTATTTTAAAGTATTCGAAAAACTTACAGCTAGGTACAAGAGTTACATAAAAAAAGAATAATAACTTAGGGCTAATTAAAATTTTTCACTATCTAAGATGGCTAATATAGAAACATAATTTTATACCCGCTCCCCCTCTCCCCTTCTCCCTCACACGCACACCAAAAATTTGTTTAGAAATCCTATAGACTAACATACTTACTATTTAATAGGATTGTTAGGTTAGGTACATACGAGCCGCACTTACGCTTTATACTTTATTTTTTCAAGTTGGTTAATTTTTATTATATTACTTATTAATATTCTACAACGAATTAAAGCCCTCAAAAGGTAATAAAAAGAAGGGTAAATCATAACTCTTATATTGGCAACACTAACATAGATTGACGCATCACTCTCTATGACAATTGAAATCTGAGAAAATAATTAAATATTTAAATAAGACGATACCTAAATGCGATACTTACACGTGAAATGTGATCCCATCCTGTTTCTTATTCAGAACCACTGCATTTTTACAGGTAGGAATGACACAAGACGGCATAGTTACGTGAAATTGGTCACGGGTAAAACACGTTAGCGCGTTCCGACGGTCACAAAGTGACTGATCGGTTGCGCATCAAACTACTCTATTTAAGGCTAGTTTGAGTAGCTACAGTATTATGCGCGCTCACGGGTTCTGGTTCTTCTGTATTCTGAGTCTGCAGTAATATAATGAAACTGAAGTGTTTATTTTTTTGTTTGTTTGAAAACGCTAAAACTTGTCAATCCAATTTGTTTTTTTTTGTAATGGATAATCACATTTAACAGGAAGGTTAGGTACGGGCTATTTTTCATCCCGAAAATCCCTTGGGGACGAGCTTAACGCGGGCAAAACTTAAAAACTCAAAAACTACTTAACTTTGCTTCAAAGAGCAAGTTAAGAGTTCCAGTTGTTTCAATGTTAGACTATGGTGAAGGCCTATAGACGCTCTAAAAACTCTGACAACTGACTCCAAAAATCTTTGTGTCAAAATTGACATTTCAAAACTCACTGCTTTAAAATGCCAAACAAACTCTCTCTACGACATGACAATTGCATCACACACACACACATAAAACACCCTCAGCCCAATACGTTAAAGTTCCCAAATCTTCTATTTTTAGAGTCCCAACTCAACTATTAGACCATAAAAAGGGACCAAGTCATTATACAGTCCCTTTACAGACATAAACTTGGAGACCACAAGTCGAAACCACAATAAAAGTAAACACAGTCTGTACCTTTCACGTTACATAATATTTAGATTTGAGCCTTTATTCTGTTGTAACAAGAGCTGGATTACATGTAGTCAGGATGTCAAAATTGTCGGATTCATTTTAATTTTTTATTTTAACGTTCACTCACAAAAATAGCTCAATAGTAGTATATACTATTAAAGAGGTAAAATTTGTAAGTTTGTTTGTTTGTTTGTATGTTCGAGGTAATCTCAGGAATTATCAGTCCGATTTGAATCATTCTTTTTGTAATGGAAAGCCACATTCAACGGGAAGGTTATAGGCTACTTTTCATCCCGAAATTCCCACGGTAACAGGCACAGTGCGGGTAAAACTGCGGGGCGCTGCTAGTGTTTTCATAAATTAAACAATATACATGCCCTCATGCTGTGATGTAAGAGACTGGTGTCTGAGATATGTAGGTACAGTACACCTGAGTTGCAGGTTACAAGTCCCTCTTCTTCATCATCACTACATAGTTTAAAATAAAGTCGTCTCTGTTTCGTGTCTGTTTGTCTGTTTGTCTGTTTGTCTGTATGCTTAAATCTTTAAAATTACGCAACGGATTTTGATGCGGTCTTTTGTAATAGGTAGAGTGATTCAAGAGGAAGGTTTTTATGTAAAAAAACCGCGGGGCGCTGCTAGTAGAGTATAGTACACACTAAGGGCCTTATTCATAAACGCTTACTAGCAGCATTTCAGCTATCAAATGGTTTGTCCCTTTCTGACATACGCTATTTTCCAAAGAGCAAAAGAGACAAAACACTCACTAACAGTGTTTTAGTCAGAGAGCGTTTATGATTAAGGCAATAAAACTCGACACATCTACACGCCCGTACTCAGGAACTTCAAATATTTCTAAATTAAAGTTAGAGGTAAAATATCAGTCAAACTATAGACAAGTTCACTATGGAGTGCCACAAGGGAGTGTTTTAGGGCCTCTTTTATTCTTGATTTATATTAATAACTTTCCCTTGACGGTGACATCTCCAATGATTTTATTCGCTGACGATAGCACAGTATTTTTTTCTAATAAACAATTGCCTGTGTTACAAAATTACATAAACAATACTCTCAATGACATAATAAATTGGCTAAACGATAATTTGGACAAAACTCAAATAATGCGTTTCCGTAATAGGTCTAGGATAACTACGTCAATTGACGTGCAACATGGCGGCGTTCTGATTAAAGAAGTTGAAGTAACGAAATTTTTAGGGTTAAATGTAGATTGTAATTTGAACTGGAAAGCTCACACAGAGAGTGTTTGCACCAAAGTAAGCAAGTACTCTTATGTGCTATACATGCTTGCGAAGGTGGTTAATACATCTACAGTTGTGACTGCTTATCAAGCATATGTAGCCGCGACCCTCCGGTATGGAATAATATTCTGGGGAAACTCTGTACACAAAGATTATGCATTCAAAGCTCAAAAAAAATGTGTAAGGGCTATTTGTAAGTTGCAACCAATGGAAAGCTGTAAACCATATTTTGTATCACTTAAGATTCTTACATTTACTGGACTGTATATCTATGAGATGGGAATATTTGTAAGGACAAATATGCACCTTTACAAAACAATGACCAGTGCAAGACATTGTAATAGACTATGTATTCCCAGTCACTACACCTGTCTCATGGGTAATAGTGTACTTTGTATGGCACCGAAAGTGTATAATAAAATACCCATAGCTATAAAGCAAGTGGAAAACATAAATATATTTAGACGCAAATTGAAAGATTTTTTAATAAATAAGGCATATTATAATTTAAATGAATTTATGACTGAGACTATGTAATTTTTGTGATTCTAATTAATTAATTTCTTTTAATGACATGATACTTATGTAAGACATTATAATAATTGTAATTCTGAATGAAAATACAGTATTTGTTATATAGAGATTGTACATACTGTTAGTTAATTATTTGTTGTAATTTTTCACAAATTTAGAGTTTTGTTGTAATGTATATGTACCTTAATATTTGCACGCCTCACATATGAGGCAGGATAAAGAGAAACCTCACTCACAATTGTAACAACTTTGTACCTTTATTCGCAAAAATAAATGAATTTGAATTTGAATTTGAATTTGAATTTCCTTAGTAGAGATTTTGATATGAAGAATTAAATAAATAATAAATAATTAAATAAATATACCTGGACAAATTCACACACGGTTAATTAGACCCAAAGTAAGCTCTAAGCTTGTATTATGGAATCTAATTAACTGATACATACTAATACATATACATACACAAGTACTTTATAAGAATATATAATTGACACCCAGACGTCGTCGCCAACAACTATGTCTGCACATATTGTTGACTCCGGACGGGAATCGAACCCGCAACCCCCGACACAGTAAGCGCTCTCACTGCCACTGTGCCAACGGGCTTGTCAAAAAAAAAATTACAAATCAAATAATTAATTGTCGATTTATTTAACGTTTATTTAAGGCAATAAGTTCGTGTGCTAAAACTACAATATCAACCTAATGTAAACCATCCCTTAAGTGTATATTCGGTTGGGGGCAAGTTATCTTGTGTCCGCCAATAATAGGAGAAATGAAATTATCACCATGTTGCTTGCCAATATGCATGAGAGCGCCTATCATTTGACAGCTGATAAGCCTTTGGCATATCCTGGCTATGCATATGTAATGCTTTGTACACAATGAAATGTCAGGGTTTTGCAAACAAAATAAAGCAGACAAATGTAATTGTGGGTTAAAGTTAAATAAATGATTTTAATACTGAAGTGAACTATAAAGGTGTATCCATTTAATCAACTAATCACAACACATTGACATTGTCAAACAAGACATTGATATGTCTTCTTCTTCATCGAGTGGATGGCCAACCTGACCAACCCTGGTGTCAGAGTTATTGAGCCGCCAAAAGCCTCTGACATGGCTCATTTACCGACTATTATCCGTAGAAAGTAACCGGGACCGACGGCTTAACGTGCCCTCCGAAGCACGGAATCATCTTACTTTTCGAGCAATCAGGTGAATCAGCCTGCAATGCCCTAACCAAACTGAGGAAAGTCTCACAAAGAGATTTTTGTGAGATATCATTGATTGAGATTGATTGAGATATTTTGTGAGTAAACACATCCTTACACCAAGGTTGACCAGTAGCTACTTCACTGGCTAGTAGCTTGTAAACTCGCTTTATTCAAGACGTCATTCATCCAGTTTGTAGTAGCCTTTATTGCAGTAGATTCTATCTCTAGAGAAGATCAAGGTATATATATATATATAACTTCATGTCAAGTTATGAAGCACTGTAACATAATGATGTAGCACTAACGGCTAAATGTAGCGATGGCAATCGTGAATGTTAAGCTACGGGCACCTCGGGCGCAATAATTTGTATCCTATGTTAAGCAATGTGTACGTGTACCTACTTGGATGGGTGACCGATAGTGGCATTTCTATCTGAGCGCTACCGTGCTTCGGAAGTCACGTTAAGCAGACGGTCTCGGCTGTTTCAACCGTCAGACTATGTCAGAGGTCTTTAGGCGGTCTAAAAACTACGACACCAGGGTTGGCCACTACTTGAAATGAATATCCATAGTAAGTAAGTTAGGCGCTAGCTAGACTGTACTCGCTTTTTGCGTTCACTAAAAAACTAAACACGAAACTACCTAATACGAGCCAAATTGGTCCCCGTTTGTTATTAAAATATTCACAGCCAGGTTACATCTACGACACGAGAATGACTATAAAGGATATTTAAAAAAATCATATGTATGCATAACATTAGGGCAGTTACAGTAAAGCGATAGGGCCTCTACACACGACATCCCTGACAAATGTATGCGCATACATTACTGTGTACAGATAGGCTTAGGGGCGGTAAAATGGCGCTGGCTGGGATTTTATTTTGTTGGTGATTGCTTTTTGCTTTATGCGAAAGAAAGACGTGTTATATGTTTGAACACTTTGTGTCTGTGCGGTTTAGCTACGATATGCTAGGCTATGGAGAAATCTATATATTTGTATAATATACCCCCCAGACCAATCAGACGCGGTAATTAGAGAGAGAAAAAATATAAAGAAAATGCCACTACCGGCCAATGAGCTAACATCGGTTAGTCAAGCTACGCCACGAGTAGGTATTAACTACTAGCAGCGCCCCGCGGTTTTACCCGCGTTGTGCCCGTTCCTGTGGGAATTTCGGGATAAAATGTAGCCTATAGCCTTCCTCGATAAATAGACTATCTAACAGTGAAAGAATTATTCAAATCGGTTCAGTAGTTTCTGAGATTAGCGCGTTTAAACAAACAAACAAACAAACAAACAAACAAACAAACAAACAAACAAACAAACAAACAAACAAACAAACAAAACAAACTCTTCAGCTTTATAATATTAGTATAGATGGTCAAACATGCCCATGACTATATACCTTACGTTAAACCTTTACATCACAACAAACACCTATAATATTATTTCAAACTAGCAGCGCCCCGCGGTTTTACCCGCGTTGTGCCCGTTCCCGTAGGAAATCCGGGATAAATGTAGCCTATAGCCTTCCTCGATAAATAGACTACCTAACAGTGAAAGAATTATTCAAATCGGTTCAGTAGTTTCTGAGATTAGCGCGTTTAAACAAACAAACAAACAAACAAAACAAACTCTTCAGCTTTATAATATTATTATTTCAAATACATCATAACTGATTACTCAAGCGTCATTTTAGCGCCTCTGCCGCGTCAATACGTTTCCGCAGCGAATACGTCCGAACACAGTCAGTGTGAACCCCGCCTAATGAAAACAAAAAATAGGGTACAACCCTTTTTATATACATTTAGTTTAGTTCCTTTGTAAAAACTAAAACAATGACTGCTGACAGCAAATTGGTTTTAAATAAAATAGTTTTTTTTTATTCTAACAGTCACTCACTGTACTGATATCTTCGATGAGACGAGAGGCCTTTGTCCAGCAGTGGGATATAACAGGCTAATACTTTATTAAATTCTAATAGATATTCGGGATATAAATGTACCCCATGTGTTATTCTGATGTATAACCTATATTACTGTAAAGTTTCATCAAAATCCGTTTAGTAGTTTTTGCGTGAAATAGGAACAAATATCATACATACTTACTTAATATACATTTAACCACTTCAAAAACTTGTCTAGTCACAAACGAGTGCAAAAAATATTTACAATCTTCAGTTGTTCATAGACCGAAGCTTTTTAATTTAAGTTTTTGTCATAAATCTTGAACACAATTAACCACCCTATTAAAACATTTTAACCCTTAACTAAGGGGATGAACCCAAGATAATAATACTTGAATACCCAACATCTTAGTAACTTTGTGTTTGGTTTGTCTTTTGCTTGTTTAGGATTGATATTAGTTAGGATTACGCATGTAAATCCATTATTTTAGGTTTATCAATGTTAGCATAATTAAGTTATATTGCAAGACTAAGGGTGCTTTCCAGCAGAAGCGGAGTGGAGACCGATTCGCCAATCACAGCGCATTGTGATTGTCAAACAACGCATTGACATTGTCAAACAACGCATTGACATTGTCAAAATTTTTTCGTAATGCATTCTGATTGGTCAGTTGAACTCCCACAGCTCCGCTCTGCTTCAGAGGAAACGCATCTTAAGGCCCACACTATACATGCTGAATTTCCATTGAATTCAGTTTTTGAATTAAGAAACTGAATTTCGTGGAAAATCTGCGTTTTCGTCAAGTGTAGCGCTGGCTTAAAGGCGTATATAATAAATAAATCTTTATTTACACAAAAGAATAGGTACAAAAGTACTTTAACATTAACATCAATTAGATAGCATTGTGTAAAACATAATTGTTGCGTTGATCTACATATCTATACAAACTGTAAGGATTTAAAGCTTTACATAATTATTACAATAAGTTGTTCGCTACTTGTAACATGCAGTGACCACTGCAGTGTACACTGTGTACAGGATACGGTAGTCGGCTGCAGTTACCGGACGACTGCAGCTGACAAAGAATTAGTTGTTGCATGGTAAGGTGCAGGTGTTGGCAGTCGGCGGACAACCTAGTGTGAAGATAGCGTTTGTTGACAGAAGTAGAAGGAAATAAGATCGGTGACCGCATTACGCAAACGTAGTAGTATTATTTGTCGCACAATGTCGTGTCAAAGGTATTTAGATTTACAACCCAATTTGATCCCTTTATTGACCCTATTTGAATTTCGCCCCCTATCTGACCCCCTTACAAAGAAAAGGGTTGATATTTAATTTGTGACCGTGGTAAGTTTTGTGTTGGGGGCTTATAAAGTTATTGATACTATATTTGGGTGAAGATTTTCGAAGGTTCAAACGGTATTTGACCCCAATTAGGGGTTGAAGGATGAAAATTTGAAATAGACTTTATTATTAAGTGGTTTTAGAATGAGCTTGTATACTAGCTGCGACTGCGAGTTCGATATATCGTGAGCGTGTGAGCGTAAATTGACATTTTGACGCTCAGGGCTGAAACTGCGTTAAGCGGGCGCACGCGACGGTTCAATTTCGTGTGAAACCGCGCGGGCACCCGCTTAACGCAATTTCGGCCCTCACGTTTTATTGAACTCGCTTGCTTGCGGCTTGTAAACTAGCTGAATCGAAACTACGCCAAGTAGAATCCTACTAATATTAAAAATGCGAAAGTTTGTGAGGATGTTATGTTTGTTACTCTTTTACGAAAAAACTACTCTAGGTATTTGGATGAAGTTTTACAGTAATATAGGTTATACATCAGAATAACACATGGGATACATTTTATCCGAATAATCCCGCGGGAACGGGTACAACGCTCGTGGTCACGGGATTACTGGTGGTGATGACTGGTTGAGCCATATTAATCACCACGTTTTCTAACGCGATACAAACCCGTTTAATTTAGTATATGACTGCAAATCATGTGAGTTTAAAAGTAAGTATACTCTATTTCTTTTGGATTGGCACAAAATGTGGACCAATGTCGTCAATTTTCCAGCCGAAGACGATTGCTCCTGAAGAGGAAAAAGGTTTAGTAATATTATTTAATCCAAAGAAATAGATTATAAATTGTAATTTACAATATCAAGTTCTATACACCTATGTTCACGTGTATCAAAGGCAGGTTCCGTGTAACAGCCGCTTATTGACTAGAATTAAATTATTCGACTCCTTGCGCCCGCCATCTGTGTACTCTTACCAAAAATCCCGATTGAAAGAGGAATTTTTAACCTGTTTTATTGATTTATATTGAGCTGGTAATACGTAGAGAATTATATTTTAGATTTTTTGCTCAAATTTTGAAATAATTAAAAAATGAAATTCACTTACCCAAAAACGGGTGGACCGATTTATATCAAACAAATATAACTACAGCATCGACATCGGTTCATCTGTTTGAGCACCACGGGTCCAGCGAAACATGTTCCAATTTTCAAACATGGCTCAGGTTTGAGATCACCAACTCTTATGTGAGTTATTCGTTGGCAAGTGTGGTGATAATACCTAATCCTCACTGTATCTTCAGTGAGATGAGAGGCCTTTGCCCAGCAGTGGAACATTACATCTTTTTCATGTGTTATAATAGCATGGTGATTACGCCTTATCCTCCTCACTGTACTGATATCTTCAGTGAGATGAGAGGCCTTTGCCCAGCAGTGGGACCTTACACACTGTGACTATTTTTTTAATAGCAGTATTAATTGATTAATTACTAAGATGGTATTATCATCTCTAACGCTATCCTTTTACGCCGATTGCGACCCAATTCAAAAGGTTGAACGTAACAAGATTTGCTGAAAAAAAAACATTATTTTCTCTTTTTAGATCTGCCCGATGGTCTGATGTCTTGTTTAAGGCTTTACAAGACTTGCATGTTTAAACATCGACCTACAAACAGAAGTTTGTTGGGGAAAATCCTTTTTTATATTGAAATAACATGTACATGGATTATTTTAGACAATTTTGATAGTATTAACATATGCAAGGAATATTTGAATTATTGTCAGAGTACTGAATCACTACATAGTATAAAATAAAGTCGTCTCTGTTTCGTGTCTGTTTGTCTGTTTGTCTGTATGCTTAAATCTTAAAAATTACGCTACGGATTTTGATGCGGTTTTTTGTAATAGGTAGAGTGATTCAAGAGGAAGGTTTTTATGTAAAAAAATTCCCGAAATTCCCACGGGAACGGGCACAACGCGGGTAAAACCGCGGGGCGCTGCTAGTGATAGATAAAACACTTAAGCGTAGTAGATTTTAAGCGAGTTTACAAGCTGTGAATGAGCAAATTGTAGAGAAACGATCGTCAGTACAATACCTTAGTACTAGCAGCGCTCTGCGGTTTTACTCGCGTTGGGCCCTTTCCCGTGGGAATTTCGGGATAAAATGTATCACATGTATCATTATGATATACTAGCCGCGCCCCGCGGTGTTACCCGCGTTGATTCGATTCCCGCGGGAATTTCGGGATAAAATGTATCCCATGTGTTATTCTGATGTATAACCTATATTGTATTTGCGTGAAAGAGCAACAAACATACATCCAACCATCCATCCATACATACATCCATCCTCACAAACTTTCGCATTTATAATATTAGTAGGATAACCTATAAAACAGTTAAGTATCATCAAAATCCGTTCAGTACTTTTTGCGTGAAAGAGTAACAAACATACATACATCCATCCTTACAAACTTTCGCATCACTACATAGTATAAAATAAAGTCGTCTCTTTTTCGTGTCTGTCACACTGTTTGTCTGTCTGTATGCTTAAATCTTTAAAATTACGCAACGGATTTTGATGCGGTTTTTTGTAATAGGTAGAGTGATTCAAGAGGAAGGTTTTTATGTAAAAAAATTCCCGAAATTCCCACGGGAACGGGCACAACGCGGGTAAAACCGCGGGGCGCTGCTAGTATCTACTATACCAATATAATAAAAAGTATATAGAACATATTATAGTTAAGGGACTCCCTTAACATCTGAATCAATGTACCGTAAAACATCGTCTCTTAAAAAACTAGTCAATCGGAAAAAGGTTCACAATAAACATTTTTGTACATTTTCTGAATATTTCAGCCTTTTCAGTGAGACAGGCCGAGTGGGTGAGTTGTGTCACTTCTCTTGGAAGCCCTTGCACATTAACAATAGTTATCTCAATGGGTATTGTGAAGGATATAGAAGATTATTTGGTATACTAGCTGTACCCCGCGGTTTCACCTGCAACGCCTCCTCCCGTGGGAATTTAGAGATATTTATTACTTATTTTCTTATATAAAAACTTTGTCTTGACAATAAGGAACACATTAAAAAAGAATCATCCAATTTGGTGCAGTCGTTCTGAAGTTATGCGCTTAGCAACACATTTAGCGATTGATTTTTATATTATAGTTATAGAAGTATTTATCTATACTTCTATAAGTACTACTATCTATATTAATATTATAAAGATGTAAAAGTAAGTTTGTTTGTTTGTATGTTTGAGTTAATTTTGGGAATTACCTGCGTGATTAGAATAACTCTTTTTATAATAGATAGTTACATTCAACGGGTAGATTATAGGCTACTTTTTATCCCGAAATTCCCACGGGAACGGGCACAATGCGGGTACAACCGCGGGGCATTGCAAGTAAATAATAATCTTATACCCGTAAGCCTATTTTTAGTGGTGAGCGTTGCTGTATTGCCCATACTTTGCTTACTCACCAAGAGCGATACTTTAAAAACGTGTCAAAACTCTAACGAACAATTCACAGCTTCAGAAACGACCTTTACTCTTCAATAAATAAGTCAGTACTTATTACCATTCCAAGTTCCATTTTGATGTCTTCCCTGCAACCTAATTTAAATATTTTATTATTCCCTTTAAAACACAACCATGGAGCCAAATTCAAAACTGTACATTTTTTATTAGGACAGTTAAGTTTGCTTGTGTTCGGTGGCGCCTCTGTCGCAAATTACAATACGAGAAACTTCAAAACATCTGCTTTGTTAGATAAAGCCTTCAAGTTTTATTTGATTTTCTAAATTCAAAATGTTGATGAATTTGTTTTAACCACGTGACATTCCTAATCTATATGCTTCATTATATTAGTAATGTCATAATTACTAATATAATGAAGCAGAAAAGTTTGTTTTTTTTTGTTTTTTCGACACGCCAGTCTCAGAATCTACGAATCTCATTTTAATATTTTATTTAATAGATAGCCACATTCAATGTTAAGGATATAGACTATTTTTCATCCCAAAATTCCCACGGAAGCGGGCACAACGCGAAAAATCGCGGGGCTCTGCTAGTTTCAACATAAATAACTTTAAAACATCTACTTTGTTAAGTCTTTCAAATTCTAGTTTCAAATCGTGTGAAAATTTATCTTGATCTCATGCCATTCCTAATATGTTTTAATTAGTAAAATAGTAATAAAAAGAGACACAATAATACCACTTCTTTAAATCTAAAAACATCTTTTTAGTGAATTTTTTTTTAGTTCCAATTTCCACCACAAGCAAACTTATCTGTAAACGTTTGTGTCCGTAATTCAGACTAACCTCCATCAAACAGACATTTCAATTACATTGTGACATTTAGATAAATAAAGTGAATAAAAAGTACTTTTTACTATTGCAATATTCAGGGGAATCTATCTTCATTATTAAGTTTGATTGGTGATTGATATTGGTGAGTTTTGGGGTAAGTTTAGACTAGGTTAAAGGCCGAAACTGCGTTAAGCCCGCGCGGTTTCATACAAAAGTGAACCGTCGCGTGAACCCGCTTAACGCAGTATCGGCACTTAGGGTGTGTGTCGACAAAAGCGGAGCGGAGCGATGCGGAACCCGATTCATCATCATCATCATCATGTCAGCCGTAGGACGTCCACTGCTGGATATAGGCCTCCCTCATTGATTCACCACTGACCAAAACTATTTCGTTGACTGACTTTACCCTGGCTTTTATAAAATACTAGCAGTGCCTTGTGATTGTGATTGTGCCCGTACACAATACACAACTCGCCGTTCCAAAATTATGTCAAGAATTTTTGATAACAAAACTAATCTTCCAACGCCTCAACTTCAAAAGAAAAACAAATTAAGTACCTACCAAAAAATAAATTATTCTACAAAAAATAATAAATGTACCCTTTTTAACCCTTCAAGGGTAAAAGAGGGTTAAAATAGGTGTTGATTACAATTTAGGTCCTTATTAACTGGCTGTATTAAGTCATGATATAGATCCACATGGGTTTGTGTGTTCAGTAGAATTAATATTTTTGTGTGTCGCAAAGTTAATACCATTCATTAGATACTCGTAGTATAAAACAAAGTCGCTTTCCGCTGTCTGTCTGTCCCTATGTATGCTTAGATCTTTAATTTACGCAACGGATTTTGACGCGGTTTTTTAATAGACAGAGTGGTACAAGAGGAAGGTTTATATGTATAAAAAATTTCGAAATTCCCACGGGAACGGGCACAACGCGGGTAAAACCGCGGGGCGCGGCGTCAAAATCCGTTGCGTAGTTTTAAAGATCTAAGCATACATAGGGACAGACAGACAGCGGAAAGCGACTTTGTTTTATACTATTTAGTGATAGTGATGACATCATTTCGGTGTACATTAATTGACCTTAATTCAATAAAATAATAAGAGTTATATTTGTAATATTACATTAAGTAAATTTAAGGTTCAATCCTTGAAAATCCGGCGACGTTATTTTGATTTCATTCAATTTTATAAAATCATTCATTCTGTTGTCGATTCACCGGATTTACTATCTCAAATATCTTTTAAGGCTTGGATATCCCAGCCATTTCGACATTTGAGGGGGTGAAGCAGGCGGTGAAGCCGGGGAGGAATAGTTCGCGCAGCGGCCGTCGCGGCGGCGCGGCGCTGACGTCACTCTATGAGATACGGGGCCCGCGTGCGGTCGTTTTGTAACAGAAGATTGCGATGCGCTTAATTCTATCTAATCCACATAATAAAAATCAGTAGTAGATATTGAATTGGGTAGAATAGTCATCACATTGATAAAGTAGATTCTAACAAGCAACATTTTAGCGCATTTTGTATTTACCTAAATTACGTACATATATATTTATAAATTTTATTACGAATCTATTTATCCATATTACTTACCGATTAGCACAGATCATACACAGTATAGATACGTGAATAGGCAGATTTTAAAATCAATACAGTTAGGTAGGGTGTACCAATTTCTTTTCTTTTTTATTTGTCGTAGTAGTTGGGCAGTGAAACAGTTTTAGAGACATGTGTGAATCCTTTTATTTTTCAAAAACATAGTTTGTTAATAAAATCAAAACAATACTGATATTTATTAATACAAATTTCTTGACACATAGCACACTGAAATTTAAAAATAGATGTTAATCCTGTTCGTTTTTCGCCAACCAACCGAAAGTAGCTAGCTTTACAGTCAAAAAGATTGCTGTGGTGCGCTTTTTCCTGGAGTTGTGGCATAAGATAATTGATATCCACAATTCTTCTCCCTACAACTGGTTGAAATTCATCGGATACTTCGTTTTCCAATTCAATGTTTAGCCATTCTTCAGGAGATCCGAGAGATACCTCTATGTTGCTTTGTTGTGAGTTTCTGAAACGTATTGCTCTTATCAATATTACAACATAAGATTAATTATGAAAATACATAGAGCAATTCAAGAAAAGAAAGACTGTACGTAAGCAAATTGAAAGAAAATATGTTACCATAAAAATCAATACTTATTCATTTCAAGTCAGAATAGGACTATGAATACTTCGAAATATGAATATGCCTACTGAAATGTAAATTATGTATACAAATTTGAATAAACCTATAATATTATATATTAGACCAACTACTACCTACATATAATAATATTTATTATTATCTCTGCCCGCTGCTCGGTCACAGATTAGGAAATAGTAGTCAAGACCGCGACGCGAAATATCACGACTACTCTATCGTAATCTGTGGCCGCATAGAGTGACCACCCCGTTTAGGCTATGTTCAGATGGCTGTATTGTGACGCGCGTTTTCAAATCACGCGCTTAGACAGCCTAATATACCTATACCTAGCAACCGTTCACATGCGCGCGCGTTAACGCGCGTCAGCGAGCGTCAACGCGGCGCTCAGAGAAAAAGTTTCTAGACGCAGACAATCGCGCGTTGACTCGCGCTTTGATATTAATGTAATGTCCGTTTGCTGTTCAGATGAGCGCGCGCTTTCATCGCGATCGTATGTGTAACCGAGGCTACTTCCATTCTATTCCATGGGTAATTGAATATATAAAATAAAATTTAAAAAACTTCGTTTAAAAAAACCGAATTCAAAACTAAAAAGCAAAAAATAACTCTATAATCATAATATGAGTACTACTAAGGTAGTAATAATTATTAATTATATACTAGTATTGTTATTTTTGGAGTCGGTGACAGCCAGATGACAGTAAGTTTTCTTTTTCTATATTTTTCTTTATAATATAACCACAAAATAATAGCCTCTTCCACGTCCATTTTCTACGTTCTACCGAACTAGACTGACGAGTACTCTCGCAACGCGCGTTAGCGCTCATCATCTGAACTCTCTTCAAATTTGATCGCGCGTTGACGCGCGTTAACGCGCGTTACATCTGAACATAGCCTAAAGCTATTGCATAGTTATTTTTTGTATCACTAGATGGCGTTAGTGGGGAGCGTGAGGTTTTTTCATTACGGAATTTCTGGATTCGGTCCCCGCGCTCAAGGCCCGCGATAGAAGCTATGCAATAGCTTAAAAATATAGAAAAAAACACATTGAGATTTAATATCTCAATGAGAAAACACTATGAAGTTTCGTAGCACTGGAATGAAAAAGCGACACACGTCCGACTAGCACGGCGCCTCAGCGCTCACTGTCACTCTGGGTAGAAAAGAGCGAGAAACACTACGGCGCGGAAATGGTAATGGCGACTCATTCGCAAGAATCTACCACCTTTCGTTGGAAATTTATTTTAATTACAAATATAATATTGAATCTAAAATTTTACTCCAACAGTATTGAGTCATAGTTTATTTTACATCACTCAAATTAATTTTAGAAATATGCGTTTGAAATTATTTAACAAACTAAGTGTTTAAAATTCACAAAGTAAGGTATAAAAGACCCAACTTTGTGATTATTTTCTATCGAGGAAATTAATAGTCAACGTGTTTCAGAAACAATAGTATGATTAAACATATGATCAAGATTAAAAACAAACAAAAATTGTTCCTGTAACGTAAAGACTTTTGGCTAAAAAATTGTTTAAAGTAGCCCGTTTTAGGAACTCATACGCCCTTAATACTAGATATAGAACACGAGATCAAAATAAATGCAATGTCTTCATATTACAGACCTACAGAAATAATATTTCGTATTACAATCCCTTAATTAGAATGGCCCGTCAATATAATGAATTAGCTAAAATTAACTGTGAGCTGGATATTTTCGAGCAAAAAATTTGTAAATTTATCTATCAAGTGAGGAAAATTCTTTATTTATAACCTTCTTATTTTTATATTTTCTGTGTAATGTACATTCAAAATTTTCTTTTTTATATTTAACCTAAGTATTTATTTGTAGTAAGATTAGCATAACTTACATTTTAACTAGATGTAGCACATGTGTTTATGTTACAATCAAGATCGGATTCAAGTTTTAGTAAGTGAGATTTTTATGTGGTTGTAATGTGTTTTGTGCTGTAATAAAATAAAAATATAAAATAAAATTAAGTTATGTACAGTCAAACTTTACTACTATCACCTAACTAATCAACAAATTATTCATTATTACCATAATATCTAATTACTTCATTCATGTTACACGTTTGATGTTCTAAACGCCATTCTCTGACATATTATTAAGGTGCTCCCACACTGCTGTTATAGAATGTTAAGTAACGTTAGTAAACATTTGTTAGCTAACATTTAATCACCAAAGTCAAAAAATGTTTTCATGTTAGTAAATGTTAATTAACATTTTTGAACAAAATTTTGTTTGTAAACATTTTATACGGGTGACGGCGGGGTATGCGGTGAGTCGGTGAGTTTTTCTCTAGCTTTAAGCGTTCGGCGCATCCAATAAGAGCGCTTTTTCTTTTTTTTAAACAAAAAAATGAAAGCTACCCAATTAGCAAATCTTCTTCCATTTTCGTGTAGACGCCTCAGAACGCAAAACCAAACTGCGAGCCAATGCCAGATTCAAAATGTTATAAAATGTTAGTAAACACTTTCCATCAGTGTAGGAGCACTTATAACATATAACAGTTCCTAACAAAATGTAAGAATTGACAACATTTGTTAGTAAATGTTTTAGTGTTCAAAAATGTTTATAAACATTTTGTAACGGCAGTGTGGGAGCACCATTACATCATGTCCTTTGAACATTGGCGTTTCATACTAATAATATAATTCATTACTCACTAAAATAATATAGCGACCTGCCTTCTCTTCGTTTCAGTAATGTAAGTTTTCCTACTGAAAAAGACTATTATAATATAAAACTAGCAGCGCCCCACGGTTTTACCCGCGTTGTGCCCGTTCCCGTGGGAATTTCGGGATTTTTTTTACATAAAAACCTTCCTCTTGAATCACTACCTATTACAAAAAACCGCATCAAAATCCGTTGCGTAATTATAAGATTTAAGCATACAGACAAACAAACAGACAAAAATAGCGACTTTGTTTTATACTATGTAGTGATAATATACCCGGACAAATTCTTGAATTATGGAAAAAGCTTGAGTTATGGAATCTAACTCACTGATATATACACATACACATACACAAATACTTTATAAGAATATATAATTGACACCCAGATTTTCTATTGAATAATTCAATAGAAAGTCGTATCGCCTTGAATCGCCTTGATGTCTAATCTGAATGAAATCATGGCGTGGTTTGACTGAGTGATGTTAGGTAATTGCAATTCTACTAATATTATAAATGTGAAAGTTTGTGAGGATGTACGTTTGTTACTCTTTCACGAAAAATCTACTAGACGGATTTTGATGAAACTGTACACTTTTTGCACTTTATGCTTCATGTCTAATGCTCCCATAGGCTTAAGCGAAAACTAGGTAGTAATTTTGAATTGAATCTACGTTTACCAAAGTGTCTATTATACCTTTTATCTTCCTCCAAAACCGACGATCAACTCAACTCGCTATAAAATACCTATTACAAAAATTAAAAACCAATTCCAAACCTCAACACCGACACCATAAAGTAATTTCTACCCTCTTTATTAAGAAATAATGAGGGTAAAAATTACCCTTTTACCCTAAGAATGAAGTAAAGGTACAAGTGAAAAGAATATCAATTTCGTACGTACAATGACTGACAAACAAGCTTTGTGTATTAGTTTCATATTGCGAGCGATGTAAGAAAAATTACCCTCGATTCTTGGCATTTTTCACCTTTCGCAGGGGTTAAAGTGGACAGAGGATTATAGAAACTGGATTAGACAATGTTGGGGAAAGAAAAAGTATAATGTATAAATAAATAAATAAGGAAAAGTATACCATTATACACCCCATATTGCCCACGGCTGGGCAAAGGCCTCTCATCTCATTGAATATATCAGTACAGCGAGGAAGATTAGGTGTAATCACCACGCTATTGCCTAACCCGAGCTATGTTTAAAAAGTAGGATGGCCTTACGATTGAAACAGCTGAGGATGACAATAAGGGTTTTCACGAAAATGACATTTTTGTCAGATTTCTGGACCTCACGTCTCAGTGCTACCGCCTAGTGGGTGTCATTTCAGAAAACCTTCATTATCGTGCTCTTTGAAGCACGGTAGAACTCGACGACAGAAATGATGGCATGATAATAGAAATGAGATCACCCGTACTCAGAGACATCAAGTGCTTCCTTAGTAGAGATTTAATGAGTTATTATGACATGTAATGTATAAAAAATTATGCCAATTAGTTAAGTGTCAATTTAATGAACGTTTCTGAGTGCAGATTTTTTTCTGTTACTCAAAATAATTGTATCGACGAGTGTTGTAAACCGACTTAGGAAAAAAACTTGACTGTGTCAAACAAATCAGTTTAAATTTAACCTACAGATATCAGATTGGTCTAGTCTGTCTACGTCAAACAGGGCAGTCTAAATACTGTCTGTACTTATTTATCATGGTACCAAGATCTAAATACTCTAGATCTGTCTAATACCCTTCAAAATCCATTCCAACAATATAATCGTCTTGAAAGTTATCTGCATCAAAATTGTATCAGAAATGCCTCCCCCGGTACTACTTTAACTCTTCGTCTTTCAATGATTTATGGATGACTTGAGCCCCGAACATTTCAATTAGAAGTTTGACAAGTCACTTGACACCTCCAGTTATTGTTGCCAACGATATTCGCTCTTATTTATGTTATTATATAAGGTTTTCTTTCTAATAACAAAAGTTTGGTTACGTCACAGTTCGGCGTTAGTTACCGATTGTCATTTGTCAATGTTGGCGGATTGTTTTTGTGAAGGAACGCCTATTTCTGTATAGGACTTGATCGTATCTGTTCCTTTGGTAATTTTGGGATAAAAAGAAGACTAATAGCTTTCTTAAGACTGGGGGCGCTACGGTGCTGCGTTCTCGAGGGTAACTTACTCTTATCATTATACTAGCAGCGCCCTGCGGTTTTACCCGCGTTGTGCTCGTTCCCGTGAGAATTTCGGGATTTTTTATACTTAAAAACGTTCCTCTTGAATCATTCTATCTATTAAAAAAACCGCGTCAAAATCCGTTACGTAGTTTCAAAGATAGGGACAGATAGACAGACAGCGGGAGGCGACTTTGATTTATACTATGTAGTGATTGTGCTAATGTTTGTTGTTTGATTAAGTTGGATTAAAAACCAATAGCGTTTACAATAGGTATGTACATTTGCAATAATTATAATATTGTATTTCTCCTTAGAGTCACGAGGCAAGCGCGGTCTTTTGAGAGGCATGCGAGGGATACAGATACAACTCGTAGAGGCCCTTTGGAGATGTTTAATGTAGTGGATTACAACTGCATGGACATCCCAAACGCATCAGTACAACGTGTCCGGGAATGTGTACCTGCAGAAGTAGGGACTATTGCAGGAAATGTAAGGAAAGGAAAACTTTACCTCTTTATTATTACCATAGATAATATACAGGATGTTTTCCTGAAGTAATTGTCGGCGAGCAAACTTTAACAAAGTTATAATATGAAAAGTGTCTAAAACACACTTTTGAAAATAAAATCAGGAGGTAGGTAGGGTTGGCACGCGTGAGTATTAATTGGTACAGTACAGACAGACGCATGATGCTTTATGCAAATGAATGATGTTTATAAGTGCCATAAAGCATCATTCGTTTGCATAAAGCATCATTCGTTTGTTTGTCTGTACTGATGTTATATTTTGAGGTTATGCACAACTAGCAACGCCCCGCAGTTTTACCCGCGTTGTGCTCGTTTCCGTGGGAATTTCGGGATTTTTTATACATATAAACCTTCCTATTATAATATAAAATAAATAAATCAATTGTTCTTCTGAATGCTTCGTTCAAAAGAGCCTCTTTAGGGCCAAAACTGAATAAAAATATTTGACTTTGACTTGACTTTGGGTAAAAATCTACAGTTCTATTATTACGTAACAATAGAAAAGATCGTGTGACAGCCCTGATATAAACCAGGTTGTAGACTTAACTCAATTAAAACAAAGAGTAGAATCCGGTAGTAACTCGGTGAGTAGGTAATATTTAAGTTATGCATAAAATACTGTAGGTATTGCTCGTTTGATTAAAGGAAAGGTTCTAATATTTTTTTACTAGCTGTTCCCGCGGTTTTGCCCGCAGTGCATCCATTCCCGTGGGAATTTTGAGATTTTTATTACTTATTGTCCTATTTCTGAAAAAGATAACACATTAATTAAATTTAGCTTGCTTTGTATAGCGCTATCTCTTTTACACTACTGATAACCTCTGGTCTGATGTCAAGAGATTTTAGACCGCCCAAAGGCCTCTGACATGGTCTGACGATTGAAACAACCGGAACAGACTGCTTTCGTCTGGGTCTGTTAAATGTGTCACATGTGACTTTTCGGACATACATAACTTTCATAATTAACAATTACACGCATCAAAGGCTTTTCAACCATGTTCAGGATTTGAACTTCTGTCCTCCTGTTTCAAAGCCGCTATTCAAAACCACTGGACCAATCTACTTTCCACACTCAGGTCCAATTTAACAGGCACTAAAGTCGTATTAGTACTAATCCTCTAACCATTTAATATCACGATGTATTATAGACCACATTATATTACGATGGTGTATGGGGAAGGCGTCCAGGCGTAGGGTGGGCATGAGTTTGAAATAGATGGGACAAAATGGTCTAAAACCGTGGTCGCAGTAGAACTATCTAAAAGCTGAGCTTGGTAAGGGCTCGCGTAATTTTTTCAGCTGATAATAATATTTTATCAAAGAAACTGAATTGTTAATGTTAATTTTTTTTAATGGAAATAAAATGATATTTTTTTTACTGATAACGCATCTACTATGAATTTACATTACTATCTTGAAGTATAAAGCAATAGGCGTGATGGTTTTTAGTAACGTGTACCAAAAATTGCACCGGTTGTGGAAAAGTGTAAGGGCTCGGTTCGGTCGCGCTTATTACAGCTGTGATGTTGACGTTGACGTTGACATTTCTATTGAAGCGGAGCGGAGCGGTGTGGAGCCCGATTTACCAATCACACCGCATTGGAATTGTCAAACAACGCATTGACATTGTCAACATCTTTTCGTAGCAATGCGATTGTTCAGTTCAGCTCTGATTCGTATTACACCCGTTCATTATAACTTTAAGTATATTTTAGTAAAAAAAACACTTTTAGTAATAATCTAATCATACATATTTTGCACATTTTGATAAAGTACACTATTTTATCAAAACTCTGTTATTAATTGTATTCTAGTACGAGTATTTTGTCGTAACGACTTACAGTTATTTATATCTAAAATAAGTATTTGCATAGTCAAAGGGCTTAACGTTTCCTTTGAAACAGATTATTTTAGATACAGTACAAAATACCCATTACGCTCTGTAATATTTTCCTTATTTTATAACAATGTTCTAATTTCAGACAAGTCCGTAATCGGATTTATAAAAGGGTGAGGACTCTTCTAAATTAGAAATAGTTAACAGTCATCTAGCTACGTGTGTTTTGTATGACAAAACAAATGAAGATCCGTGCGCGTGGACGACTGCGCGCTACTGCAGCGCGTAGCTGGACCCAAAAAAGCCCTTAAATTAAAAGAGTGTCACTGCATTTAGAATTGAAATTACGTTTACGGATACACTTCGCTTTTATTTTACACTAGCAGCGCCCCGCGGTTTTACCCGCGTTGTGCCCGTTCCCGTGGGAATTTCGGGAATTTTTTTACATAAAAACCTTTCTCTTGAAACACTCTACCTATTACAAAAAACCGATCAAAATCCGTTGCATAATTTTAAAGATTTAAGCATACAGACAGACAAACAGTGTGACAGACACGAAAAAGAGACGACTTTATTTTATACTATGTAGTGATTTTTATCTGACGTTTTGGCCCCTTTACAGGAACCGTGGTCACAGAAGACAAAATCAATTAAAAATGAGTGGTTCGCTTAAACTTAAGAAACCAGTGTGTCCCTGCAGTTGTAATCCATTACATTAAACATCTCCAAAGGGCCTCTACGAGTTGGATTTGTATCACATGCCTTTAAAAAAGACCGGGCTTGTCCTGTGACTCTAAGGAGAGACACTATAAGAGTGAGCGACTTGAGTGATTGGCAATATGACTGTGACGGGCGCGACAGATGACCACAGATAGGTGTTAGGTGTTTGATATGATGAATGAATGAATGACGATTGTAATGTTTAATGTTTAGTTTACATCGTGTATTTATGTATGTATATGTAATGGGATAACTTTGGTGTATGTATATGTAGTATATTGATGTATTTATTTTTATGTATTTATATGGAGATTTATGTATTTATTTTAATATAGTGACAGACCTCTAGGCCTCGTCTGAAAATCAGCGCTGCCAGGGTCACACGACCGTGGCGGCATTACGCTGAGACGAGGCCTGTTCAGACCTCACACAGTAGTTCTGTCCGTGTAATTGTTTAGTGTATGTAATATCTGTTCTTTTTGTCTTTGTTTTATTTTTTCCTTTCTTGTTGTGTGATTCGTCTGAATAAATGTTTTCTATTTCTATTTCTATTTCTATAATAATAACAATAGCCTATATATATCCCACTGTTGACCAAAATTTTCCCCCCAAAATATCCCAAATCTTCCGAATCTGCCACCCCCCTACGTCCACAGGTAATCCTAATTGCGTAGATTTGAAGCTGGCCGGGGTCCAAGCCGTCATCGTTCCACTGCGCTTGTAGATTAATTATCACAATTTATGCTCGCCCCCAATATGGGAAACGTCTGAAAGACCTACTTTCAGAACTGTGGGTTTGAAACCGATATATGTAGGTAAAGTAAGTTAACGCCCATTTGGCCTCGTGCCGATCAGTGAACAAACCTTAACAGGAGTCGCTTTCACGTCAAAACTACTGAACCAATTTGAATGAAACTTGGTACACGGTTAGTCCAGAGCCTGAGAAAGGAGCTACTTTTTATTGCGAAATTCCCGCGGGAACGGGTACAACGCGGGTGAAACCGCGGGGTGCGGCTAGTGTAAAATATATGTATGTTTTTATTAAAAACTAGCTGTGCCCCGTGGGTTTACCCGCAGTGTACCTGTATCTGTGGGAATTTGGGATTTTTATTACGTCTTACCCTATTCGTGAGCTAGATAAATAAAAAATAAAAAAAATGATTAAAATTGGTCCAGCCGTTCTCGAGTTATAAATGGTGTAACTAACACGACTTTGCACTTTTTTTTGTTTATAGATAAGAATTAATCGAAAACACGAAATAACTGAAACATATAAATATGAAAAAGTATCACAAAATTTCGAAAACCAGCCACATCCAACACAAAATCCATAAGAACCATATTCCCTCATAAAAAAGCAATAATTTTCCTTTTATTACTGCGAGAGAAGTTTGATAGAGACAGACGAATTTCAACCTTATGACATGCCCACTCTAATACAGTAATGTGGATCGTAAAACCCAGTAAATTGTGCAAATATTTGTATACGTATTTTGTCGTCTTTAGGTTATAAATACATGGAGTTAGTTCTCTAGATGTGACATGTTTGAAACAAGCTTTGCCATATGATTTTACCCGCGTTGTACCCAATGCGGAAACGAAGGAATTAAGCACTAGACACACATAGTGCGGTGCGGGCCGAGTGCGGGTCGCGTGACGTTCCTTTCCTTGCGTTTGTTTCAAAGGCGTCATACTGGCTCGCACCCGGCACTGGCACTATGTGTGTAACAGCCTCCGTGGTCTTGTGGTTTTGCCGACGGTCCCGGTTACTTTCTACGGATAGTAGTCGTTACATAAGCCATGTCAGAGGCCTTTGGCGGCTCAATAACTCTGACACCAGGATTGGTCAGGTTGACCATCCACTCGATGAAGAAGAAGAAGATAACCTTTCACTCGAACTTTTCAAATCCAATTGGCACATAGTATCAGAGGTATTCCCATTTTTAAAAAACCTGTTGAAATAACAGAAAATGTCATCTTTCTTTTTAACAATCCCGTTCGCACAGTGGCAGTGAGAGCACTTACTGTGTCGGGGGTTGCGGGTTCGATTCCCGCCCGGAGCCACCAATTTATGCAGACATAGTTGATGGCGTTGACGTCTGGGTATCAATTATATATTAAGTATCAGATAGTTAAATTTCATAATAGAAGCTTAGAGCTTAGTTTGGGTTGGACTTACCTTAACTTACTTACTTTTAATACCAACTAGCAGCGCCCCGCGGTTTCACCCGCGTTGTGCCCGTTCCCGTGGGAATTTCGGGAATTTTTTTACATAAAAACCTTTCTCTTGAAACACTCTACCTATTACAAAAAACCGCATCAAAATCCGTTGCATAATTTTAATGATTTAAGCATACAGACAGACAAACAGTGTGACAGACACGAAAAAGAGACGACTTTATTTTATACTATGTAGTGATTTTTATCTGACGTTTCGGCCCCTTTACAGGAACCGTGGTCACAGAAGACAAAATCAATTAAAAATGAGTGGTTTGCTTAAACTTAAGAAACCAGAGTGTCACTGCAGTTGTAATCCATTACATTAAACATCTCCAAAGGGCCTCTACGAGTTGGATTTGTATCACATGCCTTTAAAAAAGACCGGGCTTGTCCAGTGACTCTAAGGAGAGACACTATAAGAGTGAGCGACTTGAGTGATTGGCAATATGACTGTGACGGGCGCGACAGATGACCACAGATAGGTGTTAGGTGTTTGATATGATGAATGAATGAATGACGATTGTAATGTTTAATGTTTAGTTTACATCGTGTATTTATGTATGTATATGTAATGGGATAACTTTAGTGTATGTATATGTAGTATATTGATGTATTTATTTTTATGTATTTATATGGAGATTTATGTATTTATTTTAATATAGTGACAGACCTCTAGGCCTCGTCTGAAAATCAGCGCTGCCAGGGTCACACGACCGTGGCGGCATTACGCTGAGACGAGGCCTGTTCAGACCTCACACAGTAGTTCTGTCCGTGTAATTGTTTAGTGTATGTAATATCTGTTCTTTTTGTCTTTGTTTTATTTTTTCCTTTCTTGTTGTGTGATTCGTCTGAATAAATGTTTTCTATTTCTATTTCTATAATAATAACAATAGCCTATAATATCCCACTGTTGACCAAAATTTTCCCCCCAAAATATCCCAAATCTTCCGAATCTGCCACCCCCCTACGTCCACAGGTAATCCTAATTGCGTAGATTTGAAGCTGGCCGGGGTCCAAGCCGTCATCGTTCCACTGCGCTTGTAGATTAATTATCACAATTTATGCTCGCCCCCAATATGGGAAACGTCTGAAAGACCTACTTTCAGAACTGTGGGTTTGAAACCGATATATGTAGGTAAAGTAAGTTAACGCCCATTTGGCCTCGTGCCGATCAGTGAACAAACCTTAACAGGAGTCGCTTTCACGTCAAAACTACTGAACCAATTTGAATGAAACTTGGTACACGGTTAGTCCAGAGCCTGAGAAAGGAGCTACTTTTTATTGCGAAATTCCCGCGGGAACGGGTACAACGCGGGTGAAACCGCGGGGTGCGGCTAGTGTAAAATATATGTATGTTTTTATTAAAAACTAGCTGTGCCCCGTGGGTTTACCCGCAGTGTACCTGTATCTGTGGGAATTTGGGATTTTTATTACGTCTTACCCTATTCGTGAGCTAGATAAATAAAATAAAAAAAGAATGATTAAAATCGGTCCAGCCGTTCTCGAGTTATAAATGGTGTAACTAACACGACTTTACACTTTTTTTGTTTATAGATAAGAATTAATCGAAAACACGAAATAACTGAAACATATAAATATGAAAAAGTATCACAAAATTTCGAAAACCAGCCACATCCAACACAAAATCCATAAGAACCATATTCCCTCATAAAAAAGCAATAATTTTCCTTTTATTACTACGAGAGAAGTTTGATAGAGACAGACGAATTTCAACCTTATGACATGCCCACTCTAATACAGTAATGTGGATCGTAAAACCCAGTAAATTGTGCAAATATTTGTATACGTATTTTGTCGTCTTTAGGTTATAAATACATGGAGTTAGTTCTCTAGATGTGACATGTTTGAAACAAGGTTTGCCACTCAGAATACAGAAGAACCAGAACCCGTGAGCGCGCGTAATACTGTAGCTACTCAAACTAGCCTTAAATAGAGTAGTTTGATGCGCAACCGATCAGTCACTTTGTGACCGTCGGAACGTGCTAACGTGTTTTACCCGTGACCAATTTCACGAAACTATGCAGTCTTGTGTCATTCCTACCTCCTCCTTTGTTCTGTTTTTGGACACAGCGTGTAGCTTGTAAATACATTTGAATGCTACTTCTAGTACTTTCTGTATTCTAAGGTTTGCCATATGATTTTACCCGCGTTATACCCGGTGCGGAAATGAAGGAATTAAGCACTAGACACACATAGTGCGGTGCGGGCCGAGTGCGGGTCGCGTGACGTTCCTTTCCTTGCATTTGTTTCAAAGGCGTCATACTGGCTCGCACCCGGCACTGGCACTATGTGTGTAACAGCCTCCGTGGTCTTGTGGTTTTGCCGACGGTCCCGGTTACTTTCTACGGATAGTAGTAGTTACATAAGCCATGTCAGAGGCCTTTGGCGGCTCAATAACTCTGACACCAGGATTGGTCAGGTTGATCATCCACTCGATGAAGAAGAAGAAGATAACCTTTCACTCGAACTTTTCAAATCCAATTGGCACATAGTATCAGAGGTATTCCCATTTTTTTAAAAACCTGTTGAAATAACAGAAAATGTCATCTTTCTTTTTAACAATCCCGTTCGCACAGTGGCAGTGAGAGCACTTACTGTGTCGGGGGTTGCGGGTTCGATTCCCGCCCGGAGCCACCAATTTATGCAGACATAGTTGATGGCGTTGACGTCTGGGTATCAATTATATATTAAGTATCAGATAGTTAAATTTCATAATAGAAGCTTAGAGCTTAGTTTGGGTTGGACTAACCTTAACTTACTTACTTTTAATACCAACTAGCAGCGCCCCGCGGTTTCACCCGCGTTGTGCCCGTTCTCGTGGGAATTTCGGGAATTTTTATACATATAAACCTTCCTCTTGAATCACTATAACTATTAAAGTAAAAATACCGCGGCAAAATTCATTGCGTTGTTTAAAAAATCTAAGCATACACAGGGAGAGACAGACAGACATAAAGCGGAATGCGACTTTGTTTTATACTATGTAGTGATATCAACCAAGCTTCTTAGTTGCCAACAAATGTTGATTTTGTTGCCGCTTCCATTTTATCAAATCTTTGGCGAAAGTCTCGTAAATAAAATAAAATTTAGGATTGCCCTTGTAAGCTGTTGAGCGTACGTTGCACTATTTGTATTTACGACTCGAGACAAGACTAGACATAAACGCAGGCTATTCGACAATAAAACTTAAAGATAGTGAAATCTAGAGAAAATGCTATAAAATTTTGGATGAGTATCTTATTACTAACAGCCTCCAGGTCTTGTGGTTTGAGCACCCGGCTTACGATCCGGAGGTTCTGGGTTCGATTTCCGGTGGGGACACAATATCTCACAAAAATCTCTTCGTGGGACTGGCCTCAGTTTGGTTAGGGCCTTGCAGGCTGAATCACCTGATTGCCGGAAAAGTATGATAATTCCGTGCTTCGGAGGGCACGTTAAGCCGTCGGTCTCGGTTACTTTCTACGGATAGTAGTCGTCACATGAGCCATGTCAGAGGCCTTTGGCGGCTCAATAAGTCTGACACCAGGATTGGTCAGGTTGACCATCCACTCGATGAAGAAGAACAAGCGTCCCGCGGTTTTACCCGCATCGTGCTCGTTCCCTTGGGAATTTTGGGATAAAAATAACTTATAACCTTTCCGTTGAACGTGGTTATCTGTTACAATAAGAATTACTCAAATGGGATGGCAGTTTTTGAGATTAGCGCATTCAATTAAATAAAAACTTTTCTGCTTCATTATATTAGTAACTAGCAGCACCCCGCGGTTTTGCCCGCGTTGATCCCGTTCCCGTGGGAATTTTGGGAATTTTTCGATCGAAATCGCCTCGTAGGTTTCCCTGGTTGGTTCTTGTAAATTTTGGTACAAATTAGCTCTTAGGACGACTATAATCTAGATTTTAAAAGTTTTTAGCTATGAATTAGCCCTAAGGACCCAGCATAGACAGTCTAAAAATTTACTCCAAAGCACGGCAGCGCTCAGATAGAAATGCCACTATCGACCACCCATCCAAGTAGGGACCGAGCTGCACGTTGCTTAACAGCCGCAATGAACTAACATCGCTTAGTGAAGCTACGCCACGAGCACTATAATCCTACTAATATTATAAATGCGAAAGTTTTTGAGGATAGATGTATGTATGTTTGTTACTCTTTCCCGAAAAAACCACTGGTCGGATTTGGATTTTTACAGTCATATAGGTTACTAGCAGCGCCCCGCGGTTTTACCCGCGTTGTGCCCGTTCCCGTGGGAATTTCGGGAATTTTTTTACATAAAAACCTTCCTCATGAATCACTCTACCTATTACAAAAAACCGCATCAAAATCCGTTGCGTAATTTTAAAGATTTAAGCATACAGACAGACAAACAGACAGACACGAAAAAGAGACGACTTTATTTTATACTATGTAGTGATACATCCGAAAAACATATGGGATACATTTTATCCCGAAATTCCCTCGGTAACGGGTACAAAGCGGGTAATAAATATAAAGCTAATAACGACTATTTACCATGTCCATAAGAAGAAATATCAAAGAATTTCTTTCTGAAACCATTTCTCATAGTTTCTCCATTGTACAAGCAAATACTTTCAAACAAAGGTTAGTTAGAAAATGCGATTTTGATGGTCTCTAACGATCGGGTATGTAACTGGTTATTACATTAATGTGTTTATTGTGTACTGTTGTGTTGGTAAGTAGCTGTTTTCGGCAGCTATTATTTACCATTGTTAGAGTAATTAGTAGCTTTATTTTTTTGTTTGCTTAGTTTCCTTGTTCGAAAGTGGCATTTTTTTGGGAAATGGCAAAGTTACGTGGGTGTTCGTCTTGTAATATTAATCTACGAGCAGCGCCCCGTGGTTTTACCCGCGTTGTCCCCGTTCCCTTGGGATTTTTTATATTTTAATACATACAAACCTTCCTCTTGAATCACTCTATCTATTTAAAAAAACCGCGTCAAAATCCGTTGCGTTGTTTTAAAGATCTAAGCATACATAGGGACAGACAGACAGCGGGAAGCGACTTTGTTTTATACTACGTACGATATAAATAAAAGTGAATCACCGAATTGTTTTTTCAAATTAATAATGGCAAATACCTATGTAAAAAGATATAGAGGTACGAAGTTCGCCAGGTCAGCTAGTTTTGATATAAAAGTCTGAGATAGCCAAATCTGTAAGGTTAAAATGTCAGTCTATCTTTCATCTCATTTGTTCATGGTGAAATAGAAAGACATAAATAAATGTCTTAAGAGAAGAGAAAGCCCTTGTCTTGAAGAGCACTTACCCTTTTGATGACGGAGTATTTAGAGCGCTAATTTTGTAAAAATAATCTTTTGACACGCCAGGTGGGTCTATGTATTTTTTATCAAATGCCCACGTCACGCCTGGCGTGTATCCTGTTATTTTTTTCTGGTAGCAAAAAAATGGGAAAAATTAAATTCAATGTATGAAAAACAGTTTTTTTATTTATTGAAATAATCGCATGCAAAGAACAAAAACACTGTATCATGCAATTAATTTTTTTATACATTTTTACTATTTTATAAGACAACTTAAACATTTTTACATAAAGTCTACTCCATGTTGACACTAAGAAAAATACATTGTTTAAAAAAAACTAAATACTTTGAATAAAATAATGGAATTCCATTTTTTTCATTATTCAGTACTAATTTATTTTTTTATTTTATTTAATTATGTATCACAGAAAATGCGCGTTCCATTACATAACGCATTTTTATTTAATATTCTAATTTTGGAAAATATTAAATTTTATAAATAAAATTATTAAATTTTTGAATTACCTACTTTGAAAATCGCAAGTTTATTTTTGGGAAACAGGTGGCAGATTTCTTAAGCTGACTTTTTTCTCAAAATGATTTAATCGTTATAATATCAGTCTAATTAAAAAATCAAGAAAAAATAATTATTGAGCATGTTTACAGTTAAGTCATAAATATTCATTTATTTACAGAAAAATAACTCACTTTTAAAATTTCATTATTCCAATGAAAAAAAGGCTTTTTAAGGGCTAGTATGCACTTAGCGACTGCCCGCAATGCGGCTGGCCGTCCGGCTGACCGCGGGTTGTGGTTGCACTTGCGGCCAACCGAACGGCCAGCCGCAGCGCGGCCAGCCGGATAGTGCATACAGCGACCGCGCTGCACTCGAGCGGTCGACTCAACCATTTCGAGCGTGGACAAGTGCGCTTTCGATGCCGATCGGCGGCAAACTGGCAACCGCAGTGAAAACGCGTAGTGCGTAGAGCGACCGTCCGGCTGCCCGCCCGAGGGGCCGCAGCGCTGCGAGCGACCGGAGCGGTTAGACGGCAGCCGCAATTTAATGCGTATAGATGATACGGTTACATACAATTTTGAGCTACCGGTTAGCCGTGCGGCCAGCCGCATTGCGGGCAGCCGCTAAGTGCGTACTAGCCCTAAGGAGTTTACGAAAAAATGACAAAGAAATATTTTGAAAATAAGTAAACTAATACACTTTTAACGTTAAATGTCTCATTATTTTTTTATGTCAGTTTACAAAAAAAAACAATATTATTTTTTAATATACAGCTATTTACATTTCAGTCATAGATTATTTTTTATTCTACTTAGGAACAATTTAATATACATTGTTGCCAACATTTTTCGTCTCTCTCACTCATATAAAAGCGAAAAAGAAAAAATAGTTAAGAAAGTTGTTTAAACTATCAAAACTATTACTTTATGGCACATTAGCTTTGAATTTCGAATCCAAGATGGCAACTTGACATTCTACAATTTGATTGGTTGATTTAATTGATACCAAAAAAACCTCCAAACTAAGGCTTAGTTCACATGACGCGCGTGCGGGTCACAGCGCGGAATCGCGCGACACCGCGCGTTCATGTAGACGACACTAGCTGTTTACTGCGATTCAGTACTGCGCGGTCGAAAGTTCCACGCGGTTCCGCGCGGTCATGTGAACTTAGCCTAAAAACTTCACTTCCTTACTGATTTCATATATATTTGACAAATGTATTTTAGTCACTTTTCGACAAACAGTTGTCAAAAACTTTAATTAGAAATTAAGTGAAACTGAAGTAGTGTTTAAGTATTCAGAGACTAATCACTTATTTACACTATCAACTTTTGACCATGGTTTAAAATTACACTGGCTTTATTCAGAGATGTCTACAAATATATAACACTCAATTTAAGACTTTATGCACTTTGTAATAAAGTTCAGAAATCTACACAAGTCTTACTTTGTAAGACCTTCGCTATACGTGCGTCGCTGGATTTGGTTGGTCGCTGTTACCTGTAAGAAAAACAATAGGAATAAAATTAATATTATTCGTTATACTTATTTTACCTAAGTACGTTGAACAACCCGCATTAGACAAGCCATAACGTTTAATCCTCCTCACTGTACTGATATCATCGGTGAGAGGAGAGGCCTTTGCTCAGCAGTGGGGCATTATAGGCTTATACCTAACTTCTTTAACTTTACCCAGCCACATTTATATTATCAAATCGAGAGTTTAGATCGAAATCTCAAATGATCGATGCTCATTTCGCCGATGATTCAATTACTCGAACTATGGCTGAAGTATCAAATGGCCGAATTAGTTTTATAGAGATAACGTTTGGCTTACTTCAGTAATCAAGGAATACTTCAGTAATAACCCCCGCCCGACTGACTACCCCTCAATGTTTAAAGGCTAATTTCCCAATCCCCAATTTCATCCCCAATTTCACTCCCTATATCCTTCTAGTGATATATAAACGTAAAGACAGCATACTCTTCTTCAAGATCGGGTAAAAGACAATAAGAACAATACCTATAAATAATGTCCAATAAATAATTTACGTTGATGTTCATTCACTTCTTTAACAATCGTTAAGATTTATGACTTTCATAACTTTAATACCTTCGGCCTTTCCTGTTAAAACTTGAATAAAATTTATATTTAACTAGCAGCGCCCCGCGGTTTTACCCGCGTTGTACCTATTCCCATGGGAATTTCTGGATGAAAATTAGCCTATAACCTTTCCATTGAATGTGGCTATCGAATGCAAAAAGAATTATTCAAATCGGATTGGTAATTCCCGAGATTAGTAAACATACAAACAAACAAAAAAAACAATAATGTTAGTATAGATTAGATGTCAATTTAACGGTTTTATTAAAAATGACATTGTCAGATTTTAATTGCGGTTAATTACTACAATTGATATTTTTTAATTTCTCATTCACTGTACCGATATCTTCAGTGAGATGAGAAGCCATTGCCCAGCAGTGAGACATAACAGGCTAATACTAACTTACTTGTTAATTTTAATTGTAGTGTTTACCTTGAGGTCCAACGACTGAGTTTCGTATTGAAGAATATGGCGGTGGCGCGGGCGTCGCCGCCGGCTTAGCTGTGTGCACTTGGTTTCCATAGCCTAAACAAAAACATTGTTACATCATCATTATCATAAACAAGCCACACTCCAGGAACATGTCGTAGGCCTTTAGGCGGTCTAAAAACTCCAACGCCGGGATTGGCCACTAACCTACTCAAAATGAATGAATGAATGAATGAATGAATGAAAGAATGAATGATTGAATGAATGAATGAAAGAATAAATGAAAGAATGAATGAATGAACGAACGAATGAATGAATGAATGAATGAATGAATGATTTAACGAATGAATGAATGATTGAATGAATGAATGATTTAACGAATGAATGAATGAATGAATGAATGCTATAAATTAACTTCATCACAATGGACTCACCAAGCGAGCTGTTCCTCAAGTAAGGGTTGCCGTAGGTGGCTGCGTACCGCAGGTCTACGCCGGGCCGGGGTTGTGCGTACACCGGCGCGGGGGGCGCTGCGAAATGGAAGAAAGTTTAGGACAAATTCACAAAAGGGAAGCTGTAAGCTTGCATTATGGAATCTAACTCACTGTTACAACATATACATACGCAAATACTTTATACGAATATATAATTGACTTTATATTAATAAAGTGAATGAAAACGCGAGTGGCAGTTGTTAATTTTAAATGTAATATTATCAATGACATGAATACAAAACGTTTATTGGATGTTGAATGATAATTAATGTGGTATTCACATTTTGTCAACTAATGACATGTGTAGGTACATCATAATAAGATATAGAATTAAGGGCTCCCACACAAAACTGCGATGCGATGCGATGCGAATTCGCATCGCAGGAACTTGCGATGCAAATTTCTGCGATACGAACTGAAATAGGTATATCTATCGCCATTACTACAGTACAAAGAAAAGAGATGAATATATTAAATGAGAATCGCTAATTAATGGAACAGCATCGCAAGTTCCTGCGATGCGAATTCGCATCGCATCGCATCGCAGTTTTGTGTGGGAGCCCTAAAAGAAAAACAATAAATACCAACTGCCACACTCAGTGACATTTTCATTTTTCGACACTTAACTATTGACATACTTTTTCATATAATATCAAAATCACTCATTAAATCTCTGTCAAGGACTTTATATTCGATTTTCTAATAAGGAAGCATTTTATTTTAATCTTAGAAACTACCCATCCAATTTGAATAATTCTTCTGGTAATGGATAGCCATATTCAGCTGTTTCAGGCTATTTTTCATCCTGAAATTCTCACGGGAAACCGCGGGCGTAGCTTGTAACTATAGAACCATCATACATTTAATAGAAATAGAAATAGAAAACGTTTATTCACAACATAAAAGAGATGATATACAAAAAAATAAAGTAAACAAAAAATAAGAAAGAGAATAAGAGATTTAAGAGCTAGGCTCTTGTCGGTGAGTCCGATGCAGACTTCTCCATCTATTCCTGTTCAATGCAAGCTCCTTCACATCTCTATACGACATGACAGGCTTTATAATACACAACAAAAACTTACTATTATCTCCACCGATAGGCAGCCCAAGACTGTTAATAGCGTCAGTTTCGTCGTTTTTCGTTCGTTGTAACGAGTTGCTTTGGGAGTTGTTGCCTGCTGAGAGAGGCAGTGTGGACGCCGTGTCGATACTCCTGGTGAGAGAGCCTTGTAGCGACCGGCTGCCTGGCGGGTCGGGGGACTGCACGCGCAGGTGAGGGGGCGGCGCGCAGCCCGTCGGGTAGTCGTAAATGTAGGCAGCGGGGGGTGCCTGGGAATGGAGTTAGTTTAAGGGATAGCGTGAAGAATTGAAGGTATGTGGGGCCCGTAAGGTAGTTGCAGATGTAGGCAATGGGGGGGGGGGGGGGGAGTTAGTTCAAGTAAGCTCACCTTAAAATAAGCATCATGGTAGGCAGTGTCCGAGTAGTCATTGCTGTATCGGAACTGCATCAGAGGGTCGTCCCTGAGATGAGGCAGTGACACCGGCCCAGCCAGCGGCAGGCCGGCAGGCAGCTTGCTGTCTGATCGCTCTGAGCTGGTGTAGTCCTGGGGAGAATGGACGGCGTGATTGATGTCGGAAGATTGAAGTAAAGAGAAAATGGACAACTTGAAATCAGGAGTTACGGTATCTTAGACTGGTATCTGAGATAGACTCCGACATGGTCTAATGATTGAAATAACCGGGAATAACAATTTAACGTGCACCCTGAAGCACAGTAGCGGTCAGATAGAAATGCACTATAGTCAAAGTTTGCTACAGCCTTAAGACTTAATTGCTTGTTAAACACCTTTTGATTGTTTTTTGATAATTTAACAATAGTTGCCAATAGAAATCATTGAATCTAACAGATGAAGAAGACTGTGAGACGTTTTATCTTTAGCGTGAACCCATCTATATTTTTCATAGACTGTCTAACTCACGAAATAGAAAAGTTTAAGTACTTCGCCCTGGTCTTAATACAGTGATCTTGTATAGAATGCTGTCAGCCTCTGGCTGTTGTAGTGCACAATCAACAAGGTCGTAATTGGTGGCTTAGGTCAATCATACTGCTTCAGTTTCTAACTTCGTTCGGAATATTATGTCATTCCCGACAAACTTAATGTTGTTTTTTGTGTTGTGGCATTATGTTTCCAATTATCAACAATACAAATTAAGATAAAGATAGCAGAAGCTATTGCAAAGATCAAAGATTATGTCACTGGCAAAACTCACCAACTCATAGCTTCCATCACTTTGCGGCAACTGCAGTTTCATATCACTGATGTTAGAACTCCTATCACTATCCTTATACATATCACCAGTGACAGTGACATCTGGCTTCTCACTGATCTGCTTATTCCTTCTTCTTATAAGACAGATGACCAGAAGAATGATGAAACCGGAGAAGATGATGATCCCAGAAGTCACGCCGATTAGAATAATGAAGAGAGGGAGAGTTTCTGTGGAGAAATGGGGCTGTTAATGTCTTGAGTGGTTGACCTTGTGTGGGTTTATCCTACTAATATTATAAATGCGAAAGTTTGTGAGGATATAATTATGTATGAATGTTTGTTCCTCTTTCACGAAAAAACTACTGGACGGATTTGGATGAAACTTTACAGTTATATAGGTTATACATCAGAATAACATATGGGATACATTTTATCCCAAAATTTCCGCGATAAGGGGTACTACGGGGGTAACACTGCGGTGCACAGCTAGTGGTATCTAGAGCGCAATACACAAATTATAGTGCGGGTACGGGATGTTTGTTTATTTGAACGCACTTATCTCAGAAACTACCCATCAGATTTGAATAGTTCTTTTTGTAATGGATAGTCACATTGAGCGGGGATGTTATAGGCTATACTCTAAATATACTCATCCCGAAAATCCGGCAGGAACGGGTATAGCGCGGGCAAACCGGTACGCTTCTAGTAATCTATATAATACATCTTTTCTACATAATCCTGGAATTCAATACCTAGAAACAATGATAGACTTACTCAACGGCTTCAAAACGATGCCCACGTTAGCGTTGCCATATTCATTAGTAACACTGCAGTTGTACAGTCCGTAGTGACGTGACTGACTCGCCTTGATCACTAGACTGTATCTGAATATTCCATCTGGCAGGCTCTCTGTTACTGTGGCGTATTCCTGGAAAATTATATAGTCTAAGATTTTCTGTTGGCGAATGTTGTCGAAGTTTTTACAACTGGCTAAAGGCCTGTAACATGATCTAATGGTAGAGGCTAACGGGACCAAAAAAACGTGCCTCTTAAAGCTCAGATGAAAATGTCACTAAACGTTAAATAAATCATTAATTGCGAGTAGGTTAGTGGCCAACCCTGGTGTCGGAGATTTTAGACCGCCTAAAGGCGTCCGACATGATCTAACGATTGAAACAACCGAGACCGACAATTTAACGTGTCCTCCGAAGCACGGTAGCGCTCAGATAGAAATGCCGCTATCGGCCACCCATCCAAGTAGGGGTCGAGCTGCTCGATGCTTAACAATCGCAATGAACCAACATCGCTTAGTCAAACTACGCCACGAGCGATTCATATTGAAGTTTCACTACATATTATAAAACAAAGTCGCTTTCCGCTGTCTGTCCCTATGTATGCTTAAATCTTTAAAACCACCCAACGGATTTAGATACAGTTTTTTTAAATAGATAGAGTGATTCAAGAGGAAGGTTTATAAGAATAAAAAATCCCGAAATTCCCACGGTAAAACCGTGGGGCGCTGCTAGATAATTATATACTTACAGGGTTATGAATGACACTGATCTCCTTCCCTTCAAAGAACCAGGTCACGTCAACTGGTTCCGGCACCGACAGTGATTCGCATTCGATTCTCACGTTCTCTCCCTCAGTTCCTAGTTGCGTTCGGTTTGATAGGATTTTGGGAGGTCCTGGAAAGAAGGAGAGAATGAACGTCTATTTTTTAGGGCTTTATATGAAACCGCGGCGTGCGCACGCTTAACGCAGTGTCGGCCCTTACTGGCATAATTGTCCAATTGTACGATTCTTGCCAAAGATAAAAAGTAAGACGACCAATCTGAAGATATCTTTATATTAATGTGAACTTTAGTAGTAAATTATTAACATTGTAATTTTTGTGGTATTC
This sequence comes from Cyclophora albipunctata, assembly GCA_963082685.1. Taxonomy (NCBI): domain Eukaryota; kingdom Metazoa; phylum Arthropoda; class Insecta; order Lepidoptera; family Geometridae; genus Cyclophora; species Cyclophora albipunctata. Next base: position 2,134,386 of record OY720139.1, on the reverse strand, counting down.
TCCTGCCCGTAACATTTTTATTAATTTTCATAATAGCAACACATTGATATTGCCACTTAGGGCGCTTTCAAATTATGCGTTTCGTGTCGGACCGCTGCGGTGCCGAAGCGGTGCGTTTGTCGTATTGTGTACGTACGATCGTGTGTTTTCATACAAATCGAGCAGCTCGGCAACAGTGCGGCGTCGGTACCGCGAAATAATTTTATTACGCACTGTTGCCGAGCTGCTCGATTTGTATGAAAACACACGATCGTACGTACACAATACGACAAACGCACCGCTTCGGCACCGCAGCGGTCCGACACGAAACGCATAATTTGAAAGCGCCCTTATCTATACCTAAAAAACCGGCCAAGTGCGAGTTGGGCTCGCGCACGGAGGGTTCCGTACTTTAAAAATCGGCAAAAAATCACGTTTATTGTATTGGAGCCCCCTTGAATATTTTTTTAATTTTTTATTTATTGTTGTTACAGCGGCAATAGAAATACATCTTCTGTAAAAATTTCAACTGACTATCTATCACCGTTCTTGAGATACAGCCTGGTGACAGACGGACGGACAGTGAAGTCTCAGTAATAGGGTCCCGTTTTTGGGTACGGTGTAGGTGACCTCCACTTATAAACTAAAACATACATTATATATTAATGCCCTAAAAAAGTAAGACAGTTCAAGTAGCTTACCAACGCTGATATCGAAGTTTAAGGACCACCTTAAGAACTCTGTCTTAGCCTAACGCTTGGAGCAACCGTAACCAACAAAATCTACACAAAATCTCTTACATATCCAACTGACCTTTAATAAATATCGTCGCTTCGCTCTCGATCTCAGGGTATCCCTTCACAGTAGCCTTACAGATGTACCTCCCTGCAGTCTCCTTGTTCACATAGACCTTCAAGTTAGGAGTCTGTCCTTTGACCTGCTGATGAATATTCCACGATAACATAAGTATACCTGTACTTTGTACTTTAGATAAGTAAGAAGCTGAATCTGATTCTGACTATCTACTTAAATCATTCATTTCGAGAAGGTTAGTGGCCAACCCTGGTGCCGGAGTTTTTAGACCAGCTAAATGCCGTCGACAAGGTCCAAATTCAAATTCAAAATGTCTTTATTATATCAGATCATTACAATCATTTATAATCGTCAGCTTAAAATTAAGTTTACGTTAGTTCGCATCGCGCCACCTACTGAGAAGAACTAACAAGAAACTCAGTGGGGTTGTCATTTTTTTAATGATTGTATTATAGTAGTTTATGCAACGTCATATAAAGAAGGGTATTAAAACACGAGTGTGAGTTTATGAAACGAGCGCAGCGAGTTTCATAATAGTAACGAGTGTTTTAATACCCGTGTTATATGCAGTTGCATACACTACTTTATCTTCACTATTTAATGCAATTAATCAAACAAAATTTTAAAAACAAAACACATTGCGAAACATTAAATTCACGCGTAGGTACGTGTATTGTCACAGTGAACTTGCCGCCATTAAAATCTAACCAATGAGAGCGCAGCTGCGCGTAGGGCCAATCAGGAGCGAGCGAGATCTTACCAAAGAGTTTTGTGTATGTAGTTTCGACGAAGTTTTCACGTATAACCCAACAGTTTTCAAAAGCCAGCCTAATATCAAAATTTTATGCAAATAGTATGAGGATTTTGACATAAGGCTCGCCAGGTTAATTGGTCGCGTTATAATGATGTTATAATGTTATATTATAATGATATTATAACATCCTGTGCAATTGCTTAAATTGAGTGTTTTTGTTGTCTGCGCTATAACAGTAGTAATTATAAGTCAAGTATTGGAAACATAAGTCTTCTTCTTCTTCTTCTTCTTCTTGTAGATAAACAATTTTAAGCCTTAAATAATAGAGCAATTCATTTCCAAACGTCTGAGTCTAGAATATACTCTGAAATAGAGTAATATGCCTTTTGGCTGAGTCTATGCTTAATAAACTTTTTGAATTTAATAAATGAAAGACTTACCACGTCGTTTGGTAATTTGTTATAAAAACGTATACATTGACCTACGAAGGAGTGAGACACTTTATGGAGCCTAATAGTGGGCACAGCGAGCTTATTTTTATTCCTAAGATTAATTTGGTGGAGATCACTGTTTTTCTTAAATTTACTAGGATTTTTGTCCGACGCTTGAAACATACAAGGACCGTCTGCTTAACGCGCCCTCCGAAGCATGGTAGCTCAGATAGAAATGCCACTATCGGCCACCCATACAAGCAGGGGCTGAGCTGCACTTTGCTTAAAAATCGCAATGTACTAACATCGCTGAGTCAAACTACGCCACGAGCGCTGTCATTGCTAATAAACATGTCACTATGGTATTCACTTACCCCGATTTTGCCTGGCTCGTGGTAGAGCCACCTGATCTCTGGTTTAGGCTGTCCATCGACATCGCAGCTCAAGATAACAGACTTGCCAATTTCAGCCTCTACGTTGCTTGGTCTCGTGCGAAATGTAGGAGGGTCTAAGGAAGAAGACATAGTAAGTAAGTTCGAGTAGGTTAGTGGTCAACCTTGGTGTCGGAGTTTTAGACCGCCTAAAGAACTCCGAGTTGGTGATACTTTTGAAACACCCGGGACCGACCGCCTCTCGAAAAGATTTCCTGTTAGAACTTCTTGGTCTTCTATAAATATTACGGGCTTCATAAATAGGCAAAATTGACAGGGGAAAATATCAATAGACCTTCATCTGAACTGTGAGGCAAATGTATAAATAGAAATAAATTATATTATTCATCCCAACGGAAACCTTTAAAAATAATGATGATTCTGTTCAAAGACGCCATGATGTAGCAAACAACATTATTCGTTTTACAAGCTTTCTTGCGGGTTGTAACAATAGTTATTTTTAGACTATTTGTAACGAAACTAACACGTTAAAACGTGTTCATTTACAACGTAAAGTAATGTCCTACTGATGGGTAAAGACCTCTCATCTCACTGAAGATATCAGTACAGTGAGGAGGATGTTTTATAGGATTTATGATGTTAATCACCACGCTTGCCTAATGCGGGTTGGTGATCTCAAACCCGAGTCGTGTTTGAAAAGTAGGAAACATGATATTATAACGTAACAAAATGAAATTAAGTCATAAAACCTCTGTTATATGAACGATGATAAAAAGTCTTTTTCGAAAACGTGTCGATGTAATATGCAACAAGACAGTTGAAAAAAATGTGATAAAATACTGTGCGCTCATTGGTGCAGTATTTAAAAATTGTATTCCTACCAATAGACACACATCATTTTATCATATCGTATCTTGTCATATGATCATGCTAGATAAGACATGTATGAGTTTAAAACTGTGATAAAATGCTGTGTGCTGATTGATACAAAATTGTAAAACCGTATTCTTGACCAAAAAGAAACAAAGCATTTTATCATTATCGCGTTCCTATTATATTATATATAGCAGCGCCCCGCGGTTTTAACCGCGTTGTGCCCATTCCTGTGGGAATTTCGGGATGAAAAATAGCCTATGTTACTCGTGGATAATGTAGCTTTCGAATGGTGAAAGAATTTTTAAAAACGGTCTTGTAGTTTTTGAGCCTATTCATTACAAACAAACAAAGTTTTCCTCTTTATAATATTAGTGTAGATTATATTACTGCCTCACTCAGAGACGTTCATTAAATCACCACTTAACTAATTGACGTAATTTCTCATAAATTACACGTCAAAATCACTAATTAAATTTGTACTAAGGAAGCCTATGACGTCTCTGAGTACGACCGTTAGCAGAATTCAACTGAAGTGAGCTCTGCAGGTTTATAAATATAGAGAGAACAATGAGAATGCACTAAGTACTTACATGTAACATTCAAAGTCGTTTTAGCCTCATTTTTGCCAACAGTATTGCTGACTTCACACTTAACTACAGCTTTATTGTGACTTCTCGTTGTGTTGAAAATTATCTAGAACAAAAGAAGATATAAATTAAATACATCTTTTCTACTTTTGTAAAAATATCAACCCTTATAGACAAATGGCAATCTTTTGGCATTCTATTAAGTTTACTATCAAAACACATATATAAAATAGAATGTGAAGCGATTGTCATTTGTCTACACGTACAGTGAGGCTCATAAAGCATACAGCGAGGTGGAAAAAGAATTAACAATTCAAATAATAGATAATGAACTGAATTCATTTTAAAGAAACTTTAAAATAATAATCGTCAATGGAAAATTAAACTAGAAAAAGACTGCAGAGCGCATTAACCATTTAACAGATGCAACGCAAGCCAAACAGTTTCAAATGGTAAGGTACAGAGTAAATGCAGTAGTACTGTTTAATTTTTCACTATTGCGCATCGCAGTTAATGCATAAAGTATCATACAAAACGGTTTTATTCAACAGTTGTGAAGCAACTTCGTTTTTTATTTATTTCGAATTTATGGCTTAATTTTTGCGTTTGCTGAAGTAGTAATGCAAAAAGAAATTTGAAAGAGTTGCATGTTGGCTGTGTAATTTTTAATGGTTAGTGATACGTTGCAGAGTAATCGGTACTAATTTTGGGATTAAAAGAAAGCGTATTTGTGTACATAAGATCTAACCGTACGTTAAGCATGCGTACGCCGCGGTTCCATACAAAAGCGAACCGCCGCGGGCGCCCGCTTAACGCAGTGTTGACCCTCATGTTATCTTTGCCAAAATACATAAAAATCCATTAATTTGGTAGTCGTAGAAGCGTAACAGACAAACATTTGTTTATACTCAAACTAGGCGCGCCCCGCGGTTTTACCCGCGATGTACCCGTTCCCGAGACAATTTCGAGATAAAATTTATCCCATGTTTTATTTTGATGTATAACCTATTATACTGTAAAATTTCATTTAAATCCGTCCAGTAGTTTTCCAAAACTTTCGCATTTATAATATTAGTGGGATTCTATTGAGATTGCCGGCTATGTCTATGTCACGTCAAGTTTTTACAGCAAATTATCAAATTATTTAAAAACTAGCAGCGCCCCGCGGTTTTACCCGCGTTGTGCCCGTTCCCGTGGGAATATCGGGAATTTTTATACATAAAAACCTTCCTCTTGAATCACTCTACCTATTACAAAAAATCGCATCAAAATCCGTTGCGTAATTTTAAAGATTTAAGCATACAGACAAACAGACAAACAGACACGAAACAGAGACGACTTTATTTTATACTATGTAGTGATGTGATAAAATTTATATGAAAAACTTTTTCTTAACAATTGGCGATTTTTAATAACTTTTAACCCAGAAGAGGCTATTTTTAACGATAAAATGATTACATACCATCTCCTCCGCATAATCTCCTATCACTGGGTTGTTGTTGATGTACCATCTGTATATCTGGGGTAGCGGGTTCGAGTCCACGTCGCATCGGATCCTCAGTTCAGACCCTTCCGGGACCCGCCCTTCGGGGTCTGAGAGAACTGTGATGTTGATTTTTGGAACGTATTTCACCTGTTGGGACAAAAATGGCTGTAGTGAAATGGATTTTAAATATTACTCATAATGTTGTCATTAAGAAATTTGGATATAGAAGTAATAGAAATAGTTTTGTTTTTTATTATTTTGATTTTTGAAAAAAACGCCTCGGTGGTCTAGTGGTATGTGCACTCGCCTGCCAAGACTGAGGTCCCGGGTTCAATTCCCAGGTCGAGCGAAAACATGTTTCCTACTTTTCAAACATGGCTCGGGTTTGAGATCACCAACCCGCATTAGGCAAGCGTGGTGATTACGCCTGAAACCTCCTCACTGTACTGATATCTTCAGTGAGACGAGAGGCCTTTGCCCAACAAGTGGGACATTACAGGCTAATACTTTACTTTACTGATTTTTAAAAAGCATTTCTCTATCTAAGCGGGTCGGCGCTTTGCGGAGCTCATTTAATCAATCATAACACATTATCAAAAGATTTTTCGATGCAATGGTGGACAATTTTAATGCGTTGTAATTGGTCCATAGAGTTCCGCGCAGCTCCGCTCCGCTTCAATGTAAACACACCCTAAAAGTGTAATAGTCTTTTCCAAACTTTTGCGATTTTTACACATTATTAACGTATTGTTGCGGGTTTTTTCGCCGCACAGAAGGTTGTTTTAGTAAGTAAAAACACTTAAAAACACAGTAAAATTGTGTTTTTACTTAACTAAAACAACCTTTTTGTTTTTCTTTCGTTATTAAGAGTGTAATATTCTAATTAATACAGTTACTTTATTATGATAAATGAACAAACTAAAAAAAAACCTAATTTCTTCATAAAGCAAAAATATCTATGCAATATTTCTAAGAAGAAAAATCTTTGCAATTAACAATTATTGTTGCTATTATGTATTACAATTTCAATAAAAACCATTAGCTATTAGCTATATAAAAGTATGTAACCCTAACGCCGCCAACTAACCTCAACATGCACAGTTGTCATCCTCGGAGCTCGATCTGCGGTGTTCTGTGCTTGACACGTTATCGTCTGATTGTGGTCAGCCATCGTAGGGGTTAACCGCAGCACTGATCTGTGGAACCGACCGGGTCAGTTAGGCCTATGTATGTTAGGGTTAAGTGTGTCTTGATATTGATACGGTGTGGTGTTAGTATGTTATGGTGATTTTAAGATTTTGATGGAGTGTTTGATTTGTGTACTGGGTCTGTTATACCATTGTGTATGGAGGGTTAAGTTAAGAGAGTTATCTTAGGAAGAATGTAACAATGAAAACTGTAAGATGTAAGAAAAAAAAAGTATAAGCCAGTACTTAATGTCCCACTGCTGGGCAAAGGCCTCTCATCCCACTGAAGTTATCAGTACAGTGAGGAGGATTAGGCATAATCACCACGCTTGCCAAATGCGGGTTGGTGATCTCAAACTCGAGCCATGTTTGAAAAGGTAACATGTTATCGCTCGACCCAGGAATTGAACCCGGGACCTCAGTCTTGGCAGGCGAGCGCACATACCACTAGACCACCGAGGCGTTTGTAAGAAGGGGAACGTAAATTATTATACGTTGAATACTCCGTAAGGGTCATCACTGCGTTAAGCGCGCGCCCGTCTCGTGCGCGGCGGTCCACTTTTGTATGGCGTGCAAACGTTTAACGCAGTATCGGCCCTAAAGGATATTTTGATATCGGTACAAAATTATATAAGTGATAAACATTTTTGAACGTTGAAGAAATTGAAAAAGTTATAGGCACGCATTTTTTGAGTACAATCCAGTCAAAAAAGCTGTCATTAGTGGTTGAATAAATTCTTTGATAAACTCAAAATTCTCAAAAAATGTCCGTGTGAATAACGTGATACCACGATACCTTATGCATATCCTGTATATTTTTTTTCGACAGCGATTTCGTTAATAGACTGCCACTTGTCTACATCTCTAGTCAGGTATTTTTTCGGTACAAAAAGTCTTTACTATCAATAAATACAATTATTCTTAGTGTCAACACTGCGTTAAGCGTGCGCCCGCCACGTTCGCACGCCGCGGTTCACTTTTGTATGACAACGCACGCGATGGTTCACTTTTGTATGAAGCCACACGCCGCGGGCGCCCGCGACGGTTCACTTTTGTATGAAGCCACACGCCGCGGGCGCCCGCGACGGTTCACTTTTGTATGAAGCCACACGCCGCGGGCGCCCGCGACGGTTCACTTTTGTATGAAGCCACACGCCGCGGGCGCCCGCGACGGTTCACTTTTGTATGAAGCCACACGCCGCGGGCGCCCGCGACGGTTCCCTTTTGTATGGAACCGCGGCGCGCGCACGCTAAACGCGTGTCGGGCCTTATAACATACCTAGTAATAAATCTATGATCATCTTGCATATTCTCGACGCTATTTTTCACATTCTTCTTGATAACTGCCTGGTTTCCATCTAACCACGTGATCTCAGCCGCTGGTTTGCCCCCAACAGAGACGCACTCAATATCTACAGGTTGATCTTCTGTTGCGTCGATGAAAGCCCCCTGTATAATGCGAGGCGGGTCGGGCGCGATTAGCACGTTTAATTGGGCGTACCGAGAACGGATCGCAGGCTCGCCTGGTAACAGAAAAATTTGATTGATAAGGAAGTTTCAGGATTCAGGAAGTTTCAGGATTTTGGGTGGATTTTCCTTAATCTATACTAATATTATAAATGCGAAAGTTTGTAAGGATGTATGTATGTATATTTGGTACTATTTCACGTAAAAACTACTGGACGGATTTGGATGAAACTTTACAGTTTACAGGTTATACATCAGAATAACACATAGGATATTTTATCTTAAAATTTCTGCGGGAACGGGTACAACGCGGGTAAAACCGCGGGGTGCAGCTAGTAAAACATATTTTGGGTATTTTGAAAGTTTGAGGAGGTTTTTAGGTTATGGAATAGTTAATTGGCTAATGCGAAGACAACGTCAACAAATGCTATTCAAATATACACACACACACACACTCACGGTTAATTAGACACAAACTAAGCTCTAAGTTTGTAATATGGAATCTAACTCACTGATACAACTACATATACATACACAAATTTCTAATAAGAATATAATAATTGACACCCAGACGTCGTCGCCAACAACTATGTCTGCACATATTGTTGACTCCGTACAATAGAACCCGCAACCCCCGACACAGTAAGCGCTCTCACTGCCACTGTGCCAGCGGGCTTGTCAAAAAATTAAAGAACTGTCTGAATTTAAAAACCCTTTTCCACTTACCATTAAGCCCCGAGCTGACTTGACACTGGTAGACCCCGTCGTCTTCCAGAGCCACGTCCCGGATGTCCAGGGAATAATCTCCTGGAACAAGGACGCTCTTAAATCTCTGAATAATAACTTAATATCTCAGATTCATTAATTTATTTCGAGAAGGTTAGTAACCAACCCTAGTGTCGGAGTTTTTAGACCGCCTAAAGGCCTCCGACATGGTCTAACGATTGAAACAACCGGGTCCGACAGTTTTACGTGCCCTCCGAATCTCTGAATAGTAAAAAAATACTCCATTAACTCGATACTTAAATAATTGAAGTATTTAATTTCGACTGTAATATTTTAGTCCTTACACTAGTAAACTTAAGGCAAAAATAATAAAACTGGTTATAAGTAAGATCATAATAAACGTTAGTCTTCTTCTTCTTATCGAGTGGATGGTCAACCTGACCAATCCTGGTGTCAGAGTTATTGAGCCGCCAAAGGCCTCTGACATGGCTCATGTAACGACTACTATCCGTAGAAAGTAACCGGGACCGACCGCTTAACGTGCCCTCCGAAGCACGGAATGATCTTACTTTTCGAGCAATCAGGTGATTCAGCTTGCAATGCCCTAACCAAACTGAGGACAGTCTCACAAAGAGATTTTATGTGAGATATCCCCACCGGGAATCGAACCCGGAACCTCCGGATCGTGAGCCGAGCGCTCAAACCACAAGACCACGGGGCTGTTCATAAACGTTAGTAATAAAACATCATCAGGATGTCCATTAAATCGACACTTAATTAATTGACGTCATTTTTCATACATTACATGTCAAAATCACTCTTTAAATCTCTACTAAGGAATTTTGACATCTCTGTTTGGGTAATACCTTTTTGTCTGTTAATCTATTGTTAAATATTTTGTTAGATACATGTGTATTAAGTGTGTTCTCACTGTACTGATATCTTCAGTGAGACGAGAGGCCTTTGCCCAACAGTGGGACATTACAGGCTAATACATACATTTACATGTGTATCTAATGTTTTTATAGGCTGACTGTACAATACATCTTAAAATATATCCTCTTGAGCTTTGCCGCAGTCGGGTAAAAAGCGTATTTGAGTAAAAACAAAACACTGCTAACATTAATTAATTAACAATACCCTTAAAAAGATTAAATATACAACGGAAATGATCCCAAGCTTTCCCTAAGGGGATGTTCTTTAAAACTGTTCTTCCTTACTGTTGGATAAACAGGAAACTTCGCTCCTTAGGGATAACCTTACTTTGAGATCAATTTGAGTAATTAGATTAATGTTTCTTTTTATATCCGCTTTTGTAAATATTAGAATCTGTACTTTTTTTTTTTTGTTTGTTTGTTTGTTTGTTTGTATGTTCGAGGTAGTCTCGAGAATTATCAGTCCGATTTGAATAATTCTTTTTAAAATAGATACCCACGTTCAACGGGAAGGTTATAGGTTATTTTTCATCCTGAAATTCCTACGGGAACAGGCAGAACGCGGGAAAAACCTCGGGGCGTTGCTAGTAAAATATAAACCGAAAACGGTACGTGAGTTTGACAGATGAATTACTTTTGAAGATGAAAATATAATTTAAATAAGGTATAATATAAAACCTACCCGGCCCGCACACCGCCCTCATCCGGCCCGTTCATTACCCAGCCCGCACCCGCTATACAGTACTGTAAGGATACGTTTCTATTCAAGCAGAGCCGAGCGGAGTGGAGCTCAACTGACTAATCACAATGCGTCACGAAAAGATTTTGACAATGTCAATGCGTTGTTTGACAATCACAATGCGCTGTGATTGGTGAATCGGGCTCCGTTCCGCTCCGCTCCGCTTGGAAACGCACCCTAAACCCGGCCCCTAAACAGCCCGGCCCGGCCCCTAAACAAAATGCACGTTAAGCTGTCGGTCCCGGTTGTTTCAAACCATGTCGGAGGTCAAACCATGTCAGAGGTCTCTAGGCGGTCTAACTCTGACACCAGGGTTGGCCACTAACCTACTTCTTCTTCTTCTTCTTCATCGAGTGGACGGTCAACCTGACCAATCCTGGTGTCAGAGTTATTGAGCCGCCAAAGGCCTCTGACATGGCTCATGTTACGACTACTATACGTAGAAAGTAACCGGGACCGACGGCTTAACGTGCCCTCTGAAGTCCTAATGAATGACCCGTCTATACCAAGTATTGCAAAGAAACCTACTTTACCATGCTAATTCCTAAATTACTATCCGCGAAACAATTTGTCCCCTACTATTTGTTCTCGTATTTCCGACTAAATTTGAACGAGGTAATTAGCGAGTACTATGAATATTATTAAAGCAATTGTTTTCTTTGAGTTAAGAGGAACAAGAATTATAAATAAGTGTTGCAAGAAAGTTTTATTTCTATGTTAAGTTTCTAATGACAGTGGTAATAGGAAAACATATTAAATTTATGTGTCATGTAGTATATAGGCTGATAACTGTCAAATTGTGTTGAAACGAACCTAATATTTTCTTCTAATAATATTGAATGTGTTGCTAAGCGCATAACTTCAGAACGACTGCACCAAATTGGATGATCCTTATTGTCAAAACAAGGTTTTTATATAAGAAAATAAGTTATAAAAATATCGAAATTTCCACGGGAACGGGGTGCTGAGGGTGAAACCGCGGGGCACAGCTAGTATCATTATAAGAATGCTTCTTTCTTTTTGATAGAGGTATTCCATATTTTTTTTGAAAAACCTCTTTTTAATAACATAATATTATGTCAACTCGCTTTCCATAACCGGTGTCAAAGCAACCCATAAGTTAGAGTGTTTAAGCTACCTAGGTTTCCGACATGGTCTAACGATGGAAACAATCGGGACCGATTATTTAAGGTGCCACGCTTCTTTATGTATCACTACATAGTATAAAATAAAGTCGTCTCTTTTTCGTGTTTGTCACACTGTTTGTCTGTCTGTATGCTTAAATCTTTAAAATTACGCAACGGATTTTGATGCGGTTTTTTGTCATAGGTAGAGTGATTCAAGAGGAAGGTTTTTATGTAAAAATATTCCCGAAATTCCCACGGGAACGGGCAAAACGCGGGTAAAACCGCGGGGCGCTGCTAGTTAACAATTAAATCAATTAGTTAATTATCGATTTAATATCTCTGAGTTAGACACACATATTCTGGTTAGTGACATCTGTTATATTAATATAAGGAATACAACGCCAACAACGACCCACACCCGGCCCGCAACCGGCTCGCAACCGGCCCACACGCGGCCCGCATCCAGCCCGCACACGGCCCATACCCGGCCCGCAACCGCACGATGCGTTTCTTGTGCTTTATTAATGGCTGAAGTAAACGCATCATAGTATTTTCCCGCTAATTTTCGTTATAGACCTTGAATATAATTCACTGACAATCGCAGCCAAGCGGCGGCCATTGAACTGCCAACTAAATATAACACACGAGATCGCAAAAGCAATAATTTCTAAATTAAATTTCAATGTTTTTACTTTCATAGTGGCGCCTAAAGAAAACAGCTGAGTTATTTTTGTAAGATGACTAGGATTTTTGAATTTTGGGGATTTTTTGTCTGAGAAATAGAAAAAGAAGTAAAGTATATTTTTTTAAACAGAAAAAGTAGTAGAAATAATTTCGAAACAGAGTTTTTCAACGATTATTTATTTACTAGCAGCGCCCCGTGGTTTCACTCGCGTTGAACCCGTTCCCGTCTGAATTATGGGATGGAAAATAGCCTCATCACCTTTGCGCTGAATGTGGCTATCCATTACAAAAATAATTATTCAAATCGAATGGGTGGGTTAGGCTGCGGATAGCCACAATCAACGAAAAGGAAATAGGCTAGGTTTTCATCCCGAAATTCCCACGGGTACGGGCTCAATGCGAGTAGAACAGCGGGGTGCAGCTAATAAGAATATAATTTTATTTAAGACGAAAAACCGACACTTGTTAACACCACTTGGTAACCAACAAACTATGTAAAAACAGGTGGCTACACACTTAATGAAAATTATTTTTAATGAAAGTTAAGTTAAATTTAAATGAAGATTTAAATACAAAAACTAAGGATGCCACGGTATAGTCAACAACGACTGCAGCTAGTTATTTCAAACGGTTGGTTATAGTAACAAACTTTCGTAAAAAAAATCATGATTATTTGCGCTGTAAAATACGATTTAATCGAGGATGAATAAGTAATCTAGATTTAGGCCTAGACTCATTGTAACGCTATTCAAATCAGACTTTATTTTAGCTCAGTGTATATTCATAAAACACGCACTTTTTCTGTACTTAACAAAAAACTGTATCTAACCACAAAAAAACAAGCAACTTTACATCCTATTCCCAGCGGTAAAAAGTTTAGAACAGATTAAAATAGTAAATGTATATTTTATGCGTGGTGTTGATATATTGCACAAACATGCTTTGGTATTTTAGTCTTTATTTTTAGCATGGTTAGGCTTAAAATTCAGTGTTGAAAGATGTAAAGTATGTTGTAGGGTGATTCACATGTGGATTTGTGAATTTTGTTCACTGTAAGGTGTTCATAGTTTTGGAGATTAGAGGGACTTTTTGGACTTTAATACTTTAGTCCTAACACATAGCCAGGAAGAGAGAGAAAAAGAGAGTGAGAGAAACAAAAAAATTACAAACGTCAAAATATAATATGGGATAATTTTACATACATTATATTTCAAAATCACTCATTAAATCTTTACTAATGAAGCATTAAACGCCTCTGAGTACGAGCGTTTAAGGGATATTGTACATTTACGATACGATACCGTTTAAACTCATATCACCTTATTAATAAACGCGGTGTAACCAAAACACTGTTATAAAGTGTTTTGTCTCTTTTGCTCTTGGGAAAATTGCGTATGTCAGAAAGTGACAAACCATTTGATAGCTAAACTGTTTTATTAATAAGGCCCATAGACGTTTTGCATAAGCTGAAAACTTTTGTTTGTTTTCTATTTTTTACGTTAGCTAAAAATAATATTTCAAAATTGTAAACTTTCCTGAAACACAACCCCAGTTAAACATAATGTAAAAAATGTTTTATTTTTATTTTCGATCAACAAAAAATAATTCTCAATCACTGCCAGTGTTGTGTTAACCAAAAAAAAATCCGATTATTTTTACAAAAAATGGTAACCCTACTTCACGTGGGTTTATATTAAAAACAGCAAAATTTTCAAACAAACTTTGTTCTCTTTGATGGCTATTAAGTTTGTAATAATATTCATGAAAATTAATAAATTACAGCTACTTATGTAATAAAGGTTAAACGATATTTTTACAATGTTAACCTTTTGTACGTAATATACGAAAATTAACCACTTTTTTTTTACTTCTACACTATCACTATCACTACTATTATTATAAAACAAAGTCCCCTGCCGCGTCTATCTGTCTGCTTGCGAAAAACTCAAATACTACTGCACGGATTTTGACGCGTTTTTTTAAATAGATAGAGTAATTCAAGAGAAAGGTTTCTATGTATAAAAAATCCCGAAATTCCTACCGGAACGGGCACAACGCGGGTAAAACCGCGGGGCGCTGTTAGTCTAATATGTAAAACTCTCTTGTCGTAGTGTTTGTTGCCAATCTCCTCCGAAATGGCTCGACGGATTTTTATGAAATTTTGTGATCATATCCGGTAGGTTTGAGAATCGGTCAACAACTATTTTTCATACCCCTAAATGTTAAGGGTGGTATGTAAAACAACGTTTGCCGGGTCAGCTAGGTAACTTATATTGGAACGAAGTTCCTTATCGCGCGTTGCGAAAGGGGGCTAGACGGAAAAAATTAAGACGAAAAGTTGTAACGACACTTTTTGCGTTAGAGAGAGACAGATTGTCTGTCTCTCTCTCTCTCTTATAGAAAACAAGCCAGATATTTTCGTTTCGTCTTTCCATTTCGCATTGAACTTCGTTCCATCTGGATGTCCCTTGACACCTCTCAAGTTTTTATATTAATGTTTTGGATTTTGACGTTTTCATAGTATTTTAACTTCGCCTACATATCCTAGGGCTAAAATAGGGTTTAGTTTTGAACTAGCTGTAAATAGCATTTTTCTTTTGTATATAAAAAACCTTATTTACAACGTGCGATATAAAATTGCACTTGTGCAAAAGACTATGAAGTAGGTATAATAATCTAATCATCATCATCATAAATTTAAGAGCTCGTCTCTTGTCGGTGAGTCCGATGCAGACTTCTCCATCTATTCCTATTCAGTGCAAGTGCCTTCACATCTCTATACGACATGACAGACACTTTTTCTTTAATCTGACTCATGTAACTGATTCTAGGCCTTCCCCTACCTCGCTTTCCTTCACCGACTAATAATAATTAGTCGGTACGTTATATAATATAATTAATTGGTAAGTGATATATTTACCTTCCTCGTCGCTCCCGATCATTGCGTATCGCTCGTACCCGCTCAGATTCCTGTGAGTTCCCAAACCGAAGTCGTCTTTAGTCCACTGAACTGTTCCAGCTTTGTTTTCTACCCGGCACGGCAGTGTCACTCTTGAACCCACTATTGCACTCTGAGAGAGAAAAAAATATAGTTAGAAGGTGATAACTATTTAAATTACAATATAAAAAATTCGCGTAGCAGCGCTCGTGGCATAGTTTGACTAAGCAATGTTAGTTCATTGCAATTGTTAAGCAACGTGCAGCTCGACCCCTACTTGGATGGGTGGCCGATAGTGGCATTTCTATCTGAGCGCTACCGTGCTTCGGAGGGCACGTTAAATTGTCGGTCCTGATTGTTTCAATCCTTAGACCATGTCGGAGGCCTTTAAGCGGTCTAAAAACTTCGACAGCCACGGGTTAACCACTAATCTAATAAATATATACCCGGACAAATTCACTCACGGTTAATTAGAGTCAAACTATGCTCTAAGCTTGTAATATGGAATCTAACTAACTGATACTACTACATATCACTACATAGTATAAAACAAAGTCGCTATTTTTGTCTGTTTGTTTGTCTGTATGCTTAAATCTTTAAAATTACGCAACGGATTTTGATGCGGTTTTTTGTAATAGGTAGGGTAGAGTGATTCAAGAGGAAGGTTTTTATGTAAAAAAATCCCGAAATTCCCACGGGAACGGGCACAACGCGGGTAAAACCGCGGGGCGCTGCTAGTACGAATATATAATTGACAATAATAACCCTAACCGAACTTACTTACTTTATGACAAAAATATGACCAAATTAAGACTATGCGCGTAAGGACCATTGGACATAGTCTCGACAATCTCTAAACTGCCTTTGCACTTAAAGACCATCTCCAACTGTTCGTATGCAGACGACCTTAATTAAAATATTATACTAACCATTTCTTTTAATAAACAAAAAAATAAAAAATTGTTTATTGTCATTATAAGAAAATATTACACTTGAGCTTAGAACAAAACAAAACAAAATACATAGAATTAAAAAAATAAAATATAAAAACTTAGTTACTAATACTCTAACCAATACTAATACATAATGGCAATAGGCGGAACTCAGCTCTAAGCTGCTTTTAAACATTATAACTTCGATCAACAATACACAACTAGATAACGGGTCACGTACAAAATTGCTAAGCAAAGCAAAGCTATATGCTGCCCGCCTGGAGACATACTTATACAGCTTCATTTGTTTACTACCGAACTGAGACAAAAGTTTAAAAACAGTTCTAAGTTCGACCTAATTACAACCATGACACCTAGCAATAAAGTAGCAAATCTAACTAAATAAAAGCTCACGTTTCAAGTGCGCTGTTATTCACCGAGACATATTTTTTGTTCGATGCAGTCGATATAATAATAAAATCTGACTATCTCCTCCTTTTTAAAAGTCGGTTATAAACAAACACATAACACCTTTTATTAACATACTCATTAAATTAACATATGCGTTATTATGCAAAGTATAAACACATACTTATTTGGACTAATTGATTATAAATTAATGCTTTTATCTAAACAGAATCACGTAATATTAATAAGAAGCCATTTATTAAGATAATATAAACCTATAATAAGAAATAATTTAATTAATTTTTAAGAGATGCTGTAAGTAATGGGTTCCGTATGTGAGAACACAGGTTCAATTCCCGGGTCGAAGCATGTTAGTAATTTGTTAAAAATGTTTTTGTAAAAAAATGATTTTTTTTTTATCTCCGGTTGCCGTACTCACTACATTTTCATTCAAATATTCATATGTACATTAAAGTTTGTATAAAAACATGAATTATGTATAAAAAGTATAAGTACATATTCATAAAAAGATAATTTAAATTTTGTCACATAATTATTGACTTAAAAATCAACATCAAATTATTATCTTAAATGGGGCATTTTCTATCGATGTTGTATAATGTTATACTAATTTTAAACAAGTATAATAAAATAAAGGTTTTGTATAAAATATTATACAATTAGAAGTATAAAATGATGTTGAAATTGATTTAAATTTTAGTAAACGGTTCATTTCCGTTGCATTCTAAATTCATTTTGTATTTTTAACTGTATCAGATTACTATTTGCATATTTGTTTGTCTACCTGTAGCATTAGTTAGGGAAAAACTGTAATTTTTTAATAAATTAAAAAAAAAAAAACGAGCAAACACAGTAAACAAAAGCACAAATATTTTTTTTTGTCAAAGATACTTTTATAAAAATACTTTTTTTTTTGGCCAGTTACTTGTAGTTTCCATTTGAAAAATGATACTGGAAAAGATTCGAGTGTTTTATGAAAAAAAAACACAATTTATAATAAAAAATAATAAAAATCAACTGAATAAAACTAGCTCACCGAAGTCCTACTGCAACAGCTGAAGCAAAGTTTGAGTTTACACAGAATACTAAAAATAGTCTTTAAAATGTACAGACTCTTTTTATAAGATACGGTAACTATACCAATGCACTTTTTTGCAAACATTTTTCTAATGGACGTTTTATTGAAGTTACATAATTATACAAGTGCTCGTTCATTTAAGAAATAATTATGTTTTTTTTTTATTTGCTCTAAATCTCCTTTGACAATTCAGAATTTTTATAATTTCATCCCATTTTCAACCTTTAAACAAACTTTTTTTATTCTGTAAAACTTTTTTGGTTGTAAAATCGCCTATTTGTACTTTTAGCATTCTACATGATCTAAAAAACTTAAACACGTACCATAGGTTTACACTTAACATAAACCATGCAGCTGTGTACCATAAACAAAACATTATGTTTTTACAAACCTGATCTTGGGGTTCCATCGCAAACCGCTGTTCCTGGTAACATTGGCAACTGGTCATAGACAATACAAACACGAGGAACCACCCGACATCCGGTAACGGACGCCATTTCCGCCGGCAATTAGTTCTATTTTCGAATTTTGAATCATCCCTCAGACGTTCTATATGTGGTCCATTTTTGAATTCCTCTTTGATATGTTCAGCCATTTTGTTTTCATATTGTTGACATTTATTTTCGCTTTTTGACATCTGTTCTGGTTTTATAAGCGTTTTGACATTTTTTTCCTGGAACAAAGAAAATTTTAATTAGTACAGGATAATTGGTGTAGTTTAATGCTGGACTCCTTTTGATGTATTTTGGTTTGTCATTAAAAGGGTTTTATTGTTTTTCCAGAAGAGTATCATTAACTATGACATTTTGTAATCTTATAATGAAAGTAAAATTAATCTGGGAATGAACTTGCTCCGTCACGCGGATGCACTCATATAGGTCCGACTACCAGAAATATTTTAACGAGTTAAGGGCGCGTTTCCAATTAAGCGGAGCGGAGCCCGATTCATCAATCACAGCGCATTGGGATTATCAAACAACGCCTTGACATTGTCGGAATATTTTCGTAACTCATTGTGATTGGTCAATTGAACTCAGCTCCTCTCCACTTTAATGGAAGCACACCTTAACAAGTTGCAATGAAAAATATGCATATCGATATTTGTATGACTTTACTTGCGAGATTGCTATTGAACAACTCGCTACTAGTCAATATATTAAATTTATCTAAACAGTTAGAACACATTCGAATTAATACTAGATATTAATAGAATAGAATACATATTATTATAAAAAAAATATTTATTGTATTCTTGATTCGCGAAAAAAACAGTATTCAAAAATCGAACGGAAATTCTAATCATAAAATGATTAATAAAAGACTCACTCAACGGTCACTCATAAAATTATGATTAATACTTGTATCATTTTATCATCATACTAGCAGCGCTCCACGGTTTTACCCGCGTTGTTCCCGTTCCCGTGAGAATTGTGGGATGAAAAATAGCCTGTAACCTTCCTGTTGAATATGGCTATGTATCACAAAAAGAATTATTCAAATCGGACGGGTAATTACTGAGATTAGCTCTTACAAACAAACAAACAAAATTATTATTTTTACCGCTTTATAATATTAGTATAGATTAATTTATGACACAAGTCATATATCAATAAAGATAATTATCATAAAATACTTTTTATAGGTTGCGTCCTGTTTTATTTTGCATTTTTGCATGATTTTTTCATCTTAATTATTACTTTAAAAACGTGCGAAATTCTTTTAGCATATGATAGCTCATTCCATGAAAGTTAAAGGCTACATTTTATTTTCGACTAGTTTGACTTGATGTTAGCTCATTGCGATTGTTAAGCAACGTGGAGCTCAGCCCCTGCTTAGATGGGTGGCCGATAGTGGCATTTCTATTTGAGCGCTACCGTGCTTCTGAGGGCACGTAAAATTGTCCCGGTTGTTTCAATCGTCAGACCATGTTGGAGGTCTTTAGGTGGTCTAAAAACTCCGACGCCAGTGGGTTGACCTACACGAACTTACTTTGCACAAAATTATACTTTTACAAATACTAGCTGTCCCGCGCGGTGGTTCCACCCGCGACCCAATAGATGTCGCTAGTGCGAATCTTAACCATCCGGGCTGCCACCAAAACGCATACGAAAAAATACATTAAATCCGTCAAGCCGTTTAGGAGAAGTTCAGTGACATACACACGTACAAAAGAATTATAATATATAACTAGTAGCGCCCCGCGGTTTTACCCGCGTTGTGCCCATTCTCTTTTGAATTTCGGGAAATTTTACACATATAAACCTTCCCCTTGAATCACTCTATCTATTAAAAAAACCGCGTCTAAATCCGTTGCGTAGTTTTAAAGATCTAAGCATACATAGAGACAGACAGCGGAAAGTGACTTTGTTTTATACTATGTAGTGATGATGTTGATGGTGAAGATACGGCCAGTTGGTTACATAAAAACAAGTTATGTCAAACAGCCTAATCAACAGGTGATTTTATATAAAAACATAAAAGATTCATACATTAAATTCGTTGTTACGAGGTATATTATTTATGTATTATTGTAAATTAATTTAAATTGTTTGACGCCGGTTTGAGGTCAAATGAGGTCAATTACAATTTAAATAAAATATCTAAATATTTGTATAGAAACATGTGTAATTAATTATGTTACATGCGAAAATAGTTTTTTTTTTAAATGTTATTTTTTTTATTGTTTTTAGATAGTTTTGGACTATTTATAAGTTTGATATTATCCAAATGGTAAACAAATTACATAGAAAAATTACAACTTAAAGTAATTTTTATTTTTTTATTAATAAAAAAAACTTTAGCCTAACCTAAAAAAAACAACCAGAATTGACAATTTGCGCGCTCAGAAAGAAATTCCACTTCCAATCTATCTTAGGAGATTTGATTGATAAAGGAACTCAATATTACAGATAACAGCGGTTCTTTTTCGAAAAACAAACCGCTAATCGCTGTCGCTTTCGCCTACACCGTGGCTCCCTATTAAACAGAAACAGTACTAAGTCCTTTTTCTCAATGAACGATATTAATAAAAGTTGAATCGACTATTTTTATCTCAACTAAATTGTAATTAAATGTGATCACTTATAATGTGCGACACACATGGTCGGCCATATGGAGTGTTATCTATAACACGGATATAAAGAGAATTGGTTTGCTAGATGTGACAAAGTCATAATTTTTTAACAAAGTCAGAATACGTTTCTGTTGAAGCCAAGTGGAGCGGTGCGAAGTCCGACTGACCAATCAGAGCGCAGCAGCTTCGATTCAATGGAAACGTACTTTAAATGTGACTACCATTCGATAGAAGCGGAGAAAAGCGGTGTGGAGCTCAAGTGACCAATCACAATGCATTACGAAGTAATTTTGATGCATTTCGTTTCCTCAATAGAACTCCCCGCGGTTCCACTCCGCTTCTATGCACAAACACCCTTCACCTTCAACTTATAAAACAAAATCTTGTTTACAAATCTGATCTACCTCAACCCTCAAACGCATCGCTAAAAATAACAACTGCACATGTCACTGCGGGTTAGCTATAAAGCTCCAAAAACGCACTCTGTAAAATAAACAAATCTCCCCACACTAGGCGTTTACTGGTTTGGCGTTTTGTTTCTCTGGCGTTTAGGCAAGCGTGGGTATTCCTCATAGTAATAAAAGCTGGTGACGTAGTTTCACTTAGAGATGCTCATTGCGATTGTTAAGCAACGTGCAGCTCCACCCCTACTGGGATGGATGGTAGAGTGGCATTTCTATCAGAGCGCTTCTGAGCTTAGCTTCAAAGGGCTCGTTAAATTGTCGGTGTCGTTTGTTTCAATTGTCAGACCATGTCGGAGGCCTTTAGGCGGTCTAAAACTACTAGCTGCGTCCTGTAGTTTTACCCGCGTTGTGCCCTTTCTTGTGGGAATTTCGGGGTGAAAAAAGGCTATAACCTTCCCGTTGAATGGTTCTTCTTCTTCTTATCGAGTAGATGGTCAACCTAACCAATCCTGGTGTCAGAGTTATTGAGCCGCCAAAGGCCTCTGACATGGCTCATGTAACGACTACTATCCGTAGAAAGTAACCGGGTCCGACGGCTTAACGTGCCCTCCGAAGCACGGAATCATCTTACTTTTCGGGCAATCAGGTGATACAGCCTGCAATGCCCTGACCAAACTGAGGACAGTCTCACAAAGTGATTTTTTGTGAGACATCCTCTCCCGGAATCGAACTCGGAACCTCCGGATCGTGAGCCGAGCGCTCAAACCACTAGACTACGGAGGCTGTTAATGGTTCTATCCATTAAAAAAAGAATAATTTATATCGGATTGGTAGATTCGGAGATTAATGCGTCACACAAACAAACTCTTTAGCTTTGTAATATTAGTATAGATAGAGTACCCTGTCGGATCCATTGAAATACAATCCATGCCACCATGTGGTCAAACCAACATATAAGTTTCCAAATTATTTGTTTTTATTAAAACCACGATGGTGGTAAATATGGTATTTAATGGGTTTTTTGTTCTCTATATTTAAAGTGCGGGAAAAAATCTTAGTCATGGGTTTTTTGAAGTTTTACCGCCTTTACATCAAAAAGGGTTAAATTATAAACATAACATAGACAACATGGGGATTCCTAATTAGAAATTAAAGTATACCAGCGGTTAACCAAAAAATAAAACAAAACAAATATTCAAGGGGGGCAACCCATACAACCAACGTGATTTTTTGCCGTTTTAGAAAGACTGAACCCTTCGTGCGCGAGTCCGACTCTCACTTGGCCGGTTTTTTAATGTGTTCCTCATTGTCAGGAGATCTCATTGAGACTTATTACCTTATATTGACTATTTAGTATTTTCACGTTAAAATTCCTTGACTTTCCTTTAAAATAGGACTGTTATCATTTATTTCTGGCTGATTGTATCATGAACTATGACGCACGTCTGTTACTGTTGAAATGTATGAACCAGATGGGAAACAAAACGTGGTGTTGGGTTGTGCAGAGTTATGCAAATTATTAAGAAACTAGCAGCGCCCCGCGGTTTTACCCGCGTTGTACCCGTTTCCGTGGGAATTTCGGGATGAAAAATAGCCTATGACCTTCCCGTTGAATGAGGCTATCTATTACAAAAAGAATTATTCAAATCGGACGGATAATTCCTGAGATTACCTCAATCATACAAACAAACAAATTTTACTTTATAATATTTAAGTATAGAAAGATAATCAAAATATTTGCAAGCTTCAGGGTTTCAGTTTTGCTACCTTACCCTGACCTCTTAAAATATTAGCCTGTAATGTCCGACTTCAAAGCAATGGTTTATCTGTCTGTCAGTCTGTCACATGTTTTTATTATTCCTTCAAAGCTAAGAACACTCCATGAAAGTAGCTTTCGAATACACTGAATTATGAAAATCGGTCCATTCATTTAATAGCTACAATGTCACAGATATTCAGATACACAGGCACACAACACCCCTTTTTGCGTTGGGGGTAGTTAACTTTCACCAATAAGTCTACACTATTATTATAAAGAGGAAAACTTTGTTTGTTTGTAATGAATAGGCTCAAAAACTACTGGACAGTTTTTAAAAATTCTTTTACCATTCGAAAGCTACATTATCCACGAGTAAGATAGGCTATTTTTCATCCCGAAGTTCCCACAGGAATGGACACAACGCGGGTAAAACCACGGGGCGCTGCTAGTCAGATATAAAAATGAAATCCATTTTTGAACCAAAAAAACTCAAGTTCCTAAATTTTAATTTATGTATAAACGCTTACATTTTTACATTCCAATTATGGTCGAAAATTGTTTATTTTCATTACGTATGCATCGATTTCGATCTATTTGGACCACACACATTGTTAACACTAACTATTATCAGTTTGTTATTAACTGTTTATCATTTGTGGAGGCGTATTCGTGGCATCAATATGATTTGTGCATAGTTTTAGTGATGCTCTGTGGTGGAATGTTGACACATTCTACATATCATACATAATCTACATAATAAAAAATCAGATTTTTTTATATCCAACTTAATATTATAAATGCGAAAAGTGAGGATGGATGTATGTTTGTTACTCTTTCACGTAAAAACTACTGAACGGATTTGGATGAAACTTTACAGTAATATAGGTTATACATCAGAATAACACATGGGATACATTTAATCCCGAAATTCTCGCAGGAACGGGTACAACGCGGATAAAACCACGGGGCGTGACATTTTAGAACTTACAAAATAACAACATGGTCAATCTTAACAACCGGGACCGATAATTAAACGTGCTTTCCAGAGCACGGTAGCGCTCAGATAGAAATGCCACTATCGACCCATCCAAGTAGACGCCGTTGCTTAACAATAGCAATCAGTAAACATCGCTCCACCTAACTACGCCACCACGTTACGTTGAAACGGTGAAAGTATCATTAATTTGACGTTAATCTGTGTGTTCCATTAAGCGTCGTATTCCTTACATTTCTAGTCACCCTCCCAGTTCGTTGTACTTACAAATATAGCTCAAGTATTTGAAATAAGAATAAAATACTCTTGTCTGAAGTCTGACTGACTGGGTTATAAATAATTAGGTATGCAAGTACTGAAGAGGATTGCTTAGGATTTGCGCAAGATGTTGAGTTAAAACTGTAAATTAAATGCAAGTCAAGACTGTAGTGAGACAGTCTTCTCTAGTCCAATAAAAGACGGAGTGCACGTTAGAGACAAAATGGCTTATAGACTTTTTTGTCTGGCACGGACTTTATGTCTGGTAAGGACTTTTTGTCTGACACAGACTTTTTGTCTGCCGAAAACATGTTGGTTGTCACAGATTATTTTGTGTGCCGCATTTTTGTTTCTTCCAAAGAAATATTTTATCTGCTACAGGCTGCTTCACCTCAGACTTACTGTCTATCAGACTAAAGAATTGATACTAACAACTATTGTCAGACTGACAAAATACAGTTTTGTCGTTTAGACCAAGTCTGTTTAAAGTGCCAGTCTTAGACAAATGGCAATCATTTGGCATTCTAATGGGTTATCTCCAATCGTTATAAAATACTAGCAGCGCCCCGCGGTTTTACCCGGGTCGAGCCCTTTTTGTGTGGTTAGATGTGAATTTTTTATACATATAAACCTTTCTCTTTGTATTTAAAAAACCGCATGAAAATCCGTTGCGTAGTTTTAAATATCTAAGCATACATATGGACATACAGACAGCGGAAAGCGACTTTGTTTTATACTATGTGGTGATATTTGAAATATTGCTTGCTTGGTTACTAGTAATACAGGCTACTATTTAAATCTACTACGAAGTTATAGGGGGTCGAAAATGGCCCGAAGTGCTTCGAGAAAACTATGGTACGGCCGTGGCGTTTTCGCTCAACTTCGCTTTCGCTCGGCTCGACTCGACTTTCGCTCGGCACTTTTTACATCCTAATATTAATGTATTTCAATACCTGATTTTCCAAAATAAGATATCACGGTTATAGTAAAATAATTTTAATTTATTTGATAATAATTTGCAATAAATATATTTTTAATAATAAAGTTAGGTTTAAAGTTATGTGTTTCAAAATTTAATGGGATATTAAACAGCTATTTTGCATAATGAAAATATACACTTAACTTATTTATAACGTAGTATTTCATTTTTTCATATTAATATAAAAACAGGTATATACTGATTAATCAAAGCTAGCACTTTCGAAAAACTTGCACTGATTCAAGTTCAATATATTATAACTGTATTTATAACTAGCTAATCGAGCAAACGTTGTTTTGCCGTATACAAATCAGGGCCACCCTTAACATTTAATGGTATGAAACTAGATTTTTACCGATTTTCAGATCTACCCAATATGCACATAAAATTTCATGAAAACCGGTCAAGCCGTTTCGGAAGTTTGGTAACTAACATTGTGGTACGAAAATTTTATATACGAGTTTAGGACTAACGTCCTACGCTTCGCTTCGGGTGAAAGGGCCACCCCTGTTTAGGGGGTGAATAAAAAATAAACATATTAGGGAGCACTAACGTCCTAAAAGGATATTTCGTGATGAGTGTGTTGTTGGATGTGTTACTTTGGCTGAAACCATCTCGTCAATGGCAGAAACTCGACCAACAAAATAGATTCGGACGAGTCTCGACCAAAATTCAATGGTCGAGATTCAGACGAGTTTTCCGATAGGGGAACACACACAATGGATACAAAGATTTGGTCGAGTTAAGGGTTAAGTAGTAACTCGGCCAAATCAATCTTGGTGGAGATTTTTGCGGTCAAGATACTTATTAATGATTTGATTAGCGAAACCAAATTGATGGCGCCAATTAATAATAAATTTTAAATTATAATATTTTATTATGAAGTTTAATTATAAACAGGTTTTAGTAAATATATCGTTGTATTTGTTATGACTTTTGTCGTATATTATAGAAAATATTTCGAGTATCGAGACCGAAGTTTTTAGGTTAATGTTTATCTATTTAAAATGTTTATTGCGAAGTGCCCTATATTGTTGCTGTGTCTAATTTGAAAACGAAAAACACGTGTAGGTATTTGAAAAGTAAATCGTAGTACAATTTTTACAAAATGCTCTTTTGTTTTGACAATCTCACCACAAAGCTTGTCTATTTAAATCCAAACTTACCATTTTATTTGAAAATGGAACACTGATTAGATCATTTGCACTAAATTCGAACATTGACACTGTTGTATGTATAAGAAGTCTGAATTCAAATTTATTTTTATTTAAAAAAACACATCGAATTCAATAACACAATTTAAGCACACTTTTTGCAGTCAATTAATTCGAACGTCGAACACGTCACGTTTAAAATTCGAATATTATTCTTTTACATTGCGAAAAGAGTTAACTTTC
The DNA here is from genome assembly GCA_963082685.1 of Cyclophora albipunctata. NCBI lineage: Eukaryota > Metazoa > Arthropoda > Insecta > Lepidoptera > Geometridae > Cyclophora > Cyclophora albipunctata. The sequence continues at coordinate 2,107,962 of OY720139.1, read as the reverse complement.
GAACATTACTTTTTAAATAGCGAATAATACATTTAAATATCGAACAATTATTTTTAAATACCGAACAATTCTTTTTAAATGCCGAACAATGATATTTAAATATCGAAAAACAATAGAACAAATTCGATTCGAGCTGCGACGAGTAAACGCGAGGCGTGACTAAGCTAAGCCCAACGTTGGTTTGATTTGGGCTATATTTAGAGTACGCCCCCTTGGTTGGGCTTTAGCCCACATGTGGCACTTCCGCTGTGGGGTGATGAACTGGTGATGGATGACTAGCTTTCACACGTCTGATCTCTTTCCGTTTTTTCATTCTTATCTCTATCTCTTCAAACTACGGCACTAGCAAAAACTATCTTCTTTTTACACTATCAGTATTTTATATTTCGGTTGTGGCGATAAGAACTATTTTTTCAGCAAGACTAACGCCCGTAGGTACTCAGAGACGTCAAATGATTTCTTAGTAGAGATTTCTACACTAATATTATAAAGAGGAAAACTTTGTTTGTTTGGTTGTAATGAATAGGCTCAAAAACTACTGGACCGTTTTTAAAAATTCTTTCACCATTCGAAAGCTACATTATCCACGAGTAACATAGGCTATTTTTCATCCCGAAACTCCCACAGGAATGGACACAACGCGGGTAAAACCGCGGGGCGCTGCTAGTAATGGATAATTTGATATGTAATGTCCTTTCGTAATACGTTTGTGATTAGCTAATTGAACTCCGCATAGCTCCGCTCCGCTTCAATGGAACCGCACCCTAAAGACTCTTAAAACGCATTTCCAAAAACTCTCTCATTAAGATAATCACAATTTATGACGTGAATCTATCAAAATAGGACCAGCATCAATAAAATATATCAATTTGTGTAACGAAATCTTTTTAATGGGTGTTCTTATCAAAATGTGTTTATCTAATTAATGACGTCATTAAATATTATATTTTGGAAAGATTGTCGTGTGGATTCTTTATTATAAGGTCGGATTAGTTTTAGTTTCATATCAGAGTAAACGTTTGTACTCAGAGTCGTCAAATGCTTCCTTAGCAGAGATTTAATGAGTGATTTTTACATGTAATGTATGAAAAAAAACGTCAATTAGTTAAATGTCAAGTTAATGGATGTATCTGAGTGTGGCAGTAAAGTTTTCAAAATTTTATATGAAAGGTCATCTAAATGAGATGTTTTTTTGAAAATCAGAAGTAAAATACGGTAAGATAGTAAAAACAGACTGGATTAAATTTTAAAAACCTGTCTTGAAATTGACTAATCTTTAGACAGTCTGTATCATAATATTTTTACTGTCTACGATTGTCATAAATCATTACTTACATACCTATATGAATTCATACTCACATACCTATACTCTATTTTTTCTTACTTGTCCCAAAATGTGAATCAATATCGTCAATTTTCCAGCCGAAGACGATTGCTCCTGAAGAGGAAAAAGGTTTTGTGATATTATTTCATTCTTACCTATATCTAAACCTTTTTCCTCTTCAGGAGTAGTCGTCTTCGGTTGGAAAATTGACGACATTGATTCATAGTTTGTGACAAGTAGGAAAAAATAGAGTATAGGTAGGTATGTGAGTATTAATTCATTTATGTTGTGTTATGTTGACTAAACGCCTAATATATTTGTTTGTTCGTCTAACCAGACACAATAAACTGCCATATGGGTAGCATTCCCATGGCCATGACATGACTCATCTCATTAACAATCATTTCCTAAGTACTGTCGGGTTTATTTCATACGAGCCGCGCCCGCAGTTTCACCCGCGTTGTACCCGATTCCGCGGGAATTTCAGAATAAAATGTATCCCATGTGTTATTCTGATTATAACCTATATTATTGTAAAGTTTCATCCAAATCCGTTCAGAAGTTTTGGCGTGAAAGAGTAACAAACATACGACATAATATGTACATACATCCTCACAAACTTTTGCATCATCACTACATAGTATAAAACAAAGTCGCTTTCCGCTCTGTCTGTCTGTCTGTCCCTATGTATGCTTCGATCTTCAAAACTACGCAGCGGATTTTGACGTGGTTTTTTTAAATAGATGGAGTGATTCAAGAGGAAGGTTTATAAGTATAAAAAGTCTCGAAATTCCCACGGGAACGGGCACATCGCGGGTAAAACCGCGGGGCGCCGCTAGTTTATAATATTAGTAGAATTTATAATTAGAAAGGGCAATGGACGGTAACGTGTGATATTTTTATGATTATTCGCAATTGATACACTTTCTTGTCCTTCATTAATTCATTCATTTTGAGTAGGTTAATCCTGGTAGGTTGGCCAACCCTGGTATCGGAGTTCTTACGGTCAACACTGCGTTAAACGTGCGCACGCGTCGGGCGCACACGACGGTTCACTTTTGTATGCCACCGCACGCGACGGGCGCACGCGACGGTTCACTTTTGTATAAAACCGCGGCGTGCGCACGCTTAACGCAGTGTCGGCCCTTAGACCGCCTATAGTCCTCCAACATGGTCTGACGACTGTAACAACCGGACCGACTGCTTAACGTGCACGCGAAGCATGGTAGCGCTCAGATAGAAATGCGACTATCGGTTACCACCCCATTTAGCGTCGGGGGTTAAGGGTGCCTGTCCATTGATGCAGAGTGAGCTGGTGGAGCGGAGAAACGGACAAATATCCAATAGGACTGCATAAATTATCTGACAGAAGATTTTATGCAATCCTATTGGTTTATCACTACATAGTATAAAATAAAGTCGTCTCTTTTTCGTGTCTGTCACACTGTTTGTCTGTCTGTATGCTTAAATCTTTAAAATTACGCAACGGATTTTGATGCGGTTTTTTGTAATAGGTAGAGTGATTCAAGAGGAAGGTTTTTATGTAAAAAAATTCCCGAAATTCCCACGGGAACGAGCACAACGTGGGTAAAACCGCGGGGCGCTGCTAGTATAAAGATAACTTTTCAATCTCTCCTTTTCAGTACTAAAACACGGTTACTATAGCAACCAAAAACATTTCCATAATAACTAAACATTTTCAAACACATTACGAAGTAAAATACATAATTAGTAACACTCAAATTGAAACTAGGTGATCCAAATAAACTAAAATAGTGTAACAGAGGAAAAACTTGTTCCATTTTCCATATTACATAACAGGTGGCAGTAAATTTTGTGAATATTTTTTTAGTATTTTTAGGGGCGGATTAAGGGGTAAAAAGGGGCTAAAAGGGGGTTTAAAAGGGGTAAATTATTAAAACTGCTAGTTTTTAAGCTCTTCTTTATCGAGTGAATGGTCAACCTGACCAATCCTGGTGTCAGAGTTATAGAGCCGCTAAAGGCCTCTGACATGGATCATGTAACGACTACTATCCGTAGAAAGTAACCGGGACCGACGGCTTAACGTACCCTCCGAAGCACGGAATCATCTTACTTTTCGGGCAATCAGGCAATTTAGCTTTTAAGCTGGGAACCACCTAGTTTAGTATATGGCAGGTGTTGCAGATGTTAAATTACTCGCTAACTCGCTCGCCTTTATTGTACAAGTACGTACCAGCTCACAGCTTGTAAGTTCGCTAATATGTAGTTCTCCCAGTTCCATAGATATCTACAAAGGTTTTGTCTCTGTTCTTCTCTTCTCTAAAGACATCTCCCTCTATTTTAATATGAAAAGAAGAGTTCAAAGATACAATAGAAAAATTACGTAGATATTATCTTTGGCGAGCATCTTAGCTTTATAGATATTTCTAAAAAACGCTGTTTCGTCGCTTTTCTTTGAAATAAATGGAACGTTACATTTTTAGCGATAACTTTTGTCTTTTCCAAAATAGATCAATGCCACAAACCAGACGAAACGAGACATGTCCAAACTTTAAAATGGCCCTTCCCTAAATCCGTACCTGACCTATACAGTTTAGACAAATATATCTTTCACCGTCCAGACAAGCGCCAAAAAGAGACAACAACAACAAAACACTTGAAATACAAACATTTTCAGTCTTCCATCTCTGTCACACACGTATGTACTGGCGCCGTAACCAACCTATTTCATTTTACTATTTTATATTTAGAACACGTCGCGTTCAATTGTTTTAGGCTAAAACTATTAGGAGCTTTTGCCAATGAATTTGGACTTTATTTTTACAGAGATAGAGCAGAAAATAGTTTATCGACAGCATTAATTAGGCGCTTTAGTTTTAATATGTCTATTGTTTTTTTTATTTATAACCTTTATGGTTTTAAAACGTATTAGAAAAGTCAATTAAATTACCCATAAAAAAATTTACTCTTTATTAATTAATCTCTTGTTAATTACAGAATCGTATCTCACTAAACGAAGTATTCTTACTGAAACTTCTCATTCTCAGCACAGTGGGTCTAAAACCTAAAAGTGTAGGCCAAAAAAAACTGAAAGCGTAACATAATAAAATTTACAAAGGTGCCTTGCAAAAATACTTCACAGTGCAGCTATTTTAATTCCCGATGTACGTACAGGGAAATTTACCTTGAAAAGGGGTGCAAACGTCTGCTACGTCTTTTTTTTTGCTTTCTCTTCTCTCGCTAAATTTGTCCGCACTGCAGACCGTCTCGTTTTTTTACCCTTCTTACAGTGTAAATGCACCATTGTGCAGTCCAAACTGAAAACTACCCTATAATTTACACGACACGATCTCATTTCCTGAAACGGACAAGTTTCAGTGGAAATTGTATTTTAATTATTCAGGTCTAGAGTTGATATTGGTGTGTTGGGCGAATATTTTAAGCAATATGCTTTTTTTATCTTTTTGAGCGCGATTTGGTTAGCGTTTAAATTCTGACTTAGTTAAAGTTATTTCTAATTGGTCGGTTTATTATTTTAGTTAGTGTAACTAACAGGTGAATAAACGTCAACATTGAATAAACTATTTTTTTTAATTTAACTCTACTTTTGTTTTAGACGGTATACAATTATTATTTATCTAAATCTATACTTAATATAATAAACCTCTTCGGTTTTTTTAACGTGCTTATCTCAGAAACTACCGATCCAATTTTAATAATTCTTTTTGTAATGGATAGCCACATTTAATAGAAAGGTTATAGGCTATTTTTCATCCCGAAATTCCCACGGGAATGGACTCAACGTGGGTAAAATCGCGGGAGCTAGTACACTTATATGTAAATAATTAATAATTATTATATTATAAAGGACAACTCTGTCTATCTGTCAAGCTTTCACGTCTAAAATACCCAACGAATTGTTATTAATTTTAAATAATATAAATATGAAATAAAATAATATATATTTTTTAATAAGAACAAATCTGTAAAACAGGCCTTGGTTAAAATGTTTCAAAAGTACATTTTAAATCAAATCAAATACAAAGACAAAGTGACATTATTCACCAAATTATTGAAAATCCATTTTGGAGCCGTTTAGATTAAGTTAAGAAGTTAAGTATAAAGATAAGTAACTTCTATTAAAACTTAATATATAATAAATATTTTATTTATTTTCAATGTTCATTAAATTGTTATATTTACGATCAGTTAAACATTTTTGCTCGGAAACTGTTTGAAGTTTAATGTACGACATCAATTTATATTTATGGTTATGAATATTCAAAATGGTCGACTTTTTATTATTCTTAAACAAAATCATGTTTTGTTTTACATTTTAAGCATTCAACATTAACAAAAACCGTTGTTTTACGAACAAGAACGACATAAAAACATGTATTTTATCATCAAACATCTATCGTCGAATCACGAAAAATGTCCCAATTTTTTCGAGCGAACCTCTAAAACATATGTTCGAGGCCCGAGCAGAAGGGTCTGTAATTTGATACACCCCAGATTACAAGAGATAAGGCGACAACATTTTTTGAGTAATTAAAATTAATTGGCCACTCGACTGAGCTTAATTTTATGCGTTTTTTATGTCCGTAAGTTTGGCAAACTCGAACCACTGTGCGCTAATTCGTTAATAAGGCGTTTTTATTAAGATATAAAAGGATTAAAACCTGGTTTGAAGATGAAAGTTTGTGTGCATAAAATTTTAAGTCTTATCTATAAAGTATATTAGGCCATCAAAGGTTTAGCGATTTGCAATAACTTTTTGGGGTTTTATTATTTATAGCTAAGCCATCTTCATTTGCAGCGGAATTGACTCTTCCCGTGGGAATTTCGGGATAAGTAAGTACGTTCGAGTAGGTTAGTGGCCAACCCTGGTGTCGGAGTTTTTAGACCGCCTAAAGGCCTCCGACATGGTCTAACGATTGAAACAACCGGGACCGACAATTTTACGTGTCCTGCAAAGCACGGTAGCGCTCAGGTAGAAAAATATAATTACGGGATAAACTATAAAAAAGCCTATAATATTTAGGTAACTATAATGTTAGGCAAGCGTGGTGATTACGCCTAATCCTTCTCACTGTACTGATATCTTCAGTGAGATGAGAGGCCTTTGCCCAACAGTGGGACATTACAGGCTCATTCTTTACTTTACTTTATAATGTTCCAATGTAATGTCTCTTTGCCAAACTAAAGGATATACTTTAGGGTTTATTTACTATCTAGTAGCGCCCCGCGGTTTTACCTGCGTTCCCGTTCCCGTAGGAATTTCGGGATGTTAAATAGTAGTAACCTTTCCGTTGAATGTTACTATCCATTTAAAAAATAATTATTCAAATTGGATTCGTAGTTTCTGAGATTAGACCGTTCGTACAAACAAAAAAAAACTTTTCGGCTTTATTATCTATACTAATATTATAAAGCTGAAGAGTTTGTTTTGTTTGGTTGTTTGTTTGTTTGTTTGTTTGTTTGTTTGTTTAAACGCGCTAATCTCAGAAACTACTGAACCGATTTGAATAATTCTTTCACTGTTAGATAGTCTATTTATCGAGGAAGGCTATAGGCTACATTTTATCCCGAAATTCCCACGGGAACGGGCACAACGCGGGTAAAACCGCGGGGCGTTGCTAGTTACTACATAATTAACAAACTGTCCGGTCACGTCTGTCTGTCTGTTTGTCTGTTCGCGATAAACTCAAATACTACTGCACGGAATTTGACGTGGTTTTTTTAAACAGATAGAGTGACTCAAGAGGAAGGTTTATATGTATAAAAAATCCTGAAATTCCCACGGGAACGGGCACAACGCGGCTACAACCGCGGGGCACTGTTAGTATTAGTATATATGACAATGGCAAAGTTAATTTATCATCCGTAAAAATAAAACAGTCAAACAAACAAAGTTACTTTCGTATTATATTATGAACTCAAACAAAAAAACAATTTAAAACTACCTACTGTTAAGATGTTTCATGACAATTCAATTTACATAAAACAACACAAATTTCAATGAACTTTTGAACAAACTGCTATTGAACTCTGGTACTCAGAAAGAATATTAAATAAACATGTTTTAGGGTTCCGTACCCAAAGGGTAAAAACGGGACCCTATTACTGAGACTTCGCTGTCTGTTCGTCCGTCCGTCTGTCACCAGGCTGTATCTCAAGAACGGTGATAACTAGACAGTTGAAATTTTCACAGATGATTTATTTCTATTGCCGCTATAACAAAAAAAAACAAATATTCAAGGGGGGCTCCAATACAACAAACGTGATTTATTGCCGTTTTTAAAAGTACGGAACCTTCCGTGCGCGAGTCCGACTCGCACTTGGCTGGTTTTTTATAAAACTATCACGATTTTTTTGTTACCACTAAGTGAGTGAGTTACCACTGTGCATTGTTGACTATCACATCTGTGTTACTCTACTAACAAAATATTCTGAAGAATAAGTTTTAGAAAGACAAACATTTTGAATTTGATATAGTATAAATAAAGTTTTTTGATATCGGAGATGCAGGTTCGATTCCTTTACAGGGTGTGATATGGGAATATTGTTAGGCAGGCTTGTAACACATTTGGTACAGTCATCGATTTTTTTATCCCAAATTACTTTGGGATAAAAGTAATATTTTAACTGTGGGTGCTCTAAGCTTGTAACGTGTTTTGGAATGAGCTAATTTACAAGCTGCAAACTAGAGACTTCTATAAAATGCGAGCGAGCGAGCGAAAAATTTGACATTTGTGACCCTCGCGTACTTTCGCGCTCAATTCGCCGGCTCGCCGCTATTAAACTATCTCAATCTCAACTAAATAACGAAACCTTTTTTCCAGTCATTTTGACAATGCCAAAGTTATTTCAGTCAACTTGTCAAAAATTTATAAAAAAATTGTCTATGTAGCTAACATAGACAATTTTTTTATCAATGTGGCATATTCTAGCCTCGCCCCGCGGTGTTACCCGTATTGTACCCGTTCCTGCGGGAATTCCGGGATAAAATGTATTTCATGTGTTATTCTGATGTATAACCTATATTACTGTAAAGTTTTATCCAAATCCGTCCAGCAGTTTTTTCGTGAAAGAGTAACAAACATACATACACCGATCCTCACAAACTTTCGCATTTATAATATTAGTAGAATATTGCACATTAGAGCGAACACAATGCAAGATGCATTTCATCATTCAGAATAATATATTGGAAGCAATGCGACTGAGCTCAGCAATGCTCAGTAAATATTGCCAGTCCAAAGGTAACACATTCTCAGTAAAAGCATTTGCCTAATTGTCGAGATTTGTCTCCGGTGCCACTCTGGTGGTTTACCGTTTGTATTAGAATAGTTAGTAGAGTGCTTAGTCGAGTAGTGTTTAGTCGAGTAGTGCTTAGTCGAGGAGTGCTAAGAAGGAAGTAGTAGCTAGTTAAGTTATATTGGCTGTACATGTAGTGTCTATTGACAAGCCCGCTGGCAAAGTGGCAGTGAGAGCGCTTACTGTGTCGGGGGTTGCGGGTTCGATTCCCGCCCGGAGTCAACAATATGTGAAGACATAGTTGTTGGCTACGACGTCTGGGTGTCAATTATATATTCTTACTAGCTGCGCCCTGCGGTTTCACCCGCGTTGTACCCGTTCCCGCGGGAATTTCGGGATGAAAAATAGACGTTGGCCGATTCTCAGACCTACTCAATATGCTCACAAAATTTCATGAGAATCGGTCGAGCCGTTTCGGAGGAGTACGCGAACGAACACTGTGACACGAGAATTTTATATATAAGATAAAGAATTTGTGTTCATTTATGTAGTAGTATCAGTTAGTTAGATTCCATATTAGAGCTTAGTTTGGGTCTAATTAACCGTGAGTGAATTTGTCCGGGTGTATAAAACAAAAATCTTTTTTTCTTTATATAAAACAAAGGGAGAAGGCCTTTGATTTTAAACTGCCTTCAACATTATGCTATCGCTTTGTGAAATAGCACGGCAGCGCTCAGATGGAAATGCTACTTAGATAGAAATCCATCCAAGTAATGGTCAGCTATATATGTTGCTTAACAAACCCACTAAATCCCAATTTTCAGTATTTTTGCCTTAAAATAAGCCTGTAATGTCCTATTCCTAGGCATCTCATCTCACTGAGAGAATTTAGAAAATAAAAAAAGAGTAGTAAGTAAAAATAATAATCAAAATAAAAGGCTTTTCCTGAAAAATGTTTTAAATACAGCCGCCATTTTTTATGAAATTTCAGTGACATTTTTATCAGTAATGTAAGTTATGGGAACACATAAAACATGCTGCAGATGTATAAATATGAGTTCGGATCCGAGTGTAAATAAAATTATTACTCTGCGGATAACAATAAAATGGGAACGTGAGTTTCTGTTACATTTAGTTGAAATAAGTTGGCGGCAAACTCTGGTGTCGGAGTTATTAGACCACCTAAAGGCCTTTGGAATGGTTTAACGTTTGCAAGACATAGACTTAGATAGACATTTTGCCAGGGCCGATTTCTATGGCCACAGTTACTGTGAAATGGCTGAAACGTCAGCTAAAAATCTATACTTCTGTACTTACATCCTACTAATATTATAAATGCGAAAGTTTGTGAGGATGGATGTATGTATAGATGTATGTTTGTTGCTCTTTCACGCAAAAACTACTCAACGGATTTGGATGAAACCTTACAGTAATATAGATTATACATCAGAATAACACATGGGATACATTTTATCCCGAAATTCCCGCGGGAACGGATACAACGCGGGTAACACCGCGGGGTGCGGCTAGTATATTATAAAGAGAAAAAAAACTATTTTGTTTCTTTGTAAGGGCTAATTTCAGAAACTACAAATCCAATTTAAATAATTATTTTTGTAATATGTAGCCAAATTCAACGGAAAGGTTTTAAGCCTCATTTTTTTTTTGAAATTGCCGCAAAAACGGGTAAAACGCGGGTAAAACTACGGGGTACAGCTAGTGTAAAATAAAAGTGAAGTGTATCTGTAAACGTACTTTCAATATAGTTAGTCAAGTAACTAACCCGATTCGAACGCGGCCCGTCTTGACACATCAAAATATATTCGGTTTCACAGCCAGTCTTCGCGGCAAGCAGTTAATGCTTCTATACCTAGAGAGAATATTAACGAGCTCTAACACCGAATCTATCAGCACTTGGTCCGTGAATTTACCTTTGAACTAAGAAATAATTAGTTTTGGTCGAAACATACATATTTTGATAAGTTTTGAGTTTTGATAGACGAGGTAAATCTTCACTTCTAGTTTAGACGTCACTCGGAACAGCTAATAGGCTGCTTTGTATCCCAAAATTCCTACGGGAACGGGTGTGACCATTGGGAAAAGCTGGTAGATACATATATTGTGACCTGCCTTGGCCGTTACAAGTTATTTTCCTTTAAAAAATATATGTATTAGTTTCTGAAACTACATATTATATCATGAAAGCCCTAAAGACTACTGCTACAATGCTACTATTGTGCTAATAGCAGCAAATAAACCAACGCAACATGCACTAGATAACGACAAAATAGTTAACCTGTCATATGGAATGGCTGCATGCTATCTTGACATATAAAACGTTCCCCACTGCTGCGGGGTAAGTTGTAAGATTGGAGCGGTGTGTCAGATTTGCTTACGAAATGTTGCGAGAGTAAAAGTAAGTTTCTTTCTTTCTTTCTTTTTTTGGACAAATTCACTCACGGTTAATTAGACCCAAACTAAGCTCTAAGCTTGTTATATGGAATCTAACTAACTGATACTAATACATATACATACACAAATACTTTATAAGAATATATAATTGACACCCAGATGTCGTCGCCAACAACTATGTCTGCACATATTGCTGACTCCGGGCGGGAATCGAACCCGCAACCCCCGACACAGTAAGCGCTCTCACTGCCACTGTGCCAATGGGCTTGTCCAAAAAGTTTGAGTAGGCTAGTGGGCAATTCCGGTGAATTCTCCTCTGAAATCTCCACATTCTGTTAAAATTAAAATCACCCAAAACGCTCGAAAATCTTCACTTAGCCCACAAACCAATTAAAACGCGATAACCCCTATTCCTTTCGTGTTAAAGTTGGGAATCGATCATCTTTTTTATTTTATTTTGCACTATTTTTGACATTGGTTGTGACAACTCATTAAAAGCGTATCATAGTAATTGCCCTCGGGTTTGCCTGTAACGCTTTGAACTGGAATAATAATTGTTATTTTACGTGTAGGTTGGAAATGTTTTGTTTGGGTAGGTTGGAATAATAATATTTTAGGGTTAAAGTTTAGATGGTGTCTGTGTTAGGTTTTGGGAAAGTCTAGACCTAAACCTTTGTATCTACAACATTATACTTAACAGCCTCCATCCGGAGGTTCCGGGTGCGATTCCCGGTGGGGACAATATCTCACAAAAATCTCTTTGTGAGACTGCCCTCAGTTTGGTTAGGGCATTGCAGGCTGAATCGCCTGATTGCCCGAAAAGTAAGACGGTTCCGTGCTTCGGAAGGCACGTTAAGACGTCGGTACCGGTTACTTTACGGATAGTAGTCGTTACATGAGCCATGTCAGAGGCCTTTGGCGGCTCAATAACTCTGACACCAGGATTGGTCAGGTTGATCCACTCGATGAAGAAGAAGAAGAAGAAAACTTACCTCTTATTGACTATAATAATGGTCTGTTTTTAATAAGAAGTTCGGGATAGTCACCAACCCTTGTGTCCATATTTTAGACCGCCGAAAAACCTTACACCTAGTCTAACGATTGAAACAACCGGGACCGATATTTTAACGTTTTCATCAAAGCAAAAAAGCGCTCAGATATATTAAGTCAGATATAAGATATAAGCCACTAACGGGTACCCATCCAAGTATTGGTCGAACTGCACGTTGCTTAACACCGCTTACTCAAACTTATCGCTTATCCAACATAATGCATCATCCCATCACTACAAATCAAAAACAAATCCCAAACTATCTCTAACATGATCTAGTGATGTGACACTAAGCCGAGAACTGCGATAAACACATCACTATTGACAAATTGTACCGATACATCGATAAAAACTGCGAATGACAGATTGTTTTTAAATTGATTTGTTTTGCTGACGGTATCCGATTTTTATCTGTTGTTTGTAGTTTGATGACGTATTTATTGGCGTCTCTTTTTGTTGGGAAGATTAGAGAGAGCGCGAGCATGTTTAACAAGTTTCTAACGACTTTTTAAGTCTAGTACACAATAGGTAGAGTTAGTACACTTACCGCTGTACTCAGAGACGTCAAATGATTCCTTAGGAAAGATTAATTAGTAATACTGACCATTAATATGTGTCTATCTGCTTCACTCAGAGTTATAATGATTCCCTAAGAAAAGTTTATTATTTAATATTGATTTGCAGTTTGTGAAAATTTCATCAATTAGTTAATTGTCGATGTAATTAACATATCTGAGTATAAGAGTAGTTTCTAAGTGAAAGAGTAACAAACATAACATGTAAAACCGCGTGGTGCTGCTAGTCACTACAAAGTATAAAACAAAAGTCGCTTTCCGCTGTCTGTCCATAATATGCTTAGATCTTCAAAACTTCACAACGGATTTTGATGCGGTTTTTTTAAATAGATAGAGTAATTCAAGAGGAAGGTTTATATGTATAAAAAATCCCGAAATTCCCACTGGAAACCGCAGGGTACGGCTAGTTAGTTTTTGGTAGGATATAGCTAGTCAATATGCACCTTTATCCAATACTGCATAAACTATGTTAATTTTAATGGCGTTCTCAATATAATGAGTACGTAGAATAGAGAACTTGTTCAACATAACTCATAGTGTTTTACTTCTGTGTTTGTAATTATTGAAAGCGTCTGCTTAGCAATGAGATGAGATGAAATGTGTTCCGTGATCACGAGCTATAAGCAAGTTTTACTATTCTCTAAAGACATCTTATAAATTCTTATAAAGTGTTTGTGTATGCATATGTAGTGGTATCAGTTAGAATCCATATTACAAGCTTAGATCTTAGAGCTCAGGATTTAATATAAGCCTATAACCTTCCCGTTGAATGTTAAAATAGTAGTTTATGCAACGTCATATAAAGAAGGGTATTAAAACACGAGTGTGAGTTTATGAAACGAGCGCAGCGAGTTTCATAATAGTAACGAGTGTTTTAATACCCGTGTTATATGCAGTTGCACTTCTTCACTATTTAATGCAATTAATCAAACAAAATTTTAAAAACAAAACACATTGCGAAACATTAAATTCACGCGTAGGTACGTGTATTGTCACAGTGAACTTGCCGCCATTAAAATCTAACCAATGAGAGCGCAGCTGCGCGTAGGGCCAATCAGGAGCGAGCGAGATCTTACCAAAGAGTTTTGTGTATGTAGTTTCGACGAAGTTTTCACGTATAACCCAACTATTTTAAAAAGCCAGCATAATATCAAAATTTTATACAACTAGTATGAGGATTTTGACATAAGGCTCGCCAGGTTAATTGGTCGCGTTATAATGATGTTATAATGTTAAATTATAATGATATTATAACATCATGTGCAATTGCTTAAATTGAGTGTTTTAGTTGTCTGTGCTATAACAGTAGTAATTATAAGTCAAGTATTGGAATCATAAGTAGAATGTTACAACATTAGTGTAGATAAAAAGAATAATTAAAATCGGATTGGTAGTTCCTGAGATTAGCTCTTACAAACAAACAAAGTTAGACATTTTACCTCTTTATAATATTAACTAGCAGCGCCCCGCGGTTTTACCTTCGTTGTGCCCGTTCCCGTAAGAATTTTGAGCAGTTTTATATATATAAATATTCCTCTTGAATCACTCTATCTATTTAAAAAAAACCGCATCAAAATCCGTTGCGTAGTTTTAAAGATCTAAACATACATAGGGACAGACACCGGAAAGCGACTTTATTTTATACTATGTAGTGATTGACATCAAAATTATTCCTATGTATTTACTTGTAAAAAAATCACAGTAACGCGACATATCTTCAAAGAACACTTTAATAACATATTTCCCTTCGTTATCTGCGTCACGGTACAATGATATTATAGAGTGGTTGAATTTAAACGTATTGTTTGTGTCATGGCTTCAGTTACACGTAGTGAAGAGGCGTAGCGAATAACGTGGCGGTCTAGTGACGTGGCGGGTGGCGGACGAAATGTTTGACGTTTGAGGGGACAAAAAGTCTCACGTCTTGGGGGACAAAATGTCTGACGTTTTTGGGGGACAAAATGTCTGACGTCTTTTTGGGGACAAAATATCTGGCGTGTTTGGGGGACAAAATGTCTGACGTCTTTGGGGAAAAATGTCTCACGTCTTACGTCTTCGACGTGCCCGTTCCCGTTGGAATTTTGGGATGAAAAATAGCCTATAACCTTCCCGTTGAATATGGCTTTCCATTACAAAAAGAATTATTCGAGTCCGATTTGTTGTTTCTGAGATTAGCGCGTTCATCCCATGTGTTATTCTGATGTACAACCTATATTACTGTAAAGTTTCATTTCAATCCGTTCAGTAGTTTTTTCGTGAAAGACCAACAAACATACATCTATACATCCATCCTCACAAACTTTCGCATTTATAATATTACTAGCCGCGCCCCGCGGTGTTACCCGCAATGTATCAGTTCCCGTGGGAATTTCGGGATAAAATATATCCCATGTGTTAGTCTGATGTACAACCTATATTACGATAAAGTTTCTTCTCAATCCGTTCAGTAGGTTTTTCGTGAAAGAGCTACATACATAGGTACATCCATACACATCCATCCTCACAAACTTTCGCATTTATAATATTAAGTAGAATAGATATAGATGTAACCACACTGTTCAACCGTCTGTATGTGTAAACCCTGTACAACCATTCTTCAGTTGTCCGAACTATCCGGCGGTGTGTATCTCGCGTGTTTTTCTTTAAGCCCGTGTGGTGTAGCGTATCTATGCAAATTGCATTACAACCCCCGCTCGGTCCCGTTTCGTTTACAAAAACAAAAATAAAATAACTTTCGGTGTATACTAACAAGGCACAGGGGTAAAATATACAATTTTGTTCTGAGAAAAAAATTAGGTAACTACAAACGTTTTCGGCCGTCAAAAATGTGACTTCAACATATTTTTTTGATAAAATTTTTGGCAAATACGCCTTTTATAAGGTTTAATTTGTTTCTGAAATAGAAAGGAAATTGTTTTAGGTAATTTTCCTTTGTTTTATAAAAGTTTAATATTTGAATATAAAATGTTCTTTTAAAAAGACATTTGGATTTTTAATGATTTTTTACGTTGGTAAGAGAGATGAGAGGTCTTTACCCAGAAGTCTCTCATCTCACTGAAGATATCAGTACAGTAAGGAGGATTTCGTAATCACCACGGTTACCTAAAGCGGATTGGTGATCTCAAACCTGAGCCATATTTGAAAAGGAGGAAACATACTCTCGACCCGGGAATTGAACCCAGGACCTCAGTCTTGGCTGGCGAGCCCACATACCACCAGACCACTGGGACGTCAACATTGACAATCAATCATAAAATATCAATTCTCATTCAAAATACCCCACAAACAGTTACAGTTTAACACGAGTTGCGGTTTAAACTAACTTCATGTTAACTCGGCGTTCAACTCAAAAGTATTATTAATAAGAAACGTCTGCGGTATAATTACAATACCGGATTGACAGTTAACTACATCGGTTACTGGTTTATCTCGTTCACTTCGTCTGTTACTTATAACACGAGAAATTCAATAGTTTTTATACGAGTTCGTTACCGCAAATATTTTCAAGGCATTCGAATGAAATGATCTTGGTATGTGGTTAAGATATGTTTGAGTAAAGCTTTATTGATGTGGAGAGTGAATGACTTTATTTTTTAATTGGAAGAGTTTGGCCTTTTGATGGGACATTGTGTGATTTTATTTGTCCTTTTGGTAAGGACGTGATTGTATTGTGGAGTGATTCTTTGGCTAATGGCAGTGCTTTAGCGCTGTCAATTACTGGTGGATTTTTAAGAATTTCTTTTGCTTCACACTTATTTATTACGTATAAATACATTTTATTATTAACTCGTGTTTTGATAACACAAAAGAATGCTTATCGCTAATCTGTTAGTTTATTTTTTTAATGTTGGTTATGTTATATTATTATTATATCAATTGTATTAAGAACCTATTTCCAAAACTATTTCAATCTCTACTAATATAATAAAGCTGAAGAGTTTGTTTGTTTGAACGCGCTAATCTCAGAAACTACCAATCCAATTCGAATAATTATTTACGTAATAGATAGCTACATTCAACGGGAAGGATAAGGCTTTTTCATCTTGAAATTCTTACGGGAAAGGGCACAACGCGGCTAAGATCGCGGGGCACTGCTTGTATAATACAAGGGTAAATATACAGGGGCCATTATTCATACCGATGTTTTTTAAAGTTTATATTTTATCTGTTTATCGGTGTTTGCTGAACAAATTTAATAAATGACAAAGTGGTAATAGTCTATGGTTCTTCTTCTTGTCTATGAACAAAATGACCTCTGAATTAAGTTGAAAGTAGAACAATTTCAACTTGTCTGGCTTCGTGTGTCTTATGACAAGGTATTGTCTTTGACATTTTACAGTCTTCGCGACAAATGTAAGTTAATAGTCGTTAGTTGACTTGGAAGATTAACGACATAGAATGTATAGCAGTTTGTTTGGAGTAGTTTGGGTGTGTAGTGACATAGAATATGTAGCAGTTTGTTTGGAGTAATTTGGGTAGAAAGTGACATAGAATTTAAAGCAGTTTATTTGATTTAATTTAGATACAGGAATATACAAAAGAATTCATTATTTTATATATTTTATGCAATGTGAAAATATCAATGGTAAATTATCTAATTAAGTAATAAAATAAAGTTGAATATTTTAATTTCTTGTTTGGTTGAACCCGCACATCTTTGAAACTACCAGTCTACATTTTGTATTGCATAGCCACATTAAAAAGGAAGGTTATTATTAGGTTACTTTAATCGGAATAAAATATCCATTCCCGTAATCCCTGGATTACGGAAATGAATACAATGCAGGTAAACCCGTGGGTAATCAAATAACTCAGATTTTTTTTAAAAGAATTGTATTCTCTTATCAAAACTATGTAAAACATCAACATAATTATAAATTGCTCGGTTTCAAGAACACATTAACATCTTAGGCCCTTATTAATAAACGCGGTGTAACTAAACACTATACTGTCTTTTGTCTCTTTTGCTCTTCGGAAAATTGCGTATGTCAGAAAGTGACAAACTATTTGATAGCTAAGCTGATCTTAATACGCGTTTATTTATAACTTAAAGTTTAATGATCCATGTAAAAATTCTATAAAACCAATCAATTAGAACACAAAAAAAAAAGTTTTAATCGTTTCCAAAAGCGTAAAGCGTAATTGAAATAGCGTTAAATCGGCAAACAGAGCGTCAAAACGCCAAACAACTCAATACAGTTAACTCCAGATAAGAATACTAGGCAATAGTGGCGCTACTGTGCTTATTTCAGTACAAAAAGCTTCAATTTGGTCGAAGATTCTTTTAGTTCCAATTTGAGCCGCTGAGTGACTTGTTTGGCGCTCAGTTACCGTAAAAAAGTCATGGAGATAAATTGATTTTCCCGTGCCCGTGGGAATGTTTATTGTATATTTAATTTGACATTACAGACACGAAAGCTAACAATTATTCGCTATATGCCGATTTCAAAGATGTGTCTATGTGTTAAGCTTTGAATAGCATAAATAAGTTAATTAACTGTCAATTTGTGACGCCATTTTGGAATGTTAGCAGACATCTTTTAATAGTGTGTCCATTACTTTTTATGACTAAAATCACACTCCATATTGTGCATGATAGTTCACAAATACCTACAAATCATGAAAGCAGTCAGCTATGAGCAATTTCGCCACCAAAATCATTAGCATATCTGAATAAAAGTCAAAACAAATATTCCGCCATATTGGAATATATTTTAGTTCTATTTTTAAAAGTTTGATTGACAATCGAACGGACGTGGGTTTCGCATAGTATTGTGGTTGAAATCTGTTATCTAAGCTTCAGTAAATGTTAGGTTTTCTATGTATGTCTTTTATAAAGTACGCGTATCTTCTGTGTCTTTTTAAAAGTATAGCGTAAAAGCTGAAGAGGATGGCAGGATATAGAGAAAATGGGAAGAACTCCGACAAAGTATAACAACACGATAACAGAAGAAGAAGAAGCGTAAAAGAAGTAGATATATATAGTTAATAGCTTTGTCTATGACTGCGGTGACTTGACTACCCCTAAAGATCATATGGTTTAAAATAGTTAGTTCAGCAAATATAATTTCAGGTCCATTAAACCCGACATAATTATAATGTTGTATATAATTTAAACCAAGGAAATTAAAATATATGTCTATTGACGATTAAAGCGGAAGGAATAAAAACATCCGAAAACATTTGTCCTATAAAAAGGACATCCAAGTTTCCTAGAACCATAAAATAAAATGAATATAAAGAGAAAGTTCGTGTGCAATTTGTATGACATTAAAACCAGTTACTATTGATGTCAATATCACGATTACTTGTCCGTTTTTAAGGTCACCACATCCTGTGAAAAGCTTGTTTAAAAATAATAATAGCACCTTCGAAAGCGATGTAGTTTATACAATCACCGAGTTTAATTAGAGGGCGCTTGTGCGCTGAGATTATGACTTAACACAATTTCTTTGGTCAAATAATTAGTTCTTCTTTATCACTCGTTAATAAGTGAAAGTAATGTGTCGTCTTAAACAATATGCATTTGAATTTATTTGTCACTTACATAGTTGTTAAACTATATAATTATTAAGAAAACCTCAAAATTGCTTACTGTTCTAAATGATATATGATATGCATACCAAATGTAAGGGTCCGTTTCTGTTGAAGCGTAGTGTACCTGTGCAGAGCCCAATCGACCAATCACAACGCATACGAAAAGATTTTGACAATTTCTATGCGTTGTTTGACAATGTGAATGTGTTGTTTGACAATGTCAATGCGTTGTTTGACAATGTGAATGTGTTGTTTGACAATGTCAATGTGTTGTTTGACAATGTGAATGTGTTGTTTGACAATGTCAATGTGTTGTTTGACAATGTGAATGTGTTGTTTGACAATGTCAATGCGTTGATTGACAATGTGAATGTGTTGTTTGACAATGTGAATGTGTTGTTTGACAATGTCAATGTGTTGTTTGACAATGTCAATGTGTTAATTGACAACGTCAATGCGTTGTTTGACAATTTCAATCCGTTGTGATTGGTCGATAGCACAGCTCCGCTCGAATGGAAACGCACCATTTATCTAGACGAACGCCTAATCTAAAGTACCTAATCGGTATTGAACAAAACGTGACAGTGGCTTACAAACAAGTCTCTCGCTTTAAAATTACTATTACTACGCATTAGCCAAGCGTGGTGATAGCGCTAATCCTCACGATTCATTTTGAAACCACTATACATTGATTTGATTGACGAATTTGGGGATGGGAAAAATTATAAAATAGCAAAATTGTCTTAAATGATGGCTATCACATGAAACACAATGCACTCGTGACACAGTTTGACTAAGCGATGTTAACTTTTCGTGATAGTAGCGTTTCTATCTCTTTAAATCAAATTTATTCAAATTTTTTAGCGTAGTATTCAAATTTTTAAGCTGACTTCGAAAAAAAAAATCCTCTGCCATCAAAAGTCGCAGGAAGCATTGATACACGACACAAGCGCTTTTTAGTTTTAGTTTTAGTTGTTTCGTTCTTTAGTTGACATGTTAAATATTATGCTAAATGTATATCCTGTTAGTCCTTTTTGTAATAACGCTGTAAAATTTAATGAAATAATGTTATTTATAGTTGTATTGCTTTGTTAATGTTGTACACTGACTGATACTGACGTCACCAAATTGGCCCCAATGGAAGATCAGCGCCAGCGTTAGCTAGCATATGCTGAATTGGGGACCAATTCACAACGTGATTTTATTTTATAATTTTTGTACTTTTTCCATGTTTTCTTTCTTATTTTTTGTTTACTTTCTTATTTTTGTATATCGTCTCTTTTATGTTGTGAATAAACTATTTCTATTCTATTCTGTTCTAAAAATATATCAACTCTTCAGCTTTATATCAGTACAAATGAATACCAACGACAAATAACTCAAAATTAAATGTTCATTCTACAGTACATTATAATTACTCATAGTAATTGACGTGTACATTTTTTAAATGTCAAGATCCGGGGTGACATTAACGGACAAAGTTATTAAGCTACATCCTCAAATATTTTAATACACAGAATTTGTTGACTCACACTTTCATAACCATGTCTGAATTTTAATTGTCTGTACAATTTGAATTAATTATTTGTCCTTTTAAAATGACTTTTATTGGTTCGAGTGAATCTGTCAACGATGTTAATTTTTAATGTGTCATTTTGAGATGAGACAAAAATTTTAAATATTTGAACAGGTTTTTACTACGGGGAGTGAGTAAGTTCACTTTTATTTCTTTTTACATCTCGAAACTTTACATATGAGATGATAATGTAATAATATTGTATTTTCAAGCTGCTCTGACCGTGCCGTAGAAGATCATTTAGTAAATCTATCAATTTGAGCTAACCAAATTTCTTTCCTTCCAAGATTTACAATCTAGAGACAGTCCACTGAAGGAAAAATGACCTTGAGGCATGTGTTGTTATAAAGGAATCTTTAAGATCTTATACTGTAAAAGGTTTCATATAATTTTGATAAACAGAAATGTTTTCTGCAGTCACTCAGCCGTGTAAGCCTTAAAATCTCTTTATATCACGTGTACTTTTTTATATCAATTAAGAGAATAAGTCGATCGTTCTATATCACTCAAGCAATTCAAATCACAATTCAAAAATAATCCGAAGGAGTGGCTTAATCTTACAAAAAGTATCACTCACAATTAAGATTGCATCACATAACACGTATTTTCCTAACAACCAACAATACTTCACCACAACTAGCTAAGAAAGACCTCCTTAACATAATAAATCAAATACAAATAGTGTAACGGAAACAAATAATAGGGGTCAAGTTGTACTGGTTATGTTATCTATGCTATTCAATAGATTTTGCGTAGGTGTACTTAGTCCGACTATTATTATAAATGCCAAAGTTTGTGAGGATGGATGGATGTTTTTATTATATGTTTTGATGGCTTTTAGGCGGTCTAAAAACTTTTACAAGGTTAACCACCTGAGCTAGCGAGTAATTTGAAATGTGTAACGCTTGTGGTTTATCAAACTCAGTCACTCGCTGCTTGCTTATTTGATGTTTGTGATAATTACTTATTGTTATTTTCCACGTCAAAATCGTGCGTCACGCCACGCAAAATTCTTATTTTTTGTTAAATCGGGAACTTACATAAGACGGAGATTACTGTTAAGCGTCTTTTAACATGTTTCGGACCATTTGTACGTAAGTTTTAACAAATAATCATGTCAAGTGTTGCAATTAATAACAAAATTGTTGTTTAAGAAAATTCTTAAAGTAATTGTTACTTTAAGGATGCCTTTTCTACCTAATTATAGATAATCACTGTTATTTTGTACAAAAGTACACAATAACAGCAAATTTTCATCTTAAACTATTCATTAAAATAATAACGTGTCACAATCTGACATCTTACCGAAAATATCAGTCCTTATGTCAAGATAAAAGGACAAAAGTCTCTAACTCGCTAGATATCAGTACCAATGTAAAGGATTAGGCGTTTTAAATCATTCACATACAATAAAGCCGAGTTGACACGTCCCGAATCTGCTCGGTCTCTGATCGTGTCAACTTGGCTTAAACTGGTGAAATATATGTGTACAGCAAAGTTAGAAGTCACTCACTAAAATATGGCGCCATTTAGTTAAGCGAGTTAACAAGCTTCTAGCCTAACGACCACAGAACACATACACCTAACAAATGAGCTCACGAATGAATAATTTTCCTTTAAAGACGTTCTAATTCCTATTGAAGATGCTAGCCTTGTCTTTTGTTTAGGCTCTACTATAAGTTAGAGCAGGATCGTTATAGTTTTTAACTGTTAATTATGCTAAAATTCTACCCACTGACACAGACGCCTGATTCAGGCGTCGCGCCAGATGCGCACTTTTTAACGGACGCCTGATTCAGGCGTCGTGCCAGACAAGGGGATAAGACATGAGCTAGTGAGCGAGTAACACATGTCAATTTTAATATCTTTAGAATTCACGAACTTGTAACTTATAAACGGCTTAGGATGCGTTTCTCTAACTCTATCTACCAATTATAACGCACTAGCAGCGCCCCGCGGTTTTACCCGCGTTATGCCAGTTCCCGTGAGAATTTCGGGATGAAAAATAGCCTATAACCTTCCCATTGAATGTGGCTATCTATTACAAAAAGAATTATTGAAATCGGACTGATAATTCCTGGGATTACCTCGAACATACAAACAAACAAACTTACAAATTTTACCTCTTTATAATATTAGTATAGATTTAAATTCACATCGACATTATGAAAATCTTTTCGTAATACGTTGTTATTAGTGAATTAAGCTTCACACAGCTAAACTCCGCTTTGATGAAAACGCACCCTTATCACTACATAGTATAAAATAAAGTCGTCTCTTTTTCGTGTCTGTCACACTGTTTGTCTGTCTGTATGCTTAAATCTTTAAAATTACGCAACGGATTTTGATACGGTTTTTTGTAATAGGTAGAGTGATTCAAGAGGAAGGTTTTTATGTAAAAAAATTCCCGAAATTCCCACGGGAACGGGCACAACGCGGGTAAACCCGCGGGGCGCTGCTAGTTCTAAGTAAACGACAAAACATATTTCATAACTACTGACACTTCAAATGCTACGCTTGAAAGTAGACTAATTAGCGGTTTTCACTAGTTTATAATTATTATCTTCACAAACCACTTTGTAAAATTTAAATGTCGCTTTACAACTTTTAGCTCCGCTATGTGGTGTCACTGACATACATTTCTAACCAATTTTCAAAGTGAAAGAAAACATATCGCAATGTCATTTTAAAAGTACATTTTTAATTAAAGCAGGTCTCGTCAAAATTAAAATATGAATTGGAATCGTCAAACGAAATGAAATATTTTTTTCCTCGGTAATTAAATTCAGGTGATCTGTTTCATATAAAAACGTTGAAAAGCTCAAAAGCTTTCAACAATTGTTAATTTCATTAACTTCTGTTAGAGAACTTTTTTATAGAGGCATAAAATTTTTAACACATACAGAGTATCGGACCTTTTAAAATATTTTGTCTCTTTGAAATATTTGTCCTTTTAAAATATTTTGACCATTTAAAATAATTGTCCTTTTAAAATATTTACTAGTCTTCCGGAAATACTAAAAGCATATTCTACTACAGGCAAGTGCCTCCTACTAGATTTGAAGTAATAAACATAAAAACACAATTTTAAAACTTCCTACTGGTTTGTTGGAAGTCGGTTAACAATAAAACGACCACGCAACCTCCGTTATACTCGTAAACCGAGGTATTGATTTAACCAGTTCGGCGAGTAGCGTGTAGCGAGTAGGCGAGTTGGCGAGTTCTATAAGACACAAGCGAGACACATGTTAAATTACTCGCTTGCAACTATTTTCATGTACTTGGAAATATTTATCTGAGTGCTACCGTGCTTCCAATAGCACGTCTATTTATCGGTTCCGGTTGTTTCAATCGTCAGACCATATCATCACCTATATAAACAGCCTCCGTGGTCTTGTGGTTTGAGCACCCGGCTCACGATCCGGAGGTTCCGGGTTCGATTCCCGGTGGGGATACCTCACAAAAATCACTTTGTGAGACTGTCTTCAGTTTGGTTAGGGCATTGCAAGCTGAATCTGATTGCCCGAAAAGTAAGACGATTCCGTGCTTCGGAGGGCACGTTAAGCCGACGGTCCCGGTTACTTTCTACGGATAGTAGTCATAACATGAGCCATAATGTCAGAGGCCTTCGGCGGCTCTATAACTCTGACACCAGGATTGGTCAGGTTGACCATCCACTCGATGAAGAAGAAGAAGATCACCTATAGGCGGTCTATCAACTACGACACCAGTGTTGGCCACTGACCTACTCGAACTTACTTTACATTGCTTTGCTAATAGTAACTACCAAGTTATCAAAAGTAAGTAAGTAAGTATTAGCCTGTAATGTCCCACTGTTGGGCAAAGGCCTCTCATCTCACTGAAGATATCAGTACAGTGAGGAGGATTATAATGCAGGTTGGTGTTCTCAAACTCGAACTATCAATAGTAGGAATGACTTATCTATACAGTTAATCTAAGTAATAACTACTGAACCGATTTGGAAAAATCTTAATGTGTAAGATAGGCCATTTATTGAGGAAGAAATAACTCGGCCATATAACTTGTTTGGAAAGGAGATTGAGATCCAAGCCGCGGGAAACAACGACCTGGAATCTTTTGTAAAATGTAGCTGGATTTTTTTGTTTATGTTTGTGTATTTTAGGGTGCCAAGGTGCTGGAAAGCGACGACGATTAGCGATTTTGGAAACAAAACTTAAATAACTTGATACCAAAATTTAAATCTATACAGGTATATAAAAGAAAGTCGTGTTAGTTACACTATTTATAACTCGAGAACGGCTGAACCGATTTGGCTGAAAACTGGTGGGGAGATAGTTTAGAACCAGGAGACGGATATAGGATACTATTTATCCTGTATTTCCTACGGGAACGGGTGCGCTGTGGGTAAAACCGCGGGGCACAGATAGTTTGTTCTAATTAAAAAATAGCTTTTTATAATATAAAAAGCTATGTGTAAATAGCAATGACCCCTCTTTGAAAAAGTACGCGTTGCAGTCGCTGTCATTGCTTGCAATGTAGCATACCCGTAAAGCATTGTATAGTTTACAAGCTTACAAGCTGCGAGGCGCCGAATTCTGAAGTCAAAGCTTTGATTGGCTTTAAAAAAAAAATGTTGAATATGTTAGCGGCCAACCCTGGTGCCGGAGTTTTTAGACCGCCTAAAGGCCTCCGACATGGTCTAACGATTGAAACAACCGGAACCGACTTTTTACCGAATAATACCTCACCGTACTGATATCTTCGGTGAGACGAAATGCTTTTGTCCAGCTGTGGGACATTACAGGACATTACACTTTACGTTTCTTACTCGCTAACTCGCAGCGTGTAAACTTACTTACTTAATCTGAACAAACTCTTCAAGGACGCTACAGATAATACATATTACTAGCTGCGCCCCGCGGTTTCACCCGCGTTGTACCCGTTCCCACGGGAATTTCGGGATAAAAAATAGATGTTGGCCGATTCTCAGACCTACTCAATATGCTCACAAAATTTCATGAGAATCGGTCGAGCCGTTTCGGAGGAGTACGCGAACGAACACTGTGACACGAGAATTTTATATATAAGAAGATTAAGAGTAATTTTATCCATAGCACCCAGAATATATTTAGAACAGGTAGCTACTCTCAAAATAAGATCAAAATCTAATTCGATAAAAACAAAAAGGGCCCAATTGAACATCTGCCCTTAGATATCTAACAGGTTTCGAAAAAGAACAAACTTACTTCGAATTTAACACGAAAAAGTCACCTTCTTAACTCAAAGGCGGAAAGTTCAAAATCGCTTATCATTTTCTGTTGAGACAGCAAACATTGAAAGGCCAATAATGATTACTTTTGTGTGTAACATTCGGATGTTACTTGAATTTCTTATTGTTAAGAGGATAAGGTTCAAAATAGAGTTAAAATTTAGTTTTTAAGTGTGATAGTTAGATGCGATATTTTTTGGGCGCCGGTTTAAAGTCTTTTAGAAAGAAGATACGGTACCTCGCGCAGAGTGAGTCTCAACAGTTTTACAACTTGACTGACTTTTGGTCTTTGAAAATATAAAAAATGCACACACAAAAAGAAATACGTCTCACATCTTGTTATAGAAGGGTTTTTGTTAAGCAAAAGTAAATTTTAGATAAGTTGACTGTAGATTGCGTTTATTTTAATATGGCAAAAACTTTATAGTTAAATTATTTGTACATTAAACTTAATGAATGGATAGGTCTAATATCCCATCCTTAAATGCAAAATCTGCTTTAAGATTTTATCAAAATTGTCAGCAACTATTCATTTACGGAAAGAACACGATAGCACTTAGTATGTCCATGGACTTACTTTCACCGTTACATTGAAGCTAACGCAACCAGATCCCCTTCTTTTTTACACCATCTCCGGCGCCGACAAGTTAAACTGTATTTTTTATTAAAAGTGTTCGTCTTTTAATTTTATTTCTATGTTTGGTTTACATATCGGGTTTTTGTGCAGTTATTACGAAACCGGTTCCGTTCTCTGATATAATTCACTAGCAGCGCAGCGCCCCACAGTTTCACCCGCGTTGTGCTCGTTCTCATGGGAATTTCGGGATGAAAAATAGCCTATAACCTTCCCGTTGAATGTGGCTATATATTACAAAAAGAATTATTCAAATCGGATAATTTCCGAGATTAGCTCGAACATACAAACAAACTTACAAATGTTACCTCTTTATAATATGCTGGGCAAAGGCCTCTCATCTCACTGCAGATATTAAATATGGTATCAGAAACCTTTATATAAAGTAACCATCTATATCCACTTGGTGATTACGCCTAATCCTATATCCACTTGGTGATTACGCCTAATCCTCATAAATTTGATTCATACATTATTTAAATCATCATCATAAATTTAAGAGCTCGTCTCTTGTCGGTGAGTCCGATGCAGACTTCTCCATCTATTCCTATTCAGTGCAAGTTCCTTCACATCTCTATACGACATGACAGACACTTTTTCTTTAATCTGACTCATGTAACTGATTCTAGGCCTTCCCCTACCTCGCTTTCCTTCAACTTTACCTTCCATGATATTATTTATTTAAATAATATTTTTAAATAATTGATGCGGAAAATAATAGCGAAATAGCGGAGGACAGAAATACATGGCAAGAACTCAATCGAAAAGAGGCTAGTTCTTAAGTTGAGAAAAATAAGGATTCATACAAACATTGAAACTTTTAACGCTTTTCATCATGGCGTCAAAACGTGACTCCTAACGCCATCTCTTTAAATTTTCCGGAACTAAAAGTACGAATATTAATATAACATTACTTACCTTTGAATATTTAATTAACTACATGGGCTCTTTAACTTTGACGGGCGCTTCATTAATTAAAGGAACATTATGAAATATTTTATTTAAACAGCAATATAAAAAACCTTTTAAGGACTCTTGGAGTACTCTTCAAATTTTTAAGGAAATTATTAAAAAATGCTTACCAGGAATTAAAATAAACACTCCAAAATAGGGCCACAAAAAGTCACTTAAATTCCACAAAAGTTTCGCTCACACACAAAATGTCAAAAAAACAAAAACACTTCAGTCAAAAAAATTATCAAATAAAAACATCAATTTTTCAAAATAGAACTGTCACTAAACAAAACACAACTCCAATTAAGTGTCACAAAAACAAATTTGACACAACATTCCGAAATTCGAACAATAAATTCATATTTTGACAACCGTAACAAATTCAAACCACTGGCGTTCGAAAAACAATTTGAAAAAGGAAACAAAAAAAATAAAGTCCAATTCAATAACTTTCTTAATTCAATTGTTTACAATTCTTAATTCAAAAGTGACGTTTGTGTGACATTTGCGCGGTTGAAACGTCAAAGTTCACGGGACGACCGCTACGCTAGCTTGTCAACACTATACTAACGAAACCGCACAGCTTAGGCAGTGATGCACTGGCGACTTTGTAAAGCCACTTTTCCGACTGGTTGTATTTTTAGACTGCACTTATTTGAGCGAATGTGTACATAGCTTTTGAATTTTTATGATTTTTCGCCGTTTGTCGGTCGTATATCATTTTTATTGCGGAATCTTGTAGGTTTTAGTGGATGTGAGAATTCTATTTTGGAGTATATTGTTAAGTTTCTAGCTTGTAAGTTTAGTGTTTGTTGTCGGCTTGCATCTTTAACGTTTAATCTACCGTTAAATGTATGTAAGATATTATGTTTTTTACGTTGCGCAAGTTAACAAACTGTGACTTTTTTATTTATTGACTAGCAGCGCCCCGCAGTTTTACCCGCGTTGTGCCCGTTCCCGTGGGAATTTCGGATTTTTTAATACATATAAACCTTCCTCTTGAATCACTCTATCTATTTCTAAAACCGCGTCAAAATCCATTGCGTAGACTTAAAGATCTAAGCATACATAGGGACAGACAGCGGAAAGCGACTTTGTTTTATAATATGTAGTGATAATAACCTCATGTGCTATGTTAGTTCCTTGCGTGACCGATAGAGGCATTACTATCTGAGCGCTACCGTGCTTCGGAGGGCACGTTAAGCAGTCGGTCCCGGTTGTTTTAATCGTAAGATGTCGGAGGCCTGTAGCCTGTTTCCAATTATTACATACATCATTCACAAACTTTCGCATTAATAATATTAGTATATCATGTGTTCCGTGCTTCGGAGGGCACGTTAAGCCGTCGGTCCCGGTTACTTTCTACGGATAGTAATCGTTACATGAGCCATGTCAGAGGCCTTTGGCGGCTCAATAACTCTGACAACAGGATTGGTCAGGTTGACCATCCACTCGATAAGAAGAAGAAGTATATCATGTGGAAACAAATTACTTTTTACTTACTTGCTTTTACTTTACAGATCAAAAACAAACATTATTTCTAAAACGAAGGGCATTATAAAGATCGTGCGTATCCTCGCATCATTGTAACTCCCAAACAGGTGGTCCCTTTTTGATTCGGTTCTTTTTTTCTATAGATGACTTGGACACCTGTTTTGAACCCGCGTTAAGCGAGTTTGCTACCTACGGTCCGGTAGATTCGTAATAATTATTGACTGGGTAATCATAGGCGTAAATATTTTTTTTTCAACTTAAGTTGTCCCCTGCAGAACAAAGGCCTCCCTAGGCGTAAATATAGGTTTTTAATTTAAAGTTATTTCTGTGACAATTGCAAAAAAAATTACGTTTGTGATTTTATTTTCAACTAGCAGCGTCCCGCGGTTTTACCCGCGTTGTGCCCGTTCCCGTGGGAATTTCGGGAATTTTTTTACATAAAACCTTCCTCTTGAATCACTCTACCTATTCCAAAAACCGCATCAAAATCCGTTGCGTAATTTTAAAGATTTAAGCATACAGACAAACAGACGTGACTTTGTTTTATACTATGTAGTGACTATAGGTTCAAACGTCAACTGTCATTCTGTAATCATGTTTGACAATTTCATTTTTTTATTTGTTTTTTTTTTAATGGGAAGCTTCAGCTGTAGAGTTTCAATTGTTATTGTTTTGTTTGAACGCGTCTCAGAAACTACCAATCCGATTTGGATAATTCTATTTGTAATGGATAGCCACATTCAACGAGAAGGCACAACGCAGGTAAAACCACCGGGCGCTGC
The DNA here is from genome assembly GCA_963082685.1 of Cyclophora albipunctata. Lineage (NCBI taxonomy): Eukaryota > Metazoa > Arthropoda > Insecta > Lepidoptera > Geometridae > Cyclophora > Cyclophora albipunctata. The sequence goes on along the minus strand of OY720139.1, from coordinate 2,078,130 downwards.
TAGTTGTTAAATATTATTCTAGATTATTGTTATAGATCTATGTATAGACAGTTTGCAATCAATATTTGAGCGAGTCATATATCGCCAATTCTTGTGACTTTTGGACAAGCTTTTGTTAACTGATACCATTGATAATGTCAAAAAGATCCTATCTTTGTGTGTAAGTGAGTCATTGATTGTCATTTCATCTCATTTTGACCAATGACCCCAGTATCATAATGACACTGTAGTCATTTGTTCTGCGACACTGTCTTTCTTTGTGAATTAACTCCTCATTTTGTGAGATACGAGGTTTGTCCTGTATAACATTACAGGCTAATACTTATTCATATTTTAACTGTTCGTACCTTAACCCCCTTCATACAATTTTCATGACATAAAATACCTTTTTTCACATCAACTCATCAACAAAACCTCTCCAAAAACAACACAGCAATACCATATTCGCCCTTCGCAAAAACATATTAACCGTAAACAAGATCTCTATTGAATCAGAAACAAAACAAAAATGGACGATTTACCTCAGAAATGCACTGGCCATCTGTCGTTTAGGCATTCACCATAAAAACAACGTAAAATCAACCCTATTCTCTACACTTTAACAACTAATTTAGCTCAAAAACTTGAGAAGAATCTCTTCGGCTAGTTTTTCCACCTGTCGCTAAGACTTGTTTTCAACGGATGCGAAGAACATTCACCTGATATGACAAAGATGGTGGTATAAGCGTGCCGTGCGAGAGGGATAGAGCTGTACAAGTTTGTTCTGGTTAGAGAGGGAGAGGGAATGTCGCGTGGCGTGCGACAGAGATAGATGATGGTCAAGTTTGTTTATAATAATCCTGTTATTATTATAAGAAGTTGTAAGGCTTCTGGTGAGGAGTTTGATATTGATGTGCTACTTATATTTTAGATGCAAATGGGTGCGTGTTTTAGTAGGTGCCACGGTGAAGTTGGTGACAGCGACTAGGGTTTTTACGTACGTACGGTATCACGATCTTTAAACGATTCATACAATATTGAATTCAAAGAACCGCCTACAACGTGCGCTAATGTCGTTTTTAATCGGCAATTTTGGCTCTGAGTCACATTTGACACAAAGTCACTTTTGACACTTAGACGCCTTTGTCGCCAAAACACTTAGGCATTAAGATATTTTTGCCACTAATACACTTTTGACACAAAGACATTGGCAAAGAAATGTTCCGCCTCTTTTCATCCCAATATTCCCCAGAAACGGGGAATAAAAACCCGCTCAAAGCCATACTCGTAAATGATACAACAGGCTAATATTCCTCAAACAACTTACAATATTAAACAGAACAAAGGTGGGCGACCACAACGCCCATAGCTACACAATATCTAGATATATTCAGGGAACTTTACTGAAAATATATTAAACCTCCCGAAAGCTTCGGCTTAACTAAAATTATTGCCCGCCCTTGGGTACAATGGGTGGGAAATATTAATTATAGTTTATAGAAAGAGTTTTTAAAACTAAACGATTAGTTAATTGAAGTTATCTTTATGGTGGGTAGTTTGAAACGGTTCGCTATCCTACTAATATTATAAATGCGAAAGTTTGTGAGGATGTATGTAAGTATGTATGGCTGTTACTCATTCATGAAAAAACTGCTTCGCGGATTTGGATGAAACTTTACAGTAATATAGGTTATACATCAGAATAACACATAGGATACATTTTATCCCGAAATTCCCGCGGGAACGGGTACAGCGCGGGTAACACTGTGGAGCGCGGTTAGTATTATAAAAGCAAAAGATTGTGAGGATTGTGTTTTTATGTTTGTTACTCTTTCACACATAAACCACTGAACGGATTTGGATGAAACTCTACAGTAAGTTATATAAGTTAAACATCAGGAAAATGGGATACATTTTATCCGGAAATTCCTATGGGGACGGACACAATCTTCGAAAGACCGCAGGGCACTACAATATTTTTCTTCTTCTTTTAAACTTAAGAGCTGGGCTTTTGTCGACGGAATTCTTAAAATACAATACCTAACAATTATTATAATATTATTTTTCTTACAATATTTTTACTATCTATACTAATATTATAAAGCTGAAGAGTTTGTTTTGTTTGTTTGTTTGTTTAAACGCGCTAATCTCAGAAACTACTGAACCGATTTGAATAACTCTTTCACTGTTAGATAGTCTATTTATCGAGGAAGGCTATAGGCTACATTTTATCCCGGATTTCCTACGGGAACGGGCACAACGCGGGTAAAACCGCGGAGCGCTGCTAGTAACAAAATAATAATGAGACCTAAAGCTTGGTGTGTCGCCGTATGACCCGGTTCTGTAAGCTTATAACCGCTAAACGAACGGTCGGACCACAGTCGTATGTAAATGTATGCTATTTGTGCGTTTTATCTATTTATTGTTGTAGTTTCGCTTTCGTTAATGATAATGAGCGAGTTTACTAGTTACGAGCTGAATTTTGAATATAAAAAAGCAAATATACAATCGAATTGAGAAACCTCCTCCTTTTTTGAAATTGGTTAAAAATTATTTGACTTGTGACGTCTTTTAAAGAACTAGCCGGCTTGTAGCTTGTCAACTCGCTCCAAGTATGGTATAATTACGAGTAAATTCATCTCATTCATATTTTTACACTAGCTGGGCCACGCGGTTTTACCCAAATTGTGCCCGTAACTGTAGGAACTTCGGGATGAAAAATATCCTATAACCTTCCTGTTGAATGTGGCTATCTATTACAAAAAAATATATTCAAATCGGATTTGTAGTTTTTAAGATTACCGCGTTCAAATAGACAAACAAAAACAATTTCAGCTTCATCATATTAGTAACTAGCAGCGCCCCGCGGTTTTACCCGCGTTGTGCCTGTTCCCGTGGGAGTTTCGTGAATTTTTATACATATAAACCTTCCTCTTGAATCACTCTATCTACTTAAAAAAACTTCGTCAAAATCCGTGCAGTAGTATTTGAGTTAATCGCGAACAGACAGAGAGACAGACATAAGCGGCCGGGGACTTCACTACATAGTATAAAACAAAGTCGCTACTTTTGTCTGTTTGTTTGTCTGTATGCTTAAATCTTTAAAATTACGCAACGGATTTTGATGCGGTTTTTTGTAATAGGTAGAGTGATTCAAGAGGAAGGTTTATATGTATAAAAATTCCCGAAATTCCCACGGGAACGGGTACAACGCGGGTAAAACCGCGGGGCGCTGCTAGTTGTTTTATAATATGTAGTGAAGTATTAATCTACGTTCTAAATAACATTACGTCTACAATAAACCCACACTCACACAACACATGAAAGTTGTTATTTGGTTTCCGTTGCCATATTTATTTTGCTTAATAAGTTATAAGGCCTCTGTTTACGGACAATTTCTGTGAAGCTTTGCCCCTGAATTGTTAATGGGTATCGCTTTAATATTATATAAGACTAGCAGCGCCCCGCGGTTTTACCCGCGTTGTGCCCGTTCCCGTGGAAATTTCGGGATAAAATGTAGCATATAGCCTTCCTCGATAAATAGACTATCTAACAGTGAAAGAATTATTCAAATCGGTTCAGTAGTTTCTGAGATTAGCGCGTTTAAACAAACAAACAAACAAACAAACAAACAAACAAACAAACAAACAAACAAATCAAACTCTTCAGCTTTATAATATTAGTATAGATCTGTCCTTCGGTTTACTCATCATCGAAGATGAATTTTGATTTAAATGTCTGAATATCGCACTCAAAGACGTAATAATCAACACATGATCGATCTTAGTTATTTGACGGAATTTGTTATAGTATAGATTGGCACAAAAACTCTTAAATCAATTCAGTACCTAAATATGTTTAAGAACAAAAGCTGTCCCTTCAAAATTGAACTTTATAGTGCATTAAACAGAACACCATTTCAAACGAACGACATTTGTTTTTTTAAATAAGGTTATTCGCTAAATCAAATTAAGAATCTTTGTGTAATTCACCCTAAATTACCTAATCGAAACCACAGATTACAATAATCAGAGACGTCAAATGCTTCCTTGTTGTTTTAATGAGTAATTTTGACAATATGTAATGTATGAAAAATTACATCAATTAGTTAAGTGTCGAATAACCTCTGAATGTGGCAGTTTCGCCCGTTGTTTATTGGAACGAAGTTAGAAGAACTAAAACATAAATTAAAACAAATATTCAAGAGAGGCTCCCATACAATAAACGTGACTTTTCGCCGGTTTATAAAGTACGGAATCGCCCGCGAGTCCGACTCGCACTTGGCCAGTTTTTTTAAATGAATATCCAACACTTTTTATACAAGGTGCTAACAAATTAGTCACGGATATTTTTACAGCTGATAGTACTCGGTTCTCGGAGTACATTTAAGTATAAAACATCATAGGTTTTGTTATGTTTTTTTGGAGAAAAGTAGGAAACAAATTTGCTACGTTAAAACACCCTGTTAATAAGATAATTAAATGAGACCTCTTTAGACATATTCTAGAACCTCTTTAAACTATCATTTAAGTGAAACATTAAAGACATTTAAGAAAAACAACTTTTGACGTGACATGACAGACAGTGTTAAACATCTTGACAGGTACATAATAGGGGTGATTATTTTAAAAATTTATTATAATATTTTTTTTTGTTCGGAAAATTAAAACAAAAAAATGATATACAAAGGTTCCTTAATTACAGTTAAAAGTTAATTGTTAATGTAATGTATCATCTCTTAAAATATCCGTGATTAATTTGTTAGCACCTTATATAAAACAATAATTATTAAATATGAGCATTAAATGATTTCAATAACTTAACGTGGAGATCCACAGGAAGACAGTAATTTAAATAATGACACTACGGTATATTTTGAAAGTTTTCCGAATGATATAGTTAAAATAAAACCTCCTATAATTATCAGGTCGGTTAAGAATACATGGAAAAATAACTCTTATGGATATTGAAATAAGGTGCATAGGATGTTTTTTCATTTTGAATTTTGAAGTGAGTATAAAAATGTGGATTTTCGTTATTTAAGTGTAAAATATTAATGGTAATTGTTGTATGACAGTCAGGTAATTATATACATCTTTTTGGATATTCTTCTCGCAAATTACTAGGTATGTTCTAGATATTATACGTATTTCAATAGTTATGTGTAAAAAATAGGAAAACATACTTTATATTGTTACTAGCAGCGCCCCGCGGTTTTACCCGCGTTGTGCCCGTTCCCGTGGGAATATCGGGAATTTTTTTACATAAAAACCTTCCTCTTGAATCACTCTACCTATTACAAAAAACCGCATCAAAATCCGTTGCGTAATTTTAAAGATTTAAACATACAGACAGACAAACAGACGCGACTTTGTTTTATACTATGTAGTGATTTCAAAACAATTTATCCTGTCACATTCCGCAGCACTCGTGCCGTAGTTTGACTAAGCAATTGCGATTGCGATTGTTAAGTAACGTGCAGCTCGGCCTTTACTTGGATGGGTGGCCGATGGTGGCCTTTCTATCTGAGCGCTACCGTGCTTCAGAGAGCACGTTAAACAGTCGGTTCCGGTTGTTACAATCATTAGTTGGCGGTCTAAAAACTCCGACACCAGGATTGGTCACTAATCTATTTGAAATTAATGAATGAATGCATGTAACAAAACAACTCCTATCATAAACCTTTTTAATATTTATGCTTCCACAAACCACATATTTTACCTTTTGATACCGAACGAAAGGATCCATAATACTATTGCTCAATCGGCCACTCCTGCGCATAAAGCAAAGGGCAACACTCCCTGTGAAAGATAAATGATGGCACGTTTCGAAATTATTTGCAAATACAGATCTAGCTCTAAATATCAAAAGGTAACGATGAGTAATACACTTTTAGGTGCGTTTTGCTTGAAGCGGAGCGAAGCTGAGTGGAGCAACTGACCAATCACAATGCCCAAAAAGATTTTGACAGCCTCCGTGGTCTTGTGGCTTGAGCGCCTGGCTCACGATCCGGAGGTTTCGGGTTCCCGGTGGGGATATCTCACAAAAATCACTTTGTGAGACTGTCCTCAGTTTGGTTAGGGCATTGCAGGCTGAATCACCGGCCGGAAAAGTAAGATGATTCCGTGCTTCGGAGGGCACGTTAAGCCGTCGCCCGGTTACTTTCTACGGATAGTAGTCGTTACATGAGCCAATGTCAGAGGCCTTTGGCGGGTCAATAACTCTGACACCAGGATTGGTCAGGTTGACCGTCCACTCGATGGAGAAGAAGAAGACAATGTTAATGCGCTGTGATTAGTAAATTGGGCTCCAGAACCCTCATTTATTGTTTACAAAAATTTTCTAAAATTGAGAAACCGATGACGTTACGAAAAGATTTTGACAATGTCAATGCCACTATGACAATTTTAACGCGTTGTGATTGGTCGATTGAGCTCCAGCTCCACTCCGCTTTAAGCGAAACGTACTCTTTACATTCTAATCCCCATTTTAAAACCTGACCTAGTTTTAGTGAAGACTAGGTTCCTTTATATTTAAAGTAGCGATCGATATCGTGTTAATGCAAGTAAAGGTTGAAGCTGAACCACTGTACGCCCACCTAGTAAATCTTCGGTTTGCTAGTGATGGGACACGGGGTTAGCGGTATTGATATCGATAGTAGTGCAGTAGTGAGGTTAAGACACATTAACTAATATTATAGTATTTTCTCCTCGGAGTCACGAGACAAGCTCGGTCTTTTTGAGCGGCATGCGAGGGGATACAGATCCAACGCAATAACCTATGTAATTGGAATGAAGTTCCTTATCGCGCGTTGCGAAAGGGGGCTAGACGGAAAAAATGTAACGACACTTTTTGCATTAGAGAGAGACATTTGTTTCTCTGCCTGTCTCTCTCTCTCTCTTATAGAAAGCAAGCCAGATATTTTCGTTTCGTTTTTCTATTTCGCATTGAACAGTGTGGTGTCGCGGCGATTATTTTTGTTGATAATAAATAAACTTCGTTCCATCCGGGTGTCCCTTGACACCTCTCAAGTTTTTATTTTGTGTTCTTAAGAAGCAATAAAGGTTTTTATTCATTTATTTATATATTAACGTAGTATAAAGACGGCGTCTAAGTGATAATTCATAATATTACAAGCGCTCGTGGCGTAGTTTGACTAAGCGATGGTTGATCATTGCGATGGTTAAGCAACGTGCAGCTCGAGCCCTACTCGGATGGGTGGCCGATAGTGGCATTTCTATCTGAGCGTTACCGGGCTTTGGAGGGCACGTTAAGCAGTCGGTTCCGGTTTTTTCAGTCGTCAGACCATGTTGCAGGTGGTCTAAAAACTCCTACACCAGGGTTGGCCTCTAACCTGCTCGAAATTAATGAATGAATATAGTATATGCCCAAAAACCAAAAATATTATAAAAAAGAACCAAATAGTACTTAATTAAACACATATGTACCTACAAACTAAAGTAGATGCACAATTCCATCAACAAAAGCACATCACTAGACCTGATAATTACGTTACCTCGTTCGATTTTCAATCCAACCACTTGGTACAGTAAGCCAACGCTAATGTATCCCGTGACCGCATCAATGTGGCACAACACTAATGTATCGATAGGTTAACTGTGGCCGTAGTGTAAGGATGTGCAGTTGATGACTGTCTTGAGTTTGAGACAAGTTGGTGAATTCTATAGATTTTAAAGATTTTGAGACAAGTTGGCGAATTCTAAAGTATTTTTTTAAAGATCTGCCTCTGCAATCAGACACGTCCATTAAGTAGATACTTAACTAATTGACGAATTTTTTCATACATTACATGTCAAAATCACTCATTAAATCTCTACTAAGGAAGCATTTGACGTCTCTGAGTACTGGCAATTGAGTAGTAAAAAATGTCAAAATGTCGGTAGTACTACGCATGTTTTTATTATTGAGCTTTCAAATTATATGAGTGACGTCACTGTTGAGCAATCCAATTGGGCTCTACAGTTCCCATGTCTATTCTTCGGTGGCCGAAAACACCAAGATGGCCGTGATTTCAATATGCCTCCTTACCTTAGTTTCCTTCGCTTGGAGGTCTAGTAACATGTTTTCACTCGAGTGAAAACATGTTTGCTTCTTTTTAAACATGGCTAGGGTTCGATATTACCAACTCGCATTAGGCAATCGTGTTGATTACATCCTCATTACTGTATTTTTCGGTGAGTTGCGAGGCTTTGCCCAGCAGTGGAACATTACAGAGTAATACTTTTATTCTTTCCTTTATTCCTTCGATTGTGAAAGGCGTTTTAAAAGGAATTATCCTTCTGTATATATTTAGTCCATGGCACGAATCCATAGTCTGTACTGCCGATGAGTTCTCCACTAAGTGATAGCGCCATGCTATGGTAATTAAGTCTTTCGCCATTACGCTGATAACATTGTTGCAGGAAGAATTTCCTTCACTTTCTACTATAAAAGCCTCATTTAGCCTTACTTGCTATTATGGAAGGCAGTATTGCAATTGGTTGATATAGTCCCTCTTTTTCTTATAAAACTAGCAGCGCCCCTCTGTTTTACCCGCGTTGAGCCCGTTCCCGGGGGAATTTTGGGATGGAAAATACCCTATAAGCTTCCTGTTTAATGTGACTATCCATTACAAAAAGAATAATTCGAATTGGACTAGTAATTCCCGAGATTAGTCCGAACATACAAACAAACAAAACTACAAATATTTACTACTAAAGTCTCCTAAAGTCTACTAAAGTCATCCTTCATAGCCGATTTTGGATATAGCGACTGCAACCTCTGTTATTTGATGAACTCGATGTAGATAGCAACGGGAAGATTTTATGCTATTTTTCATCTCGAAATTCCCACAGGAACAGGCACAATGCAGGTAAAACGGGGCGCTGCTAGTTGTTTATATTCCTGTGAGAGCGCTTACTGTGTCAGGGGTTGCGGGTTTGATTCCCACCCGAAATCAACAATATTTGTGATAAAGTCGTGACGGTGTCAATTTTATGTATATTATTATAAAATAAAATATAATAAATAAATATAAATATACCTGGACAAATTCACACACGGTTAATTAGACCCAAAGTAAGCTCTAAGCTTGTGTTATGGAATCTAATTAACTGATACTACTACTTATACATACACAAATACTTTATAAGAATATATAATTGACACCCAGACGTTCGTCGCCAACAACTATGTCTTCACATATTGTTGACTCCGGGCGGGAATCGAACCCGCAACCCCCGACACAGTAAGCGCTCTCACTGCCACTGTGCCAACGGGCTTGTATTGTAGTGATATCAGTTAGTTAGATTACATACAAACTTATAGCTTAGTTTAAATCTAATTAACCGTAAACATCGCTTCACAAAGCTTAGAGAAAAAGCACTTTAAGCAGACCAAAAAAATACTCTGCAATATTAGCACTTATATGAAGACACACAGTTCTCAAAACTGTTTAATAACTAAAATCCCTCAAGCGTAAAGATATACAGCGTGATGTCAACATGAGAATAATGGCGCCGATGTCGCATGAAGAATCGGTTATTCAACATCCTCTATTGCATTCAGGAAATTATAGTGGCGTGATTCAGCGAGTTTGCACAACCCGCAATCCGGACTGCGCAGACGAGCGGCAAAAACGGGTGTGAATACTGTAACTTGACAATATCCTACTAATATTATGAATGCGAAAATATATGAGGATGAATCAAATGTGTATGTAAGTTTGTTAATCTTTCACGAAAATACTAGTGAAAGAATTTGGATGATACTTTACAGTAATATAGGTATAACGCATGGGATACATTTTATCCCTAAAATCCCACGAAAACGGGTACAACGTGGGTGAAACCGCGATGCACTGCTTGTATTATATACGTTTTAAACACACACGATTTGCACTCATAATACTAAATGATCATCCAAATCCGTCCAGTAGTTTTTTCGTGAAAGAGTAACAAACATATATACATAGTACATCCTCACAAACTTTTGCATTTATAATATTAGTAGGCTATTCTTTTTGAATGTTACTTAGCTCTGCAACATTCGATATTCAAATCCAAAAAATAGACCAAACAAAAACCAGGACCACACGCCAAAATTACACCTCAACCCGCCGGTGTACCGCGCACAAAGCAGGCGTTGTTAATGTTACAAGCAGTAGAGTTGGGCTCGGGCGCAGTGTGTTTGCACTAGGTAATTACTCAAACTTAGACGCTTTGCCTTAATTCTACCAGAATTGCCATGCTTCGCTAGTACCCGTCCTGTCGCGTGCATTTACTTTGGTAATCTATTTTAGAGTGTTCGGAAATTTGGGCGAAGTTATTGATGCGAAAGATTTATATGTTCTTCGTTTTGTGCGATATAGAAAGTCCTAGTAGCGTCAAAGTTATTTGTTGATGCTAAAAATCCTACTCTTTACTCCTAGGGCCTAAGGGCTGACTCTGCGTTAAGCGTGCGCACGACGCGGTTTCATACAAAAGTGAACCGATTCGTGCGCCCGCTGCGTGAGGCTTCATACACAAGTGAACCGTCGCGTGGTAATTATGCCTAATCCTCCTCACTGTACTGATATCTTCAGTGAAATGAGAGACATTTCAGGTCAATACTTTACTTTTTAATTAAACATTTTTAGCAGGTAAATAAATGTAAGAATTCTTGTGCAGTCCATAACTATCAAATAACATCTACAATTGGACTTAGCACGGTAGCACTCAAACACAAATGTCACTTCCCCATATCCAACTTACTTGGGTGTAGTAAAACGATTTCGTGACGGAACAATAGGGAGTTTGTAGTACAATGGGGCCTGATGAAGTTTGAATGCGTTATTGTCTCAAATCTCTATTACTAGTGAACTAACGTTCATATCATACTACGCTTGAAGACGCCATCTAGCGGGGATAATAGTAACTTCGAGGAGGTTAGTGGCCAACCCTGGAGTCGGGGTTTTTGGATTTTTGGCTTCCGACTCGGTCGGTAGATTGAACAACTGGGACCGACAATATTACGTAGCCTTCAAAGCACGGTAGCGCTCAGATAGAGATGCCACTATGGGCCACCCATCCAAATAGGAACCGAGCTGCACGTTGCTTAACAATCGCAATGAGCTACTATACTATTATATCGCCCAATACCCGTTCCCGTAGGATTTTAGTATAAAAATTAAGATAAAGTCTTTCTTTTGAATATGGATACCATTATACAAAAATGTTTCAGAGATTGACAAACAAACAAAACGTTCTCCAGCTTAATGAACGTGTATCCTTTAAAACTATCTCTAGAAAGCAAATCTTCAAAAACTACAAAAGCCTTATCTCAAGAAAGATAAATATCTTTCTTCGAACACTCGAACCATATTTTAATTCTAAAAATATTCTTTTCCAAAAGTTATTCGCCTCCAATTTTTGAGTAGCAATCTGAAACAAAATGCCGACTGATAACAGATGGATAAATTTGATAAAATATGTAATAAAAGGTTTTTAAACTAAGATTATCTCTGAGCTGTAAGAGTAAAGGGCCTCTACTCTCCCCTAAAATTGAATTTATTCTTCATTCCCCATAAAATGCCTATACCGAATTTATTTTGTACCATTAGCATATTAAAATAGCTCTTACCTTGGTATGGATAGCAAAATAAGCTGTAGTCTACACTAATATTATAAAGAGGAAAACTTTGTTTGTTTGTAATGAATAGGCTCAAAAACTACTGGACCATTTTTAAAATTTCTTTCACCATTCGAAAGCTACATTATCCACGAGTAACATAGGCTATTTTTCATCCCAAAATTCCCACAGGAATGGACACAACGCGGGTAAAACCGCGGGGCGCTGCAAGTTGAAAATAATATAAAAAAAGCTGAGAAGTTTGTTTATGAACGCGCTTCTTCTATTTGGAGTAAAATATTTTGTTTATTTATTGAAAAAGTACATTTAAAAAATGTTACAAAGAATCTAAAGCACCTAAATACGATTGGCACAATCAAAAGGAAGGTTTCGATCTAACTTTCATTTCAAATTACAAGGCGTATAAAACCGAGGCATGCTGCTAATCACTATCACTGCATAGTAAAAAACAAAGTCACTTTCCGCTGTGTGTCCCTATGTAAGCAGATCTTTAAAAATACGATTTTGATGCGGCTTTTTAACAGATAGAGTGATTCAGGAGGAAAGATAATATGTATAAAAGTTCCTGAAATTCCCACGGGAACGGGTACAAAGTATATAAAACCGCGGGGCGCTGCTGCAAAACAGTACTTAAAACAATACTTATAAAAATAAAATGATACTCATAAATTCTTACTAAAATATTATAAGTATTTAATTCTTATAAAATGATAAATTTGTAATATTTTCATTACTTTTCTGCCATCGCTACATAAAACCCTAAAAATATAAGATCAATGTTTCGTAACACAATATACAAAATGTATAAAAGCTTCAAACCCATAACTTTGATCAGTACTTTTGCATTACGGCCCTTATTTAAATGCAGCACCAAATTCAATACTATTGAGAGGTTTATTAAATAACTGACAGCACCCCGACACTCGATCTAACACATGACACGACTCTCGTGACACTGAACCTGACACTCGTGACACTTCACCCGTCACTCGTGACACTCCTCCCGACTCTCGTGACACTGGCCCTGACATTCGTGACACTCGACCTGTCGCTCGTGACACTCCTCCCGACACTCGCGACATTCCTCTAAACTAATTGACAGTCGTGACACGTAACCAGTCACCTACAGTACTCATGTCTTGACACGCACGAAAATCGACCCGACACTCGCGACTCTCAACCCTACACGCGCTAATAGTCCTGACATTCACCAGTCCATCTAACAGGCGCGAAACCCGTCACAACAGTTGTGACACTCGACTCAAACCTTAAACTGACACTCGTTACACTCGATCTGGCATTCACATATGAGTTTTTCGCTTTTAGGGCCGAACAGCCATTATAAGATATTTGAAGTAACGACGACGAATTGAATACCTCGTAGTTTTGCCATAAAATATGGTGTCCTATATTTTCAGTCCTAAAAACCTTTTTCATTCAGTGTTCGATACAAATAGCTTGTTTTGATGGCGAAACAAAAACGTTGAAACTACTCCTCTCAGAACTGTGTCCAAATGTCTCTAACTTCAAGTGCCACAGTAGGTGCAAAGAGCAACTTCTTAACGCTTTTCGAGACAAAGAACAACTATAGTATTGGAGATAGGTACTTTTTGTACATCATTAAGTACCTAAGTAGTAGGTTAGTGGCCAACTCTAGTGTCGGAGTTTTTAGACCGCCTAAAGGCCTCCACATGGTCAGACGATTGATACAACCGAGACCGACAATTCAACGTGCTCTCCAAGCACGGTAGCGCTCAGATAGAAATGCCACGATAGGCTACCCATCCAGCAAGTTTAAATTCCACAGTAATATATGCTTAACTAGCCGCGTCCCGAGGTGTTACTCGCGGTGTACCAGTTCCCGCAGATATGTCGGAATAAAATGTATCTAATGTGTTATTCTGATGTATAACCTATACATCATATTACTGTAAAGTTTCATTCAAATCCGGCAGCAGTTTTTCGTGAAAGAGTAACAAACATACATACATCCTCAAAAACTTTCGCATTTATAACATTAGTAGGATTTCATAATCTGTCTGTACATGTGTCCTGTCTACGTTACCTAATTTACTCTATTTTCGGAAACAATTCCTATTTCACACATTACCGTAGCCACGTTTGCTAACAAAGTCCTTTGAACAAGGAATTTTTAGAGCTTCCTATTCGTAGCAGTTATTTTTAAAACTTGTTTTTGTAATTTGAAACTTGGAGGTTTTCATATTTTGAGAGTAAAACGAATTCGGAACGAACAAAACAAATGCCGCAGAGTTTAATATTTGTTTTTTTTAAAGTGTTATGAAACATAATATTGTTATAATTTGATGTCATATTTAAATAAACGCGTATTAAGAACATTTTAGCTATCAAATGGTTTGTCACTTTCTGACACACGCAATGTTCCGAAGAGCAAAAGAGACAAAACATATTATAACAGTGTTTTAGTTACATAGCGTTTATTTATAAGGCGGAAAATAATATATTTTCCTATATAAAGCAAAAATATCAGAGAAAATTAAAATGTAAGCTTTTTAAGGGTGTCTTTCCATTGAAGCGGAGCGGAGCTGTGCGGAGCTTAATCTATCACAACGCATTAAAATTATCAAAAAACGCATAATATTTTCGAAACGCATTGTGATTGGTTAGTTGAGCTTAAAAAAGAATAAACATACACCCTTAATCTCTTTTTATTTTCTCTATTTTAGTTATATATAAACAAGTTATAACATATTATGTTACATCAAATAAAAACATTATTATTTTTCACTAGCTGTGCCCTGCGGTTTCACCCGCATTTATTCAGTCAATGCTTACCGTGTAAACCTTCCCTGGACTTTCATGAATATTTCAAGACCAAAATTAGACAAATCGGTTCAGCCGTTCTCGAGTTTTAAGCAGACTAACGAACAGCAATTCATTTTTATTTTAGATAGATAAGATAACATTTTGACCCGAAATTGGGCTCAAAGTGGATGAAACCCTGCGGGTTAGTATGTAACAAAATCGGTCCAGTCGTTATTGCCTTTTGGCGAGACTAACGATCACGATATTTTTCGTACCAACCATTTCGGAACTGTTTATCAATTCAAAATTTTCGCAACTGCAACTGAATCTAGTTGCGAAAACGGCCCACTTTTTCTACCTTAGTTACGAACCCATACTCGTATCACTTTAAGTATCTGCTAAACGTTCATAAAAATTGTGTAATTTTCCCTCCAAAATCGATATTTCATTCGAATTCAAACACAATGGTATTTTCCGAGTAGAGGCGATTATCTGGAGGCGATTATCTGGAACAATTAGGGAGCGCCACACGTACCATAACCACACCACTACCACAAGCAGAACCCTACCACCACAACACGTCGGCGAATTTTAAAAATTAATAGTAATGCTACTCATATACATTTTTTTTAAAGTACTTTTAAAAAAGGACGTCATCGTCCCACCGCGGGTCATGTGATCCCGCCAGGCATTCACATCGTAGCACACTCCCACCTCCGCATCGTAGCACTTCCACCTCCGTATCGTAGCACACTCCCGCCTCCGCATCGTAGCACTCCCCCAAACAAAAATTACACAAAGCTATTCACACGTGACCACATTTTGCCGCTCCAATGTGGTGTGGTTGTTGTAAGTGTGGACACACCATTACCGTAACGACATCAAATCAATAACTGAAGAATTCTTGATTACAAATTAATAAACCAACATATGGTTAGAAAAGTTAGTTTTACTCATCGATGTGGAGTCATCGCGATTGTTAAGCAACGTGCAGATCGACTCGTTCTTGGATGGGTGACCGATAGTGACATTTCTATCTGACTTAGGAGGGCTCGTTGAAACGGTACCGAACAATAAGTACATTGCCCTTCATTGCCCATAAATTTACTTGCTTTCTAGATGGACGTTTTGTCTGCCACAGACTTTTTTTTATCTGTCATAGTCTATTCGTCTGTACGATTAAATAATTTGCTCAGACAACTGTTAGACTGGCGGAAGACACTTTCAATCGTCAGAACATAATTATAGGAGGTCTTTAGGCGGTCTAAAAACTCCTACACCAGGGTTGGCCACTAACCTACTTGAGATGAATGAATGACTGTATTGGGTTCAAACTGAGTATGTACCAAAATACCTATTACGATAACACCCAAGTAACAGTAAGTGTAAAGATTTTCATTAAGATAAACATAACAGGAAGAAGAGAGGCTTTTAATTTTCAGCGATAAAAATCAGCTTCAGCTTTCAGTGAGTTTTCAGGAACGGTTTCATAAAGCGAAGATTAAATGCTGATTTGTACGAAATGATTTTATTAACGGCCATAAGGGATTAGAACCCTTTTTAATATGTTCATTTTGAGTTTTTGAACAGTAATTCAGCTATTAACTTTTTGTATTTACGCGTATTTACTTAGGTATTAGTAACCTTTTTGTTTTAAATGACCTTATATTACGAACTTAGAGCTTAGTTTGGGTCTAATTAACCGTGTGTGAATCTGTCCTGTAAATAATAGTTATTTATTTGTTTAATTACTGGTAGCTGTTTTACCCGCGTTGTGCCTGTTCCCGTGGAATTTTCGGGATGAAAAAAGCCTATAGCCTCTCCATTAAATGTGGCTATTCATTACACTACAGCCTCCGTGGTCCTGTGGTTTGAGCGCTCGGCTCACGATCCGGAGGTTCCGGATTCGATTCCCGGTGGGGACAATATCTAACAAAAATCTCTTTGTGAGACTGCCCTCAGTTTGGTTAGGGCATTGCAGGCTGAATCACTTGATTGCCCGAAAAGTAAGAAGATTCCGTGCTACGGAGGGCACGTTAAGCCGTCGGTCCCAGTTACTTTCTACGGATAGTAGTCGTTACATGAGCCATGTCAGAGGCCTTTGGGGGCTCAATAACTCTGACATCAGGATTGGTCAGGTTGACCATCCACTCGATGAGGAAGATTCATTACACAAAGAATTATTCAAATTAGATTTGTAATCTCTGTTTTCTTTTTCATCATACGAAGATGAGACAGAAGACATTTTGTACAAGACCTATACCTAATATGTTCAAGAAACTAAAGCTTGTCGTTCAAACTTGTATTTTATGTTGCACGAAATAGAACACTATTTAAAGCGAACGTCATTTGTTAAACATACAAGACGCACCCGCGTTGTACCCGTTCAAGCGAGAATTTCGGGATAAAATGTATCCCATGTATTATTCTGATATGTATAACCTATATTACTGTAAAGTTTCATCCAAATCCTTCAAGTAGTTTTTTCGTGAAAGAGTATCAAACATACATATGTACATCCATCCTCACAAACTTTCGCATCACTACATAGTATAAAACAAAGTCGCTACTTTTGTCTGTTTGTTTGTCTGTATGCTTAAATCTTTAAAATTACGCAACGGATTTTTATGCGGTTTTTTGTAATAGGTAGAGTGATTCAAGGGGAAGGTTTATATGTATAAAAATTCCCGAAATTCCCACGGGAACGGGTACAACGCGGTTAAAACCGCGGGGCGCTGCTAGTTTATAATATTAGTAGGATTAGTAGGATTTATAGAACACTATATTTTGTGGCTAAACTATGATGACTATGATGATAACTATGATGAGGTTTTTACATGCATTCATACATTCATCCTCACAAACTTTCGCATTTATAATATTAGTACGATTTCGGAGCTAAATAAAACGTAGAATACTTGTGCAATCCACCCTTAGACTATCTAGTTAACTCTCTCCTATACGGAGGTAATAATTAGCATCCTGTAGCCTTAAGTTTCAGATTTATAGATCCCAGAAGGAGAAGGTGCTTTAACTACTAGCGTAGTGCTTGTGGTGTAGTTTAACTAAACTATGTTACTCGTAGTTCAATGCGATTGTAATGCAACGTGCAGCTCGGCCCCTACTTGGATGGGTGGCCGATAGTGGCATTTCTATCTGAGCGCTACCATGCGTCGGTGGGCACGTTAAATTGTCGGTCCGGTTGTTCCATTCGTTAGACCATATCGGAGGCCTTTAGGCGGTCTAAAAACTCCGATACCAGGGTTGGTCACTAACATAGTCGACACATTTATCTATGTATAGTAATATAATAAAACTGAATGAATTTTTAAATGTTTTGGTTGTTTGAACGCACTTAACTCAGAAACTACCCATCGTATTTTAATAATTCTTTTTGTAATAGATAGCCACATTCAACGGAAATATTATAGGCTATTTTTCATCCCGATATTCCTACAGGAATGGGCACAATACAGGTAAAAGCGCGGGGTGCTGCTACAGTATACGCCTAGCATAATGATTAAATAAAGCACAGAGTAACATTTTCACATTGTTGTGTGAACACACCGTTATAAAGCACATTTCACACTGCAGTCTGCACAATACAACACTTAGCCGTAGAAACTAATTAAAACTATAGCAGTTGTTATTTGACTGTGCGAGGGCGTATTCTGGAAAGGGTTTTGAATTGAAAATGTGTTTAGGAAGTGTCGAGACCTACTTTTTAGTAAAAAGTTAATATAGAAGTGTGAAAAGTTTGATTTTATTGTTCACTAGCCGTGCCCCGCGGTTTTACCCGCGTTGTGCCCGTTCCCATGGTAATTCTGGGATGGAAAATAGCCTATAACCTTCCCGTTGAATGTGGCTATCTATTACAAAATGAATTATTAAAATCGGACTGGTAATTTCCGAGATTAGCTCAAACATACAAAAAAACAAACAGACTTACAAATTTTACCTCTTTATAATATTAGTATAGAAGTATAGATTTGACTAGCCCGTTGGCACAGTAGCAGTAAAAGCGCTTACTGTGTCGGGGGTTGCAGGTTCGGTTCCCGCCCGGAGTCTACAATATGTTAAGACATAGTTGTTGCTGACGACTTCTGGGTGTCATTTATATATTCTTAAAAAGTATTTGTGTAGGTATGTATATGTAGTGGTATCAGTTAGTCAGATTCCATAATACAAGCTTAAAGCTTACTTTGGGTCTAATTAACCTTGAGTGAATTTGTTTGTAAAATGTAATTTGCATTAATGAAATGGAAACTATTAAATGAATATATCTGCCGTACTGAGAGACGTTCATAAAATTTAATTAATATGACGTAATTTTTCATACATTACATGTCCAAATCAGGAATTAAATAATCAGTAACTAAGGAGGCATTTAACGTCTCTGAGTACGGTTGTCTTCGATCAACAATACACAACTAGATATCGAGTCACGTACAATATCAAAGCTAAATACTGTCCGCGTGGATGACGTGTGACAGCTTATTTTGTTTACTCCCGAAGTGAACAAAAATTTTTAAAACAGTTCGAAGTTCAACCTAATTACAACCATGACACCTAGCAATAAAGTAGCAAATCTTATCAATAAAATAAGTGAGAATAACGCCTCACTTTTCAAATGAGGCGTTATTCACCGAGACGTATTTTTTGCGCCGACCCGGCATCTAGTTGTGTATCGTTGATCGAAGACGGTTGTATATTCCTATTCTGAAAAAATGACAATCAACAGGAACTTAACAAATTGAGTTGTTAACTAGTTTCAAACGACTCACAATCGAGTGCTTACAGAATAACACCGCGCCAGTATGTTGCTAACTGCGTCTTTTCAAATTAATTTAACACATAATTATAAATGCAGTCAGTTTTGTTTGACCGGCTTCCAAAATGTGAGGTTCTAGCTTTGAGTTGAAGTAATTGAATAGTAATTTATCCATGTGATTATAAAACTAAGTCCCCAAAAGCTGTCTATACAGATAGACACATAGACAATAATTGATTTTTTACAATTTCAGTCTTTCTTCTTCTTCATCGAGTGGATGGTCAACCTGACCACTCCTGGTGTCAGGGTTATTGAGCCGCCAAAGGCCTCTGACATGGCTCATGTAACGACTACTATCCGTAGAAAGTAACCGGGACCGACGGCTTAACGTGCCCTCCGAGGCACGGAATCATCTTGTTTTTCTACACATAGACAATTAGTTTAGTTTGGGTCTAATTAACTGTGAGTGAATTTGTCCGAATTTATGTTGTTTAAATGAAACAACATACTTAAAATTATAAACAAACATTTGTATAGAGATTAATTACTTAGTCCTAGTTTCAGTGTCGTATTATCTTTCCTTGTACAATAAAAACTCGTGTTTAAGTACCAGAAATCGATAAGAAACCATTATAACTAGCTACTTACATTTCCGAACAGAAATAGACGCAGCAGAAACAAAACTTTCAGAACTGAAACCCAACAAGTAAGACTGAAGTTATATAAAATGAAAAATACGAACTTCGGAACAGAACAATAGGAAGCCATATTAATTTAGGTACAATGCCGCCTCGGTTGTCTAGTGGTATGTGCACTCGCCTGCCGACACTGAGGTCCTGGGTTCAATTCCCAGGAGCGGAAACATGTTTCCTACTTTTCAAACATGGCTCGGGTTTGAGATCACCAACCCGCATTTGGCAAGCGTGGTGATTATGCCTAATCCTCCTCACTGTATTGATATCTTCAGTGAGATGAAAGGCTTTTTTTGCCCACAGTGGGATATTACGGGCTTTAATACTTACTTCCTTACTTACAATGAGGAAACCCGAGTTGGCGTTACTTAGGGTTAACATTTATGACCTATATCATTCATAATTCATGTAAGTGCTCGTGGCGTAGTTTGACTCACAAAGTAGAGATTATGCACTAGGTACTTTGAGTTATTCTTTTTACAATGAATAGCCACATTGAACGGGTTATTTTTGATCTCGAAATTCGTACAGAAATGGGGACAACGCGGGTAAAACCGCGGTCTCCTATTAGTACACGTCTAAACTTGTTGAACATATACGTTAAACAAGAACTCAAGCGCTTCCCTAGTAGATATTTAATGTGTAATTTTGACATGTAATGTATGAAAGATTACATTCATTCGTTAAATGTCGATTTAATGAACGTCTCTGAGTGCGGCGGTAAGAATCATTACGTTTGTTTGTTTCTTCAAACTGTCTGCACTCGCCTGTCCCATGGCACCCTATGCGTGTTGTAATATGAAGTTCTCAGCTTAGAACCACATTTCAGAACTAAAATTATAACCAAACTTTTAATATTATCGTTGCAGGAGCCATATAAAGTTGTTTTATGAAAATGACGCTTCAAAACTCGAATTATAGGTTTTTATGAGGTCATTTACACATACAGGGCTAATTTTATCCAACTTGATAAATGGAAGGTCAAATATGACAAGTTTGACAAGTGTGACGGACAGTCCGGCAGAAACTATTATTTGTAGTCCATGGTGCAAACTTTTAATTTTTCGAAAAAAAAAAACTCTGAACACATTGAATAATAATTTAAAGAAGTTATCTCAATATAACTTAATGATTGAACGTTACTTCTTACATTCCAATTTTTAACTACCGACCCAAGAAAGGGGTGTTTGAAGTTTGACATCGATTTGTGTGTGTTTGACTATGACATCGTAGCTCTTAAAGCTTCAACTGATGGACTGATTTCCGACTGACCATGTCGGAGGCCTTTAGGCGGTCTAAAACTCCGACACCAGGGTTGGCTACTAACCTACTCAACAACAAGGAGATATACCCAATAAATTTAAAAAACATTACTATAGATCTTTTTTAATTAAAACATTGTTATGCAACCTCTATTCTTCAAGCCTCATTGTTTACATTCTACTTAAAAGACAAGCAAGTAATGAATAATAGCAAGACGTTGGAGTTTCTAATTGAAAATCTGTCAAACACTAATCAGTTCTTGAGCCGCGGTTTGCAAGATGGCGTCAATTCGGCGCCGGCGCAGGCACGCGGCCGGAACGACGGGAGTACGGTGGATATGACTTAGTGATAAATTAGTAGTGTATTATTCTTGTTTAATATTCCGTAAGGCGTTGTCCTAATAGAACGCGAATGCGCGATGCGAGCGATGCGACCATCGCGTGTTTCATACATTTGAGACCGCGTCGTGCGATTGTCAGTTAGGACACCTATTAGAGTTCAATATGTTTGATCGCGCGTTCGTACGAGTAAAATTCGCGCGATTCGCGTTCTATTAGGACAACGCCTTAATGTAGTTTCAATTCAAAATTTAGTAGTGTAGTTAGCTGAATCAATGTACATTGTTGTATGTATGTATGTTTGTTACACTTTCACACAAAAACTACTAAACGGATTTGGATGAAACTTTACAGTAATATAGGTTATACATTAGAATAACACATGGAACATTTTATCCCGAAATTCTTGCGGGAAAGGGTAACACCGCGGGCGCGGCTAGTGTGTATTTATAAGGTGAAAGTTTATATGAGATTGGCGTCTCAATAAACGCCAACGCAAATTGTGAAGAGTGCTTTATTAAATGACTAGCAGCGCCCCGCGGTTTTACCCGCAGTGTACCCGTTCCCGTGGGAATTTCGGGAATTTTTATACATATAAACCTTCCTCTTGAATCACTCTACCTATTACAAAAAACCACATCAAAATCCGTTGCGTAATTTTAAAGATTTAAGCATACAGACAAATAGACAAACAGAGACGACTTTACTTTATACTATGTAGTGAAGATTATTTTTCCCATGAATAGGTACTTAAACTGATAAACTAATTTGATAAAGGCAAAAATGTTCTTTTGCTGCATTATTATAGTTATATTTTGTATTTAGATTTTTTATTTTCATTGTAATTGTGGCCATAAATAATAATTTTATTTATACGTCTTATCCATACTAATCTGTCGCTATCAGCTCAAAAACCAGCTCAAATTCGCGTGGGTGTCACCTAATAAGGTCACACGATTGTGTAGTGCTATCTCGACTCTTTAAATACAATTTAGAGACAAACTAGCTTTAATTATTTAAGAGTTAAAAAAAAGCATTCATTATTTTATTGATTTATTTGATTTTAGAGTAGTGGTTTAGCGAGATTTTTTTTTGAGTAAAGAATATTTAATTATTTTTTGCTAAAAATGATAAATTGTTTGAATTCTTAAAATGGCCATAATTACAACTTTTTTTACACACACAAAGTAATCAAAATAAAAACAATACTTCGCATTGAGTGCGTGTCACGCACACATTGGATTCAGTGCGAATATTCGTTCGCAACTAGGCTGCGAATAATGTACGTACGGTCAGCCAAATATGTGGTCTACCACCCTACGGTTGAGATTCATTTGAACGTCATGAAACAACAAGGTCAATTTTAAACGTCATAACATAATTGTGCATAGAAAAGTCAACCTTAGCGATCGTTACATCTCGCAGAAACTTTTGTCAAAAGTGGTAGACCACTTTCTTGGCCGACCGTACACCACTATTTCGAACCAAAACCAAGCGAAGGAACTTCTATTCATATCTCTTACACGTGTTTTTACTTTAACAATTCTAAATTTTCCATAAGGAAAAGAAAACAAATTCTTGAAAACACCAATAATCGATTTTAAAACACTTTTTTATCTTTTCAACTATTAAAATATAGTTATTAAGAAAACAAAGGACATTTTTATAATAATTAAAATGTACCAAGTTGTATATAAAAGCCATTTGCAAAAACCAGTTTTCAGTGAAGTTGTAAATATGAATCGTTTGCAAATTGTCCTGGTTTTGGCGTTGGTTTTTGTCCATGGTAAGATTTATAGATTATTACAATGATATCTTACAAAATCTTACAAAATCTTCGTTTGACAATGTCGGAGGCTTTTGGGCTGTCTAAAAACTCCGACACCAGGGTTGGGCAATAATCTACTCGGATTTACTTATTTACTACCTGTAAATATTTGTTCTTGGGAATTTTGGGATAGACATAGCCTATATTCTATCCCATGGTAATTATTCTCTTTCGTATCCACCAATCATATTAAACATAGTTTAGCAACGAATATAGCGAAGGTGGTATCCACGAGTTTTATCTTACTTAGCATAGTAACGTATTCATAGGGTGGTACGTTCAAAAGAGCCTCTATGGAGCCAAAACTGAATAAAAATATTTGACTTTGACTTTGACTTTGATAGCATATCTCTTGGTGAGAAGGCACCACAAGGGTGAAAAAATATTTACCCACTTCTGAGCTGACTTGACTCCGGTTTCTTACAATCGTTAGTCCATGTCGGAGGCCTTGAGGCGGTCTAAAAACTCCGACACCATAGGTGGACACTAACTTACTTAAAATGAATTAATGAATCTGACTGCTGAACAGTGTTCCCAGTCATCATCTTATCTCATCTTTTTTTCAATACATGTATTTTATTCATAAATATTTTTCCTACAGATGTCTGCTCAAAGAAGACCCACAAAAAGTCCTCGGACCATAAAATCGTCGGTGGGTACGACTCGCAGATAAGGGATATACCGTATCAGGCGTACTTGTTGCTGCAGAAGGGGTCAGATTACTACCAGTGCGGAGGTTCTATCATAGGGAACAGGACTATATTGACAGCCGCGCATTGCATGTCAGGGTAAGCTGGAATCTAGACTTAATTTACTGAAATAAAAATGAATCACCAAAATGTTTCTACGTACATAAAGTGCAAAGGACTGCACCAATTTGGATAAACCTTCTTTTATATGTTTGTTTTTGTCAGGAGAAGGTTTGTATAAAAAAAATAGTAAAGTAGGTAACCTCTAACTCAAGCCATGTCTGTAAAGTAGGAAACATGTTTTCCCACGACCCGGGAATTGAACCCGGGACCTTTGTCTTGGCAGGCGAGTGCACATACCACTAGATCACCGATTTGTCCGAATATCATAGATTATTTAAAAATAGATTATATATACTTACAAATCTTATTCTAACTACAGAGTATCAAACGTCCAAGTCAGAATAGGTAGTACCCAAGCCCAGTCGGGTGGTACGACCTACAAGTCCGCGGACATTGTCTCCCATCCGCTATACAACTCGAGGCCTTACGACTACGACGTAGCGTTGGTCCGCCTGGTACGACCAATGAAGTTAGATGGAGTCTCCGCTAGGACTATAGCGCTGCCTAACAGAGGAGCCAGCGTGGCACCGGGTACTGAGATTGTTGTTAGCGGTTGGGGAGCGACTAGTGTGAGTATTTATTTTTGGATTTTTTTTGCTAAACTGGAACGCCTTACAGTCGTACCCGCTTGGTTGGTTTGCGCGGGAATTTTGGGATAAAATTTGTTCCATGTGTAATTCTGATGTTGCTGTCAAGTTTTCTCCCAATCCGTTCATTAGTTTGTGCTAAAGAGTAATAAACGTATATTTTATACATCGTCACATACCATCGCATGTATAGTCTTTTTTAAACTTACAAGATTGTAAGTACTCACACGAGGTTTATAAAGCAAGCAAACCAATTACTTCTATATCCCGACGTTTCGAATAAATTACACCACTCGTGGTCACGGGCGAAGAAGACATTGCAGTTACCACTGTAATGCGAGGGTGACAAAACTCTTGTAAGTTTGCTTCGCATTTATGATAAAATAAAATAAATACTTAATAAACTGTTCTTAAAACTTAATAAGCGGTTCACTTTTGTATGAAACCGTACGCAGCGTGTGCATGTCGCGGGCGCCCGCGACGGTTCACTTTTGTATGAAACCGTACGCAGCGTGTGCATGCCGCGGGCGCCCGCGACGGTTAACTTTTGTATGAAACCGTACGCAGCGTGTGCATGCCGCGGGCGCCCGCGACGGTTCACTTTTGTATGAAACCGTACGCAGCGTGTGCATGTCGCGGGCGCCCGCGACGGTTCACTTTTGTATAAAACCGTACGCAGCGTGTGCATGTCGCGGGCGCCCGCGACGGTTCACTTTTGTATGAAACCGTACGCAGCGTGTGCATGCCGCGGGCGCCCGCGACGGTTCACTTTTGTATGAAACCGTACGCAGCGTGTGCATGCCGCGGGCGCCCGCGACGGTTCACTTTTGTATGAAACCGTACGCAGCGTGTGCATGTCGCGGGCGCCCGCGACGGTTAACTTTTGTATGAAACCGCGGCGTGCGCACGCTTAACGCAGTGTCGGCCCTTAAAGCTAAAAAATTATGTAGCAATGGGAGGCGTCTCAGCTGATGTTCTACCTGGACCGAGGCCTCAGTAGAACGCTAGCTTTCAGACGCCCCCTACTCTTATTACATAGACTCTATCATGAACATGTTGTTTGTAAGACTTCCTAATTGTAGGAAGGCGGTGATGTTAGCAGCAACTTGATGGCCGTCAACGTCAGCTCGATATCGAATGAAGAGTGCAGCACCAAGCTGAACGGCATCACGGCGAGGATGTTCTGCGCAGGCGTGCCTGAAGGAGGAAAGGATTCCTGTCAGGTATTCATATGAATCATTGAAGTGCTAGTAAATATTGTTTATGCTTATTTAGTTAGAAGCAACAGGCAGCAGTGCTGTTGCAGTTGGATGCAAGATTTCATAGAAACCAGTGGTGATGCTTGCGGTCGGCAGTTGCTGCCTGCTACTGCGGTCGCTACGGAAAGCATATCATACATAATTTAAAAAAAATATACGATTTTGTGGTCTAGTGGCATGTGCACGAGCCTGCCAAGACTGAGGTCCCGGGTTCAATTCCCGGGTCGAGCAAACATATTTCCTACTTTTCAAACATGGCTTGGGTTTGAAATCACCAACCCGCATGAAGCAAGCGTGGTGATTATGCGAATCCTCCTCACTGTACTTATATCTTCAGTGAGATGAGAGGCCTTTGATCAGCAGTGCGATATAACAGGCTAATACTTACTTACTTATTATACAGGGTGATTCCGGAGGACCAGCTGTGACAGAAGACAAACAGCTCCAACTCGGCATTGTGTCATTTGGAGTGGGCTGCGCCAGGCCTGGTCTCCCAGGAGTCTATACCAGGATCTCCATCGTCAGAAACTGGATCAAAATTAATTCTGGAGTTTAAAGAGAGAACTTGGAATTAGTGTCATGATGATGTAGAACTGGAATAATTTTTAAACGATTTTTTTTTGTTGATATGGATTGTTATGCAACGTGCATATCGACCATTACAAAGATAGGTCAATCATTCATTTGTTTGTTTCAAGTAGGTCAGTGGCTAACCCTGATGTCAGGAGTTTTAGACAGCCTAAAGGCCTCCGAAATGGTCTAACAATTGGAACAACCGAGACTGACATGCATTCCTAAGCACAGTAGCGCTTAGATAGAAATGCCACTAGGTGAATAGTGAATAGGTATCATTCGGTATTCAATGCAATGTTTTATACGACCTAATGATATCAATGTAAAATACATAGCTGGAAAGTAAGTTGGTTGCATTTCAATTGTTAAGCAACGTTCAGTTCGGTCACTAGTTTGATGGGTGGCCGATACATTTCTGAACGATACGTTAATTGGAATTTTATGTACACATTGAATTATCAGTCATTTTAAATCATTAGACCATGATGCTAGAGGCCATGTCTAAGTTTCTCGATACTGGGTTTGGCCAATAATCAACTGAAACTCTGACACTTATATCTGACACTTTTCCAAGTATCTGACACTTTTTCCAAGCCCGAGATCACAATTGATTAAACTAAATGTGGCAATGTCAAAGGGTGCTGACAAATATTAGTTAAGGAACTAGGAACTGTTTATTGAATAAAATTGTTTAGTGTTTATTATTATTTATTTAAGGTAAGAACCTTCCTGTGTACACTATCTATATATAAAGATAAACCTGACTGACTTACTGACTCACTAACTTATATTCAACGCACAGCCGAAACTACTGTACATAGAGACTTGAAATTTGGTACAGGGGTTCTTTTCATAATGTAATACAGCACTAAGATTTTTTATGAAATTTAACCCCTAACAGCCTTCTGTAAGGGATTGAATTTACGCAAAATTCTTGGGCGATTCTTTTACCCGAGGGCGACCCCTATTCTTCAAATAAAAATTTCCAAACGTTTAACAATCATTTACAAATAAATACTTGTTCGATTTAATTTGGTGTAATAATTATGTTCTTGTAAACGTGTACCACTAGGACCATTGTGATTTTTTTTTGACAAAGTCAATGCTCTGTTTGACAATTTTAATGCATTGTGATTGGCCTATTCAGCTCCGAACAGGCCCGCTCCATTTCAATGGAAATGCGCCTTAGCCAATCATTCTCTAAGGGCCGACACTGCGTTAAGCGTGCGCACGCCGCGTGTGACTTCATACAAAAGTGAACCGTCGCGTGCGCTCATCGCGTGCGGTGTCATACAAAAGGGAACCGATGCGTTCGCCCGCCACGTGAGCGCACGGCGGGCGCACGCTTTACGCAGTGTTGACCCTAAATGTCGATGTACAAGAATTATTGCCAAGTACTGTAGTTGATCATAGAGATGTTTATAGAAAACATTTAGCTCAAAATGGCTTATTAAAATAATGTTAAACAAGATAAGAATACCCTTCTAAAGTGTCACCGGAAGTAAAAAGATTATTATGTAGTTATTTATTATTAAAATAGTCCTTCTCATTATTTACTTTTTCATATTTTTTTCCTGAAAAAAAAAAGTACATAAAGAAAATGTTTAGCAAAGGTTATGTATTTATAAATAGAGTCTTGAAATATGAGGGTTTATTTCTTAATATTTCTGTTTTCTTTGTTTTATATTAAAGGTAAGTAAAATATAATTTCTTTACAGTAACTGGTTTGTTAAGTTTAAGCAGACACTACTCTTTTTGAATTGAAACTACAGGAACCGTGTCTTTTGTGTCCACGGTTCCTGTAAAGGGACCAAACGTCAGATAAAAAAGCGAGTGTATTCGTTAACGTTGTTTCAATTCTTGACGATTTTTACACCCTTCAAAAAAAGGTAGATTTTTCGATTTGTATACATGTCATACATCCGTCCAAGTGTCATACAAGTTAACAAAGTTTTTTTCCAAAAACGTTCAAAACTTTTTGCAAAAACCCAAGATCAGAATTTACTCTAGCTTGCCATGTGATCTTTGAAAACTATGAAAAACCACATACTTGAGACAAAACGTGTAACATTGTACTGAGTGACTAAAAACAGACTCGACAGACTAAAGACAGATTCGACAGACTAAAGATAGATTCGATAGACAAGATAATGACTCGGTAGATTAAATACAGATTCGAAAGGCTATAGACAAACTCAACAGATTAAAAACAGACTCAAAAAAGTTAATTGCATCAGTCTTAAAAAGATTGTCTGAATTTTTGTACCAGTATTTAATATTCTTTTCAGATGTGGAATCCAAAAAGCGAAGTCACTCAAAGTCATCGGACCATAAAATAGTGGGCGGGACTAACGCCACAATAGCCGCATATCCTTACCAAGCGTACTTGTTGCTTCAGAGAGGGACTACTTACTACCAGTGTGGAGGATCCATCATCAGTAGTAGGGCTGTGCTGACGGCTGCCCATTGCATGGTTGGGTATGGACATTAACTTACCTCTTCAGTAATCTAGTGGTATGTACACTCGCCTGCCAAGACTGAGATTCCTGGTTCAATTACGAGGTCGAGTGAAAACATATTTGATTGTGCAATACCATCCACCCATCCCACAAACCTCTCCGTAGCTAAACATTCTTGACCTTTCAGGATCCTCCAAGTCTTCATCAGGGTCGGCAGTACCAACTCCTCAAGTGGAGGCGTGGAGTACTCCTCATCTTTATACCTGATCCATCCATTGTACAGCTCTAGGAGAAATGACTATGATGTAGCGGTTATTAAGGTTCTTCAGGGTATGAACCTTGATGGAGTGAATGCTAGACCAGTTCCATTACCTTCGAGAGGAGCGAGCATACCAGCTGGAACTGATGTCGTGGTCACTGGATGGGGAGCCACTAACGTATGTAGATTACTTTATATGTGACTGGCTGTGCCCTGCGGTTTCATCCGTATTTATTCCGTCACTGCTTTCCGTTCAAACCTTCCCTAGATTACGACAAACATTTCAAAGCCGGAACCAACTGAATCGGACCATCCGTTCTCGAGTTTTAGACTAACGAACCACTGATTATATATAGATTTTAATATTTGAATACAAATCAAAAAATCTTGTGAAGGCTTTGAAATCCCTAAGTTCGCTAACTTCTTAGACTACAGAACCATCCTTTATCGCCTCTGATTTTGTCTAAAATTTAGACAATTGGGACCATAAGCACTAGGTGCTTAAACGTATTCTTCAAAGCACGGCACCGATAGAAATACCATCCATATCTCACTAAGGACCATTAGTCTTTATCCAGATAGTCTTCAAATTTACTATGCGTAATGCAAACAAGTCTGTTTAAGGCAGTTTCATAAAAATAATTTTTATTTTAAATCTAACAGACTGTGGCAGACAAAAATGTCTATTAGACGTCTTGAATTAAGTTCAAGTCTCATAGACTTACATAAACTAGAAGACAGTCTAAAAACTGTTTAGCCCATGGTCAGCACAATGTCTAATATCCTAGCTATACTATTCATAATACCCGATGCTTACCATCAATTAAACTTAATTTCACAGGAAAGTGGATACACCAGCACTACCCTTATGGCAGTGACAGTTCCAACCATCACGAATGAGGAATGTAACCAGAGACTCAACGGCATCACAGCGAGAATGTTCTGCGCTGGAGAACCTGAAGGTGGAAAGGATTCCTGTCAGGTTTGTCTACTTCCTTAGATGATGATGATTCTATCATGACTTAATTCTAACGTTAATTAAAGCCATGTCAGAGGCCTTTGGCGGCTCAATAACTCTGACATAAGGATTGGTCAGGTTGACCATCCACTCGATGAAGAAGAGTGGAATTAAGCCATCGGTGTCGGGTATTTAGACCGCCTAAAGGCCTCCGACATGGTCTTACAGTAGAAACAACCATGACCGACTGTTTAACGTTTCCTCAGAAGCAAAGATAGAAATGCCACTTATCGGCCACCCATCCAAGTAGGGGCCGAGCTGCACGTTGCTTAACAATAACAATCAGTTAACATCACTTACTTAAACTACGTCACGAGCTACATCGGTGTCTTTCAACAATTCCATATTAGTGTTTTTATTTTTCAGGGAGATTCGGGAGGTCCAGCAGTTAACCAGGAGACAGGAGTTCAACTCGGTATAGTTTCTTTTGGAGTGGGCTGCGCCAGACCGGGCTACCCTGGAGTGTACACCAGGATAGCAGCCGTCAGGTCCTGGATACGTCTGAATGCTGGAGTCTAAGAATATATATTGCTGTCGGTTTTACCCGCGTTGTACCTGTTCCCGTGGGAATTTTGGGATGAAAAATAGCCTTCCCGTTGAATGTTGCTATCTATTACAAAAAGAATTATTCAAATCGGACTGATAATTCTTGAGATTACCTCGAACATACTAACAAATAAACAAACTTAAATTTACCTCTTTATAATATTGGTATAGATTAAGACTTTTCAGTCTTACAGTACTTTATTAAACTCCTAGTTTCTAGTATACTTTTAAAAAACACATTTTCTAGCAATTGCAATAAAGTACGTAGCAATTTCCCCTGGGATCGTGTTACGTTGCAATGTGAAATAAAAAGTGTTCTATTATTTATCAGACCAAGTCTATAAGAGAATATTCTATGTACTCGTACCTATTGGTACAAATGTGTAGTTTACTCAATACATTTTCAAAGGAAAATGTTGAATTCCACTGTGTTTTAATAGAAAAATAACTTAACAAATGCTTGTATATTCTACTTTTTCTTCACTATCACTACATAGTATAAAACAAAGTCACTTTTCGCTGTCTGTCTGTCTCTAGTCTGTCCCTATGTATGCTTAGATCTTTAAAACTACGCAACGGATTTTGACGCGGTTTTTTTAAATAGATAGAGTAAGTCAAGAGGAAGGTTTATATGTATGAAAATTCCCGAAATTCCTATGGGAACGGGCTCAACGGCAACGGAATAAAAATGATAAAATTTCGAACCATTATGATTGATTGTTAACCCAAAAACAAATTAATATATTGAGGTAAATAGGTTTAGCATGGAATTAAATAAACATTTTTCCTCTTTGAAAGGAACTTCTCTCCACTGGAACTCCACCTTTTAACTCTTGTAAAAAAATTGAGTTTAAAAATAAATTGAGAATGTAATGACCCCATCATTGATTTAATGAAACATTGTTACGTGAAAACTATCGATGAAGTGTATTTTTAAACTCATAGTAAGTGTATTAGCCTGTAATATCCCACTGCTGGGCAAACCTCTCATCTCAGACACAGTCAAAAATTTTACTCGACGAGAATAAAACTATGTTTTGGCTCTTTAGTTCCATAATATAATCATTCTTCTTTATATAACTTGACATAATTACGTCATAATAAATTTTATTGTCCAAAATAACTGAGCTAGCATTCCAAAGTCGAAATTGTTACGCAAAACTGCTTATTCGTAGAGGATTAATTTAGATAATTGTCGGTATAATTACGGATATTTATTGGTAATAACTTTTGATTGTAACGTAACTGTAATAACGTTTTTATTTCGTTATTTGAACTATTGGTCTTTGTGTGGTCTGGTTGACTACGACAACGACTGGCAGTGCCCTGCGGTTTTGCCTGCGTTGTACTTGTTCCCGTGGGAATTTTGGGATAAAAAATAGCCTTCCCGTTGAATGTAGCTATCCATTACAAAAATAATTATTAAAATCTGACTTGTAGTTTCTGATTAGCGAGTTAAAACAAACAAAAATCATTAGTATAGATAAAGATTATTTGAAAGATTGCTTAGCGTATTCTAGGATAGTGAGTAGATCGTAGATAGGCACTCCTTTGCATGAGTATACTAGCCGCGAGCGAGTGAGTTGTATAGAATTCATACGAGTGTCAGGCGAGTAGCTTGTCTAGTGTGACGAACGGTATTCATTCAACCAGAGAGCTTGTAAGCTCGCACAATCTAAACGATTCTAGAGTATAGAGACTATTTCAATATTTAGAAGAAACGAATTACTGAGCTTCTATGCATGGTTACACAACTGTGCAAAATTTACCTGACCTTTGCAGTAACTGTGCAGTTCAAATACGCGTGCAATATAACTGTACGATTCAGATAGATGGGTATACTTTATGCAATAGAACTTATACTGTTCCGATGAGCAAAAGTGCAATAGACCTGCATATTACAACTTCACAAATTTTATCCAGGCGTTAATTCCATTTCGACTAAACTTCTAAAACCCAAATTTAATTACTGTAATGCATTTGTACGTTATATTCAACGCCACACAACGCCCACAAAATTACAATACATTTGTGTTAAACAATTATAAATTAGTACAAATATCCGATATTAATTTACGAGTAAATGCATAAAATACTCGTACCTACTCGGATTTGCATTTGGTAACAATAGACCGTGTATTCAGAGTCTATTCATTATTCAGGTAGTCGCCGAATTTAACGGCATTTACCATCAATTGGGATTTAATGGTGCGTCCACGCCGGCGGAAAAAATCGTACCGTGTAAATTTTTGCGGACACTGTGAAAGTTACTTTTTGATAAGGCTACGAACGCACAGGCAGGCGGCTTTCTTGGCGCCTAGAGCCTTGCCTAGAGTGGCTTACATTCTAGGTACGCAACCTAGCTAGGCGCCAAGTGCGTAGTGCGGCCGGTCGCTATCAATCTTGTTCGTTCGTTCTATCTAGATTACTAGCTAGGCTCTAGGCGCCAAGAAAACCGCTTGCCTATGCGTTCGTACCCTTGGTATTATTTGTTCGGTGTATTCACCAAACACCTTATGTAGCGAAAATTATTATAACATATCAACTGAACAATAATATAATGGTTTTCACTAATGGCCTTTAGCGGCTCAATTACTCTGACACCAAGATTGGTCAGGTTGACCATCCACTTGATGAAGCAGAAGACTATATTTTAACGGTTCAATTTATTGTTTTTCCGAAACCTTACTCGTGATAATGAAAGAATCTCAATAAATGTACAGTCGACACGGCTTCCATATATTTACTAGCAGCGTGAAAGCGTTTACGTGTTAGTAGCGGGTTCGATTCCCGACCCGAGGCAGACATAGTTGTCGGCGACGACGTCTAGGTGTCAATTATAATGTTTATGTAGAAACATCAATTAGTTAAACTCCATAATAAAACCTGAGAGCTTAGTTTGAGTCTAATTAATCGCGCGTTAATTAATCTTGGTATATTTATTTATTTAACTACTTGTGCTGCCTACATACTCCAGTTTTCAGATTTAATTTGTGTTTGAGTTGTCGTTAGCGTGGACTGCCCATTAGCTGGCATTCAATTAAAGCGAGTGATATTCAATTGAGGTAATTAATACGCTCTGTATAATAGGGATTTCATATTTTCTGCGCGAACGTGATTTCACCATTTATGATTTATTCCGATATAAGAAACTATTTAACTCGTTTTTTTTTTGTGTATTTTGGGATGAAAATTAAAACATTATAGCCTCTGTACTGATATCTTCAGTGAGATGAGAGGCCTTTGCCCAGCAGTGGGACATTACAGGCTAATACTTTGCTTACACGCAGTAGGGGTGTGGTGATTACGCCTAATCCTTGAGAGGTGCTTTCCTAGCAGTAGGATAAAGGTTAATATTTCACTTCATCGTCATTAAGTTGTTATCTTGCGAGACAGAGAAATGATTTATGAGTTTAAATAACTTTACGTTACATTATCGGTCCCAGTTTTTTTTTATCGTTAGACTATGTCGGAGGCCTTTAGGCGGTCTAAACAAACAGGGTTGGCCACTAGCCTACTCCAACTTAATTAATTTACGAAAAGATTTTGACAGTGGCAATGCATTATCATTGTTCGTTTGAGCTCTGCACAGCTCCACTCCGCATCATTACAAACGCCCCTTTAGGGCAGAAACTGCGTTAAGCGGTTGCCCGCGCGGTTTCATACAAAAGTGAACCGTCGCGGGCGCCCGACGCGTGCGCCCGCGCGGTTTTATACAAAAGTGAACCGTCGCGTCGCATGCGCCCGTTTAACGCAGTTTCAGCTCTTAGACTAATTTCTATACAAAAATTTACTCGAAAAAAATACCCTGTAAGTGAAACCGTGGGGCACTGCTTAGTTTTCTATTTAGTCCAGATGGAGTACAAACTCAACTTTCATCATAAGTTCCCATCAATTTGAGTTGATCTTAATTGTAGTAAAACAAACAATGTTTCCGACTATCAAATTAAATGCACTGTTACTTGAACGTAATGTAGAGTTCATAATGTTTGTAGAGGTAAAGGGCCATCCGTTAATCACGAGATTTTTTGGCATTTTGTAACCCCTTCCGTCCCCTTGGTGACGCATGGAGAGGTCCAGACTACCCCCCTCCCTCCTCCCTCTACATCACGTGTATTTTTTCAAACAAATAAATAAAATTAAAAAGAATATAAACAAATAAATACACATGATATACTACACCCCCCCCCCCTTGTGATATTTCGTGTTTTTTCTGAACCCCTCTCCCCCACTCTCTTTCGAGCCCCTAAGTGGACAGCAGTGGGACATTACAGGCTTAATACTTACTTTACTAGTTTATTTAAAATGCCATATCTAACTATAATAAGCTCTACACTATTTCACATGAGACCTCCAATTTGGTTTGAAATAATATCTAACAACCGGACACACAGACAGACACGAAGCCTTTCGTTTTAAATGGACGAGTCACATTTTTTGCTACCTTACTGTTTTTCAAATGACTATTATGTGTTTTCGAAATTATAAGCTAATAAAAAATAGAAGAAGACTTTGTTTTAATGTGTTTTTTAAAGGACACTGCCTTATTTCTATGTCAGAATTTATCTACACTAATATTATAAAGAGGAAATCTTTGTTTGTTTGGTTGGTTGGCTCAAAAACTACTGGACCGTTTTTAAAAATTCTTTCACCATTCGAAAGCTACATTATCCACGAGTAACATAGGTTATTTTTCATCCCGAAATTCCCACAGGAATGGACACAACGCGGGTAAAACTGCGGGGCGCTGCTAGTTTGTTATATATTCAATATACGCACTTTCAGAAGTCACATACATAAGTATTTACAATTTCAGTGATTTTTTTTTCAATTAAATAATTCCTCAAAGGCTCAGAAGAAGAATCAGAAGTTTCTTAGGGCTTTATTAATAAACGTGTATTAACAAAATGTTAGCTATCAAATGGTTTGTCACTTTCTGACATACGCAATTTTCCGAGGAGCAAAAGAGACAAAACACAGTGTAGCAGATTTTTTGTTACACCGTGCTTATTAATAAGGACCTTAGAGTCTAAGCGAAAATAGATTTAGAAGATTTAATAAAAAACCGCTATCTTCTAATGCCTTCAAGTTTTTTGTATGTTAAGCAGTATATAAAGCCTCTTCCACACTAACCTATCCTTTCTTAATCGTCAGTACGCGCGGAGATTCGGCTCCAACTTCCGGTGATTATCCCTCGGCAACGAAACGAGGTGGATCTCAAGGGCATCAATAGTAATCATATGTGATGCTGAGGTCATTCTTACCTGCGAAGTTATCTATAGGACGGTATACATCGCAACTAGTTGCGGGTGATGGATGATCACAGAGATATTTTATCACTTTATCCGTGAGGACCTATAGGTAATTGGCTTTCTGTTAAGATATGCTGTACTTTTTTTTAAAAAAAATATAGAGAGATGCCAACCTACGCGCTGAGTACGAAACCTAGTGTCCCATAGTCCCATTAGACATTTACACACACAAAGTAATCAAAATAAAAACAATACTTCGCGTTGAGTGTGTGTCACGCACATATTGGATTCAGTGCGAGTATTCGTTCGCAACTAGGCTGCGAATAATGTACGTACAGCACTACTACATACGCATTATAAGTATTTTGTAAGCTTCAATGTGCTCATTATCCATTACGGTATCAGAACTCAACGTTTTAAATAATCTTTAGCAAGCAATGTCAACTATTTACACATAATATTTCGACTCGCAATGTGTTCCGTTTTTGCGCATATTCCTACGGGCACCGCCCCTTTTCACATCTTCCTTTAGTTTTTGTGATCTGTGGATGATGGATTTTAACCTTTTGAAGGGTAACAACTAAATATTTTCTGAAGTCAATGATACAATAGTAGCATACAAATTATTAATGTCAACGATTCTTTTGCATATTATAGACACTTGCATTATTAATTAAGAGAGAATTTGCGATTTTTCATTTTCTTACCTCTTAACGTTTACTGTTACGTTTAATGGTGTGTGAGCGTAAACCGAAGCGTACTTTGGTAAATTTTGAACACAATAGGCTGTTTGCCTCAAGGTCGCTCGACCCGAGGTTGCCTGTAGTGAAAATATGTATGACAAATTACTCGCTTGCTCGTGCTCTTTTGAACTCGCTATCTCTCAGCTTATAAGCTCATTCTATTCAACGGATATCTTACATACTATTGAGAGTGCTGAGCGGAGCGGTGCGAAGTTCAACTGACCACGACCAATCGCATTTGGCGAGTGAGCCAGTTGAGCTACGCCCGGCCCCGCTTCACTTTCAATGAAACGCACCCTTAATTATGGCATTTTTATATAAGATAACTAGTATATATATATATATATATATATATATAGATTATACACTATATATATATATATATTGTGTGTAACAATCAAGGAAGCCTTTATAACAATATCTATCATAAAAAAAACTAAACAAAAATAATAGGATTATTTATTAAATAAAATGTTAGCAAGAAAACAATACAAACAGACGAACCACGGCCTTGGAGATACAAATCAAAATAATTCACTTCGGATACCAAACGGCACGGATTATCCTGATAAATCTTATAATACGGACAACCAGGGTACCGCGAAATGGATAGAAGGATCAAATAGATCATTTTGATGAAGAATTTTAGTTTTGGAATCGTCAGTAACGTAAATACATACCCTTATGCGTATTTAAATATATCAACAGATTTTTTGATTAAAGTCGATGATCCAATAATTAAGATAATAAACTCACGAAAAATCATGCGTTAAATTGTATAAAAGTTCACGACTACGTACACTATTAAGTGTCTGTTAAATAGAAATCGTTTTTCATAACTTTGACAGTCTGTTAAAATTATTCGGGTTGACAGTACAAAGCAAAGCAACATACATATTTTTATTATGCTACGTCTTTTGAGACTGATATTTTGTATTAACGTTTACTGGTCTTCTTCTTCTTCATCGAGTGGATGGTCAACCTGACCAATCCTGGTGTCAGAGTTATTGAGCCGCCAAAGGCCTCTGACATGGCTCATGGAACGACTACTATCCGTAGAAAGTAACCGGGACCGACGGCTTAACGTGCCCTCCGAAGCACGGAATCATCTTACTTATCGGGCAATCAGGTGATTCAGCCTGTAATGCCCTAACCAAACTGAGGAAAGTCTCACAAAGAGATTTTTGTGAGATAT
Organism: Cyclophora albipunctata; assembly: GCA_963082685.1. Classification (NCBI taxonomy): domain Eukaryota; kingdom Metazoa; phylum Arthropoda; class Insecta; order Lepidoptera; family Geometridae; genus Cyclophora; species Cyclophora albipunctata. The sequence continues at coordinate 2,040,144 of OY720139.1, read as the reverse complement.
CCCCACCGGGAATCGAACCCGGAACCTCCGGATCGTGAGCCGAGCGCTCAAACCTCTAGACCACGGAGGCTGTTACTGTTTACTGGTGCGTTTACGGCGTAAACTGAAGCTACCCTTAGTAAATTTTTGACACAATATGTAAAATTGTTCCATCTACACTTTTCCATCTCCTCCAAAGTCAAACCGATATCTTTTTTCCCGTCTAAAATAATTCCTATCACGCACCACGCATTTTTCCGGGCACAACCCTAGTCATTATCGATAACCCTGTTCTATCGGAATTTTTATCGATATATCGATACACTACTGAAAGGAAATAGATAAATAGTGTAACTGTTGAGCTGAAAAATAAGGGATGGGGTTGGAATAAATTCTGATAAGAGAAGGCTTAATCTATCTTTGTTTGGGAATATATTTAGTATGCCGTCGGCCTCAATAACTTACATCTACTGGCAATCTCAGATTTTATCTAAGATAGCAGCGCCCCGCGGTTTTACCCGCGTTGTACCCGTTCCCGTGGGAATTTCAGTATAAAAAGTAGCTTATAACCTTCCCATTGAATGTGGCTATCCATTACAAAAATATTTTTTCAAATCGGACCAGTAGTTCCTGAGATTAGCGTGTTCAAACAAACTCTTCAGCTTTTTAATATAAGTATTGATAGACGATCGAACGTTGACATTCGTTGTGTGTGAGCGAATGTCAAATTTTAACAGTTAAATGACTACATCTACTTGCAATCTCATATAGTCTACTAGCCGCGCCCCGCGTTGTACCCGTTCCCGCGGGAATTTCGGGATAAAATGTATCCCATGTTCTGATATATAACCTACATTACTGTAAAGTTTCATTGAAATCCGTACAGCGGTTTTTGCGTGAAAGAGCAACAAACATACATCCATACATCCATCCTCACAAACTTTCGCATTTATAATATTAGTAGGAAGTAGGATTGAAATGGGCGCCATATAAAAAAAAATTATGAAGTAACGAAAAAATATGCGTTAAATTGTAAGGGCCTTACATAAACGCTAATTAACAACACTTTAGACTTTAGCTATCAAATGGATTGTCCCTTTCCGACGTACGCTACTTTCCGAAGAGCAAAAGAGACAAAAAATAGGTAACATTGGTTTAGTTAAAAAGCATTCATGAATATAGCGGTAAGGGCCTTATTCATAAACGCTTTAGCTATCAAATGGTTTGTCCCTTTCTGACGTACGCTATTTGTCAAAGAGCGAAAGAGACAAAACCTTTCTTCTTCTTCATCGAGTGGATGGTCAACCTGACCAATCCTGGTGTCAGAGTTATTGAGCCGCCAAAGGCCTTCTGACATGGCTCATGTAACGACTACTATCCGTAGAAAGTAACCGGGACCGACGGCTTAACGAGCCCTCCGAAGCACGGAATCATCTTAAAACAAAACCTTTAAATCACTGTTTAAGTTAAATATCGTTTATTAATAAAGCAGTTAATGTTTTGCATGTTTATCATTCACATTCCCACTATCCCATTATTATTCTATCGTTCATTCAAACACAGGTTTACCTTTATTAAATCGGCTAGAGAACAATAGCTTCACTCAAAATCCCGGGATTTTTCCTTGAATTTCAAATGTTCATACAAAATTGTATCGTTACACAAAAGGGTTTGACGCTACACTCGAATTCTGCTAGGGCTGTCAGGTGAAGGTTTTAAATATTTCTGGACGGTTCTAGTTATTTTGTCCAAGTCTTCTTCATGGAGTGGATGGCCAACCTGACCAATCCTGGCGTCAGAGTTATTGAGCCGCCAAAGGCCTCTGACATGGCTCATGTAACGACTACTATCCGTAGAAAGTAACCGTAGAAGTAACTGTAGAAGTTGTCCAAGTTGTGTTCCGCGGTTTTGCCCGTGTTAAGCCCCGTTACCGTGGGAATTTCGTAAAAAAATACCTTCATCTTGAATGCGGCTTACGAAACAAGATATTTCTTTTAATTTCCATCCACCTAAACAAAAATGCACCCATACAGGTCAATTGTCACAAGAATAACTCCATAATTGTTTTACCCGACTGCGCGACTCAAGGAGAGTGTTTGTTGTACTTTTTCTTTTGAATTAAAACTTCGTTTACGGATACACTTCGCTTTTATTTTACATTTTTATCTGACATTTCGGCCCCTTTACAGGAACCGTGGTCACAGAAGACAGATAAAAACCTACACTAATATTATAAAGAGGAAAACTTTGTTTGTTTGTTTGTAATGAATAGTTATTTATTTAAACGGGAACTTACGTACGACGGAGACTACTGTCGAGAGTTCCTCGACACGTTTCGGCCACATACGGTGGCCTTCATCAGGAGGTGGGTGAAGCGCTGGCGACAGCGTCTCTCCCCGCACTGAGTGCAGAGTGCACTCAGTGTCGAGGAACTCTCGACAGTAGTCTCCGTCGTACGTAAGTTCCCGTTTAAATAAATAATAATGACATTAACGTACGTTTCAATTAATAGTAAAATGTAATGAATAGGCTCAAAAACTACTGGACCGTTTTTAAAAATTCTTTCACCATTCGAAAGCTACATTATCCACGAGTAACATAGGCTATTTTTCATCCCGAAATTCTCACAGGAATGGACACAACGCGGGTAAAACCGCGGGGCGCTGCTAGTGTAAAATAATACGAAGTGTATCCGTAAACGTATGTAGTTTCAATTCAAAATTAATCGTGTTCGCTTTAACTTGAGAAACCAGTATGTTATTTTTCTGTTAAATATTGACTAGCAGCCCTACCCGAGCCCGCTTATCTTGCGCATGATTAAACTCTCGGCAGCTTCTTACTGGATACAGGGAAGCATCCACTATTCTTACTTGCACCAGTTTTTATTCCATATTACTAAGTACGGATAGACAGACAGCACAATATTTTAAGAAAATATATATATATTTTTCGCCCGTAGGTACTCAAAGAAAACTGCTTTTTTAGTAAAGATTTAATCGCAAGGTGGTCAACTGGGCCCGCAGCACTGAGCCCACGGGCTAAGTTGACCTTTTTTTTTTCTTTAGGGGCGACTCGACCCAAGGGTCAACCCAGCCCGCTTACTTACCGCCTAAGAGTCAATTCAGCCCGCGGGCGTAGGTACTATTCGGTAGGTTAGGGTTATTTTTTTTTTTTATCGACTGAACCTGTGGGCTGAGCAGGCCCTTATCGGTAAATAGTAGTCGTGTGATTAGTGTGGGTCGAGTCACCTATGAAAAAAAACGGAGTGGGTAACTGAACCTGCGGGCTCAGTGCTCTGCGGGCCCAGTTGACCACCAAGCGGATTTAATGACTGATTTTGACATGTAATATATGAAAAATAAAAAACTAAGTAAGTTCGAGTAGGCTCGGAGATTTAGACCGCCTAAAGGCCTCCGACACGGCCTGACGAAATTAAAAATATATGAAAAATTACGTCGAACAATAATTAGAACGTGTCGGTGGCCTTGAGGCGGTCTAAATCTCCGACACCAGGACAAACCCGGAACGGAGGGTAAAGACTTTTCTCCTAAAAACGCTGTAATGTCCCACGGCTGGGGAAAGGCCTCTCGTCTCACCTAAGATATCAGTACAGTGAGGAGGATGTCGTAATCACCACGCTTGCCTAATGCGGGTTGGTGATCTCAAACCCGAGCCATGTTTGAATAGTAGTAAAAGTTTTCTCTCGACCCGGGAATTGAACCCGAGACCAGGCAGGCGACTGCTCATGCCAGTCCACCGAGGCGTTTGCCCTACAAAACAAACGAATTATTTAGATAAACGAAGGATTATATAAGACTAGCCGCAACCCGCGTGTTACCCGCGTTGTACCCTTTCCCGCTAGAATTTCGGGATTAAATGTATCCCATGTGTTATTCTGATGTATAACCTATATTACTGTAAAGTTTCACCCAAATCCGTTGAATATTTTTTTCGTGAAAGAGTAACATACATATGTACATACATACATAGATACTACATCCTCACAAACTTTCGCATTTATAATATTAGTAGGATATTTCTGACCTCCTCTGCTACCACTACACACTAGATAGTCAAGTCTAGCTGCTGCCTAGGCAGCCTATTACAATAGACGCTTCAAAACACCACCTGAGAACACAATACATACTTACAGAGATTTCAGCTTACCACAGTTTTGTTATTCTGTTGCAAATACTGGTTTCAGTCTGAAAAATCACTGTACTGATATTTTCAGGGAGATGAGAGGTTTTAGCCTGTAGTAGGATTACAGGCTAATACTTTTTCACGTAAATTTTCTAGTTTTAGCCTGAAAAATCACTGTACTGATATGTTCAGTGAGTTGAGACACTACTTATTACCAGTAGTGTAAGTGTTCATTCAGATAAATTTATTATTACTTTAGTATTTCTCATTTCCTACTATGTAAATGGTATTTAAAAAAGAAAAAGTATTAGCCTACAATGTCCCACTGCTGGGCAAAGGCCTTTCATCTCACCGAAGATATCAGTACAGTGGATTAGACGTAATCCCCACGCTTACCTAATGTGGGTTGCTAATCTCAAACCCAAGCCATGTTTGAAAAGTTGGATACATGTTACGCTCGACCCAGGAATTGAACCCGGGACCTCAGTCTCGGCAAGCGAGTGCACATAGAGATAACCAAGGCATTTTGAAGCCGTATAAAATCTAGATGAAAGTGAAGTGGGTTATAAAAAGTTATACTTCACAAAGCTTGAAACCAAAAGCAAAGAAGATCGTTTACCTTTCTTAGATGTGTGTATCTTCATAGCACAAACAAAGGGCCGTGGAGGACTCTATTCAATAGGTAAAGAAAGGAATTAGATGTTTTGGAGGCGACAGTGTCAAAACCACTGAGATATAAAAAAAACTGGCTGACTAAATCATGTTATGTGGACAATATTTGACAAGCCCGTTGGCACAGTGGCAGTGAGAGCGCTTACTGTGTCGGAGGTTGCGGGTTCGATTCAACGGAGTTAACAATATGTGAGGCATAGTTGTTGGCGACGACGTCCTCACAAACTTTCACTTATTATATTATAGCCACATCCAGCGGCCAAAGATCTAAGATCAAAAATCTCTATAGGGAGGATCCGCCCCTAACCCTTATCACAGTGATCCAACGAGACTAACGTGAATCAAAAACAGATTATTTTATAACACACACTAGCAGCGCCCCGCGGTTTTACCCGCGTTGTGCCTGTTCCCGTAGGAATTTCGGGAATTTTTTTACATAAAAACCTTCCTCTTGAATCACTCTACCTATTACAAAAAACCGCATTAAAATCCGTTGCGTAATTTTAAAGATTTAAGCCAGACAAACAAAGAGACAAAAATAGCGACTTTGTTTTATACTATGTAGTGATTGTTTTATAACTAAGATATAAATGTGTGCATCCCTCACCAAGACGAGCGAATGGCGACAGCGATATAGTACTCCCGCCTGCGGTTTTACTCTTATTGTCTCCGTTCGGAATCACTACATAGTCTATACTAATATTATAAAGCTGAAGAGTTTGTTTTGTTTGTTTGTTTGTTTGTTTGTTTAAACGCGCTAATCTCAGAAACTACTGAACCGATTTGAATAATTCTTTCACTTTTAGATAGTCTATTTATCGAGGAAGGCTATAGGCTACATTTTATCCCGGATTTCCTACGGGAACGGGCACAACGCAGGTAAAACCGCGGGGCGCTGCTTGTATAAAATAAAGTGGTCTCTTTTTCGTGTCTGTCACACTGTTTGTCTGTCTGTATGCTTAAATCTTTAAAATTATGCAACGGATTTTGATGCGGTTTTTTGTAATAGGTAGAGTGATTCAAGAGGAAGGTTTTTATGTAAAAAAAATCCCAAAATTCCCACGGGAACGGGCACAACGCGGTTAAAACCGCGGGGCGCTGCTAGTCTATAATATAAAAATGAATCGCAAAATGTGTTACTAACCGCATAACTTCAGAACGACTGCACCAAATTGGATGATTCTTTTTTTAATGTGTTCTTTATCGTCAGGACAAGGTTTTTATATAAGAAAAATAAGGAATAAAAATCTCAAAATTCCCACGGGAACGGGGGCGCTGCGGGTGAAACCGCGGGGCACAGCTAGTTCCAGGATAAAAATAAGCCATTTAAAATTCTACAAAAAATTAATTATGGGTATCAGACTGGTAGATAGATCCATAGATAGTACCTTCGTCTTATGAAGTCGGTTAAAAATCGTACTCTTCAGCTTAATATTAATACTAGTAGCACTCCGGGGTTTTACCTGCTTTGTGCGTGGACCATACGACTATCGGGATGGAAAATAGCTTATAAATAGCCTTCCCGTTGAATGTGGCTATCCAATACAAAAAGAATAATCGAAATCAGGTTGGTATTTTCTGAGATAAACAAACTCTTCAGCTTTATTATAATTAGTACTAGCCCCACCCCGCGGTGTTACCCGCGTTGTATCGGTTCCCGCGGGAATTTCGGGATAAAATGTATCCCATAAGTTATTCAGATGTATAACCCATATTACTGTAAAGTTTCATCCAAATCCGTCCAGAAGTTTTACGTGAAAGAGCAACAAACATCCATACATACATCCATCCTCACAAACAATTTCGCATTTATAATATTACTAGCAGCGCCCCGCGGTTTTACCCGCGTTGTGCCCGTTCCCGTGGGAATTTCGGGAATTTTTTTACATAAAAACCTTCCTCTTGAATCACTCTACCTATTACAAAAAACCGCATCAAAATCCGTTGCGTAATTTTAAAGATTTAAGCATACAGACAAACAGACAAACAGACACGAAACAGAGACGACTTTATTTTATACTATGTAGTGATTATTATTAAGTAGGATAGGATATTTATAGACTCAATTTCCTAGCCAGTCTTTACTGGGTTGCATTGTATCGAATTCTGGCTAATTAATAGGCAAGTTGTAGGAGTGAGATGTAACCGACATTATGACGTGCAAACGCAGCGGTATATTGACAACACGGTGGTAATCTCGACAAATTGACTACGCCTAGGCGGGTTTACAGTGCTGGCCGGATTAATTGGTGTATTGTTTTTAGATCAGTTAACTTATACTGTCACAAAAATGGCCTAAAAATATGTCTATCCTTACCAATATTATAAAGAGGAAAAGTTTCTAACTTTGTTTGTAAGGGCTAATCTTAAGAACTAACGGTCCGATTTATATAATTCTTTTTGTAATGAATAGTCACGTCCAGCGGGAAGGTTATATGGTATTTTTCAACCCGAATTTCCCAAGGGAACGCGCACAACGTGGGTAAAACCGCGGGGAGCTGCTAGTACGTAATATAAATATTATACGGTAAGTGATCTCACTCGATTATTTCTAAACTACAAAAATTATCAATAAACTGATTGACGATGCACTATCAAATGGAACACTTATCACTACATAGTATAAAACAAAGTCGCTATTTTTGTCTGTTTGTTTGTCTGTATAATCTTTAAAATTACGCAACGGATTTTGATGCAGTTTTTTAAATAGATAGAGTGATTCAAGAGGAAGGTTTTTATGTATAAAAATTCCCAATATTCCCACGGGAACGGGCACAACGCGGATAAAACCGCGGGGCGCTGCTAGTGTAATGCTAAAATAGTTTATTAAATAAAAAAGTTCCGTAAAAAAACGATATTTAATACTTCGTAATATCCATTTGCATTTTTCGAAATAAAATTTCCAACTAAATGACATTTGGTTACAATTTTGAATATTATGAGGTTTCATTTCTGACCTTGTAACCTTGGTTAGACGCACTATACAAAATCTACCTCTAGTCTCTTAGGTCTAACCGAGCACTACTTATTTAAAATTGAAACTAGATTAAAAAAGATACACTTCGCTTTTTATCTTCTTCTGTCACCACAGTTCCTGTAAAGGGGCCGAAACGTCAGATGAAACGGAAAATAAAAGTGTATCCGTAAACATTTTTTCAATTAAAAAATCTACCACTTATTTAGCCTCGCACTGTAAACATAGAGAACAATGGCATTCAGCGCGGCTCTGTGTATCAGTTGATACATTAGCAACGCTCTATATGTCAATCACTATTAGATCGATAGCATACCTAGGCACTAATGAGAGCACTAGGCTATTTATAAACACTAATTATCCTCTCTCCTTCTTCTATCTATGTAGGTACTACACTCGAGAGCAAATAAACGGAATCACTTCGCATTTTTCAGTTTTTCCGTCGTATCTTGAAATTTAAGTTTTTTCTCAGAATTCTAATGATGGAAATATATTTCTTGAACATTTAGCTTTAAAATAAATTAATAATGATGAAAATCGGTTCAGGATTTTTCAGTTTACAAACGTTTTCCCGATTGGTTGAAATTTACGCGTTATTGGGGTCACTAATTGAACACCCATTAAAGGGTATAAAAAGGGTGTAGGGGAGGGGAAAGTTATCAGAAGTTGACCGGTACACATCTCCGCTAATTACCCAGTGAACAGTACCTGAAAAAAATGGACATCACCGAAGCTGAAGCCGCCCAAATCGTCACTTTGCTGGAACGTGGGGATAGCCAACGTGTTGTTGCTGCCAGGATGAATTTGAGCCAGTCTGCCATCTCAAAAGTCTATCGGAGGTTCCGAGAGACTGGCAGCTTTGCTCGAAGACCAAGGACCGACCGCCAGAGGTGCACATCATTGAGGGATGATCGATTCATCGTTACTACCGCTCTCCGAAATCGTCACCTGACAGGAGTTTCTGTCGAGCAACGGCTTCGGGACGTACGAGGAGTGACTGCTAGCTCATGGACTGTTAGAAGAAGACTCAAGGAAGCGAACTTGACTCCAAAAAGGCCTGCCACAGGGCCCAAACTGCTCCCAAGACACCGTGAAGCTCGACTGATATTTGCTCAGCGACACAAAAACTGGACCATTGAGCAATGGACCCCCGTTCTTTTCTCTGACGAGTCCAGGATGTGTATGAACGGCTGCGACAGAAGAGGACGTGTCTACCGGAGACCAGGAGAGCGGTATACGCAATCCTGGACTCGTCAGAGAAAAGAACGGGGGTCCATTGCTCAATGGTCCAGTTTTTGTGTCGCTGAGCAAATATCAGTCGAGCTTCACGGTGTCTTGGGAGCAGTTTGGGCCCTGTGGCAGGCCTTTTTGGAGTCAAGTTCGCTTCCTTGAGTCTTCTTCTAACAGTCCATGAGCTAGCAGTCACTCCTCGTACGTCCCGAAGCCGTTGCTCGACAGAAACTCCTGTCAGGTGACGATTTCGGAGAGCGGTAGTAACGATGAATCGATCATCCCTCAATGATGTGCACCTCTGGCGGTCGGTCCTTGGTCTTCGAGCAAAGCTGCCAGTCTCTCGGAACCTCCGATAGACTTTTGAGATGGCAGACTGGCTCAAATTCATCCTGGCAGCAACAACACGTTGGCTATCCCCACGTTCCAGCAAAGTGACGATTTGGGCGGCTTCAGCTTCGGTGATGTCCATTTTTTTCAGGTACTGTTCACTGGGTAATTAGCGGAGATGTGTACCGGTCAACTTCTGATAACTTTCCCCTCCCCTACACCCTTTTTATACCCTTTAATGGGTGTTCAATTAGTGACCCCAATAACGCGTAAATTTCAACCAATCGGGAAAACGTTTGTAAACTGAAAAATCCTGAACCGATTTTCATCATTATTAATTTATTTTAAAGCTAAATGTTCAAGAAATATATTTCCATCATTAGAATTCTGAGAAAAAACTTAAATTTCAAGATACGACGGAAAAACTGAAAAATGCGAAGTGATTCCGTTTATTTGCTCTCGAGTGTAGTATAATAAAACTGGAGAGTTTTATTTCTTGTTGCTCTTTGGCTGTTCGAACTTCAGGAAATACTAGTCCGATTCTCTCAATTATTCTTTTTGTATTTTACAGCCACATTTATTCGATTACTAGCAGCTCCCCGCGGTTTTACCCGCGTTGTGCTCGTTCCCGTGGGAATTTTGGGGATTTTTTATACATATTAACCTTCCTCTTGAATCACTCTATCTGTTAAAAAAAGCCGCATCAAAATCCGTTGCGTAGTTTTAAAGATCTAAACGTACATAGGGACAGACAGCGTAAAGCGACTTTGTTTTATACTATGTAGTGATTTGTTGTAATATCTCTAATAATGTAATAACCTATGCTAATATAATATTATAAAGAGGTAAAATTCGTAAGTTTGTAATTTCGAGCTAATCTCGGGAATTACCAGTCCCATTTGAATTATTATTGTTGTAATATATAGCCACATTCAACGGGAAGGTTATAGGCTATTTTTCATCCCGGAATTCCAACAGGAACAGGCACAACGCGGGTAAAACCGCGGGGCGCTGCTAGTGTACAATAAAAGCGAAGTGTATCCGGAAACGTAGTTTCTATTCATAACTTCTGTTTCAATTTTTGTTTTTAGTATTTGCTAACCTGTCAAGATTCCGAATAGTAATTTCCGAAATCATTTTTTGAAAAATAATTAAAAATACTCTGCCTAGGATTTTTTTAGCAAACCCATTTTTAATATGTTTTCTAATATACTTAATTCATGATAAAATATGTTTCGTTCTATTATATCAGCTCGGTGAAGGTCGATATAGGCTCGGATCTTAGACCAGAACCATAGCTCGGATTTCGGCCTGTCTTAACGATACCTAATCAATAGTAGACTGACACCCGCACTCTGAGACGTCAAAATACTTCCTTAGTAGAGATTTAATGAGCGATTTTCGATAATGTATGAAAAATAACATCAATAAATAAATAAATAAATATACCCGGACAAATTCACTCACGGTTAATTAGACCCAAACTAAGCTCTAAGCTTGTAATATGGAATCTAACTAACTGATAGTACTACATATATATACACAAGTACTTTATAAGAATATATTATAATTGACACCCAGACGTCGTCGCCAATAACTACGAGTATGTCTGCACATATTGTTGACTCCGGGCGGGAATCGAACCCGCAACCCCCGACACAGTAAGCGCTCTCACTGCCACTGCGCCAACGGGCTTGTCAATTAGTTAAGTGTCAATTCGATCTAATGAACGTTAGTAAGTATAAACACATAAACTTATACGTGATGACCAATTCTCATTTCCTCGAAAAATCATATTTTCATTCAAAATTTTTCCACTTCAGATGGTCTAATAATAGGTTGTCAAAATTTTGAGAAAATTCATTATTTAGGCGTCACGACGTGAAAAATGATATCTTCATTCATACTCAAGTTATGAAATGAATTACTTATTATATGAAAGTACAGTAGGTAGGAATATTACTCGTCGACTTTAAGAGGGAGATCGAATTCATTTGTTTTGATTTTGTATAGCGTTGTCTCTGTCACACATACATATATACTAATATAGTATAGCTCAAGAAATTGTTTTTTTGTTTGTTTTAACATAGAAACTACCAAGCCGATTTGAATAGTTCTTTTCGTAATGGATAGCCACATAGGGTTCCGTACCTAAAGGGTAAAAACCGGCCAAGTGCGAGCAAAAAAAAAATATTCAAGTGATTTCAAGTGATTATTTGACAAACGTGATTTTTTGCCTTTTTTTAAAGTACGGAACCCTCCGTGCGCCAGTCCGACTCGCACTTGGCCGGTTTCTTAAAGTATGGAACCCTCCGTGCGCGAGTCCGACTCGCACTTGGCCGGTTTCTTAAAGTACGGAACCCTCCGTGCGCGAGTCCGACTCGCACTTGGCCGGTTTCTTAAAGTATGGAACCCTCCGTGCGCCAGTCCGACTCGCACTTGGCCGGTTTCTTAAAGTATGGAACCCTCCGTGCGCCAGTCCGACTCGCACTTGGCCGGTTTCTTAAAGTATGGAACCCTCCGTGGGCGAGTCCGACTCGCACTTGGCCGGTTTCTTAAAGTATGGAACCCTCCGTGGGCCAGTCCGACTCGCACTTGGCCGGTTTTTTAAAGTATGGAACCCTCCGTGCGCCAGTCCGCCTCGCACTTGGCCGGTTTCTTATGGTACGGAACCCTCCGTGGGCCAGTCCGACTCGCACTTGGCCGGTTTTTTAAAGTATGGAACCCTCCGTGCGCCAGTCCGCCTCGCACTTGGCCGGTTTCTTATGGTACGGAACCCTCCGTGCGCCAGTCCGACTCGCACTTGGCCGGTTTCTTAAAGTACGGAACCCTCCGTGCGCGAGTCCGACTCGCACTTGGCCGGTTTCTTAAAGTATGGAACCCTCCGTGGGCCAGTCCGACTCGCACTTGGCCGGTTTTTTAAAGTATGGAACCCTCCGTGCGCCAGTCCGCCTCGCACTTGGCCGGTTTCTTATGGTACGGAACCCTCCGTGGGCCAGTCCGACTCGCACTTGGCCGGTTTTTTAAAGTATGGAACCCTCCGTGCGCCAGTCCGCCTCGCACTTGGCCGGTTTCTTATGGTACGGAACCCTCCGTGCGCCAGTCCGACTCGCACTTGGCCGGTTTCTTATGGTACGGAACCCTCCGTGCGCCAGTCCGCCTCGCACTTGGCCGGTTTCTTATGGTACGGAACCCTCCGTGCGCCAGTCCGACTCGCACTTGGCCGGTTTTTTAAAGTATGGAACCCTCCGTGCGCCAGTCCGACTCGCACTTGGCCGGTTTCTTATGGTACGGAACCCTCCGTGCGCCAGTCCGCCTCGCACTTGGCCGGTTTCTTATGGTACGGAACCCTCCGTGCGCCAGTCCGACTCGCACTTGGCCGGTTTCTTATGGTACGGAACCCTCCGTGCGCCAGTCCGCCTCGCACTTGGCCGGTTTCTTATGGTACGGAACCCTCCGTGCGCCAGTCCGCCTCGCACTTGGCCGGTTTCTTATGGTACGGAACCCTCCGTGCGCCAGTCCGCCTCGCACTTGGCCGGTTTCTTATGGTACGGAACCCTCCGTGCGCCAGTCCGACTCGCACTTGGCCGGTTTCTTATGGTACGGAACCCTCCGTGCGCCAGTCCGACTCGCACTTGGCCGGTTTCTTATGGTACGGAACCCTCCGTGCGCCAGTCCGACTCGCACTTGCCCGGTTTCTTATGGTACGGAACCCTCCGTGCGCTAGTCCGACTCGCACTTGGCCGGTTTCTTAAAGTATGGAACCCTCCGTGCGCCAGTCCGACTCGCACTTGGCTGTTTTTTAAAGTATGGAACCGTCCATGCGCCAGTCCGACTCGCACTTGGCCGGTTTCTTAAAGTATGGAACCCTCCGTGCGCCAGTCCGACTCGCACTTGGCCGGTTTCTTATGGTACGGAACCCTCCGTGCGCCAGTCCGACTCGCACTTGGCCGGTTTCTTAAAGTATGGAACCCTCCGTGCGCCAGTCCGACTCGCACTTGGCTGTTTTTTAAAGTATGGAACCGTCCATGCGCCAGTCCGACTCGCACTTGGCCGGTTTCTTAAAGTATGGAACCCTCCGTGCGCCAGTCCGACTCGCACTTGGCCGGTTTCTTATGGTACGGAACCCTCCATGCGCCAGTCCGACTCGCACTTGGGCGATTTTTTAAAGTATGGAACCCTCCATGCGCGAGTCCGACTCGGACTTGGCCGGTTTCTTAAAGTATGGAACCCTCCGTGCGCCAGTCCGACTCGCACTTGGCCGGTTTCTTATGGTACGGAACCCTCCGTGCGCCAGTCCGACTCGCACTTGGCCGGTTTCTTAAAGTATGGAACCCTCCGTGCGCCAGTCCGACTCGCACTTGGCCGGTTTCTTATGGTACGGAACCCTCCATGCGCCAGTCCGACTCGCACTTGGCCGGTTTCTTAAAGTATGGAACCCTCCATGCGCGAGTCCGACTCGGACTTGGCCGGTTTCTTAAAGTATGGAACCCTCCGTGCGCCAGTCCGACTCGCACTTGGCCGGTTTCTTATGGTACGGAACCCTCCATGCGCCAGTCCGACTCGCACTTGGGCGATTTTTTAAAGTATGGAACCCTCCATGCGCGAGTCCGACTCGGACTTGGCCGGTTTCTTAAAGTATGGAACCCTCCGTGCGCCAGTCCGACTCGCACTTGGCCGGTTTCTTATGGTACGGAACCCTCCGTGCGCCAGTCCGACTCGCACTTGGCCGGTTTCTTAAAGTATGGAACCCTCCGTGCGCCAGTCCGACTCGCACTTGGCCGGTTTCTTATGGTACGGAACCCTCCGTGCGCCAGTCCGACTCGCACTTGGCCGGTTTCTTAAAGTATGGAACCCTCCGTGCGCCAGTCCGACTCGCACTTGGCCGGTTTCTTATGGTACGGAACCCTCCATGCGCCAGTCCGACTCGCACTTGGGCGATTTTTTAAAGTATGGAACCCTCCATGCGCGAGTCCGACTCGGACTTGGCCGGTTTTTTTAAAGTACGGAACCCTCCGTGCGCCAGTCCGACTCGCACTTGGCCGGTTTTCATCATTTCGTTCCTAAACTTGAGTAATAATTCGAGTTTGTACCACTAGTCACTATCTAGGAGTAACAATGAAACTATTTTATATTTATACAATACAATTAAATAATAATAAATATATGAATATAACAATAACAACGTGCAGACAAACAAACATGCGAATGCTTTAAATTGAACTCTCGCTTGATAGTGTTATCAGTGCTATAAACAGACTCGTGTGTGATACTAGAGTTGATATTAAATCAGTTTTAAATAATGTTTGTTTAATTAAGGTTAATATTTGCTGTTAAATACGAGTATAGTTAATTTTAGAAATAAATAGGCGTAGTTTTTTGTTGTTTTATCTTTAGTGTTCATTAGTGAAATACAATTTTAAAGGTAAGGATTTTATCGCAGATTTTCGTTGAGACAGTTTTTAGACTGGCTCTAGACAGTCTTTAGACAATTCTGTGTTTGTTTAGTCAGTCTTTTAAAAGTGAATACTTTTAGTTTAACGTCTGTTAACAGTTACATCTTTTATATAAAATTCTCGTGTCACAGTGTTCGTTCCCGTACTCCTCCGAAACGGCTTGACCGATTCTCATGAAATTTTGTGAGCATATTGAGTAGGTCTGAGAATCGGCCAACATCTATTTTTCATCCCGAAATTCCCGCGGGAACGGGTACCGTGGTTGAACTCCTCTGAAACGGCTCAACCGATTCTAATGAAATTTTGTGTGCATATCAGGTAGGCCTGAGAATCGGACAACATCTATTTTTCATCCCGAAATTCCCGCGGGAATGGGTACAACGCGGGTGAAACCGCGGGGCGCAGCTAGTCTATACTATAATATTATACAGCTGCAGAGTTTGTTTGTTTGTTTTAACGTGCTAATCTAAGGAACTACTGGTCCGATTTGAAAAATTCTTTTTGTAATGGATAGCCACATTCAACAGGAAGGTTATAAGCTACTTTTCATCGTGAAATTCCCATGGTAACGGGTGCAACGTGGGTAAAACCGCGGAGCGCTGCTAGTTTCTTCTATGCTTTGCTAATCAGTACGCGACCTATCTTCTTATAAAATATAAAAAAATGAACCGCAAAATGTGTTGGTAAGCGCATAACTTCAGAACGACTGCACCAAATTGGATGATTCTTTTTTTAATGTGTTCCTTATTGTCAGGACAAGGTTTTTATATAAGAAAAATAAGGAATAAAAATTCACAGCACAGCGGGGCACAGCTAGTTATATATAGGTATAACAACTGTCATTTTAAAATCTGCGAAAATAATGAACAGTGACCTAGATTTTTAATGATACGCGACTAGCTGCGCCCCGCGGTGTTACCCGCGTTGTACCCGTTCCCGCGGGAATAAGTAGTATTCCTTAAATTAAAGTGAAAAAACGTAGTGGGCCCTATTTTGTTTTCAGTAGTTTATAACCTATTTTACTGTAAAGTTTCATCCAAATCTGTCCAGTAACTTCTTCGTGAAAGAGTAACAAACATTCATAGATTCATGGTGGAAAATGGATTTTAAACAACTAGCTGCGCCCCGCGGTTTCACCCGCGTTGTACCCTTTTCCGCGGCAATTTAGGGACAAAAAGTAGCCTATGTCCTTTCTCAGGCTCTGGACTAAGTGTATACCAAATTTCATTCAAATCGGTTCAGTAGTTTTGGCGTGAAAGCGTGACAGACAGACAGACAGACAGAGTTACTTTCGCATTTATAATATTAGTTTGGATTACTCGTAGTTAGGAATTTAGGATTATCTCTGTTTTTAGTATTTATCAACCTGTCAAGATTCCGAACCTTAGCTCGGAAACTCATTCAATCTTAACGATACCTAATTAATATTAGACTAACGCCCGAACACGTCAATATACTTCCTTAGTACAGATTTTATGAGCGATTTTGACATGTAATGTATGAAAAACTAGTAGCGCCTCGCGGTTTCACCCGCGTTGTACCCGTTCCCGTGGGAATTTCGGGATGAAAAATAGCCTATAACCTTTCCGTTGAATGTGGCTATCTATTACAAAAAGAATAATTCAAATCGGACTGATAATTCCTGAGATTATCTCGAAAACACAAACAAACTTACAAAGTTTACCTCTTTATAATATTAGTATAGATTATTAGTGTTGCTTTAATTGACGTTTCTGAGCGCAATTAGTTTGAATTAGTTTTAAATATATTATGTAACTTCATTCGAATATAAATAAATGAATTGAATTGAATGAATGTTTGCAATTTACAAAACAAAAATTCTAAGCATGCTAATACAATAAAATCTTATTATCTTTCAGATGAAAACCATTCTCCTCACATTTTTTCTAATAACAATAACAAAATCAACGCCAATCGTCACGAAACAAGAGGCAATGCAGCACTTGATAGCGCAGCAGGAAGTGTGCAACAAATCAATACATTTCAACAACTATTACTACGAACGAGAAACATTTCTAAATCTAAGCGGCATTCCCGCTGACATAAGCATACATTGGAAAACAGAAAACGTCTTCTTTACGCTTATAAGCGATAACATGAAAATGAGCATAGTTGTTGCCCATAATTCAGGAGAAGTCGAACAGATTAAAGTTGCTGGTCTAGGCCAATCTACAACTGTAGACAATTTAAACGATATCGTCTACTTGGCCACAGACAACGGTGTTTATAGATACAAAGACGACGGCTCAATCGAATTGTATACTGCTTTAGGAGAAGATATTATGTACATGGCTGTTACTGCCGACGGTGGTACCATGTATGTAGCAACATGGCCCCAAAACCGGGTATTTAAAATCACAAACGATGGAAAAAAAATGGAAATGTACCCAGCTATACCCAACGGTCATGGTTTAACTGTAGACGTTAGGAATTATATATATTTCGTTGACACTAAAACGTCATACATTTTGAAAAATGACCAAAGTGTTCCGATCAAAATTACGGGTCTGCCAAAAGACAAGATGACTGGAATTTATGTCAGCAGATCTGACGAGGTATATGCCATGGATGAATTGAGTAACTTATATTTGGTTGACTCTGAGAATGCTAGTGCGAAGCATCTTGGTAATTTTAATATAATGGGAGTAAACTCCTTTGCCATCGATGCTCATGATAACGTGCTCATTGGAACTAAAGGAGCCATCATTAAGTTTGCAGCCAAACCTAACGATCCCTGTAAGAATATGTAAGATGTTTTAATTTTTTTTTATAAGTGTTGCTAATAAATGTTTGTAGATTACTAACTTTTGTTTTTAATATTTTGTGATAAAAATTGTATTCTGTTGTAGACTCTAGCTCTGACATAAGTCATTCAAGTAATCACAAAATTATGCCTGAATTTCTATTACTAAATAGTATAAAACAAAGTCGCTTTCCGCTCTCTGGAGCCATACCATGACCTCTTAGCGCGATACAAATGCGGACCTAAACTAGTTCGCTGTCAGTTTTCGTACCATGACATCAATGAGTGACAAATTGTAGTTGCTTAGCAGATTACCTAAACTGATTCGCTATTTGTCATACTAAAGATGTTTTCGTTCATTCATTTCGTACCATGAGCGTCTTTTGCGGCTTTGGTAAAGCGTCTCAGCTGTCAAAATTAGCAATTCAATAAAAGATACATTTTTCTAACATAAATTGAACCGTTGTTGATATTTTTAACTACAATAAGTATGTACTTTAGTTAATTATTAATGTTTAATTGTTCCTTACTATAAACAATGCATTTGTGCAAATAACTTAATGATATTCAACTGAAAGAATTGATTAAAATGTGCGAGTTTGCATTTAAAAATTAAATTAATTACAATATTAAATTAAGAACTTTGGAGCTTTTGGACATTAACGAAGAAAAAGTTAATCGACGTTTGAGGCGATGTCCACTAAGATATTAAGATTAAGTCGAACCCGTTGAATGATTACATGATTGGAGAGTGAAGAATTTATTCGTTCTTACACGATATAGCCTCACCAAACAATTGGTGAAAACTGAGACCACTGAGACCACTGTTTAACGACCCCAATAAAATCAACAGACCTTTACATTATTAAAATTGGACATTTCTTTTCTGAGTTATGATGAGAAGTAAATATGTACTTACACAAAATAAAATACGAGCGCGGACGGGTTGTAGTACTGTATAGTGTAGATTGAGCGCAGGGGATGTACGAGTAGGTAGGTATTTACGAGGGTAAACATGACTATCAATATAAACATGGAGGATATGCTTTGTTTTATCCCGAATTTCCCCAATGAAGCGAGAGCGACAAGGCACAAGGCTCTAGAATTCTGAGACTTAACTTATATTCCTGGTTAATCCATAATACTCGTAGAAATAAATCTTTAACAATCGCAATTTATATCAAACGAATAATTTAAATAGGTAGGCTTGAAGGTAATAATTTAAATGCTTAAAAAATATACCTATAATAATATATTTAATCTATGTCTATATTATAATCTATGTCTATTTTTTAATCTATGTCTATTTTATATTCTATGAATTGTTTGATCTTTGCCAAAAATGAAATGCCACTTTCAGTGACGTTCCGAACACTTAAATCTTAATTTTATTTTGGATGTCTGTTTAAAATTAAAAATACCATTGGTTTCTGGAGCAATAAATACTTTATAGTTCAAACATTTTATGATTACAAATTAGGTAAAAATAATTATTGTGTGTATAAACAAACCAATGTTTGTTTTAAATAATACTTATCATTTTAAATAGGTTCTCATAAAAACCGTAACTTTCCGTAATTTTAATTATTAAGGTTTTCGAACGCACCTTAATAACTTCTCTTAGAGGAAGTGACGCAATTAGCCGATCAGCAAAATGGTTTGTTCATTCATTCAAAGCGATGGCGATTCAAGTGCGATATTGTTTAAATAAGGTCACGGTACGAATTGAAACGCAAACCTAAACTAATCTGCTTGGATCTTGAGACGCTATCTAAGAGGTCATGGTATGGCTACTGTCTGTCCCTGTGTATGCTTTGATCTTTAAAACTACCTACGAAACGGACTTTGATGCGGTTTTTTAAATGGATAAAGTGATTCAGGCGGAGGGTTTATATATGTAATAATTCCCGAAATTCCCACGGGAACGGGCACAACGCGGGTAAAACCGCGGGGCACTGCTGGTATATACATAAAACTGTATTCTTGCAGAATGCTCCCATTCTCAATTGATCAAAAAAATCTCATTTACAACCAATTTCTAAAGGTTTTTCTAAAGGTATTGGAAGTTTTTATTAAAATGTTCGATTAAAATAAACGTATTTTCACTTAATAAAGTCATAAGTCTGTAAGTGTACTTTACTACCAAATTCAGTAATATTTCGAGTACAAAGGAATTTAGAAGTACTTAGAGCCTAACTAATGTTGCCCTCAGTCAAGCATAACTTACCTGGCACTCAAATTAATAAAAACATTTGTTAATTATACATTTGAACTAAAGCTCTGTCCAGACTCAATACTTACCCTAATTGAAAATTTTGATGACAAGTCAACATAACTTGTAAATTGCTGCTTCGTGGACAAGCCCGTTGGTACAGTTGCATGAGAGAGCGCTTACTGTGTCTGAGGTTGCGGGTTCGATTCCCGCCCGGAGTTAACAAGTGTAGACATAGTTGTTAGCGATGACGTCTGGATGTCAATTATATTTTTAATACAAAGTATTTGTGTATGTATATGTATAAGACAGTTTATAGTTAGTAAGGTAGGTATGTTTAATAGATTTTATAATACAAGCTTAAAGGTAAGTTTTGGTCTGATTAGTCGTGGGTACCTCCACCGAAGCTGTTCAATGCAAGCAAGTACAGACGAAAAATACTTCTGAAACACTCTCTAACAAATCTTATAGATAGAAACCGAAACCGTCTATCAAGTAAGTAAAAAGTAAAATTAGGTTTAATAACAATAATTGTCTTTTGCAGTACACCTAAAAAGGTTGTGAAGGGCCAAAGGCATAATAAAAAGGGTAGGAAGAAGCCACCGAAGACTACAACCACGGAAACACCAGAAGAAGAAGAATATGAGGACGAAAGCGAATAAATTAATTCACTTTTGATTAAGACGGAATGAAATTATGATTATTTTAATCAGCGCCATCTTGTTAATACATAATAAACTAAATGTACTTCATGGTTGGGACCAACTTTCACTGTCTATTTCCTACAGTGTAAGATAGATGGCGTTGTATTATATATTGCCTGACTTTCAAAAGCGCCATCTAGTATCTGTACAAAAAACTAAATTACTTAATACTTCATGACCAACTGGTTTTTTATAGTAGAGGTCAGTGGGTTTTTTAAATGTATACTTGCACATTGTAGCATAGATGGCGTTGTATTCGTAAGTTGGAATAGGTATAAGTCTTGTTATAGGTTCATGAAGTTACTATTTTATTTAGATTATTACAATATTGACTTGTTATGTTTTTTTTATTGAAACCATACTTTTATTTAGTTTTAAAATTAATTTGTTTGTCGTAAAATACCAAATCTTATTTTTATTGCGTGTAATGAAACGTAAAAATAATGTTGCAATGTCTTATTTTAATCTACCACTGCGGGAATAAAGATTTAAAAACATCATAATTAGTGTGTTTATTTTTATAAATTATTTATTATAAGTTTTAAGTAGTTCTTATAAACCTACAAAAAAATTGAGATTGCAAGTAAGGCTAGGTAAGTAAGGTTAATCTTATAATAGGATTATAGAATTAGGATTTTTAATTTTAGAAATATCAATTTTACTTAACGATCATCATAATGATTTTATCATCAATAATCCAAGTCGAGCCAACATACCAAATACATTCTCTTGAATAAATTTTACTAGATCATCAACAGGATCATGAAGCATGGATCATGCTTTCTTTTTCAAGTCATTTAGACTGTATCACGATCACATACAAGTAAACACGGCGAATTCCCTTCACTATTATTTCAAATTATGAGATTGGTTCCAAGCTTTTGTAGAGCTGGTTATGCTCTTCATTATTATCATTAGCTAATTACCTTAGAAACATGCAAATTACGAAAAATATTTTTATTTACTAGCAACTTTAAATCATTGCCGCCGTGGTTATCTGTCAAACGGTCGGTATTTCATTTCATTCATTCAATTTGTCAAATTGTCATACGCGTCGTCAATGTGTCAGTGAGCGATCGTTGCAGTGTGCGATTATTTTACTATCGCAAATGTTGTGGAAATGTGAAATTATGAGAAAACACATAATCGATTACTTAATTATAAAGTGATGAGAGTGTATTGAGTTAAGTTTAGTGTTTATAACGTTGTTTTCGTTTGTATGTCAGCTTTACAACATGGCGGCAACACCCAGACAAAAATCACAACAGAAAAACATTTCGTCAATATTTTCCAAGTTGCACGGCGCTTTTTCTGATGCCGTGTGTCCTACGAAGCTGGCGACAGACAAGCGGACCCTGGACAAGACTTGGAAACTAATGGACAAAGTTGTGAAACTATGTCAACATCACCGAATGAATCTGAAGAATAGCCCGCCGTTTATACTGGATATTCTGCCGGATACATATCAGAGACTCCGTGTAATTTATTCAAAATACGAGGATAATATGCAGGCGTTGAATAGCAACGAACATTTCAATATATTTATTCTAAATTTGATTAAAAAGTGTAAACAAGCTATCAAGCTTTTCAAAGAAGGCAAGGAAAAAATGTTTGATGAAAGTTCTCACTATCGAAGAAACTTGACCAAACTGAGTTTAGTGTTCAGTCACATGCTGAGCGAGCTGAAGGCGATGTTCCCTAATGGTACCTTCGCTGGTGATCAGTTCAGAATCACCAAAAGTGATGCAGCCGAGTTTTGGAGAACCAACTTTGGCAACAGGTAAGAATTATTTAAATTTCATACTATTCTTATTTATAGGGGTTTGTTTTTGAGAGACTCTTTTTGGTATAGTAGAAATAAAACTTCACAGACCATTTTCTTGGTGGTTGAGATTCTATGCAGGTTAGATCCTTAGCATGGACAAAAATCCTTAAATACTGCAACAAATACATAAAACGTAAGGTAGGTATGTGCGTACATTTGTCAACATAATTTTTAAGTTGACCCAATTTATAAAACTTTAGCAAGTTAATATATAGAAAACTTAAAAAGTTAATCTTTTTGAAAAAAATAATAAACTCTTCTCTGCACATTAAATAATATACTACTGTCCTATAGTCTATAGTCTTCTTTACATCAGTTTTATTATATTCCTGATGAAGTATTTTACATAAATGTGCCACTCTTAATTGATAGTTAGCTAATTTAAATTAATTTCAATAATTCCCTTAGTAATGAAAAATCACTTTGAACGGAAAGGCTGTAGGCTATTTTTAATTCCCACGGGATCAGGCACAATGCAAGTAAAACAGCTCTGAACTGTTAGTAATAATATAAAATTATATCTACATAGGTATTTAGCTTTACCCTACTCTGCTGAGTAACATTTTTCAAAAATCTACTATTATTATAAAGAGGTAAAATTTCTAAGGTTTTTTGTAAGGATTAGTAGTTTCTGAGATAAGCTATCTCAGAAACTACTAATCCAATTTGAATCATTCTTTTTGTAATGGATACCCACATTCAACACAAAGGTCATAGGCTATTTTTCATCCCGAAATTGCCCCGGGAACAGGCATCAGGAAAAACCACAGGGCACTGCTAGTTAACTTACAAACTAGCTAACTGGTAAGTAGGTAACTGTGTTAAGGAAACCATTAACAAGTATAATAAAATGTAACTTAACCAGTACATGGACACACTTCACTTCGAACACACAACACTAATTACACTTAGCATTTACCTAGTAGGCTAGTACTTTATGGAGTATGGACACAGTAATGTGTGCGTTAGCACATAGTTAAGTAATTGGTTGCCTGGTTTGTTTAGCTTATTAACAGGTAAGATCAAGAAGTTGAGCCTATTGATAAAGTAACTAAATGGAATGTATATACACTCCATTTTTTCTAAGGAGTCTTAAAATGTGGCCTAATGTCGTCATTTTTCCAGCCGAGGATGATTGCTCCTGAGGAGGAAAAAGGTTTAGAGGTAGGGTAAGAGTTTAATAGCATCACTTAACCTTTTTCCTCTTCAGGAGTGGTCATCTTCGTCTGGAAAATTTACGACATTGGTCCACGTTTTGGGACTTGTAAGAAAAAATAGAGTTATTGGATGTCTCTCTATTAAAATAATGTATCCACTATGCAGAAGTAGAGCTCAATTGACCAATAGCAGAGCTTAAAATTGCTTTCCAATGCATTGTGATTGGTCCATTTGCAGCTCAGCTTCAACTGAGTGGAAACTAACCCCAGCAATGCAATACTCCGCCATTCTGCCCTTCTTCTTATCCAGTATGTACTTACATTTATGTGTCTGGACATAAATTTGGCCCCTATATTGATACTGGCTTTCCATAAATCCTCCCTAGTGCAGGACATGGGGCAGTTAGGGCATTGTAGTAGGTGGTTCATATTCTGGATGGGTGCCACATTTATAATTTCCGTTCTGTAGGGCTAAGACATACATCAAATATAACTAGGACTTACCAATTCATTTAACAATTTCTTTTTTTCCTTTTTAATACAATATCTTTTATCTCAACTTTTCTTGACTACTTTTTTGTACTGAAAAGGTAGGTAGATAGATCTTTTGAGAAGAGTAAAACCTAACTATACAACAAATCCCTTCTCTTGTACTTGTGGCGAGTACTGGTGTGGGTAGGTCTTTAGTTAATAATTTCCATTCATTTAAATCAATCCAGCTGTTACCAATTATGAATGAACTGATATAATTATCTTTCTTACATAATATTGAAGTAGGTACCTAAGAAATGTCACTCAATGAATATTGGTATTATAATTATGTAAATACTTACTTAATTAGTATTTAAATATTGGATGCCTACTCTTGACATTGAAATATAAACTGTATTGGGTTAGCATTAAGGTTGCTTAATAACTACCCACAAAATCACCCACGGAGTATTTTTATTAAGCGATGTATTACATAATATCGAGATTGTTCAGCAACGTCCAGCTTCTCCATCACTTGGATGGGTGGCTGTAAATGACATTTATTTCTGAGTGTTACCGTGCTTCGGAAGATACGTTACATTTGTCGTATTTGATGTTTCAACCGTCTTTCCTTGAGGTTGGAGGTCGTAGACCTTCGATCAACAATGCACAACTAGATGTCGGGTCGGCGCAAAAAATACGTCTCGGTGAATAACGCCTCATTTGAAAAGTGAGGCGTTATTGTCATTTATGTTATTCATAAGATTTGCTACTTTATTGCTAGGTGTCATGGTTGTAATTAGGTTGAACTTCGAACTGTTTTAAAACTCTTTTTTAGTTCGTTAATAAACAAAATAAGCTGTCACACGTCATCCACGCGGACAGTATTTAGCTTTGATTTTGTACGTGACCCGATATCTAGTTGTGTATTGTTGATCGAAGTCGTAGACGGTCTTAAAACTCCGACACCAGGGTTAGCCACTAACCTACTCGAAATAAATGATTGTCAATAACAGCCTCCGTGGTCTAGTGGTTTGAGCGCTCGGCTCACGATCCGGAGGTTCCGGGTTCGATTCCCGGTGGGGATATCTCACAAAAATCACTTTGTGAGACTGTCCTCAGTTTGGTTAGGGCATTGCAGGCTGAATCACCTGATTGCCCGAAAAGTAAGATGATTCCGTGCTTCGGAGGGCACGTTAAGCCGACGGTCCCGGTTACTTTCTACGGATAGTAGTCGTTACATGAGCCATGTCAGGGGCCTTTGGCGGCTTAATAACTCTGACACCAGGATTGGTCAGGTTGACCATCCACTCGATAAGAAGAAGATTGCCAAAAAAAATCGTGACAAAAAGCAGCCCACAACCACAGCATAAATACCTACACCTTATTCAACCAATAATCTCCTTTCAATATACAAACAGCTTTTTGAAATCCTCCAGGTAGGTATTTTGAGATTAGCCCCTACATACAAAGTTACGAACAAAGTTTTTCTCATATATAACTGTTGTAAGGGTATTCACACTCGCCCTTTATAATACCAGTTGTTGTATACTTATGTCAACGTGCTGATCCTTTTATCATTAGGCGCCCGGCTGCCGGATTTAGCCGGTTGTCAAAGGAAATACGGTTTCCTATGGTTTTCCAAAAGTACTGACCACTTTATTGAACGGAACCTGTTCTGCGAATGAGTTTATAACCTCCAGATTCAAAAGGGGGTGTTATATGTTTGGTACTGTAGCTCGTAAACGGATGGACCGATTTGGATGCGGTTTTTTTTATTTCAAAGCCAGTTTCCTTGCGGTGGTTCTTAGCTATGTTTTTTAAAATATATAGAGTGATTTAAGAGGAAGGTTTAAATGTATACAAATTCACAACAAAAAAATTACATGTAGGTACCGCTTATACCGGTATACAGCTTATATTAGTAGCGTATTTAATCGATTACATATCAATGAACTTTAATCAAATGATTAATACGACTAAATACGACCAAAAGTATAATTTACTACGTTAATCTATTTTTTCCTTCAATTGTATCAATATTATCACTTTCCACGCCACGTAAATATGATTCAGACACAAAAGAAATCGCCACAAAGATTTCTACGAATAAATCCACCTGTCCGCTTATCGATGTCTTATCAAAACATGAATGGCTTTGATATCATGAATGGACCATTGATAACGTTATCTGTATTAGTATAACAAAGCTGAGGAGTTTGTTTGTTTGTTCGCGCTAATCTCTGGAATTACCAGGCGGATTTGGAAAATTATTTTTATAAATGACTAGTTGTGCCTCGCGGTTTCACCCGCAGCGCCCCCGTTCCCGTGGAAATTTTGAGATTTTTATTCCTTATTTTTCTTACATAAAAACCTTGTCCTGACAATAAGGAACACATTAAAAAAAGAATCATACAATTTGGTGCAGTCGTTCTGAAGTTATGCGCTTAGCAACAGATTCAGCGATTCATTATAACTTACATCCTCATAACTTATATCCTTCCCGTTGAATGTGGCTATCTATTTGAAAAATTATTACTCAATTCGGATGGGTAGTTTCTGAGATTAGCTCGTTCAAAACAAACAAACTCTTCAGCTTTATTAGTATAATGATAGATAATCACATTCAATAGGAAGGTCCTAAACAACATTACATCCCAAAATTCTCACTGGAACGGGTACAATTCGGGTAAATCCGAGGGGCACTGCTAGTCATTGATAACAAGTTATCACTAACGTGTTTCATTCAGATTGATATCCGACACCGGATGTGGCTTATCTTATCAAAAGAATATTACGATGCAAATAAATTAATCATATTGTACTGTCCATGGAACCGATCAGTGATCGAGACATCTTTAACACTAACGACGCTTTCTAATTGACCATCAATCGCCCTTTTACGTGTGCTTTGTGTGACAAACAAAAGAACATCCGTGCGCACGGATGACTAAAAAGGTTAAATTGAAAGTTGCCTAAAATTAAATATGAATGAAACCCGGTTGACTGTTGCTGCTATGAAAAATATAATACAGAATGCTACGCACTATAGTCCTAAATCATTTAAAAAAAAAAAACACTGAACTGAATATAAGCCTATAATGTCTCACTGCTGGGTCAAAACGTCATAGGTCTGACAAATTACGGAAGATATAAGTACAGTGAGGAGGATTAGACTTAATCACTACGCAGAAGTCGGCGTGGAAAAGCTCATTCAGTCGAAAGTTGCTATGTTATAGAACGACTAGCTGATACCCATGGTCTTCTTCTTCATCGAGTGGATGGTCAACCTGACCAATCCTGGTGTCAGAGTTATTGAGCCGCCAAAGGCCTCTGACATGGCTCATGTAACGACTACTATCCGTAGAAAGTAACCGAGACCGACGGCTTAACGTGCCCTCCGAAGCACGGAATCATCTTACTTTTCGGGCAATCAGGTGATTCAGCCTGCAATGCCCTAGCCAAACTGAGGACAGTCTCACAAAGAGATTTTTGTGAGATATTGTTGCCCCCACCGGGAATCGAACCCGAAACCTCCGGGTCGTGAGCCGAGCGCTCAAACCACAAGACCATGGAGGCTGTTAATATACCCATGGTTATTCCACCCGTGACCTGACTACCCTTGAATGTTTTGCTAAAATGCAAAATGTTGAGCTTTCCACAATAATAAAGTAACCTATTTGAACAATAGCAATTCTGTAACCACCCCGGGGACCTGGCCGGTTGTATTTGATCAATCAACCCTCGATTCGGCTGTGACCCGAAATGCAGAAAGGTTTGCGGCAAATTGCTTGTTCCGAAATAAACGGCGGGCGAATTGAAACAAATAAGCAA
Source organism: Cyclophora albipunctata (assembly GCA_963082685.1). Taxonomy (NCBI): domain Eukaryota; kingdom Metazoa; phylum Arthropoda; class Insecta; order Lepidoptera; family Geometridae; genus Cyclophora; species Cyclophora albipunctata. The sequence continues at coordinate 2,012,393 of OY720139.1, read as the reverse complement.
TTTTTATGATAAACAGAACAGGGATGGTGTACGAGAAAATGTTTCACTTTTCGAATTTGGGATTTGGACTTTTCTTTGTATATTACGTAGGTTAACTAACTTCGGAGTCCTTGAGGCGGTCTAAAAATCCGACACCGACACCGACTGGCCACTCGAACTTACTAAAGTAGATCAACGAGATCATCTTTGTCATTTCTTCAGACAGTGGAAAGCTTCACAACACTTCCGTCAACCAGTCCATGCTTGGCAATTTTTAACCCACCACCTTTGAAAATTTTCTGAGCTATAGTTTTTAATTTCTGCAATTTGCCAAGGTAACCAATACCTAATACCACTCTCAGATCATAACCACGATAACATAGACCAAGCGAGAACGTAAAACAATTGACAAGCCCGTTGGCACAGTGGCAGTGAGAGCGCTTACTGTGTCGGGGGTTGCGGGTTCGATTCCCGCCCGGAGTCAACAATTTGTAAGACATAGTTGTTGGCGACGACGTCTGGGTGTCAATTATATATTCTTATAAAGTATTTGTGTATGTATATGTAGTAGTATCAGTTAGTTAGATTCCATATTACAGGCTTAGAACTTAGTTTGGGTCTAATTAACCGTGAGTGAATTTGTCCGGGTATATTTATTTAGCAAAAAAAATTGTCTGTACAGTTAACCAAGCGTGCATCTGTATTTCCGATGACACAACAGCGTAACAGAAGTAACTAATGTAATGTTATGTTACAGTTGTTGCATGAATGACAACCAATGGGCGAAACGGGGATTGTAGAATATTTCTGAGTAAAAAAGAAAAGTTTTAGCCTGTAATGATCTACTGGGCAAAAGGCTCTAATCTGTCTGGAGATTTTGGAGTAAATAATCTAAAAAATAGTTATATTAATGACGGCGTTTTTAGTTTTGCCAAAATGTCTTAAAGGAGATAGTCGACTAGTTTCCATCTTGTACAGCGTTATCTAATATGCGTTAAACTCTGTTGACTTTTGTTAAGTTGATTAATTTGAAATAATTCTTTTGAAGATATATGGTAGCCACGAAGATATTAAAGATATGTGTCATTACATTAAGTGTAATTAAGTTACATTTGAATCCCAAAATTCGTGGCCAACCCTGGTGTCGGAATTTTTGGACCGACTAAAGGCCTCCGACATAATCTAATGATTGAAACAACCGGGCCGGGACCGACAATTTAACGTGCCCTCCGAAGCACAGTAGCGCTCAGACAGAAAATGCCACTATCAGCCACCCATCTAAGTAGGGGCCGAGCTGCGCGTTGCTTAAACATCGCAATGAGCTAACATCACTTAGTTGAACTATGCCATGAGCGCTAGAAATCATAAACAGTCAATAACTACGTTGTACAAGGTGTATTATCAGTTAAGTGCCTATATTTAAAGGTTGTTTTAGTAATTAAGACCACGTTAATTCTCATTGCGCGCGTTTGATGGATCCTAATGGCGTCTCAAATGTTGTGATGAGTTTCTAATACCTGCGTGGGTGTTGTTTAGTAAATCTTCACAGAATAAGATTATTTTTTTCACGAAACGGTTATTGTTCCTTAGGTTTATGAGTACACTTGGTTTGGCAGAAAAACAATAGGATTAATGGTTGGAGTTTAATTTGGAGCCCGAATCTGGTTTAGAGCGCAGGAGGTATAGCGTATAAGTTTTGATTACGAAGTAAATTGCAAAATTCTTCTATTAATTCTAAGAAGGAAGATATTAGGTACTTAAAAGAAACATTTGTGAAGATTGACCATAAACCATTGCCCTAATCGGACCCATCAGAAGAAAATTATTCTGAAGTAATAGTAGGATTTGTGTTTACTTTGACCCTGAAATTCCCACGTTTCGACGCTAGCGAAATCATAACACTTGCTTTTAAACCACAATTTATTTATATTTATTGAAAACTCTATCTCGATTTATAAAAAGTGAGATATACGAAGACAGGTCCAAACAAAAAATAATGGTCTGTAGAAAAACTGTGGCCCTTCGGTCATCAACGTTCAAGCCCAACAACCTTATGTTTATGTATTCCATTTGCTGTTAAACGAATGACGAAACTAGGTACCGCAGTGTTTTTATCATGGAAAGCTTTTAGAACAATTCCGCGGCCGTTTGCTTAGCATTTTTAATATAATTGCCTTGGAAATTGTTGGCAGTAAAACGGCAGGTGGCTGTACACCTTTGTTCCGTTAAAAGAAATGTGCATGGACGAGAAAGTGGCAAAAAATTAACAGGTGACTTGATGTCGGTTAATTGAAAGTTGGAGACTGTTGGTTAGCTCCTTTGTATGTTCTTGGAACTTGTTTCACTGTAACAAAATCATATTTTCTACACTTCAACTCAAAATTTCGTGCAGTGATCTGATATCTCGTTATGTCGGACTCAAAGCTGCTGTTAACTAATGAATAGTAAAACAACGTTTCGTCCTTATTTTTATTCAATAAATTTTACGCGTATTGAATTTCTCTCAAAAATGCTACGCAAGGAACTTAAAATCACGGCACGCAACTTTGAGTTAATGGTAACTGGCAACATCGCCTTTCCTACAATCCAACTTTTTGTCGTCAATGTAACTTAACTGACAATTACAGTTGGAACAAGAAATAAACCTTTCATCAAGAGTTTGTGATCTAATAAAGTGTCAGGAAATGTATTGAATGAGAAATCTATAACGCCATTTTCCCATTTGTCTTCGCAACAATAAAGTTTCTCAGAACTCTGTTTCTTTCTCATGGAGGTTGTTAATCCTAGCATTACATATCTGTAATACATAACATAATAGTTAGTTACCTGTCTAGTTATTACACAGGCAATACTTAGAATTTATAACTTAGAATGGTGGACAAAACTGGACGATTTCGTCAAAGAATGGAAAGAAATGACATCCTCGAAGGAAAGGAGAAGGGAGGAAGATGACTTCCTAGCAATGGGTCAAAGTATATAAAATATAGACAGGTTACAATAAATAAAACACCCAACTATCAGTCATATAAACATGAGAACGTAAACGAACAGGTTTTTAGGAGCATTATAAACTGTGACACCAGGGTTGACAGGGTTGGACTGATAGTTCCAATTAAATATCATTTTCAACCATTTGTTAGCTTAGCTAAGAACCAAAAAACCGTTCCTAACAAAGTCCATGTACTTAGTAACACCAGGCTAGAATTCACCTATTCTCATACAATAACCATACATTTGCTTCAAACGCCACGTCGACCGTTGTCAACGTGCGAATGGCATAATTAAAGCCGTATTTAAACTGGGCAGTAAATAAACCGTCAGACGCTTGTGTAACGCGAAAAATGTCAATTACACCGCATGAGGTCCTCTGCCTTTGAGGGATGAAAATAATGTTGTCCGGTGTATGGGCTTAATCCGTTTTTACAATTAATGGAGTTTAAAAAAAAATAATTGTGTGAATTCTAGCATGACAACTGTTATTCTTTGCAATATGTCCAATCATCAGTTTACTGATATTTTCAGTGAATTTATCTGCCTTTTCGAAAACAATCTTACCTAACCAAGAAAAACTTAAACCTATTTGAAGACACTATCGTAGAATAACAAATACTTACCTAGATAATATCAACTTGATACCAGAAGACTGATACAATCGCCAATAAATATAAAAACGTTAACGAGACAGGATATCAAAACCAGTCCAGCTATACTTTTTGTCAAATGGAATGTAAATCTCGTTATTATGGCGAAAATATCTTTTATAATACGCTACATATGAACTCGTAAAAGGCTCATGAAGGGTTGTAAAAAGAGTCTAAGGGTACTTGTCTATCCAATAAGGTATGGTTATGAATGTGCTTATTCAATTTGTTTTTACGTTTTTACGAAATGGAAAATATTTTATTTTCTACCTGCCAACATGACTGGGCTTTGAGATCAACAACCTCTAAGCAAACGTGGTGATAACGCCTAATATTTCTCATTGTACTGATATCTTCAGTGAGCTGAGAGATCATTAGCTCAGCAGTTGATTATTACAAAATAATAAGTACTTAATTTTTTTGCTTGTCAGGACAGGTTGGGCGAAATATGCTTCATTTCGACTAAAGACCATTTAGCTTCTCAAATTCCTACAGCACGGGAGCAAGTAAAACTGCGGGACTACTAGTTTGTATGTTTACTTTGATTTATACGGCGTTCTAGGCATTGAAGGCATAGGTGCTGAGCTGAGTAATCAAATAGCATCTTACTGCACCATGTCGGAGGCCTTTAGGCGGTCTAAAACTCCGACACTAGGGTTGGCTACTAATCTACTCGAACTTACTTCTGCACCATAAGTTTCAAAATAATACCATTAAATATCAAAGTAACTATAGCATAACCTCAAAAATAATATCATTAGATATCAGAGTAATGTGATCATAACTCAGAACAATAAAGGCAATAATAGTACGGAAACAACGTGAGAATTTACTTTGGAAACCTGTAATTTTATACTAAAACAAATTCAAGATAATGCTGAACTCAATTCCGTAGCCTAACGATGCTCAAGCGGAAATGAAGAACTAAATGTAATATCGTGGCTTACGAACGACCAAAACATTAACTAGTCTATGCACAGTAAGGCTGTCTTTCTCTTCGACTATAGATGAGGTAGACAAGAAAACCTAGGCACGTTTAATACCGTTTAAGACCTTCACGCCCGTACGTCAAATATGTCCTTATTAGAGATTTAATGAGCGATGGTGACATTTAATGTATGAAAAACTGTCCTGTCTTAAACTCCGATACAAAGGTTGGCCACTAAAATACTCGAACTTAATGACAAACTACCGATATACTAGTGCCCTAAACTGTACATGGGTAGCGTGCCTTTCCACAAGAGCTTTCCTATCTAGAGAGCTATTCAATAGGGTTCAATTTCTTGGTCTCATTATTTTTTAATGAATAATATTGTGATTTCTAAGTTAAGACATTGTAAGAAGATCACATATTTACTTTACATCTGCGCAAATAAAAAATTAAAAAGCCATCTTTTTTTATCCTATAAAAAACGTATCATTTCTTAACAGTTCTATGGTGGATCGACATCCGTAGAGTCAAAACTCAAAAACTGAAACTATCTCCCGAGAGGTAGTCGTTAGGACCGTTTATTGTAACATTTACCAACCAAAACATTGCTCTATATGGCTACATTAAAATTTAACTGATTTTCCTTTCAATCTACCCTCATTTTGTTCCTTCGTTTTCCGAAATGCTTTCAGCTTTGTTCGTTATTTACGGTTAATTACACGTGTTTTTGTGTTGTTCCATTAAATTGACGTTGTTTCTTGAAGTAAAAAGATTTGACGTTTCATTAATTTTGGGAACGTGTAAGTTCAAATGGTTTTGAGATTTGTATCGGTGGAATTGCGTGTGAAATATTAAGCTTTGTTACACCTGTTTGAGCCGTTTAAATGTGCTTTTATTACTTACTAGCAGCGCCCCGTGGTTTTACCCGCGTTGTGCCCGTTCCTGTCAGAATTTCGCGATGAAAAATAGCCCATAACCTTCCCGTTGAATGTGGCTATCCATTATAAAAATAATTTTTCAAATCGGACCAGTAGTTCCTGAGCTTAGCGCGTTCAAACAAACAAACTCTGGAGCTTTATAATATTAGTATAGATTACGTGCAAGATTGGGGAGGGTTCTGTTATATTAAAATGGTTAATTTATAAAGATTATTATTGGTAATTCATTGTTAGGACTTGTAGAAGCCTAATTCAAAGTTTGAAGTATGGTAAACATGGGAAGCGTGGTGAATACGCCTAATCCTCTTCACTGTTCTGAAATACGTACGAATATGAGACACATATGTGCAATTGGCTGACGCCAATAATATATTTAAGAAATAAATGGATGAAAGCAAAACAAAACCACGGAACGCAGGTGATAATAAAGTAAAGAATTAACCTGTAATGTCCTACTGTTTGGCCTCTCATCTTACTGAAGATATCAGTACAGTGTATCAGTGCAGTGGGAGTATTAGACGTAATCACCCCGCTTGCCTAATGCGGTTTGGTGATCTTAAACTCGAGCCACGTTTGAAAAGTAGGAAACAAGTTTAGCTAATAGTATGAAGCAGAAATAACTATGAAATAGATATCGCCTCCTATCCATCGAGTCAGAAAATTAAGACCGAAATCGTGACCAGTCAAATGTCGAATACTTGGTCTGACATTTGAGATTGAGACAGTGCAGTAATACTGGAAATGTTATTTCTCACGAATATTCTATATTTAATAACATCCTTGGTTGAATTATCAATTTTGTGTTGAGAATTAATGAGAGTTATCAATTGTGTTTGTTATTTTGAGTGGGGTACTTAATTGTGAAATGATTGTTCTTTGTAAGTACAGGAAAAGATGGTTTTATTTATTTTCACCTGTCCCGGTGTCTTGGGTTTCTTTTGTCGTTTTACTTGTTTGTAATAAAATAACAATGTAATGTTTTTTTTGTTATTTTAAACATATTATTTTCATTTCAAAACAAGTAAAATAAAGTACCCTTCAATATTCTATCAATATGTATGCAAGATTCTTTCCTGCCCAACAAAATGTATGGGCGTGACCCACTAGATCTGGGATATTAACGTAAACGCAATCAACAACATTTTCACACTAACGCCATCTATTGGTTTGCGGATAGAACCACCTCGCAGAACAGCTAGATAATTTCCGTCTATATTGCATAGCCATGGGCTTGATGCTCCTCTGCCCTATAAATCCTCTGCTAGTTATATCTCCAAGCGATCAATACTGTGTATTCAATGCAGTTATAATTACAGTTAAGTTTCACAGTTAAGTCCTCATAACCCAGCGAATAAATCTCAGGTAACTAGACGGCAGTTCCAATAACCCTTTTCATAAATAGCTTTGCAAAGAAAACGTTATTCTTTAGCAAATCTTTGTTGAAAATGCACCTTTAAGATGCATTGAAATATCGGTATCGGTATGTACGTTTTATATGACTAGCAACACGCGCGGGAATACACCCACAGCGCTCCAATTCCAGTGGGAATTTTGAATTAAAACTAAGTTTACAGATACACTTCGCTTTCTTCGCTTCTTAAAGTAAGTATGTAAAGGGGCCGAAACGTCAGATAAAAATGTAAAATAAAAGTGTAAGCGTAGTGTATTCGAAATGAGTAGTGTTCGCTTAAAACTTAAGAAATCCCGAGAGAATTTTGGGATATAACCTTTATGCAATAGCCTTTGTGTTATTCCAAACTCTAATCTATCTCTATGCCAATTTTCATTGAGATATGATCTGAAGCTTTTGCGTGACATAGGAATATATATATCCATACTTTTTACATAATAATTTCTGGAGTGGTTAGTACAAAGACAGTCTGTTCCACATTAAAATACAGAAGATCCTATGAAAAATTTATTTATGTAACGACAGTAAGTAAACAAGAAAAATATTTGAATTACAAATCTTTAATGACGGAGATGCTTGAATAGGAAATCTCGAACTTATGACGGCCATTACTTTGCTTTTAAAAGAAAATGTTTTTCCTGCCATTAAAATTATGTTTATTGACATGAAATGTTTGTGTCAATCTGAACCTGACACATGTCCTGTACCATTTTTCGTGGGTCATCTACAAAGTCTAGATTTTATTTTGATAGGTAGGTAGTTATTTTGGTTATTAATCTCGGGGTGTTTAATGTGCCTAAGTGTGTGTTGCTTTTGGTAATGTAGCTCCGAAACGAATCAATCTATTATAATTATATTTTCGTACTGTACTTATATCTTCAGTGAGAAGCCTTTGTCCAGGAGTGAGATATTTAGGGTTCGTTTCTACTGAAGCGGAGAGCGAAGCTGTGAGCTCAACTGACCTATCTGAATGTATTGCGATGACTTTGAGAAAGTCATTGCGTCGTTTGACAATCCCAATGCGCAGTGATTGTTAAATCGGGGGGCTTTAATAGAAACGCACCCGTAGGCTGATCCTTTGCCTGAACTGGATTTATAGGGAATGTTCTTACTTACTTACCTATGATAGAATAAAAAATCGTTGGGAGGTTCCAGAATTTGATCTTATTTCTTACGTCACCGTGTTTATAATAAACTAGTAACTGAGATGGATTGTTCGCCTTTCTTAATCCTTTGAGCAGTTTCGCAGTAAAGAAATATCAAACATAATATATTTCACCATTTACAATATTAGTATCTTTACAAGCTTACATAACCATTTATTATCGTCTCAGACGTTACTTACTCGAGTGACTCAAGCGTACACTTTCGTCTCGCCCGAAATCGCTTCGATTTGCTCAAGTCTAAAATCACGGCTGAAGAGAATTCCAATATTGATACAATCCAAGGGCCAATTGGCATCTCTGTTGACCTTCTCTTCCTATTGATGTGTTTCAAGCAGTTGTGCTTGAAGTTACCCAAGTATTCCTGAGACAACGGTACCTAATAGTTGATTATGAGGTGCATTTCATTTTGCCTTGCCATTTGGTGCGTACTATGGTACAACGACGTATCTGATATCGATTGTACGAGTTTAATATTTTTCAACCAACTAACGGTCTAGTAACTAGAAAAAATATGCTTCGGAGAGCACGTTAAATTGTCGGTCCTGTTGTTACAATCGTCAGACTTGTTGTGGAGGGATTGTGGAGGGCTTGAGGCGGGTTATAAACTCCCGACACCAGGTATGGCCACTACACGAATTTGTTTTGTTGTGTATCAGTAAGGATATGTTTTACCAGTTTTCAAAATGACGAAGTCACAGTTTCGTAACTCAAAATTGCTTCTATCTCGTCCAAAAGTTATTAATCCCATTTCGTCAAATCCAAACTACCATTCCGTATTGAAAATAACATTACTTTTTGACAACCGCCAACCAATAAACCAATTGATGTCTTCGCGAACTTGACCCCTTGTAAAAATACGACACGAATAGTTTTAACTCTGCAAAATCGACTTTATTCTAATCTCCTTACGTTCTAATATGGCTTGAAGATAAATTGAAGATTGTGGCGTTCTCAAGTTGGGTGAACTACGGTCATGGTTGTTGTGTTCCATTGAGCTATGGACAACTGGTATCGCCTTGCAGTTTTTCCCGTGTTATATCTTTTCATCTGGGATTTCGGTGTAAAGAGTATGCTAGGTGTTTTCAGACTCGAATCTCTCTCTAACATTTTTCATCCAGAGTCATCCAAAGAAATTCTGCCATCCATCACCACAAACTTTCACATTTATAAAACGTCTAAAAATATTGCTGCCTCAGTCTGTTTATCTACGCCTGGGGGAGAACGACGTATATTTTGCTCCCTCCAGTTGTACATTTACCTCCATGTTATGTCGTTGCTAACTTCGTTCCCGAATGCCATTTCATCCCCACCACTCGTATCTCTCAATGGATTTATTTCTGCTCGCATTGTGGTAACTTTCACATACCCTGGAACTTTGCCAAATGTTAACAAATTTGGGATGTACTGACTTTCTTTTTCATTAAATCACTGACGAAAATAATTTATATTTTAAGAGAATCTTTATATATGAGCAATCGGTGATATTTTGCTTGATATTTTAAGCATCCGTTGATGTCACTTAGGCGCTATTGAATACATTTTTGAGGCTTTTACCCAAGAGAGAGTTATGATTAATTTTTTTTTAATTCGTTAAAAAAAATTTGGGGTAGACCTTTGCCACCCTGATTAAATTAAAACAAAAATTGTTACCTCATGTCTTCGTCATTTATGTTCCAAAAAATATTTCAGTATCCATTTGATTGCAACATAAAACAGCACATCTAGTTGTTATGAAAATCAGGTTATTAGATTAAGATTTTCAGATATTTTAGTCATAAGTTGATTATTTTTAGGTATAATGATTCGGCTCAACCCAATATAATAGTTATTACAAGTTAAAACGCGTCGAAATTATCTCTTAAGCTTATTTTATAGCCAATAATCTTTTTATTCGGGTTATTTCAGCTCCTTAGGCCATTTATTTAGACTCGGTATAGATAAACAGCTACTTTCAATAGCTTTAGGAAGATGTTTTATTTATTTCATTCATAGATTAGTGGTTATTTTTGGATGATTTTGAGTTGGTTTCATGTATTTCAATGTATTTGAGACGCACTCAAGCATAGGATTAAATAAACTGTCATATTGGCCTTTATGGAGTTATTCAGGCGAGTCTAATGTAATATATATTTTATTTAAGTGTTGTATATCATGGTAACCCCAACGAGAGTAGGTGAAATTCGTTCTATATAAATTTCCAGACTACAAATTTTGGTATCTGTTTCAATATTTTCATTGAAACATTCACTACGTTTTTTGTTGGATCATATTGCCAAAATTGCCGACTATACAAAACCGTACAGTCAATTTATTTATAAATTCAATACCAACATACTCATATCACTATCAATATAATCCCCTATAGATGCAATACCGTTTAAAACGTACGAAGCTCGAGTTATAAATAAATTGAGTGAGGAAACAACTCGTGTCTATCGTAACGCCCTTGGGCGACATTCGCCGTTCATTGCTCGTGGGCTATGCATGAATGGAATCGGTTTCATTGATACATAGCAATGGGCGTGACTTACAGACAAACATCCTATAAAGCGATAAACTTTGATAACATTATTAGCCTTATATTTGCACTGATTTGTTTGAGATTTATGCGTCTGTGAACGTTTTATGGGGCAATTTCGGTTGGTGAAGGTCGTTTTTCCTTAGCCTTTTATGATTGGTTGGGATATGATTGGGCACTTGCCCCGCGGTTTTACTCGCTTTTTACCCGTAAAATTTCAAGCTGAAAAGAAACCTTATATTACTTTCCTCTGTAACGTGCATACAAAAAGCTTTCTGATCTGTGGTAGCAGAGATTAGCGCGTCCAAACAAACTCTTCAGCTTTATTATAGATGCTCCTTCTTTGATTTTTGTTTTTGTATTTTGCCCGGATTAATGTGTGTTCGGACGACGGATTGTATCCAAGTTTCTAAATAATGTTATCCAATTTGTTACGTTTTTTGCTTTTTCTTCGTCCCTTTGTTCGAGATTTCTTTATTGGGAAATTTATTTACTTTTCTTTGGGAAACTTTTTATCGTTAATTGATAGCTTTCAATGTTTTTGAAATCTAATTTAAGATACTTAATTACAGCAGTCAATAGTAGTATCTTGTATCTTTTTGTTTAAATATTAGCTGTAAATATTTCGTTCATATTAACTAAACATTATCTTCGTGCTTGTTTACTTGAATTCTCTACCATTCTATATATATTTTCCCCATTTCCGTTTTAATTGTTGTTACTATCTTATCGGTAACATTGTATTGATTTTTCGACTCAAGTTGTTTACGATTACCACGCTCTATAGGAATTCCATTATGTTTGTTATTCCAATGGAGTCTGAAGGAAGAATCAATTTGTACGAAGGGTGTTGTTTTTGCCATTTCAGGCGTAACCAGTCTCGTAAACAAGATATTTTTCAATGTTATCTGTGAATGAGATTTTGGCACTGAGCTTGATAGTGTAGACTTCAACCTTGCTTTTAGTGGTCTAGTGTTGTTTATAGGAATAATAAACAGGGAGTTTGGATTTAATAATATACGTACTACTGTAATACTTTATTAGAGATTAAGATTTTATTGCATAAGAAATTACAAAGAAAAAAGAAAAAAGAAATTACATAGGTACATAAAGAGTAAAGAGTCAAGTACCTGGTATTATTTACCAGGTACTTGACAAAAGGTTGCAATTCAGCTAAGTCAGCTGTGGCTGTAGAAGAAGGAGTCCGCAAAGCGCTGGTTTTCAGTTGCATAGTTGTAGATTGATTTAGTTCTAGTTTTGGGATTTACTGATTATAAGATATACCATACACATAAATATGCTCATACTGCTGCAATTATAAGATTCTTAAAATATTTTCAAGAACTGCGTATCTATGTTAAAAACCTCTATTCTTCACATATATTTTTGCACACTATGTTTCTTACTTGTGGCCAACATTTTCACATTATCCATTTACCACAAACAACCAAATCATTCATGAATCAAACATATGAATGAACACTATCTTCCTCTAAATAAAAACTTCCCGTGGAAACTGCAGTATCATTTCCTCTTGAAACCTATCCAAGAAACGGTTATTTTTAGTTTATTACATGTAATATCGTATAGACTGGTTTGATTGACCTCTCCGACGGGATGTACTTGGAACCAGTCAAGGTCACATCTACATCTGTTATGTGGGGGATGGAGTAAACTCAGTCATTGACTGAGTATTGGGATGGGATCGGATTAGAGAGTTTTACAATTTACAAATCCTAATTGCTACTATTTCATAAAATAAATGCGAAAGATTGTGAGGCTGGATATTTGTTTAGGATAGCTGCTGATCCGACTTGAATGAAAATTTAAAAAAATCCCAGCAGCGGAACATTACAGTTTTGCTACTGTCGTATTACTGTCAAAGACTTTGGTTTGATATCTTTGTGGCTAAATATATATTGTTTTTTTTACAGCCTACACTAGATTTTAGGAATAGAAGCCAAATGGAAGGATCAATCTTGACTATCAAAAAAACAACTCAATCTTAACGCCAATGTCGCCCATTAATCTATACAAACGCTAAGGCATTGAGTGTTACGAAAATTCCATCAAACATTGTGCCAATCCGAACCACGTTCCCCTAACCAAAATATTATTTCAGCCAGTTTCACGTAACAAATACCATTTTCACTATAAACATAGGATGTCATGAATCATCGTACACATTATTATGAAAGTGCCCAGGATATGGCCATTGATAAAACAAGCTAACGTGGGAGACTGGTTGATTATTTACGTCCTTATTCGACGCCATTTTTATTTCCACGAATGAATGAACACGCTGATGTAAACGTACGATTCATTCAATTTGGTGAACGCTTTTGTTCTCTTTTTGAATTTGACGTTTTGCAGTTCCCATGAGTTTTGTTTTGTTTTTGTGTGAGTCAAGTGGTTTTGAATAAAGAAGCGAGTGTCATTTCGAATGTCTTTATGAATGTTTAAAGATGATTTGTGTGAGAGGATACATCAAGCAAATTTGTTAGTGGCCAATCTTTTTTAGGGGAGATAATCAATGAAGATTACAGGCCTGATCTTCAGATCAAAAGATCTTCTTTTAAACAAAACATAGATACAAATTGTACAGATAATGTTATCTGGTATCCCATTGTCCTTGATATTACCCTTGCAAATGTACCAGATTTTCATATTCAATGCTTTTAAGCTATTCTACTTTGAAGGACTGCCTGACCTTTCGGCGAGGATTTAAATGACATTTGAAACTTTAATTCTGAAACATTGTTTGACTTCTACATTGTTGTTTAATGGTGTAGTAGTTTACTGTTGTGGCATTTGGGTGATGTTATATTTAAACCTGTATTTTATTTATATTTATTACAGTGAATGCAAATATTGTATGTTAATTAAATCTCTAAAATCAAATTTGAATTCGTAAGTGAACATTGGTGACGGAGATTTTAGACCGCCCAAAGGCCTCGGACATGGTCTTACGATTAAAATAACCGGGGCCGACTATTTAACGTGTGACCTCCGAAACACGTTGCTTAACAATCGCTAGGAGTTAATAAGTAAAATTACCTACGCCAGCAGAAAAAGAGTTTTTTTAAATTTTGTATTAGAGTTAAAGCTCATTAATCAAAAACCATTATGGTTGATTTTCCTACACAATTTTTCCATTGAAGAATAATGATGATCAGGGTAAGAATGGAATGAAATCACGAAACCTTTTTCCTATTAGGAAGGATTATCTTCGAATGGACAATCGACCAAATTAGTCCTCACTAGCAGCGCCCCGGTTTTACCCGCATTGTACCCGTTCCAGTGGGAATTTCAGGATGAAAAGTAGCCTATAACCTTCCCGTTGAATGTTGCTATCCATTATAAAAAGATTTTTTCAAATCGGACCAGTAGTTCTTGAGATTAGCGCGTTCAAACAAACAAACTCTGCAGCTTTATAATATTAGTATAGATTTTAACGCTCGTAATTAAAAAACACACATAGTTTCCAAGAGAGAGAGAGAGAGAGAAAGAGAGAGAGAGAAGATAAACCAGAGTGTAGTGAAACTACTCAAACAAGATAAGCAGTATGAATGGCCGCTTGCGTTGTGTACGACTGGCAACCTTGCCAATCGGATGTTACTATTTTAGTTTAGTGGGTCATTAAACGAAACTGTCTGATACATAATCACTGTACCGCGTTCGATGGTGATGTTGTGACGTTTGTCATTCATTCATTCGTTCGTTCATTTGTTTCTTCATTCAATTGGTTATTAGTTGTTTTATAAGGTGTTATTTCATATTGTGCAGACGTAACAAAGAATTAATCTGTAATCACCCACTGTAGGACATAAGCCTCTGATCTCACTGAAGATCAGTACAGTAAGGAGTGAATAAGTGCAGAACTGTACAAGTATAATGATCTTGCTGGCCTTGGTACATTGAAGAGATACCTCATAAACTGGACTAGAAATACTGAACTATTTATAACAATTAACATCAATAGATTAGTAATACTTTCTATTTTCATGAATTTTGTTTATGAGTAGTTACTAGATACCTATCTGCCAAATACCAACCTACGCGAAAACTCAAGCTTATCATGAACTATCAAATTCCTGTACAATAGAATGCCGTAACAGCAAAAGAGCTTAACATTAAATTTTAAGCTGCAATATTTTCACCAGCTTAAAAACCGCTTTCGGTAACCACAAGGCCATCACATCTCGTTATTTTAGGGTTAACACATCATAAATTATGGCGGATTTTAACAAATTAATTCCGACATCAAACGGGAGGAAATGGGCACCGATCCGTCGACAAATGCTTAACGTGTCCAGGAAACGTTTGGGTTTCACTTTCGTGGAATATTCTAATTGACAGATGATGGGAGATGATGATGAATGGTTTTGAAATTGTAGTTTGGACGTTAAAAAGTATGTCGTTTTCTGTCGGGCGTAGGAGAAACTTCGTGCTAATTAATATCTTCAGTGATATGTATTTTTTTAACCATGGAATTTTATACTCTACAATTATAATTTAAAAAGTAATACCATTTGAGCTATATCATGCTATGATTGACATAATTGTTTCAATCGAAGCAGAGCCACGCGATGCGGAGCTCAATTGGCCAATCATAATTACGAAGAGATTTTGAAATTTTTAATGCGTTGCAATTGCTTAATTGAGTTCTGCCTCGTTCGACTCAGAGTCTTCTTCAGAGTGCTTTTCCACAATGCTAAAAACATTTTGACAATTTCAATGCGTTGTGATCAATTAAACTTCGCACCGCTCTTATAGATATGAACCCTTACAATCTCAAACACATTTCAAATCTACATAACATATCTCAAGACGTTTTACGATACGGCATATCCGGACGCGTAAATATCCCGTCAAAAGAGCAAAAAATCGTCAGACCGGTAATGAGTGTTGGCCATTCGTATACGGGATGTGCTCATTACATCCGCTGTGCCCATATGCTTATGACCTTTTGGTGCTCGTTCAGAGCTTTTAATGTTGCTAAAGTTTGCGAAGAAAGTGCGAGTATTGAAATTAGTTGATTGGGTCATCGTTTAAAATGTGTTTTAGATATGTTTTTAGACATGTCAGATCCAGATGCCTACATATCGTTATTTAAATAATTAAAAAGGTTCTGAGACCGTTGGGAGTCGATTAAAGAAATAATCTATTTTTAATTCCAATACCAGTATCAATTTGTAAATTACTTCAAAATTGAAAATGTTTTCCATCAATAACTTGGAATAAGTTTTCAAAATTAAAAACCTTCATTCTTAATTTTTTGGATAACTGAACGCAAAATGTGTTTGGATCTTCGTACGCAATACGCAACCACGCAAACAATGATACTATCTTTACAACTGGCTTCTTACACTGTTTCATTGTAAAGCGGTTTCATAACTGTCCATTATTCTCTCTTTAATATGCCTATTTAATGCTTGCGATCCGCTTTCGCAAGTGAGGAAATTCAGGATGGAACAGAGTCTTTAGTTTAAGGCCTACACTGCATATTTCTTTCAACTGTCATATTATCTGCTAAAGCTTAGCTTTGTGGAACTCAATCGACCAATCAAAACGCATTACGAAAAGTTTATGACAATGTCAATGCGTTGTTTTTTAATTTCAACTAGCTGACCCGGCGAACTTCGTACCGCCTACCTTAGTGAATGACATTGACATTCGTTACGCGTGTTTTTTTAAATATGCAAAATTAAATGTATATTTTTCAATATTTCTGAGAGATTTTCTTAATATTTTTTTCCGTAAGAACCTTCTCCTAATAATAACATATACAACAAAAAAAGAATTAGTGAAATCGGTCCAGCCATTCACGCGTGATGCCGCGACCAAGGAAAACGGGTTTCATTTTTATACATATATATAATATAGATATAGATGCGTTGATTGGTCAATTGAGCTACGCACTGCTCCGCTTCGTTTCAATATAAACACACTCTTAAAATGGTCAAAAACTCATTGACGTTTTGAAGTTTAATGCTAACTAAAGTAATATATATTGCTATACTGGAAACTTCTTCATCGATGAAAACTTTAAAAAACATCATTCACTTCGCTAAAACCAAAATAAAGACAGTTCATACGCTATTCACATGATCATGACACATTCACACATTTTTATTAGAAGCAAAGCGAAACGTACGCTACTTTTCTATAGCAACAGTTGATTTACCGTATAATAGTCAGAAAAATCCCTATAAACATCGTAAAAGCGAATATTTATGAAGACCAAACATCCATCCACGCATCCTCCCACATTGAATTAACAATACGAACAATATCGCGTGATCCCTCGATCGAGTAGGCTCTGGAAATTGTTTTGTTTCTCGTCTCTTATTGGTTGTTCTAATTAGTTTGGTCTCGTGTGTTGCATGATTGAATTTGATGTGTAATTTTCTTTGATTGTTATATAATTGTTTAGTTACCTACCTATTGTGAGGTTTATCTTTATAGGTAGTCTACTAGTCGGTTACTTAAGTAGTTGGATGCAAGATATTTGGTCTTTTGGTAACATTATTTGATAATTGGGGATGGCTTGTATGAGAGCTAGTTTTATTTAGAGCTTCGGCTGTAATTTCTTTGTAATGTACCTGTATAATATTTATGTATTCTATATTTTCGTTATATTATATTATTTTGTTATATCTGATGTTGTACAAACGTTTTCTTTTTAATATTACTAATGTTCTAATTAAATATTTTCGTATGATTTCAGGTAAGAAAAGTGACATTGCATCACCGAGAAAATGAGTAAGAAATGCCACTTACGTAACTATTAAGATCATACCGTAAGGTGACCCACAACCCGTTTTTAAGTAGGGTACGCACACACTCATGGACTATGACAAACCAAATTAGTTCTTAAGGTGACGACCCTTTTTTTACCATGACTGTACGAAATAGATTCGTCAATAGGCATAAGTCATCTATTATACTATAACCTACCCTTATATAAAGTTATCTTACTCAAATTGGTTTTATTCCATAATTTTGAAGAGTAAAATGATTGTAATATCTTCAGTAAAGCAAGTCTTTGTCATGTGATATCCTTATATGCTTACTTCAAATAGGAATAGGATGAATATACGGTTCACTACCAATCTCCTTGCACAGTCAGCTCACAAAAATCTTGAGCATTTTAGTACCTTGTCTCATTGAAAATTTGAAAATTCTCACTGACTCATTATTGAAGGATCATAGAATGTTGAAAGGACAAGGTTCTAAGACTGAACACACATTCAGTTGCATCAACGCAACAACGAACAATTTTGCGTAATTCATCGCTCGCCTAGGTTTTAACAAGGTATTGGCTAATGTTTTAGTTACTTGTGCATTGTTCTTCGATATGTTGGGCAAAATTAACCTCGGATTTCTTGTTAATGGTAAGATATTACCCATTCTTTGCGGTTAGTTACCTGGTTAAAAAAATAAGGCAACACAACTGGGACCGACAATCCTAACTAATATTATAAATGCGAAAGTAACTCTGTCTTGTCTGTCTGTATATCTGTCTATCTGTTTGTTATGCTTTCACGCCAAAATTACTGAAACGATTTGAATGAATTTTGGTACACAGTTAGTCCAGAGCCTGAGAAAGGACAGGCTACTTTTTGTCCCGAAATTCCCGCGGGAACGGGTACAACGCGGGTGAAACTGCGGGGCGCAGCTAGTTTTTTATATTTGTTTCTATAAACTCCGACCCAAGGTTTGGCCATTAAGTCGTCGAACTTACTTACAGTAATAAACAATTTAACAAATTCATCAGCTTCATTCATAACTGTAGGTGTATAGACGAAACCAAAATTGTTTAACCTTTCAACAAACAATTCATTATTATCTATCACTATTGCAAATAAACTCTATTTGATTAAAAACAGCATTAATACACCGAGAAGAAAATTTAATTACGTTTTGCAAATTATCTTTTCCAGCTATAAGTATTTTATTGAATAATCCGTTTTGTAATCTTTGTTTAAAACGCTCGAGATCTGTTCAAACAGAATAATTTCGTAAGACGTTAAATCTGAGAGACTCTGTAATTAAAAAGGCTCCAGAGGAAACTGTAAGCTTCCCTTTAAAAGGGAATGTACGAATTTGAACTTTGTTTCGTGTGAAAAAAGCATTGTTTTTCTATGACAATATCTTTGCAATCACTTGCAGAATAAATGGCGCTTGTTTTATTGACAGCTTTTCTTGTATTGGTTTGATTTTTTTTCGTACTAGCAGGGCCCCGCGGTTTTACCCGCGTTGTGCCCGTTCCCGTGAGAATTTCGGGATGAAAAATAGCCTATAACCTTCCCGTTGAATGTGCCTATCTATTACAAAAAGAATTTTCCAAATCGGACCAGTAGTTCCTGAGATTAGCGCGTTCAAACAAACAAACTCTGCAGCTTTATAATATTAGTTTAGATTTGGAAATGAGACTATAAATTCTTGACATTATTTGTGAGATTTTTCCTGTTTGTGTTCAATTTTCTATATTTTAATTAAGTATTGTCCAAGCCTTGTCATTCCCAGTTAATTATACAGCACTTAATATCTTAAAATAAGATGAAATCTCTTGAATTGTTTGATGTTAGAGTAGCGTTTGATGCCAATCACCCTGACATGGCCTAAACTGATGTTGAAAAGGTTACGCCGGTACTTTGAAATGAACTTCGCCAAACATTTAACAAACTATGACAAGTCTTAAAAGCCGTGATGTGTTTGGGATTATGTCCTCTATGTAGAGAAGTGGTTATGAATTCTCGTAACAAAATACTTATAATTCATAGCTGTGCCACGCGGTTTCACCCGCAGTGGACCCATTCCTGTGGGAATTTCGGGATTTTTCCGGGACTAAGTTAAATTTTAAAAAAATAGTCATTAAAATCGGTCCAGCCGTTGTACACCGCTAAGTCACCCGCAGTGCACCCGTTCCAGTGAGAATTTCGGGATTTTTATTAGTAACTACCCGTGTTACCCTCGTTGTACCCGTTCCCGCTGGAATTTCGGGATACATTTTGTATCCCATATGCTATTCTAATGTATAACCTACATTACTGTAAAGTTTTTGCGTGAAAGAGCAACAAACATACCATACATGCATACATCCATCCGCACAAACTTTCGCATTTATAATATTAGTAGAAAGTAGGATTATCCTATTCCTGACCAGGTTAAATAAAACAAAAAAGTAACATTAAAATTGGAGCCATTGGGCGTTTTTCCATTACCCGGCCCGGCACCGGCACGGCTCCGGCATGGCCGTGCACCGGCACCGGCGCCGGGGTTTCGTTTTTCCACTGCGCCGGTGTCGATGCCGGTTTACGCCCGGTGAGTGGTACAGTACTGACACGGACTTACACACTCACACGGCTACAATTCATATAAATATGCAATACACATGCAATTTTGCCGGGCCGGCACCGGTGGGAAGCTTGCTACCCCGGCGCCGGCGACGGCGCCGGCAGGACTCAATGCCGGGCCGGTGCCGGCGCCGGTAAGTAAAAAAGCGAGCCATACATTTTCATACATTTTTGCTTCCCCGGCACAGGCAAGGCGCCGGCGCCGACGCCGGTGCCGGGCCGGGTAATGGAAAAACGCCCATTCTCGAGTTGTAAATGGTGTTACTAACACGAGTCCCTTTTATAATATACTAGATTAGCTTATCACATTGCTTCAATCGGTGGCTGTGTTCGTTTTTTTATCAGATTTAATACTGAGCTGTTATTTCAGTGGAAAAGGGTCAAAATCTCAATTGAATTGGAATTATGCACAGTAAATTGTAACCTATTATATAAGGCATAGGGTACTTTTGATTTAGAGATATCTTAGGATACAACTGCTTAAACTGCGATGTCCTGCTACTTCTACTCTTCATTGTCTTAATTTTACTACGTACTTTGCTTCGGAGGGAACGTTAAATTGTCCGTCCCGGTTGTATCAATCGTCAGACCATGTCGGAGGCCTTTAGGCGGTCTTAAAACTTCAAAACCAGGGTTGGCCACTAACCTACTTGAATTTACTTACTAAGTACTTTCTTCTTCTTCATCGTGTCTTCAATATTGTTCAAAATCATAAGGAGACAATACTTTACAGCATTATTACTACTTCCTACCTATATTACTACTCTGTCATTTTAAAACGTCAAAGGAAACTCCCAATATTATTACGGTTCAAATTCTGATACACTTTAAACATAATTCCAATATTACACTTCGTTTGGGCCAAGCTCTGTCTCATTTTGTCCTCAAAAACATGGCTCATTATGTCCTTAACGTCAAAACATTTCGTTTACAACTTCTCTGACAGATGACGTTTCTTAATATACTAGCTTTGCCCTGCTGTTTTCTCACTTATTTATACCTTGGGAAAGTATCGAATAGTATAGAAGTCTAGATATTTATATTCGGAGTACTTTCACCAAAAATATGTCACTTGTCTTGACCGAAACTTTTACAAATCCCTTCCCATACACATTTTTTGAAGAGGGTTTTTTTCCTGCTTAATAAAATGTAAAGCCGCGACCCCACTTAACTTTGGAGAATAATATTAGCACAACTGCAATTTATTCACACAAGCGCCATCTGTTGGATAGCGGATAGAGCCACTGCGCGGAACACCTAATATTTTATGTCATTAAAGTGATTATTAGTAAAAAGAACCAAGGATCTGCGGTCTCAAAGGAATTTTGTGTTAAAAAATGTAGGGTAGATAGGTGAAGTGCCTTATTCGGCCTTTTGTCACAGAAGAAAAACAACCATCCATCCTCACAAATTTTCTTGTTTATTATATTGGTACGATGGCGTATGGAGTATGATATGATTAAACAAACTTTTCCACCGAAATTGAACCTTAGAACAAAGATCTTTGCACAATGTTGTGTTATTAATTTTTTTGGACCTTCGGGGAATCTGTCTTGTTTTCTTATTAGCTGTTGTTAGTGCTTTTGTGGGATTTGAGGGTTTTTGTGTCGGCACAGGGTTTAATGTAAAGAAATTTCCCGATATTTGGTAATTATTGTTCATAGAAAAGTAGGTAAGAATCGCCTAATTGGGTATTTTGAATTTATGTTTACTGTAGCCCCTTGTTAAAAATAAAATTTCCGGGCAAGAATCAATGCATATATTTTGCCCAATTTAGCGTCACGCAAAGGTTAAAACGAATAGCTTTGCCGTTTAAATGGAACCATCCCAATTAACCCCAAAAACTTGATCCTATATAATACTCTGGAGTCAGATCTCAAAAGTCGTAATTTGGGTAACCTTCGAGAAATGTCGATGTTGAATCTTAACTCGATTTAAAGGAGTCTGTAATTTGCAAGTTTTCGACGGTAATCGCAGCTTTCTCCGACATTTGGGGTGCGCCGATGATACGTTTACAGAATTAGCTGGAATTACGCTGATTAGGTAATTGGGCTTCGGTTTTGTATCGTTTTTAAACGTTTTTGCCTTTTTTGGTAATCGTTTGTCTGAACGATGAATTATTCTGTTCAAAACCTCAATTATGATACTAACTAGGTACAGGATTACTCAAATATGGTACTTTATGAGCCCAGAAATTACTAGTACATACTTCTCGAAAGCCTTTTAGGAACTCGATAAAAATATTAGTCTTTGACTATTCGCTTTTTATTCAGATTTCTTATCGAGCTTGTTGTGAGCTGTTCGATAGTCTGAGTTAATAGGATGTTATATCAGAGATATGATCTATCTAAAAACATACTAGATTTACTCACCACCTTGCTGGGTTTCTTTTTAACTTAAGACGATGATTAGCATATTTCTCATGTAAATCTCATTGTTTTTAATAACTTTCATCTAACACAAAAACGAATTGAAACGGTTGAGAAAACCGCAATACTTATAAGTTTTGTTTATATTCGCATGATTATTCTTAGCTTTAGTCATCTCTAAAACAATAATGTTATTGAAAATGTATCGGGAATGAGACTTAATAAGCCATTGTTGAAAGTATTCATGGAAAAAATTATAACAATTGATATTTATATCAAGTTCCTAACTCACATAATTTATCATCTTTCTGTTAATCATATGTTATGTAAATTGGGATTAAACACCGTCTTTGACCCTTGAAGGTATTATAGGATGAGTAAGAAGTAAGTTCTAGTAGTTTGGTGGCCAACTCTGGGAGAATAGAACCTAGTTTCATGAATTTTTAGGTCGATTTAGATAAGACCTTGGAGACAGACATAGGCGATATTAATTCCGAAATCCCTACGGAAACGGGTGTGAAGGGTACTAGCTACCAACACATTTAACAGTAACATTTTATTCATAACTTGTCCATTTACAAGATTCTCTACCAACAACACAAATTCATGTTAAATTTTCATCCGCTTGTTCAAATATTCCTGTCTAATTGAACAGACTTTCCAAGTCCATTTAAACATTTACGCAGCCGTTTATAGTTTGTTTGTTAATGCCTCGTTTGACATCAGTAATGTTCACGGTATTCACAAGTTTTGCGAGTGGCGGTTGGCCACATTTTGTGGGTACATAAGATTTGCTACCTGTCTTGGGGTTAAGTAAATATATAAACAGGTTGGGTTGAATCGCGTGGGGAAAACTCAGCGCGGTTTTACCCGCGTTTTGCCCTGAAAATAGCCTTCACGTTGAATGGTAATTCCTGAGTTCATACCTCTTGATAATATTAGTATAAATTACCCGAAGCGAACAAGAATTAGTCTCTGATTATGTATCGACTTTATAATATTATAGTCATGTCACTTCACACGCTCTTTTACACAATTCAGAGAGCATCTCGCAAGATATCTTCAAAAAGTAACAGCTATATTCATCCTATTGTTACATACAATACGGATGACTAAATACTCGACACGTTACACCATTCATCCCTTATATTATTCGAAATGTAGTAAAGGAATGTAAGATATGGTAGGCTCTTTATTGGCTGTGCCAAAAGTGAGTCTACAGACCTACCGTAGGCCTATGTTAGGAAACCATGGTGGCGACCTATTTTCGTTGAAGACCCTTTCTCGTTTGTTGGTAGCAACACCAGCTTTTACCAATATCAACACACCAACAGTTGTATGGTAAAAGTCAAATATTTGTGTTCAGTTTTGACCCCAAAATAGTTCTTTTGAATTTATCATGTAGGTACTTACTTCACTTTTATTTAATTTTTTTGCTGGTTATTATTATTTTTTATTATGTGGATATATACATATGTCGAGGAAGTAAAAGATTGTTGGAGAAAGTTGCTGTAGCTAAGACAGAGCCACGAGATGTATTGCCTATTTTTTAAATCCAACTATTCTCTTCTATCTTCATATACCATATCTTCGGCCCAAAATCTTTATGTTTGACTCCAACTCAATGGTTCGATATCGTATTGGCATTTCTCCCTGTGGAATCTATGATATTTCTCAAGAGGCGCTACCGTTTCTTCGTCTGAACAATTTTTCATTACGCTTTGTCGCTTCGCTTTCAATGATTTGATTCGGAATTCGGATTGTCTTGGCTGCTTTATTGTTGATTTGATTGGTCTGTTTTTGATATGTATTTTTATTGAAGTTATTAGCATAGGAATATATTATCGTGTGGTTTCGAGGTTTTTTATTAAGTTCAGGTGTTGTTTAGCCATCCCTGTATTTCCCTGTACCTTTACGATATCTTTCTTATTAATTACTAGCAGCGAGCCGCGGTTACTCGCGTTATGCCTGTTCCCGTGGGAAATTTGGGATGAAAAATGATGAAATAAATAGAATTATTGTAATCGGCTTGGTAGTTTCTGATATTAAGGCTTTCAAACAAATGAACTCTTCAGCTTTATTATATTAGTAGAGATTCAATTTAATTTGTGTACCCTCTGTCCCATGAGGATCAACTACGCCAAGAGACTCATCCATCATATTATACATACGAAAGTATTTATACCAGTCTAATCCATTTTGTTTCTTAAACAGCTGCTGATCACATTTTGATTAATTTTGGCATCGATTTTGAACATGAGATATATATTATCCCGGAACCCTTGGGAAAAATCAATAACTTAATAACCGCTCGGCTACTTGAGTGACCAGTAATGTCCCACTGCTGGGCAAACGCCTCTCAAGTCACTGAAGCATCAGTCGTACTGCTACTTGCGCAGACTGCACATCACTGCGGTGCGTAGCCGGACGACTTAAACTGCTTAAATTGAAAGATCCGTAAGTCTCCATATAATACTGCCCCTAGTAAGTACTGTGGGGGAAAGAAGCCGATATAAAAGATACTACATCTTCATTTGAGATATAATTAAGTTATTGCTCTACGGGGGTGGTTGTAATACTGTCGTTCTGTTGGAATTACTATTCGACTCCTGGTTAGATAGGTAGAGGTAGTATGTCAAGTCGAGGCAACGAATAGTACGCCAACATTGGCGTAGTAGTTTATAAGGCGTTGAGGTTAGTTTAATATTATGGCTGGTCAAGTTGAGGCAATGAATAGTACTCTAATATGGGCGTAGTATTTCTGGAGATGGCAGTACTTCTGTCAGGACTAGCTAATGGATAGCTTGTAACTACTTCCTATTTATAGAAGTGTTACTTAAATTGTTGTACATTTATAACTTCGTCATAGAAAGCGCATTCCTACTGCTAGAAACTGCTTTAAAGTGCATAATGTCAGAATAAAAGGCGGTGCGATAACTGTTTAATTCTTTTTGTAATGGATAGCCACATCAAGGGTAAAGTTATTGGCAATTTCTCATCGCGAAATTCACACAGAAAAGGGCACAACTCGTGTCAAACCGCGGGGCGCTGCTAGTTAGGTGTATCTACGATGCTAGAGTCCAATCATTATTCTAATGTATTTTCATTTGATTGTCCAACGACGCCGCTTGCCTTTGAAACAGTTACTGAGGACAATAAAAATGCTTTAGCCTTGTTTAATTATTCTAACTCTAGTATCATTAAGTATGAAGATAAAACGTCCATCTACAAAATGCAGTGTTGATTGTGAAGAGTATTGAAATAAGAACGAGATTAAATACGAGGCATGTCGTCGAAATATGGCAGAATAATTGTTTATTAGCAGCTTATAAAAACGTAGAGTAAACTCTGAACCTTTTGCCCAGCCTAGTAGTAGAAAGTAACCGGGACCGACGGCTTTACGTGCTCTCCGAAGCACGGAATCATCTTAATTTTCGGGCAATCGGGTGATTCAGCCTGCAATGCCCTAACCAAACTGAGGACAGTCTCACAAAGAGATTTTTGTGAGATATTGTCCCCACCGGGAATCGAACCCGGAATCTCCGGATCGTGAGCCGGGCGCTCAAACCACAAGACCACGGAGGCTGTAACGAGAAGAACATTTTCCGTACAACATATTTGTTTATTTAGTTCGTGCATGGTTTCTGAAATAGTTTTCTGATTGGCCTGCTCCGATAATGTTGTATTATTGTGTTCATACAATGGAAAATAATATGACTATAGTTATTACGTTTTTCTTGTGATTGGTTGCGATTGTGTATTGGGAAGTAATGTTTTGACCTAGTTTTGAATAAATGGTTTTACATTTTTTGTCTGTTATTTTCGATTTAAAAATAAATCTCTACTAATATATAAAGCTGAACATACTGTTTTTTTTTAGTTTAGGCCCATCGCAGACGACAGACTTTTTGTGCGATCGAGTCTGCGGCGCACAAAAATTCGGTCGCGGATTGTCGCGGATTTTTGCGCGTCGTGTGCGTTACTGCATATAATTACATAGGTTCTATTTTCACAGACTAAAAAGTGCGTCACGGATAGTCTGTCGTCTGCGATGGGCCTTAAGCGAACACTACTCATTTTTGATTAAAACTACGTTTACGGATACACTTCGCTTTTATTTTACATTTTTATCTGACGTTTCGGCCTCTATACAGGAACCGTGGTCACAAAAGAGTCTTCTATGACCACGGTTCCTGTAAAGGGTTCCAGTTTCAATTCAAAATACAGCTGAACAGTTTTTTTGTGTCTGTGTGTGTGCCTGAAGACGCTAATCTCTAAAACTACCAATACGATATGAATAATTATTTTTTAAGGAATAGCTACATTCGAGGAAAAGGTAACAGGCTATAAAATTTATGTCACTAAACTACCTTAAAAGAAATATCACCGTCTATCTATTAGAAAAAAAACACGTCGCAACAGGTACAGGAATAGTAAGTTGAGCGTCCTTCATCTGGTCACATGCATCGATGCCATCATATCGACGGCTATACCAACTTGCTATACCAGTTTATCAAGCAATCTAACTGTCTTTACACTCGACCATAATAAAAAGACGAGCTCAGTGCTGCGAGCTGCGAGTGAAGTGAAGTATGTTATGTAGATTCCGAACATTGTAAAGCGAAATTACACCTTGAGCAAGTGAATGTATGTGTGTGTTTAACCATGTGGTTTTACGTACATATGTACAGATAAATTAAAAGTAACTATGTAAAAGGAGTATGAACTTCAAATTTTAATGTTCTGCCATAACTTTGTCATTTATTGTCAGATTTTGATAATTCATTTTTTTAAAATAGGTTTATTCCTTAATGACCCATATTTTCATTGAAATCGGTTTTTATTTTCTTTTTAATGCGTTTGTTTGTTGGTTTCATAAAGTCAATGGAGCATGGTGCACAAACATTTTTAAACCGGCTTCACTATTGACCCTCACTTCACTTGTCAGTTTTTATTTGGTCTGAGGACTAGAAACCAATCATTTATTAAAAACAACTTCAGTACCAACCTCTTTAAGGTCTCTTTTCTTACTGTCTCCTATTACAGTCCGCAAAATGTACTAAAATAAACACTATTACCTACACCATAAGGTACATTCTCGATTCGTCCGATACGGTTGTAAAACCGTTTACGAGTATTTGCAATTTTGTCGTTAGGAAATTTTATTTTACTTCAATGTAGTTAAGTTTATGTTTCGGATGTTAAAATTACGTGTGTTTTATATTTGTACTTAATATGCCCTTTTTTATTGGGCTTGTTTTAATGTGTTTATATAAGACTTCTGGTAATGTGTCATTTAAGGCTACATACAGAAAGAAAGCAAGTAATTTACGCTGCTATACTGATACTTATCGGAACTGATCAGAGCTATTGTTAAGCAACGTGCAGCCGGTCACTACTTGGATGGGTGGCCGATAGAGGCGTTCCCATCTGTGCACTATCGTGCTTCAAAGGGATAATTGTAGTCGGTCCCGGTTCTTTCAATCGTTAGGCTATGTCGGAGGCCGTAAAGCAAAAACCCTTAACCAGGATTGGACTCAAACGTACTCAAGAGTACCGTCATACTCAGATACATCAAATTATTACCTAGGAGAGTGAGTGTTTGACCACGCTAAAAAATGTTTATTTAATTGACTTAATTTAATTTCTAAGCTTAGAGTTTGGGCTGTGGTTTGGGTCTCATTAAACGTGTGTGAATTTGTCCTGTAAATATTTATTAATATAATTATAATATTGCAGTAGCCATCAAGCAAAAAAATTAATTGAATCAATTATTATTAAATAAGTAAGTCTTGTACATGGATTTGCGAATTTTCTTTTCACCCCATGATCCAAACACACCCCCACACAAAAACTACAAGGAAAGTGTGTCAAAACATGTCGTAACCCATTTTTTATGAAACCATTAAATGTAACATGTTGTCATAGATATATTTACTCGTATTTTGATTCCTGCGATACCTACACAACAAGGCCTACGCAAAACCTACGCTTTTAGTACGGAGTGTGGGGCGAATGAATGTGATTGCGTTGTGGCGCCACTGTCGCAGATTTAACCGACTTTGGAGGAAGTTCTTAAATATTGGAGAATTCGGTTTTCTTTGTATTTCTTTATTTTTTGGCGTAACTTCGTCAGTAACAAATTAAACACCTATACTAATTCTATCTTAAAGGGCCATATTAATAAACGCGTATTAAGATCATTTTAGATTTCAAATGGTTTGTCACTAATTGACATACGCAACTTTCCGAAGAGCAAGAGAGACAAAAAACATTATAACAGTGAGTTACACAGCGTTTATTAAGAAGGCGGTATGAGTTTTGAACGGGCTAATCTCAGAAACTACCAATCCGTTTAGAGCAATTCTTTTTTTATTGGATAACCACGTTCAACGGGAAGGTTATAGGCTATTTTTCATCCCAAAATTCCCACGGGAAAGTGCACAACGCGGGCTAAACCGCGGAGCGCTAAAAGATACTACATCCATTCTTATAAGTATCGCACATTATTTTGGTTTGCGTGATAAATTCACAATGCACGATATAAACAATTAATAAACGTTTGATTCTTGATGATATGAGTTAACAAAAATTTGCCTTCATTTGCTCTCAATTAGTTCCGATTTTGGCCGCACGCAGACATAATTGGCGAACCACCTACGTTTGGTCGTGTTCCATGCAAATATAATAATTTAATTACTGTTTGAGTAATTTCTTATTTGCTAATTGTAGTACCGAAACGGGAGAGAAGAATATTTTTAAAATTTATCAAAAAAAAGGAGCCCCCAGTTTTCAAAATACATAGTGGGATCTGTTGGTTTTTAAGATAGACTAGCTGTTGCCCGCAGTTTTACCGGCATTGTGTCCGTTCCCGTTCCCGTTGGAATTTCAGGATTAAAACAGTCTATAACCTTCCCATTGAATGTGGCTGTCCATTACAAAAATAATTATTTAAATCAGAGTGGTATCTAGTTAATTAATGAGATTAACGCAGAAAAAATATAAAATGACATGAAAAATATAAAACATTTGAGACTAGCGATCCAAAAAAATATATGAAAAGAAAAATTCTTCAGCTTTGTTATATTAATATAGATAACCTTAGTAGTGTTGGTTGGTGGTTGGTAAAAATATAATTCAGCTCAAAATAGAACATTTAAAAAGACTAAATGAAAATAGAACGATCAACATTAATTAAACATCGTAAGAAGTTGAAAGTAAAAATATTACTTCGGAACACGGTAACGAAGGCTAATTTGGAATTAATGCGAGGATGCTTTCCAGCTGTTTGTGTTGGAAGGCCCCAGCTTCCCTGTTGAAAAGTTCTCTTAGTTTAGGAGCTCTAATACCAAATGCAGACACACATAGACACGTAACACTTATAATAAAATACTCTTATTTTACTGCTAGTAAACTGAGAGTAGCCTAGGCCTCTGACATGAGCCATGTCAGAGGCCTTTGGCGGCTCAATAACTCTGACACCAGGATTGGTCAGGTCGACCATCCGCTCGATGAAGAAGAAGAAAAATACTGCTATAGTTAACAATTGTAATTCTGTTGTATAGTACCGATCTTGAAGGATACCCATTCTGTCATACAATATTTAATTCAAATAATTCTACTTAACCCAATTTCTAGGTAATTTCAAGGTAGTAGGACTCAGTTCTATTGAGAGTAATGGAAAATTAAAAGTTCCTTATTTTCCCATAGGATGTGCTTTTACGTTATTAACCCCAAGAGATACCAATGAAAGGAAAATACAAAAATGGCTCATGAAGTAAACATAAATGTTCATACCAATTGAGAACCTTCTCTAAGTTAAAAACCGGCCAAGTGCGAGTCGGACTCGCCCACGGAGGGATTCGTACTTTAAAAAACGGCAAAAAAATCACGTTTGTGGTATGAGAGCCCCCCTTGAATATTTGTTTTATTTTATTTTTAGTATTTTTTGTTATAGCGGCAATCGAACTACATCATCTGTGAAAATTTCAACTGTCTAGCTATCACCGTTCTTGAGATACAGCCTCTTGACAGACGGACGGACGGACCGACAGCGAAGTCTCAGTAATAGGGTCCCGTTTTTACCCTTTGGGTACGGAACCCTAAAAAATGAATATGATTTTATTCAGTCTCAGTTATTCCCATGACAATAAAATACATTTCCCACATTAAAAGAATATGGAAAAGTAAAAATATACTTTGCATTTGTTCGGATTCGGCATAAAAGAATACCTTTATGTTACGATTTTGGGATGTTATGTAAGAAATCCTTCGGGATTTTCGCAAGGGTTTTTTCATGCGGTAAAAATCGGATTGGCTTCGCCAGGGTTAGTGTATCAAAGGAATATTTTTTCGGGAATATAAAATGGTAAACATACAGATTTATTTATGTAATGGAAAAGGGTATTTGTGGAAATTATCTAAGACGCTCATTATGGCGGATGTCACTAAAATTAGTAGAGTCTTAGCTGTCATCTTCTATTTTTTCGTTGATGATAGTGAAGCGCTAAAAAGCTACGTTAGCTTCTACTAATGACTGTTATCTTAAAATACTAAGCAAATGGACTGTTTTTTTATAACAAAATAATTGTTTATTACTTTCATGTTTCAATATTATAAGTTGTGATGGAATAAAAAAAATCGGACTGAGATCAAAATCTCTTTCTCAAAAGGTATTGTTATACTCACTGCCGCACTCAAAGACGTTCATTAAATCGACAGTTAACTAATTGACCTCTTTTTCACACATCAAAATCAAAATCAAAATCCCTCATTAAATATCTACTAAAGAAGCATTTGACGACTCTGATTACAGAGACGGTAGCTGTGTTTCTTCTGTATCTAGACTTGATGGATGTATGCATGTGTGTATTATGTATGCTTGTTTGTTACTCTTTCACAAAAAATCTACCGGAAGGATTTGGATGAAACTTTACAGTAATAAAGGTTATACATCACAATAACTCATAGAATACATTTTATCCCGAAATTCCCGCGGGTATAACGCGGGTGAAACCGCGGGAAGCACTGTATGTTTCCTCACTATCGTTAATTCGGACCCATTGTCCAATTAGAAGCCACAAGGAACTTGAGTGACTCATATTAATAGAGCAAGCAATTAAATGCTATACATTTAAGGCTGCCTCACACTCCACAATAATTGGCAACCAAGTGTGACGTGTCGATTGACCGCCATTGCCATATTTACATGCGACTAAGGTTTGTCTTTGGTTGTGTTTGCGTTACCACGTGTTTACTGCCGACAAAAAACAAAAACGCGTGTTTGGTTTTGCCTAAATATTTACGTGTTTCTGTCTTACAGTGGGTGTGTAGCCTTTGGCTTTGTATAATCTATTTTTTACTTGTCCCAAAACGTGGACCAATGTCGTTAATTTTACCAGCTAAAGAAGATTACGCAATTTGTAAGTAAAGCAACTTCGAGTAATTTTGTGGCCAGCCCTGGTGTCGGAGTTTTTAGACAGTCTAAAAGACTCTGTCATGATCTAACGATTGAAACAACCGGGACCGACAATTAAACGTGTCCTCGTAAGCACACTCAGATAGAAATGCTACTATCGGCCACCATTACATTTACGAACCAAACTGCACCCTGCTTAACAATCGCAATAAGCTTTCATTAAGCTAATTAGTAACTTTATGTCTCATCTGTGGATGCTTTTGCAAGTCCCATAAAACATTGCCTTCTTCTACCCGCATCGTGTTTAGACTTTTCATTGGAAAAGCAATTAATTAGTCTCGGTTTCCTTTTATATATTTGTTTACTTCATAATAAAAGGGCTATGAGTTATGAACGCAGTTAATTACTTATTTATTTATAATCAACACGTGCCTCTTAAACAATATAGTAGGTTATTACAGCCAGAACTGGAGTATAGGTAGTTTTATAGGTTACCTACATCACGAGGAAACTCGCCTTTTTACTTCATACCTATTGATTATGTAAAGGAAATAACCGTACTTGGGTTTAGTAGATAGTATAGGCAATGGACAGTCCGTTGACACAGTGGTTTGTGAGAGGACTTACTTTGTTTCTAATATTGACATTTCTCTTCATTAAAAAATATCTAAGGCCTGAAACTACTTTAACCGGACGCCCGCGCAACAGGTCTCCGACAACAACTCCGTACGACGGACGGCGCGGGTCCCCGACGTAGCACTTTTGTATGAAACCGCGCGGGTGCTCGCTCGTGACGGGGCCTGCGCGTGTCCACGCGACGGTTGCCCGTTCGGGCGCCATGTTTCATGCCTAAGCTCGTGTCTCATTTATCCGTAGTATAACTATACCAAAGATAGTAATTTTATTAGTAACTAGCAGCGCACCCGCGGTCTTACCCGCGTTGTGCCCGTTCCCGTGGGAATTTCGGGATGAAAAATAGCTTATAACCTACCCGTTGAATGTGGCTATCTACTACAAAAAGAATTATTCAAATCGGACTGATGATTCCTGAGATTACCTCGAACATACAAACAAACAAACAAACTTACAAATTTTACCTCTTTATAATAATATTATAGTAATATTATTAGTATAGATAGACTATTTCATTTCGTCGCTAACAATCACTTATAATATACAGACACAGTATACAGATGTCTAGTTACAGTTATAATATAATCCCTCACACAGTCTAGCACCGAACAATAGCACTAAATTCATTGTACTGTAATGATACTAAACTAAGTAACGTTCTAAGAATGATTATCTCAACCGGTATTAACCTAGAAACAGACAATAGGTAGAGGTGGTAGGTAATTGATACACTGTTATGCTTACACTGTGTCGTGTAAACGGTTTTGTGTGAGATGTGACGTCATTGGAGAAATTGGTATTATAGATTTGGGATCTTATTCATAAAAACTTATTAACAGGACTTTGGCTATCACATGGTTTGTCTGTCCCTTTCCGACATACGCTATTTTCAAAAGAGCAAAAGAGACAACACTTAATTACAGTATTTTAGTTAAAAAGCGTTTATGCATCACTACATAGTATAAAACAAAGTCGCTATTTTTGTCTGTTTGTTTGTCTGTATGCTTAAATCTTTAAAATTACGCAACGGATTTTGATGCGGTTTTTTGTAATAGGTAGAGTGATTCAAGAGGAAGGTTTTTATGTATAAAAATTCCCGATATTCCCACGGGAACGGGCACAACGCGGGTAAAGCCGCGGGGCGCTGCTAGTATCACTATAATATAATAACTAACTATCACTTGTATCTTAAGTTTGCTAACGCTAGTTTACTTAAATTAAGTAGCAATAACACGATGGTCTAACGTTTGAAACAACCGGGACCGACTGCTTAACGTTCACACCGAAGCACGTAAGTTAGAGCTTACGTAAATATCGGCCCGCGGTTTTATTTCGGCTGTTTGAACGTGCTAATCCCACAAACTACTTGTCCGAATTGGATAATTCTCTTTGTAATGGATAGCCACATTCAACGTGAAAGTTTATAGGCTATTTTTATCCCAAAATTCCCACGGGAACGTACACAATACGGGCAAAACCATTTTGCGCTGCTAGTAATATTATTAATACAGATTCCCAAATATACCTACTCGCATTATCCTGATTACCTAAGCATCTAGGGCATCTACTAAGTACAACACCAACAATATCTAGTATCTAGCACTTAGTACTTAGACAATGCTATGCCGTTTGTTCTGCACCGCCATCTTGATTAACCTAGGCAATAAGACTAGATCTATCTGTAGGAGTACAGACTTGAAGTTATTCAAGTGCCTTCTAGTGCTTAAGACAGATTGTTCCAAGTTTACCTTAAAGGGCTTAAGGAAAATGTTATTATGATGGAAGGATTAGTTGTTGTTTGTTACGAATTGTGACGTTACGAATTGTGACAAACAGGAATATATTAATCCTAACTAATATTATAAATGCGAAAGTAACTCTGTCTGTCTGCCTGCCTGGTACGCTGTCACGCCAAAACTACTGAACCGATTTGAATGATATTTGGTACACAGTTAGTCCAGAGCCTGAGAAAGGACATAGGCTACTTTTTATCGCGAAATTCCTGCGGGAACGGGTACAACGCGGGTTAAACCGAAGAGCGCTACTAGTATATTATACACTAGAATATACAAATCCGAACGATTTATTTTTGAACCTTAACATGGTTTGAATAACAATTGGCTCAGCAGTTTTGAAAGTTTAAAATAATTCCGGGCTCGTACTTCCGAAACATTTGGGACGCGAATTGACTTCTTTTTCGGCGTGAAAATTTCAGCCGTTTTGCGATGTGAATGAATTTGTTTTTTTGTTTTTGGACGTGATGTTCGTACTGAAATGTTGTTATTTTTTATTTACTGCACTATTTTTATGGTGAAGGCATTTTTTTCATCATTTCTAACCAAACATAATGTTTTTGTTTTTTGTTTTGTTCCGCCGGTGATTACGATTAATCCTACTCACTGTACCTCATCTTCGGTGAGAGCAGAGGCCTTTGCTCAGCTGTGGGATATTAAAGACTAATATTATAATTCATTTTACTAATATTATAAATGCGAAAGTTTGTGAGGATGTATGTATGTATGTTTGTTACTCTCACGAAAAAACTACTGTACGGATTTGGATGAAACTTTACAGTAATATAGGTTATATATCAGAATAACACATGGGATACATGTTCTCCCGAAATTGCCGCGGAACGGACGCGGGTAAAACCGCGAGGCGCGGCTTGTACTTTCTATTCCTACACTATGTCCACCAGTCAACTACAGTTGTCAGAATATTTGTGTCAAAAACTCCCGACGGAACTCCTAATTCTGTTCTGTTTTGGCTCTTCAAGTCTGATTAGGTGCCATTGATCATCTCACACACTCCCATGCATAAACATGAGTTCTGGTACACTCAGAGCCGATCTTTATCGCGTCACTTGATTGGCGCCCAGCTTAATGTCTAATTAAGTTGGCCGTGTTTGGACCATTAGGCGTGTTTCCACTGTTTCAACGTTAAACGAAGTAATCATACTAATATTGTAAAGAGGTAACAGATTGTAAGTATGTTTGTATGTTCGAGCTAATCTCGGGAAGTACCAGTCCGATATGAATAATTATTTTTGTGATAGTTAGCCACATTCAATGGGAAGCTTATTTATATTTTATCCCGAAGTTCCGAAAACGACTACTCCTGAAGATGAAATAGGTTAAGAGATAGGGTAAGAATGAAATAAAATCACTAAACCTTTTTCCTCTTCAGGCAATTGTCTTCGGCTGGATAATTGACGACATTGGTCCACATTTTGGTACAAGTAAAAAAAATAGAGTATACACAGTTTCTAGGTACCTTCTTTAGCTTATACTATAGCGTACAATGAAAACACACCCTCGCCAAGACTTACCAATACTACCATATTGAGAAGCGGTGTTTCTGCACTACTACTTTATCATAACAAGTCCTTTGGCGTTCCGTTTGGTTACAAAGTGTCCTATTTGTCTCGTAAACGCTAGATTATGCGTGTTCTTGTAATATTGAGACTGCGCTGCGTTCCATATTAAATTTAGTTTTAAGGTAATTCGTAATACGCTTTATGGTTTTTGCCTGTGCTCATATAGACGTAATTAGTAAGAGTTCTAGGTTTAGTTTGTGTGGACTTTTCTGGTTTTTTAGGAGACTAACAGCATGCATTTTACCCGCGTTGTGTCTGTTCCCGTGGGATTTTCGGGATGAAATATAGTCTATAACCTTCCCGTTGAATGTGGCTATCTATTACAAAAAGAATTATTCAAATTGGACTGATAATTTCTGAGATTACCTCGAACATACAAACAAACAAACAAATGAACAAACAAACAAACAAACAAACAAACAAACGAACAAACAAACAAACTTAAAAATTTTACCTCTTTATAATATTAGTATAGATGGATGAAGGGATAAATAACATCCGGACAAATTCACACACGGTTAATTAAACCCAAACTAAGCTCTAATGCTTGTATTATGATGGATGAATGTTGTTACTATTTACGCAAAAACTTCTGAACGGATCTGAATCAAAATTGGCACAGATTAGTGAAAGTGAGAAACGAAATTCTATCTTAAATTACCTACATTTAATCTCAGTTGCCATGAATTTTATGTTTGCGTTTGTGCCAGACAAACTTAGTGCGACTTTGAGATGTGATTCCTGTAAAAATCATGAAAATTACTAACCATTTCTGTGTTTATTATAGACTAGGTGCGCCCCGCGGTGTTTCCCGAGTTGTACCCGTTCCCGCGGTAATTTCGGGATAAAATGTATCTCATGACAAATATAGTTTAATCTTCTTCTTCATCGAGTGGATGGTCAACCTGACCAATCCTGTCCCCACCGGGAATCGAACCCGGAACCTCCGGATCGTGAGCCGAGCACTCAAACCACAAGACCGGAGGCTGTGTTTATATTAGTTTAATAACTAACTTCGGTTGTTGATGCAATAAGTACATTGCATTAATGACTGAACTTTGTTGTGATGTAAGTGTTGAGAATCATTGAATGGAGAGTACTAAAGACACGTAAACAAAACAGTCCGTAATCCACACTTATATTTTTCGACGTAATTTCTACCTCCTCCGTCATTCACGCCTCCTTATCAGTTATATCACCGGAAATTGTTATTTAAATGTTTGGTATCAGAGTCAATGTCTCGTTTCACTTGTTTATCAATAGGCGTACACGTGTTGTTACGTTATCTACGCCCAATTCTTGTTCATTCATCCGTTCATTCATTAAGACGGAATGGAAAACTAATCGGCTTATAGAGGGAGGGAGGAGGCTTTTTTGGTATATGTAAGCATTTAATAATCTGTGACGTAAGTTCGAAAACGTTAGTAGCCAATTCTAGTGTAGGGAGTTCAGCAGGCAAGCATCCTCCTCACCGTATCTCACCCCGCCTAATCATCTACAGTGAGATGAGAGGCCTTTGCCCAGCAGTGGGATATTACTGCTAATACTTACTTTTTTACGGGTTACTAGCAGCGCTCCTCGGTTTTACCC
Organism: Cyclophora albipunctata; assembly: GCA_963082685.1. Classification (NCBI taxonomy): domain Eukaryota; kingdom Metazoa; phylum Arthropoda; class Insecta; order Lepidoptera; family Geometridae; genus Cyclophora; species Cyclophora albipunctata. The sequence continues at coordinate 1,975,061 of OY720139.1, read as the reverse complement.
GGGCTGTGCCTGTTCCCGTGGAAATTTCGGGATGAAAAATAGCTTTTAACTTTCCCGTTGAATGTAATAAAATAAATACTAGGACAAATTCACACACGGTTAATTAGACCCAAAGTAATGTGACTATTCATTACTAAAATAATTATTGAAATCGATATGACAGTTTCTGAGATAAGCGCGTTCAATCAAACAAAAAACAAACTCTTCAGCTTTATTATATATTATACTAGCAGCGCCCCGCAGTTTTACCCGCGTTCTGTCCATTCCTGTGGGAATTTTGGGATAAAAAATAGCCTATGTTACTCGTGGATAATGTAGCTTGCGAATGGTGAAATAATTTTTAAAAACGGTCCAGTAGTTTTTGAGCCTATTCATTACAAGTACAACCAAACAAACTAAAGTTTTCCTCTTTATAATATTAGTGTAGATAATCTCCTTGCTAAGTACTTGCTTACTGATGTGTGATAATAACTATACCAGCTGACTCATGTAAACCTGTTTTCAGTTTGTAAACAAACTCGTATCACTTTCCTACTCATAAAATGTTAACGAAGGTTGACTTAAATTTATTTGCTTGGTCGACAAAAGAAATAGGGTAGGAAACTGATACTCAACGGTGTAAAGTACACCCCTCGTCTTAATAGGCTTGCCTTACGCTAGGGGTGGAATTGGTGTTGATATCGATAGATTCTTATCGATACCTACTGGTTTATTTACTCGCCTCAGTGGTGTAGTGGTTTGTGCACTCGCCTGACAAGACTGAGGTCCCGGGTTCACTTCCCAGGTCAAGCGAATACATGTTTCTTACTTTTCAAACATGGCTCGAGTTTTGATATCACCAACCCGCATTTGGCAAGCGTGGTGATTACGCCTCATCCTCCTCACTGTACTGATATCTATAGTGAGATGTGAGGCCTTTGCCCAGCAGTGGGACTGTGGGACATACAGGGTTTCTTAAGTTTAACCGAACTATACTCAGATTAAGTCTTAAGTGACCACGGTTAAAGGAGAAACGACGATAATGTTCTACATATTTCGTGCAATACAAATTATGAACGAAAAACTTTTGTTTCTTAATCATATTTAAGTACTAAATAGACTAAAAGTTCTAGTGCAGACCGCCCTAAAGGTACTAAAACAAGCTAATTTAAGAAAAATATCGATAAAATTCCCTTCTTAACCCTCCCACCTCCCTACCCGGGTGTAATAAGCCCGTGGTGTTATAGATTAGTCCTCTCGACCCAGATTCCCGTTAGTTAGAATGCCCCGCTGACACCGGCCGTCAGTTTGCAGTGTCGCCATGTTTATATCAAGTGTTCACTCGTTAGTGAGGCCTTTCATTACTGACGAATATCTTTAAATTAGATAACAACAGCTTGATTGAATCAATAAATATAATCTACACTTAAGTATATATGTGAAGAGGTACACTTTCTGTTTGTTTGTTGGTTTGGGTTAATCTCAGGAGCTACCAGAACGATTTGTATTGGATAGCTACTTTATCCTGTAATTCCCACGAGTAAAACCGACGCGTCTTGTTATAAATATATCACTCACGGCATAAATCACATACGGGTTTTATCACACCCACGGTTAATTCATTTGTAAATATTGAGCTTAGTTAAAAAAGGTTTAAGGAAAGATTTTTAGAAATCTTTAGCAATACAAGATTTTATTCCAAAGGAACTTTATATGATATTTTTTTATCGTGAAATCCTGAAATGGCCACAACGCGGGTAAAAGCAAGACCTAAAATAGATTAAGACCAGCTGCGCCCCGCGGTGTTACCCGCGTACCAGCTCCCGCCGCAATTTCGGGATAAAATGCATCCCATGTATTATTCTGATGTATGTATACTAATATTATAAAGAGGTAAAATTTATAAGTTTGTTTGTTGATTTGTTTGTTTGTATGTTCGGGGTAATCTCAGGAATTATCAGTCCGATTTGAATAATTCTTTTTGTAATGGATAGCCACATTTAACGGGAAGGTTATAGGCTATTTTTCATCCCGAAATTTTCACGGGAACGGGCACAACGCGGGTAAAACCGCGGGGCGCTGCTAGTAACCTTCATCCAAATCCGTTAAGTAGTTTTTTCGTGAAAGAGTAACAAATATACATACCTATGTACATACATCCATCCTCACAAAGTTTCACATTTATAATATTTATAGGATTTTTATCCCAAAATCCGGCGGAAACGGCCACTACGCGGGTTACAGCAAGACCTAGACGAGATATAGATAGTAAAACGAACACGAAACTTGATGAGAATACTTACCTAGGAAATTCAAGTTTCCTACGAATTCAGTTCTAAACTGGGTCGCTCGTTGATTTATCTAATATAAACCGAAGTTAGGATCAAAGTTCTGTTTGAATGAAGTTTAAAATGGTAGGTGTCTTGTTTTGTTCGGTGAGGTGCAGTTTTTAACCGTGTATGCAGAAAAGGAGGTAGTAAGTTTGACGTGCGAGTTTGTATGGTGTCGTTGTTCTCAAATGGATGAACTAATAATTATCTAGATTTTGTTCATTAAGCTTACCTATTACAGGAGGATTTCTTGATGTAAAATCAAAGTTTTGTTTTAATTTGGCTTTTCGCTCTAAAAGTTAAGAATTAGCAAACCTGTCGCATGTTTCACATTATATTTCGCTTATGACCGCATTAATAGTCTCATTCTATAAATAAATAAATAAATTCTAAGCCTTGGCAAAATAATCTTAAAGTAAAGCTGTAGAGTTAGATTTGTGTTTGTTTGCAAGCGTTAATATCAGAAACTACTAAACCGATATACATAATTATTTTTGTAATAGATAGCCACTTTCAACGGGAAGGCTATAGGCTATTTTTCATCCCGAAATTCCCACGGGAACGGGCACAATTTGGGTAAAACTGTCGGGCGTTACTGGAGTAAACCTTAATAACTTTAGTAAAGTTACACAGATAAGATAAGTTCTTTAATGTACTACCTACAAGGTACAACGGTGAAGTTTGAATTAACAAAGTTTTACTCATTATTACGTACAAAATCTTGCTTCCAGCCGTGATAACCCTTAAGAATTTTAATAACATGCCCACGTCATGTAGACTACGTCTAAAGTTTGGGCAAATAATTTGGTTTTACATAAAGCTGTGGTATAATTAAATTCACCTTACAACGTTTATTTATAAAATTAAAGTCCTTAACATTATCGCTGTACTCAAACCAAATTGAAAAACGGTCTTGTCTTTAAGCGAGAGAAACGCATACGGTTAAATTCAGATTTATTTATTTACTAGCCGCGCCCCGCGGTGTAACCGCTTTGTGCCCGTTCCCATGGGAATTTTGAGATGAAAAATTTGCCTATTACCTGCCGGTTGAATGTGTCTTTCAATTACAAAAAGAATTATTCGAATCGGATTTGTAATTTCAGAGATTAGCGCCTTCAAACAAACAAACTCTTTAGTTAAGTATAGATACATTAATTCTATTACCGATCTTTAATGTAACGCAGACTTAATTCTCCCAGTATATGTATACTTTATTTATAAGTACTCAGCGTACTTAAGTTCGTACCTTTATCTTCAGCCGATGGTTAACACATTCAGCTAATTAAGCATCCATTAAATAAGCCGACACTCCACTCTGAGTCACCAACTATGCATACCAAATCGGAAAAGGCAATGTTTTCATTACGCATTCACAATAGATTCGGCACGTTACCATATTAACCCACTAGCAGGGCCGGCTCAGGGCATGTCGGGGCCCTTAGATACGAATTTGGGGCCCTTTTGGGTAGTAGTTGTTTATCTACTAAAACTGTTGTAACACTCACAAACTTTCGCATTTAAATTATAAGTAACTAGCCGCGCCCCGCGGTTTCACCCGCGTTGTACCAGTTCCCGCAGGAATTTCGGGATAAAATGTATCCTACGTGTTATTCCGCTGTATAATCTATATTGCTGTAAAGTTTCATCCAAATCAAAGTATTTTGTGCGTGAAAGAGCAACAAACATCGCATTTATAATATTAATAGGATGGTTTTATGTGTTTTTTGGTATTTTTTTACTCTCTTTTTTCGCCCATTCAGGGCTTCGAAAGGCCCCGGGCCCCGGACCCTAGCAAATACGGATCTGTCTACTAGGTCGGGATTAGTATTGTGCAAGAATTGCGTTGACAATGCCGTGGGTTCGAATCTACATTTGAAATTGTACGCGAAATTGTCCTCAAGTATTCATTATTCATATAAGTACGTTATGATACGACATATTGGTACGTTATGACTGTATCGTCGATACAATTCGAGGAAGTTGTGTCTTGACGTCTGTGTTATTACTTATTGTGTCCGATGCGTGTTATAAACTGTACTGTCTTCGATGGAAGTCGTTTGTAATGATAGCTATGTTTTTGGTACGTTAAATTGTCGTTAAGGTTGATTTTATTATAGGTAAGTAATATTTAAGAAACTATTGAGTGTTGATCATTCATTCATTCATTTCGAGTTGGTTAGTGGCCATCCCTTAAATTTTAAGACCGCCTGAAGACCTCCGAAATGGTCTATCAACCGGCACCGACTGCTTAACGTCCCTCCGAAGCACGGCAGCGCTCAGATAGAAATGCCGCTACCGGCCACCCATTCAAATATCCAAGTTTTCATGACAAATGCTCTTATTACTCAAATCATGCATCCATTTTATACAATTTTATCTAATAATTATGAAAAACTAGCTGTGCCCCGCGGTTTCACCCGCAGCGCCCCCGTTCCCGTGGGAATTTTGAGATTTTTATTCCCTATAAACCTCACGGAGCCCGAGACCTTTCCAACGAATGCAAAACCGTGGAAATCGGTTCGTGCGTTCTGGAGTTATAGCGTCAGGGAGGAAAACCCGACTTATTTTTATATAGTAGATGTATACTTTGAGTGACGCTTGAATATTCGGGGGATTATTTGTTGTTACAAAAGAACTCAATGCAAACAGAAGCTAAAAATAAAACGTCCAAATTATACATTTCCCAAACACACGAGCTCTAAATCAGCACAACTTAGTTAGGGGTCAATGCGCAACGCTCACGTTTGGGGTAAATATTTAAATTTTTCATTTCACCTCGCGCGTACCTTCTTTGGTATGTGTATACTTTAGTATAGTATAGACTAGTAGCGCCCCGCGGTTTTACCCGCGTTGTGCCCGGTCCCGTGGGAATTTCGGGAATTTTTATACGTACAAATCTTCCGGAAGAATCATTCTATCGATTGGTGAAAACCGCGTGAAAATCCGTGCAGTAGTATTTGAGTTTATTGTGAATAGATAGACAGACAGTCAGTTTTATAGACGCGGCCGAGGACTTTGTTTTATAGTATAGTTAGGTGTGGGTTAGTGTAGATAGGTAAAACAGGGTTCTACCTAGCAACGTCTCGAAGATTTACCCGCATTATAGGTAACCTATTCCTTTGGGAATTTTGGGATGAAAATTAGGCAAACATTACTATTGAATTGAATTTGACTGTGATCTGAGTTAGAAAAGATTTATTTGGACCTTGGTCACACTATAGTCACAGATTTGCTACGAAAAACGTGTAACCACATGTTTATGTGTGCGTCAGTTATCGTAGCACATTCTCATTGGCTCTCTAGTTGTATTTATGTACCGTCTACATATTGCTACGATTCCGACATGCCCGTGTGTAGTTACGTTTTCACACTTGCCATTCATTGAGACGTGGGCGTGTGTGGGTATCGTTCGGTGACTGCTATAACAGGAATTGTAAGGTATTCATGGATTGTATTGTATGTATTTTAATAATAGAATGATGTGATTATTATATGAATAACTAACATTATTAAAGAGTAGAGGAAAAATCTTTATAGATCAAATGAGTGGTAGTCATATTAATATATTTTGAAATTGGTTATAATTGGTATATTCTCCAAGCATAACGAAATAATTTTTTTTAGCTGTATTAATTCTACTGTACGGGTGTATTGTATAGGTATTACTCAACTCCTCCTAAAAGGCTGGATCGATTTGAATGATTTTTTTCGTATGCGTTTGGGTGGCACCCTGGATAGTTTAGATCCCATTAGCGACATCTATTGGGTCACGGGTGGAACCACCGAGCGGGACAGCTAGTATTAGTATAATAATAGTTTGACTGTATATTATTAAAATCTAGGAAATAAGTCTCATCAAATGCTAGTCACCGTGCGTTCCACCTCGTCGCCGTCCCATCCAGTTGAATCGATATTGAAGCGAACTGCACATTGCAGACACACAAACCTACATAGACTTTCCTTGTCCGGGTGTATTTTTTACTAGCCGCGCCCCGCGGCGTTACTCGCGTTGTGCCCGTTCCCATGGGAATTTCGGTATGAAAAATAGTAAATACATACATAACCTTCACTTTGAATGTAGCTATCCGTTACAAAAAGAATTATTCAAATTGGACCGGTAATTCCCGAACATACCAACAAACAATATTAAAAAATTTGCAAAAAATTAAAAAAGTACCTCTATAGATTTATTTATTTAAGGTGCTTACCCTTCTACTTCTACTCGCATGCAAAGACTGAGGTCTCGGGTTCCGAGGTCGAGCGAAAACGTGTTTCCTACTTTTCAAACATGGCTCGGGTTTGAGATCACCAACCCGTATTAGGCAAGCGTGGTGATTACGCCTAACCCTCCTCACTGTACTGATATCTTCTGAAATGAGAGGCCTTTACCTAGCTGTGGGACATTACAGGCTAATAGCAGCCATATAAAGCAGTTACATCCTACTAATAGGTATTATAAATCCGTAAGTTTATGAGGATGAGTGAATGTATGTATGTTTGACTCTTTCACGAAAAAACTACTTGACGGATTTGGATGAAACTTTACAGTAATATAGGCTATACATCAGAATAACACATGGATTTTATCCCGAAATTCCCACGGTAACGGGTACCACAGGGTAACATCACGAGGTGCGGCTAGCACCATATATGTACAAAGATAGTACCAACACCACTCAATTTTCACGCCAATATATTGCAAAATGAAGTGTCGATAATTGCTTTCCCTGGGTGTTACCAACCCAATTAACATTTTATATCCTCCCCGCCATATTGATTTACCAATTTCGCATATGGGTTCGATTATTTTGGACTTTATTAAACGGTAATCGAATTGTAAAGGAGTATAGGAGATTGGCAATTTGAGTGGACCCTTGGGGTAGAGTGTATGCTGTAAACTTGTTCGTAATACATCTGCCAATACATTATGTACTAGCTGCGCCCTCGGTGTTACCTGCGTTGTACCCGTACCCGCGGGAATTTCGGGATAATATGTATCCCGTGCATTATTCTGATGTATAACCTATATTACTGTAAGGTTTCATCCAAATCCGTCCAGCAGTTTTTTCGTGAATGAGTGACAAACATCCATACATATTCCATACATCCATACTCACAAACTTTCGCATTTATAATATTAGTAGGATTTCATTGAATGAATGGTCTCGTTACGTAGTTTGACTGAGCAGTGTTCACTCATTGCGTTTGTTAAGCAACGTGCAGCTCGGCCCCTACTTGGATGGGTGGCCGATAGTGGCATTTCTATCTGAGCGGTACCGTGCTTCGGAGGGCACGTTAAATTGTCGGTACCGGTTGTGTCAATCGTCAGACTATGTCGTCCTTTAGGCGGTCTAAAAACTCCGACACCAGGGTTGGCCACTAACCTACTCGAACCTACTTTATTGAATGAACTAGCCCCGCGGTTTTACCCGCGTAGTGCCCGTTCCCGTGGGAATTTCGGGAATTTTTTTTCATAAACACCTTCCACTTGAATCACTCTACCTATTACAAAAAACCGCATCAAAATCCGTTGCCTAATTTTAAAGATTTAAGCATACAGACAAACAGACAAACAGACACGAAACAGAGACGACTTTATTTTATACTATGTAGTGATAAATGACTGATCTTCTTTTCGATTTGTCCCCAGTACCCTGGTGCCATGGAAGCTGTTCCGCGAGGAGCTCAACAACGTGCACCCCATATCCACGGGGCTGGAGACCATGGCGCTGAAGACCACCATAGACCTCACCTGCAACGACTTTATATCCAATTTTGAGTTTGATGTGTTTACGAGGTACGTAAGACTTCAGTCTTATAGATTTGACATCATTACATCGACTCTGTAATTTTGTTTGTGATTGTGATATGAATAACTAGTATGCATCCATCGAAAGTCGCAGCGTAGGACGTCCATCAGCGAGGTGGTCTGATGATATCTGGTAAAGGCTGCAGGATCGCGGTGGATGCAGGTCGCTTCCAACCGAATTACTTGGAGATCAATGAGGGCCTATATCCAGCAGTGGACCTCCTACAGCTGACACGATGATGCATCCCATTTGTTATTCTAATGTATAACCTACAGTACTGTAAAGTTTCATTCAAATCCGTCCAGTAGTTTTTTCGTGAAAGAGTAACAAACATACTGTTACATCCTTCGCATTTATAATATACTACCAGCGCCCCGCGGTTTTACCCGCGTTGTGCCCGTTCCCGTGGGAATTTCGGGAATTTTTTTACATAAAAACCTTCCTCTTGAATCACTCTACCTATTACAAAAAACCGCATCAAAATCCGTTGCGTAATTTTAAAGATTTAAGCATACAGACAGACAAACAAACAGTGTGACAGACACGAAAAAGAGACGACTTTATTTTATACTATGTAGTGAAGTAGGATAGGATTTAACAATTATTTTTCTTATAATTCCAGGTTATTCCAGCCGTGGAGCACTTTACTCCGTAACTGGCAGTTGCTTGCAGTGACGCACCCGGGTTATGTCGCGTTTCTGACGTACGATGAAGTTAAGGCGCGGTTGCAGAAATACATCCATAAAGCTGGAAGTTACGTGTTCAGGTGAGGTGCCATGTTTTATACTTTACTAGCAGCGTACCACGGTTTTGCCCGCATTGTGACCGTCTCCATGGGAGACTTGGGATGAAAATTAACCTTAAACTTATTTTTGAATGTAGCTATTCCATTACAAAAATTTTATTCAAATCGGATTTGTAGTTTCCGAGATTAGCGCCGCGTCCGAACAAATACAAACACACAAAATCAATAGAACCTACTAGGACCCACTTACTTTTAATTAAACCCATGATCGGCGATTTTGAAGGAGCCATAAAATATTCTCTTAGCTTTATTTTATTTTTACAGTTTTTGGAAAACTTACAGCTAACATAAACGTACAAAAAAATAGTCCAATTAAAAGTTTCACAATAGAGTTTTTTTCAATTTTTGAAGTGAAAACTTTACTTGACACGTGACCTGATCGAAAATTCGTAAGACGTTTCGACGTTAATATTCAAGTTTTCACTTCGGCACTCCCGGAGTGCATCCCGTTGACTTTTATTTCTTCATATTTCCTTCACTAACCCACATTTTTCCAAAATTCCAGATTATCCTGCACACGATTAGGACAATGGGCAATAGGCTACGTCACGGTCGACGGAGAGATACTACAAACCATACCGCAGAACAAGAGCTTGGTGCAAGCGTTACTCGACGGTTACAGAGAGGGGTTGTGAGTTTTACACACTTTTCTCATTCGTACTTTCACTTTCAAATATTTTTTTAATTCTTATCATTTTGCGCTCGTGGCGTAGTTTGGCTCAGCTATGTTCATTGGTATTTTTAAGCAACGTGCAGCATGGGGCGTATTTGGATGGGTGGCCGATAGTGGCATTTCTATCTGAACTCTACCGTGCTTCGTAGAGCACGTTAATTTGTCGGTCCCGGTTTTATCAATCGTCAGACCATGTCGGAGGCCTTTAGGCGGTCTAAAAATTCCGATACCAGGGATGGCCAATAACCTATTGATGCTTGATTTAGCTTAGACGTTGAACATGAATGTTTCCAGCTACCTGTATCCGGATGGTCGTGATAAAAACCCGGATCTGAGCAGTGCAATCATATCGCCGGCGGAAGATCACATCACAGTCACACAGGAGCAGTATGAGCTTTATTGTGAAATGGGTAAGGTTCAGTTTTCATTGCGAACTTTTGTCCAGATAAGTAATAGCCGCGTACCCACCTAGCGCACAGGCTCGCGAGCCAGCCTCAGTAGTTTTGTTCAATTTACACGAGGCCGCCTCGCGAGGCAGGCTGAGCCATCATAAGTCGTGTATATTCAGCTGCAGCTATTTTCTTAGCTTCGCGCGCGAGCCAAAACATAACCGTACCCACCTAGCGCACAGGCTCGCGAGCCATGGCTCGCGAGCCTGTGCTAATGCCTGTGCAAATGCTCGGCTGGTGTAGACGTGCCTATTGAAATTCAACTTTAGTTGGTCATAATATATGTAAGGCTAAGATGCGCGATAAAGACATGTTTTATCTCTTTCCTTTATATAGAAAAAGAAGAGAGAAATCTCTATAGATAGAGAAAATAAAAGATGAAAAGTCTCAAACTGATCGCAATTGTTAAGCAAGGCGCATCTCGACCCCTATTTGAATGAGTTACTGATCGTTTAATTATCTGAGCTCGTTGTAGGACATGTTTAATAGTCGATCCTGGTTGTTTCAATATTGAGACCATGTTAAAAGTGTTTATAACAAGCCCGTTGGCACAGTGGCAGTGAGAGCGCTTACTGTATCGGGGGTTGCGGGTTTGATTCCCGCCCGGAGTCAACAATACGTGAAGACATAGTTGTTGACGACGCCTGTATATGTATATTATAATTGTTGCCGCGGTTTTACCCGCGTTGTACCCGTTCCCGTGGGAATTTCGGGATGAAAAATAACCTTTAATCTTCCCGTTGAATGTGGCTATCTATTACAAAAATAATTATTCAAATCGGACTGATTATTCCTGAGATTACCTCGAACATACAAACAAACAAACAAACTTACAAATTTTACCTCTTTATAATATTGGTATAGGTAGATAACTTATAAATTATTTGTGTATGTGTACATATATGTAGTATCAGTGAGTTAGATCCCATAACAAGCTTTAAGCTTACTTGGGGTTTAATTAACGGTGTATGAATTTGTCCGGATATATTATTATTAACAAAATGTTCATAAAATTTCAGGAAGTACGTTCCAGCTGTGTAAGATATGCGCTGAAAATGATAAAGACATCCGGATAGAGCCGTGCGGGCATCTGTTGTGTACGCCCTGCCTTACTGCGTGGCAGATTGTGAGTACTCAGCCCTATTTAGATCTAGTAGAAATAGTCAATTTTTGATCTAGTTTCGTGTATGAAAAGTGATGTTTTATAGGCATCTAAGACTTGACAAGCCGTTGGCACAGTGGCATATGAGAGCGCTCACTGTGTCCGTTGCGGGTTCGGTTCCCGCCCGGAATCAACAATATGTGTCAATAATAAGACACAGTTGTTGACGACGACGTCTGGATGTCAATTATATTTCTTACTAGCTGCGCCCCGCGGTTTCACCCGCGTTGTACCCGTTCCCGCGGGAATTTCGGGATAAAAAATAGATGTTGTCCGATTCTCAGACCTACCCAATATGCACACAAAATTTCATGAAAATCGGTCGAGCCGTTTCAGAGGAGTTCAACCACGGTACCCGTTCCCGCGGGAATTTCGGGATGAAAAATAGATGTTGGCCGATTCTCAGACCTACTCAATATGCTCACAAAATTTCTTGAGAATCGGTCAAGCCGTTTCGGAGGAGTACGGGAACGAACACTGTGACACGAGAATTTTATATATAAGATAAAGTATTTGTGAATGTATATGTAGTAGTATTAGTTAGTTAGATTCCATAATACAAGCTTAGAGCTTACTTTGGGTCTAATTAACCGTGTGTGAATTGGTCCGGGTATATAAGATTTGTATTATTTTTTTCAGGATTCTGAGGGGCAAGGCTGTCCTTTCTGCCGCGCTGAAATCAAAGGCACTGAACAAGTCGTGGTCGACGCGTTTGTGCCGCCCCGACCGCCTAACACTGAATCTAGGTAGGTTATACTAAATGAAACGGGTCTGTATCGCGTAAGATAATAATAATATAACGATTTTTTCTAAAAATACGGACCCGACGTTTCGAGAGAATTACACCGCTCCTGGTCACGGGATGACTAGACTATCGGAAAACATGGATTTACTAAATACTAAACCTGCGCTCGACAGATGGCGCTAGGGTGCAAATTAAAACATGCTGTCATTATTTTTATAGATTTAGTGGGGTGTTTTTTTATATTACATTTGATTAGCTTGAAACAAAAAGAGTATAAATTGTTTCCGATTTACCTTTTAGTAAAAAAGAATTGGCTGACTAGACGTCAACCCGCATTAAATAATTCGAACATTAGCCGTTAGCCGTACAATGTTTGCCAGGTCAGCTAGTCTTATCTTATATATAAAATTCTCGTGTCACAGTGTTCGTTCGCGTACTCCTCCGAAACGGCTCGACCGATTCTCATGAAATTTTGTGAGCATATTAAGTAGGTCTGAGAATCGGCCAACATCTATTTTTCATCCCGAAATTCCCGCGGGAACGGGTACAACGCGAGTGAAACCGCGGGGCGCAGCTAGTTTATTATAAATATTTATGTTATTCGAATTTCTGTTTCTAGGAGCGGTAACGCAAAGACTGCAGTGAAGCCTGTGTCATCGAATTCCTCTGGATCATCGGGGTCCTCAGGGTGCAACGGATCAAGTACGTTTTAAATAATAACGCCTCAAAAAAGTCAGCGCGCTTCAAATTTGACTCACGATTTCAGGCATTAAGATTGGCCAATTCACTACGGGCTTCGAATGTTATTGAATAATTATAATGTGTAGGGTAAAATGACCAGTAACGTAGGAACTTTTAATTAAGCACAAACATAAATCAACAAATATTAAGACTACTAGACATTCTTTTACTAAATAAACTTATTAGTTATTACTGAAGCCCTAGTGGGAAAAAATAAACTATTATGAAAGCTAAAGCAAGGCAATTATTTTATACGCTAAATAAAATACTTCTTTTGAAAGCTAAATAACAAGGCAATTATTTTATACGCTAAATAAAATAGTTCTTTTATTTAAAATCGATAAATTATCCATTTTTTTAAAGTGGCCAGTTACTGGTCGTTCTCCCCTATATGGTATACCTAAACATCTGTCACTCACACTATTCCAGGTATAGACGTCACAATAAACAACTCCAACGGTTGGTCTTCAAGAAATACTGCCTTCAACGGACTTACAGACGACATCGATGATGCTGAGGTAAATAGAACCTTATTTAAAACCTGATTAGACTCATTTTACTTTACTATATACTGATCAGTTAAGTTCTTTGGGTCTCATGTAGCATGTCATTGTTTGTTTATAAGTAGAACTGTTAAAAAAATATGGAAATTATGACTTTTAAAATATGTTTAAATTATACCAAAAGTGTCATTTGAGTAGTGATAAAGTGCAGAAGAAAGTTTTTAATAGTGTATTCTCATAGGAATGAATATCGAAGTATGAATGAGGTTCATGACACAGAATAGAATAGTCATTCATTTTTATCACTAACAAAATGCCAAATGCCAATTGTGTTCAATTTGATTGCAATAGATTTTTTTTCGATGTGTCAATCTATTGAATCGAGATACAATTGAGACACACATACACATTTTTTCATAAATTAGTGAAAAATAATATGATGATTTATTTGCAAAAAGATCTTAAAATGTATAATGCATTAGCTTTTATTCTGCATTTTTAATCATAATTATGACATTTCTTCTGAAGTTTTTTGTATTCTTTTTCCCTACTCATATAACTGCACGTAATTCCAGGTTCTATTTTTAAACAAACTATAGCATGTTTTGTTTGTTTGTTCTGTACTAGCTTTGGTTGTCATTATGTATGTGTTTTGAAGTGGCTTTGATGTGTTTGTTTGTTTTGCGTGTCCTGTGTCTGTGTCTATCTTGTTCTGTCTAGTTCATGGGGTTCGATAACAGATGGCGTTAGTAGGATATTTTGGGTAAACGCACTCTATCATAATTTAATATAAGTACTTATTGTAATCGATCTAAAAATAATGGGTTAAGTAAATATGTTGGCATTTGTGTTATAGCCACAATAAATTAATTTGTCATTAGGAAATATTCAACATTATTAATGAATTGTCCAAAAATATGACGAAAATCAAAATAATCCCCGTAATAGGGTGATTGTGCCGGGGATAGTGATTGTGTCCCACATACTCCGGCTTTAAAAAACTTATAAAAGACAGACATGTCACAACATTTTAACAAACATGTCACAACAAGATAACACATAGAACATTGTTTTTTTAATAGGATCATTTATTTATACTACACTACTCAAATTAGACAGTACCTAAACTTTCATACATATTTGACAAATAAAAATAAAAATATCAAAAAATTTAAGCGTTTGAGCATTTAGACACACAAACTCGGGCTTGGCTTTATTTCCCTACATTAAAGGCCAAATTCATTCTAAAGTCAATTTTGCCAATTTTGAGTCAATTTTGTCAATTTTGAATAGTTTTGGGATACTACTTGGGATACTTATACTATACATACTTAGAGTTTGCCTTTTCTTATTCTCACACAATATAGTCATTCATTAATTTTATCTTTGCAGAGGCATCGAAGGAAATCACCGCATGCATAGATTGTTTGCACTGGATTATGTGCCGTGTGTCATGTTATATAGAGCTCTGTTTTGATTGTGCATTTTGTGCGTTGTTGTGCGGTTTTCATAATAATAGTCTTTAATTTCAATATTTTATCTCGTGTTATTAAATTTAAAATATAATCAACTTGCTCAGATATTCTGTTCTATTTGTTTATTGAAACACAACGTTAGTTTTTAGAGCATATTTAGGTACCTATATAATTTTCTAAAAATATATAAAATTCTCGTGTCAGTGTTCGTTCGCGTACTCCTCCGAAACGGCTCGACCGATTCTCATGAAATTTTGTGAGCATATTGAGTAGGTCTGAGAATCGGCCAACATCTATTTTTTATCCCGAAATTCCCGCGGGAGCGGGTACAACGCGGGTGAAACCGCGGGGCGCAGCTAGTAATTTTCTAAAATTATGTTTCGTATAGAACCATCTGAAATTTTACATTAATTATTCAAAAAATATTTTTTAAATACTGTTATTATTAAAACCGTTCACAACACTTTTTCGTTGAATGTTCTGTTAAATGTAGTTAATTTTATCGTCATCTTTCTATTGGTCAATTCTTGTTAACTAACTGCTCTGTATTAGCAGCCATCTTGGAATTCAAATTTTTGATCCTTTATATTATGAAAGTACGAATATACATGCCTAGAGTGAGTACTGTGCATGCTAGTTTATGGCAAGTGTCATGCCAAATACAGGTTTGTCAGTTCACAAATACTATGCATAATATGTATATTATGCTATAGTACAATGTATTTCTTCATACGACTCTATGGTCGAGTTTCCCATCAAAGACAATTCTTCATGGAGAGGAAAAAGGTTATGATTGGGTGTCGTTCTTACTTCATTACTAAACTTTTTTTTCGTATGGGAAACATACAAATACGTCTTTTGTTTGCAAAATCGGTCAAATTCAGCTACGTTTATAGTGTTTATAAGTTTAAAAAAAAACTCTAGGCATGTTTATTTTCTCTCTGGTAAGTATTTGTTCCTGTTATCAACTGACCAATCGAAAGATGAGTTTCATTATGGGTGGACATAGATTCAAAGACAATGCAAATACATATCCAATCCATAAACAAATACAAACATAGATCATTTTGCGTTATTTGCTTTATTTCAGCTATGGTTATTTAAGTGGCTTTTATACAGTTGTGAATTTTAAAGTGTGTTTTTAAAAGATACAGTTTTTTTAACCTTGTCAAGAAATGGGTGTTATCAGATTGACATCTCTTTTGTCTGTGGCATCGCAGCTCCTTAACGGATGTACCGATTTTGATCTATATTTTTGTTGTTATATGCTGCATGGGGATTTTTGTAACTATGATTGACAAAAAATAAGGGGGATTAAAAGTTTTGTTTTATTTGATCTACGGTTAGCTCTTATTATTTATTTATTTTGGATATTAATCACACTTTAAAATTCAAATTCGATATCTTAAAAAGTGATAGTGTAGTTAGTTGTCATATTTATTTGTATGTGTTTGTATCTATGTGCACCCATTAACACTAAAGAAATGAAATTAATAATAATATACTGACATAAATTATTACAATAGAAATTGTAGAGATGGGATTTTCAATCAAATAGTTTATGATTTAACCTAATATATTATTCTGTACCGGTATTTTCTTACTACTTATTCTTTACATTGAATTAATTTGAAATATCCAATATGGCGCCAGCGGCCATTTTTATTTATTAATGACGTAAGAATATAAAAACTTCATTTTGTAAATATTATTTTAAATAATTATAAGAAAATTCTCATATTTTTTTGTTTCTTATGGACTGAGGGAGCGAAATTGATTATAATGGTAGAAAGAGACGAAAGATATGTCTATATTTATAGATTTTTTAAATACATTCCATCTTATTTGGGGAATTTCGTAAAAAATAACTTCATTAATTTTATTTCCTTTTTTTGCAATTTAATATTTGGATCTACATTTATTTTAAATTAATAACATTGTTGATGTTTTTGTAAGAAATGAAATAGGTGTTGTTTGGTCAATCATCGATTTGACACAAAAAAAGTCACAACGACAATATATGTACTGGACAAACTTCTTCAAACGAAAATTCAAAATTGAAATACATTTTTTCAATTATTTAATCGACTTGTCAATTAAAACTAAAATATTATGAAAAAACATGTAATAAATTAATATTTAAGCAATAATTAGGTACTAATTTATTTTTATAACCTTCTTCGTTTTGATTGGTTCATTTCAATTGCTTTTGCGTAGGGCATGGTGTTCATTGGTTAATATTTGGACCAATCACAAGAGTGTTATTTTTGTGGTGTGAAATGTGTTTATTTCATAATACCTAGGCACGTTTTACTAAGTTTAGTAAGACAAGTTGCTTGCTATCATTAAGTGAGTTTACTAGCAACTAGTCGGTGAATTCACTATCTGCTAATAGACACAAAAATGCTATAATAGTTTTTTCTCACGATTGCCAGTTATATACTGGGTATTACTTCAATTGGCGAGCTCATTTATAGCTTCTTCTTGGGTTTCATAGCTATTTTATTATAGCTATTATTATTAAATTTGCTAAGGTTTAAAGTACTTAAGTTATTCTCTTTTTTTAATCATTTTGAAACAAAGAAGGTTATGCTATAATAGTCTTTAGTTAGTAAATTATAATTTTAGACATTTTTTGTTGATATCAATGCAATTAAGATTTATTTTTTGAATAAGCCAGTGAATGTGTCCGGGTATCTCAAAAACTTTGACATTACAAAGTATTTTTACATTTGATTCTTTGATACTCGTATTGTATTTTTTTGTTATAAATTCACAAATAATGAATTATCCATATAAAGGATTTTACATATTATTCTACACTTAACAAAAGATACAATTTAATGTGTAAGTATACAGGGTGTTTAATAGATTCCACACAACTTCCTGAACATCCTGTATATAAAAATCGCGGACATAACGTTAAGTTACGCTTCAATTATTATTAAATAAGGTTTAAAGTTTATTTATTTTTTAAGCTATATGTTTTGAACGTTGACAATATACGCTTGATGGAAAAAATAGCTTGTTTGACTTTATATTAATGTCAGATCAAATTGAATGTCAAACTGAGCGCTGCAACTGAGAATATTATGAAGCACTAACAACGCCCCGCGGTTTTACCCGCGTCTTGCCCGTTCCAGTAGGAATTTCGGAATGAAAAATAGCCTATAACCTTCCCGTTGAATGTGGCTATCAACTACGAAAAGAATTATTCGAATCGGATAAGTAGTTTCTGAGATTAGTGCGTTCAAACAAACAAACTTTTCAACTTTATTATATTAGTACACATGATGAAACTACACCATATGAACATAGGTGTAATTTCATGTAACACATAAATTGTAAATGCATAAGTTCATGGTCACATTTAGACATTACACTGCTTTGATTAGCTTGAGTGAATTTGTCATTGAAGCCCAGTGCTTCTATTACAAACCTGCTTCACTGTATTGTTGACAGCGCTCCGTTTTGATTTTTATTTGGTCTGAGGTTTCACCGCTATTGTGTTTGTGCGTTGCATGTGAGTATTATTTGGTTTTATACATATTTACTATTTATTTTATTTAACCAATACCCCCACTGTTATGAAATGTCTTTAGTGAGCGTGAGTCTTTGCAGTGGTACAATACTGAGGAAGATAAATCATCACTAATATATAGGTATATACTAGCTGTGCCCCGCGGTTTCACCCACAATGCAACCGTTCCCGTTGGAATTTGGGGACTTTTATTATCCTACTAGCTGTGCCCCGCGGTTTCACCCGCAGCGCCCCCGTTTCCGTGGGAATTTTGAGATTTTTATTCCTTATTTTTCTTATATTATAAAAACCTTGTCCTGACAATAAGGAACACATTAAAAAAAGAATCATCCAATTTGGTGCAGTCGTTCTGAAGTTATGCGCTTAGCAACAGATTCAGCGATTCATTTTTATATTATAGATTTCTGATCAAGATAAAAAAAGAATCATTTGAATCCTTCTCGAGTTATAAATGGTGTAACTAACACGACTTTCTTTTATAAATAGAGATATAAGTATTCGAAAGTTTGTCTATCTGACTGTCCTTTACACTTTCACGATCAAACCGCTTAACCGATTTTGATAGAGTTAAGCAAGGAGATAAAAGTTAGACAAGAGCTATTTTTATCCCAAAATTACTGCAAGAACGGGTATGCTACAGCTGTAACCGCGGAAACAGTAAGTAACTTACCAAAATAAAACAGAAAATTTAGTTCTAATTAATCCTTTAGGCGGTCCAAAAATTCTTACTCCAGGGTTGGCCTAATGACGTACTCAAGTGTACTATCGATTTTAAAGACGACTAAATAAATCTGTATAAAAGAAAGCAGTGTTAGTTACACAATTTATAACTCAAGAATGGCTGGACCGATTTTCATGATTTTTATTTTATTTATCTGCGTTCAGAATAGGAAAATAGGTAATAAATTCGGGTCCGCTCTGGGCGAAACCGCGGGGCACAGCTAGTAAATAAAGTAAATTATTCTCAACAAATTCCAAATTCATTATTTTAAAAAATCCTATGTTCATACCCAAATGATCACTTCGTTTGTGTATCCTAGTGTACATATATAAAAAACAATCTATCCTTTTTCAGGACTGGGCCGAATTCAATGCGGCCACTTCAACTATAGACGGTCTCCGCCCCTCTATCCGCTCCCCCCTCCCCTCCCCTCGCCAATCCCCTCGTCTCAGACGACGTCCTAAAGCCCCCGCTGAGAACGCGTATGGAGAGCTTCGTGCCCCTCCGTTGCCCCCTAGAAAGAGTTTGAGTCCAGCCGAACCGACTATAATGGGGGCTTCGAGCGTTCAGGATATTGTAGCGGCTACTAATCAAGGTAAGGCTGTCTTGCTTACTCTTTATTTGGTTAGTGTGAGTGTGAAAGAGATAGTTATACATATATGTACATAGTCCGAAGATCATTAGATCGAAGCCACATGCAGCTGTCTCACTTGCTCTCCTTAGGTTAGTGTGAGTGTGAAAGAGATGGTCTACAAATATAGTCCGAAGGGTGTTAGATCGAAGCGTTAGATAGCTGTCTCGCTTGCTCTGGTTTGAGGTTGTATTAGTGAATGTGATGTCAACATCGCGTTCTTATCACTCACCCTAATGGCTAACTAAACTTAAGTTTTAAATTTTATTTCAGAAATTATTTCTATTATTAGGTTTGCAACATTTGAAGAGTAAAAGAGATAGGTAGCTCTTGTCCCAATATACAATAGAATGAGACAAACATATAATTGCAGAGCCCCGTCGCAGATCTTCGTTGGAGCCCGAGCCAGATTCCCGACATCGGCTCACTTCCATCATCACAGGGTCTACTGAAACCATTACCGGCATTATTGATACTAGGCATGAGGTACGTAACTGCAATCTTCTTCTTCACTACATAGTATAAAATAAAGTCGTCTCTGTTTCGTGTCTGTTTATCTGTATGCTTAAATCTTTAAAATTACGCAACGGATTTTGATGCGGTTTTTTGTAATAGGTAGAGTGATTCAAGAGGAAGGTTTTTATGTAAAAAAAATTCCCGAAATTCCCACGGGAACGGGCACAACGCGGGTAAAACCGCGGGGCGCTGCTAGTAAACACTAAAGGCCTTATTCATAAACGCTTACTAGCAACATTTTAGCTATCAAATGCTTTGTCCCTTTCTGACATACGCTATTTTGCAAAGAGCAAAAGAGACAAAACACGCACTAACAGTGTTTTAGTTAGGGAGCGTTTATAAAAAGGCAGTAAAAATCTTCATAATACGGGTTTATTATTAAGACTAGTTTTATCCCCGCGTTTTACCCGCATTGTGTCCGTTCCCGTGGGAATTTCGGGATGCAAAATAGCCTATAACCTTCCCGTTGAATGTGGTTATCCGTTACAAAAATAATTATAGAAATCGGATTGGTAGCTTCTAAGATTAGTCCTTACAAACAAACAAAATTAGTAACTTTACTTCTTCATAATCACTACATATTATAAAACAAAGTACCTGGCCGCGTCCGTCTGTCTGTCTGTTCGCGATAAACTCAAATACTACTGCACGGACTTTGACGCGGTTTTTTAAATATTTTTGTAAAACTGTACAAAAGTAGTGCTAAATAGATTCGGTTGCTACCCCTTCAGATGTTATGCTATCTATTCTCGACACATAACGGACTACTATCACTAACTACCATGTAAGTATGAATAATAAAACTACATTACTAAAATTGCTCTAAATTTTTCAGGTACCGCCCGATCCAAGAGCTTTCGAAAAGCCCCGCCGAGCTAACACCCCCCAATCAAACAGCAGACCATTACCCGCCCCACCCCCCGAAAAACTAGAACAAGACAGATCTGATAGACACGACAGACCGCTACAACCGGACAGACAAGACAGACAACACCAACCGGACCGACAAGACAGGCAATTACAACCAGACCGACAAGAGAGACAGACGCAACCGGATAGACAAGATCGACCGTTACAACCCGAAAGACAGATTCAACCTGACAGAATAGACCGATTAGACAGACCGCTGCAACCAGAAAGAATAGACCGGTTAGACAGATTAGACAAGCCGCTACAACCAGAAAGATTAGACAATAGACATCATGATAATAGACAAGACAGACATAATAACGAAGTAAGACAAGATAGACATTTTGAGAAGCAGGAAAGACCTATTTCTGTCGATTCTCGACAAGATAGACCTAATCATAATCATTCGGAATTGAGACAAGATCGAAATAATCACGCTGATCATAGGTCTAATCATTCCGATGTAAGGCATGATAGAAGTCATATAGACATGAGACAAGATAGATCTAACCATGTGGACATAAGACAGGATCGATCTAACCACACAGACGCAAGACAGGAAAGATCTAACCATATAGACATGAGGAATCATTCAGATATGCGGCAAGATCGTTCAAACCACCAAGATTCTAGACAAGACAGGCATTATTTAGTCGAAAAAGATAGACTGCCAGACCGAGGCCACAGTTCTCAAGACAGGCCTGAGAGAGAAAGGCCTCCCGAACGGCCTGAAAAGCCTGATTTGAAAGTACAGGACAGGTGTAGCTTTGAAAGCAAGGTTGAAAGTCGCGGACCTCCAAGGCAAAGATCTTTGCCAATTACAACGAGCGGGAGTATTGATCAGCCTACGAAATCTACGACTATGCCAAAATTCCCTTCTGAAGATACGAAAGACCCGCCGTATGAGAATGTCGGCGTGGAGAAAAATGAGTTGGCTGTTGGTCGTAAGTACTTATTCTATCAGTGGTCCTAAAGTATATTTTTTTATAAAGAAATATCGACATTGGTTTCGTTCGGTCCCAAATTGTCATCGGTTTCATTCGGTTAATTCATTCCCATTTTAGATATATTTTGACAACAAGCTAAATTCTTACACCCCTTTTGACGTCGACGTTTTAATTTATGGCAAAAACTCTAAGCTAACCTCAAAAAATCTTTACAGCAAAGAAAATCAACCCACTAACTCACGACAAACATGGTCGCAAGTATGGAGACAACGTGTCCTACGAAAACATTAACTTGGATTACATCGCCCGATTAGTTGGCGAAGGATACCCCAAAGATATAGTGGTTCGCGCGCTCGGCATCACAAGGAATGACCTAGAAATGGCTTGTGATATACTCCACGAGTTTGGCTCTAAAGTACCTAATAAATGTTAGCCGGTAAGATCACTTGCGCCAATGTTTGCACCAATGTTCGCCGGATGTGTTGATGGGGTTCAATTCTTAACAGAACATGTCTAAAGTTGGTGTTTTTTGACAGTTGTTAAAAGTTGATAAGTGTCGTTGTTATCAATTATTTGTCTGAATATTATTGACAGACGTCAAAATATGAAAATAATTGGCATATTTACAAAATATGACATGTCAACAACTTTGTGACAACTGTCAAAAAATAATGAGGGTTATTATCTTGTATGAATGCTATGCTAATATGCTATTTTACAGCGATTAATAATAATATTTCAAATGTAAAGGTCTGCTTTCATTGGTGTATATAAAAATGTTGGCGCAATATTTATATATGTATCTACTATTTATACTGCTGAGATTTTGTATATATTTTATAATCTAAATTCCACACACAAAGCAATAGTGATTGTTCCTATACCTTTGTAATACGATGTGCCTGACTGATTTATCTGACATTTGACATAAAGAAAACGTCAGAATTAAAATACAATGCTATTCCAATAAGCTACAATATTTAATATATAATTTTCTTGTAAAATAAAAAATAATCTTATGACTTATTGTGTATCAAATTATGTATATAGATTTATTGTTATTAAATGCATTTTAAGCATACATTATGATCCGTAATTTTTCGATTTTAGATGCGTTTAGGATGAAATTTTAATATTTGACATTTAGATATTTGAATTATAATAAAATGCTACCTATGACTATTTAAAACTTAGACCTAGTGTTCACTAAGTTTGCGTGTTAATAGAGACAAATGTATCGTAGATTTTTAAAACGAAAATCTCTAAAACCTTACCTTTTTGCGTATTTTTTTCTATCTGGCAACACGCGTTCTCTTTTGACACCTATTTTACACTATAATATTTACATTAGAAATGACATACATCTAACTAGAGACTTTCATACAGTCCGACTTTGACATCTGTCAAAAATGTCATTTGATATCGACGTTTGTCAAAGTTGACATGTAATGGCAGTTTATTGAAGTGATAGTATTTTATTAGTTGTAATAATCTTTCTTTGAATTTAATTTATTTCCATTGCAGTTAATTTTTTTACATATATTCCAGTGTTTTCGATCAGTATTCATAGAACAACACGCTTTGTAAATATGAAATATAACATATATTTTCATATAATAATATTCGCTTTACCTTGAGTAACGGCGATCGATATATTTTTCATATAATAATGATGCATTACGATAACTTTAAGGATTCACTTGACTTATGACATTTGCAATATTTAATATTTAGCTCTAACTGTACTTGTTGATGTAAATAATTAATTATTATAATAAATATCTTTTTTTTTCTTTATAATTATTGTGTGTTGCGATTTTCAAAAAATAGTGAGTAAGTTGTGACACATATTCCCTTTTATAAATTTGAAGAGCTTTGAAGCACCGATTTGTTACAAAATAATTAGTATGTTTGTAGAAAACGTGGTAATTTTCAAAAAAAATATGGGAATTATATGAAAAATAGAGAAGTGCAATTTTTATAATTATTCTTTAGTTGAAGTTATTTGGCAAATTTAATTTTCGTAAAAATATGAGTTTTGTAATAAAATTGAGTTTGTGTAAAAAATATGAGTTTTGTAATAAAATTGAGTAAATAAAATTGAGTTTGTGTAAAAAATATGAGTTTTGTGTAAAAATATGATTTTAATTATAAATATTTTGCTTTACGAATGACTGATTTATAGATTGTAATATGTCTAGTCTTAACTTCACAAATCTCTTAAATTTATAAATTTTCTGCGTTCTTTAGAAAAAAATATGCACCAGATAATACTAGTCATAGTAATTGACTTCACCTAATAATGATAACCTATAAACTACGGTATTGTCAATATGACTAAACTAAATTTGATAATTCTTCTTGATATGATAATTCGGAAAAAACTTTTTCGGTAATAATTTTTTTTTCGAGATGTTTTGAACAACAATGGTATGTGCGTTTGTCAAGAATGCGAAATGCCATATCTATTTTGGAAACCCTGTAATTAAAGCTAGTTTTTATAATTTAATAATTACAATAACTTATGTAATTAATTTAACATTTATTTTCTCTGAATTATTAATGTAGTTCACATTTAATTTTACTAAATCATAAATGTAATATTTTACATTCATTTTTGCTAAATTATAACTATTATTGCTTAAAGTTAGCTAATATTGTAATAAGCCTTATTTATAATAATTAGTGAAATTATATGCTCCATAGCGTTCTATTGTTTATGAATAAAGAGGATTATTTTAAGTTTGTCTATTCTATGTTTTATGGTATCAAGTTTCGAAAGATTTACAAAAAGATATGTAAAATAATATGTAATGTGTTTTATGCGAAATAATTACTTAAAATGCTTCCTAAACAAAAACATATATTTATTAAAATAGACAAACATAGAATTATCCACATTTTTAGTCAAATAGCGACATATTTTGATTACAATATTTTTGTGGCTTTTTGCCGTTTTGATGTTGAGTTATGTTATTAAAAAGATATAAACGAGCACTTCCTGAATAAACATATTTTGAACAAATTGAATAGACGTTTGAAAAGATCAAAAATAATCACTACATAGTATAAAATAAAGTCGTCTCTGTTTGTCTGTATGCTTAAATCTTTAAAATTACGCAACAGATTTTGATGCGGTTTTTTGTAATAGGTAGAGTGATTCAAGAGGAAGGTTTTTATGTAAAAAAAAATCCCGAAATTCCCACGGGAACGGGCACAACGCGGGTAATACCGCGGGGCGCTGCTAGTATTTTCAAAAGTTTTAATTTGTAATTTTGTTTATTGTATGTTCGGTCTAATCTCGGGAATTACCAGTTCGATTAGAGTAATTATTTTTGTAATGGATAGCCACATTCAACGGGAAGGTTAAAGGCTATTTTTCATCCCGAAATTCCCACGGGAACGGGCACAACGCGGGTACAAACAACCGCGGTGTGCTGCTAGTTCATTACTGGGCAAAACTTATATAAATGAGTAAACTAAAACTGATCATGCTATTAGTATTTGATAGTTATTAATCGTATATCTGAACAGTTTCAAAGTTGTGTCAAACAATTGAAAATTGGCATTAAAAAATTCGTTTCAAAATTGTATCGGTACAAATCGTTCGTGAATATTTTTTCACTGTAGTCTAAAAATAGTATTCATATCAACTGACAATATTACGTTCAATTATACTAATGTTTATTGTTACACATATTTTGGGAGAGATGCTAAGGGTTGCAATTGGATGTCAAATGAAATAAAATGTCAAAAAAAATCAAATAAGTTGTAATTTTTTTTTTTGATAAATCTCAAGTATGTCAATTTGTTTTCCCAGAAGTTGGTTTCATTTGTTATGTTTTCGAGGATTTTGAAAAATGTTTTTTGAAGTGAAACCTTGATTAGCGGCGTTGTGCACTTGTGATGGGTATAAAATGTTAAACTCGCGTCAGGACACGTGACCTAATTGAAAACTCGTAACACGTTTTGACGTTAATATTCAAGTTTTCACTTCTGCCGGCACTCCCGGAGGGGAGGGCAACCTTGTTGTATTTTTTATTAAATTTTGGTTTGTGTCTGTATCTTTTTGGCTTAATTTGATGGATTGTAACCGAGAGACGCTGTCTTGTTTAACGCTTTAGAGAACAAATATGTTGCAAATATATATAAGTAAAACATTTATTAATTGTTTCATTTTAAATCTCCATAATTGAATAATTACAAATAATTCAATGTCAATCAATTTAAGGCGTTAAGGCTTCTATTTAAATTAAATAAATAATATATTCCGGACAAATTCACACACGATTAATTAGACCTAAACAAAAATGTTAGCTTGAGTCTAACTTACTGTTACTACTACATCTACTTATGTATACGTATACACAAATACTTAATATAATTGACACCCAGACGTCGTCGTCGCCAACAACTATGTTGTATATTATGTACCCTTTGCCCATATTGTTGACTCCGTTGAATCGAACCCGCAACCCCCGCAACCGCAACACTGAGTGCTCTCACTGCCACCGTGACAACGGGTTTGTTATTTGACAATTATTTTTGCCATAATGTCGATACTTTATGAAATGAAGATTTCGATTTTAATAAAACTTATTATGAACAATTTCTTTCATTATATCGACTCAAATTATTAAATAAAATGAAAACTACAGGTACAACCTCGTCAGTTAATAGCTTCGGCTCTCAAATGAAAATTAAATTATTAATCTTATTATTAAATTTAATGTTCTGTTACGAACATGATTTCAGTTTGTTTTTACATTTCCATTTTATATTTTAAAATATGTCTGGTAAGATTGCTATTGTTGTTTTTGAAAAATGATTTATATTTATAAAAAAAAATTTTTATTTGTTGTTATAGCGGCAATAAAAATACATCATCTGTGAAAATTTCAACTGTCTAGCTATCACCGTTCTTGAGATACAGCCTAGTGAGAGACGGACGGACAACGAAGTCTCATTAATAGGGTCCCGTTTTTACCCTTTGGGTACGGAACCCTAAAAACTAAGTACAGTGGCAGTGATGTAGAAGACAGACTCAGTTTTGTTACACTATGGGGTTGTTTCACCCCACAGCACCGGTTTTCAGTCTGCCCCTCTTTCAATAAGGTTTTAAACAAATAATTGAGGGTCAATCTCAACTGACTATTTTTATAGTAACAGAGCGAGAGAATAGATTCAAAATTGTTCGCATCGATCTATAATATGTAGAATAGATTAGTCCATACTATTCGAGATACATCGATACTGTAGAAACTATCGATCGACGCCAATCACTTCATTTCACTATCAATCGATGCTGTTGATCTATGTTTGATAGATTTAGACACATTCTAACTAAAGTATCAGTGTAGTCAGATTCTTCATCTATGATTGATTTCCAGGCCCAATTACCAGAAATATTTCCACCGCACGTAGACCTCAAACAAGTAGGAGACTACGAGGTCAACAATGTTACATACAAAGTCCTGAAACCAGCTGTCCATGAAATCATTGACCATTTCCAAGAACAAATGCTGCGAACTGAATCAAGACCGGGACGGGTATTTTTGGATAACAACGGTTTCAGACACATTTGGCAAGAAATTGGCCAGAATTTTCGAAAAAATGACGACACTGGTAAAGAGAAAGAAATAAATAAAAAGGACAATGGTGAAAAAGGGATAAACAATAAAGCTGGAACTGAAAAACTAAACATCCAACAAACAATGGACAATAAAACCGATAAAGTAACTACAGAACTAGATGAAGATTTAAGTATGGAGTCAAAATTATTAAAAAGACATCAGTTGAAGATTAAGATGCTTAGAGCTGCAAAAGCAACGACGAAAGCACCGACGAAAGCCACGACCAAGGCAACGACCAAAGCAGCGGCTAAGAAGGATAAAGCAGATGCTGGCAAAGGTGATGCCAAAAGTGCTGCCAAAGGTGATGCCAAAGGTGATGCCAAAGGTGATGCCAAAGGTGACGCCAAAGGGGGAGGAAGAACAGCAGTCAAAACTGTTTTCTTCTGCCCATTTATGGGTATTATCACAATGAATGCTTTTGCTGATTAAAATATAAATATTGATTAAGAATTAAAGATGAAGATGTCAATTTACACGAACTCTCTTCTTCTTCTAATTCCCCTTTCCACTATTCGGAAACCAAGGAAGGTTCTCGATTCGTACCTATGTTGTTGTTTGTATGTTTGTTACTGGCTCATATAAAGCTAATAAAGTATTTATAGCCCAAAAAAAAATGCGTAAGAGCCATCTGTTCAGTGGGACCGTATGAGTCATGTAGACCGCTCTTTACCAAACTACTTAAATATCCTAACCGTCCCAGGAATCTACATATTTGAGGTTATTAAATGTGTTAAAAAATATCCAAATATCTTTAAAAAAGCGATAGAGGAATATCCGCGAAACAAAAGATTCCCTGACAGACTAGTAATTGGGTTTTGTCCTAGACTATCACTTTGTCAAAAAAACTGCTACTGTATGTGCGTGAAAGTGTCTATCAAAATACCACAACAATTTAAAGATGGCCCTTTTAAACTTATGTGTCGCAAACTGAAGCAATGGTTGACAGTGTCTTGTTTTTATAGCTTAAATGAATTTATAAATAAGTAATTAATATCACATATAAGTACATGTTGCATGCCGAGTTATCTCAGTAAAATAGAAGTGACTCCCAAATTATTGTATATATAACATCTTTCTTACCTATTTTAAGCAATAAATGATTTTGATTTTATAAAAAAAAATATATAAGAACCGATTTCGAAAATTCTGTCTGTTTATGAAAGGGTAAGAAGATTGGTCCTTTTTTAACCAATTAATAAAAATAAGGACAGTACAAATAAAAACCTGGACTAAAGACAGTCTTTCGCTTGCAAAAGCTATTGAAATAATTTTATCTCATTTGTGTATTGGGATTATTTTACAAAGTGAGGAGGGACATGTCATTTTGAATTAATAAGATGCTTTTTTGCTCGATTTTTGGTGTAGGGCTTCTATGCTATTTATAGCCTATCGAAAACGGAATAGGTTACTGAAGCTTTTCTACCATAGCAATGTTGTGCTACCTTGATAGCTTCATGTGATATAATAATATGGTGGATATCACTATTGATCTTACGCAGAAAATGCTTCGCGCTTCCGTGGGTCCATTTCATTTCTATTTTAGGTTCTCGATGGGTTACCAAACGTACCCATCGAGACATACCTACATTGCAATATAGATCTGGTGTAAAAGCATACTGTGATTCATCATCATAATTTTAAGAGCTCGTCTCTTGTCGGTGAGTCCGATGCAGACTTCTCCATCTATTCCTATTCAGTGCAAGTTCCTTCACATCTCTATAAGACATGACAGACACTTTTTCTTATAGCTGACTCATGTAACTGATTCTAAGCCTACGCACTGATACTGTGATTACGCAAAATAAAAACTAACGTCGTTAGGTTTTAACATCTTTATTCTCCTTAGAATTACCCATAAATCTTCTATAAAATCTCCCAGTCATGTACGGATCATCCTCTCCTTCCTGTCTATAATTATTAAACGTTCCCATGAAACTGTTCACAGCTAGCTTGATAGCTCTTCTATAACTATTAACAGGCATTTTCTGCTTTAACAAGACTACTGGCTCGAAAGGTATTATCAAACCTGCAGCGGATGCTATTAAAGGTATCAAAGGGGCTGGAAAATAATAAGTTATAAGTTCCATGGCCCCATTTACAATGCAAGTACCAACATTTTTGATTACAAAGTTGACTTTAGGCACTTTCAACAGTCTTTCTAAAGGAATGCTGAAAGCCGAGTAAAATTTGCTAATTAAAGTTTCTTTTGTTACCAAGTCTTGAGTTACATTGGTCGTTATGTTAAACGTGTTAGGAGCTATATCGTCGAAGCTTATTTCGTCGTTAATTTGGTCGTTTCTTCGGTCTGCAGGTAGAGTGACGTTGATTTTTATGTCGTCAATAGTTGTATCGGCTGGTTGTTTTTTGTCTTCGTCTTTAATTGCTTCTGCTTCAGCATGGTGTGACTCCTCGAATTGGTTGATTATTTCTGGCGTTTGAGGCTAGAAATACATTTTGATGGAACCTTTTTTTTAATATAAAGGGCCTTTCGTTATTTATAGTCATTGTGCCTACATGCTACATGCTATAAATGCTTATCGGACAGTATTTTAGCTATCAAAATGGTTTGTCTACGACATACGCTATTTTAGAAAGAGCAATACATTAGAAACACATTTTAACAAGAATTATTGAAATCTAATTGGTCGTTTCTAAGATTAGCTTTTAAACAAAGAAAAAAATAAACTCTTCTGCTTTATAATGTTGGCAAAGATCAGAGGCCATTTAGTCCAATAACTATGATTCTAGGGGTATAGGCTTACTTGTAGGGATATACTTACTATTAGGGCCGACACGTTAGCACGTTACTGCGTTAAGCGTGCGCACGCCGCGGTTTCATACAAAAGTGAACCGTCGCGTGCGGTACTTATCATACAAAAGTGAACCGCCGCGTCCGCACGCGGCGGGTACACGCGACGGGGGCACGCTTACGCAGTGTTGGCCCTAACAAAGATCTTTCTTTTGAAGTACCTACAAATATTCTGCAGATCAATACATTCCAAAAATTTTTGAAACCTTCCTTGATTCTTAATAGTAGTCAAAAAATCCAGAAATGTATTAGTAGGTAATGACAATTTTTACTTACAGCTGAAAATGTTTTACAAAAAATCGAAACAAACACAGCAATTTTGATAAATTCTTTCATTTTTACTGCTCAACATTTCGATAGTAATATTTTATTCATATTTCTTGGTGTAATAAAAAGATATTGCTTTTATTACTTACCATATAGAATATACATTCTTGGGGAAACATATATTTTACTTTCATAAAGCCTTAACCTTGTGTTTGAACTTTATATAACCATTTTTAAGGTCCAAATTTTCCGTAGGCACACACCCAAGACATATTCGAATTACGCCTAATAAAAGCGAAGGTACTATACAAGGACAGAAGATCTTCAAATTATCGTTAAAATAGAAAAGTAATAAAACTCGATCCAATCAAAAAGTATGAAATCGTGAGTCTATATTACCGTCGGGGTAACAAGCGTATCGGAGTTAATATTTTGATGTTATTGGAAACGTAACGTCCTCGAAATGTATGTTTGGGGATTATGGTTCGCGTTATTTGTAATGATCGTCGACTGTCTGGCGCAGGTAAATTGAATTTTGAGTTTTGGAAGCACTTACTAGACTAGAATATGTATACTAATACTCGTATGATAAACCTGAATAGTTTGATGTTTGATTTGTTTGACCGCGTTAATCTCAGAAAACTTATCCAATTTTAATAATTCTTTTTGCAATAGATAGCCACATTCAACGGTAAGGTTCTAAGTTATTTTTCATTCCAAAATTCCCACAGGAACGGGCACAACGCGGGTCAAACCGAAGCGCTGATTATGTCTTAAATACGGATACCTAACAAAACCTTAATTACCTCCACAGGTACCCTACGATTACATCCCAATAGGCCGCGGCGTTCGTCGCCAGTCAGACTCCAACCCCAGTCCTGCAGATTTACAACACGTGTACGAAAACCTTTATCCGTCTAGAAGGAAATGGGCCGAGAGCAAGCCAGAGGCCAGGTTTAAGAAGAATTCCAAGACACGGCGATATAGAGGATAATATTTTTTTTATTGTTTCGTCTTTGTTGAGGACTCTACACACTCAGAGTGCGTTTTTTTACAAGCGGACCGGTGCGGTACTCAATTGGCCAATCACAACGCATTAACTTGCTTGTGACAGCGCTTGTGATTGGTTAATTCAACATCGCACAGCTCCACTCCGCTTCAGTGGAAATGAACCTGAATGGGTGTTTCGGCGATGGTGGGTGAATAAAAATTGTTTGAAAAAGAACATAAAACAGTGTAAGAGCTGAAGTCTTCTTTTTTAAACCAAACGGTAATTAGTGATAATCTGCGATATTTTGAAAATCTATAAGAACACACAATATAATATTTAATGTTCTTTTTTCAACATATACCTTAGTTATCGCCGTCGCTGCACCGTGGCGTGTAGACCGTCATTTAGACGGCATATCGTCGAACGAGACTTCCAAAAATCTAAAAAGCTGCCCAGTTCAGCTAGCTAGTGTAGAGTCCTTTAGCAATTGAGTGTACAATTAAATTGGATTTTTGTTAATAAATTATTGAGTGAAAAAAATATGATTTTCTCTACATAATTATGTTATTGTACTTAGACTAGTCCACTGTATATTAGTATCGGACTTTTGTCCTGTCTGCTCTATTTATGTCCTGTTGATCTAGACTTTTTCACGCCTGTAGTTTAATCCGTTGAGTATGATACTGTTTTAATTCCCGCACTCAGAGATTCATTATATCGCCGTCGGTTTTCATGCATAACATGTCAAAATCACTCAACAAATCTCTAAGGAAGCATTGGACGTCTCTGAGCATGCGTGTTAGTGTTCTAATTTGATAAACAAAAGCACACAACATTCTAAAGCCCGGTTTCCACCGCAAGCGGAGCGGGCTCATTAATGACTCCGTTTGGCAGCCATTACGTGTTTTTGTTAATTCAAACTGATGCTTCAACAGAAACAAGAAAAAGTAACGCAATGGTTATTAAATGGAGTCATTTAGGCAGACATTAAAATCTATTAAAAGTGCCAAGTTACCTAACAAACTCATCACTACATTTTATAGAACCAAGTCCCCGGCCGCGTCTGTCTGTCTGTTCGCGATAAATACAAATACTACTGCACGGATTTTGACGCGGTTTTTTTAAATATATAGAGTGATTAAAGTGGTCGAAGTGGTTATATGTTTAAAAATTCCCGAAATTCCCACGAGAGCGGGCACAACACGGGTAAATCCACGGGGCGCTGCTAGTACTTAATAGGTACCTAAATATAAAAACCATTGTTAAAAATTACGAACAAATTAATTGATTCATACTAATTAATGTCCGTTGCGTCAATGTTCCACAAATCCGATTACAATGTTGTTACTGCATCAATTAGTAAAAATCAATAACCCTGTTGGGTTATAACAATCGGGTCAGTTAAAACTTAACTGAGGGAAATTATTATTCCAATATTAAAAGACCTATGTATAAATTTGTACAACTTTTTACGTAGATATTCGCTATAGGTTGATTGTTAGTATGTTTGGTTTACTAAGTGTAAAGTAATGTTAAGCAACGTTCAATTCAGATAATGTTTGGATGGGTGGCCGATAGTGGCATTTCTAACTGACTATTAGCATAAATCGCAGGCGGTTTCCACTTATTATAACTAACGTGATAGTATCAAGATAATCTACAATTATATAATATGATCTAGAATAATCACTACATAGTATAAATCAAAGTCGCTTTCCGCTGTCTGTCCCTATGTATCTTTTAAACTACGCAACGGATTTTGACATGGTTTTTTAAAATAGATAGAATGATTCAAGAGCAGTTTTATAAGTTAAAAAAAAATCCAACATTCCAACGGGAACGGGCACAACGCGCGTAAAACCGCGGGGCGCTGCTAGTAAATAAATATTTAAAAACTTAGAGCTTAATTTGGGTCTAATTAACTGCGTGAATTTGTCCGGGATAGACCAGAAGACTGTCTGACTACAACCATGACTATAACAGTCTCTTAGCGAAGACCGCACTCACTAAATCCTTCGCTATTCAACTAGAAATCAATACGCTATGATTAGGCTATTAATAACGTTGTAAACGGAAGCCGGCGGGGGGATTCCGTCATTGTATATTGTGTAAGTTTTGGACCCTTTCAAATTATGTATTTTGGGGTTTCAGATCTCTGCACAGTATGATATAATAGGTACAATATTGAGGACGAAAGGACTTGCGTATGATGTGATTTTAAATATTACATAGGTATGTTGTGCCTTTTAAAACGGATATTCCAATACAAGTACATGTATATTTTTAAACTTTATTCTTCTATATCACTTATGGCGTAGTTTGACTAAGCGATGTAAGTAAGCTCATTGAAATTGTTAAGCAACGTGCAGCTCGACCCCTACTTGGATGGGTGGCTGATAGTGGTATTTCTGTCTGAGCGCTACCGTGCTTCGGTACGTAAATGTCAGCGTAAATTCTCGGTCCCAGTTGTTGTAATCGTAAGACCATTTAGGCGGTCTAAAACACCAAGGTTGACCACCCTCGAACTAACTTTACTTTATACTAGGATATTATGACTTAGCATACTTTTTGATCGATATAATTTAGTATTTCTGTGATGTACTGAATCTGTATCCTAGAATTATAGTTCAAATACACTCCTTCATATTATTTTTCATAACACACTTTTCAAAATAATGCTCTTCTTAAATTATTTGCGTCGGATGTCAAAAAGATTGTCAAATAAAACACAAACGGACAGAACGACTTAAACACTATAATAATTAAAAACAATATAACATTATAAATGCAATTTAGAACTAACTACATATCTAATTAAAATCTCTTGTGACTTACACATGAAATAAAAACAAATACAAAAAAAAATATGTAAAAATGCCGATTGCCGGGCATATTGTATTAATGCCGACTTTACGGCACTTTGAAAAAAAATGCCGATCGTAAAGCACTTAGAAGAGACAATGCCAATTAAATACAGTTAAAATGCCGATGACAAGGCATTAAAATAAAAAAATGCCTCTTCATAAAAAATGCCGGGCATTCGGTAAAAACAGCCAATTGACGTCATTTAGTGGGATTTTTTACATAATACATAGATATACAATGCCGTGATTATCAAGTTGCCATGTTTAGTAAGCTGCCGTTATCGGGTCCTCATCGGGAATCGCTATTCTGGAGACGAGGTCCTGTTCGTCTACATTGGAAGGCACTGGAGACGCCAGTTCGGCGTAGCGACTCGTGTAGTCCGCTTCCTCGGTATTACCCTGGGGAACGAAGATACTTAGTCACACTTAAGTAAATTCCAGTATGTTAGTGGCCAACCCTGATGTCGGAGTTTTTAAACCTAAAGGCCTCCGACATGGTAACGATTGAAATAACCGGGACCGACAATTTAACGTGCCAACGCATCCAAGTAGGGGTCGAGCTGCACGTTGCTTAACAATCGCAATGTACTAACATCAGTTAGTCAAACTACGCCATGAGCACTACTATTATAAATGCGAAAATTTTGTTAGGATGGATGAACGAGTATGTATGTATGTTTGTTACATTTGTAGACATTATGGCTAGGGCATTGCAGGCTGAATCACCTGACTGCCCGAAAAGTAAGATGATTCCATGCTTCGGAGGGCACGTTAAGCCGTCGGTCCCGGTTACTTTCTACAGATAGTAGTCGTTACATGAGCCATGTCAGAGGCCTTTGGCGGCTCAATAACTCTGACACCAGGATTGGTCAGGTTGACCATCCACTCGATGAAGAAGAAGAAGAAGCAGTCAGCTAATAACTGTTTTATGTATCTTTCTATCTCTTAAAAACTATTAAGCAACGTGCAGCTCGGCCCCTACTTAGATGCGTGGCTGATAGTGGCATTCCTATCCGAGCACTAGCATGCTTCGGAGGGCACGTTAAATTGTTGCCCCGAAGAGCCCGTTACGACTATCTCGGAGGCCACTACACTACTCACTTACTTTACCTAAACAATCTACCTCTCCTAACTCTTCTCCATTCCTACAACAGTACTAAACTTCCCCAATACAATATGTACGACTGACTATCTAAGTCTATTT
The DNA here is from genome assembly GCA_963082685.1 of Cyclophora albipunctata. Classification (NCBI taxonomy): domain Eukaryota; kingdom Metazoa; phylum Arthropoda; class Insecta; order Lepidoptera; family Geometridae; genus Cyclophora; species Cyclophora albipunctata. The sequence continues at coordinate 1,939,356 of OY720139.1, read as the reverse complement.
TCGTAGTTTGAAGGACGGTACCGATCTATAACCATCATTAGACATCGTAATACATACGCGGCGGCCTTTGAATGGTCTGAAAGTTTGATATCGAAGGTATAGATGGAATCTATTGTTATTAACTTGGTGTATAGGTCATCTATAGTATATTAAACAACTTCGTCAATAGGTTAACTATCTCTCCAATACTAATTTAATAAAGCTGAATAATTTGTTTTATAATTATTTTTGAATCTTGAATAATTATTTTTGTAATATACAGCCACATTCAACGTAACTATTGACTATTGTTCAACCGGGGGGCGTTCCTATTAGGAATATAATAAAACTTTGTTTTTTTTTGTAATGGATCGCCACATTCAACAAGAATGTTACAGGGTATTTTTCATTCCAAAATTCCCACAATAGGGTATAAAATCTAATATATTAAAGAAAGTCGTGTTAGATACACTATGTATAACTCGGGAACGGCTGAACCGATTTGGCTGAAAATTGGTGGAGAGGTAGTTTAGAAGCAGGAGACGGATATAGGATACTATTAATCCCGTATTTCCTACGGAAACGGGTGCGCTGTGGGTGTAACCGCGGGGCACAGCTAGTAAAGTTACAAATTACAAAAACAAGTAAGTAAGTATTAGCCAGTAAAGTCCAACCTCAAGGCAAAGGCTTCACACTGAAGATATCAGTACAGTCAAGAGGATTAGGAATAAAAGAAGCAAATATTATTAAAAAAACTCACCAAGATAGGGCATATAACTGCAAACAGTACTAACAATAAAGCAAACCACTTCATTGTTCTAGACACCACAAAGTGTGACTGTACACTCTCCTACCCGCTTATATACGGCACATTAACTAGCCGTGCAATTTAATTTACTCCAAAACTATATACTTGATACCCGTAACCAAGTCAAATGGTAAATTACTTATTAAAAGTAGGTTATGACTGTAATCAGCCTATAAAAGTATTGAGCATGCTTAAAACTTTATCAGATTAAACTTCTAGAATATTTCGTAACATTCCAATGAGAATTTTCAAATTACCTATGTACTGTGACAAAGTGCTAAAGTGTAAGTCGATGCAATATCAAGATATATACATAGAACATTCTTATATTCAAAGTTTTTCTTAAGGGTATTAAAATGTGATCTAATGTTAAGCGAATTTTCAAGGAAAAAGGCTAATCGATTACCTTTTCAAGATTAATCGTCTCCGGCTGGAAAATTTATGACATTAGTCCACAGAGTCTTTTTTAAACTTACACGATTTGAACACATAGTTTAAACGTTTAAACTCACACGGGTTTTTCAGTTCACCCGCGACCACGAGAGGTGCAATCCCCTCAAACGTCGGGAAATAAAAAGTAAGTTATTACTTGCTTTATTAACTTTCTAACACGAAAAAACCCGTGTGAGTACGTTTAAATTAGTCCACATTTTAAGACTCGTAATAAAAAATATCCATCGACAAGAGCCCAGCTCTTAAGTTTAGAAGAAGAAGAAGAAGAAGAAAAAATAGAGTATACCTACTTACAAAAATGTCAATGAGAATTTTACAAAACGCTTCGGTGGTACGTACCCGATTATTTCCCAAATTCTTCATGTGTGATATTTACTAATTACAAGCAGCGCCCCGCGGTTCTACCCGCGTTGTATCCGATCCCACGGGAATTTCGGGATAAAATGTCTCCCATGTGTTGTTCTGATGTATAACCTATATTACTGTAAAGTTTCATCCAAATCCGTTCTGTAGGTTTTGCGTGAAAGAGCAACAAACATACATCCATACATCTATACATACACACATCCATCCTCACAAACTTTCGCATTTATAATATTAAAAGTTAGTAGGATTGTAAAGACGAATACTTATTTGAGTGAATGCTTAAAACAAAGAAAGACAACTCGCTTTCTAGACTCCCGTACTCAGAGACATTAAGGGCGTTATTTCATATATAAACGCTTATTAACAGCACTTAAGCTATCAAATGGTTTGTCCCTTTCCGACATACGCAATTTGCCAAAGAGCGAAAGAGACAAAACACTTTAAAACACCTTTATCTTTATTATTCATCTTTTCTCTTTTTAACTGACTTCAAAAAGGAGGTGGTTTTTCAACTCGACCTTATGTGTTTTTTTAAATAAATAAATGAAAGAGTATACAAAAACAAAAGGAAATTAAACAAACAAACAAAAAACACACTACATATTATATTCCTTTACACCGTATAATACATTTCCAAAAAGTAGATAACAATCTCTCCTATAGCCGACAGCGTGAGCACGACACTAGCCACGATTCTTGTCACAAACTTTATTTTGTCACAAGTGGTGTATATCGGAGGAGCCAGGTCTGTGTTCCTGCGGTTCCTGTCAATTGAAATCTCTGCTTTCCACGGGACATCCTGAAAAATAATGTCAAAACTAGTTAGCAAAATGTGACGCTTTCATTCTATGGGATTTACTAGCTCACGTCTTGTCAAATCTCTAAAGTTCAAGTAGGTCAGTGGCCAACCCTGGTGTCGGAGTTTTTAGACCGCCTAAAGGCCTCCGACATGGTCTAACGATTACAGCAACCGAGGACGCAATTTCAACATTCATTCCATAATTAAAAGAACGTTGTTCAGGGAAATTACAGGATAATACTTGGTTTATACTTTTTCACCAATCCTACTACTATTTATTATTTTTACTTTTTAAACTCACACGATTTGCACTCATTATACTAAATGAAACGGGTGTGTATCGCGTTAGATAATTTAACTTATTTTAGTAAAAAAACGTTAAATTATTTTAAAAAGTAAAAGAGAGTAGTGTTGTGAGTAAAATACGTTAAATTATTTAACGTATTTTAGTAAAATACTCGTACGTTAAATTATCTAACGCGATACAGACCCGTTTCATTTACAATTATATCATAGATGCGCAAGTTTGTGAACTCTTACTCACTGACATAAGTGATACTAACTAAGTTGATCTGATTTACATTTGGTTTAAATTCGATTGTGCCCGATAGTAACCTTAGTAATGTACCTAACTCTGATGGTGTCAGAGTTTTGAGATCGGCCTCCCATCTAAGCAGTGACCGAGCTGCAAGTTCTTAACATTCACAGTGAGTTACTGCCACGTACCTTTCCTCCAATAAACGCAGGGTTCAGTTCTTGAGGCATCAGTTCTGATTGCATGTCTCCATCCACCTGCAGCTCCTGGAAATAAGATAATCAAAGAAAATTATCTATCTATCACTTCATATTATAAAATAAAGTCCCCGGCGTCTGTCTGTCTGTTCGCGATAAATTCAAATACGAATGCACGGATTTTGACGTGGTTTTTTTAACAGAGTGATTCAAGAGGAAGGTTCATATGTATAAAAAAAATCCCGATATTCCCACGGGAAATGGCACAACGCGAGTAAAACAGCAAAGCAGAAGAGTTTTTCTAAACGCGCTTAACCCAGGAACTACCAATCTGATTTCAATAATTCTTTTCGTAATGGATAGCCACATTCACAGGAAAAGTTATAGGCTATTTTTCATCCCCAAATTCCTACGGGAACGGACACAACGCGGGCAAAACTGCAGGGCGTTTCTAGTATTATAAAACGAGGCTAAATACAAACCTTTGCTTCTTATTTCCAAGGTTAATATACAAATACAAATTGCAGACCCAAAAAGATAATGAAAATAAATATGTTACACTCGGCGAGATAAACTACTTAAAGTTTAAAACAGTGTCTTAATTGAAGTCCGACTTGAAGTATCTAATCTGAAGTCAAGTAATAATTTATTAAGTCCGAGATTATTTTACAAACACACCTTATTCTGCCCGAGAACACTCTAATCAAAAGTGTATTCAGATTCGCATTCACATTTAGTCTTCAGAGTAAAAACGAGAGTTTTAGACGTTGTATTGAGATATAGAGAAATTTGTCTAAAAAGTAGAGGTAAAAATATATAGGCTAGCTAAAGCTGGTGTATAAAACACTAGAAGCGCCCCGCGGTTTTATCCGTATTGTGGTTGTTCTTGTGGGAATTTCGGGATAAAAACAATCTATAATCTTCTAGTTGAATTTGGCTACCTGTTACAAAAATAATTATTCAAATCGCATCGGTATTTTCTGAGATTAGCGCTCTCAAATAAACAAAAAAAATTAAGCTTTATTATATTGTATACTATACTAATATTATAAAGCTGAAGAGTTTGTTTTGTTTGTTTGTTTGTTTGTTTGTTTGTTTGTTTGTTTAAACGCGCTAATCTCAGAAACTACTGAACCGATTTGAATAATTCTTTCACTGTTAGATAGTCTATTTATCGAGGAAGGCTATAGGCTACATTTTATCCCGAAATTCCCACGGGAACGGGCACAACGCGGGTAAAACCGCGGGGCGCTGCTAGTATTGTATAGATAGCTAAAAAGTATTAGCCTGTAATGTCTCTTTGCTGGGCAAAGGCCTTTCATCCCACTGACGACATCAGTACAGCGAGAAGGATCAGGTGTAATCACCTAATCAATGTATGGTTTCCTATAGACTGATTATGCGCATATAAAAAATATGCGTTAAAAATTGTTTGTACAGTGCACAATCAATCAACAGTTCATACAATCTTCGTAGTTGGATTATAAACCAGGGGCGTTTATAATATTACCGTGACAATTACACCCTATTCATTTTCTTTGCAATCTTCTTCATCGAGTGGATGGTCAACCCCCCTTTGCCCCCTAGAAAGAGTTTGAGTCCAGCTGAACCGACTATAATGGGGGCTTGAAGATTATTAGATCGAAACCACAGGCAGCTGTGTCGCTTGCTCTCCTTAGGTTAGTCTTCTTCTTCTTATCGAGTGGATGGTCAACCTGACCAATCCTGGTGTCAGAGTTATTGAGCCGCCAAAGGCCTCTGACATGGCTCATGTAACGACTACTATCCGTAGAAAGTAACCGGGATCGACGGCTTCACGTGCTCTCCGAAGCACGGAATCATCTTATTTTTCGGGCAATCAGGTGATTCAGCCTGCAATGCTAACCTAACCAAACTGAGGACAGTCTCACAAAGAGATATTTGTGAGATATTGTCCCCACCGGGAATCGAACCCGGAACTTTCGGATTGTGAGCCGAGCGCTCAAACCACAAGACCACGGAGGCTGCAATAGAATCTAACAAGTAACTTTACAATATTCCAGCCTTTAAGTTACCACGTAAATGTGTTATTATTGAAGACACGTATTAAAAAACAAATGTTACATTCCCACGGCGTAACACAAATCGATAATTTTATGATCTGTCGTCACTTGACTGATTGATCAAGATTTTGGAATATTTTCAAAAGAATTCTGACATAAAAAGTATACAAAAACTTTCTTCTTGAATTACTCTGTATGTTGATGAAATTGAATGAAAATCCGTTCAGCAGTTTTTAAGTTTAGCACGGACACACAGACATAGCGTGTATGTTGTTTTATACTATTTAAAGAAGTAACAGATAATAAACGTGTTTATTATATTGACGATTTTTAAGTTATAGAAAAGGGTTGTTTTCTTTAGGAAGATTACCTTTGTATGAGTCTATCCATCAGAGCTATTTAACCACCAATCATATCAAAAGTAGCCTAGCAACGTAGCATAGCGAAGGAGTTATCTATCAATCATATCAAAAATAGCTTAACATAGCTCTTGTGAAAACGTACCCTAAGTATACTCGTAACTGAGTGAAATCGCTACCAGTCATAACAATAGCATAGCCACACAGTATAGCGAAGCTCTAGTGAAAAGCGTAGCTGAGGTCAACGGGGCTCTATTGACCAATCACAAAGCACTGAATTGAAATCTCTTTGCGATGCATTCAGTTGGTCAATTAGGCTTGTTCACATACGCTCTTTGTGAGAACAGTTGATTTTTCCGTATAAGGCATGCATGCACTATAGGGCAAAAAAACATCCAGTGATCGATATAACACTGAAAACCCTATCTTCACTATCACTACATAGTATAAAACAAAGTTTTGTCTGTTTGTCTGTATGCTTAATTCTTTAAAATTACGCAACGGATTTTGATGCGGTTTTTTGTAATAGGTAGAGTGATTCAAGAGGAAGGTTTTTATGTAAAAAAATTCCCGAAATTCCCACGGGAACGGGCACTACGCGGGTAAAACCGCGGGGCGTTGTCTATAAAAAGTCATAATGTCCGCATCAAAATCCGTTGCGTAATTTTAAAGATTTAAGCATACAGACAGACAAACAGACAGACAGACACGAAACAGAGACGACTTTATTTTATACTATGTAGTGATACTGTCTATTAACAGTCTTGCCTACAGTGTGCTATGACGCTAACATAACTAAACTCCAACATAAACTGAATAACAGACAAATTATTAGTACGATATTGGAGTTATGATCCATCTATTAGAACTGCCAATAACAGGTTTACACGAAATCAATGGCGTAGTATCAGTTACGGGGCGACCCTACGTATTAGCATATATCTACCCGTCTCTCTGTATTTTAAATAGATTGCCTACTAACAGCGCCCCGCGGTTTTACCCGCGTTGAGCCCGTTCCTATGGGAATTTCGGGAATTTTTATACCTATAAACATTCCTCTTGAATCACTCTATCTATTAAAAAAACCGCATCAAAATCTGTAGCGTAGTTTTAAAGATCTAAGCATACAAAGGGATAGACAGCGGAAAGCGAAGGGACTTTGTTAAACGAGTATACTACATATGTAGTAATTCGGTAGGTATTGAATAAGTGATGCTCAAACATTAAGGTTGGGTTGTATTGGTAGTGATGATAAATCAACAACTGATGACTTTTCATTGAAAGCGCTCGTGGCGTAGTTTGACCAAGCGATCTTAGTTCATTGCGATTTTTAAGCAACGTGCAGCTCGACCCCTACTTGGATGGGTGACCGATAGTGGCATTTCTATCTGAGCGCTGCCGTGCTTCTGAGGGTAAAGCAGTCGGTCCCGGTTGTTTCAATCGTTAGACCATGTCGAGGGCCTTTAGGCGGTCTAAAACTCTGACATCAGGGTTGGCCACTGTGACCTACTCGAAATTAATTGGTAGAACATTGGTTAGTTTGCCACACAATCTAGTTTTGTTAGACTTTAGTTTAGTATTTATTCTAGGTCTTGCAAGAGCGCTTTTTAAGCGTTTTGTTAACACTAAATTAGTTAAATTAATTAGTATAGATAAAAATGATTTTGAACTATAATGATTATGAATGATTAATGATTATGAACTTGAGCTTGATAAGCGTTCGTTTGATTAAGGTTTTAGGTATGTGTTTAGTCATAAGATACCAGATATCTACAATATTGTACATTCTTTACAACAGTGAGGGTGCCTATCTATTGAAGCGAAGCGAGGCTGCGGAGCGGAGAAACGGAGAAATATTAGCCAATAGGGAGGCATACAATTTCCGCTCACGGTGTTATGTGCAATCCTATTGGTTGACATTTTTCCGTTTCTCCGGTCCGCAGCCTCGCTCCACTTCAATGGACAGGAACGCTAAGGCTGGGTCTATTTCGACTTTACTTGCTAGAGATAATGGTACCTACATTTTTAAGTGACTTGACAAGCCCGTTGGCACAGTGGCAGTGAGAGCGCTTACTGTGTCGAGGGTTGCGGGTTCGATTCAACGGAGTCAACAATATGTGAAGACATAGTTGTTGGCGACGACGTCAGGGTGTCAATTATATACTCGTATTCTTATAAAGTATTTGTGTATGTATATGTAGTAGTATCAGTTAGTTAGATTCCATATTACAAGCTCAGAGCTTAGTTTGGGTCTAATTAACCGTGTGTGAATTTATCCGGGTATATTTATTTATTTATTTAAGAATAAAATGATACTTTTACAAATTGAAATATATAGTTAATATTCTACTTACACTCGCCCCTGTATGACCATGGACAACACAGAAACATAATAAACACATAAAAACAAACATTTTCCCTCAAAACTGTTTACTGATCCAACGAAAAAAAATCATATATTTCCTGGCATAATAAATATTGGTTATAAAAATCCAAATATTTTATAGCTATTTCTCGAATGAATAGTGTTAAACATGTTTTACGTTATTGTTATCGTTTTCAGTTCAGTGCTAGCTTTTTATAATGCAAATGTAAGTAGAATTTGAAGGGATACTATATTACATTTAATTCATGTATATTTTTCTAGATACTTCCCTCTTCTTCTTCTTCATCGAGTGGATGGTCAACCTGACCAAACCTGGTGTCAGAGTTATTGCCGCCAAAGGCCTCTGACATGACTCAGATATCTATTACAGCCCGTTACTGGCCAACTTGAACCGAATTTTAATTAGACGCCCCAGTGGAAGATTTTTTACTATCTACTTCTTTACGTGTCACTGGCATTAAATTGAACCAGCCCGAACATGACCAGGGCGACTGCATCATCTGTAGCCCTGTTGAGGTCCGATATAGTACATCTAATAGAGCAGGTCAGCAAGTCCGCCATCTTTGGGATGATTCTCCACATTCACAGCGCTGTATCGAGACCTGGGCCTCAGCATCAGCTGAGACGTCTCCTATTGCTGCAGTATTTTAGTTATAATTTTGTATTTTAATTGTTTATATCTCCTGTAATTGTCGCAATAAATGGTTATAGGCACGTTAAGCCGTTGGTCCCGGTTACTTTCTACGGATAGTAGTCGTTACTTGAGCCATGTCAGAGGCCTTCGGCGGCTCTATAACTCTGACACCAGGATTGGTCAGGTTAACCATCCACTCGATGATGAAGAAGAAGAAGAATGGTTACTTTATTTTGATTTGATTCTAGAGTCATCCAGCTAATAAAGAAAAGCGGGAAATCGGAGGATCTCTCCATATCCAGACCAACCATGCATCTCCCATACATGCTGATGTGAAACCTGAAAAGATTACTGAAAAGGTAAAACACTATTAAAATATACTCTAGTTTTTCTTGATTGTCCCAAAATGTGGACCAATGTCGTTAATTTTCCAGCTGAAGACGACTACCCCTGAAGAGGAAAAGGGTTTAGTGCTTTTATTTCATTCATTTCAGTAGTCGTCTTCGACTGAAAAACTGACGACATTGGTCCACATTTTGGGACAATCAAGAAATAATAGAGTATAAGCTAAATATGCATGTCTTTGGCCGGAGTTCGGCTTGCATTCGCCGGTTATCGCTTACGCTTACAAAACGCAGATCGGATGCCAAAGTGCGTATTGTAAGCGTTATCTCTGACAAAACTCTAAGCACATTCAGAGCATTGCTTGCCGTGCTTGCTGTTAAAGTCCGCCCGTACTCAGAGTCGTCAAATGCTTTGTTAGTAAAGATTAACAGCATTAATCATAAACGCTCTCTAACTAAAACACTGTTAGTGAGTGTTTTGTCTCTTTTGCTCTTTGGAAAATAGCGTATGTCAGAAAGGGACAAACCATTTGATAGCTAAAATGCTGCTAAGCGCTGCTATGTAAGCGTTTATGAATAAGGCCTTTAATGATTGATTTTGACATGTAATGTATGAACAATTACGTCAATTAGTTAAGAGTCGTTTTAATGGATGTCTCTGAGTGCGGTAGTTAGTTAAAATAATGTGCTGAGAGCAGTGTGTATTGATAAGCGAGCGTAAACCAATAATTAGAGTGACATTGTCTGATATTTACAGCCATGTCCCCCATCAAACAACATACCGGCTCATATCGAAAATGGTGTAGGGTTTCAGGTAAAATCGCAATGAAAAGTATTTTAACAATCTTAGCAAAAAAAACTAATTCGTTTTGATTAAATGCGGTGTTGTTATGCAGTTCATTGGTGGAGTATTACACCCGTACTAGGAGAAGTCAAATGTCTTTGAGTGCGGCAGTTACAATTGTATCCCCGTTGAAATGTCGCTCCGTTAAAAGGAGCAATGTAATTCACTGCCGTACATTTCAAACCCATATTTTTTGCCATTCAACTACATTCTACTGACAACTGTTGATAGTCTGATTGACAGACTTAATTGCGTCTTAGAGTTATTACGCACTGTCGACTAGTCGCCGGCGACTCGGTCGCTCGGGCGACTAAAACATGGGCAACTTGGCCCAGGAGACTAGCCGAGCAACAGTATTCCAACTTCTGCACGAATGTACTTGGAATACTTTACGCGGTCTAAATACTCTCACCAGGGTTGGCCACTGGTATACTCGAAATTAATGGTCAATTAAGCTCCCCACAGCTCTGCTCGCTTCTAAAGAAACGTACTTTTAAATGTATGGGGACTTATTTTGAAATGAAACTACGTTTACTTATACACATCGCTTTTATTTTTTAAATCACTACATAGTATAAAATAAAGTCGTGTCTGTTTGTCGTCTGTTTGTCTGTCTGTATGCTTAACCCTTAAACGGGCACTCGTTCATTCCGGTACTTATTAGAACAAATATTTTTAATTAACGTTTTGTGAGGTGTAAATTAAGAAATAAAATCAAATTTCAAAGAAAAAAAATAAAGATCTTCAGGGTTTTCAGATGTCACTTAGAAGTGACATTGCCCATTTCTCAGCAAGTATTGAATGTCCTTTAGAAAGGACATTGCCCGTTAACCCATTATAAAGGTTTTTATGGAAAACTTTGTTTTACTTTAGACTCCTCAGTGTTCTAACTACTTTTGCTACTATTAAAGTTACTATTAAAAAACCTTTGTTTAGATAATGATTACTCAAAACCATGAAAAAAATCCTTAAGAAGACAAAAATTCTTCCTGTTGCTATTTTGAATATCAAAATTAATTTATAAAATCAAAACTAATTTAGTTTATAATAAAAACTTAATAAATAAGCGAAACCACAGAAATCGTATTAAGTACAGTGCAGTCAATGCATATCCTTGTGTACAACATGTTAGTACCTTGTTTCTTCATCAAGTTCAGATTATATATTTAAGTATAGATGGTTCCAGACTTTATATAGGGCAAAACCAAGAAAGCTTGGAAACCTTAAATTATATTCAAGTGTTCTGGTCTGTGAGTAGAAAATACTTATATATTCTTAGATCCTTAAGCTATCTTAGCCATATCATTAATTAAAAAAAAACAGTTTTAAAAATATGACCCTAAATATTAACTACTAACTGATTATGAATTATGAACTTATAATAGGCACAAACGGGCAATGTCCGTTACAAATGACTAACACAGGTTATGATTTAAGGGCAATGTCCGTTTCAAGGGACATTTATAAACAACTGAATACAGATAAAAAAATACTCATTTTTTTCAAAAACAAACAACTGTAACCTATAAATTAAGTATTTTTATAATTATAAATTCAACAATATAGTAGCACAAAATATTGAAATACCCATATAAACCAATATTCTTGGCGAGTGCAGACCAAGACTACCGTATGAATATTTCAAATAATTGTTTGACCACTTTCGATTGATCATCGAAGGTCTAAAATGAGTAAGAGTGGAAAGGATAATCTACTTAAAGTGATGCAGATTGCAGAAAGCTCGGAAATCAATTCAAATCACTAATAATTACTCGTCCTATAGAACGGACAGAAACCGTTTAAGGGTTAAATCTTTAAAATTACGCAACGGATTTTGATGCGGTTTTTTGTAATAGGTAGAGTAATTCAAGAGGAAGGTTTTTATGTAAAAAAATTCCCGAAATTCCCACGGGAACGGGCACAACGTGGGTAAAACCGCGGGGCGCTGCTAGTGTAAAATAAAAGCGAAGTGTATCCGTAAACGTTGTTTCGATTCAAAATGAGTAGTGTTCGCTTAAACTTAAGAAACCACTTTACATTTTGTTTTACAGGTGACTCCGCCTCAAGATGCTGTGTACGAGCCGAAGTCGCTGCGGAAGTCGCTGTACCCGTCCAATCGCTACGACCTGGTCCGGAGTATCAACCGAGTGGTCACGTTGGCTGTGCTTCTCGTCGCGGTGGTCATTGAGTTCTATCCTTTGCTGAAGCATCTGCATCACTTGCTTTATACCTTCATTCAATAAACACTATTTAGTATGATTTTGTTCTTTTTTTGAGTGTAGACAAGAATTTTTAAATGATAAATGCTCGGTCAAATTTACGCACTGTTAATTAGACCCAAACTAAGCTCTAAGTAAAGTTAACACGTTCATTGCGGCAGTCAGTTTTGTGAACTTTACATTGGTGCTGTATCAGGTACATTAGATCTGTTACTTAACTTTTCATTATAGCGTCTTAGGGTCGAATGGATCTGTTCGAGATGCAAGTCTTTAAGTGCAAGTTACTGGCTAGTAGTAATTATTTGTGTGATTTTTTTTATAGGAACTTACTTTCGATGAACATATTAACATAATATTTTAGCCGTTTTGAAATAGAATAGTCGGAAGACTATGAAATAAAATAAAAAATCTGTCAGATCCTTTCGACCCTATGTCCGTCCTGAATGATAGTCTTATCGATAAAGAATTAGGGTTGTAAAAATAAAATATCGATAAACTATGAAATAAATGTTTTAACTATTTAAAACATAAAGAATAAACTCAAAAAAATCAAGAATGCACGTACACATAAATCGAACATTTGCAACTTCGCAACAACAAAGTGATTATCCTCTTTTTAATTATATAGTCATAGATTTTTGTTTAAAAAAAGTTTATACAATATTTGACGAATGTTTTTTGTTAAAACATTCGCGACATAATGTTTTATTACAAGCGTCACACATAGTTTTCACTTTCTTAACCTTTTTGGCAGCTTCTCTGCTTGTTAGTGTTTCTCGTAACTTATCATAACACCCCGAACAGTTTCTTTTTTTGTCACTTATTTTCAATGAATGCATTTTGTTAGTCGCTGCACTGGATTGCTCTTCTGTGTCATTTCCTTTCTCTCCACATAATTTTTCAATAACACATTCAAGAAATTGTTTTTTTGATATTTTGCTTTCAGTTTTCAAATTATACACTATCCATGCATTAACGATACTTGTCCCAAACATCAACTCCATCATAACCTTTCTATACCACTTAAGCCGTCTCTTTAAATTTGAATAGTACGAAGACATCTGATCACTGTAATCAATTCCTTTTTTGTGTTTGTTGTATGTCAGTATACACTGTGGTTTCAAAATATCATGATCAGTACCTCTAATTATTCACACTAAATAGTCTATCGAGTATTGTTTACACCGACTGCACTTGAGGGCGGCACTAGATAAACTATTCCTAATTCTAGTGCGGTTATCAGGTCATCGGGTATCAGGTCGAAAAGATCCGATATCCGCACTAGGTGAAAAAAAAATCTTTTCTGTCGGTATCAGATACAATCGACCCGATAGGGTTTTAGTATGCCGACATAAAATATTCAAAGAGACAATTTCAAATATATATTTATCTCGTTCCTACTCCTTTGAAAATAAAAGATACCTGTCCCGTACCAGCGGTAAGAACAGAACATTGAGTGCCGCCCCGCGGGATAGTTCATCATCGGATCTTGCAGACCTGATACCGCAATGAACGTGTTAAGTAAAGTATTAGCCTGAAATGTCCCGCTGGGCAAAGGCCTGTCCTCTCACTGAAGATATCAGTGCAGTGAGGAGGATTAGCGTAATCACCACGCTTGCCTAATGCGGGTTGGTGATGTCAAACATGTACTACATGTACAAACACAAATACTTTTTAAGAATACTCGGACGCCGTGGCCAACAATTATGTTTGCCCATATTGTTGACTCCGGGCGGGAATCGAACCGCAACCTCCTACACAGTAAGCGCTCTTAAATTTCACTGTGCCAAAGGGCCCATAATCTGTTTGCACATATCTTAATACGTTAGACTGTCGGTCCCGGTCGTTTGAACAGCTAGACTGTGTAACATCTATTGACAAGCCCGTTAACTGTGTCGCGCTTACCATGTCGGGGGTTGCGGGTTCGATTCAACGGAGTCAACAATATGTGCAGATATATTTTACTATTAATCGACACGACGTTGATGTCATTATTATTTGTTAAAACGGGAACTTACGTACGCGGAGGTTACTGTTGAGCGTCCCTCAACACGTTTTGGTCACATTCGGTGACCTTCATCAGGAGGTGGGTGAAGCGAGAGCGACAGCTTCTCTCCACGCTGTCACAAGCGCTTCACCCACCTAGTCTACGTAAGTTCCCGTTTTAACAAATAATAATGTGCAGATATAGTTGTTGGTGACGTTTGGGTGTCAATTATATATTCGTAGAAGACCGTAACCGCACTATGTGTGTCTTACCCTTTACTGCTGCACTCAGAGACGTATGTTAAATTAACAAAAGAAACATTAAATACTTGGACAAATTCACACACGGTTAATTAGACCCAAAGTAAGCTCTAAGCTTGTGTTATGGAATAGATTCCACTAACTGATACTACTACATATACATACACAAATACTTTATAAGAATATATAATTGACACCCAGACGTCGTCGCCAACAACTATGTCTTCACATATTGTTGACTCCGGGCGGGGATCGAACCCGCAACCCCTGACACAGTAAGCGCTCTCACTGCCACTGTGCCAACGGGCTTGTCAAAACATTAAATCGACATTTAACTAATTGACATTGACATGTGTCAAAATCACTCATGAAATCTCTTCTAAGGAAGGATTTGACGTCTCTGAGTACGTGACCACTGTATAATCAATACTTATATTACAAAGCTGCAGAGTTTGTTTGTTTGAACGCGCTAATCTCAGGAACTACTGGTCCGATTTGAAAAATTATTTTTGTAATGGATAGCCACATTCAACGGGAAAGTAATAGGCTACTTTCATGGTAAAATTCCCACCGGAACGGGTACAACGCGGGTAAAACCGCGGGGCGCTGCTACAACTAATTCTGACATGTGATCACGCCTTGCTATTTCACGGAGTAACGATTTAAAATAACAAAACAAACGTTTTCTAAGACAAATCAATTTAAAACGAAGCTAATTTTCATAAAACATGTCGCTGTTATTTTACATTGTTTTAAGAAATGAAGTGCAGTGGGAGAAATGATCGAAATGTGCGGGAAATATGTTATATTAATATTATTAGTTGTGTTCTTCAAAGATGTTTTTACTAGAGAGGTGAGTTACGACTAGAAATAAAAGTAACATTTACTAAAGTATTAACTGTTCTCTTACCTATATTATTTAGGGCATCTAAAATGTAGTGTTTTATAATTCAACTAGCTTCACGTTGTACCCGTTACCGCGGGAATTTTAGGATAAAATTTATCCCATGTGGTATTCTGATGTATAACCTATATCACTGTAAAGTTTCATCCAAATTCGTCCAGTAGTTTTTTCGTGTGAGAGTAACAAACACACATACGTCCATCCTCACAAACATACGCATTTATAATAAGTATTAAAATTAAAAATAATAATTACGAGGACATTATAAGTGGGTACGTACATATCTATGGAAGTCAGTTGAATAAAGGTGTGTTATCTCGACGATTGAGTTTTTAGTTAGGTCACTAGTTTAGGCCCTAAACCTAGTATTTTTCACTATCAAACACATAGGTTTATCTATCACGTTCATGACTTATCCTGTTGTACTGATATCGCACTGTACTGATATCGTCAGTGATCGAAAGATTCTTAAGTGAGTTCAAATAAGCAAATGCTTCAATAGTACATATAAGTAGGTAACTATTGTACTAATAATTGTATACTAGCGTAGCTCCGCAGTTTAATTTTTTAAAGGATTTTCTCAAAAAGTACTAAACCGATTTTAATGTGGTTTTCACCAATATATAGAGTGATTCAAAAGGAAAGTTTGTGTATACATACTTTTCTTTCCAAAAAATCTACAGGAACGCGAGTACAACCGCAGGGCACTATAACATAAATAATAAATATACCTGGACAAATTCACACACGGTTAATTAGATCAAAAGTAAGCTCTAGGCTTGTGTTATGGAATCTAATTAACTGGTACAACTACACATACATACACAAATACTTTATAAGAATATATAATTGACACCCAGACGTCGTCGCCAACAACTATGTCTGCACATATTGTTGACTCCGGGCGGGAATCGAACCCGCAACCCCCGACATAGTAAGCGCTCTCACTGCCACTGTGCCAAAGGGCTTGTCATAACATTTGTATAGACTCAAGTTATCTTACCTTCCTTTAGCTGCTATATTGTCCGTAATTTATGACCTCGATTCCATGCGTAGTGGTTACAATATACACATGCAGTGTTGCGGTGAGCTGATTGAATTTAAATATTTAAATAGTTTTCAATTTACTGCATCATGTGGCTAAAACGGTTGAACAAATAGGCCGTGGTTGTGATATCTGTATGGAACTAAATAGGAAATATTTATCACTTACGCCCCGCGGTTTTACCCGCGTTTTGCCTTTCTTCCCGTGGGAATATCGGGATGAAAAATAGCTTTTCACCTTCCTTTTGAATGTGGCTATCGATTACAAAAATAATTACTGAAATCGGTTTGGTAGTTCAAACAAAAGTTAAATTCTTCAACTTTATATTAAGTACTGGCAGCGTCCCGGGGTTTATCCATATTGTACCCGTTCCCACGGGAATTCCGGATGAAATATATCCCACAACTTTTCCGTGAGATTTTTTTTAAATAGGATTGATATTTTCTGAGATTGGTGTCGACGTCGAAACGTCAGACTAATATCTAAACTAATATTAGAAAGCTGCAGAGTTTGTTTGTTTGAACGCGCTAATCTCAAGAACTACTGGTCCGATTTGAAAAAATCTTTTCGTAATGGATAGCCACATTCAACGGGAAGGTTATAAGCTACTTTTCATTCTGAAATTCCCCCGGAAACGGGTACAACGCGGGTAAAACCGCGGGGCGCTGCTAGTGTAAAATAAAGCGAAGTGTATCCGTAAATATAGTTTCAATTCAAAATTACATGAGTTTGTTTTTCCTCAGATATTAATCACAGATAGGAATCGAAGCCCCGACTTGCTGTCAAGGCCGTGGGGTTACCGCCCAATCACAAAGGTCAATTAAACTTTATTTATTAACCACTGATTGTATCATTCGCTGACTTTGGTCGCAATTAAGGCTTTTGTAGACGAGAGACTAAGTCAAGAGGGACCTTAGACTGTGTTTAGTCAGGATAGTCAGTCTGCGTAGAAAAGTCTTTGTAAAAAAGTTATTTTGAGGGGAAACTTGGGGGTTTAATGTCAGATTATTCTCAGGTTTATTAAAGGTTCCCCTTACTCGCTTATGTAAGATATTTTATTTTCACATTTATTACATTTAATGAAGTGGATAACAATTAATGAATATCTTCATAGCCCCAAAAATATGTAATCGTAAATAATAGGTATGTATTCGACTCTTCGATCAACAATACACAACTAGATGTCGGGTCGGCGCAAAAAATACGTCTCGGTGAATAAGGCCTCATTTGAAAAGTGAGCTCTTATTTTTTCATAAGATTTGCTACTTTATTGCTAGGTGTCATGGTTGTAATTAGGTTGAACTTCGAACTGTTTTAAAACTTTTCAGTTCTGTACCTAGTAAACAAAATAAGCTGTCACACGTCATCCACGAAGACAGTATTTAGCTTTGATATTGTACGTGACCCGATATCTAGTTGTGTAATTGTTGATCAAAGATTCGACCCCACTAAACTTGAGAAAATAACGTAAGCAAAATTATCTCACTAGCGCCATCTATTGGGGTTTCAGGTTAAACAGCCAAACGAAACACCTAGTTAACCATGTTACCAATTTGATTTCTTACTGCAACATTTTTATCAAGACTTTCTTTTCAAATACAAAGTACACATAAAAGATTTATTATAAGCTGTATCATATTTTTATCATAAACTTAAGTAATCAAACAATTTAAATTCACCAACCATTTAAACTGTCACAAAAATAAATAAATTTATTTCAGATATGGAACGACACACATGGCAACATCATCATAGACACTAGATCTAAAAGATCTACCGAAGAACTAGATTCAAATTCACTCGATCTAGCTTCATCACCCAAAGAGATAGTAAAAAGAAATGATGTTCATAAAGGTATTAGAACACCCAAAGTCCCTGTAAAGGTATACAAACCTAATATAACACCTAAAGTCCCTTTAAAGGAATACAAACCTAATATAGTAGGTAATAAAGCATTAATTACTAGATCACCTAACATACTACCCAAAATGATTCCTTTTAAACTAAATGATAAACTTACCTATCAAACCTTTCGAAAACTTGTAAGTTTTCCTAACAGAAATAATGATAAGCGTAAACATAAAGCAAATGACGATAACGAAGAGAAAGCAAAGACAATAAACGTTGATGAAGAAAATGGAAATCATAATGATAATGATAAGCAAATTAATGATGACCATAAAAATAATGATATTCTACACTCAACTGAAACAGCAACTGACAAGACTATTTCAAACCCAAATTGTGATGATAAGTCTATAGATAAAGAGTCAAACGAAATTGACAAAATACTTAATATAAAACCTCTAGAAAATGTAAAATCGCTTATTTTAGAAGAAAAATGTATTGAAGACAAACTCGATGACGTACTAAAGAAAGTAGTATCCAACATTGATAATCTGAATATTCAAAAATATATTCCTAACGCTATTCAGAATGCTACTATAACAAATAAATCAGAAGATGATACAATTTTGAATAACAAACATAAATCTGAAACTTCTAATTTGGTCAAAAAAGAAAATGTTGATTCAAATGAAGACGAAGAAGAAGACTTAAATAGTCTAACTTTAGACGCAGGTGACCCAGGCTCATTCGACAGCGATGAATTAGAAAACTCCGAAGAAAGACCTATTCAAAGAGAAGAAGAAGAAGAAGAAGAACAATCAAACGACAAACCATCAGAAGATAATAAAGAAGTAAAAGAAACATCTAGAACAGAAGAAAATGAAGGTAAATTGACAGGACAAACGCGTAGACAGGAAGACAGCGATGAATCAACATCACCGAATGATATAGAAGACAACGGTGAGTCTTTAGATTAATTTAGGTTTGCTTCATTACATTAGTTCGTTTCTTTGAAGTGAAGCGATATGCGCGGGGCTCAATCGACCTATTACATATATATTCTGACAATGTCAATGCCTCGTTTGACAATTACCTGCTTTGTGATTGGTCGATTGAGCTACGCATAGCTCAAATCTGCTTCAGTGGAAATGCACCCAAATAAACAGATATAAGTGAAACACACTAGGAGAATTACAAGCCTAAAGGCATAGTATAAAGAGAGGGGAAGTAGGTTATCTTCATACAAACGCACCGCTATGTGTGCGTCAAAGTATCCATGTGTGCGTTAAAGTATCTATGCGTGCGTCAAAATATCTATGTGTGCGTCAAAGTATCTATGAGTGCGTCAAAGTATTTATGTGTGCGTCAAAGTATCTATGCAAAATCCCGACTGGCGCACTGAGAAACGGGTCGAGATTTTGTTTAAGTGTGCGTGCGGTGACGCATAAATACTTTGGCGCACACATAAAACTTGCGCGCGGTGCGTTTGTATGAAGATAACCTACTTCCTCTCTCTTTATACTATGCTAAAGGCCTCCGACATGGTCTAACTTACTTATTAAATAAGTGATATATAAGTTTTTACACTTAATTGTTTTATTTTATTACAGATAAAAATGAAGACATAATTGTCATTAAAAATAAAAAATACGAAGAATCCTATGGCGATTTAGATTTCAACACTCAATCTCTTGGTACTACAGTTTTGAAAGCAGAATTACATACACCAGAAAACGGTCTAACGACACTTGAAAACGTCAATCCAGGTGACAATTCAAGAATGATAGAAATAACGAATGATATAGATGAACTAACGTCTAAGATTAACTTAGCAACCAAACCAGAAAAAACAAGTACAGAACATTTTGATAATGCAACGCATAACTCAGACTATACAAATCTTTCTATGAGACAAAACGATTCAAATATAACAAACCAAATTACGAATCTAATAGAAAAACTGAAGAATGTTATTATTGCAATGAAAGAACGCGAAAAGAACAGAAAAATTAAAATGATAAATCCTAATATTGGAAGTCAAAAAGCAAAAAATAATTTTGGAAAGGTTAACGTTGAAATTCCTCTTAAAAATACTGTTAATCCTCATGCATATGGATATAACCCTAATAATATAAATTATCCATACACGCCCTATTTTTACAACAGCTATTACGGTACACCAAATTATTACCCACAATTTTACCAATACCAAAAACATCAAAATCAAAATTTGATACCAGAAAATTTACGTTACGGATACCAAAATATTGCATTACCAAATTATTATATTAACCCTACCAACCTTTACCAAACATATAGCACAAACACTGATTCAATAAACATAAGTATACCAAACACAATTAATTCAGAAAACATACTACCTATAGCCCAAAGTAACGTTTATACTCCTAACTCAAGTTCTCAAAAAAGTTACCAATTATATCAAAATGTTTTACCAGAAGCAAATATTCAATATTCTAATATACCATTTGCAGATTATGTTTTAACTAATAGGCATTACCTTAACAATCTACCCGTAACAGATTACGGAAAAATTGACTCTAGAATAAATTCTGATATACCAATGAATATCAAATTAAGTTTAGATCAAAATACTGCACCATACTATCCTACTGCTTTTAATGTTAATACAGAATGGTATAATAGTTACAATAACCCAATTAAAGATTCTTTACCTAATTTGAAGTTAAAAGATATTTTGACAAATCAAAGGAACGGTCCGTCATTTAGAACACAAAATATGAATTTGAATAGAATAACAAAAACAAATGACGTCATAAAAAAATTAAATGGCTACCCACAAGTAAATAGTAATGTAAAAGCTAATATAAAACAAAATGGTGATGCAAATAAGTATAATGAAAACCTAAGAAAATGTTGGACAAACACTGAAATTCATATAAAACCTGGAAACGTGAGAGGTCAAAGTAATATTAGTAAAAATAATAGAGGTTAAAAATTGTCTCAGACATATAAACAGCGTTTTTATACAAAGAGAGAATGCTTGAAACAGTTAGGGCGGATTGCACTTCTTAATTTTATTTGGCGCCTTTATGTTTAGAAAACAAATGACGTTCGTTTTAAATAGTGTTCTATTCTAATATCAAATAAATTGTTGGAAGAACAGCTATTTTGTTTCTAAACATATTTAGGGACAAAATACTCGTAGTTCTACTAAAGAGTTCTTGTGCAAGCCGCTAAGGGCCGTATTCAAAAACACTTATTAACAACATTTTGGCTACCCAATGTTTTGTCCCTTTCCGATATACGGTATTTACTAAAGAGCAAGAGACAAAACACTTTAGAATCGTGTTTAAATTAATGAGTATTTATGAATAAGGTGGTAAGTGTCTAAAGTAAAATTTAAAGCATCGTTAACATTGAACGAATTGACAAAGCTAGGCTACAGATTATTCACTAAGTTAAAATGTGACATTTGTGCCGCTCGCTTTTGAACTCGTCAGCTCGTAGCTTGTAATCTCGCTCAATGAGAGCTTGCATTAAGGTGCGTTTCCATACAAGCGGAGCAGAGCGATACAGAGCTCAATTTACCAATCACAATGATATTTTTCATCGAGTGGATGGCCAACCTAACCAATTCTGGTGTCAGAGTTATTGAGCCGCCAAAGGCCTCTGACATGGCTCAAGTAATGACTACTATCCGTAGAAAGTAACCGGGACCGACGGCTTAACGTGCCCTCCGAGGCACGGAATCATCTTATTTTTCGGGCAATCAGGTGATTCAGCCTGCAATGCCCTAACCAAACTGAGGACAGTCTCACAAAGAGATATTTGTGAGATATTGTCCCCACCGGGAATCGAACCCGGAACCTCCGGGTCGTGAGCCGGGCGCTCAAACCACAAGAGCACGGAGGCTGTTAGCACAATGATTACAAAGAGATATTAACTATTTCAATGCGTTGTGATTAGTCAGTTGAGCACCGCACAACTCCGCTCTCCTTCTTTAGAAACGCTTTTGGTAAGTAAATGTATATTGTATCTGTAGTATTAATATGTTAGATGCTATATAGGTCATCCATCCCAGTAGTGGCGGACCAGAACGTTGCTGAACATTAGTGGCGATAGTCATCGCTCAGTTGATACATTCAACTGAGCGATGACAGTCATACAAACCTCATATTTGTGCTCTGCCCCGTAGACAAAAAAATCTACTTTTATTTTCAGCTATAAAAATGTAACGACAGTCATATAGTTGTCAAAACACTCTCGTACATTTTGTTACTAAAAAACCTTAGCCCTGTATTCAAGAGGACATTTCTTTATTTAAAATTTTATTTCACTTAAGCCAAGCTTAGAATCATCCAACTGGGACTAATTCTGCTAAATATTATGTGTCAATTGAATATTAATTGGATCTTGATATTGACATATTTGATACGCTGCTTGAAACATTACATTGTTAAGCTATTCTGTCGGAATCCAATCAAGACTCCGTTGTCACATGTTTGGTATAGGTACAGATAAAATTCTCAAGAATAATGACAAATTTGTCATTTGTAGAATGTCAATTTTTTTTCATTTGTTATTCTGTAGAATACGTGACAAATTTTGTCATTAATTGGTTTTTGTAGAATATAATGAATAATTTTGTTATTTGTTATTCTGTCGAATATAATGACAAATTTTGATCGTCCGCGAAAGATACAATTAAAATTCAAATGACACTTAATCGTTAGAAAAATTAAGCTCAAATTTTATAGTAAACTAAAACTACTGTATTCATAAATGATATTTAACTAAACCACTGTCTTAATCCTTTTTGTCTCTTTTACTCTTTGGAAAACAGCGTTAATAAGCATTTACGAATAAGGCTTAAGCCTATAAGGCTCTGACCTTGAGTAGAATATTTCAGACCATTATTTAACTGCAATAAAATCGATACTTGACGCAATATTGTTTTATTTCAATCGAGATTTGCCTCGAGTGTGTTACGCGTTTTAAGATAAGCCACTGTGTTTAATTGGAATTCCATAATGGCGTATGTCACGCTCACTCGTGATGTCAAAATTAAACAATTATTGTGTAAGATTAAATAAGATTTTAATTTTTTTTCAACTATTTGGACATGATCAAAACATTGTACTGATATCTTCCGTGAGATGAGAGGCTTTTGCCCAGCTGCTCAAAACACTTATATTTTTAACCAACTTGAAACACCGTAGGCGGAAGTTCTCAATTCTGCCGGTATAATATATTTTTTTGTATATTTTTTAACATTCTTGATCAAGTTTCAACACTGTTTGGTGGTAAATAAGTGTATTTGTATGTTCTACTCGTTCTTTTGCCCATCATTTATTAACAAGATTTTTTGTCATAATTTTTTCATCTGTCCTTTTTGTCAAGACATTTATTTACAAACAAACAATCATGTGTTACCGAATTTAGTAGAATCACTTTGTATCTACAATTAGCCAACTCGCAGCTTGAAAACTCGCCGATCATTCACAACGTTTTAGCTACCTTTTTGAGCAATTTTGTTGAGCAACAAAATAGACAAACTTAAGTCGAACATCGCGGTGTATTTGTTTTTTCCCAAGGTTAAATGAAACACAACATTATAGGCGAATATTTTTATTTATTTAATGTTAAACATATAACAAAATTGTTCCATTGAAATATTAAATTAATCCAGAGTGAATACAATATTGTGAATCAAAGTTTAAGGTATATTTTATATCATAATTGGATTTTAAACGCAAATAAAATCATAAATATACTACTTCCGCTAACATACTTATAACACTAAATTCCTAAAAATAAATACCTTAAAATTATGAACATATCATTTTGAAAGATAAATTGGAATGCTATATCATATTTGATAAAGAAATGCTAACACGAAGGTGACCATCAAAAGTTTAAAATAGGGGTAAAAGTACTATTTAATAATAAAAAATAATAATAGAAATTGTCCAACTCTTGGGTAGTAACGAGTTAAAATATTAACAATAGTGTTTTTTTATAATAAAAATTGACATTATTATTATCAGATAATTGACTTTTAATAATAATTTAATAACTTATTGCATGCATCAAAATTGATATGTAAAATGATTAAAAATTTGAATTTATTAAATAATAATGTCAAAGTGTCAAAGTACTTAAACTTACATTCAATTTAAATGAATTTCTTAAACTTAGTAAATAACTTTGATTAGAGGTTTTCAAAAGTGCTCAATTAGTGGAGTGGGATCAAAGATGATAGAAAAAGGTATAGCAATTTGAAGATCTCTATCACTAATCGTTAACATATTTAAACATTTTTTACCCACTATCAATTATTTAAAGCTAATTTTAAGCAAAAATTTAAATCGAACCTTTATTTTTTACTTTGTCTGGTTGTAATATTAATACTCTCATTATTCATCAGGAGATATACTCAATCTATTGTGACATATAACTTACTTATCATCGTAAGTCGAACAACTTGTTCATCCAAAAAAAACAAGTAACAAAGCAGGAAAAATACCTAATAATATCGGTTACAATATTTCATATTCTTGCTCTTAACGAAGCGGATATTCAATTATCTTAATAATAATGTCAGGGTCACTACTGTCTGTCCCGATAATAGTAGATCGTGTGGTCACCTTAGTTCGGGACGTCTTTGCGAACTTTGTGACCTCGGAAAGAAGCTTGGATCTTCGTTGCTGCCTTATTGAGGTCGGGGTCAGACAAATCAATCTTGTCTATGTCTTCCTGTGGGAGAAATATACCTAAATTAGAATGATTTAGGGTGTCAATAGTAATTTGGGAACTGGTCGATAAAATATAAAGGTCTTCATCCACAATAACCACAACAAAAATGAGTTGTCGAGGGTATTTTTTACCCGACTGCGAACCATAAAAAGAGGGTTATGTGTTTTATTAAAATAAACTGAATGTAATCTTTAACGATCAAAAAGATCAGTTAATGTTATCAAATTCTAGTTTAAAATTTGTTTTTCATTCGCGTTACATACTTGAGTATCTGGACTAAAACGTCTAGCTATAGAATCTTTTAAGGTCGCATTACACTAAGCCATTCGCCATGCAACACGCGTTGTCAGCGTTACAGGCCACGTCATAAATTTAACCAAACTTAAAAGGATTAGTTTTAAATTTTACAGGTCGTGTCACGTCCCTAACTTTACAGGATTAGTTCAAAATTTTACAGGATTAGTTTTACATGCCGTGTCTTAGATGTTACAGTCCAAATCCAACGTACCTGGTCCTGTTTTTCCTTTTCCTTCTGGATCAGCGTCTCTTTGCGGGCCTGGTGGCCTCGGAAGGAGGCCTGGATCTTGGTGGCGGCGTGGCATAGGTCTGGAGACAAAACATAATTAAGAGGTTAATGAAAATCTAAGTAATTAGTAAAGGTGTGTTGTTTTAAACGGTTGGTAATCGTAACCATAGCTGGGCACCGTTAATCAAATAGTTAACTTCGTTAATCGTTAATCCGCTACAAAAAAAGTTAGCTTCGTTAAGCGTTAAAGCGTTGCATTTCGGAAGAATTAACGCAAGTTAACGTTAATCGTTAATCCGTTAATATGTGTAAAATTGCATTTTTATATCGTTGCTTTAGTGAACTTATACAACTTGTTGGTTTAGGTTCTGGAAGTTAACAGATTAGGAATAAAACAAAATACTTGTATAATTCAAATGTGTAATTTAATCATCGGGCATAAGATGCATATTCCCCTTCATGAACATTAACATGTTGAAGTTCTCGTCTGAAAGCGAGGCTCGTTTTGGTGTTAAAATGTCTTTACCCGTGGAAAACAGACGACAGAGGCATTAGATTAACGATTAACGGACTTCTGCATATTAACGGAAGTTAACGTGTCCGTTAACATTTTTAAAAGTTAACTTAAAAGTTAATTCGTTAATCAAAATGTTAACTTCGTTAATTAACGATTAACGGATTAACGAGTTAATGCCCAGCTATGATCGTAACATACGTTCGTGTAAAGATCACCATTTTTTTCCGCTGTTACGAGTGCGTTTCCGTGCAAGCAGAGCGGAGCGGAGCGGTGCGAAGCCCGATTCTCCAATCACAACGCATTGACATTGTCAAAATCTTTTCGTGATGCGTTGTGATTGAGTTCCGCACAGATCCGCTCCGCTTCAACGGAAATGTACCTAAGGGCTGTTTTCAACTGTTGGTTATCGTACCATCTTCTTAAATTTAAGAGCTGGGCTCTTGTCGATGAAATTCTTTCCGCTTTTTTCTATGTTCTGCCATCTTTTATCGTAACACTAGCAGCGCCCGCGGTTTTACCCGCGTTGTACCCGTTCCCGTGGGAATTTTGAGAATTTTTATACACATAAACCTTCCTCTTGAATCACTCTATCTATTAAAATCACTTCAGAATCCGTGCAGTAGTATTGAGTTTATCGCGAACAGACAGACAGACGCAGACGGGACTTTGTTTTAATATGTAGTGATACGTTCGTTGAAACGTTTACGATTTTAGATGCCTGTTAAATGTCTGTTGCTGTATAGTAGAGTAGATGTTTGCCATAAACCTCTTAACAAAAGAAAGCTATTCGTATATTAACATGTAAGCCATGGTAACTTCACTAGAATCATAAACAGTGATACGAACGAGTAACAACATACAAAAATGTATATATTATATAATGTATTTATTATACAGCGTTGACCTAGTTTTATTAACAAGATAACCACTGATTTCATGTTTTACTTTTCCATTTTATGCCGCGTGGAAGCGAGTAGCTTATACTTTGCTCTGGTTTATAAATGTGCAAATTTTGGGATGAAAAGTCGCGTATTTTATAGGTCAATGTTTTGTCTACTTCAATGCGTAGAATTATCAAAATCGGTTAGCAGACCACTAACAATCAAATAGCTCAAGTCATGGTCACATGTTTGATGCTCAAACTGGAGGTTAAATAAATTTTTTTGGTATGAAAAGTCCCAAACCTTCCTCTTGAAATATTCTGTATATTTGTGGAAACCGCATGAAAGCCAGTCGTGTAATCACTACATAGTATAAAATAAAGTCGTCTCTTTTTCGTGTCTGTCACACTGTTTGTCTGTCTGTATGCTTAAATCTTTAAAATTACGCAACGGATTTTGATGCGGTTTTTTGTAATAGGTAGAGTGATTCCAGAGGAAGGTTTTTATGTTAAAAAATTCCCGAAATTCCCGCGGGAACGGGCACAACGCGGGTAAAACCGCGGGGCGCTGCTAGTTATTGATAAAATCGATAACTTACAGTCGAAGTTTTAAGGCCTCCGACATGGTCTGACGAAACAACCGGGGTCGACAATTTAACGTGCACGGTAGCGCTCACATAGAAGTTCACTATCGGCCACCCATCCAAGTAGGGGCCGAGGTGCACGTTGTTTAACAATCGGGATTACGTAATACCGCTTAGTCAAACTACACCACAGGCGCGTCCGCGTCTTTTCACTACATAGTATAAAATAAAGTCGTCTCTTTTTCGTGTCTGTCTGTTTGTCTGTCTGTATGCTTAAATCTTTAAAATTACGCAACGCATTTTGATGCGGTTTTTTGTAATAGGTAGAGTGATTCAAGAGAAAGGTTTTTATGTAAAAAAAAATCCCGAAATTCCCACGGGAACGGGCACAACGCGGGTCAAACCGCGGGGCGCTGCTAGTTTCTATATAAAATAAAAACCAAAAAGTTTTTAAGGGCAAAACTCGCACATAAAGCGCAAATAAACATAGTTTTTGGGTGTGTACAATACTGTACATTAAACGTCTACACACCCTTTATATGTTAACAACGGGTAAATTCAGTCCCGTTGTAACTACACAGTTACATGAACTCAAAACTAAACTAGGACAAATGTAGAAATAACTTTACATACATTTTGACGCAACGTTATGAGAAGAGTAACTATTTTATCATCTTATCAGAATAATACATACTTACTACTATATATAGGTTACTTTCTACGGATAGTAGTCGTTACATGAGCCATGTCAGAGGCCTTTGGCGGCTCAATAAATCTGACACCAGGATTGGTCAGGGTTGGACCATCCACTCGATGATGAAGATAAGAAGAATTCCGACGAATCGACGACTTCTTTTTGGATGTCTGTTTAAAAAACTTGTAAAGTCGTTGGAATAAAACGATGTTGACCTAATATGATTGTACGTTGTATTTAAATGGTAGGCGTTGAGAAAAGAAATCCAAATATTTTATAATTAACGAGCTGCATTTATTTTATAACCTGCATTATATTTTATAATCTGAGATAGCCATTATTAGGACTGCCCAATCTATACCATACTATGCTCTACAAAAATTGTATTTATCTAAAAACTTCTATAATATCTAAAAACAATGTTATTTCTTAGCTCCCAAAAACTACATTCAGCCGTATTGCGTGAATCTACGGTTTTCTTTTCGTCCAATGTACAGTATGTCCTGATTTTACTTTTTCCTGTTTACCTTCTCATTGAAAGGAAATATCACAATTTTTCTTTTTATCTACAAATCTTTCCGACTAATAATAGAAATAATGAACTGTGGTAAACAGGAAAATTAGACATTTACCTAAGAAAATACTCTCTAAGAATACATAAATAAAATATTTATAAGAATGTAAATTGAAAAAATATTAACAATGATTCTTATGGGCTTCGCACCGCTCCGTTTGGCTGCTACAGAAACGCACCCTAAGGGTGCCTGTCCATTGACGCGGAGCGAGCTGGAGGAGCAGAGAAATGGACAATTAATATAAACCAATGGGGATGCATGAAATCTGCGGTCGAATATTTTACGCAATCCTATTGGTGAATATTAATAAAAATGAATTGCTGTTCGTTAGTCTGCTTAAAACTCGAGAACGGCTGAACCGATTTGGCTAATTTTGGTCTTGAAATATTCATGAAAGTCCAGGGAAGTCTGTCTGTCAGTCCGGCAAGATCCACATTATTATTCTTTGACCTTTTTTCACTTAAATCCGTTGGTGAAATTCGGTACTCACATTATGCATACTCACTTACCTCTAGCGCCCGGTCTAACTATGACAAAACTTGATCTGCTATCTGAGATGTTCTATGAAAATTATAATTCATCTTCAAGACAATTTGAATTTTATTTCCTACCGCTCAAAAATTATATTCGTTTGAAAATGCTCACACTTCAAAAATATTTTGTAGCCCTTATTTTTCTTCAAAGGAATTTCACTTTTACAGCTCTTAGTTTAAAGATGAAATTCGTTTGTCTCTGCACAAAGTAAACTTCCATCGATTTAAAGCGATGACACAAAGTGTCAATTGGGTGTATATTAGCATAACAATAGTTTATGCGAAAATGAGCTTTATTGGTACCTAATAAGGTTTTATTTGGCAGGAACTGTAATGTTTTTCAGTAGTTTTTGAGAGCTGTTTGAACAAAAAGAAAGGCGGAAGATTTTACTATTTATGTAGATGTTTTATGTCTTTATACTTAGGGTGGCTTGCACAAAAACCCTTTGATCTATTCAGTACCTACCTATATTAAGAAACAACTCAATCAACCAATCACAACGCATTGTAATGGTCTTCTTCTTCACCGAGTGGATGGTCAACCTGACCAATCCTGGTGTCAGAGTTATTGAGCCGCCAAAGGCCTCTGTCATGGCTCATGTAACGACTACTATCCTAATCCATACTAATATTATACAGAGGTAAAATTTGTAAGTTTGTTTTTGTGTTCGAGCTAATCTCGGGAACTACCAGCCCGATTTGAATAATTCTTTTTGCAATGGATAGCCACATTCAATGGGAAGGTTATAGGCTATTTTTTATTCCGAAATTCCTACGGGAACAAACCGCGGGGCGCTGCTAGTATTTAAATAAAAGTGAGAATAATAAAAAGGTATTAAGGAAATAATTGAATATCGAGTATAAGCAGGGTGTAGTTTCTTAAGAGGCTTTGAGAAAGGTGGAAGGAACTTTAAGCTTTCTTTTGTGAGCTGAAAAGCTTCATCTTGAAGGGTTGCGTTGAATAAATGATCCAACTTTCTGAAGTCACACGCTCACGGTAAGTTTAACCGACTTGTTACTAAGAGGTTCAGTTCTTGTGTAATATATTATTTTTTTCCTGAAGTACTGATATCTTTGGTAATATGATAAGTCTTTGCCCGGCCGTGGGATATTACAGACTAGTACTAATTTACTTGCTTTTAAATGAGTATTACTGTGGGTGCTATGAATAAAAAAGAAATAATTTAGTTGATTATTACTAATCTATTTGACTGGCCCTGTCTAGCACTTAATAGAGAGGTGTAGAAAGAGAAAGGAGAGGCCTTTGCCTTGACTGGGATTCTGTGTTATTTCATTTTATTTTATTATTTTATGATTGTTAATTTTGATTCTTATATAACCTTTATAAAATAACCTAGTATAAGTTTTCATTATCACTGAGAATGGATTGTTATATCTGATAAATAAATGAATTTATTATTATTACTAGCTATGCCCTGCGGTTTCACCCGCATTTATTCCGTCACTGCTTACCGTTTAAACCTTCCCTACAAACAAACAAACATTCCAAAACCAGAAACAACTAAATCGGCCCAGCCTTATCGAGTTTTAGAGAGACTAACAAACCATTGATTTTTGATTATTATTTAAAGGAGATTATTATAACTATACCTCGAAAACATGTCTACTAGTAAACCTATAAAACCAAGGTATTTCTAGCGAATAGTTCTATAATCTATGACGACAAGAGATGGATTGCAGACCGCAGTGTGCTGGCATCCAGCCCATTGGATAGCTCGAGGACATTACTGAATACTGGAGCGGCGAGGAATGCGGGGAAACATCTTTTAATGTCCACTGAAGAACTGATATTGACCATCAACGGCTCAGATGAGTAATAGATAAGTAGAACAAAAATTAGGTAAGAATAACTGAGATAACCTAGAACAAGAATTGGATTGGAATAAAGATTAAGGCTTGAGGATGGAACGAGTTTCTAAGCGAGGTATCGGCGATTTGTAAAAAATATTTAATAAATAAATATACCTGGACAAATTCACACACGGTTAATTAGACCCAAAGTAAGCTCTAAGCTTGTGTTATGGAATCTAATTCACTGATACTACTACTTATACATACACAAATACTTTATAAGAATATATAATTGACACCCAGACGTCGTCGCCAACAACTATGTCTGCACATATTGTTGACTCCGGGCGGGAATCGAACCCGCAACCCCCGACACAGTAAGCGCTCTCACTGCCACTGTGCCAACGGGCTTTTCATCTCATTTGTAATCTCTATTTTCATTTTTCATCTCGAAATTCTTACGGGAACGGGCACAACGCGGGTAAAACCGCAGGGCGCTGCTAGTGTCTGCATAAATCTATATTTGTATTTCGTATTCGTATTTTTTTTATAATTGAGAACTATCACAGACTAAAGTTAACAATTATATATTCTTATAAAGTATTTGTGTATGTATATGTAGAAGTATCAGTTAGTTAGATTCCATATTACAAGCTTAGAGCTTAGTTTGGGTCTAATTAACCGTGAGTGAATTTGTCAAAACCTTGTTTGACATAGACAAGCCTGTCTTTCAAAGAAACCAAAAATTAAACTCTTCAGCGTAATTAACACTAATATTATAAAGAGGAAAACTTTGTTTGTTTGGTTGTAATGAATAGGCTCAAAAACTACTGGACCGTTTTTAAAAATTCTTTCACCATTCGAAAGCTACATTATCCACAAGTAACATAGGCTATTTTTCATCCCGAAATTCCCACAGGAATGGACACAACGCGGGTAAAACCGCGGGGCGTTGCTAGTAATATTAGTAAAGATACCGTGTTCTGATCAAAAACTGTATAGACACAGGTATTCACTACACCTCATATTGTTTATGCGCGGAAACACTCTCCATTCACTCGCAGCCAATTTGAACAATCGAGAACTTGTTAGCAAACGACAATATGATTCGATTAGATTGCTTCCCGAGTCGATAGATCGATATCGAATACAATCGAATGGATTCGAATAAGATCGCTCGCTTGGTTAACTCGCTGGCTGTGATTGGATATTCGAATTGATTGGTTACATATCGATATTGGTTTTGATGCTGATTCCATTTTCAGAGTTGAATTTGATAGTAGACTGTGCTATGAGTATATATCACTAAGTGATCTAGTCAGAAACGGTAGTAGCCTGTACTTAGAGTCGTCAAATATTTCCTTAGTAGAGATTTGATGAGTGATTTTGATATGTAATGAATGAAAAATTACGTCATTTAAGTGTAGAATTAATTGACGCGTCTGAGTGCAACAGTTAGTCGATAATTAACTGATAGACGTAACTTTATATACATTACTTGTGAAAACCACTGAATAAAGTAGTATGTTTGATAATATTGACTTTAGAATTTTTTGGTTCGCAGATCGTAGGTATAAAAGCTTGTCCAAAACGCTAACCAAATGCACGCTTTTTTGCACAAAATTGCATTTTATTTCACATTGGATAGAACACAATTTAAAACGAATATGTTTTATGACGCTAAATAGATTTAAGAGATCTTCTACAGCTCGCCCTATATGGCCCATGCTTACACGATTCAGTTCACCGTCAAGTTTGCAGTGATCTTGATGCGGCATCCAGTAAACTTGACGGTGTAAGACTATGGGTGTGCATGAAAAGTTACTTACACCGCCATATACCATCAAGTTTACTGGTCGTCGCATCAAGTCCACCACAAACTCGACAGTGTACTTGATCGTGTATGGCCCGCACTAAAAGACAGACCATGCTATATCAAAGATCGGTTATTTTAATTAGAGCCAAATGATACTCAATATTCTCTTGTCCTATAAAAGTTAGAACAAATTATTTAAAAGCTCACTTAAACCGAAATAGATCCGGCATACATTTTTAATTTAATTTCGCAAATTGATTTTTTATCGTTTCTTTTCATCTCGGGTGGGTCAAAGGGTCTCTACCCTGAAATATTTAAAAGTATTACAAATTGATTGAACAGTAATTCGAAGATGGAACGATAGAACAGATGAAGGTTTTGTTCAAAAAGTTTTTGCTTCGACATTGAGTAACATTTAATTAAGTTCGAGTGGGTTAGTGATCACTCTTGGTGTCGGAGTTTTTCGACCGCCTAAAGCACTTTCTAACACGGTATAAAGTGGTACTAACGACATAGTCTAACGATTGAAGTAACAAGGATTCATACCGGTTCATACCGGTTCATACCGGTTTCTTTAGATTTAAGTGAATACATTTTGAATTGAAACTACGTTACAGATACAATTCGATTTTTAACATTTTTATCTGACGTTTCCGCTCACAGATGATAAAAGTCTTACCTCGGTTCCTACAACGGAGCCTGTCAAATTAGCGATACTTTAATGACAGTCAACCGCGTTTGGCGACCGACACCCTTTATCCTACTAATATTATAATTGCGCAAGTTTTTAAAGATTGTATGTATGTTTGTTACTCATTCACAAAAAAACTACTGGAAGGTTTTCGATACAACTTTACAGTAATATAGATTATACATCGGAATAATACATGGGATACATTTTATCCCGAAATTCCCACAGTAACATATACAACGTGGGCAAGACCGCGGGGTGCAACTAGTAATTATTATATAATTTCATTTGTTGTCGGCCGCATTTCGGCTAGCGACAGCAGATGTCAACTAATTAGGTGTCTACAGTCACCGGACAGTCTATTAAGATGATTTTCGGTCACCGAATGAGATCAAACTAAGTTCACCATCGTTCACCAACTAACCCCAATTTAACCGTTGCAACTGAACTCGATCAGGTCAACTTTATCCTTGTAGCTAAACGAAGATTAAAACTTAAAAATTTATTCACTAAAACCGAATTCAGTTGATCCTAGTTAGGGATAGAATCGGCGAATTTGGTCCAAAGTAATTACATCATAAGTAATAGCGTTTATTTCAAGTTAAACCACTCAATTAAATCAATGTTAATTTAAAACGGCCCACTTAAACTTAACTCTCTTGAACGTAAAAGTAATAAATTGGAGGCCTTCCTTAGTTCCTCAAGTTAATAAAGAGTTGGTAAAAAGGTCTGAGGATCTTCGGAGTCCATCTATCAATGTTAGGGATATATTTAGCTCAAACGCCTCGACTTGACAGCTCGGCCTTCAGAGCCTTCAGAGCGGATTTCAGATCTTTACATTCAAAGAGACTCCAATAGAATTCATTTCATTGCCTATAACCTATTACACACAAAACTAGGCGCTTAAACTACTATCGATAGTGGTATATGTAGTTTAACTTGTTTAATAGTTTTAGATGTGTTTATAAAATACTAACAGCGCCCGCAATGTATCGTTGTGCCTGTGGGAATTTTGGAAATGAAAATAGCCTATAAAATAGCCTTCCCATTGTATGTGACGTCGGAGGCCTTTAGGAGGTCTAGAAACTCCAAGGTTGGCCACTAATCTACGAAATGAATGAAAGAAACAATTATTCAAATAATATCTAATAATAAATCAAAACTGAACAAACGTACTAAATAAAACTGAATTTAATATTCCCAAAATTGAAAAATAACTTCCGAAATTAATATCTTTCCATCATTGAAACATTCCTCATTGTTGCTTCGTACCGGATTCCGCGGTATTCTCTCTGTTTTTCTCAAAGGAAACTTTTTCAATTACCCGACAAAGTTTGAAGAGGTTCGACTAACGACACCCGACCACGCGACGATATGAATATATAACCATGTTACTTAATACAAGCTTTTTATTTGTTTAGTTTTATTGTGTAACTTTTTCATTTGTAATGTTGCCATGCTGGTCTTATGGACGGCTCGTTTGAATACAGTATTTGTATTTGGTAGGTTTTATTATGATTGTTGTATAAGTATGTATTTTATATAGTACTAGCAGTGCCCCGCGGTTTTACCCGCGTTGTGCCCGTTCCCGTGAGAATTTAAGAACCGCTCGACCGATTTTGTGCAAACTTTACATAAACCATCTTCTAAATAGTCCTAACAAAGCCTAAACTTTTGGTTTGGATAGGTGAGCCCGTTTTTGAGTTATAAAATTACAACGAAAAGTGGCATTGATTTTTATATATAACTAGCTGTGCCCCGCGGTTTCACCCGCAGCGCCCCCGTTCCCGTGGGAATTTTGATTTTTATTCCCTATAAACCTCACGGAGCCCGAGACCTTTCCAACGAATGCAAAACCGTGGAAATCGGTCCAGCCATTCACGCGTGATGCCGCGACCAAGGAAAACGGGTTTCATTTTTATATTTATAGAAGACTAGTAGCGCCCCGCGGTTTTACCCGCGTTGTGCTCGCTCCCGTGGGAATATCGGGATGAAACATAACCTCTATATAAGCTATAATTTCTCCGTTGAATATGGCTATCCAGTACAAAAAGAATCATTCTAATCGGATTTGTAGATCCTGATATTAGCGCGTACAAACAAACAAAAAACAAAAAATCTAAATAAAATCTTTACTTCAGCTATATATTTTAATATATAGTCTACTAGCTGTCCCACGCGGTGGTTCCACCCGCGACCCAATAGATGTCGCTAGTGTGAATCTAAACCATCCAGGGTGCCAATCAAACAAAATACAAAAAAAATCATTCAAATCGGTCCAGCTGTTTAGCCGGAGTTCAGTTACAACGAAAAGTGGCATTGATTTTTATATATTTGATGATAATGATGATACAAGACACGTCAGGGGAAGAAAAGCCTTTGTTATAAGTAAATATTGTTAAGTTACGTTTTATCCGGTTAAAGTTATTCGGTTAGCCGGTTCGGTAAGAAAGCCACGATTTTTCATTATTCTCACGTCTGTTGAGACTGTCCTAACATTTACTAGACCGTGAACGTAATTTGAAACAACTCACCCTTAGTACCACAAGTTGCTTTATACATTACCATATCCAATCTTCGCCTTTAATTAGTTACGGAGCGATTGCTTACAATCCAATATCTGTATCGATCTCAATATTCTAAGCAACATGTGCGAATAATTAATACACCCGTCCAAATACTTGATAGTTGGTAACAAATGTGTGTGATTAGGTGCTATAAGTTAGTGCAGTAATATTGAGTAAACTTGCTTTACATCATAATACTCGTAGTAATTGCGCATTCGAAAAAGTTTTTTATATGTTTTTGACAATTATAAAGTACTAGCAGCGCCCGCGGTTTTACTCGTGTTGTGTCCGTTCCCATGGGAATTTCGGGATGAAAAATAGCCTATAGCCTTCCAGTTGAATGTGGCTATCCGTTACAAAAATAATTATTTAACAATGTATTTAAATAATTATTTTTGTAACGGGTATGTACTACGTACTACATATATGTACTACGTACTACATATTACTCAATGTTTAAATAGGATTGATAGTTAGCGCGTTCCAACAAACAAAAAAGCAAACATACAACTTCCTATCTCGCTTGTAAACTCGCTCATTCAAGACGATTTCAAACACTTGTACTCAGAGACGTCAAATGCATCCTTAGTACAGAATTAATCTTCTTCTTCACCGAGTGGATGGTCACCCTGACCAATCCTGGTGTCAGAGTTATTAAGCCGCCCAAGGCCTCTGACATGGCTCATGTAACGACTACTATCCGTAGAAAGTAACCGGGACCGACGGCTTGTCGTGCTTTCCGAAGCACAATCTTACTTTTCGGGCAACCAGGTGATTCAGCCTGCAATGCCCTAACCAAACTGAGGACAGTCTCACAAAGAGATTTTTGTGAGATATTGTCCCCACCGGGAATCGAACCCGGAACCTCCGGATCGTGAGCCGAGCGCTCAAACCACAAGACCACGGATGCTGTGATGCTGACAGAATTAATGGGTAATGTTTGTAAATTACGTCAATTAGTAAAGTGTCAATTTAATGAACGTTTCTGAGTAAGTCAGATATCTTTAAATTATAATGAAATGCCTTTACACCGCCTTCTACGGCTTTAGGGACTAATTCTCGAGGTCACGGCATTGGCCCGTCACGCTAGTCACGGCACGTGACTAATGATCACAATACATTCGATTTAATTACGAATATTTATTAGAGTCGCCATTTGATTGATCGGCGCGTCGCGTTTGTGGGTGGAGTGGTTATAGTGTTTTATCTATATCATACTAATATTATAAATGCGAAAGTTTGTGAGGATGGATGTACTTAAGTTTGTTACTCTTTCTCGAAAAAACTACTGGACGGATTTGGATGCAAGTTTACATTAATATAGGGCAGACAGGTTTCAGATAGGTTAGACAGGTTTTTAAGATAGGTTTGATACATCAGAATGGGATACATTTTATCCCGAAATTGGAATGGGTACAACACAGGTGTTACCCGGGGCGGCTAATCTTTACTAATATAATCAATCAGCTCGATAGTATTTTTTTGTTAATATGCTGCGGAGGGCTCGTTAAACCTTCTTCTGAAACGTTGCTATTTATTACAAAAGGAATTATTCAAACCCATATTAGTCTCAAAGAATAGAGTGTTCAAACAAACAAAAAACAAACTCTTTAACTTTATTATATTAGTAAAAATTTAATGTAATCCTAACTAATATTATAAATGTGAAAGTAACTCTGTCTGTCTGTC
Organism: Cyclophora albipunctata; assembly: GCA_963082685.1. Lineage (NCBI taxonomy): Eukaryota > Metazoa > Arthropoda > Insecta > Lepidoptera > Geometridae > Cyclophora > Cyclophora albipunctata. The sequence goes on along the minus strand of OY720139.1, from coordinate 1,901,722 downwards.
TATCACGCTTTGACACCAAAACTACTGAATCGATTTTAATGAAATATGGTACGCAGTTAGTCCAGAGCCTGAGAAAGGACATAGGCTACTTTTTATCCTGAAATTCCCGCGGGAACGGGTACAACGCGGATGAAACCGCGGGGCGCGACTAGTTGATAATAAATGTAATTATATGTATGTATCATACATACATATAATTACAATTATTGTCAGACGCATAATGTGTCTGACTACAGACGTAGCACCGTAGCGCCGTTCGTAGCGCAACCGTAGCAAAACGTAGCATTGTACGTGTGAACCGATTTTCACTTGGTATTCTTTAGGCGTTGTCCTAATAGAACGCGACTGCGCGATGCGAGCGATGCGACCATCGCGTGTTTCATACATTTGAGACCGCGTCGTGCGATTGTCAGTTAGGACACCTATTAGAGTTCAATATGTTTGATCGCGCGTTCGTACGAGTAAAATTCGCGCGATTCGCGCGATTCGCATTCTATTAGGACAACGCCTCAGAGTTCAATATGTTTGATTGCGCGTTCGTACGAGTAAAATTCGCGCGATTCGCGTTCTATTAGGACAACGCCTTATACCTATAGTAACAAAAGTGTCAAACTATTCAGTCGAGATCCAATTGAAATTCAGTTGGCACACAATTTATTTAACAAATTTGACTTGACCGGCACATCGAATGTCACAGAAGACGGCAAGACATGATGTAATAAATACTGTGTCGATTTTTGAATTGAAACTTCGTTTATGTACGGATACACTCGCTTTTATTTTACATTTTTATCTGACGTTTCGGCCCCTTCACTATATTTGAGTTTATCGCGAACAGACAGACAGACAGACACGACCGGTGACTTTGTTTTATAACACGTAGTGATGACTGTATGACTTTTGAAGAATTCAAAATAGTCGCATTTCTCTCAAAAATCTGGTCAGAATTTCAAAAAGTTACCAAATAAGTACAAAAGGAGTCAAACGTATAGAAATACTTCCTACCCTTAAATTTTGCAATATTTAAAGCCAAACAGGGTAAAGCGCGTTTTAAAAGATTAATTAGGGTACCTTGTCTGTCCTTGGAGCAATTTTTCATCGGTATTTAGGACCCTGACCTTCAGCCAAAAAGGGCAAAGGTTAATAATGATACTTTAATTTGACACCTGCTAAGTCGGTGTCAAATCTCATCTTCGTTGTATGAAAGATGGTAATATTTAGCCGACTTCCAAAAAGAGGAGGTTTTGAATTTTGTTAGTTATTTTTTGTTATATTGGATAGTCAAAAACAAAACGGATAGAAAACGGATAGATTTAAAATCTTTGGTGTTGTTGATGCTAGGTGTAATTTTGATTTATTATATACTAGCAGTGCCCCGCGGTTTTACCCGCGTTGTGCCCGTTCCCGTGGGAATTTCGGGAATTTTTTTACATAAAAACCTTCCTCTTGAATCACTCTACCTATTACAAAAAACCGCATCAAAATCCGTTGCGTAATTTTAAAGATTTAAGCATACAGACAGACAAACAGACAGACAGACACGAAAAAGAGACGACTTTATTATATACTATGTAGTGAAGTATAGAGAAAATGCTGTAAGTATTTTGCTTAGAATTTAATAAATTTCTAGGTACTATCTACAAACTACATCTACTTTACCTAATATAATAAAGTTCAGCTTTAAAGTTAGAATTCGTTATTTGACTCATCTCAAAAACTACCAATCTAATTTTAATAATTCTTTATGTAATGAATAGCGAGATTCAACGGAAAGGTTACAGACTATTTTTCATCCCAAAATTCCCACGGGAACGGGCTCAACACGGGTAAAACTGCGAGGCACTGTTAGTCTACTATACTTATATTATAAAGAGGTAAAATTTGTAAGTTTGTTTGTTTGTTTGTATGTTCGAGCTAATCTCGGGAATTAACAGTCCGATTTGAATAATTCTTTATGTAATGAATAGCCACATTCAACGGGAAGGTTACAGGCTATTTTCCATCCCGAAATTCCCGCGGGAACGGGCACAAAACGGATAAAACCGCAAGGCACTATTAGTATTCTATCATATGAAAGACGCATCACTACATAGTATAAAATAAAGTCGTCTCTTTTTCGTGTCTGTCACACTGTTTGTCTGTCTGTATGCTTAAATCTTTAAAATTACGCAACGGATTTTGATGCGGTTTTTTGTAATAGGTAGAGTGATTCAAGAGGAAGGTTTTATGTAAAAAAAAATCCGAAATTCCCACGGGAACGGGCACAACGCGGGTAAAACCGCGGGGCGCTGCTAGTAAGTTATAAAGCTCTAAAGAAACACACGAACCCTTTACAAAAACTTTTTCTGAAACAGCTGACGATATCAACAAACAATATGTTACATCTTTTGCATCCGTGGCTAAAACCCTTTTTCCAAACATTGTAACTCTTTTGTAATAAGGAGATTATTATTTATACTAATATTTTAAAGTGGTAAAGTTTTAATTTTGTTTGTTTGTATGTTCGGGTTTATCTAGGAAATTATTTACAATTCCGATTTGGATAACTCTTTGTGTATTGGGTAGTTTTAAGAGAAAGGTTAGTACATATATTTAAGTTCATATTATTTATGGTAAAATTACATATATATATTAATTAGTCGTTACATGAGCCATGTCAGAGGCCTTTGGCGGCTCGATAACTCTGACACCAGGATTGGTCACGTTGACCATCCACTCGATAAGAAGAAGATGGTAAAATTTTCGATTTATTGTTCCAACGATCTTTCGGGCAGAAACATTAAATGTATAATATAATATACCTGGACAAATTCACACACGGTTAATTAGACCCAAAGTAAGCTCTAAGCTTGTGTTATGGAATCTAATTAACTGATACTACTAAATATACATACACAAATACTTTTTAAGGATATATAATTGACACCCAGACGTCGTCGCCAACAACTATGTCTGCACATATTGTTGACTCCGGGCGGGAATCGAACCCGCAACCCCCGACACAGTAAGCGCTCTCACTGCCACTGTGCCAACGGGCTTGTCAAAAACATTAAAGTTGATATATTTTTATTTCCCACGGTTGGCCAAAGGCCTCTCCTCTCAGCAAAGATATCAGTACAGTGAGGAGGATGTCGTAATCACCACGCTTGCCTACTGCGGTTTGGTGAACTCAAACCGAGCCATGTTTGAAAAGTAGGAAACATGTTACACATGCACGTGAGTTGTTGTGGCACGTTAAGCAGTCGGTCCCGGTTACTTTCTACGGATAGTAGTCGTTACATGAGCCATGTCAAAGGCCTTTGGCGGCTCAATAACTCTGACACCAGGATTGGTCCGGTTGACCATCCACTCGATGAAGAGAAGAAGACGTGAGTTGTTAATTGTGAAAACTACTTTTAAGATATTAATTAGATATTTAGTTAAGTGTCGAATTAAACGACGTTTCTGAGTGTGACAGTAAGATATTTCACACGTGAGTTTCAGTACACATAACGAAATAACTAACAAGGAATCCACACAACACCGGAACACCCTGTATACGTACAAATGATCGCAATAACTGTGACAAATGGGAGCATCATGTATAATTCCGTTGGCTTCGCTAATTCATAAGCCTGCAGGCTTATATAGCATTTGTTAGTGTTGCTATCTCGCTCACTCTTACGTAAATGGTGAAAGAAAGACAGAGGTAGATGGATGCTGAAATGAAAGGTCTGATTCCGTACTACAGTTTTAATAATAGATAGGTATAGGTGTCTGGTTTGATCGGGGGCGACGGTTTCTGATTATGTTGGGAATCACTTAAGCTTTATTATTTACTAGCAATGCCCCGCAGTTTTACCCGCGTTGTGCCCGTTGCTGTGGGTATTTTGGGATTAAATGTATTTCGCGTATTATTCTAAAGTATAACCTTATATTACTGCAAAGTTTGACCAAAATCCGTTAAGTACTTTTATACTGAAAGCGAAACAAACATACATACATCTTTACGAAATATTAGTAGCGTAGGATTATATATATTTACTTGAACACGTAAAGCATATAAGGCACATTTAAAATAAATATCACTACATAGTATAAAACAAAGTAGCTTTCCGCTGTCTGTCTGTCCCTATGTATGCTTAGATCTTTAAAACAACGCAACGGATTTTGATGCGGTTTTTTTTAAATAGATAGAGTGATTCAAGAGAAAGGTTTATATGTATACAAATTCCCGTAATTCTAACGGGAACGGCCAAAACGGGTGTAAAATTACAGAGCACTGCTAGTACATAATAATAAGCTACATTTAAGTGAAAGATTTTAGACTACTCTGTATCTAGAGATTGCTACAAAAATGGCTGCATTGCGGGCAAAACCGCAGGGCGCTGCAAGGAAAGTATAACACTCCTTTGTCTTCATATACAAGTTAGTAAGTTCGATTCGGTTAGTAGGCAACCCTAATAAAATAAGGTTCAGTTTGGTTTATCACATTTCGAACCAAAACCTAAGGGCTCCCACACAAAACTGCGATGCGATGCGATGCGAACTGAAATAGTTATATCTATCGCCATTACTACAGTACAAAGAAAAGAGATGAATATATTAAATGGAATTCGCATCGCATCGCATCGCAGTTTTGTGTGGGAGCCCTAACTGAGTTATCTAACACAGATTACATAATAGTTCCTAAGTTAGTGCAAAACACCGACCACCAAAACTAAATTACATTCATGCCTTTTATACCCAAATCAATACCCTACGTAAGATCTTACTACGTAATACCCAAATAGAGAATACCCATTACAAATCCGACAATACCCCAATAAATCACATCAAATAGATAAAAATCACTACAAATATTAAACCTAATAAATATGAGTAACAGAAAATAAAGGGAAAAGGTAAAACTGGTACGAAGGCGGTATTCTGAGAATATGACAAGTACCTGTAAACCGTAGGTAATATGATTGTGTAATGCGGTATCCATCATATCTTTTTATGTCATTCGAGTCACAATGGGTCGATACTTTACCTACTTATAGTCTAAGAGCCAGAACGTTTCTTGTGTCACTGTTTCTTAATTTATTTCTGTGAGTTTATAGATTTATAATAACTAGCGGCCACCCTCGCTTCTTTTCGGGTGGAAGGGCCACCCCTGTTAAGGGTTGAATTTGAACGCAAAATCCTTTCTTAGTGCTCACTTACATCATGAACAATCTCTGTAGCAAAGGTCAAGTTTCTAGGTATAGTAGTTTCGGCTGTGCGTATAAATATAAGTCAGTTGGTCAGTCAATCAGTCAGTCAGGTTTGCCTTTTATATATATAAATTAACCGCTGCACTCAGAAAAGTGTATTAAATCGGCAATTAATACATATTTAATGAGTGATTTTAACATGTAATGTGAGAAACATTAGGTGAATCAGTTTAGTGACGAGTTAATGGACGTCTGAGTGCAGCAGTTAAACACATTTACCAGAAACTAAAGCGGGAAACTGTAGGCTACTTAAATCCTGAAATTCCCACGGGATCCTGAACAATAACTAAGGTTATAACCGCTGTTACTTCAACTATACCGTAATAATTATGTTTAGGAAACCATTGTACCATTTATTTCATGGAACTACAGAATATAATTAAAAGAAATATCCGCTAACTAAGACCGCATACTGTTATGAACAAAAACCGCGAATAGGCTCTCGTACTAATAATAATACCGGTTTTGTAGTACCGGCGATAAAATAGGGTATCGTTAGGATAATCATATTTGGTATATTTAGTAGAAAGTGCCTCGTTTTAGTGGAACGGACGTAAAATATTTATGACATCCACTTCTGAAATACATAAAAATAGGGTATTATTTGAAGTAAAATAGTGACTGGATTTAGGGTAGAATTATTAAAGATTAAGGTGCATTAAGTGGAACGAAAACATGATTTTACTTTTCAAACATGGCCGTGGTGATTACGAGATCCTCCTCACGGTACCGACATCTTGGCTCTTTGCATTATTGGACATAATAATTTACTTAGCTTACATAAAGGTTACTAGCTAACTGTCTAATCAATTAAGGTAAAGCTTCTAACGACCTCATAAACTATCTATATCGATTGGCTACCTCATCGTCCTAAACACACAACCACATTTGTCTAATGCGGTCACCGATCGAGTTTCAATCTACTACTGACACCAATCATCATCTCCATACTCGATTGTCAGCCGACTGTCATCACCTAATTATTTGACAGCTGCAGTCATTTGCCGACTGCAGCCAACTGCAGCCAACTGCCGTATTCTTTACAGTGTAGCTGTTACTGCATGTTGTATGCATACATAAGATTATTTTCACTATCATCCTGACTTTGTATCCTTTATTACGTTGACTCGCTAGCGTATGAGTTCGCTCGCGTGCGTACTCACTGAACGAGTAAGCGAGTGAGCAAGTGAGTGGCGGGTCGGCTAGTGACGCGTCGCTACACCTTTATGCAACTCTGTTTTGAAACACAATATTTTGGTTAGTCTCCTGTACTATATGCCCTTAAATAAAACACAAGAACAATTTTGAAGAATTTATAACTAGCAACTGCTTAACAATATCAGACGATCTAATATAATGATCTTACAAACTTGCCCACTTAAGATCGATGAGTTTTCTCTCAAAGAAACGGACGCCTTGATTGAATTTCACTTCAATTTGTTTGAGATAAATTAATTTTCATTAAAATGTTTTTAGTAAAAGGGCTCAATTTTTGAAGTATGAAATTGTGTTTTATGAAAATGGTTTTCTTAGGCCTAGTTTGCAGTACGCTAGTATTTTAGTCGAGTAGCTATTTTAGTAGCTGGAATACTTACTAACTTACTCGCCTTTTAAGTGTTCAGATTCGTTTAACTACAAAATTACTCGCTACTAGATTTAAATACTTAAATCACTAGCGCGCTTCTGAGGCCTACTGCTTTAGTTAAGCGAGTTCTAAAAAACACGAAAATTACGATACATTAGGCTTTAAAGCGCTGAACGGGCGAGTTTGTAAGCGGCTTAAGAAGAACTTTAGTATCAACAATGTTTAATTATCAAATAAAGGATTACTACTGTGGAGGGAAGCGACAGCGCCTGGAGATTTTTTAAAAACTAGCAGCGCCCCACTGTTTTACCCGCGTTGTGCCCGTTCCCGTGGGAATTTCGGGATGAAAAATAGCCTATAACCTTCCCGTTGAATTTGGCTATCTATTACAAAAAGAATTATTCAAATCGGACTGACAATTCCTGAGATTACCTCGAACATACAAACAAACAAACTTAAAAAATTTACCTCTTTATAATATTAGTATAGAAAATCATTGTTTTTTCCTTCAAAATCAATCTCGGCGCCATCATTGTCACTGCAATATGGCCACTAATGCCTTTAGAATTAGCCAACTAGTAACTTGTAAGCTAGTTGAATGTAAACGAGAAACCTCTTCAGCAAAGAAAAGGTTATTCTGCTGATTTTATGAATAATTTGTTTTCCAAAATCGGCCCCAACTTTTCCAATAACCTACAAACAAACAAAGACTCAGAATGATTTAACTTTCCCTTTAAACTGTTTTTTGTTATTCGAGGACGAACTTGTGTCGTAATTTTATGATAATGTTTGTTATTCGTATTTTTTGGGGTACCCTTGACCCGTTACTAATGTTACAAGGAAACCTTCGCAAGGAAATATCCTTTTGGAAAGCCGTAATAAAATACTAGCAGCGCCCCGCGGTTTTACCCGAGTTGTGCCCGTTCCCATGGGAATTTCGGGAATAAAATATCCGAGGGCCGAGTGCGGGCCGGGTGCAGGCCGGGTGCAGGTCACGTAAGGTATTTCTTGTATTTGTATGAAAGGTCACACTGGCCGCAGCGGGCAGTGTGACCTCACGTTCATACGGCGTCTCGCAACCGGCCCGCAACCGCACTATGTCTTGCGCTTTAAAAAGCTTCATACTAAAGCTTTTCTAAACAGCCATAATCAATTTGTAGAAAAGTTTGAATTAGATATTAGACGTTTGACGTGACCCGCAGTTTGTAACCTCACTCAATGTCAACTACAGATCGAAATCATAGATAAATTTGACGCGTTTTATATAGATAGAGTGATTTAAAAGGAAGGTTTACATGTATATAAATCCTTAAATTCCCATGGGAACAAGCACAGCGCGGGTAAATCCGCGGGGCGCTGCTAGTATCGGCTAAAATATCACCACACTTACACCATATCAACGTAACAAGAGCAATAAAACTCCAAAATAATTTGGCATTATCAACCTATCTAGATAGCAGATATGTATAACCATATTCTGAACTCAATATCCAGCGAGTGATCTCAGAGTAACGGCCCGTTCACACATGGGAGTCCGTTTTACTGGTACGTTTTTAACGGATACGTCATACATTTATGCTCTGTTCACACATAGGCACCGTATAACGTTCAACGGATCCGTCATTACTGGATGCGATGTGTGAACAGAAAACTCGCAGTATACCGCCGCTATTCTGCTACAAGGATGGACGCTGTCAAAACCTGTCGCATCACTCCCCCTCCTACTCCCCGCACACACCGCCCGCCACGCACACAGTATCTATCCGTTAAAATTCTACGTATCCGTATATTTTTACTATTCCGTCGTCCAGTATTCGATGACAAAACGGAATGTCATCTTTTTACGGAACGATATTTTTTACTGTATACAGAATACTGTGCCATGTGTGAAGTCGCTCATACAACTACATACGCCATCGACGAAAAAAAAAACGTACACGATAAAACGAAACAGTAAAACGGAGACATGTGTGAACCGGCCGTTAGTTGGAATAGGCAGTGAACGATATCTGCCGAACTAATCTTGGTCGCTTAAACTTTGTTCGGAGTTTTGATTCTGTTTCTCGGAGTTGTTTATCTTGGATTGAGTTGGGTATGTATGTATATACATGCCCAAGGTATCGTTACCAAGGTCGTATCTATCTATCTACGAGTATACTAATATAATAAAGCTGAATAGTTTGATTGTTTGAACGCGTTAATCTCAGAAACTACTTATCAGATTCGAATAATTATTTTTGTAATTGATAGCCAGATTCAACGGGTAGGTTATAGACTCTCTCATTCTCTCTGTCCCTCTTTCTTTCTATTTGTTTCCTTATATTACGGTAATTTGCACTCTTTCTCATCACTGTACTGATATCTTCAGTGAAAAGATGCCCTTTTCCAGTATTGGAACAATACAGGAACAATAAACTTTACTTTACTTTTACACTGTTGGAGCTATGTCAAAGAAAAACAAGTTAAAAACTGTGGCTTTAATAGTTTGGTAATTTTATCTAAACACAAAGCTCTTGTAGGTTAGTAGTCACCCTGGCGCCGGACTTTTAAGCCACCTAAAGCGCTCGACACGGTGCGATAGTTACTCGTAAAACAACCAAGGACAATCGAACGCTGACAGTTACAAGGCCACATTTGCAGAGCGCTTTTTTGTTAACTTCTTTAACGCTTTTTAACGCTTGTTTAAATAATGATATAAGCTAAATTATGTATTGCTAAAGGTATTTAAATACGTCGTAGGTGAGCCTTTTAAAAATGCCAACGTGGAAACACATAAATAAATAAATACACCCCGGACAAATTTATACACTGTTAATTAGGCAACCTAAGTTCTAAGTCTGTATTATAGAATCTAAATGACTGATACGACTACATCGACACAAAATTTCTTGATATATTATGATCTTGTATGATACCCAGATTTAGATGAAACTTTACAGTAATATAGGTTATACATCAGAATAACACACGGGATATATTTCATCTCGAAATAATTCACTACTAAATTCACCTTTTAAGACTCACCCATTGTTGTATTTTAGTAATATCACTATAAGACCAATGTTAATTCCACTGTGTTACGAGAGCCTGGTGACCTGTACCACAGGTACACTCTACCTATTTCAGGCACCAGTCTCTCACAAATTTAGCCATAAGTTGTAATTGTAGACTAATCTGCTTACTGTAAACTAAATTTGTGAGTGAAAATAAACATATTTATTATTATTTATTTATTAATAAATACCCGCGGAAACGGGTACAACGCGGGTGAAACTGCGGGCCGCAGCTAGTAAGATATACTGTTAATATGTCACGAGTTTTAATTCCACATCAAACAGAAACTATCACAAACTAATTGAGAGCAAACATTCTTGAAACTATATCCTTACTATGATATACCCCGCTAGACAAAATGTCGCCTAACGTACAATATATACTAACATACATATGCATATGTACATATAACACTGCTGGCAAAGGTTCAACGTTCATTCCAGTAGATTTATATACAAACGAGCTGAATACATCGCAGTGTCGGCAGAGAACTTGAACATAATATATATTTGGGACCAAAATTTTTACGTATGAAGGCTTTGTATGAGGCTTTAATGAAAAAGTATTTATTTTAAACCTCTTACGCCAAATGTCTGGACCGATTTTTACCATACATAACTAAAAAAAAACAAAAGAAAACTAGTTTGAGAGTTACGGTGCCACAGACAGACAGACACACAACACAGACATCGACTTATAACATAATCTTTTGCGTTGGAGGTTAAAGACAAAGAAAAAGAAAGAGAGAGCAAGGCAGGACATAGATACCTAATACATCTTAATCAATATATTATTTGAAAGTCTAACGAACTTTTTTTACTGCAGAATTACCCATCTGAATCAGTATTATTATAGATGTATATAAAGTAATGCCTGTAATGTCCCACTGCTGGGCAAAAGCCTCTTATCTCACTGAAGATATCAGTACAGGATTAGTTGTAATCACTGATTGCCTGATGCGGGTTGGTGATCTCAAACCCGAGCCATGTTTGTTAAAGCATTAGTATTAGTTCTAATAGCAAAAGCCTACTCATGTTTTCTTTATGCAGATTTACCCCACTTCTAAAAACAAAACGTTTCTCTAACAAAAGGCAATAAACCGACAAAAACATCGTTTAAATAGTGAAATTACAGTTGTGTCAAATAAAATAGAATTTGTAGACGTTTTAGATCGTTCTGCGGAGTATTAGATAACATTTCTTAGCTCTGGAATTATGTTTCGACAATTTCGTGGTTCAAATGGTTTATTGCAGACGGTTCGAATCGTAGTTTGCGAGGCATTAAGTGGTGAGTGTATTAACTATTGCATGGGTTTCTATTGAAGGTATATTTAGGGCTTACGCACACAAGAAGTGTTTTTCTTCTTCTTCACCGAGTGGATAATCAACCTGACCAATCCTGGTGTCAGAGTTACTGAGCCGCCAAAGGTCTCTGACGTGGCTCGTGTAACGACTACTATCCGGAGAAAGTTACCGAGACCGACGGCTTAACGTGCCCTCCGAAGCACGGAATCATCTTACTTTTCGGGCAATCAGGTGATTCAGCCTGCAATGCCCTAACCAAACTGAGGGCACAAAGAGATTTTTGTGAGATTTTGTCCCCATCGGGAATCGAACCCGGAACCTCCGGATCGTGAGCCGAGCGCTCAAACCACAAGACCACGGAAGCTGCTTACAAGAAGTCTGAATTTAGATACTAATACAGTTTAAGTATACTGCAACCCTTGTCTCAATTATTTGCTTCGCTAAGTTAAATCCAACAGCGAGTTAAAATTAAAAACATCGGCAAGCTATTCACCGGTACTGTGCTTTGCTCGGTTCATTAGGCTGGCGCGAGGCCACGGGTTCACGGTTAGTTTAACACTGACAAACTGCCTTCAGGAACGTATTCTATGTAGAGAACTTTACAATGGAAGCTTCATATCTCTGTTGGTTGAGAAATATGGTAGAGATTGAGATTTGAGTATATTGAAGCTTTTTTTTTTGTTTCTATAGTAATAGTAAAAAGTATTAGAGCCAAACGGTTTGTCTCTTTCCGATATACGCTATTTACTAAAGAGCAAAAGAGACAAAGCACTTTATAACAATGTTTTAGTTAGTCTGTAACGACCTACTTTAAAGGTATAGCAGTGCTATGTATGTATACAGAGTGACTATTAAATATCAGTTTGGGAAGGTCTAAAACTATGATAAATACGAAGATTTTTCTTTAGAAGCCATGTCTTCGGCTCTCAGAGACATCTATTAAATTAACAGTTAACTAATTGACGTAATTTTTCATACATTGCATGTCACAATCCGTCATTAAATCTCTTCTTAAGAAGCATTTCACATCTCTGAGTACAGCGGTAATATGCTTGTACTAGCCGCGCCCCGCGGTGTTCCCGCGTTGTTGCCGTTCCCGCGGGAATTTTTAAATAAAATGTATCCCATGTGTTATTCTGATGTATAACCTGTATTACTGTAAAGTTTCATTCAAATCCGTCCAGTAATTTTTACGTGAAAGAGTAACAAACATATAATCTATTTCTTTTGGATTGGCACAAAATGTGGTTAAATGTCGTCAATTTTCCAGCCAGCAGAAGACGATTGCTTCTGAAGAGGAAAAAGGTTTAGAGATAGGGTAATAATGAAATAAAATTACTAAATACATCTATATACATAATATACACAAACATACAACCATCCTCACAAACTTTCGCATTTATAATATTAGTAAATAAATATAAATATACCTGGACAAATTCACCCACGGTTAATTAGACCCAAAGTAAGCTCTAAGCTTGTGTTATGGAATCTAATTCACTGATACTACTAAATATACATACACAAATACTTTTTAAGGATATATAATTGACACCCAGACGTCGTCGCCAACAACTATGTCTGCACATATTGTTGACTCCGGGCGGGAATCGAACCCGCAACCCCCGACACAGTAAGCGCTCTCACTGCCACTGTGCCAACGGGCTTGTCGTTATAATATTACGAGTAGTAGGATTAACTTTATGTTCTTACCATATAAATATATAATTAATGATAAAACTTTCGGTAATTTAATAAATAAATAAGAGGTAATAGACATCTGATGCCAACTTTTTATACTCTCGAGATTCCTTTATTATGAAACAGAAAGTTTTTGTAGAAATAATTAATATTTTCGTGGAAACTTCCCTGTACTTGAGGGATGTTTTGTTAATTACATTTTGTAGGAGTGAAAATATTATTCACTTTCAAGTGTCACGGGTTTGACCGATTTTAAAAACAAAAGGTTTCAATTTGGGTTTTTTAAATATTTTTTTTTGTTAAGCGGATTTAAATAATCATAATCATAATACCGAATCAAATCATATAGGTATGAGTTAGGGTATCGAAATGGTAATTTTTCTTAGATTTTTTCAAAAAAATTAGCACTTAGTGCAGGCCTGTGTCACTCCGCGTGTAGGTATTAAAAACATACCTACGGGCGGCGGCCACTGCGCAAGGGCCAATCTAGTAGGCTGCCACAAGCGAAAGAAAACACACGCGTGCGCGCTATATGTTCGACCACGTTCAACTTTGATTGATTCATTATTGCAAAATGGACACAAAACGAATAAAATTATAGTTTAAAAAAACTAAAAAAACACGCTTTTATTGCAAATTGAACTAAAAACTAGAAAATATTTTTTCTCCTCAAATCAAAATTATAATAAAATTTAAGTTGTAACACAATGATTTAATTCAGAGTAAAAAGCGTGGGGTGCATTTTAATGTAGTTCATAACTATCCTCTCATAGATAGTTACCAATGATGATTGTAATATTTAAAAATATTAAGCACCCCACGCTTTTTTACTCTGAATTAAATCATTGTGTTACAACTTAAATTTTATTATAATTTTGATTTGAGGAGAAAAATTATTTTCTAGTTTTTAGTTCAATTTGCAATAAAATCGTGTTTTTTTAGTTTTTTTAAACTATAATTTTATTTTTTATTTTTTAGTAAGCATAACATTATATGCAACTTTTCATCCCGTAATTCCCACGGGAACGGGCCCATCACGGGAAAACCACGGGACGCTGTTAGTGTCTAGTACCATTTAGTAAAATAAAACAGAACTCCCGTTCCGTCCCACCACGACCGCCCGTTGATGTCTTTTATATGAAGTAATAATTTTTTAGTAAATCTGGCAAATCCATTAAGGATAACGGGAAACTGTTATTAAATTATTGCATTGTCATCGGTCCTTGATACATATGCAAAGTTTCAAATTAATCAGACTTCTGGAAGTTGGTGAAAATGATGTTCAAAGATTTCATTACATACGTACATACATACATACATACATACATACAGGCCAAGCTAATAAAAGCGTGTTAAATAAAAAAAGCAAAAAGATACTGTGCAGTATTTAATTGTTTAAATACTGCACACACGCTCGTGCTGTGCGCTAGATGGCATAAGTAGTTTCTCGAAGTAAGCAACCCTAGTCCGCGGCTCTTTCAATACGTATAACCATGTATAACTTATTATGAACCGTAGTATAGTGAATTAAGGCCCATATTCCTTCAAAAAGAAATTGGTAGGTATGTAAATGAACACGTGCTCGACTGGACCGCGAGCTAAATTAAATCATATTGTTTATCAGATTCGAGTCATATTTCTTTGAAAACCATTGCGAAGTAAAGCTTCTGTACGTAGTACTAGTTATTATTCTGTGCTTAGGGCCGACACTGACGCGGTTCCATACAAAAGTGAACCGTCGCGGGCGCCCGCGGCGTGCGCACGTTTAACGCAGAGTTGACCCTTATAGTCTTCCAAATAATCTTCCAAAATAATGTCAATTTTAAATGTCTTTTTTTTCAAAATTTCTCAGAAATCATCATACTATATCAGACGTGATACAATCTAATAGATACAGCATTGGCTTTAAAGTACATATCATAGAATCTACTGAAGATTTGATTATGGGTTAGAAAGAAATCTATTAAGATCTTCATCTTTTAAAAGAAAAGTAACGATCTAAAATAAACATACAAAGTGTCATTATTCTGAGAAACAAGATTAAGAACAAATTATCGTAAATTAATGTATTTTCGTTGTAACGGCAAAAGTTACACAGTAACGGAACGATATTTAACGATTCGGTATCGTTACGATCTCTGAAATGTATTTTTAAGAAGTTGTTTTTATCTTCAGATGTTGGGCTGTGATTTATTTTGATTTCGATGTTTTCGAGATAAATAACCATTTGCTTTGAAATGGGATGGTGGTGGAAATTTATTACTAAACAATGTACTTGTCTTAGAATACAGAAAGTACTAGAAGTAGCATTCAAATGTATTTACAAGCTACACGCTGTGTCCAAAAACAGAACAAAGTCCCTCGCGTAGTGTTGTTAGCTCTCGCATTATTTGCCCATTTTTGGGGTAAATTTTGGGAGTTTCGGAGGTAATATGATAATAGAATAAAAATTGTCCTTTTCTATATAACTATGTACCTACCTGATTATCTCAAGAAATAGATAGGTATATTAAATAAAACACGGTGTTAAGGTGGATGTTTGCACACTTTTAACGGGTGATGGAAAAATTATATATTTTTATTTTATTTTATTTTTTATTTATTTTATTTAAAGTATTCGGAAAACTTACAGCTAGGTACAAGAGTTACATAAAAAAAGAATAATAACTTAGGGCCAATTACAATTTTTCACTATCTAAGATGGCTAATATAGAAACATAATTTTATACCCGCTCCCCCTCTCCCCTTCTCCCTCACACGCACACCAAAAATTTGTTTAGAAATCCTATAGACTAACATACTTACTATTTAATAGGATTGTTAGGTTAGGTACATACGAGCCGCACTTACGCTTTATACTTTCTTTTTTCAAGTTGGTTAATTTTTATTATATTACTTATTAATATTCTACAACGAATTAAAGACCTCAAAAGGTAATAAAAAGAAGGGTAAATCAAAACTCTTATATTGGCAACACTAACATAGATTGACGCATCACTCTCTATGACAATTGAAATCTGAGAAAATAATTAAATATTTAAATAAGACGATACCTAAATGCGATACTTACACGTGAAATGTGATCCCATCCTGTTTCTTTTTCAGACCCACTGCATTTTTACAGGTAGGAATGACACAAGACGGCATAGTTTCGTGAAATTGGTCACGGGTAAAACACGTTAGCGCGTTCCGACGGTCACAAAGTGACTGATCGGTTGCGCATCAAACTACTCTATTTAAGGCTAGTTTGAGTAGCTACAGTATTATGCGCGCTCACGGGTTCTGGTTCTTCTGTATTCTGAGGTACTTGTAATAGAAATCCTAACTAATATCATAAATGCGAAAGTAATTCTGTCTGTCTGTTTGTTACACTTTTACGCCAAAACTACTGAACGGATTTGAATGAAACTTGGTACACATTTAGTCCAGAGCCTGAGATAGGGCATAGGCTACTTTTTATCGCGAAATTCCCGCGGGAACGGGTACAACGCGGGTGAAACCGCGGGGCGCAGCTAGTAAAATATATACCAATGCTGTTATTGCCAATTCAAAGATATATGTCGGGTTCTATAAAACTCACCAGTTCAAAATTCGTCAACAAACCCAATATATATACTCGTCCACCACTGTGTCAACTTACTAGCAGCGCCCTGAGGTTTTACCCGCGTTTTTCCCGTACCCATCGGAATTTAGGGATGAAAAATAGCCCATAACCATCCCGTTTAACGATGCTATCCAATACAATAGAATTATTCAAAACCAGACTTATAATTCCCGATATAAGCCCGTTTAAACAAACAAACTTCTTTATAATATAACAATATATTTAAAAGCAAATGTATCAAACATGTGTGTCGTTCGGGGTCTATCGAATTCGCCAGTTTCCAATTCGCCAAATTACTCAATGTCCACTCTATAAACTTATTCGCCACAACTTGTGTTTCTCAATACAGAGTGAAACGGCAATAAAAATAAACAACGTAAATAAATAACGAGATCTTTTCTCTCGGATGCGAGGTAACCATCTGCATTTTAATATTGAAACAGCTCTGTTACCTTGAAGCTGGAACTACGGTCGTTATGTGCTAACTTATATACCTCTTTTATGTGCAAACTATACTACATTTAATGTAGTGCTCGTGGCCTAGCTTGACTAAGCTATTTTAGCTCATTGTGATTGTTAAGCAACGTACAGCTCGAGCCCTACTTGGATGGGTGGCCGATGGTGGCATTTATATCTGAGCATTACTGTGCTTCGGAGGGCACGTTAAATTGTCGGTCCCGGTTGTTTCAATCGTAAGAACATGTCGGAGGCCTTAATCGGTCTAAAAACTCCGACACCAGTGTTGGCCACTAACCTACTCAAATCAAAAAGTTATATCATCTTAAAAAAAAATCAATACTTATATTTTTTGGTATTCGCCATTTCAAGTTAAGAAGAAATAAAGAAAAATTCGTCAAAAAAGAAGAAGAATCACATCAAAAATGTTTTCATCAAAATTCTAATTTTTGCTAATAAAATTCCCGACGTGTTCTCAATAGAGACGGGAATTCTCAATGTTTTCCTTCCAGATAAATGAGAGCATAAATCATCAGCTTTGCGTATCCACTTTATTATAATGTTATTCTTCAGCAAGGAACCGTTCCGAACGTGATAACAATATTTTATGTTTCAGTTTTAAAACGGTTCTTTAATTGTGGAGAAGTTTTATTTTGAGACAATTGTTTTTAAAACGAAAAAATACAAGTGCTTCAAGCATTTTTACTACTATTTTTTAAAATTATTATATGTGAGCTTTCAGTGAGCAGTATTTACCATGGTTTTATTTAGTTTAAAGATTGTTTTTTTATAAAAATATGTAGTCCTATAGATTGAAAGAGTGTACAAATAAGTTGTGAAGTGTAGTGTTTCAGTTTACACCACAAATCTTAGTATTTTGTTTGTTTGTTTGAACGGGCTTATTTGAAGATCTACCCGTCCGATTTGAACAATTCCATTTGTAATAGATAGCTAGTTTCAAGAGGAAGACATATGTATTTTTTATTCCGAAATTTCCACGGCAACGGTCTCATCTTAACAGTGTTTCTATAAATGTAGATCCAGTTTCACTTAACACCACTTACATTACTTAGCATAAGTGTTTCAAGTTCTAGAAGTCAACGCTAATAGGAACATTAATTTGGCAAAAATCCAGACACAATTTAATGATAACACAAGACTTTATCTTTCCCTTGTAAAAAGTTAATTTAACTTTAGGGTACTGCCAAAACTTTTTGGCAAATTCTGAATAATAAATCTAAAAAGACATTTAACATAATGTAATTTTAAATTGGCCGAAAGAATTCAGGGTAAATTATTTTCAGTTCGATAATTTATTAATTTTTGGGTCACAACCTACGCCGGCGGAGTTTCAAGGATTTTACATTACATTAAAGTAAAGATGGCGATTTTGAGGAATATAATGCTTACGAAAATATTTGACTAATGGAAGTACTTATACGCTTAGGTATTTACGAAGAGTCAGGACTTTTAGCGTTAAGTACAAAAAAGTATTAGATTGTACTGTCCCACTGCAAAGCAAAGGACACTTATCTCATTGATGTTATTATTTGAAAAATAGGAATACTAACTGCCTTATCATAAACGCTCTCCAACTAAAACACTGTAAGTGAGTGTTTGTCTCTTTTGCTCTTTGGACAATAGCGTATGTCAGAAAGGGACAAATCATGATAACTAAAATGCTGCCTACTTAAAGTCCAAAAGAATACTTAAGTTGGCGAAAAACAATATTGGCAAAGCTGAAGTACCCTAAACAAACACTCTGTAGGTCAAAAAAGTTGTAACTCCAAACATCTTTGCCACAAAAAATCTATTGACACAACTAGAGTAGGTAATCCAACAACACTCAGTCTATATCTATACTAACATTGTAAACAGGTAAGTAAGTTTGTTTGTATGTTTGAGCTAATGTCGGGAATTACTATAATTTGAACAGTTCTTTCTGTAATAGACAGCCACATTCAACGGGAAGGTTATAGGCTATTTTTCATTGCGAAATTCCTATGGGTACGGGCAAAATTCGGGTCAAACCGCGAGGTTCAGTTTGACTCTAAAACCCTTATATAAAAAACTCGTACCTTTATCATCAGCCCGGAACTCGGCCTCCAGCTCGGCCTTGGAAGGCTCCGGCTCCGGGGCCTGCGCCTGAGGAGCCTTCTGACTCTGGCTGACGGCCTTCATGCTCATGGACTTCCTAGTCTTATGTCCTCGAAACGCTGCCTGGATCTTCGTAGCAGCCAACTCCTCCGAAGGCTGCGTAGAGTCTTTCTGTTTTTCTTCTGTAAAGAAGATAATATTATTTTTAATTTAATATATTTTATACCCGGTTCAGGTGAAAACAGCGGTTTAGGCCCATCTCGTAGCCAGATTTGGTAGCTAGCTTCCAAATGGGAGAAATAATCCCGATTCGAAGCTGGCTACGAAATAGGAATTCGAAAATCCAAGATTTAGGATTTTAACTAGTAAAAAAAAAAAACCCTAACCTACCGAATAGATCGTTCCCATTTAGTAGCTAGCTACAAGATGGGAAAACACTTTTCTCATTTCGTAGCTAGCTACCAAATCTGGCTACGAGATGGGCCTAAACTAAAACAGCATGTTTCCTACTGGTTTCTAAGCAGGAACCGTGGTCACAGAAGACCACGGTTCCTATAAAGGGGCCGAAACGTCAGATTTAAATGTGAAATAAAACCGAAGTCGCTTCGTAGTTTCAATTCAAAATGAGCATGTTTCCTATTAGCTATATTATCTTTTCAAACATGGCTCGGGTTTGAGATCACCAACTCGCTGTAGGTAAGTGTGTCGATTACATCTAATCCTCCCACTGTACTGATATCCTCAGTGGGAAGAAAGGTCTTCGCCCAGTACTATTATTTTTCATTGCATTTATAATATAAGTAGGACAATCTAAAGTAACAGAGCTAAAAGTCTGCGAAAAAGTAAGCAATACTCGTACTTCGTAGAATAAATGAATATGAAAAAGTATGTCATATTCTTTGTATACCCCACTTTGTTCCACAGAACAATTAAACCGATTCTATTGAAGTTCAGAAAGAAGAAATCTGAAACACAAAGCTTTGTGCTGCGTTGAAAATATGTTAAGCGCTTGTTTCTGCTTGAAATAATTGAAGCTTGAAATACACAAAGATTTAACAGCTAGCTGAAGACAAAAGCGGGGAGTATTATCTGTTTGATTGTATGTCAAACAGTATCACAATCTATACATTATAAAGCTGAAGAGTTTGTTTGAACGCGCTAATCTCAGGAACTACTGGTCCGATTTGAAAAATTATTTTTGTAATGGATAGCCACATTCAACGGGAAGGTTAGAGGCTACTTTTCATCCTAAAATTCCCAAGGGAACGGGTACAACGCGGGTAAAACCACGGGGCGCTGCTAGTATTGTTTAAAACTGTTAACACTTATGGTGCAGTCATATTAATGCGTTCGCCCCATGATCATTTAACATCCGTTCCTATCTCAGATAGTATCTCGTTCAATGTAAATAAATAGCATATTTTGACAGCTTCTTAAGTGGCCAATCACATACTGTCACATGTTTGTCAGTTTTTTTGGCAGCTGAAAGGCAACTGACGAGATGACTATCAATCAATCACACATTAGGTAAACTTGACTTAACATCATCTTATCCTATTAATATTATAAATGCAAAAGTTTGTGAAGATGGATTTATGTATCTTTGTTACTCTCACGAAAAAACTACTGGACGGATTTGGATGACACTTTACAGTAATATAGGGATATATCAAAGTAACAAACGATATATATATTATCCCGAAATTCTTGTGGGAACGGGTGGGTACACTACGGGTAACGCGGGGCGTGTAATAATTTAACCAAAAAGTTTGAAAATAAAAGATATTCTACTTCCATAATACGTACTTAGGTCTTCCGTGTCTCCAACAGATTTTTTAACTAAAATTATGACAAAGTTAGCAAGTAGTGCCAACAAAAGTTTGCGAAATAAATTTAAAAACTGCAGTGAGATATGTTGATAATTTGAGTAAGCACTTAAGAAAAATTAGTATAATTTAGTATTGTTAAGTTGGTGAATTACTTCAAGTAAATACCGTCGCTATACTTTTTACTAATTGACTTATAACTTAACGCAGACTTAACCGTATGGAATTAAATTAGGGTGTTCTAAGTAGGATATATGTGTCCGTGGCATCGTAGCTTTCTAATGGAAAAATGGATGAATTAAATAACATTAATTCATCCATTTTGAGTAGATTATTGGCTAACTCTGGTGTCGTTTTTAGACCGCCTAAAGGCCTCCAGCATGGTCTAACTATTGAAACAACCGGGACTAACTGTTTAACATGCACTCCGAAGCACGGTAGCGCTCAAATAAAAGTATCACCATCGGCCACCCATCCAAGTAGGGGTCGAGCTGCACGTTGCTTAACAATTGCAATAACAATAGGTCGCTCGCCGCATGTGACATGCGGTGACCTCACCAGTGGCAAGAATATGGTAGTCAGCTGCATTCGACGAATGACTGCAATACCTAGTAGTCTAGTATCTAGACAGTCTACTGTGAAGACGAAGTTCGTTAACCGATGTAATTTCTCCATATTGAACGAACGCAATAGTATAATTGGGTCCTTATTGTTTGAATCTTTGTTGTTCTCAGAGACGCAGAAATTGATTATTATTAATTAAACGTGAGGAAAATCGTTTTACTGTTTTTGGAAAATCACTCATTCAATTTCATCAATCGCTCAATTTCACAGTTGATAAACTTAAAAAGATGTGACCTTGAGCTATCAGACGCCCTATCTAAAGAAAGACCTACACCTACATCAATTCTTCAATTCACGTAATTTACCCCACGAATTTGTAATTCGAAATCAATCTACGAAATCAATTTGGAACTCAATCCAAGTCGAATGTTCTGGAAACGAGCCTCTGAGACTCGGAGGAGGTTCCAATCGATTGACAAAAGTAAAAAGTTTGTAAACCAATCAGTTGCCTTCCGTAAAGGTGGTAACACATTGTGTAAGAAACTGATAAAGAAAGCGAAAAGTTTTGTGAAATAAGTTTGAGATGACAGTGTCACCTGGCACATGAAAATTGCCTAAAAATTGTGATATCGGATAACTTTGTTATAATATTGGTTGTCGCCGTCTCACCTGGTTTTCATCGAGTGGATGGTCAACCTGACCAATCCTGGTGTCAGAGTTATTGAGCCGCCAATGACCTCTGACATGGCTCATGTAACGACTACTATCCGTAGAAAGTAACCAGGACCGACGGCTTATCGTGCCCTCCGAAGCACGGAATCATCTTACTTTTCAGGCAATCAGGTGATTCAGCCTGCAATGCCCTAACCAAATTGAGGACAGTCACACAAAGAGATTTTTTGTGAGAAATCGTCCTCACCGGGAGTCGAACCCGGAACCTCTGGATCGTGAGCCGGGCGCTCAAACCACAAGACCACGGAGGTTGTTGATAATTTTAATATCCGCATCCGAATCCGTATCCGGTATAAAATCATTCCTATATCCGTATCCAATCCATATCCGAAATATCATATCCACAACATCTCAACTATTCATCTGTGTTATATATCATCTCTCAACTATACTCAGCGTGGTAACCAACTAAGTGTGCAAAATCCGTTTTGTAGAACGAAAACCGGATCAAGCAAGACCGTAGTTTGACTGAGCGATGTTAGCTCATTCCGATTGTTAAGCAACGTGCAGCTCGACCCCTACTTGGATGGGTGGCCGATAATGGCATTTCTATCTGAGCGCTACCGTGCTTCGGAGGGCACGTAAAGCTGTCCCGGTTGTTTCAATCGTTAGAACATGTCTGAGGCCTTTAAATAAATATACCCGGACGAATTCACACACGGTTGATTAGACCCAAAGTAAGCTCTAAGCTTGTGTTATGGAATCTAATTAACTGGTACTACTACTTATATGTACATACACAAATACTTTATAAGAATATATAATTGACACCCAGACGTCGTCGCCAACAACTATGTCTGCACATATTGTTGACTCCGGGCGGGAATCGAACCCGCAACCCCCGACACAGTAAGCGCTCTCACTGCCACTGTGCCAACGGGCTTGTCGTGTTGTGTTTGGGCTGTCTAAAAACTCCGACACCAGGTTTGGCCACTAACCTACTCGAAAGAAATGAATATAACATTACAAATATCTTCTCTCCACTACTGTTAAATCTGCTCTTGAGACAAGCTCCTTGTGTTATTACGGTTGTATCTAAGATCTGCGGTTCCAATCGATCGGTTAAGCGTCTCTCGGAGAATCGCTTTGTAAGCTGAGCTCAGGTGAACTTAAGTACTGGACCAAGGACTTAGGAAGATGCGGTGCTGAGAACATTTTGCTGTATTGAATACCTAAGCTTGTTTCGCTTCGGTTTGAAAATAATTTCTAAGTCATCTTTATTATTAAGCTAGTTTATATACGATGTAACTTTTAAAAGCGATAGAACTCTAGTGTTATTAATGTTGTCAATTAATTTTTATTCATTATTCCTTTATTTTATTTTCCCATTATAGTTAACTTAAGCCTAATAATTATTAATGTTGCGTATACTTTTAATTGGCGTTCATGTAAGAACTGTTAATTAAATTAATTAAATTTACATGTATCGCTGTTGGTACCTTAATAAATAAATAAATAAATGAAATAAATCGTGATGATTTACAAGTTCCAAGATGGTGATTTCTGAACACTCTGCAATGTTTATTTAACAATGTGTCATAAGCGGTGTTTCCTAGTAAACAGTAACCGCCTTAATAATAATCGTAAGTAAAAGACTGTTATAGTGAGCTTTGTCTCTTTTGCTCTTCGAAAAATTGCGTATGTCAGAAAGTGACAAATCATTTGATAGCTCAAATGTTCTTAGTGCGCGTTTATTTATATGGCCCTTCGTTGTAATGGATGTCTCTGAGTGTAGCAGTCAGTGAGAGGTAAGAAGTGCAAAGCATTTGTGTCTTTTTTGTTCCTATTTTTGCCATCAACCTACAAACTACAAATTAAACCTTATTAATAAATAACTAACGTTGAAATTGGCTTCCGCGAACCGATTCGCACATTAAGCCCCAAATATCAAACAAAGCCCTTCGGAGTACCACAAAAAGGGTCTCCTTGATCCAATATAACGCTCGAGATTGAAGGGAAATATTCACAGCTGCGACACTCAAATTCACTGAGTCGCTTATAAATAGATGTGATTTCCACTCGTTACGGGTTCGTTGTTTTTGATATTTTGTAGCTAGGTTCGGCTTTTACTTGGATGGGTGGTCAATAGTGGAATTTCTATCTGAGCGCTACCGTGTATCGGAAGGCACGTGAGGCAGTCGATCCCGGTTGTTTAATCATAAGACTATCTCGGTGGCCTTTAGGCGGTCTAAAACTCCGATACCAGAGTTAACCACTAACCTACTTAAACTTACTTTATTAGGTACTAGCCGTGCCCCGCAGTTTTACCCGCGTTGTACCCGTTCCCGTGGGAATTTCGGGATGAAAAATAGCCTATAACCTTCCCGTTGAATGTGACTATCTATTACAAAAAGAATTATTCAAATCGGACTGATAATTCCTGAGATTACCTCGAACATACATTCAAACAAACAAACTTACAAATTTTACCTCTTTATAATATTAGTATAGACTAAGGGCCTTATTCATAAACGCTCAAACATCATTTCAGCTATCCTTTTCCGACATACGTTTTTTTCAAAAGAGCAAAAGAGACAAAACATTTTACAGTGCTTTAGTTACAGAGCGTTAGGTTAGGTTATTACTTCTAAAAGGTTGTAATTTTAATGCAATGTTTATTATAATTATTTTAATACTGTGGTTTTACCGTTTGCGGTAGAAAATGGTTCCATTCTTATCTTTCAATATTAATGAGTTCATAACAGCCTGTTTAATAAGGGCTATCTCCTTTCATTCATAATTTTATGCTTATTATTATTAAGTATTAATTTAATTTGATCTGTCAGGTGTTTCTTTGTCCGTCCCTATTACTAAAAAAGCTCTGAATAAAATCTAAATATTATTATTATTGAAGAAAATCTTTTGTGACACTTTCCAGCTATGCAAACTTTGATATGCATTTTTCTCTTTTTTTAGCCAGGCTACTGCCACATTCGACGCTTGGTGACACCTGATACCTCATTGGTCTGTGCACTCGCCTGCCAAGACTCAGGTCCCGGGTTCAAACCTTTAACCTTTAACCTTTTCAAATATGGGTCGGGTTTGAGATCACCAACCCACATTTGGCTAACGTGGTGATTATGTTAATCCTCCTCACTGTACTGATATATTCAGTGAGATGAGAGGCTTTTGCCCAGCAGTAGAGCATTACTGGCTAATATAACACAAGCAACATTTCGCTTACGCGACTCTTTATAATGATATGAGAACGTTCTCAATGAGTGGGAACATTTTGGACACAAAATAGCTTAAAAAACCGCAAGGACACATTACGTCACATAAAAATTCAACTCCTATAACTAGGAGGGGACACATAAAACGTTACAAAATAACATTATCCCTTCATTTACATATTTTTCCGATTCATATGAAATTTATTATTGTCTAACATAATATATGCGACTGTTAGATTTCTTGATAGTAACGCGGATAAATAAATATTTGGATAAAGCTTGATAGAAGGCAAAAGTCTGCAAGAGACATTTTGTCTGTCAGACTAAAGTCCTTATAAAGAAGACTATATTTTTGATTGTTTCGAATAATGCGCTTAAAAGCCTAGTAGCCTAATGCGTATAAAATACTTTTTGGTTCACGAACTTTTGATTAGATTAAATAGACTGATATAGTTCAGTCACTCATTCGAGTAGGTTAGTGGCCAAACCGGAGGTTTTAGACCGCCTAAAGGCATCCGACATGGTCTGATGATTGAAACAACCGGGACCGACTGTTTAACGTGCTCTCTGAAGCACGCTAGCGCTAAAATAAAAATGCTACTATCGGACACCGATCCAAGTAGACGCCGAGCTCCACGTTGCTTTACAATCGCAATGAACTAACATCATTAATCAGTCACTAGCGCATAAATTATTTAAATTATTTATATTACAGTAATTGGGTTACCTTGTTAATTGAAATAAATAAATAAGACATGTATTTTAATATTTTGTGTCATAATACACTTTATACTCTCATTCTGAATACATATTATTGGCTGTAATTTTATTAAAATGTTTACATATAACTAGCTGCGCCCCGCGGTTTCACCCGCGTTGTACCCGTTCCCGCGGGAATTTCGGGATGAAAAATAGACGTTGGCCGATTCTCAGACCTACTCAATATGCTCACAAAATTTCATGAGAATCGGTCGAGCCGTTTCGGAGGAGTACGCGAACGAACACTGTGACACGAGAATTTTATAATTATATAAGATTAACGCGTATTAAAAACATTTTAGCTATCAAATGGTTTGTCACTTTCTGACATACGCATTTTTCCGAAGAGCAAAAGAGACAAAACACATTATATCAGTGTTTAGTTATACCGCGTTTATTAATAAGGCGATAGTTTTCAACGCATGTTGCATGCTGCGAACGAGTTACTATAACCGTACCGTAATGTTTAGTTAAAAAAGTTTTATGTTCCCGTGATTTATGTTTGAATTACATTGTTCATTACGGAAATGTGTTTGCGTACCTTCAGACTTTTATTAATATCATGAATGCCAGTTAAGATAAATTGGTGTTTGTTGTTCACGTAAAGCTAAAACTAATTTAGATCAACCTTCAACACCTTTATTTACTAGCAGCGCCCCGCGGATTTACCCGCGTTACGTCCGTTCCTGTGAGAATTTCGGGATTTTTTATGCATATAAAACTTTCTCTTGAATCACTCTATCTATTTAAAAAACTGCATCAAAATCCGTTGCGTAGTTTTAAAAATCTAAGCATACATAGGGACAGACAGACAGATAGACAGCGGAAAGCGACTTTGTTTTATACTATGTAGTGACTAGCAAAGCGCCCCGCGGATTTACCCGCGTTGTGTGCGTTCCCGCGGGAAAAAATATAGGCTATTTTCCCTTTGAATGTTGAATAAAAAACTTTCCCGTTGAATGTGACAATCCATTAGAAAAATAATTATTTAAATGCGGTTGGCACTTTCTGAGATTAGCATTCAAGCAAAGAAAAAATCTACAGCTTCATTATCTTATATATAAAATTCTCGTGTCACAGTGTTCGTTCGCGTACTCCTCCGAAACGGCTCGACCGATTCTCATGAAATTTTGTGAGCATATTGAGTAGGTCTGAGAATCGGCCAACGTCTATTTTTCATCCCGAAATTCCCGCGGGAACGGGTACCGTGGTTGAACTCCTCTAAAACGGCTCGACCGATTCTCATGAAATTTTGTGTACATATCGGGTAGGCCTGAGAATCTGACAACATCAATTTTCATCCCGAAATTCCCGCGGGAACGGGTACAAAGCGGGTGAAACCGCGGGGCGCAGCTAGTATTAGTATAGAAATGTCAAATTAATTCTAAGAATACTTCGTTTTGAATAAATATTATTCAATCTGTAAACCTTCGTAGCCTACTTTCAAATATTTTCACGGCATCATGCTGCCTGTAACATCGTTTAACACGTTCACTATCTACTTTATAGTACAGTGAACGTGTCAATGTGACCACCGGAACACAGATAACGTTGTGTGACCACGTCGGGTTTGGGACAGGCCATAGATAACGTGTATCGCCGACCTGTATTATGTAAAGAACGGATAATTTCGACACAAAAGATTTTGTTTATAGAGGTTTTCCTATTTGCCCCGTTCTGCGCTGGGACAATTTATTATTTGGGACGGTTTTGTATTTGGGACAGTTTTCAATTTGGAACAGTTTTTTATACGGGACAGGGACAAAATAAACTTAGCCCAAATTTCACCGACAGCTGAACTCGATCAATCAACTTAATCCTAGTTTACGAGCTAAACCGAGATCAAACTTCAATATTTTTTTCTCTAGAACCGATCTCAGTTGATCGCGGTACGATAGAAACTGTGAAATTAAGGCAACGAATGTTGTTTTCACACTATAGATTCTGTCCTAGGCACCGTGGTGATACCACCTAGTCCTCCTCACTGTACTGATATCTTCGGTGTATTGAGAGGCCTTTGCCTAGCAGACATTACAGGTTAGTATGTTTTACTTTTTTATAGGCAATATTTATATATATATATATAGGCCACGTCTGCCGCATGTCTGAACAGCTGTGGGCAAAAACAGCCACTGAGTGGCAGCCAGATCCGGCAAACAGGCGGCGCGGCAGACCGAGGCGTAGATGGCGGGATGAACTCGACACATATCTCAGCAACTGGAGGGAAGTAGCCCAGGATAGGGAGGCATGGAGGGATAGGGGAGAGGCCTTTGCCCAGCAGTGGGACAGTAATGGATAAAAAAAAAAAAAAAGGCAATATTTCTTGCTACCCATTAACGGCTAGCGATGCCATATTGCATCACTAAATAGTAGTTCAAATAATCGCGCCATTCTCGGTAAAACATATGTGATTTGAATTATTTATTTATTTATTTATTTACTATTGAGACGAAGCTGCGGATTGGTTTTTGTTTTATCCAATTACAGCCCGATTTGGATGCACCATCGTCAAGAGAAGTTCAGTGTAAAAATAATTGCGCCAAAACATGGATGCCATTTTCAAGTAAGTAATTTTTTTTATTGTTTTTGGTACTTTTCCGTGCTATTATCGGTTTTGGTTTGTTCGTATGAAAGTATGTAATAAGAAAACAGTTGAATACAGTGTGATTTGGTGTCCATTTTGTTTTTATGAAGTTGTAAATGCGGTGGATGCAATATGGCATCTCTAGCCGAATACAATATCACTTTTTGTTGAATTTCTGTGAATGGTATGTCTGTAGGTATGTCTGTCTCTTAGTATGTCTATCTGTAGTCAGTTTGTCTGTCTGTCTGTATGTCTGGCCGTATGCCTTTTTTATGTGTGATCGACTCTCTGTCTGTTTTCTGTATGTACCTGTCAGTCCCGCAGTATGAATATCTGTCTGTCTGTATTTGGCTGAACGTGTCTTTGTTTGTGTCTCGGTCTGTAAGTATGAATGTCTGTTGGCCCGTCCGTTAGTTTGTTACCAGGCTATTTTTTTATTACATACAGTTATTTTTCCCTTACAGAAATTGTACACTGCACGACGCACTTGCTATTCTCGAAGACGAAGACGATGAAAATTATTAATTGAAATATGTAGTATGAAATAAATTATACGATGAAATAATTAATTTTATTACTTATTTATATATATAATAAAAGAAGTTCCTTCTGGATT
This sequence comes from Cyclophora albipunctata, assembly GCA_963082685.1. Taxonomy (NCBI): domain Eukaryota; kingdom Metazoa; phylum Arthropoda; class Insecta; order Lepidoptera; family Geometridae; genus Cyclophora; species Cyclophora albipunctata. The sequence continues at coordinate 1,872,430 of OY720139.1, read as the reverse complement.
TGTGTTTCAATTACCAAAATATATATAGACAAGATAATAACTACATAAGTTTCAGGCATATCTAATGTAGTAGTAGCTTATAAAAAGACAACATATTAGGCTAGTGGTGCAATATGGCATCACCCCATATTTCCAAAAGTACATTATTTTTTTTTTTAATTTCGATGTATTCATATAAATCTAACCTATATTAACAATATATTAAAATTTCATCAAATTCGGAAGAGGTCAAGTAATCTGGGCGATAATGGGTTAACTAACTAGTGTCATACTCTGTTCAAAGAACCCCACAAAATCGTACCGTGTAACGTTTTACAATTTTCGCATGTATATCAGTTATGTATAGATAATATTTTCGCATACCACAGCTCAGCGAGGACAATGGAACCCACACACCGCATCACACTGATCCGCTAATGGGATTACGTTGTACGCTACAAGTTTCACGTGTATTTACTAATTACATTTGCTGTACTGTTCATTCATTATTTTAACATTAAAAGTTGATTTTATGGCTTTATGGGTAATTGGTTTAGAGGTTGCGTTTAGAGTGAATAGTTTCAGCTGGTGTAAAGAGGTAGGTTGTGTGTTTTGTATTTCTTTTTGTAGTCACGGTAGCAGGAATAATAGTTTTAATTATATCAGTATTAGCCAGTGTAGCGCTCGTGGCTTAGTTTGACTAAGCGATGTTAGATGCGATTGTTAAGCAACGTGCAGCTTGGCCCTTACTTAGATGGACGGTGTTGGCCTTTCTACCTGAGCGGTATCATGCTTCGCAGGGCACGTTAATTAAGCAGTCGGTCTTGTATTTCAATCGTTAGACCATGTCGGAGGCCTTTAGGCGGTCTAATAATTCCGAGTTGGCCATTAACCTTCTCGAAGTAAATGAATGAAGTATCAAGAATTCGGTAACCGCATTCGGCAATTGACAGCAGCAGTATTTCATTTGGTGTACGCTCCACTGCTGGGCAAAGGCCTCCTCATTTCACTGAAGCTATCAGTACAGTGAGGAGGTTTAGGCATAATCACCATGCTTGCCAAAAGCGGGTCATTAAAGTAAATATATAAAAAAACATAAGTAAAGCTATAAAATAAATATTATCTAAGTATATACCAGTATTAACACGTCAAAACTCAAAGTAACTGTCCACAGAATACATGAAAACATAAGACGAAGCTTTTATCGTCAAAAGAACATTATTACGCGACAAAAGCCGTAATATCACTTTGTAAAAGCCTTTGTCTAACTTTATGCGAGGACGTAAGCGTTTGTCTTCTATTTTTGTCTTGTGCTACATCATAAGACTGTAAAAAATATGTAGGTTAACTTCTGACACTAAAACAGATGGTTAAGAGAGATTATAGAGCTGCGAGTCGACGTTTTCAATAGAAAACAAGTGCCACAAACGTCAATCAAAATTAGTAGTATCAAAAAGTAGTAACTCGTGCAAAACTTGTGTCAAAACTACAAGTGTGACACGTGCCGAAAGTAGTTTTTAATAAAGTTGTGTCAAAACTGTTAAATGTTAGTTATGACACTAATGCTACACGACACTAGTGCAGTATCGAGTAGTTGTTTTTTTGACGTTTTTTAAAGTCGTGGGCCCGTCCGATCGAATGAGAATCATATTGAATTCGTAAATCAAGAACAGGACCGAATCGTGTATAGATAGTAACCACAGTGGTCACAATTCTAGTTTGTAACTGTAAATCTTTGACAACTCAATGCCTAAGTATACGTTTTCTTTAGGAGTTCGTTACGAAGTCGCCGACACTTGAGACCTCTCTCAGCGACTCCGAGAGCGCTCTAGAGTGCTCTAGCTTTGTCAGCGAACCGTGACACTTGTACACTGCGCCACTTGACACTAGTAATGGGATATGTTTGAACTTTTAATCATTTATCTCCAATACTAATACAATAATAGATCATTTCGAGTAGGTATTTCAGTAAAAATGTTATGTTATTCGAGTAGGTTAATACCCAACCCCGGTCTAGGAGTTTTATACTACTTATAGGCTACTAAGACCTACTTGCCCTTGCCTGTTTGATAATTTTAATGCACAGTTCCATTCCGTTTCAATGTAAACGCACTCTTAACTGTGTCAAGGGTTGCAAATTTGCTCCACTGAGCCACCGGGCTATAGCTGGCACATTCATTCATTTAATTGTTCTATATTGTCCAAACCACAAGCCATACATTATCCCTAGTTAAGCCACAGCCTAATAAATACGAAACTTGTTAACTATTTCAATTCAATCAGGTTACCTATACTGCATCAGTTTAAATGTAACCGCATGGACCAATAGTTGTCCTGGTCCCAATTTGTGGCGGTTTCGACGTAATTTGACTGAGCAATGTCTCTTTGAGAATGTTAAGCTACGTGCAGCTCGAACTATACCTGGATGGGTGGCCGATATTATTTTTTAATAGTAGGGAGAAATATTGAGGAGGAATTCCAATTGCTGTCGGGCGCAAACTCAAATACCTAGGTTTGGTGCTCGACAGCAAGTGGAATTTCAAAGAGCACTTTCGGGCTCTATCCCCGAGGTTGGTGGGAACGGCTGCTTGTCTTAGCCGGCTACTCCCGAACCTCGGTGGTGGAAGCAATGTATGCCGGCGTTTATATGCAGGTGTAGTAAGGTCAATGGCCCTCTATGGCGCCCCAATCTGGGCGGATTCCGCGCCTGAGCGGAACCTTGCGCTACTGCGCAAACCCCAACGGGTAATGGCACTCCGTATGTGTCGCGGATACCGAACGGTATCATTTGAGGTCGCGTGCATACTGGCGAGCTCCCTCCCATGGGACCTAGAGGCCAAAATCCTGAAAACGGTCTATTGCCGAAGCGCAGAAGAGAGAGCCCGAGGAAACCGTCCGGCCCCAGTGGAGATAGCGCATTGGCGCACAGAAGCCCGCGAGAATGCACTCACTGTATGGAGTGACAGGTTAGAGGCGAGTATGGACGCCAGCGAACCGGGATCCCGCCGGCGATTTTTGGAAGCTGCACAACCCATCCTGAGACAATGGATGGCGCGAGAACACGGGCTTCTCTCGTTTAGGCTCACCCAGGTCCTCTCGGGGCACGGCTGCTTCGGGAGGTACCTGTACCGAGTGGCCGGGAGAGAGCCCACCCCTGAGTGCCACCACTGTGACTGCGCCGAAGATACGGCGCAGCACCTACTTCAGGTGTGCCCAGGGGCAGCTGGGCCGCGAACCGAGCTGGTTGCGGTTATTGGAGCGGACCTCTCCTTGCCGGTCGTCTTGAACAAGATGGTTGGTGACGAGAGGTCATGGGAAGCAGTCTTCTCGTTTGCTGAAGAAGCAATGCAGGCAAGAGAGACTGCGGAGCGGGCCAGGGAGACGGATCCCCTCTCTCACCCGCTCCGCCGAGGGCGGAGGAGGCAGCAACGTCGAGTTTGATTCGGCTGCAACTACCGCCTGGACTTTGGGAGCCGGATGTGGGAATTCCAGCTCCTCTCTCTCACTAGAGGACGTTCATCACGTCCCTTTTTGGGAGCGGAGTCCCACGGAGGCGAGCGGCGCGCTAGGTGTTCTGAGCGTGCCGCTCGGCAGACGCGATGAGGGGTGATGAGGCGCTTTGCCTCTCCCTTCCCCTCCGAGGCGTGCTCGCCCACGCGAGCTGTTGGCGTGGCTGAAGAAGCGGGCATCTTGGTATGCCGAAAGGTAGCCCCGCGACTTCAGCCTAGGCCATAAGTACGGAACACGGATGGTGGTTTAGTGGGTATTACCCGTCACGATTGTGCCGGGGTTGAGTCCCACATACCCCGGTTGTTTCCCCAAACAACCGGGGATGCGTAAATGCATTCCCCATCCATAAAAAAAAAAAAAAAAAAGGGAGAAATATTGAAATTTTAGAAAAGAGGCATACACAAAAATTTTGAAACTCGTATTTTTTATTAAGTTGGTTAAAGTGCAAGACACATAATATAGTACGGGTGTGGGTCACGTGACGTTTTATTCCTTGTTAAAGGTGTCACACTGCCCCTTTGCGGGTCTGCTTCAGGCCAATGTGTGCCTTTAATCTTCTTCTTCTTCGAGTGGATGGCCAACCTGACCAATCCTGGTGTCAGAGTTATTGAGCCGCCAAAGTCCTCTGACATGGCTTTAATACAAATACAAGTACAAGTGGTACGTTCAAAAGAACCTCTTTTAGGCCAAAAGTGAATAAAAATATTTGACTTTGACTTTGACAAGGAATGAGTCATCCCGTGACCTCGAGTGTAATCCGCTCGAAACGCCGGGAACGACTTAAAATAAATACGTTATACATTTTAACGCGATACATAGTTACATAGTATAATGATTACTAATCATGCGAGTTTAAAAAGTATGAAATACAAGGAACATGACGTCACGAGACCCGCACTCGCCCGCACCCGGCCCGCACTCGCACTATGTGACTTGCGCTTTAACCGGCGGCTTCACTACATAGTATAAAATAAAGTCGTCACTTTTTCGTGTCTGTCACACTGTTTGTCTGTCTGTATGCTTAAATCTTTAAAATTACGCAACGGATTTTGATGCGGTTTTTTGTAATAGGTAGAGTGATTCAAGAGGAAGGTTTTTATGTAAAAAAATTCCCGAAATTTCCTCGGGAACGGGCACAACGCGGGTAAAACCGCGGGGCGCTGCTAGTAATAAATAAGAGTCGATGTTCAATGCTCCACGAGATTCGTGTATAGAGACAATATCGTGTTTCATAGTATGCTTTTTGCTTTGTACTCGTAGTATGCTTTCATGTTTTTTGTATGCTTTTTATTTACGTGTGTCTTGTGCTTTAGACAGATTTAAAGTATGTAGTACGCAATTACCGTGTAGAATCGCATTTCGCACATATTTGTGGTCGCTCTCATTTCTCTGGCAACATTATGTGGTTACAACAAACAGAGGAAGAATTTAAATCGTTTTTAATTTAAACTCTTGTTGGTTTTAAAAGATTTTTGGGTGCGTATTTTATTTTTTAATGAACAAAGTCACTGTAGATTTTAAAAGGAAAGCTGTACTAGATCATGTATAAAACTAGCAGCGTCATACGGTTTATACCCGTGTATACCCGTTCCCGTGGGAATTGCGGGATGAAAATGTGGCTATCCATTACAAAAAGAATTATTCAAATCGGACTGATAATTCCTGAGATAAGCTCGAACATACAAACAAACAAACAAACAAACTTACAAATTTTACCTCCTTATAATATTAGTATAGATCACTCAATAAATCTCTACTAAGGCAGCGGTTGACGTCTCTGAGTACGAACGTCAGTCAAACAACACCACGAGCGCTGCCCAAATTAAAATCCACACCGATCTAATCAAAATTCATTTGCTTCCATTTCAATTAGGGGAGACTGAAAAAATTCAAATTGACCTGAATAAAGTTGTGCCTAGAATACCAAAGCAGACATTCAGCGAGGTATGCTTTCCATGTCGACGACCCTTGGTTGACGTTATTGATGCAGAGGATCGATAAGCCTGTTTTAACCGACATAAAAAAGGATTATTTTGTATGTAGATAGGTTACTTAAGATATGTAAACGTAGATACATCGTCGTATGTTATCACATAAGTGACAATTATGTCTTTGTTGATAATAAAGATCTTTAAACCTATGTAGATAGGAATCTTTCTATCTTTACTATGACTAGCTGTGCTCTGCGGTTTCACCTGTATTTTTTTCCTCACTGCTTACCGTTTAAACCTTCCCTGGACTTTCATGAATATTTCAAGACCAAAATTAGCCAAATCGGTTCAGCCGTTCTCGAGTTTTAAGCAGACTAACGAACAGCAATTCATTTTTATTAATATAGCAGATAGAAGATTATAAAGAGGTAAAAGTAAGTTTGTTTGTGTGTATGTTCGAGCTTATTTCCGGAATGACCAGTCCAATTTGAATAATTATTTTTGTAATGTATAGCCACGTAGGGAAGCTTATAGGTTTTTTCATCCCAAAATTCCCATGGAAACGGACATAACACGGGTAAAACCGCGGGGCGCTGCTAATATAATATTACAGTGATAAGTATATTGTTTAATTCATTTGAATCGTGTTGTGTTCGTGTATTCGTGCTGCGATTAATTTATTTGATTTATAGTCTATGTCTGACGATGATTGACAATGACAATTTAAAGTGCCCTCCGAACTTTGAGTATGTTATTCATGCTCAAAGCGATTAGGTTAGGTTAGCCTTCAAAGTAAATCCTAAAATTTACCATGTGAATGATGGTAAAAGTTCTAACCTAACCTAACCTAGCATATTATACTGAATTCGAATGGTAAAAGCACGAAAAAATTTTCTATTTTTCAGAAATACTTACATTTACCAATTCATGTCGGTAAATATTTAAGACTTACTCTTAAATCTTAGGATTAACCGTACTTCGAGCTTTCACATATATACATATATATTGCTAACAAAACACTAACACATAACTTTATACTTAAGTAATTGTATCTGACCTAAATTATGGGTCGAGACCGGAAACACTCTCTATTGACCGGATGGGACTGCCCTATCCGCTTTTTGGTCATTAATGGCGAAAAGGGTGTTTTTCTTTCCAATTTAAAACAAGCATAGCTCTTATATGTAAGGTTAAGCAACTTTTGGAAAGTTATATAGGGTAGAAAAAAGATATGATGGCGCAAATATGTGTTTGTTAAAATAACTATCAGTGGCTCTTGGTTTTGCCCGCGTTGTGCCTATTACCGTCGGCAGTTCAGAATGAAAATAAGCCTTTACATGACAAAATTAATAATTAAAATCGAATTAGTAGTTTCTGAGATAATCGTGTTGAAACAAACAAAAATACATTACAAGGCTGACAGGGCTGTCCAACCAAAAGTCCATCTAATTTTCTTATAAAAAAATCGAATAATTAAAACAATTAGAGCTTTTTTAAACGACTTCAAAACCGAATAGTAGTGTATTTGTATGTTTGATACCTCTAACAACAAATTTCAAAATTCTACAAAAATGTCTAAATTAAGTACTGGTTTTTACAGTTACAGTTTGCTGGACATGACTGTAACTGACTTCAAAAAGTGAAAAAAGAATTTTCAATTCAACTATAAGTATGTTTTTTTACATCTGCCAACCAATATCTCTATTATGAACTTAAGAACTGATTTCAAAAACTATTGTTGAATCGTAGTAAATATACCAAAGGTACCTAGGCATGCCTAGGAAGATTCCTACTGTATTTCGGAATAAGGATATTGCCAATGCCACATAAACCAGTGTAACCTGTACACTCCAAAGATCTCTTGTTTTACCGCAGCGGAATCTCTCGAGAGAGTTCGCAGAATTCTCGCTTCAGTCGCCTTTCGATTTCCTCTCATAGAAATCGGTTCGTATTCTCTGAGGAGGCACTTTACAGGCTTTTACGTGTAACTTAAAATCGATGGCTATTTGATGATTGATTTCGTGTAAAATGTACTATTAACGTGGCTTTAAAATAGTCTAGATTTTTTATTTAACCTTCGTTTAAAATCCTCACTGTACTGATGTTTTTAGTGAGATGAGCGAGAGAATGTCCTAGCAGTGGAACGTTATAATATAATACAAACTTACAAATTTTACCTCTTTATAATATTAGTATTCCCCGCGGTGTTACCTGCGTTGTATCGGTTCCCGCGGGAATTTCGGGATAAAATATATTTCTGTGTTATTCTGATGTATAACCTATATTACTGTAAAGTTTCATCCCAATCCGTTCAGTAGTTTTTTCTTGAAAGAGCAACAAACATACATCCATCCATACATACATCCATCCTCACAAACTTTCGCATTTATAATATTAGTAGATTAGTAGGTTTAGTAGGAAGTAGGATTTTACTACTTTTCTTGCTGGTTTGTTAACATTGAGTGACTATACAAGCTCTGATAAATTCAAAGGACTAATTTTGAAGCAGTAACGCTTTATAACTGACTTCAAAAAGGGAGAAGGTTCTCTATTCAACGGGATCTCTGTAAGCCCTGATTACTGAAAGACGAATAGACCGATTGACATGATTTATTCGGTGTTGGCTCGGGTTTGTTCTCACTGTCTCATTTAAATATTTTGATATACTTTTCAGGTAATCTCAGTAAACCTCGCGTATGTCAAAGTAAGTAAGTACGTCAGAGGCCTTTGGCGGCTCTATAACTCTGACACCAGGATTGGTCAGGTTGACCATCCACTCGATGAAGAAGAAGAAGAAGTAAGTAACTAAGTTCGTGTAGGCCAATGTGAAAAAATTAAATATGGTTTACTGATAATTTTATTGAAACCAAATTAAATTAACCAAAAAAGTCTAGATTTTATCAATAGATATACTTTAGTTCAACTAGGTTAGTACCTAACCTTGATATCGGAGTTTTTGGACTGCCTAAAGACCACCGACATGGTCTAACGAGAAAAGACAGACCAACCGAGTTTGACGTCCCGTCCTAAGCACAGTAGCGCTCAAATAATGCCACTATCGGCCACCCATCCAAGTAGACTCCGAGCTAACATTACTTAACAATCGCGATTGGTTTTTATGGCTTAGACAAAAAATGGCGATTTAATGGACAATATATAATGAGACTTTATTATTTACTAGCTGTGCCCCGCGGTTTTACCCGCAGCGCCCCCGTTCTCATGGGAATTTTGAGATTTTTATTCCTTATTTTTCTTATATAAAAACCTTGTCCTGACAATAAGGAACACATAAAAAAAGAATCATCCAATTTGGTGCAGTCGTTCTGAAGTTATGCGCTTAGCAACAGATTCAGCGATTCATTTTTATATTATAGATTAACAGAATCTAAGGCAGTAATCCATTGGGAAGCCATCATGCCACGAAAGTCTAGCTAGAATTATTAATGCGAACTAGTTACCGACTGCTTGCATTATAGATTATGTTTACTCCACTTGACATTTAAAAAAGGTAATTTTGTTTGGTATTTGGATTAGATTGTTTGGTTGTTGTATGTATGTACTCGTACTTATATTTATCTAACTATAAACATATATTATGAATGTGAAAGTAACTTATCGTCTATCTGATCAATCAATATGTGCGCTCGCCTGCCAAGACGGAGTTCCCGGGTTCAATTCCTAGTTCGAGCGAAAACATGTTTCCTTTTCAAACATGGCTCGAGTTTGAGATCACCAACCCGCATTTGGCAAGCGTGGTGATTATGTCTAATCCTCCTCACTGTACTGATAACTTCAGTGGGATGAGAGGCCTTTGCCCAGCAGTGGGACATTACAGGCTAATACTTACTTTATATTGTGTTTATAATGTGTACTATCCGCGCCCCGCGGTTTTACCTGCATTGTGCCTATTTCCCGGGGAATTTTAGGATAAAACATAGCTACTAATAGGACTGGTAATTCTCGAGCTTAGCCCGAACATATAAACGAACAAAATAACAAGTGCTTCTTAATAATATTAGTATAAGTATATGAGTACATATAGAAAAAGTGACTGTATAAAAGGTACATATTTTAGAGATGTGATTATACAAGTATTAACACGATTTTGTAGTAAATTGTACACTTGTAAAGTTTTTTCTGTTTTTTACACTTTTACGCCTAAATCACAGAATCCAAACAACGGAATATTATTATTGAACTAACTATATTTATTATTGAATTAACGGAATATTATTATTCGCGACAGCGTCTCTCCCCGCAGTGCGGGGAGAGACGCTGTCGCGAGCGCTTCACCCACCTCCTGATGAAGGCCACCGTATGTGGCCGAAACGTGTCGAGGAACTCTCGACAGTAGTATCCGTCGTACCTAAGTTCCCGTTTAAATAAATAATAATGTCATTAACGGAATATTGACAAAGAAAGATAGATAGATATAGATTAAACCACCTTAGGTACGGGCATTGAAGCTACCACCAATAAAATCAAACGTAGCATAAAACCGTAGCAAATCGTAGCAAGCCGGCGTAGCAAGCAGAGCGTAGCAAAGTTGGCGTAGCAACGTAGCGTACAAAGTCTCGGTAACACCTCTCTTTAGAGTTTGTTATTCCTCACTGTAGATCTTTAGTTAGATGAGAGGTCTTTGCCCAGCACTGGGACATTACAGGCTAATATTTAATTTACTTTAGTGATTAATTTGCAAAGTATCAATATCGTATTACCTACAATATGTCTTACAAAGCCGTCGTCGACTAATTTGGTCGCTGTATTCGATTTAACTCGACACAAAAGTCTTTTGTTGGTAAACGCGGCATTTTAATATCCGTTCTGCTCGCCACTAGAGGAAATTACTATTCGCTCATCATTCCGGTTAATATTGGAGTTTTACTGATTGAAGCCGTTACCTTTGGGTGCTATGAGAAAAATGAAGTGGGATAGAGAATAATAAGAATTAAAGTATTTGCAGAATAATACAAAATGTCTCGTTTCATTTCAAAAATGCTTTATTTTTGAATATCAATAAAATTAAATCCCAATAACAATAAAATGGTAAAAATAAAGTAGAAAAGGGAATATTTCTACTTTATTTTTACCATTTTATTGTTATTGGGAGAGTTTATTAAATCATGAATCCAGTGACTAATTTGTTCCTAGCTCAAGTAAATAACTCCTTCTTACCTGTGCTAGCTATACGACTTCGCTAGAGACTAGTAAGGGCCTGTTCTCACCAACTTGAAGTTGTCAATATCTGAAATTAATTTGCCAAGTCTATTCTTAATGCTTTGATACTTGTCTATTGATGCAGTGCTCAAGTGCAGCGCTCCACCCGCTTTATTAAAAAAGCGCGTAAGAAAGCGCAGCCTAGAACTACTGAATTCGTAAATGATGCAAGTTTACACACTGCTATACTTATTGATGTGTAAAAAAGTCTTATAGGCAGGCTTAGGTATCAATAGGCATGAGCCCTCTTTACACAGTCACTCTCTCGCGCGTGCTTGTAAAGGCGCACGATTGCTCGTACAAGCATTCTGGCGAGCAATGCTGGACGCTTCTGAGAACGCGCTATAGTAAGTAACTTCGAGTAGGTTAGTGGCCAACGCTGGTTGCGGAGTTGCCAACGCTGGTTGCGGAGTTGCCAACGCTGATTTGCCAACGCTGGTTTAGACCGCCTGAAAGCCTCTAACAAGGTCTTACGATTAAAACAATCGGGACTAACAATTTCACATGTCCTCTAAGCACGGTAGCGTTCAGATAGAAATGCTACTATCGGTTCCCCATTCAAGTAGGGCCGAGCTGTACGTGGTTTAACATTAGCAATGAACTAACATGGCTAAGTCAAGCTATGCCACGAGATAGCTGTATAAAGGTTTCTGAGCGATTTTACACACCACAAAACGTCGAATAGTAAAGGAAATACATATTTGAAAATTGATATATATGTTTAAGTCATTCGCTTTTTGAACTGGCTCGCAAAACCAGCCAATCTTCTTCTTCATCGAGTGGATGGTCAACCTGACCAATCCTGGTATCAGAGTTATTTAGCGGCCAAAAGCCTCTGACATGGTTTATGTAACGACTACTATCCGTAGAAAGTAACCGGGACCGACGGCTTAACGTGCAATCCGAAACACGGAATCATCTTAATTTTCGGGCAATTAGGTGATTCAGCCAGCAATGCCCTAACCAAACTGAGGGCAGTCTCACAAAGAGATTTTTGTGAGACATTGTCCTCACCGAGAATCTAACCCGGAATCTCCGGATCGTGAGCCAAGCGCTCAAACCACTAGACCACGGAGGCTGTTCCAGCCAATAAAAATAATTCTCATTCACACAGTATTTCTGCCACAGAAATATAAAACATTTTTATGTGCTACGTAAAAATTCACTCCTTTATTAGGGTACCGCGTCGCTTGCGTAAACCCCACAGTTTTTTACTGCACGTAAATTCTAATTATTATTAAACAGTGCTATGCAGGAAATACGTTATTTCGTATTATATTTTTGGGCTGTAGTTGTTCTTTTTATTTGTAAGTATGATTTGTTTTTGTGTAGTGGTGTTTGGATTCTATTATATTAGTCATAACTTTTAACAAGATTAGTCGTTTAGTTTACCACGGTAGTGCCGGCAGAAGTGAAAACTTGAATAATAACGTCAAAACGTCTTACGAATTTTCGATAGGGTCACGTGTCCTGACGCGAGTTTAAAATTTATTACCCATCAAAAAGCAAGCAATGCAAGCTCATTCTCTTGTTAATGACACTTCAGAAATTATCAGGCATCATCTAAACTAATATTATAAAGCTGCAGAGTTTGTTTGTTTGAACGCGCTAATCTCAGGAACTACAGGTCCGATTTGAAAAAATATGTTTGTAATGGATAGCCAGATTCAACGGGAAGGTTATAGGCTACTTTTCATTCTGAAATTCCCACGGGAACGGGTACAACCGCGGGGCGCTGCTAGTTACTTATACAACAAAATATTTTAAACTCTGTTAGAGACACGTGCGGAATTTCTAGCTTGAGCAGTCAAAGTAGCCGAGCTTCACCTTATCTTAAGTATAAGTATTAGCCAGTAATGTCCCACTGCTGGGCAAAGGCCTCTCATCCCACTGAAGTTTTCAGTACAGTGAGGAGGATTAGGCATAATCACCACGCTTGCCAAATGCGGGATGGTGATCTCAAACTCGAGCCATGTTTGAAAAGGAAACCTGTTTTCGCTCGACACAGGAATTGAACCCGGGACCTCAGTCTTGGCAGGCGAGCGCACATACCACTAGACCACCGCGGCGACCACCTTATCTTACGATCAAATAAAATTCAATATCCAAACTGTCGACCTCATTGATTCTCTATTCATTTAAATATACATGCATAACGATACGGGACATTCAAATAAACTTGTACTACACTATCCTTTAGGGAATTCCAGGAAAACTCCCGAATTCCACATCGTTAAGAACCCTTTTTGGAATTCATTCCCGAAATCTAACTTAGCGGTTAGATGTGGAAGTTATTTCGATGTGATTTTGAATATGTGATGCGATGGTAAAGGGTTTTGGGTTAATTCAATATTTTTCTCGGTTTCGCCGTTTGGTAGGCACGTTAAATTGTCGATGTTTCAATCGTAAGAGCATTCGGAGGCATGTAGACGGTCTGAAATGTCCAACACTACGGTTGCTCTACTGTCCAACCAAACTCACCACCAATCAAAGTCAAAGTCAAAGCCAAAGTCAAATATTTTTATTAAGTTTTGGCCCCAAAGAGGCTCTTTTGAACGTACCACCCAAACCACCCAAACCCACGAAACTTTGACGCCAGGGTTGGTCACTAACCTACTTTAATTTACTAACTAAAGCGCGTTTTCAGGAGCGTCCAGCATTGCATATTGATTGATCTACACAAACTTAATGTATTACGGCTTCACTTCACTTCCATTCCTGTAGGAATCTTGGGATATAGAGTAGCTTGTTACATCGTTCCCGAATTCCGAATTCCGTGACTACAAGCGAAATATTTTGGTAGAAACGTTGATTACGGATTTTACTATTACAATATTTAATTATTGAAAGTAATATTAAGTCAAGAACGTCTTAAATTATTAAAATTCATATAGATAACAAAGTAAGTATTTGCCCGTAATGTCCCACTGCTGGGTAAAGCCGTCTCATAACACCAAATATCTCAGTGCAGTGAGGAGGACGTCGTAATCACCACGCTTGCCTCATGCGGGTTGGTGATCGATCTCAAACCCGCCATGTTTGAAAAGAAGGAAACATGTTGTACGGTCAGTATGCAAAGTCAATATTTGCAAAAGTGCATGATCATAACTGAATCTACCAACAGATAAAAATACTTCTCAAACATTTTCAAGTTGTAAAATAAACACTACAATTTGAACACAAGAACGTTCTTCTTGAAAAGTGTCGTAAATAATATTTTATTATTTATACGGAACACTGGAGGCCGGAGTTCGCTCCCACTTGTCGACTTTATACACTTTTATATTTCAACTTGAAATAGCCATAAGCTTTCATGAAGACACCGACTTTTTATAGGCAGCTTAAGCGTTTAGTTTAACCTACTTTAAAAATATGAACCTATTTCATGGTACTGCTAGTTTCCGGTATATAGAACGCTAACGACATTATAAAAAATATTTTGTACAAGTCATATCATACTTTTTAAACTTACATGATTTACACTCATTATACTAAATGAAACGGGTCTGTTTTGCGAATATAAGGGTCAACACTGCGTTAAGCGTGCGCCTGTCGCGTGCGCAGGTGGCGGGCGCACGCGGCGGTTTACTTTTGTATGTCACCGCACGCGGCGGTTTACTTTTGTATGTCACCGCACGCGGCGGTTTACTTTTGTATGTCACCGCACGCGACGGATCACTTTTGTATGTCACCGCGTAACGTAATATATACGTAATATAACCTATTTATAAAAATACGTACCAGACGCTACGTGTTTTAGTTACAGCGCGTTTATTAATAACGCGGTTAGCGTTTAAACTCGATATCAACAACACTTTTATCTAAAAATGCTTTTCTGTTCCGTTTATCTCAGAAAGAAATCCTCTGTTTATTAAAACAATCTTCTTCTGAAATGACAATTATTTTCCGCGGCAACATTTTTAATCCTTTTCAAAGGTTTGGATTAAATCGTACTATGATGTCATGTCATGGAGTAAGTAATAGAGTTGTTGACTTTGAACTTGAACAATGTTACAATCTACTAGCTGTTCGGCGCGGGGGTTCCATCTGCGGTCCAACAGATGGCGTTAGTGTGAAAATGAAGCGATACAGAGCTTAAGAGACAACAGTTTGAAATTGTAAAAATTTCTTTAAAGTGCATTTTGCCTAAAGATTTTACCATCGCTTGCTATCATCCTAAACCATTTAAAACCAATACAAAATATGGAACAAGATAATTTGTCGCATTACTATATAATTAAATAATGTTAAAAAAACTTGACAAGCCCGTTGGCACAGTGGCAGTGAGAGCGCTTACTGTGTCAGAGGTTGCGGGTTCGATTCCCGCCCGGTGTCAACAATATGTGAAGACATAGTTGTTGGCGACGACGTCTGGGTGTTCATTATATATTCTTATAAAGTATTTGTGTATATATATGTAGTAGTATCAGTAGGTTAGATTCCATAACACAAGCTTAGAGCTTACTTTGGGTCTAATTAACCGTGTGTGAATTTGTCCAGGTATATTAAAAAAAAAAAATGTGCCTGCAGTTTGACTACTGTATTTCCCTGAACTGTTAGACTGACTAAAGACAGTTTTTAGACTGTCTGAACTATAATTTAAAATAGTCTGTGATTAAGTTAACCGAGAAGGGGTAGAACAAGATATTGCGTCGGGTAAAACATATTATTTGTTTGGCAAACGTGGTGATTATACCTAATCCTCCTCACTGTACTAATATCTTGAAATGAAGCCTTTTCCCAGCAGTGGGACATTATAGACTAATACTTAATTACTACAGACAGACTATATTTGTTTGCCTGCATTTGGCTACTGTATTTGCTTATACTGTGGTAGGTATGTTTTTCTTTCTGCCCTTTCATTCGTCGGTCCACAATTTGTATCAAATATTCTGAATTATTCAGCCCCGAACGGAGAGAAGTGAATATTCATATAATCAATCCTTTTGTCTGTTAGGATGTATGAATTTATTAATAAATAAAAAGTTTTGAAGCTTCGTTGCGTATATCGATTTCGGATTTGTGTGGGTTTTGTTTTGATTTGTGTTCTTACTGGTATCTTTGGGCAGATGAGAAGCCTTTGCCCAGCAGTGGGGCATTATAGTATAATGCTTTTTTAACGCGAATTGAACATAATATACTTAGTAAGTATTTTACTTGCTATATAATCTGTTTCAGTCGCGTAAAAATTCGTGCTCTATTTTTCCTATAAAATTTTCAAATCTAAACTAAACCCACGCATTCTTTAGACTGACTTCTTCGATGTAGTCAAGTAGTCAGTTTTCAGTCAGTCAACAGATGTCAGACAAGAAAGAAAGAACAGACAGACGAAGCTTCAACTTCTTGTATGCATAAGTAGTCATAGATAGAATAGAAGTCAGTCTCAAGCTATCGTTTATGTCGAGTTTAATGACATCCTAATTAATTCCACACTTGCCGTCTCTTTCCCGCTCGTTTCGTCCCTCTCTCTCCTACAGCCTGTCAGTGGGCAGTGACATTGACGTGTATGAAATCCTTATCCTAATTTATTGGATTATTTTCTGCCCAAACGGTGCGACCCAATTTTATTATTAACAATTTTACTGATGTTTACTTTTGTTATTGTTTGGACAGTAATTAACTGAATATTGGGTAATGGTTTCTGTTAATTACTGCATTTTGATTTGTACGATATGATAAAACTGGAGAGGTTTTTTTTAGATTGATTTAAACGGGTTTAACTCTAGAACTAAGCCCCAATTTTACCTTTACAGCTGAACTCGATCAGTTCAATTTAATCCTAGTTCACAAGCTAAACTGAGATTTACCATTTGAACCATTTATTTCTACACCACATAAAATAGAACATGAAAAGAAGCAATACTTATACACTATGAACTAAATACTAAAATATATGAAATTAAAACTTAGTACAGTGGCAGTGATGTAGAGGACAGACTCAGTGTACGCTATGGGGTTGTTACACCCCACAGCACTAGTTTTCAGTCTGCCCCATTTCACAAATCACAACTTCAAAATTGATTCATTTAAATCGAGTTTAATTGAATCATTATTCTAGATAGACAAGGTGAATTAAGGCCTAACAGTCGCATGCAAATACTTATTTTTTATTGGATAGCCACATTCAAAAAGGTTATAAGCTAATATATACTGAAAATTCCAACGGAAATGGGTCTTCTTCTTCTCGAGTCGAGATAGTATATTTAGACCAGAATTAGGCCAGGTCTATTGCACTGTCATTTGCCTTCCATAGTTCCTTCACAGTACAGGACACGAGGCAGATAGGACTAAAGTAAATGAGACGGGTATATCGCGGTCAAATCTGCAGGGCGCTGCTAGTTTTTGTGCACCAAGAAAACTCAGTATACTAGAATAGTTATAAAATAATACACCCCTGTTCCTAGGGGTTTGTTATTCAAAGATACAAACACTGTTATTCAACCCTTATGATATGAAAATTAACGCGAGACCAACAGAGAACCTCCACTAAATACACAAAGTTATTTCTTGGTTAGGCGTTCAGACTATGCGATTTTATCGTACGATTTATGTCCGAAATAAACGATGTTACCATTTAGATACCGTATGCCTTCGAGGCCTTTTAGACCATAGGCCTAGAGGTCTAAAAACTCCGAAATTGCGGTTTACCACTAACCCAATCGATCTAACCTGCTTACTACTGGAATTGTCAACCACAATTTATTGTTCTTCGTTGTTCTGCGTCTTCACTATAGATTTTCTGCCGACAACGAACACCTAATGAGGTCGCTCGCTGCAGTCGCTCGCCAAATGCAGTCGACTACCGTCTGCTGCATGCAGCGAATGACTACACTGGTCATTCATTCATTTCAAGTAGGTCAGTGCCCAACCCTGGTGTTAAAGTTTTTAGACTGCCCAAAGGCCTACAGCGATTGAAACAACAACAGTTAACCACTGGTTATAAATCTAAACTAAAACTAATTCCTGGTAAAGCTAATATAGAATACTCACGACATTTTATAATCGTATGGGGTCCAAAAATCGTACAGTATAAATATCTTATACAAGACTGTTTTCACGAACAAAGTTTTCCCACGTAATTACAATACGCTGACTGTAGTGATGAGTAAACAACTGGAAGTTTCTCACAATCTAATAAATAGCGGGCGAGAGACTTAGTCCACGGAGATAAAAGTACGAGAGACAAAAATAATCTGTAAACCGAAAATTGTCTACATGTCATATTAGAATTTAGTTCATTCGGTACATTTGGTTAGGACATTTTTAAGGGACAATAAAGATCTTGCTGCAACTGTGCGGTCAGCAAAAAGTCAAAAAGGAAACCCACCGCTGGGCAAAGACCACTCATCCGACTCAGTATATCAGCTCAGTGAAAAGGAATAGGCATAATCACCACGCTTGCCTTATACGGGTAGTAAGAAAATTTATGTATTTATTTAGTAAGTTCTCCCATAATTTTCAGTCTTCCATAATATTTATAGAAATGTTTCATATATTCAGAGCCGTTTCAACCGAATTTTCTTATAGATTTTGTTAACTGAAGCGAAGCGAGGGCTCTTCGTAGCAATGTAATATGATGTATATTCGCTTTATGACGGCAAAATGGCGGTACGGATTTATATAAAAGGTTCTGTTGCTTTTTATGATTAACGCAGATATTTTTACCTCAAAATTCCAGCAACAAGTTTACTGCGGTGGCTTGCACTGAACTGTTGCTGATGAGATTTAGATCAGGTGTAGATATTTATTTTGTGTGAATTCTTATTTTAAGCAATCTATTATAGCCAAAGCTGTATCACAATCATGAAGTCCATGGTCTAACAATTGAAACAATTGGGACCAACAATGGTGCCCTCTGAAACACGGTAGCGCTTAGATGGGAAATGACACTATCGGCTACTTATCTAAGAAGAGGTAGAACTTTACGTTGCTTAACAATTGCTATGAGCTAACATCGCTTACTCAAACTATAGAAAAAGAGATAGATAGAACTACTAAACTCTGAGCCCCAATTTTCCTTTACAACTGAACTCGATTAGTTCAACTTAATCCTAGTCCACGACCTAAACTGAGATAAAAAAGCTTCTTAATGGATCTACTAAAACCGAGTTCAATTAACCGTGGTTCGAGATAGAAACCTAAGAAACCCGCTGTTTTTAAAGTAAATAGGGAACTGTGAAATATATTTATCTTTCTCGTAACTACGCTATTTCCACTGTAAGGTACAAAGCGATATCGACCGTTTCAATCTCAAAGACCCGTAGTCGGTGTCATAGTCCGGTTACCACGTTACGCAGGCTTACTGCCGACAGAACGCTTATCGTTTGACCCGCTCGTGTGACGTGCGGGTACTTAACGGGTTATTTAATACAAAGCTAAGTATCTGTTGGAAATACTGTGTAATTATAAAAACAAATGAATGTGGATATGCGGGTACTTTAAATGACATTTTATAGGCTAACGGTTGGGTAATATAAAGTTTTGTAATTATTAAAAATAATACTATGGAGAGATAACAGCCTCCGTGGTCTTGTGGTTTGAGCGCTCGGCTCACGATCTGGAGATTCCGGGTTCGATTCCCGGTGGGGACAATATCTCACAAAAATCTCTTTGTGCGACTGCCCTTAGTTTGGTTAGGGCATTGCAGGCTGAATCACCTGATTGCCCGAAAAGTAAGATGATTCCATGCTTTGGAGGGCGTTAAGCCGTCGGTCCCGGTTACTTTCTACGGATAATAGTCGTTACATGAGCCATATCAGAGGCCTTTGGCGGCTCAGTAACTCTGACACCAGGATTGGTCAGGCTGACAAATAATAAATCCTCCACGCAGGACACTTAAACATGAGTGATTTCGATGAAATATTACGTCGATTTAATGTAAGTCTCTGAGTGCGGCAGAATGTAATGACACACATTTAAAACGAATAGAAAACCAACTCATTTTCAAAACGAAATTAAAACGAACAGAAAGGCCAGTTTTGAAAGCCAGTTTATATACAAAACCACATGGCCTAAACAACTCACAGCATGACACAAATGTGACAGTGCTAAGTCGATTGTAGTCCGAGTGCCTCAACTAAGCACACATTCACAATTTACATGCATAATAACGTAATGTATTCCACTGCAGCGGTGTTCTGTTACTAACCAGATATATTGTGATAACTAGGACGAAGTTTGAGGAAAGAGGTCAAGTATTTTGAGGGAATATGGTTTCAGAATATCTTTACAATTTACATTGATTAAAAATGTTTGTTTGATTAAAAATGTAAGAAATATTACGATGTATCTTTTTACTAGCAGTGGCTTGCGGTTTTACCCGCGTTGTGCCCGTTACCGATTTATAACCTTCTCGTTGAATGTGGCTATCAATTACAAAAAGAATTATCCAACTCGGTTTCGTAGTTCCTGAGATTAGCACTTACAAAATTCCGATGCCAGGATTGGCCACTAACATTTATTATAATAAGATGTTTTTGTTTGTAAGACTAGAATTGGTACAGATAACTGTTGTTAGACTATCTTTAGATAGTTAAGTTTGCGTCTAACTAGTCAGTCTAAATACTGTTGTGACATTAGTAAGCTCAGGATTTAAGAGTCAGACTTAGGCATTGCTAAATTTGCCCTCTACTCTACCTCTACCTCAGGATTTAAGAGTCATACTTAGGCATTGCTAAATTTGGCCTCTACCTCTACCTCAGGATTTAAGAGTCATACTTAGGCATTGCTAAATTTGGCCTCTACTTTACCTCTACCTCAGGATTTAAGAGTTATACTTAGGCATTGCTAAATTTAGCACTCTAATTCTGCTTAGTACTTATACGGGCTTTTATTGTTACAGGTCAAAATCTTCATAAACCCATTAACCTTTGACTAAACAACACAATTTCAACAAAGCGTTAATCCATTGTTCAACAATCTCTTTCAACGAAGCCTAAAAATAAACAATACATTTTGACTCAGTGACCCACAGAGTACAACAAGGCAAAATACAATGTTGCAGTTAATAAGGAATATGGGTTAAATAGATTTCGTTCCATGTACTTTTTATATCTTGGGCACTTTAAACAGTCTGTTGCGGATGTTTCAATCGTTAGATCATGTCGGAGGCCTTTAGGCGGTCTAAAAACTCCGACACCAGTGTCGGCCACTAGCCTACTCAAAATGAATGAATGTAGAGTTGTTGACATTCAGCGAGTTTATAAGCTACTAGCAGCGTTGCGCGGTTTTACCCGCGTTATGTCCGTTCCCGTAGGAATTTCGGGATGAAAAATAGCCTATAACCTTCTCGTTGAACGTGGTTATCCATTACAAAAAGAATTATAGGAATCGGATTGGTAGTTTCTGAGATTAGCGCGTTCAAACAAAAAAACTAACTCTGTAGCTTTATAATATTAGTATAGTTGTTTTATTTCACAAGGTCCTCTGAGCCATACTTGTACTTGCAATGAGACACGAGTGTTGCACTTAAATGTGAATAGAAATTTGATAACAGCCACCTGTCTGTACAATACCGTTCGGCAAAATACGACTTAAAATATATGACACTCACTTACAACAGTCATCATAATGCAAATCCTTCACAATAACAATATTCAAAACTTCACAAGGGGTTGTGACCTCACAAAGCCTTTGTTTCGTAGCAACTCGTAGCAACGTAGTAGAGCCGTAGCAAAACCGTAGCCCGGTCAAACCTGCTACATACAATATTCGCATTTTCACTGTAACACGTATATACTCGTATATATATATATTCTGTACAGTGGTTACTTTATCCGTGAGCTAGTGACGTCATGGGCCACCTGTACACCCCCTCCCCTACTACCCCCAACCCTCACGCCTACCTTTCCGTTCGAAACTCAATTCCTTGAATATGAATGTTTATTCTCATTTTCAAGGAAAATGATTTAGATAGTTTAATGAACTGGTGCTGATGTAAAATCAACATTTGATTCGATTAACTAAAATAGATGGTGTTGTGTTTGTTAGTGCTTCTTGTGTGAGTTCATTGCCGTTACATTTAATTTAATTCTGAAACCCCGATGCGGGATAAGGGTGTGTTTACACTGGAGATAAATAAGTAAATAGAGCTATGATAGGCTATGCTACGTTCAGGTGCGGTTACAGTAAGTAGATTGGAACAAGATCGATAGCCGCATTAGCCGAACGTAGTATCTACCAAGCAAAATGTAATGCCCCAAGTGCATTAGGGCGCTTTCAAATTATGCGTTTCGTGTCGGACCGCTGCGGTGCCGAAGCGGTGCGTTTGTCGTATTGTGTACGCACGATCGTGTGTTTTCATACAAATCGAGCAGCTCGTCAACAGTGCGGCGTCGGTACCGCGAAATAATTTTATTACGCACTGTTGCCGAGCTGCTCGATTTGTATGAAAACACACGATCGTGCGTACACAATACGACAAACGCACCGCTTCGGCACCGCAGCGGTCCGACACGAAACGCATAATTTGAAAGCGCTTAATTAGATATGATTGATAGATAAAACCATACCCATGTTTTTGTACTATGTTATCTTTACGAATATAATGAAGCTGAAGTTTGTTTTTTTGTTGTTTGAATGCGCTTATCTTAGAAACTCCGATTCATCCAATTTTAATAATTATTTTTGTAATCAATAGCGACATTCAACGGGGAGATTATACGCTATTTTACATCCCGAAATTCCAGTTTAGGCCCATCTCGTAGCCAGATTTGGTAGCTAGCTACGAAATGAGAAAAGTGTTTTCCCATCTTGTAGCTAGCTACTAAATGGGAACGATCTATTCGGTAGGTTAGGGTCATTTATTTTTTTACTAGTTAAAATCCTAAATCTTGGACTTTCGAATTCCTATTTCGTAGCCAGCTTCGAATCGGGATTATTTCTCCCATTTGGAAGCTAGCTACCAAATCTGGCTACGAGATGGGCCTAAACCGAAATTCCCACGAGAACGGACACAACGCCGGTAAAACCACGGGCACTGCTATTTAAATTCTATTGCTATAAAGATCTATAGCGAAGTTCTCAACTCTTAAAATCAAACCCAATAGTTCCCAGAAGCAGTTATTTTATCAACATCTAAGTGTTTTACTAGCTATTTAATGGAGACAATTTTATGCCTTACTGATATTATATTAAGGTTCTTTATGGCATGTAATCAAATACTTTGATGTGATTGGTTGACGATAAACATTTAATCCGTATGGACGTTGAGTGAGTATTTTTAGCGCGTGCCATGAGAGCGGTTATAAGTGGAGGTAATTTAAAGAAGTCTTATGAAATACTGTTACTGTTACTGTTACTGTTAGCCCGTAATGTCCCACTGCTGGGCAAAGGCCTCCCCCCACTCCCGCCACTCTTCTCGATTTTGGGCCACCAGTGGCCAGTCCCTTTTGTAGGCGTCCAGCTCGTCCCGCCACCGCCTGCGCGGTCTGCCGCGACTTCGCCTCGCTGTCTCCGGGCGCCACACAGTGGAAATTTTGGCCACGTGACGTGACCAGCCCAATCCCATTTTAGTTTAGCGGCCTTTTCACCTGCATCAGCGATTTTTGTTCGGGAGCGCAGTATTGTGTTGCGGATGCGGTCAATTCGAATATGAAATACTAAATACTAAAAAAGTAAGCTCGTGTTCGGTTAGTGGCCAACCCTGGTGTCGAAGTTTTAGACCGCCTAAATTCCTCTGATATGGTCTATCGATTAAAACAACCAGGACTGACGTCTTTGACAATTTAACGTGCCCTCCGAAGCACGGTAGCGCTCAGATAGAAATGCCACTATCGGCCACCCATCCAAGTAGAGGATGACCTGCGCGTTGCTCAACAATGAGATAATATCGCTGTATCAAACTACGCCACGAGCTTTACTAATTTGATAACGAAAATGTATAAAATATGTCCTGCTAATATTATAAATGTGAAAGTTTGTGAGGATGTATGTATGTATGTTTGTTACTCTTTCACGCAAAAACTACTGTACGGATTTTTATGAAACTTTACAGTAATGTAGGTCATACATCAGAATAACACATGATATATATTTTATCCCCAAATTCTTGCAAAAGCGGGTGACAACGCAGGCCCGGCTAGTATAATATATAGTTCGTGAAGTCGGTTAAAAGGGTAACAAAAGAAGTAATTTAGAATGCATTGCACAGTGTGTTACCAACCTTGGGCCGAACATTACAGTCGGTCGATATCATCGATTTTCAATTACGCCGTATCATTGGAAACATCGACTAAATTAAAGACACTCTTTTGTTTTTAATCCATTTGTGTTGTTTTTTAGCTTACGTGGTGACATATAAAATGTAACGGTTTTTACCCGACTGCGGTGAAGGAGAGTTATTAATAAATAGACCTTGGGATTTGAACACATAGTTTAAACGTACTCACACGGGTTTTTTCGCGTTAGAAAGAGTTCACCCGCGACCACGAGAGGTGCAATCCCCTCGATACGTCGGGAAATAAAAAGTAAGTTATTACTTGCTTTATTAACTTTCTAACGCGAAAAAACCCGTGTGAGTACGTTTAAACTAGACCTTGGGAGTTTGTAACGTACTAGCTGTCCCTCGCGATGGTTTCACTCGCAATCCTATAGATACCCTTAGTGTGAACATTTTGTAGATAGCGCTTACGTTATGTAAAAAAACACTGTAATACTGTGTTTTGTCTCTTTTGCTCTTGGGAAAATTGCATATATCAGAAAGTGACAAACCATTTGATAGCTAAACTGTTCTTAATACGTGTTTATTATGGCCATGAGTGTCTCTAAGTCCGGCAGTTAGTCTTCTTTTATTAAACTGATGGACCAAGAGCCCGTGAACCCCAGACCTTCATTATTTTATAAAAGCTGAAAGTTTGTCAGCGCATGCTCCCTACACAGGTAAGAACGATGGACTATTATGAAGTTTGGGTTATCGTGGCTTTGGCAGGTAAACGGTACTAAAGGTCAATGGTCGAAAACACCAAGTTGGCCATCGATTTCGATATCACCGTCAAAGGGTGACTTGTACAACTTGTCAAGAGCTTTCAAATGATATAGGTCATGTCACTGTTGAGCATTAGGATCAGCGTCCATAGCATAGGTCAACTCCAATCTTCAATGGTCGAAAACACCAAGTTGGCCGTCGATTTCGATATCACCGTCAAAGGGTGACTTGTACAACTCTTCAAGAGCTTTCAAATGACATATGTCATGTCACAAAAATCACACTTTATTATTTGATGAATTTAGATCGGTATTTTACACACCTTTAGTACCGTTTACCTGCCAAAGCCACGGTAACCCAAACTTCATTATTAGTCCATCGTTCTTACCTGTGTTGGGAGCATGCGCTGACAAACTTTCAGCTTTTATAAAATAACGAAGGTCTGGGGTTCACGGGCTCTAGGTCTATGATACAATATGGGTAAACCGTGACGCTACTGGTACTTATATACTCGTAATAAACAAATGATGCGGTCAACCGCCACTCTCGCTAATTGTACCTTCAACTAATTTAAACAACAAACCGCTGCACTAAATAACTCAAAACCAGCAATATGAACAAGAAACTTTGCAACAATGCCCTTTAAATCTAAAGCCATAAAGGTCAAAATTCCTTACACAATTTTGGTTATTATAAAGCAAACTATGGCGTTTCCTTTTGACAATGGAATTTGTGAAACTTTATTCTAAATTGGCCCTTAGTAGTGAGGAAGTAAGATTGATAATGGTATAAAACTGTGATTATGTAGTATGTAGGTACAGTCAGGGAAGAAAGCAGTTAACTATTTTTTGTCATATTGTTAGTATGTACTAGGATAATGTTATTTTTAAAACCCATTACCACTTAATTCTGCATGGATGTCCCCGTAGCAGAACATATTTTGTAAAATGCATTTGTTTGTTTCCGATTTCGTGTGCATGCATTAATTAATAAATACATCCGGACAAATTCATACACTGTTAATAAGACCCATACTAAGCTCTAAGCGGTATTTTGGGATCAAATTTACTGATACTACTACATATACATACACAAATACTTTATCAGAATATATAATTGACACCCAGACGTCATCGCCAACAACTATGTCCGCACAAATTATTAACTCCGTTGAATCGAACCCTCAACCCCCGACACAGTAAGCGCTCTCACATGCCACTGTGCCAACAGGCTTGTCAAGCATTCGCGTTTTCCCTTTGTGTTCTGAGCTAACATTCACACACTCGTGCGGCATATGAAAACATTGGCGCGAGCAAACGTTCGTTAAGTTTCGAGTGTGAGGATTGTCCATTTTGTATGATATAAGGTGTATGAATGTTTACATATAAGGGTGCGTTTTTTTTGAAGCGGAGTGGAGCTGCGCGGAGGTCAACTGACTAATCACAATGCATTACGAAAAGATTTTGACAATGTCAATGCGTTGTTTGACAATCCCAATTGGGTATTTGAATGTTATTAAAAGTGTACAATTTGAGAGATGAAATTAGTAAAATAACTAAAATTATGATCAATACTGAAATCAGAATCAAAATCGTTTAATAAATAAAGAAATTATAAACTCTGAAATATTCTCTCCTGTCTGATGCTGTCCCTTTCTTGCAAAACGATTTTTTGTATACGACGTCTATGGCGCTCTAATATTGTGACGTCACACTAGTAGTAGTGCTGTCTCTGTCTAATCAGCAACTTTGACCGCTTGTAACTCTCGAAATAATAACGATATAAAAAAACGGATTTTAGTTTCTTACACGTGATAACAAGATAAGTTAATAGGAAGAATAAAAAAAACATTCAAATACCCAATGCGCTGTGATTGGTGAATCGGGCTCCACACCGCTCTGCTCCGCTTAAACATCCCCTAAACCCTTAACAGTAAAAATAAGCAGAGAACAACCCTTTTAACAAAAATTGTAATAAACATCAAAACAACTCCTGTCAGTCCATAATTAATTACCCTTCAATTAACTGAAAAGAAAAAACATCGTTCAAAATCCATAAACCACGGGCGGTCTATAAAACGAAAAGCTCGACCGAGCTTTGACTACAAAGCTTCCATTTTAACGTGATTAATTGAACAGTTTTCAATACACGGCCTTTAGCGCTCGGAAAATTAACAAGTTTCATGTTAATCTCTTTGTTAAACTATACAGTCAAGTGTGATTTTTGTTGGTGTAAGTTTTTCTATAAAATGTTACGTAAAAAGTAGGAAAATTTTACTATTTAAAATCTGGTGACGAAAAAATCATAATAATATTAAATGACAATGTAATGAAGTTCGAGTTAGTGGTTTTTTAGACCGCCTAAAGGCCTCCGACATGGTTTAACGATTGAAACAACCGGGGCCGACAATTTAACGTGCCCTCCGGAGCACGGTAGCGCCCATCCAAGTAGGGGTCGAGCTGCACGTTGCTTAACAAACGCAATAAACTAACATCGCTTAGTCAAACTACCCCACAAGCGCTACAGATGACAATGTGTATTCAGCATAAGTATTATATCTTGTCTTTTTCATGACTATCCCATAGACCAACCTTACTAATTTATCTTAAGTGAGTTTTTACGGGATATCACATTATAATTATACTATTAATTGCTCGAAAATTCTTTAAACTCAACATACTTTTTCTCCTTTGTCTCTAGTAATCAGTAAATAATGTATTTTTAGTCCTAATTTCCCCCACGTTCAAACTTATCTATCACCAACTCCGGCCGCCATATTTAAAACGATTAACGACGCCATTTTGTCACGTCACGTGTCAATGTTGCCAGGTGTGAAAAGTAATTTAGTAAATTGGTAGTTTTTATGGAATAGTGATTTATATTTCATGGTGGGTTACCATTATCGATTGTTTGTTTTAGAACGCGATGGGTAGTTAGTAACTTCGTTACCTTTAACGATGTTTACGTATATATATGTATGTATGTATTATATGTATGTATCCCTGGTACTTCATAAGATACATAAATAAGTGAGACTAAAAATATACGCTGTTTTAGTTTTAAAATTAGGTGAGCAATTTTGCCTTGAAAGCGTACGGACTTTTATCATATCTACTCAATACCTATTATTATTATTATTAATTAGCCATAAATGTCCCACTGCAGGGCAAAGGCCTCCCTACCCTCCTTCCACTGATCTCTATCCTGAGCTATTGTGGGCCAGTTATTATTGTGTTGGTCTAGTTCGTCCCGTCAACGCTTGCGGGGTCTTCCAAGGGCTATTTTTGTGCTTGGAGTCCAAAAGGTGACGGTTTTTTTTGTGTGCAATACCTAATGGTTAATTGATTACACCTTTTTACAGTTGGTTAACACAAATCCTATCTAAATAATTGTACAATCCACTGTCGGATGTTATAATACAGTGTGAAAACTACGATTGATTGATTTCCTGTCAATGAAAACCAAAAGGGGCTTGAATTACACGATTTCAACGCCATTAACGACTAACCTAACCTAACCTCAAAATGAATGAATGATGAACTATATTATTGACAACTATTCATCACTCATTTGTCAAAAATTTTGTATAGTTAAAGGCTTCCCGTTTAAATGGCGTTTGCATTCGAAAAGCAGTCTGTAGATAATTTGTCTCCGTAACCACAATTTTACGACAAAATCTATTAAGTCATACAAATCGTCAATTTACAGTTAAAAGTGTTCATCAGTCCAAAGTATAATGGATCAAGATTTCACCACATTTTAATACATTATCAAACAAAACTAAACTGTACTTAAGATATTTATACAAAACCACACATCGCAGAGTCTAACCGTAAAAGCTTTTCCCAAAATTAGGGTAATACTTTTTACAATCTAGCAACACAGGGATAATTTACAAAATGGCGGGTGACGGGCAACTTTCGTAAATGCTCGGTTGATTTATTTGAAGGTATTTTACCTGGAGTCTATTGAAAGGCATTTTTTTGTCTTGAGAAACACTTTTGTGCGTCGAATGGGAAAAACGTTTCATCTTATAGGTGTATGTTGCTTTGTTAACTTCGAAGAAATAAGGGTGTTATTTTCACGTAATGTATATGTCTCTACCATCGAGTTATACATAGTCGTATGTGTATTTCAAAGCATGTATCTGTTTGTAAGTAAATATGACTGTGAAAATAGATTCGTATGAATTGGGACGAGGGTAAAATATTTCTTTGAAAAAATCTGAAACCCTTATGAAAATAAACTCTTTTGTTTCGGAAAACGAATCCGTTAGTGTAGTTTCAAAATTGGTTATTGAAACTGAAAAATAAAAACAACTGAAGTGATTTGGATGAAACTTTACAGTAGTAGGTATAGATCAGAATAACACATATAGGTACACATACATTTTATCCCGAAATTCCCGCGGGCTAGTACTGATGTAAGTATAGATTATTTTAATACTAAAACTGAATACTTGTCTAAGATATAGTACACACGAGTAGTTTGTCTATGTCTCTAGTGTTATTGATGACTTCTAGTATAGAGTTTTTCACTGAACTACATATTTTGTTACAACTCCCTAACGGGTACTGTAAGAAAAGATTAATGGAGCTTGAGAGTCAAAGAATGTTTTCTATATCAACAAAAATAAGAGGCCGAGCACACTATACTAGAATGTAGTTAGACAGTCTTTTGGTCTATGAAAACATATGAAATAGCGGTCATTAGAGACAAGACGCCTTCACAAACTGTTTGTTGTCCGTTAGACTAAAGATTTTATTTTTCAAAATTCAAAATTCGTCTTCGGATACATAAAATAAAAGCGAAGTGTATCCGTAAACGTAGTTTCAATTTGAAATTGGGTAGTGTTCGCTTAAACTTAAGAACCACAAACGATTCTTTCTAAGTGCAGCCTGTCTTAATCACCGTCGCATCCTCGTATAAAGGAACAATTTTTCTTCATAAATATAAGAAAGTTATATAGAATTTAATAAAAATAATAACTTAGTACGCGGATACATCAT
The DNA here is from genome assembly GCA_963082685.1 of Cyclophora albipunctata. Taxonomy (NCBI): domain Eukaryota; kingdom Metazoa; phylum Arthropoda; class Insecta; order Lepidoptera; family Geometridae; genus Cyclophora; species Cyclophora albipunctata. Next base: position 1,842,860 of record OY720139.1, on the reverse strand, counting down.
ATTTTGGTAATACAATGTTCTATTACCAAAATATTTCAAACTAGATTTTCGTGAAAACTTTCATAATCGGTTAAAACATCGATGTTCTCACCTCTCGACATACAGACAAGAGTTTTAAGAATGTTCATCAACGACCGAGAAATATTTCAAACCATAGCCGCATAAAAACCTCCACCTATTTTTGAAGTCGGATAAAACGTGATTAAACAAAGACCTTGACAAAAACAGGGCCAAAGCTATTAAAAGTTAACACAAATACCCCGAAGAAAGGCTCGTATAAATAAATAAAGCAATTGAATAGACCAACTAGATTTATCGCCGACCTTAATACCAGGGGGTAAAGTTCAAATTGGTGTTGGTAACCTGGGCGGTATAAAAAGAGCATGACATTAGAACACATCCAATTTCACTGATAGTGAAGTTTTTATAACGTACCGGTATCAAAATGTCAATTATGTTTGGAACGAAAATGGGACGCCAAATAAATAAGTAAGCATCTCGCCAGAGGTATTATTTAACCACTGTATAGTATAGTAGTTATATCTCACGAGCCCCCAGGAGAAACTTGTGTAATGAAATATACATACGCATTATCTTATTGTGCATCTACTGACCCGTTGCGGGCAGTGTGACACCTGTCATATATTACTCGTACTGTTCGTATTTACAAAGTCCCGTAGTATTTCATAAATCAGTTCAAACCTTGATAAATACATACCAAACCAAACCATAAAATCTCCGGTCAGATATTTTATGCAATCCTATTGGTTAATATTTTGACAAGCCCGTTGGCACAGTGGCAGTGAGAGCGCTTACTGTGTCGGGGGTTGCGGGTTCGATTCCCGCCCGGAGTCAACAATATGTGCAGACATAGTTGTTGGCGACGACGTCTGGGTGTCAATTATATATTCTTATAAAATATTTGTGTATGTATATGTAGTAGTATCAGTTAATTAGATTCCATAACACAAGCTTAGAGCTTACTTTGGGTCTAATTAGCCGTGTGTGAATTTGTCGTATATTTATTTATTTATTTATTAATATTTGTCCGTTTCTCCGGTCCGCCAGCTCGCTCCGCATCAATGGACAGGCACCCTTAGTATTGATTCAAAATCATAACTAAAGCTGGTTATACACAGACCGATTCAAATGAGCTGGTTCATTAGCACGTAACCCGTTTGAATTGTTAACATTGTTATTTTTATAATTACCTTAATAATTCATAATAGTCTATGTTGTGGTTGTGAAATGACTTTAATTGTATGCCATTATTTGTTTTTGTATAGGAACCCAATAATAAATTGCCCTTCACTACATAGTATACAATAAAGTCGCATTCCGCTGTCTGTCCCTGCGGGTTTTTAAATAGATAGAATGATTCAAGAGGAAGGTTTATGTATATAAAAGAAATCTCACGGAAATGGGCATAATGTGGACCAAACTTATTTTAGTGAAAACAAAACTAAAAATCGTGTCACCGAATTGTTACTTATTAATATATTTATATTATTGATTATACTTATTTTCATATTGGCCTTGTATCCTTCTATGGCGATTGGTAGGAAAAGAACGATAGGAGCGTTTGGAGGCGACCTTTGCCTAGCAGTGGGACGATGTAGATGGAGAAAACAAACTTCCTGTGGCTATCCAAATACTATAATATGTTTGTCGTTGTATAGATATTTACCAATTCAGAGCCTAGAACATTTTATAAAAAGAACAGACTAACCCATTAACAGCAATGTTCAAAAGATCCCAAAAAAACCGATCCAATAATATTCGAACCAAATACGAAAACAACAGCCAAAAAACTTTGTCGTCTCGCCATTACTTCAGCGAAAAAACATGTCGAAATTCAAATAAAAATAAAGGGATTCCGTCGCCAAATCTTCTTGTAACTGGCGACAATTTTTTATGCTTAAGTTGAATGAGAACATTTATATTAAACGATAATAATCCTGATTGTCTAAGCTGATGGTGACGTGTTATATAAATTCATATTTTTATTATACTTACTGTAAAATAAAGTGGGCGAAATAAATACATTATTATTAATATTTAATTGACCATCTTTGGCGAGTGGTAGGAAAAGAAGGATAGGAACATTAGGGAACATTATTTTACATTTTGCCCAACAGTGGGACGATTTAGATTGAAAAAAAAAAAGAACTTTTTTGTTTCTATGCAAATACTCCATGTTTTACCTTGTTTTTCAATAAAACATATCTATGCTATTTTTGATATGATTGGTGCCTAGACAAACGTAACACAGCCAGGTAGAATAGATAAGTACTGATAGTCAAGTACCGAAAAGTATTTTTTTCAAATCGGTTCATAAACAAACGAAGCTAAGAGGTATTTATTACTCACACGAATTGAGAACCTTGTTTAGTTATTAAAGTCCTACTAATATTATACATGCGAAAGTTTCTAAGGATGTATGTATGTATGTTTGTTTGTTACTCTTTCACAAAAAAAACACCTGGGCGGATTTGGGTGACACTTTAAAGTAATACATCAGAATAACACATGGGATACATTTTATCCCGAAATTTGAAAACGGGGACAACGCGGGTAGCACCGCGGGCTCGGCTAGTAGGTTAATATAGATGAAAGAGACCTCAAATATCGTAACGCAATCGTCAATCAATCGTGTCGTACACAGTAAAGCCGATGATTGATACCCTTTGTTGAAACGTTACTAGTTCGGATCGATTCCGACCTACAGTTTGATTGATTGATTCATCTCGAGGCGTTGGAGTAATTCGGGAGTGTTGGACCAGCCAATTAGATATCGTAAAGTGTAATTAGTGAGTGTCATTTGTAGCTGCCTGTAAATTGGTGGGTGGAGCGTAAAGTTCAAGGTATTTTATAAGTAAATTCGAGTAAGAAATTTAGAACACTGACCGTTCTGATGTCTGAGTTATTAGACCGCCTAAAGGCCTCCGATATACTAAGACAACACAAGCACAGGTAAGCAGCTTTAATTAGTTCGTTTTTCAAAATGCTCGTCGTCGCCGGTGGCGCCCCCATTACCCATTACCCATATACCCATTCGGACTTTAAGACAAATAACCTCAAACACATTTCCGAGGTGTGAATAATTCTATATTTCCTATCCCACACCCTGAGCCCCGGGCGAAGGTAATCATTTATAATTCACTGAAACCGCTGAAAAATTAATGCGAAACGGTGTCCCAGGGAAGATAAACAAAAACACTGAAATGTAGAACGAAAATGCACCAATCAGGGTCGGATTTAACACCTCTTTGTCTGACTATGCTTGACCAACTTTAGAAAAAGATTATGTCTTATTTAAGAGGTATTTATGTTCTATGTATGTTCACGCATAACTCCGGCATATAAAGGTTTAAGTACACTATAGTCAAGACTGTAACGAGACAGTTCTCTGATCTATAAAACATATAAAGGGTCGCACACTGAAGACGTCTAACGACTTTTTTGTCTGTTACAGGCTTTTTATGTTATTTATACTTTAGAATTGGTACGGATAACTGTCGTTAGACTCATTCTACGATTCCACGAACAAACTGTCTTTAAAATACCTTGTTATAAGTAAATCTAGATTATTTTGACTATAGCAACCTCAGGTTTTAAATAAAGACCTATTTCGTTTTCCTTGACGCATCCCTAGACTTTATTGACCGTTACTTTACTTTACAACCTCAATATCTCTAAAGTTCAACCGAAATCCATTCAACAATGCGTAAAATCAACCAACGCTCGACCAAAGAATAGCCATCAGTAACATTGTTAATAATAAAATTGGGTCGCACCGTTTGGGCAGAAAATAATCCAATAAATTAGGATAAGGATTTCATACACGTCAATGTCACTGCCCACTGACAGCCTGTAGGAGAGAGTGAGACGAAACGTGCGGGAAAGAGACGGCGAGTGTGGAACAAAGGGGATGAAACATCGGACCATAATAAAACATCAAGGTTGAGGTATGAATAATACAGTGAAGGATGATAAATTACACCCTGTGTGCTTGTTTATACCGTGCAACGTGTGGTCGTTTTTATCACTAAAAATGACTACTCATTTGTTTATCATCCTAATTTCAGTGATTGTATTGGCTTTTGTTGGTGGAAATGATACAAGCTTTTCCATTAAAGTACTTCTGTCTCATCTCTCACATTTCTATACAACATAACTGATAATTTGATTTTCTTTAATTTGGTTCTTATATCTGGTTCTATCTAAGATCCTTTGTTTTTACCTTTTGATGTCTAACGCCAGTACTCAGAGACATCAAATGATTCTTCAGTGAGTTATATTGACATGTGATGTATGAAAAATTATGTTTCGATTTAATGGACGTGAAGCGTGGTGATTATGCCTAATCCTCGTCATTGTACTGATATCTTCAGTGAGAGGCCTTTGCCCAGCCGTGGGACATTACAGGCTAATACTTTACTACTACTTTAATGGACGTCTCAAAGTAAGCGGAGTAAGTATTCCTATTTATTTTAACTAATGTTGACTTCACTTGTCAAAAACCGGCTTCATTACTATTTTGACGCTCTGTCCAGTTTTTATTGGGTCTGAGGCGTGGAGCGTATTCAAATGGAGGTACTATAATATTTATGGAAGCGAGTATTGCGTGTTAACTGTTTCGTTGTTCTTTTTACGTCCCCTTCGAGATCGCGGGATTATTTCAGCGAAACAGGAAGTGATATCAATATTTCTGAATGCCCTAATGGCTGCGTTGAAAGTCTTTTGTAGTGTTATAGGGTTGTTACACTTAAGTTAGTACAGTAAACATGTTTTAATAGTAGTGTGTGTATGTGTATGTTTATTTTTTAGTGTTGTACCCGATCTGAACGCTACCGTGCTTCAGAAGGTACGTTAAATTGTCGGTCCCGGTCGCTACAATCGTCAGACCATGTCAACAGCCTTTAGGCCGTCTAAAGACGTTTTAGATGTCCATGTTTTATCATTTTAATTGATTCAAGGCATAACAATAATTCACTTCATATATTTCTAAGAACATTAGGTGAAAAATAACCCAAAGATCATTGTCATCAGATTAGAAGTAAATTATGAACTTGCTTTTGCTTCGGTAAGCGAGAGCACGAGATAATTACAGGCGAATGATTGTTGACGTGTGGATAATTCATACTAATATTAGACAGGGCAATAATTGTTTATGGTTTCATCTATACTGATCGTCTAATCCTCCTCACTGTACTTGACTGATATCTTCAGTGAGATGAAAGGCCTTTGCCCAGCAGTGGGACATTACAGACTACAGACAATACTTTTTTAAATATTAACATTAAAACAAGATCCCCAAAAGCTGTCTGTCTGTACGTAATTGATTTTCTCAAAAACTACTCAACAGAACGTCATGGGGTTTTCACTAACATTTGGGCAAAAATTTGGGCACGGGTACAATGCGAGTAAAGCGAGGCACTATAATACTGTCTAACAGACTCGTTGTGTGCTCAAAGTAGACTGGATTACGGAGTTACAGGTAGATAAACTGACACCGAGACTAAAACTGAATAAAAGCTTGTAAAAGTGAACATTTTTTCGAGTGCGGATTATCTTTGTGTGTGTGTGTTAGTGTTAAAATATTTGCTCGCAGTTTTAGGGGCACCTTTACTTAACAGAGTTTTAGTGGCATTTCTGTTTGACGTCTGCAGTCCTTTTGTATTTGCCACGAATGTGGTAACATGAGTCGGTTAGTAGTTTGAATCGTTAGCTTAACCTTATACGTCTAACGATTTGATCAACTGGGAACGACAATTTAACGTGCCCTACGAAGCATCGTAGAACTTGAACAGAAATCTTCTATTCTTATTTAAATTAAGATCTGCCCGTTGCTTAACAGTCGTGAAAAGATAACATCGTTTTAAACCAAAAGAGAAAGCTTCCAATGTATATTTTTTTAGATTTGTTCATCTTCTCTTTAGTTTTTTAACAGATTTTGAAAAAAACTTTTGGTATTTTATGAAAGGCTATATTACAAAATGTTACCTTTTTAAACCAATATCAATTAAATGTGATAGTCTTAAATGAACCTATGTAGTTCGAAGTAGGTATTTGCTATAAATCAAACTACACCGCGAGCGCTATAAAACACCCCGCGGTTTTACCCGCTTTGTGCCCGTTCCCGTGGGAATTTTGGGTATGTTTATACATATAAACCTTCCTCTTGAATCACTCTATCTATTTAAAAAAACCGCGTCAAAATTCGTTGCGTAGTTTTAAAGATCTAAGCATACATAGGGACAGACAGACAGCGGAAAGCGACTTTGTTTTATACTATGTAGTGATAAATATTCTCAACCAAGCACCGAGTGAACTCTATTCAACCAAGGTTATACAGCAAATTATTAAAAGCATAAGAAAAACAAAAGAAACAGCAACTTTCAGCAGAAAATAATCTAAGTTCAGTACTCAGACTATATAAAAAGCCCAGACAAAGTGCTGTTCACGGTCAAGTGACGCCGGGTTCGCAAATACGACGTTTTCGAAAATTGGTATTACGTTTTAAATCAAACTATTGGTTAGTTTGATTGAGGTGTCTTTTATGTTTCAAAAAGTTGTAAAATAAACCGATACGGCAGAATAAGATGATTGGGGCTGATACTGTGAGTGTATGTAGTGTTTGTGCGTGTGTTTGTGGGTGTGGGTGGGTGTGTGTATATGGAAATTTGTTACAAAATTTGTTATAGCGAAAGTTTTTCACTGTCACAAACAATGATAAGCCTGTAATGTCCCACAACAGGGCAAACGCCTTTTTGCCTCGTTAAATTTAACAGCACAGTGAGGAGGTATAATCATCACACATACTGCAAGTATTGAGAAGTATATGGGTAATTTGCAAGACGTAATTTATCATGCTTCACTGTATAATTCGCAGCTTCTGAAATTTTTATTCGGTCTACGGTGAAATAATATCCCTCGAGAGAAAAGAACACGAAAATATGTTGATTACATTCGCTTCGGCTAATTAACAGTTTATCCGATAAGATTTCGTAAATAATCCCTCGTATATTTATTACTTATTTATTTTGGTACATTATTTTCTTCGAGCTTACGTTATTATTTAATCTTATTACTAATCAACAACAAAAAAAACATATCACAGACTAAACTATTCTTTAGATTAGACAGTCTTAAGTCTGATTAGTTAAGTCTGTTCTTAGTTATTTTAACAACCTCCGTGGTCTTGTGGTTCGAGCGCTCGGCTCACGACCCGGAGGTTCCTGGTCCTTCAATGTCTCACAAAAATCTCTTTGTGAGACTGCCCTCAATTTGTTTAGGGCATTGCAGGCTGAATCACCTGATTGCCCGAAAAGCAAGACGATTCCGTGCTTCGGAGGGCACGTTAAGCCGCCGGTCCCGGTTACTTTCTACGGATAGTAGTCGTTACATGAGCCATGTCAGAGGCCTTTGGCGGCTCAATAACTCTGACACCAGGATTGGTCAGGTTTTTGCTCCTTTAAAGGTTTTCATAGACTGTCTAAATACTATTTTCTAAAGCTTTAGAAAATAGTATTTAGACAGTATGTACAATTACCTACACAAGCATGCCTCAAGGCCTCTCGTGTGATCAAATATCTCTGCTAGCACTTTGACTACAGTAAAGTATTAGCCTGTATTGTCCCACTGCTGGGCAAAGGCCTCTCATCCCACTGAAGATATCAGTACAGTGAGGAGGATAAGCGTAATCACCACGCTACTGCAGTACTTATTGTAAAATCAGTAGCTAAAGTTCACATCGATAAAAAAATAATATAAAACAAAGATCGTTCTGTTGATAAGTCTGTCCGTCACGGTGGGACTGTTAAAAGTAATTAACCACGTTTAACGCGGCGGTATTCAGCGTTTATCGATCGTTTAATGATGATTAATGACCGATTGTAATCTCTCTTATAGATATACTAGCAGCGCCCCGCGGTATTACCTGCCTTGTGCACGTTTACGTGAGAATTTCGGCATGGATAATAGCTTATAATCTACCCGTTGAATGCAACTATCCATAAAAAGATAATTATTCAAATCGGATGGCTAGTTGGAGTGGCTGAGATTGTGGTCTGCTAGTAATAATTGATAACCAGAGTTCGCCAACAACTACGTCTACACAAATGTTGTTGACTTCGGGCGGGAATCGAACCCGCAACCCTAACACAGTGAGCGCTCTCTGAAACTACTTGCTCATTATTTTTAATGTTGCTCATTAGCAGAAGAGCTTAGGTCTGACATAATGAACTCAATTTGAATTCCTGAAAGTGCAACAAGTAGATACTAATTAAGTCTGCCATCTAATTAAAATAAGGCTTTAGTTAGCATTTATAGTTAGACTTCAATCTTATATATACAATTATCGTGTCACAATGTTCGTTCCCGTACTCCTCCGAAACGGCTCGACCGATTCTCATGAAATTTTGTGTACATATCGGGTTGGCCTGAGAATCGGACAACATCTATTTTTAACCCCGAAATTCCCGCGGGAACGGGTACCGTGGTTGAACTCCTCTGGCTCGACCGATTCTCATGAAATTTTGTGTACATATTGGGTAGGTCTGAGAATCGGACAACATCTATTTTTCATCCCGAAATTCCCGCGGGAACGGGTACAACGCGGGTGAAACCGCGGGGCGCAGCTAGTATAATTAGAAAGTTCTTAAAGGCGATAAGGGTGCGTTCTCATTTAAGCGGAGCGGAGCTGTGAAGAGCTCAATCGACCAATCACAGCCCATTGAAATTGTCAAAATCTTTCCGTTATGCGTTTTGATTGGTCGATTGAGCTTGAGAGAAAACAGGGTACGTTTCCATTGAAGGGGAGACTAATCCTCCTTACTGTTTGAAAAGTTTTTAAACTAAGCGAAGAAGAAGCCTTTGTCCTGTAATGCGACATTACAAGTCCTGTACGAATTCCAAGATCAAAAGTAGCCTTTTTCGGTCAATAATCGGATTGGTAGTTTCTGAGATTAGCGCGTTCAAACAAACAAAAACTCTTCAGCTTTATTATATTACTATAAAGCCGCGTTTCCATTATGCAAGTGACTTGCATACATGTTGCAAGTTGCATGCAAATTGTATAGTGGGAACCACAACTTGCAAACAAGTTGCAACTTGTATGCAATTAGGTTTGAACTTGTACGCGCAACACTCAAGTCAGCTTATTTGCATACAAGTTGCAAGCGCATGTGCTCGTGTATAGAGGGAAGTCTCCTACTCACGGTGAACACTGTACAACTAGGAAAACTAACTTGTATGCCACTAAAATCTTGTATGCAAGCTGCAAGTTGAACAAATTCGTGTTTCCGATTCAAACTCCTTGCACACAAGTGTGACGTCATACATGCATGCAAGCACTTGCATAATGGAAACGCTCCTTTAGGTTAATTTGCAAACTCTTAACATAATAATATTTGGATAGACTGAACAAGGAAGGGATATGCTATTCCATTTCATTCCAATTTTCTAGCAAAATATTATGATTGCCAAATCTCGCTAGCAGATAAATTCGAATATACGGATTTAATCTATATAAAACCGAGAGAGTTCATAATTTTAAAACGTATATGGTACGTTTATACGTTATACAGGATCAGTGTTACGCCAGGGTATGTTTCAGGGGTGAAATTGTCAAAATTAATGGAGTGAAACGCCGAGCGAGGAGTTTCACACAAATGGTTCATATGTATTTGTGACTAAGAGGGTGAGCACACTAGAGACACAACTGCCTGAAGACTGACTTGTTTGAAGTGAACAAAACTGTATTTAGTCTGTGTTACAAGTCTTTTGACTTGGATGAGTGGCCGATAGTGAAATATCTATCTGAGTGCTACCTTGCTTCGGAGGGCACGTAAAATTGTCGATTCTAGTCGGTTCAATATCGATAGACTAGGTCTAAAAACTCCGACACCAGTGTTGGCCACTAACCCACAAAAGTCTACTAAACAAGTCTGTTAGATGTCTTGTCTCTAGTATGCACTCTTTCATATTTCATCCAATTAGTATTATAAATGCGAAAGTTTGTGAGGATGTATGTAACTTTGGCACCCGTTAATGCCAAAAGTTCTGACCGGATTTGGATGATAATTTACAATGATAAAGGTTATACATCAGAATAATACATATGATATATTTTATCATGAAATTAACAACAACATGTGTAAGAAGACGGGCGCTACCAGTCATTTTATAGACAAGAAGACTGTCTAACTACAGTCTTGACTATAGTGTGCCCTGTCTTTAACATGTAGGTTAAACTTAAAACTAATTTCGTTTGGTTTAAATGTCTCAGTCGGCCATTTTCTAAGTTAGTTATTTAAAAGTATAATTTTGCGTTTAGCCTTGAGGAAAACCTTTCATTTACATATAAAATAAGTTTTGGGGTGAAAAAATTGTGAATTACAAAACTAGAAATTAAGTTAGGAAACCCGAACTGATTTTCATATATTAGCATTTACTTTAACCACTACTAGCAGCGCCCCGCGGTTTTACCCGCGTTGTGCCCGTTCCCGTGGGAATTTCGGGATTTTTTTTACATAAAAACCTTCCTCTTGAATCACTCTACCTATTACAAAAAACCGCATCAAAATCCGTTGCGTAATTTTAAAGATTTAAGCATACAGACAGACAAACAGACAGACACGAAAAAGTGACGACTTTATTTTATACTATGTAGTGATGCCAATGAGGCTTGTCCATTTATATAAGAACTATTAGCACCCTGCGGTTTTACCTGGTTTGTGCTTGTTTCTCAGTTAATGTCGGGATGAAAAATAATCTAACTTTTCATTGAATGTGGCTATCCATTACAAATAGAATTATTCAAATCAGATTGGTAGTTTCTGAGATTAGCGCGTTCAAACAAACAATAACTCAAACTCTTCGGCTTTATTATATGTCTTACGAGTTGTAACAGTCAGATTTGAATACCCTATTATTTTGGTATTGGATAGGTACTTTTAGGCGGAACGTTATAGACTGCTATTTTATCCCCAAATTCCCATGAAAACTTAGGGTTTCTACATATTTTAAAAGGAAAAACATCTGGAATCCCTAACGTATTATTTTACACTGAGTATACTATACATACATTTATATATGTTGACACCTTTTAAGCTGTCACGTCAGCTCAATAAAAAGTTATTATGATTAAATGTCAACATCGAATGACATTACTTTGATGGAGTGTTGGCGCGAAATTGTCAAAGAAATAAATAGTAATTGACTGCAAAATGACAACAAAATAATGTTGTTTTTGTCCTCGTAAACAGTTTTAGTTGGAGTTGTAAACAGTTTAGGACTGTTACTGACTAGTAGTCTAGACTAGATAGTTTTTCGATTTCTTCTGGTCTATGAAAGGCTATGAAGTAGGTCACACTAGGGACAAGACGACTATCGGACTTTCCTGTCTATTAGGCCGGCACTATATATGCCGAATATCGATGTGAGTTCCGTTTCTGAATTAAAAAACTAAATGTCAGCACCTTTGCCCTGGTACATGTCTGAAAAATCATGTTGCCTTTTGTCAGACTTATTCTTACAGATCGTTTTAAATAATTAAGAATCTGAAAAAGCTAAATGTGTACTCGTTAAATAACTTTCAATTCTGAGCGTGTGAACCAGAATCTTGATTTCAGAATCTTGAATCAGATCGAAATTCAACATTTATGGTCCATGCCTAAGCCAAAACTTTATTTATTTGGTTTTCGGCTTAAGTTCGCATCTATATAACTTCAACCTTATTTCAACATAGAAGAGTTCACTTTAAAAGCTACAAAAAAATGTTGTTCATATAAGACTAAGGAATTAGACCAATACGTGTTATTAGACTGACTCAAAATAGACTTGAGTGCGACGAACAAATCTGTCTAAGGCGATCAAGATAAGATGATCTTCAATACAAAAATACGCCTTATTTGTCTGTCTGTCTGTCTGTTTGTTCTGGCTAAACTTTGGCTGGATCGGTGACGGGACTTTCTCTGACTGCTGTTACAAGGAGTAATAAGTATAAATTGTGTGAAAAATAGTAATGGATATTTATTTATACTAAAGTCACTTATTAGAAAGTTTCCGTAATAAAATAATAACATACCTATCTCATATTATGAACAAACTCTGATGTTAACAGAACATTAATAATACATTACTTTACAATATAAATACAAACTTTTTTATTTGAAGTTACTATCTGCTGTTGGAATTAACTTTGGCTCTATGTTCTTTCTTTGGTCTCTCGGGCATAGACAAAAGAGTTAGGGCAGTTTCAGACTGGAGTTTTATAACAACGGAAAAGCTCAGTTTAACCGACTTTATAATAAACCGAAGGAGGATTCTTATTTCGTGTGAATATTATTTTTATGTAACAAAGATAACGTGTCACGTTGTTTGTCCGCGATGGACTCCTAAACCACTGAACCGATTTTTAATTTGATTTCCACATCGTGCACATTTTGATCCAACTTGAAAGATAAGGTAGCTTCTCAATTTATTAGGGTGCTCAATCCCTTAATTTTGTATGGCAAAACAACGGTTGCCGGGTCAGCTAGTATCACTACATAGTATAAAATAAAGTCGTCTCTTTTTCGTGTCTGTCACACTGTTTGTCTGTCTGTATGCTTAAATCTTTAAAATTACGCAACGGATTTTGATGCGGTTTTTTGTAATAGGTAGAGTGATTCAAGAGGAAGGTTTTTATGTAAAAAAATTCCCGAAATTCCCACGGGAACGGGCACAACGCGGGTAAACCCGCGGGGCGCTGCTAGTTTTTGTATATTTGTAACTTCGTTATCGATTGAAACAACCGGGACCAGCAATTTAACGTATCCTCCAAAGCACGGTAGCGCTCAGATAAAAATGCCACTATCGGCCACCCATCCAAGCTGCACGTAGATTAACAATCGCAATGAGTTAACATTGCTTAGTCAAACTACGCCGCGAGCGAAGAAAGTCTGTAACCGCCCTTAGGTCTCATATGTAGATACAAATGTATTGGAAAATTAAATAAATATTGTATTTCGCAGAACATACAAAAATAAAGCAAATAAATGTGATTATTTTGTTGTGTTGTAGTTTTTCCGGGAAAGAGTAACAAACGTACATAATATTCTCACAAACTTTCGCATTTATAATATTAGTAGGATAATGTATGAAGTATTACGTCTTTTAGTTAACTTTTAGATCTGGACTCATTCCGATGAAAAATCAAGTCCGTTTTTCACTCAAAAACTTATTCATAGCATGCTTTATTCCTGTATTACGAGTATATAACTTTACATCCCTTTAAATATCTCGTATTAAAACCCTTCCTCTCACATGTTATATAAATACATAACAACCCCTATAACTAATTACTTCTAACCTAATTAGCCATCCCTTCTTTGCTCGACCTTTTGTGCGGCTATCGTTACACGATATAGCACTTTATTACTTACTCTGTTGAGTCTAAATTGTCATGATTATGTATTGTTTCTGAAGCGTCTTTGTGTGTGTATGTACATAGGATTGATAAAGATGTATGTGTTTACTTTGGTCTTTGGACTGCGGGTTTCGTGTGGATTTTATATGGTTTGAATTAATCTACATATATACCAACAATGTTTCACCATCAGAGCTATGATATAATAAGTTTTTTATGCTAAGTTTGATATCCACCAATCACCATTCTTATTTATGTAGATAACTGTATATACACATTGTCTTAGTGTGTAGTGTGCATCATGGTCCGCATCTAAATTCTGTCCAAATTGTCTTTGAAGTAGCGATAGCATGGTTTAACTAGACGGAGAAAATCGATAATTCATCACAATGAGGTATGCCAAATGAATATAAATAAAGATCCTGATGTTTTACCGAGTACTGATAGTTACGCACACAAAGACGCGTATCTATACTCATTATTACTACAGGTATGGCTCAGGGGCGCTCGTGAGATAGACAACTATTTCCACCAATCAACAGTCGTTATACTGAAACTCTACTTTAGTTTTTGTGAAGTCGCTAGTCAGTCGAAAAAAACAGATCTGATTTCATAATAGTTTCTTGGTAACTGAAAACACACCCCCACGCGTCTACCCTTTTCCCAATATAAATAAATAAATGTTCTCTTACTATATTATCTAGAAATGGAAATACAATTATATTGAAGATCAGATTTCCGTGAGCGGTTGCTACCGGAAATCGAACCCGGAACAGTAACATCCGAAGTACAGAGCTGTGAAGTATTTATACAGTAGAAAGAGGATTTCTATTTTTAATGAGGGATTCTATATCGTTAGATATTCAAGCTGAAAGTAAGTACCTAGGTATAGCTGAAGACTTATAATTTTGTTTCTTTGAACGCGCTAATCTCAGAAACTACCAATCTGATTTGAATAATTCTTTTTGTAATGGATAGCCACATTCAACGGGAACGTTTCAGCCTAATTTTAATCTCGAAATTCCACGGTACAGAAATTAACATGGATAAAACCGCGAGCACTGGTAGTATTGTATGTTATACTTGTAAATGTCTTTGTGCCTATCTTTGACAGTTCAACCACTGAACTGGTTCTAATTGATAATCTAGTTATAGACATAGTAAAAGATTTCAGGGTAAACATATTCTATTTTCAGTAACACATGCTACACTAAAAAAACATTTTCATTTGCCGCTTTGAAAGTTTTCAATTTTCATTTTTTATGTTTTGTTTTTCATTTGCAAAGCCTTTGATCTACAGTCGAATATTTCAGAGTGTTATGCCCGTGTCGCTTGAAGGTATGTGTGAGTTTAATTAAACGTGATCCTGTAATGTTCATTACTTTGGAACATAATGTACATTGTTATTTTGATTGTAATTAAACCGTGTAGCCTCTTTCCATTTAAGCGTTTCTTGTCATCCAGCTACACGTTGCAGTAGTGCGCAGTCCGCGCGCACGGATGTTCTTTTGTTTTTCATACAAAACGCACGTCGCAGGACGTTTGAAAACGGCTAATTTGAAATAGCCGTTAGATCATTAACGAGGAGCGTGTTAACTAGTTTAATAGAACGATAGCGTTATTCAATGGCATATTACTCGCTAGCTTACTTTCCTTCATAAGCTCGCTTTGCGTTCTACCTTGCACAAAATACATGTCGCCCCAAAGTACTTATATAGATTGTAAATTTCAGAAACTACCGAACCGATTGGAATAATTATTATTGTAATGGTTAGCCAAATTCGAGACAAAGGTTATAAGCTATTTTTTATCCCGAAATTCCCACGAGAACCGGCATAATACGGGTAAAATAGACCGCTGTTAGTCTACACTAATATTATAAAGAGGAAAACTTTGTTTGTTTGTTATGAATAGGCTCAAAAACTACTGGACCTTTTTTAAAAATTCTTTCACCATTCGAAAGCTATAATTATCCACGAGTAACATAGGCTAATTTTCATCCCGAAATTCCCACAGGAATGGACACAACGCGGGTAAAACCGCGGAGCGCTGCTAGTAACAGATAAAATGAGTATTTTCATAGGAATTAATATTAAATGATTGAAACTGTAATTATTGTTGTATGTTCCATTAATATTTGATACCTATTTAAATATTAAATATGCGGTTTTGTTTCGGGGCAGTAGAATTATTCTTTACATAACTCATAAAGTGGTTACGTTTGTTTGTCTGTTATACTTTCACGCTTTAACTACTGAACTGTTTTTTGTTGATTTAGGATCTGATTACCCTAAAGGGCTACTTCCTATCATCCCAACTCCTATGAAAACGGGTACGGTTCGGGGTACCTATGGGGTACAGCTACTCCTACACTAATATTGTGAAAGTAAAATATTGGCCTGTAATGTCCCACTGCTGGGCAAAGGCCTCTTCTTCTTCTTCTTCATCGAGTGGACGGTCAACCTGACCAATCCTGGTGTCAGAGTTATTGAGCCGCCAAAGGCTTCTGACATGGCTCATGTAACGACTACTATCCGTAGAAAGTAACCGGGACCGACGGCTTAACGTGCCCTCCGAAGCACTTTTCGAGCAATCAGGTGATTCAGCTTGCAATGCCCTAACCAAACTGAGGAAAGTAGATAACAGTGAGGATGAAGAGGTTCACCTCGCTTTCTTAATAATATTATTAGCAGCGTCCCGCGGTTTACTTATATTGAGCCCGTTCCCGTGGAAATTTTGAAATGAAAAATAGACTGTAACCTTCGCGTTGAATATAGCTACTCACTATAAAAAGAATTATTCAAACTGGATTGGTAGTTTCTGACATTAGCGCGTTCAAACAAACAAAAAAACAATCTCTTCAGCTTTATTATCTACTAGCAGCGCCCCGCGGTTTTACCCGCGTTGTGTCCATTCCTGTGGGAATTTCGGGATGAAAAATAGCCTATGTTACTCGTGGATAATGTAGCTTTCGAATGGTAAAAACCACGAAGCTAGAACAAAGAGGAGTTGCCCTAAGCAACGTAGCACTGGGATTCAACTCGGTCCTGACGTTGTCATGGTGGGCGGAGCCACTTAGGCTCCGCCCACCTGAACGCTGTAGTATGCTATCAGCGTTCCTCAGGTGCACATGTGACGAGACTCGCAATAAAAGTGTGTTTTTTGCGTTTTTAACAAGAAAAGGATGAAGTGTTGTGTTTTACTATGTCAAAGTTACTCAGACAGACGTTCTGATAATATGAGTGGCATCTCATTTCATGTGTAAGTATTTTTTTCCCCAAATAAATATAAAAGTTCTAGAACATTCTCAGCTTTCAGCGTTAAAATTCTACTACTTGACACTAGATGGCGACACATTTCGGAAGAAAATACATAAGTTTACGTATAATTTTGCAGTATTATATTGTAATAATAATACGTAAATACTAAAAACTGTTATACACTTAGTCCTAAATACCTTTTAGTAGCTAAAACAGTACTTTTATAGTTTTTATTATTATATTATTAATGGGCCGCCATCTATCGTCAACTAGAATAACTATTTTAAACTTCAGAAATATCCAGGGCCGTACTCAGATTTTTGTAAAAATTTTACCAACTAATTTAATTAAAAGTAATTTTAATTATTTTTATATGTTCGTTTTAGATTTCCATCCGACGATAATTTAAAACAGCAATGGATTACAAAACTTAATAGACCGGATTGGACACCAACAAAATACACAAAAATTTGTTCTTGCCATTTCAATGATGTCTTATTATAGTAGTTTATGCAACTGTCATATAAAGAAGGGTGTACCCGTGTTATATGCAGTTGCATACACTACTTTATCTTCACTAATGCAATTAATCAAACAAAATTTTAAAAACAAAACACATTGCGAAACATTAAATTCACGCGTACGTGTATTGTCACAGTGAACTTGCCGCCATTAAAATCTAACCAATGAGAGCGCAGCTGCGCGCGCAGGGCCGCAGGGCGCGATATTATAATGAGATTTTACGATATCGATGTGGATATTATAACATCATGTGCAATTGCTTAAATTGAGTGTTTTAGTTGTCTGCGCTATAACTGTAGTAATTATAAGTCAAGTATTGGAAACATAAATAGAATGTCACAACATTAGTGTAGATAAAATAAATAAATAAGTACATTCATGTGTTATTCTGTATAATCTATATTACTGTAAAGTTTCATCCAAATCCGTCGCGTGGTTTTTACGTGAAAGAGCAACAAACATACATCCATACATCCATCCTCACAAAATTTCGCATAATATTATAGTAGGATGCAACAGTCTAGAAAGTGCATTTGACTCGCGTTTGTATCGATACAAATGCGCGTTGACGGCGCGTATAAAAAACGTTGTGTGCAAAGGCTCTTATTTTATTACAAGCTTTTATTTAGTTTCACCTGTCCCGATGTTTGTGTGAAATTAAATCTTGCAAGTTAAATTTGGACCACTTCCCGGTTACCGATTGAGCTGAAATTTGCAACACATCTTTGGTTCTGATGACAATGCAATTAATTAGTTGTAGTCGGTATTGTTATTAATCTAAAATGGCCGCCCTAACAAAATGGCGGTGTACATTTTTGTCGTTATTTATATTCGTGATCGCGATTGCAAAAGAAAAAAATGTAACATGCTTTTATTTAACAAAAATTGGGTACGTGATAAAAACGCAAAGATTTAATACAAGGTGTAAAAGATACTTAGGTATCTAGATAATTAGGTATCTACGATATTATTGTGACGAAGACAAAGAAGCTTAATTTTTCGTTAACACGTTCCCAGCGGCACAGATTGATCTGTACTTTCCATTACTGCGTTACGAGGCGTTTAAAACCTTGTCTTAAACCAGACATTGTGGCGGCACAAGGCTTATTAAACCCCACCGCCCTTAGGAGACCAAAATCCTTTTTTTGGTGCCAAATATGACAAATTGTACAGCTTTTATCGCGATTATTATTAACAATGAGTTCATTAACCTATATCTGCCGCCGCCTATGGTTAGATTATTTAGTTTAGATTCTATAGGTAAAATAAAATGTGGGGTCTGATGTACCTCGTACCGCACTGAAAAATAGCAGATTTTCATATTATTTAGTGATGGGAAAATAAATATCGATTTTATTTAATTGTATATATTTATCAAAGTTATTGATGTTTTTCATTAAAACACGTCAAGCAATAATATTTTTTGCAACTAGTGCATTCTGTGAGAATTTTCTTCACTTTTTTGTCAGCCTCACGACTTGTCAAGAAGGCGCGGAGTTTATCGTAACATCCTACACATCTCCTCTTCTTTGATCCCTTTTCGAGATGATGTGCATTGTTTGCAGTGGCTTCTGAAAATAAAAAAATGTGTATTTGTGAAGCGGATTAGGGCCAACCCACACGGACCACAACCACGCGACAACCACAACCACACCACAACCACACCACGTGGTCGGGCGCATATTTTGTATTGAAAATGAATAGTTAATTCATAATAGCTGTCTGTGGGTATAAAAAATCATAAAACTCACTTAAACACTTAATCAGAGAGGTTGACTAGTGGAACTACTTATTCCCACTAGCAAATCTGACGTATTAAAAAAAAGTCCTCGGAGTTTTACCTACGTTTCCTGTATCAATCCTCCTATATACCTACTGAACATTTTGAACAAGGACAGAAAGCGTGATTATAATATAATTCCTCACTATACAGATATACAGCTAGCCTATCGAGTCCCACTGCTGGGAGTCCCTCCCTATACATAGTATACAATATTATACACAATATTTTAAAATTAACGTACTTATTTAGCTGAAATTTATTTATTAAATACATAATTATTTCATCTATATTATTATTATTTATTCGGAGTAGGTATATTTATAAATATTAATTAGTGACTGACCTGTTTTTGAAATATCATCAGCGATTTTGACTCAGATTCACCACCCGGTTTTTCTTCATCATCCTCTTTAATTAACTTTCTTCGGCAACGTTTCGACATAATCGACAGCAGTTCTTCGTCGCGTGCGCAGCCTGGCTGCGTTTCACAACACTAACCGCGTGAAGCTAGCGTAGAGTGCGGTACGAGGTGCGCGGGGGTACGAGGTTTTCGGAACCTCTTACCGCACTGTGTTAGAATTTTATTTGTTCAGTGCGGCACGAGGTCTAAGAAACCCGGTATTAAAATAAGTATACCATAGAACTAGGAATCAATAGCACATCTCAGATATATAGTTATCTCTTTCCTATACTGAACCAGATGGAAGTTATGCCTCGCGCACGACAGAGAAGTTTAAGTTTTTCCTTACCGCTATAAAGACAAGACACGTACAGGGCGTTTCAAGCCCTGTTTCGCACTTAACGTGTTAAAGGTTGCAATGTCAGTGCATACATTTATTATCTTGTTTTAATTTTCATTTTATTAACAAATAATAAAAGATTGTTTTAAAAAAAAGTCTTTTCATTTGATTTATTTCCCTATAAAATTTTTTTGAAGCTGAGTTTTGAGTTCTGAGTACGTCCCATCACATTAAGACTTTTGACACCTAGTGTGAAGTAGCTGAACTACGTAGTAACATCAACATCAACCTAAACTAGTAGTTTTGCTATTAGCCGATAGATGGAATATTGAGAAGTGGGCGGAGCTTAACACCACCTCAGTGCCCCTCACCCCGCAAACTATCACGCGTCGTTTCATAGGAAAATTGAATTACCACACCTCCTCTTTGTTTTAGCTTCGTGGTAAAAACGGTCCAGCAGTTTTTGAGCCTATTCATTACAACCAAACTAAGTTTTCCTCTTTATAAGATTAAGTGTAGATAATATGAATAAAAAATTTTTTTTTATCGATTTTAATAGTGGCCAAAATACCTAAGTGTTCGATACCTATCCTTGACCCGCAGTTTTACTCGCACTGTACCCGATTTCTTTGTAATTTTGACATATAAAAAACTTTAAATCTTTCTCTTGACTATAGCTATCATAAGTACAAAACATTTTTGAAATCCGACGGGTAGTTTCATATGAAACCGAGTTCAGACAAACAAAAACTCTTCAACTTTATTATATTAGTATATTATTATGTAGATTAGTTTAGACGAGTAAAGTTTAATACTCTATGAATAATAACATAGATTATTCAAAACCTCTCTCTTGTTAATCAATTTTGAACCAAAATTGATGACCTAGTTTTCGATAGCTGTGTTATTAAGCAGAACAAAGGTTTGTAATTATTTTGACATCATACACTTTATACATACAATATCATTAAACAGTTTTCAATTAAAAATACCTCATTTTTTAAAATTCTTCATTGAACTTCAAACAAAACAAAAAAATCCATATAACTACAACGAACAGACGTACAAAAGTAGTTAAAATCGATTTCAAATTTTGTATACTCAATATCTTATTGTTAAAGCTCAATCTGACTCACCTGTGAGAAGTCAGGTGTGCAGCTAGTGTTGTGTTGTATCGATATTATCGACGGAACAAGACGCGTGCTGTCTTGGCGAGAGTACGCGGGACTGTGGGCTCGCGAACGCGCGCAATAGAGAAGGGACACGATAATTAAATTGTCGATAAAATACCTGGTTTATCGTTTCTTTATGTACGTTGTCTAGTTTTGTATAATAGTTGTGGGTTGGAATGGCCGTGACTTTTCGATCTAAACCAATATAAGACTTTTATCATAACGATCTAGACTCATGAAGTGACAAATGAATACGATGAGCAGTAACTCGGAAAACAACTGTCAGCAATACATTTGTAGTTATAATATTTAGGCGTTTGTTTAAGTTTAGTGCATTAGCGAACTTAATAAAAGGAAGAATACTGATAAATGTTTTATCTACACTAATGTTGTAACATTCTACTTATGTTTCCAATACTTGACTTATAATTACTACTGTTATAGCGCAGACAACAAAACACTCAATTTAAGCAATTTCACATGATGGTATAATATCCACATCGATATCGTAAAATCTCATTATAACATCGCGCGCTCGCTCCTGATTGGCCCTGCGCGAGCTGCGCTCTCATTGGTTAGATTTTAATGGCGGCAAGTTCACTGTGACAATACACGTACGCGTGAAAAACTATTGTCAGCTTTTACTATTGTTGTTTGCATTAGTGAAGATAAAGTAGTGTATGCAACTGCATATAACACGGGTATTAAAACACTCGTTACTATTATGAAACTCGCTGCGCTCGTTTCATAAACTCATACTAGTGTTTTAATACCCTTCATTATATGACAGTTGCATAAACTACTATTAATTAACCATGGGTCTATTATCATACAATCAAGTAAGAATAAAATTATAGACTTTAGTAACCAAGACTAATGTCTACAAGCGAGTTTACAAGCTGTGACCAAACGAATTCAATAAAACTCACACACGAATTAACTATCCCTGGATTTCTATAGAAACGGATATAGCGAAAATAAATTACGGTGCTAGTGACTAAAAGAAAAAATAAAAATTACTTTCTACAAACATTATCCTAATAATATTATAAATGCGAAAGTTTGTGAGGATGTATGTATGTTTGTTACTCTTTCACGAAAAAAACTACTGAACGGATTTGGATGAAATTTTACAGTAATATTATGTAGGTTATATATCAGAATAGGCATGGGATACATTTTATCCCAAAATTCCGAACGGGTACTATGAGTAAAAAATTAAATTGAAAAAATACTCAGAATAAAAATTAAACAAACATCTATTTAATTCACTCAAAAAAGCCCTATCCAACACATACCCAAAAAATCCCTAACATTCAATCGACAACGCCCTTCCCCCATCACTACGAACGGCACATCTAACAACTAACAACCCGCGTCACATCGATACAGCCACCAGATCGCATCGCACCGACTAATTATAAATCAGAGTTGTCGACAAATAACGATATCGATGGACCGCGACTTTTCGCATCACTAGCCGAGTACCGTTCGCAAAGATAGCTTTTGTTTTGATTTATTTTTTTGCTTTGATATTCTTTTCTATTAAAAATATATGTGAATTGATTTACAATATATTGAATTGTAGAAGCGTGTAAGTAACATTTTATTTTGAGACTTGAAGTCAACGTGAATCGCTTATCAGCTTATACTTTTTAGTTAGTAAGTCGTGTTATAACTGGAGAATGGCTGAACCGATTTTAATGATTCTTTTTTTATTTATCTTGGTTAGGAATGGGATGATAAGTAATACAATACCAAAATTCCAACAGGAACGAGTGCGCTGCGGGTGAAACTGTGGAGCACAGCCAGTTTTTTTATACATTTTTCCATTCATACAAACTATTATTACAAATGTGAAAGTTTGTGAGTATGTATGTATGTATGTTTGTTACTCTTTCACGCAAAAACTACTTAACGCACAAAGATGAAACTTTACAATAATATAGGTTATACATCAGAATAACACATGGGATACATTTTATCCCTAAATTCCCCCGGGAACGTGTGCAATGCGGGGCGCCACTAGCACGTTATATAAACGTATGTATATTGACAGTTGACACCCATACCTCGTAGATTCTGTTCAAAGGTAAAGGAAGGTTCACATTGTGTATGCTTCTGCTACAGATCAAAGGTTTCTCGCTCGCTGAGTAACAAGATGAAGATCAAATGTCTCCTTAATAGAAAACGCAGAGTCTCTACTGTATCTTTAAAAGGTTGAAATATCGATTCCTTCATTTCAAGTAGGTTAGTGGCCAACCCTGGTGTCGGAATTTTTAGACTTGGCCTCCGACCTGGTCTAACAATGGAAAGAAACGGGACCGACTACTTAACTCTCTCTGAACTCTCCAAAGCACGGTAGCTCTCAGATAGAAATGTCACTATCGACTACCCATCCAAGTACGTGGCGAGCTGCACGTGGAACATTGATGACTTACGGAAAGTGAAAATAAATGTACAAGAAATGCAGGTATCAAAAGCTTATTGCAGAATTTAAATAGAAAATCGTTTAAAAAACAATATTTAACTTAAAGTTATGTGTTTGGGGCAAAAGTCCAACATTTATTACTAATTTATGTATGAGCATTTTAATAAAAAATATATTGAAATACAGAATATTTTTAAAAGATCTTTCATGAAAAAACAGCGAAATGAAAATGTGCATAGATTAGCAAAATAACTTTGCTACGTGCTACGACCGTAGCAGCGCTACGAGTTCTCGTAGCATCGTAGCGAGCTACGATACTCGTAGCTAATTGATTTCAAACTTGGTAAATAGTTTGAATATTTTTTGTTTCATTAGCATTTTGTTCTTGTTAAGTTAAGAATTAAATCGATTCTGAGAAATTAAATAGTTTCTGCTACTTTACTTATTACTAGCCGTCGTAGCGCTCGTGGCGTAGTTTGAGTAAATGATGATAACATCGCGATTGTTAAGCAACGTGCAGCTCCACCAATACTAGAATGGGTGACTGATAGTGGCATTTCTATCTGAGTGCCCGGAGGTTCCGGGTTCGATTCCCGGTGGGGATATCTCACAAAAATCTCTTTGTGAGACTTTCCTTAGTTTGGTTAGGGTATTGCAGGCTGAATCACCTGATTGCTCGAAAAGTAACATGATTCCGTGCTTCGGAGGGCACGTTAAGCCGTCGGTCCCGGTTACTTTCTATGGATAGTAGTCGTTACATGAGCCATGTCAGAGGCCTTTGGCGGCTCAATAACTCTGACACCAGGATTGGTCAGGTTGGCCATCCACTCGATGAAGAAGATCTGAGTGCTACCGTACTCCAAACGTCCCGTCCCGTTGCTCCAAACGTCAGACGATGTCTGAGACCTTTAGGCGGTCTAACAACTCCGACACCAGGGTTGGCTTAACCGACACGAACTAACTTCCTAACCTTTTTCTTGGCTTTGTTTTACTCTAATTAAGATCGGAGATATATTTTGTAAAAGCTTAGCGTTCGTTCATTTCAAAGGCTTTCGTTTATAGAGCGATATATAATGAAAAATGCTAGTTAAATATATACACTCACATTAATCATTAGTAGGTGGATATGTACTTGAAGATTTATTTAGGAAAAGTCGTTATCGTAAGCCAAACACCAGAAATAGAAAGATTTATCTAACACCGTTCGATTATAGGGAAGGACATTAATCTATTTTTATTTTCTGTAAGTATACGCCCTTAAAATATAAGTTGTCTATATATTATATAAGTCTAGATAATATTCAATATAAGTGCTCTTATCTTTACCTAAAACACAACTAAGTTATCTCCTCCCTTCTTCTTAGGCACGTTTTTGAGGGTAGAAAGTATCTTTTACGCCTTTTTCATATATTATGGGCAAAAAAGGGAATTGTTTGATTTGATAGTCAGTAAAGTTGAACATTACCGGTACTGTTGAGCAGAAGTGTATGTCTACTTCTTGTAGGGTAAGTTTTATATAAAGATGGAGTGATTCAAGAGGAAGGTTTCATCATCATAAATTTAAGAGCAAGGCTCTTGTCGGTGAGTCCGATGCAGACTTCTCCATCTATTCCTATTCAGTGCAAGTTCCTTCACATCTCTATAAGACATGACACACACAGGAAGGTTTATATATATAAAAAATACCGAAATTCCCACGGGAACGGGCACAACGCGGGTAAAACCGTACTGCTAATAGAGGATATATATATATAAGCTGTATCTATCAAATTAACTACTACTCTCCCAACTCTAAAATGAAAATTAAACGAAGTTGTTTTTAATTTATTCAACAAAATTAATTTCATCTGAAAGTTAGTGCTGCGGCTTTTATTAAGAGTCAAAGCTTTGCCGAACTTATGAATGAAGAACTTTATGTTGGAATAGGGAAAGTTCCTTTATGAAATGTAAAGTGATTTTTTTGTTACTTGTTTGTACTGAAGTGCACAAAGAGAGCTTTACAAATACAGAAATACTATGCTAATACTCATTTGATATCAATTTTATTGTTATTTATAATATAAATTTATATATGTGTTATATTTAATCAGTATGCATTCACTTTAAAGACAAACTAATAAAAATCCTAAAAGTACAATACTATTTGCGCATCATGTATGTGCTGCCACCTATCGTAAACAGCGGTAACTATTTCAAAGTTACCTCTTTTCAAAGTACAATTTTCCGGCAACCATTGCCCTATGATTTAGTTCAAACGTTTTTTCACAGATGGCGTTGTGTCAAAGAAAATTCTGAGATAACTTGTAGTTGTAGCATGTAGTAAAATTGTTAATGAGATTTAGGGCGCATTGCATTTTTTATTTATCGCTTTAATTTGTTTAAAAAACAAATGACGTTCGTTTTCCTATTTCGTGCAACATAAAACACGATTTTCAACGAATAGCTTGTGTTTCTTAAACATCTTTAGGTCCTACCTACTAGATTAATGCGATTTATTTGATTTTGGACGCCTACAAGTGTTGGCAATTGGTGGCCCAAAATCGACAAGAGTGGCGGGAATGGGGGGAGGCTTTGCCCAGAAGTGGGACAATGCGGGCTTACAGTTACAGTAACAGTAAGTAGATTTGACAGTTCCTGTGCAAGCCGCCTTTAATATCGTTTTAAACGAATTTTCCTGAGGGAAAAATAGTAAAATACTCACCCGACGCAGCGTTGGCATTATTTTCTTTCGTATCTTTTCCATCCTTCGCAGGTTTTGCTTCTGAGCTAGTGTTGCAGCCCATTTTGTACCCCCGACGAAAAACTATCAAAATTCAATACTTTTATCAAAAACACTACAGTATCTAGAGTCTTTGAACTAAATCATAGTTTCACTTCAATTTAATTTGGCAGCAAATTGGGTATCTGAAACAAAGAAAATTATTTTAATTTTAACAGTTCTTAGAAGTTAGGGCATGTTATAGCAACTAGATAAATAAATAAAGAAAAAGAAAGAAACTTAAAGTGCTGTAAATAAAACGCAGAATTTACAAAAAGGAAACAAATCTTTTACTTTGACGGTTTACAAGAGAAAAAACTGCAATATCCTTTTAAACCACGAAAGGTTAAAGGTTAGTTATATTGATGTGTACTCGTATATACCGTAGCAAAATAGCAGTGTCCCACAGTTTCACACAGTATAATGTACTGTGGTTTCACCCTCATTGTATCGATTCCCGTGAGAATTTCAGGGTGAAAAATAACCCATAAACTTCCTCATAAATGTTCCCATACTAAAATAAATATTCGCTACCTACTTATAGTTACAGAAC
Organism: Cyclophora albipunctata; assembly: GCA_963082685.1. Classification (NCBI taxonomy): domain Eukaryota; kingdom Metazoa; phylum Arthropoda; class Insecta; order Lepidoptera; family Geometridae; genus Cyclophora; species Cyclophora albipunctata. The sequence continues at coordinate 1,816,227 of OY720139.1, read as the reverse complement.
ATTCAAACAGAATCACTCTTCAGATATATATATATAACTACTAGCTGCGCCCCGCGGTTTCACTCGCGTTGTACCCGTTCCCGCGGGAATTTCGGGATGAAAAATAGATGTTGTCCGATTCTCAGACCTACCCGATATGCATACAAAATTTCATGAGAATCGGTCGAGCCGTTTCAGAGCAGTTCAACCACGGTACCCGTTCCCGCGGGAATTTCGGGATGAAAAATAGACGTTGGCCGATTCTCAGACCTACTCAATATGCTCACAAAATTTCATGAGAATCGGTCGAGCCGTTTCGGAGGAGTACGCGAACGAACACTGTGACACGAGAATTTTATATATAAGATATATATATATACACTAGCAGCGCCCCGCGGTATTACTCACGTTGTGCCCGTTTCCGTAGGAATTTCGTGACTTTTTCTAATTATAAACCTTCCTCTTGAATCACTTTGTCTATTAAAAAAACTGCATAAAAATTCGTTGCGCAGTTTTAAAGATCTAAACATACTAAGGACCGACAGACAGCGGAAAGCGACTTAGTTTTATACTATGTAGCGATGTTACTATACACACACACACACACACACATTTTATTAGCCCACATATTACACGCACAAGCTCTAGGCCAGGCTGATAAGCCGCCCTTTCAAGCAAAGCAAAAATAAATAAACAACATCCCGAAATAGGACTGTATTTCTGTAGCGTGAGGTCATTGATCTTTCTGTCAGTTATCCGTGTACCGTCTAGGACTCAAAGCTATCGATCTAATAATATCTAGTGTTTACTTATTTTGTTTTTGTCTAGATTTTGAATTAAGCAAATGAGATTGACTTTGTGAGAGTTGAAGATGACTTTGAAAGATTATTTACTATTTAAAGAATTTCATCTTAATTTCTTTAAGAAAAAGTTGTTCTTATAAGAACGTAAACGTAGTTTCAATTCAAAAATGTTGACAGTTAATACGATTTCAATTTGAATTAAATCCGATCTTGTGTATTATAAACAAAATTTTATGATTTTTAACACCACATGCAACATTTTTTTTAACATCTTTTATAATTTTCAACATCCGTCGCAAAATGAGGGGTGATATAATTTTAACTGCCATGGTGTATGTAAATATTTAAAAAATGTCACATAACAACTTACTTTTGACTTTACTGACATAAATGTTGAACAATACAATATCTCCATTTGACTTTGTAACTTCCCAAGCTGATTCCTTAGCAACAGAACTAATCTAATTAAATGCAAATTAGTGTGATTGTCTTGGTACATTACTATTCTATAAATAGGTAGTTTATCAATTAGATTGTGAGCATCGCGTGCGGAGTCGCGGTTTGGGCGAGGCTCGTGGGCGCGAGGTAAAGACCGCGCTACACTTCATTATGGGGATATGTCTTTATGTCACGTGGGGTATCGTTAGATATAGATGTATTTCACGAACGCTCCTGAGCCATATTATATACTTGTATTTGTAATGACACACGTCTCTATGTGATCACCAGATATTATTCTTGTTCTATTTCAGGGGTACCCCTGAATCATACTTGTATTTGTAATGAGTAGACACACGTCTTTGGCGTAACTATCAGTACCGTCGGCAAGTACATTGATTATATTAATTTGACATACCTGCGAATAACAAATGATTTTTCTAAACGAAGAAAGTAGGTTTAGTGTTGTCGCTACTTCAAAGACAATCTATACTAATATTATAAAGCTGAAGAGTTTGTTTTGTTTGTTTGTTTGTTTAAACGCGCTAATCTCAGAAACTACTGAACCGATTTGAATAATTCTTTCACTGTTAGATAGTCTATTTATCGAGGAAGGCTATAGGCTACATTTTATCCCGAAATTCCCACGGGAACGGGCACAACGCGGGTAAAACCGCGGGGCGCTGCTAGTTTGGATATAATTTGGTCGCACGTGATGCACACTAAGACAATGTGTATGTAATTTTGCATTACAAGCGTAGCTCAAGGGCGATCGTGAGATAAAATATCTACACCAAAATTTGACCTTATTCGGATGGTATGTATTCATGTCACATAGCAATCAAAATTTCACTAAACTCAGTCCCTCCAGGGTGAACGAACGTGACTTAGGCGACCAGGTATAATATGATAAACTATGTGGGTTGATTAGTGGAATGTTTCAATTAAATTGTATTTATCATAGGTACAATTGTTTGTTGCCTCAAAAATACTTCTTCATCTCATCTAGCGTAACCAATGTACCTAGGCATGATGTAACAAGAGTAAATACTGTGTGTTACTTTGTTAACATTGGTGAAAACCTCTTATTTTATTTATTCCCGCAATTATTTTCAATATTTTTTCAGACGTTTTTTATTTTGTTATTGCTTCTTCTTCTAAACTTAAGAGCTGGGCTCTTGTCGATGGAGTTCTTTCCACTTTCCTCCGACACGACTTTTGTTATTGCTTACAGCTTTTATAATTTTTGTATTTTTTTTTATCAAAGATAACGTCGACATATATAAAGTATAGCATAGCATTACTTGTCTCATTACTTTAAGTTCCTAGGAATGACCATGACAAACGCATTTGTTATAAGAACTTTTGTTTTAACCTAAATTAGATTTATTAAGTTCGTGGCTAAAACGTATTAACAAGAATACATCATTCTAATTGTATCTTATGGAGGTGCCATGACGAAAGCACCGGCGACGGCTAGTAATAAATTGTTATAAGTAAATGAATTGTCAAGCAACGTTCAGCATGGTCATAAATTAGATTGGTAGCCGTTAGTGGTATTTCTATCTGAGCTCTACCTTGCTTGTCAGTTGTCAAATTGTCAGTCTCGATTGTTTCAATCGTTACATCATATCAAAGGCCTTTAGGCGGTCTAAAAATTCTGCCACCAGGGTTGTTAACTAAGCTACTCAAACTTACTTTAGTGGTATAACTACCATACGGGTGAACCGAGTTTTTATATTTTAACCTTTTTAATAACAAGTAACATTAAAAATGTAATAAATCCCCTGCGGATTAACGACTGGACCGACCTTTACCAGACATACTTAAAAGCCATCGCAATGAAACTGGCTTTTAAAGGAAAAAACCGCATTTAAATCTGTCCATCCGTTTAAGGTCTACGGTGCCACAAGCACACACAGACATCGATATCAAAGGTTTAACACTCCCTTTTTGCGTCGGAGGTTAAAAATTAAGTAAAGCATTAGTCTGTTATGTCCTACTGCAAGGCAAAGGCCTCTTATGTCACGGAAGATATCAGTACAGTGAGGAGGATTAGGCGTAATCACCACGCTTGCCTAATGCGGGTTGGTAATCGCAAACCCGAGCCATGTTTGAAAAGTAGGAAACATGTTTTCGGTCGACCTGAGAATTAAGTACATACAGTTAAAGTTACCTAACCTAAAAGCTTTTCGCGTTTAATAACTTTTCTTTACAAATAACCTACCCGATTTTACTTTCACGAAGGTCGATAGGTAATAGTTATTTCATTTACCTCCACGTAAACACTAAGGGTGTGACTAAGTCACGACGTAAAACTACTTTATTGCATTACTGCATCCAGCAAGCGCTAAATCCTTGATGGAATTAACCGTAATATCATGATTAGTTGTCACGCCACTAAACCTTCGTCGTCACAAGGTATTATGGGCATGGCCTTCTATACTTTTTCCAAAGAGTTTTGTTTTCTTTTTCTGCTACCAGTTGGCGCTTTATAGCTGTCAGGTTGACAGCTGACAGATAGAACCTAACAGAGAAGAGCGAAGTAGGTACTTCTCTATTTCGTGGTACCGAACAAAAAATATTAGCCTGTAATGTCACACTGCTGGGCAAAAGCCATCTTACTGAAGATATCAGTACAGTGAGGAGGATTAGGCGTAATCATCAGGCTTGCCTAATGCGGGTTGGTATCCCAAACCCGAGGCATGTTTGAAAAGTAGTAAAAATATTTTCGCTCGACCCGCGAATTGAACCCAGGACCTCCTCAGTTTTGGCAGGCGAGTGCACATACCCCTAGACCACCGATGCGTTTATTTATTGAAATTATATTGCTATTGGTAGTGCCCTCCTAAGCACGGTAGCGCTTAGATACAAAAGCCATAGAAACTCAAAGATTTGATTATTCGTCCCCAATTTCACCTCATATAATATCACCTGTTTTTTAAACATCTCTGAGAACTATCGCAAGAAAACTAGATTACAAATAAAAACCGCATCCAAATCAGTCCATCTATTTATGAGCTACGATGACAAACACACATAGCATAACACCCCTTTTTTCATCACTGGTTAAAATAAACAAAATAAAACAACAGCTTCAACTGCCCTCTACATTGAAATAGCCTTGCAGCTTTCAAATCAAATACTTACTCTATTTTCTATTCAAATTCCACAATACAGCGCGGAGAACCTCGAGCCTGTAATAACGACATTGTACTCTCAATGATATAAACTTACTGGGGCAATGCTATTGTGTGGACAGACCATAAGCTCCAACTCTAATAATGCGTTTGCATTGAAGCGGGGCTGTGCGGAGTGGAGAAAAATGTCAAGAGAGTCCCTTTAGGCGGAGCGGAGCGGTGCGTAGCCCGATTAACCAATCACAGCGCTTTGTGATTGTCAAACAACTCATCGAAATTGACAAAATCGTATCTATACTAATATTATACAGAGGTAAAGTTTCTAACTTTGTTTTTTTGTAAATCTAATATCAGATCACCAATCTGATTTGAATAATTATTGTTTTAATAGATAGCCATATTTTACGGGATGGTTATAGGCAATTTTTCATCCAGAAATTCCTACAGGAACGGGCACAACGTTGGTAAAATTGCGGTACGCTGCTAGTAACATAAGAGAGCTTAGTAATAATAAGAGAAATTTCAAAAAACTCAGTTGTTATCAAATTATCATTCAAAAACAACGTATAAATTTTATAGGTGAATGAGAAAAAGTTTATTGGCATAAAGCTCAAATCTATCTATACTAATGTTATAAAGCTGAAGAGTTCGATCTTTTTATATGTTTTTGTAAATCTGGTTTTAATTATTCTTTTTGTAATGGATAGCCACATTCGACAGGAAGTTTATAAGTTATTTTTCATCCCAAAATTCGAATGGGAATGGACAACACGGTAATACCCTCAGGCGCGTAAATAAAGTATACGTAATTTTTTTGTTTTAAATGACATTACGAGTACACCACATTTTAAACGTCGGATAAAACCTTTTCAATTACATACATAGGTACGTCAATTACATCTCATTTTAACTATTCAACAGATTTCAACCAAACGTGGTGTTTAACCATAATATGAACCTTATAACCTTATAATAAAGTCGAAAGCTTTACTTTGTAATTAAGCTCTGATGGCTATAGCAAAATAAGCTTTATTTATAGTAGTGTTGGGATCAGAGTTGTCTGCTATGACAGCTTGACCACAGAGGTTGCGGCTGGCGGTTTTTCTTTTGTTTTAAAATGTCGGATCTCTGTTAGTTAATGTTTAATTAAAACTACATAGTTAGACTTGGTTTATTATGAATGCTAGCACTGCCCAGCTATTTTACTCAAATTGTGATGATATATCGAGATATAATATTTTTTCAAACAAGACTAGTTTTGCAGAAATTCAAACAGAAAACTGGTATTTTTGTAAACATTAACAAAAATTAGATATCATACTAGCCGCGCCCCGCGGTGTTGCCCGCGTTAAACCTGTTCCCGTGGGAATTTTGGGATAAATGTATCTTATGTTATTCTTATGTATAACCTATATTAATGTACAGTTTCATCCAAATCCGTCCAGTATTTTTTTCGTGAAAGAGTAACAATCATACATACATACTTTCACATGTATAATATTAGGAGGATAAAATTTGAATACTTTAAGGGTAAATGACATCACCGGCTATCTATCTAAGTATCAGACGTTGTTTGGAATCCACAATGCATTTCTATCGCTCAAACAACACCATGAAAGGCACAAACCCCCATAACCCATGACTCACCTCTCAATTACGTTTCATTTGAATATTTTCCTTAACATGCAACAAGTTACAAAACAAAGTCATTCACCTATTCATTTCGAGTAGGTTAGTGGTAGAACGCCTAAAGGCCTCCGACATGGTATGGCTATTGAAACAACCGGGACCGACTGCTTAGTGTGCCCACCAAGCACGGTAGCGCTCAGATAGAAATGCCACTATCGGCCACCCATCCAAGTAGGGGCCGAGCTGCTCGATACAAAGTAAAGAAGCTTAACCGATTAAGCTTGGACCGATTTGAAAAAATATTTTTGTAATGGATAGCCACATTCAACGGGAAGGTTATAGGCTACTTTTCATCTTGAAATTCCCACGGGAACGGGTACAACGCGGGTAAAACTGAGGGGCGCTGCTAGTATAGGAGATAAAATACTTTGCTGATAGGACATATTATTATTATTTTTATTGGTATTCCCGTCTAAACTTTATTTCATTCCTTAAGTGACGCCTAAACTATACTACATGTCTATTTGATTCCTTACACGCTCACTCCATGATACTTTAACTTGAGCGCTATTGTAAAAAAGTGATGCGAGTGTCAATCCATCAAAATAGTCTCCTCGCTGAATATATTTTTGTAAGCCTATTTTTTACCTCAAGTCTATCTCCACAATATTCTATCTCTATCTACCGTACTCAGAGACGTCAACTAAATCGACAATTAACTAATTGACGTAATGTTACACACATTACTAGTCAAAAATCATTCATTAACTTCTTCTAAGTAATCATTAGTAACTCAGAGCCAAGTCGCCAAAATTTTGCCGCGAAAATATCATACTTATGCATTTACATTAGTAAGTATAAACCGGGTCAAACTAGTTAAAACCAGTTACCGTGGGTTTATCGAACCAACAGCATTCAGGGCCTTCAACAGATCAGATAAAATTGTATGCTAATTATAATCGATTCGGTAATCTTTTGTTGACTTTGTTATAGACTAGCAGCGCCCCGCGGTTTTACCCGCGTTGTGCCCGTTCCCGTGGGAATTTCGGGAATTTTTTTACATAAAAACCTTCCTCTTGAATCACTCTACCTATTACAAAAAACCGCATCAAAATCCGTTGCGTAATTTTAAAGATTTAAGCATACAGACAGACAAACAGACAGACACGAAAAAGAGACGACTTTATTTTATACTATGTATGTAGTGATTTTGGACGGTTATCTATTGTAAGTTGAAACAAACAAAGCTTGTAGTTAGCTTAGTCTAACTTAGTCTACTAAAATAACAGCCTCCGTGGTCTTGTGGTTTGAGCGCTCGGCTCACGATCCGGAGGTTCCGGGTTCGAATCCCGGTGGGGACAATATCTCACAAAAATCTCTTTGCGAGACTGCCCTCAGTTTGGTTAGGGCATTGCAAGCTGAATCACCTGATTGCCCGAAAAGTAAGATGATTCCGTGCTTCGGAGGGCACGATAAGCCGTCGGTCCTGGTTACTTTCTGCGGATAGTAGTTACATGAGCCATGTCAGGGGCCTTTGGCGGCTCAATAACTCTGACACCAGGATTGGTCAGGTTGACCATCCACTCGATGAAGAAGAAGAAGAAGTTATATTCAAACACAATAATTTGACGTCTCCGAGTACGGTATTTATTTTCACGACAGCAGACTTTACCCACGGTCTCATTTTCAAGAAAAGGCTGTTTATGTTAAGGTATCCAATAACAACAATTTTACGGCTCATAAAAACTTTCCACACAAAACAACACACAATAATCTTAAACAAACAAAGTCCTATATAACCTTTAACTCACTATGAAATACAACCTTGTAAAACAAAGCCTATCATATTGCAACTACGTTCTCCAACAGATAACTGTGACAAGGTTCTAAATTATACGCAATTAGGGATTCAGATAGAACTTTGTATCATTAGACCTTCGCAAACCCTTATAATTAGAAGAAAGTACATCGCTGTAAACATACAGGTAATTTGTATTCAGTTCACGTGAGTATTTGTTCTTTATACCTGTAAAGAGGCGGTATTCTGTATGAGGTTTCAATTGTTCTGAGTAAGGTTTTTTGTTTGAGAGGTCTTGTTTATTATTGTGCTCCTCACTGTACTGATATTTTCAGTGAGAAAAGAGATCTTTGCCCAGCAGTGGGACATTAGAGGACAATATTTTACTTTATTATATACATATCCTGATTTTTGGTCCGAGCTTTCGGTCAACGTACATCGGGCAATCAAATCATCGGCGAAACAAGGAATACTTCCTGCACGCCGCGGGTAAAACCGCAGGGCACTGCTAATCTATATTTATTTTTTACCCTTGGTCTATAAAATCACCGTTCCACCCAAACTCCATCATATCCAAGCTTCCAGAATACCACCCCAAAAACAACATGTTACAATCTAATGTCTGTTTGTTATACAAAAGTTTAACACACTTTTTGTTTGAACCTTCGACCGACTGCGCAGGTTGTAACGATGTTTGCGTAATAACGTTATTGAAACACATAACCGAGTAACTTAAGGCACAGAATAATAACTAGTACTACGTACAGAAGCTTTACTTCGCAATGGTTTTCAAAGAAATATGACTCGAATCTGATAAACAATATGATTTAATTTAGCTCGCGGTCCAGTCGAGCACGTGTTCATTTACATACCTACCAATTTCTTTTTGAAGGAATATGGGCCTTAATTCACTATACTACGGTTCATAATAAGTTATACATGGTTATACGTATTGAAAGAGCCGCGGACTAGGGTTGCTTACTTCGAGAAACTACTTATGCCATCTAGCGCACAGCTCGAGCGTTTACTCCTACTTGTGGCGGGCAACGCGCAGCAGGCAGCGCCGAGTAAGTTCATGTAGTCTTTAGGTAACCAAAAAAAAGTTAAATTCTCATCACGATCCGTATTTAAACAATTAAATACTGCACAGTATCTTTTTGCTTTTTTTCGTTTTGTGTCCATCTTGCAATAATGAATCAATCAAAGTTGAACGTGGTCGAACATATAGCGCGCACGCGTGTGTTTTCTTTCGCTTGTGGCAGCCTACTAGATTGGCCCTTGCGCAGTGGCCGCCGCCCGTAGGTATGTTTTTAATACCTACACGCGGAGTGACACAGGCCTGCTTAAGGCGATGCCACGGTGCAGGAGAGTGGCAGTGCCGAGCGATGTTTTTGAAACAAAGAATATTAGGTAAATAGCTTGGGAACTATTTTTTCTTTAATGGTTGTTTCAATCGTTAGACCATGTTGGAGGCCTTTGGGCGGTCTAAGAACTCTGACTCCAGGGTTGGCCACTAACAAACTCGAAATAAATGAATGAATTACATATTTTTTTTAAGATCGCCGGTCACCTATGTGAAGTTGAAAACTGAGTTTCGCTCTGAGTTCGCCGGTCGCCTTTGATGTTCCTGGTGTTGACACGCCTTAGGGGTCAATTATGGCCGACTCGAAGCAAAGCGTTTAATTAAATTCAACTTTCTTTCAATTTTATTCGTTATAAGTTTTTTCACACAACAGAAAGCATGCCTTTTAAGAGCTATGACTACGCTACTATACTATAAAACTTTCCATATCAATCGAACCATTGAGTAAAATAGCATAGCGGAAATGGACTAAACTAAGCTTGATTTTTTATTTTAAGTAGAAGTTCATATATACGCTACGAATGTATGCTAAAGATGCGTGTTACGAAAGTGTGCTACAAAAGTGCGCTTTAGATATATTATGTGCTACGAATCCGTGCTACGCATGCATGCTACGGATACGGGCTACGGATCCGTGCTACGAATAAATGCTACGATTGCATCCTACGAAAGAGTGCTATAATTGCATGCTACGAATGTAGGCTATGGATACTGCTACAACATTGCGTAGCACTGGTTTAAAGTAACCCATGTATTATAGTATGTACTTATTCAACACTTTCCCTTTCTCTAAAGGACCCTACCCACTGTCCAGTGACAAATGTCACAATGACATCAAATGACAAAGACACCAGTGACGTCATTTAACAAGAGCAAAGGGTGTATGGAAAATGTCAGTGTATTGTAATTTGAATAGATAAGGACCCTTATTTAGTGTTAGGGTGAAAATCTAATATACATTAAATTATGTGGCATTATAATTAAGTTGAAATATAGGTGAGACTCATTAAATAAAGGTGACATTTAAATCACGATCTGACTAGTTTAAAATGCAGTTAAAGGAAAAAAGCTATGATTTATGCATGAACTTGACTTATAATTAAATGTTAGCAAGTTATGTAATAATTGCATGATCTGAAATCCAATTAAATACAGTCATATTTCTACTTGCTTAACTTAAATGTATATTTGACCCCAATAAATGTATGAAAATAACGTAAACACGATCTACAACATTTTCGCATTAACGCCATCTGGTGGATCGCAGGTGGAACATTCTTACGGGACAGCTAGTTGTTAACATTGTTATCTAACGTTTTGGTATCTTTACGGGGACCGAGGGCATAGACAACTTATTCAAAATGAGCCTAAGGAACCAAAGAAACCAAACCTAGGGCCAACACTGCGTTAAGCGGCGGTTCACTTTTGTATGGAACCGCACGCGACGGTTCACTTTTGTATGAAGCCACACGCGGCGGGCGCATGGTTATCGCAGTGTCGGCCCTAAGAAACAAGTAACGAAAATACTAATAAATACTTAAATAAACTAAATCTACTACAAATCAACCGACATATAAATTTCCCACACGACTCTTCATGGATAAAAGTAATAAAATTTTATAAACACAAAAACAAGACGATAGCGATAACATTAACAAAAACTTTGCTCATTCCAAACATTCGAAAAACAGATGTCGTATTATAAAAGTTATTCGTAACTTCATTTAATCAAAACATACATTGAACAAGATTTTGATAAAAACGATCATCTTTTTGAAATCGACGTTTAGATGAGACTAGCAGCGCCCCGCGGTTTTACCCGCGTTGTGCCCGTTCCCGTGGGAATTTCGGGATTTTTTTTACATAAAAACCTTCCTCTTGAATCACTCTACCTATTACAAAAAACCGCATCAAAATCCGTTGCGTAATTTTAAAGATTTAAGCATACAGACAGACAAACAGTGTGACAGACACGAAAAAGAGACGACTTTATTTTATACTATGTAGTGATTATTCTGGAAGCATGCATTTTCTAAACTCGTACTGAAAAAATAAGAATCGGTAAAATCAGAATGTGTGTTAAATTTCTTGCAATTATAGGCGTCTGAATCTGAATTTCAGATTCTTGGTTTCAGATCAAAATTCAGCATGTCTGGAGACGTCCTTAAAACAACCGGGACCAATAATTTACCATGCCCTTTAAACATTATTAAAGACAAACAAACATACGAATTACGGTTCTTCACTTTTGGAAGTCAATTGAAAACAATTCAAATTGTTAAGGTGGTTGGTTACACATGGCCGTAACCGGATACGTCACTCGTACACGCTCCTTTATACCGCAGCCTATTGTCTTTTGTAATGGCCTGTCAAAATAGAAAAGCGCGCGAGAAGATGACATTTCGAAGTGACAGCTCATTTTTAAACAGATAGGGGCTTCATTGAGACCTCTTGGTATAGAGAGATCGATTTTTTTTAAATAGTGAATTTTAGGTTAATATCACTACATATTATAAAACAAAAGTCCCTGGCTGCGTCATTTTCTTGTTCTACGAATCTAACAACGAACATGGACCAACATAAATTACGTTGGTCTCTGCTATTTAGTAAATAACCGTTACTAAGCAGCTTTATCAACTACAAAACCAGCAAATCTTTTAGTTTTACTACGACATTTGCTACGCAACATTTTGCAACGATACGATCTACACATAATTTTGCTACAAAATGTGCTACGCATAATTTTGCTACGAAAAATGCTACGCACCATTTTACTATCAAATTGGCTACGAGTCTTTAGCCACACATCTATCACACATTTTCTGGTTCACTATGCATCCTTTTGGTGTAAGTAAATCGTAAAGAAAGTAAAAAACGTACTGATTCATTTTTGTCGTCGTAAAATAGTCGTAAAACATGAATCAGCTGCGAATAAGGTATCATCCGTGTTCGCTCGTAAAAATAAATCTGATATGCTGAGAAATGTAAAAAGCAGGTGTTTTTATCAATGGATATTGTTTGGGTAACAGCTATGTATAGAAGTAACATATAGTATAAGTATATATTTTGATATCTTGTGATGTTTTTCTTTTTAGATCTTCCTTAGATCTACTTTAGTTATATAAGTCTTTGTTAACTGATATGCAAAAGGATTCAAAGGACTTTACAACAGTGTTAGAGTTTGAAAAGCATTTATGAATAAGCAAAGCAGTTAAGTTAATGCGTTAAAGTGCAAAACATTCTTGCAATTAAATCGAACAATACCATAAATATTAATAAAAATTTCTTCTATCATCATCAAAATATTTCCAAGAATTTCCCTAAATATTTTTTCGCATCTTCAATATTTTTTTAGGAAAACCAAATTATATTTCCGTCTCAAAAACGCCCACTCGTCGATAATCAATTTTTCATCACGCTAAATCTAATAACAAGTTGAGAGCGAGCGAAATCATATTTTCTAGCTTCGACGGTGTACAATAGAGATCAAATGCGAGATTTTATCGAATTAAATAATCGATACGGATGTACCGGAGGGAGGGACGACCAATACACCCTTTCTCGTGACACCCGTATTCTACTAATATTATAAATGCGAAAGTTTGTGGGGGTGTATGTATGTTTGTTACTCTTTCACGCAAAAACTACTCCACAGATTTGGACGAAACTTTACAGCAATGTAGGTTATACATCAGAATAACACATGGGATACATTTTATCCCGAAATTCCCGCGGGAACGGGTACATCACGGGTAAAAACGGGGCTTAGTTATAAGTAGAGGTAGAGCCTGTTGGTCAAAATTGGTAGTTTAAGTGCAAAATACACAGAAACGTGTCTGCTTTTTTGACACCCTTCATATGAATACACGGAATACAACGTCACACGACTTGCAAACGGCCATTTAAACGGTGCGGAGCTATGCGAAGCTCAAATCACAAAGCACGACGAGAAGGTTTAGACATGTCAATACGTTCAAATTCAAATTGAAATTCAAATATTTATTTGCTTCAAAACATGGTATACAAAGATGTAATTAAATATAAGGTAAGTGCAGCATGTTTCGCCATATATTATAGCATGCAAAAGAAATCACTACATAGTATAAAATAAAGTCGTCTCTTTTTCGTGTCTGTCACACTGTTTGTCTGTCTGTATGCTTCAATCTTTAAAATTACGCAACGGATTTTGATGCGGTTTTTGTAATAGGTAGAGTGATTCAAGAGGAAGGTTTTTATGTAAAAAAAATCCCGAAACTCCCACGGGAACGAGCACAACGCGGGTAAAACCGCGGGGCGCTGCTAGTTGTCAATAATAATCATAAAATTAACACAAAAAAAAAAAGTTTTTTTTTACATATCAAAATATTCGTTTAGACTGTAAAAATTATATTCTTTTAGCCAACATAATATACATTTCTTAAATTTTTGTTTACATAAAGTCTTCAGTTCATTTGGCAATTTGTTATAATTACGTTATAATTACGTTGTTTAACAATTTCAATGCGTTTGAATTGGTTGATTGAGCACCGTGCACCTCCGCTCGGCCATACAATGTGTACTACCTATTTGGAGCGGAGGTACGAGTATTAATGTTTGCTATGACAGGACTGAGACTGAGGTCCCAGGTTCAATTCCCGGGTCGAGCGGAAACATGTTTCCTACTTTTCGAACATAGCTCGGGTTTGAGATCACCAACCCGCATTTGGCAAGCCTGGTGTTTATGCCTAATCCTCCTCACTGTACTGATATCTTCAGTGAGATGAGAGGCCTTTGCCCAGCAGTGGGACATTACAGGCTAATACTTTACTTTTTATGACAGATGTTATTTTAATACTATCTTACTCACCGAAATCAAATAACTCTAAACACCGATTTCTTCGAAAATATAAGGACCGCTCCGAATTTTGCTGACTGTACAATTTAACAACTTGTAAAGCGTATACGAAACCAAAACATCCCCATCTATAAATAAAAAATATTACCCTTAAACCCCAAGATAAATTCAGTCAACCCCAAATATTTTTGGCAAATACGAGAAATTAGGGATCCGTAGAGTTTAAAGTAAACCCTCCCTCCGGTAACTCACTGCGAATTGTCGACGAAAATTATCCCCAATAGTATCTTGGAATTAGATATTCATCGAATTTCTTACCTTTGAGTATTAGGGCTGGGGGGCGCCTGTTACACCGAAACATTTAGGTTTAATCTATCTAATATATAAAATTCTCGTGTCACGGGGTGCGTAATTGAACTCCTCTGAAACCGTTCAACCGATTCTCATGAAATTTTGTGTACATATCAGGTAGACCTGAGAATTGGACAACGTCTATTTTTCATCCCGAAATTCCCGCGGGAACGGGTACCGTGGTCCTCCTCTCCTCTGAAACGGCTCGACCGATTCTCATGAAATTTTGAGTGCATATCGGGTAGGTCTGAGAACCGGACAACATCTATTTTTCATCCAAATTCCCGCGGGAACAGGTACAACGCGGGTGCAATATAATAAAGCTTATTTTTTTAATAGAGATAATTTTTTTGTTGCTTTGAACGCGCTTATCTCCGAAACTACCAATCTGATTTGATTAACTATTTTGGTAATGGATAGCCACATTCAACGGGATATAGTTTATACGTGATTTTTCATCCCAAATTCCCACGGGAACGAGCTCAACGCGGGACGCTGTAAATACTGAGATATTAATAATCAAAGCATCATCAAGCACGGTGATATGCGGTGAGTGAGTGTATTCTAGTAGTTTAGTGGCCAACCTTGGTATCGGAGTATTAAGACCGCGTGAAGGCACACCTAAAGGCCCACCGTAGCACGGTAGCGCTCAAGTATAAAACAAAATAAAAATCCTAACTAATATTATAAA
Source organism: Cyclophora albipunctata (assembly GCA_963082685.1). Lineage (NCBI taxonomy): Eukaryota > Metazoa > Arthropoda > Insecta > Lepidoptera > Geometridae > Cyclophora > Cyclophora albipunctata. Next base: position 1,801,201 of record OY720139.1, on the reverse strand, counting down.
TGCGAAAGTAACTCTGTCTGTCTGTCTGTTACGCTTTCACGCCAAAACTTCTGAACCGATTTGAATGAAATTTGGTACACAGTTAGTCCAGAACAAAGGCTACTCTTTATCTCGAAATTCCTACGGGAACGGGTACAACGCGAGTGAAACCGCGGAGCGCTGCTAGTAACAAAATACTAAATAAAATAAATAAATATTCACAGGACTAAGGACGGGAATCGAACCCGCAATCCCCGACATAGTAAGCGCTCTCACATGCCACTGTGCCAACGGGCTTGTCAACAATGAAAAACGTTAGTGGGTAATAATTAACCTTCTAATATAATACAACTGAAACTAATTGCAAAGCCATTTAATTACCACGTTGACATACTGCCAGACATACACTCACTAAAATTAGCTATTAATCAATGTATGCTTATGAATATTTCGTAGTTCCTGTGACTATGTAATATAATCAAAATAGTTCGTATCATCCTATCGTACTAATATTTTATTAATGCGAAAGTTTGTGAGGATGGATGTATGTATGTTTGTTACTCTTTGACGAAAAAACTAATGAACGGATTTGGATGAAACTTTACAGTAATATAGGTTATACATCGGAATAAAACATGGGATACATTTTATCCCAAAATTTCCGGGGGACGGGTACAACGCAGATAAAACCGCGAGGCCCTGCTAGTTTGTAAATATGCATACGGCACACGCCTTTCCTTTTACTTTGAATCTAAAGTAAAAACTTGTAGCGCTCGTGGCGTAATTTGACTAAATGATGTTAATATCATTGCGATTGTTAAGCAACGTGCAGCTCAGCCTCTACTTGCATGGGTGGCTGAAAGTCGGAGGCCTTTAGGCGTTCTAATAACTTCGACACCAGGGTAGGCTACTAAACTACACGAAATGAATGAATGCATTTTGAAACTGAATAGAAACGCTGCCGCTCGTCTCGATTGAACTAGAGCTTCGTTTTTTTACATTCAAAAGGAAGGTTTCACTTTTGATCCCAAAATTCCCATGTGAAAAGGAACAACGCACATAAAAACTTAGGATTGCAGCTTTTTATGCAATACTAGCAACGCCTCGCAGTTTTAACCCGCGTTGTGCCCATTCCCATGGGAAATCCGGAATGAAAAATAGCCTATAACCTTCCCGTTGAATGTGGCTATCTATTACAAAAAGAATTATGCAAATTGGACTGATAATTCCCGACATTATCTCGAACATACAAACAAACAAATCATATTAGTATACATTTAAATCATACCAAGTCGTAAATCGTCATACATTTTAATGAACTAGTTAATATCTGACAAAGTCGGTCATCCGCTAATTTCTTTGTCTCAACTATCTATATTTCACGCCACAGTGTCTGTATGACTGCCCGTAGCGTGACACAACGCCTTGTTTTGTGTCATGATAATTAATTAATTTCATTTACACTGTGGGACTGTCGCTAACTCATTTATTATACGGAATTTACAGTTAATATGTCATTTCGTTTTGTTTTAAGCTTCGATGTAATATAGGAGTGTTTCAAGGTATAGTAGGCTGTAGGTCGTTTGAGTGTATTGTAGGTCCAACATGAGGGTACCCAATAAAAGTCAAAGCAAAATATTTTTATTCAGTTTTGGCCCCTAAGAGGCTCTTTTGTCAATACTTACCAATTTATATTCTAGATGCGTTATAAATAGTAACTGATAGTATAACCTCATGAGTTTTTTATTTGTTTCAACGCACTAATCTTTGGAAGTACGAGACTCTCCGGAAGCCCATTGCCTTTATTTTGTTCAAAGAATTCAGTTTCATCATAACTAATAGTCTGTTGTAGTTATTCAGGCAGCCAGTTTAAAGCTACGATTTTTTATGTTCTTACTTCTATTGAGACTGACATTTTAATGTTAACGTTTACTAGGGCGTTAGCTGAGACAACCCTTAAAGCTTCTACAATACAGTATTCGGTGTGACAGACAGCCTCTATCAAACCCCGAGAACTGTTTCTGTCGCCTGCATTATCTTGATAACGTTTGTACAAGTTTCGGCCAACTCGGCGTCTGCTTTTGATACAATAGACTTTACTTTACAGGCTCTTCGTTTGTTGGAATTGTTCCTAGAGGGGATCTCAAGTGTGCTATAATAAATGATTTGGTTACATCGGTAGGAGGATTTTTATTTAACGCCCGTACTCAGAGACTTTAAATGCTTCCTTAGTAGATTTAATGAGTGATTTTGAAATGTAATGTATGGGAAATTGCGTCAATTAGCTAAGTGACGAACTAATGGATGGTTTGAGTGTGGTAGTTAGATGGAGTGAGTTTAATTTGATTGCTAGTTTACATGTTTGAACTGGAAAGTTTAATATGCCATGAGCTAGGTAACCATAGTCTTTTAAATTAAATAATGTTCATATTAGAGAGAAGATTTATCCAAAAGTATGACATAAAAAATAAAGTAATGTCTTACTGCAGGCCAAAGGCCTCTCATCTCACGGAGAGAAGAATATCACAATCCATAAGTTTTAATTCCAAAATTCCTACCAAATTACCGTGCCCATTAGATAGATAAGCCAAAAAAAATTTTTAAAGAGAATTTGGTAGTATAGGTCATAAGGTTTTTTTTAGAACAAATTGGGTTTAATAATTAAAGAGTATCGGAAGGGCCGATACCTCTTTTAATTATGATCAGAATTAACCCGTTAACCTTTTGTATCATAAAATAAAGGATAAACATAGCTTGGGTAAGAATAGGCCGTTGTTTTATTAATTTACTTTACGGCAGCGCCAGGCTTGAATTTTGATATCCTCATTTCGCAACGGATACGGTAAAATGTTATTGAATGGGTTTGTATATCATAAACTTATAATAAAAGTAGCAGCGGCTCGCGGTTTTACCCGCGTTGTACCCGTTCCCATGGGAATTTCGGGATGAAAAATAGCCTATAACCTTCTCGTTGAATGTGGCTATCTATTGCAAAAAGAATTATTCAAATCTGACTGATAATTCCCGAAATTAGCTCGAACATACAAACTTACAAATTTTTCCTCTTTATAATATTAGTATGGATACTAATACAATCATAACCTGACAGACGTCAGATTTACTGTTAATTAGTTGCGCCTAAGGGCTTCCTAACTAAGTCAGGCGTACATCAAAGGGATATGGACCAAATTGCTTTCTACTCTCATATAGATACATAGATGATGTATAAAGTGTGTTGTCTGTCTGTTGCTGGATGGTTCAGTTATCTATACATCTATATATACAAAAAACTGGCCAAGTGCGAGTCGGACTCGCGCAGGGTTCCGTACTTAAAAATAGACAAAAAGACACGTTTGTTGTATGGGAGCCCTTGAATATTTGTTATTGGTCCCGTTTTTACCCTTTGGGTACGGAACCCTAATAAAATTGGAGTGTATTTGTTTTTTCCAAAAATATTCGATTATCGCTATCAGTCATGGTTTCACCCTAAACTCATCTAGATGACGACCTTATAAACATGAACGCATCAAGAAAGCTTACATTTAGTCATCACTTGAGAGTAAAAACGAGTTTTTGCCTGTAATGTCCCACTGGTGGGCAAAGGCCTCTCATCTCACTGAAGATATCAGTACAGCGTCCTACCTACTGCTGGGCAAAGGCTGTACTGATATCTTCAGTGAGATGAGACTCCCTCACTGAAGATATCAGTACAGAGATAAAACGAAAAGAAAACCTTTCTTTTCTTGTATGCCTCATTATTTAGTGAACTTACATACCTACTTACATGAACACCACTAGAAAGCTATGCTACGATTGATCCCATTTGCCATATAGTGTAATTCCTATAGCTATGCGAAGCGATGGCAGGTCGCTAGTTAACGAACTTGTTCCTACAGGATAGACAAAGTTTTCCAATCGGAAACTCGAGGCAGAGCTTTGAAATTACATTAGTGTCGATTCATATCACAAGGGGCGCGTTTTATTTTTAAAACTTCATTTTTATAGAGAAGATGAAAGTTGATAATATAACAGAGAGCTTTTTATTACTATGACTAACAGGGCTGCGCGGTGTTAACCGCGTTGTATGCGCTCCCGTGGGAATTTCAGGATGAAAAATAGCGTATAACCTTTCCGTTGAATTTGGTTATTCAATATAAAAATAATTTATCGACCAACCAACATACAATTTCCAATAAATAAAGAATTTCCAATTTCAGATTGCTAGGTGAAAAAATCGTTTTATAAAGAAAATATGATATATATTGATATATAGAGATACATTGAGTTATATACGTTAGTCAATGCAGAGATATCATATAAAAAACCACAAACACACGAATTGATGCTTTTGTCGGTTAAACGCATGCATTGAGAACCTCCCGCTGTACAAGTCGGTTAACAAAACCAATATCATTAGGTACAGACAGGACATCACATTTGCAGCCACCAGTCAGAGCATCCCCTACGAGACGAGGGTCAACGACCTTTCAACTAATGGACCCTTACTATTTAAACATTGACTAGCACTGTTCCACTGTTTTACTCACTTTACTAAAAATAGCATTTGGACTTGCTTTTGAATGTAGCATGATTGAAAACATTTTTTGAAATCTGACTGGTAGTAGTTCTCTGGAACTAACTTCGATCACTGGTACGACCTATCCCTGGAACTACCTATGATCTCTGGAACTGCTTATGACCTCTAGAACGACCTATAATCTCTGGACCGACCTCTGATCTCTGGAACTACCTATAATCTCTGGACTACCTATAATGCTGTATTTATATTGTAAAGATTTGTGTTTCGCTCTATAGCCTAGACATAGGCAAGCATGTTTACGCCTAATCATCCTGTACTGTACACTGTACTTTCTGTTTTTGGTGAAAAGGGAAGCCTTTGCGCAGCAGTGGAATATTGTAAAGGAATGCTTTTTTAAACATATTGATTGTTCACTATCCCAAAATTCCCACGGGAACAGGAGCAACGCGGATAAAACCGCAGGGCGCTGCTAGTACTTAATATAATAACGTGAAACTCATAACAGTATTTCTGTCTGTAGTTCATTTTATACATATCGGGCTCATTTCAAATTAAACAGTCCTTTAGTGCACAATAAACTTTCGTACCGTTTATATCTGAAGCTCTTCCACTTCTTTTGAGAGTATTTCATTCATTATTTAGACACTGGCGATAAAAAACTGTACTATTTGTTCTCGATTGGTCTAGCAGAAAATTAAGCGAGAATCTCACTTCACTATATTCTTAGCAAGCGCATTGAAGCGTAAAATCTTGACCTGGAAATTAATCTTGCAGCTATAATGTAAGTCCGAGTAGGTTAACCTGGCCAACTTTGATGTTAGAGTTTTTAGATCCCGACATACTCTATCAATTAAAATTAACAGGACCGACAATTTTACGTGCACAGTAGCGGTCACATAGTGAGCCACTATTGGTCACCCATCCAAGTAAGGGCTGAGCTAGTCATTGCTTTACATTCGCAATGAGCTATCATTGCTTAGTCAAAAACGCCACGAGCGCTATAGAAAATGCTTTTATAGACTTTTTTGCATACTTCACATAATCTATATTGGTGTAATAACAACCACAAACGAATTATCTATAACAACTACTTAATGTCCAACCATTAATAACGACGTAAACAAAACTGCATGCGAACGAGTTGCGTGCGAGTACTGAAACAAATGGTAGCGGCGCAATATAAAGGACTGTTGCCAAAATTTAAGACGTTTTGGCATCCACGGTCCTTGGATAAAATATTACACAAAGCTATGCCTTAGCAATTATTTGTCGGCAAAAATATGGGGTTTATATTCTCGGTGAATGAACTATACGTGACCTCTTGGTATATTATGTTTAAAGATTATTTATTTCTCAAGAAAGACAATACAGTCACTTACAGGAAAATTATAACTAATGATTATTATTTACAGAGAGAAAAGTTTTTTTCTTTTTTTTATGTGATTTGTCTAATTCTTTTTGCAATGGAAAGTCGCATTCAACAGAAAGGTTATTTTTTTATCGAAATTCTTACGGAAACGGGCACAGCACGGGTAAACTCGCAGGGCGCTGCTAGTTATTTTTACCATCATTTCTTTGGATATCATCAGTTGGTAGGCGTAGTTGACTAAGCTATATTAGCTCATTACGTTTGATAATCAACGTGCAGCTCAGACTACTTAGATGGGTGGCCGATAATGGCATTTCTATCTGAGCGCTCCCGAGTATGTCGGCCTGAAAACTCCGACACCAGGGTTGGCCACTAACCTAGGTACTCGAACTGTAGTGGCCATCATTTTATTTCGTAGAAGATACATACATAAGTCATTTCCACCAACAGTTTTTATAAATACATACATCCACCTAGCCAGAGTTGAGAGGCTGGTAATCTGTCATACAGGTCTCCTAGTATAGATACCAGACTCCCACATGGAACAATGTAACCAATAGAATGTAATTTATAACCTTAATTGTAAACTTATTTGTTCTATGTGAGAGAGAAATATAAAACATATCCAAAACGTAGCTAAAACCACGAAATAGAGATTACACTGATTACTTCGCTCTTCTTTGGGTCACAAGAGATAACATGGCAACTACTTCTCTTCCATAACAACGTTTGACATTTGATGACTCAACAGAATTAAGTTCCTTTACCCGTTGTAACTCAAAATGGCAGTCCTTGCATATTCTCAGCACGGGACTGAAATGCGTTTACCGCAAACGTGACGTGTTTTATATGTGATGCTCATTTCGAAGGGCCCAGACGTCATAGAGTAGAGAGAGAATAAGTGAAGACAGACTTTAGCCATAAATTATAGAGCAAAAAAATGATAATATTTAAGTAGAGGTTACAAGAGAATACTATAAAAAAAATGATGATATGTTTAATGTCATAAAGTATAGAGAAAAAAAATGGTGGTATATTGTTGAAAATTAAAGTAAAAGTATATTAGTAGCCTGTAATGTCCCACTGCTGGGCAAAGGCCTCTCATCACACCAAAGATATCAGTACAGTGAGGAGGACATTCTTATAACCACGCTTACCTACTGCGGGTTGGTGATCTTGCCGAGACATGTTGAGCCGAAAATACTTTTAAAAAATGCTGCGAGGCATGATGCCATAAATTCTAGTGGGGAGAAAATGCTTAGAAAGAGAAATTAGTAGCCATAGAGTAATATAGAACAAGAAAATGCATACCTAGCAAGTTGTTTCGCTTTCAAGGCTTCATAATAAAAAAATAATGAAGGTAGACTTAAATGTTTAATTAACTGGTATAACAAGGCCTGTGCTATAATTATGAGGCACATAAAGGAAACGTGTATATTATTTTAATACATATTTATTTTTAGAGATGGAAACATATTTAGTTTAAAAAAGCCTTTCTGCTTGGAGATAAAAACCTATAATATAAGATAATATGGTTCTACATTTAAATTTTTTTTAAATTTATAAATTGAACAAAACCTCGAATATGCATTGAGCAAGTCAAGTAACCTTAAAGCATAATATTTAAAATTAGATTAGTTTAATTTTTTTTGCGTCGAACGACATTATTTTATAAATCCTTAACCTTCTATATTTAAAAACCAATCGATTAAAAAAACATCACAAAGAAAAAACAAAAGACAAAGACTAGACAACGTTTAAAAAAAGAACTTACATTCGTTTTTAGAACTGTCAATCCGTTACACTGCACACACACAACTGTGTTTTTTAAAATATGTTTTTCTGTTAATTATTGTGATTATTTTTAGGTTTTTTGTTATATTTTTACGATTTAGTGTCTGTGGGTGGTTGCGTGCGTCTGTGGCGCGGGTGTGGGCAGACTGGCTGGGTTTGCCGGGACGCAGTCTTTGATAGATCATTTTAATGTACCTACGTACGAAGGATGACACGACAGGATTTGAATGCGTTAATTAAGGTTGTTATCAGGTATTTTTTGGGTAGCCCTCAAATATTTTTCACATTCATATTTTAATAGGTAGAAATAGGTAAAAAATTATGATATCTCAATTAGGTTCTTTACATTATATTGTAAACATTTCTGAAATTACATTTATGAAAATATTGCATTGTTAGTTTTATTCGTAAATTAAATTAATACCCGTAAACCATAAATTATATATAAATTATTAATTAATTTATATCCACTTCTACTTTCTACTTTCTACTACAAATGTTAATCGCTTTTGTTTTTTCTACCAGAGCGGGGGGCGTCTGAAAACCAGCGCTGTACCGAGACTTCGGCCTCGGTACAGCATCAGCTGAGACGTCTCCTATTGCTGTATTATGCTAGTTTTAATTTTTATATTTGATTTTTCTTGTAATGGTGGCAATAAATGATTATTTTATTTATTTTATTTTTAAATTATTACATACAATATATTGCCGCACTCAGAAACGTTTATTAAGTAATTTACGTAATTTTTCAAACATTACATGTCAAAATCATTAAATATCTACTAAGGACGTATTTGACGTCTCTAAATAACCTGTCAGTACACAACTATACAGGGTGGTATCTTCTAATGCTGGGTTATCTGTAGGACATTCTGCATTTATGTATGACTACATACATACCCTAAGTAGAAAAACTAAAATAAAATAGAACACAGTCGTTGTGACAGAGTGAATATCGCAATCAATCGTTAGTCAGCTAAAAGCGAAACGTGGCAATCTCTGCGTGGGGCTAAAAGCTTTTCATTGGAACGTCGTTCAAATGTTATAAATAAATATGTACTAATATTATAAAGCTGAAGAGTTTGTTTGTACGTGCTCTGAAACTACCCGTCAGATTGGAGGTTTTTTGTGTATATGATAGCCACATTCAAGACAAAGGTAATGGGAAATTTTTATCCCAAAATTCCCGCCGTAACGGGCACAACGCAGGTAAAACCGCGAGGCACTACAAGTACTTTATATCATGCACTAAATTGCATTTTTAAAGTAGTACCATAAATAAAGTGATGCGATTTATTTTTCGTAGCGTATTACTGCTACGAAACTGAAGGTCGTAGCAAATTGTGCTACGAATGCTACGTCATAAAATTGTTGATAAGGATGATGACAGAAAATTACTTTTTAGCCGACTTCAAAAAGGCGGAGGTCGTTCTTGTCAGATATTTAATTTTATACCCACGTTGATACATGATTTAAATTTTGTGATAATTAATTGTCAAATGTCAAAATGTAAATTAACAATGCCCCGCGATTTGATATGTTCATCACCGTGACAAGATCATAAGTAGCAATCAAATGTGACCATTAAATACAAAAATATGTTCTCATCCGTGAGATGAACGCGTTAAACAAAGAAACAAACTCTTCAGCTTTTTTATATTGGAATAGAAAATCACACACAGACATTACAACATAACACTACGTATGTATGTGCGACAAATAAAATTACCGACCCGTCTGGCCCCTACCACAGAATTCTCGATCGAGATAGTCGCGACGGTGGTGGAGACAGAATGAGAAACAGCGTTGAGAAATATTGCGGGATAGCAGGCGGGTGCCTCCTATCCCGCATCTGTTTATGTTTCTCCCCAGAGCAGCGAATTTCTTGTCGAACACCAGATGGAGCTATGCCATGCTATCTGAGCCGGCCAGAGCATATACATGAGGCAGAGGGGTGGGTTTTAGTGTACCTGTGATTATATCCAAGAATAAATGACATTAATATTATGCTCGCTTGCGATATTCCATGGTAGGGGGTTCGTCCGGCGACGTGGTGTCTGCCAAACGCTATGAGTGCTACTGTACTGTTTAACAACAGGATTTTTAATCGATACTCCACTGGCGGGGCTCGAATACGGGTTTTTTGTATCGATATGTGTTAGATGAGCGATATTATTGTGCGTAACTATCTATGGATCTAATAATCTATACTAATTATGAAGAGATAAAATTTGTAAGTTTGTTTGTTTGTTAATACGTTCGAGGTAATCTCGGGAATTATCAGTCCGATTTGAATAATTCTTTTTGCAATAGACAGCTACATTTAACGGGAAGGTTATAGGCTATTTTTCATCCCGAAATTCCCACGGGAACAGGCACAACGCGAGTAAAACCGCGGGGCGCTGCTAGTATATAATATAATGAAGAGTTCGATTCTTTATTTGTTTGAACACGCTAATCTCAGGAACTACAAATCCAATTTGACAAACTATTTTTGCAATGGATAGCCACATTTAACGGGAAAGCTATAGGCTATTTTTCATCCCGAAAATCGCCACAGCATATCCTGTATAGACCTCAATAGAAAGTATTAATGAAATTTCACACTGCTGGGCAATGGCCTCTCATTACACTATAGATATCAGTACAGTGAGGAGGAAGATCTAGACCTCAATAACAAGATACTTATATATGATAACATTATTAAAACACATAAACCATTTGAAAGCAAAAAATAATTGATATTAAAGCAGCATTTGCACAAAGTATAACATTAATGTCACTGAAATTTATTTAAATCCTCAATGCCACTAGGCGCACACAAACGCACGCATGTATAATGTATGAAATGCAACATCACGACCAACTAGATCAATCATAATAAGGCATTCGATCTGAGCGTCGCCTAGCAACGGTTGCTAGGTGACGCTCCCCACGCCATTGAGTTCTCAGTTTGAATTTGGTCATAGATTAAAAGTTTGTAGAGGGGTTGTTTTTAGTGCCTATTTTGAATTAGTTGTTTATGAATATGTTTTTAATGTTTGAAGTTGGTTTTTAGCTCATTGAAGGGATTGGTATTGTTATTTTAAGTTTGAATTTTAAAAATATACAATAAGGGGTTAATATCAAACTGTATATGAGTAAATTTATATTTTACAGTGTACACAAAAACTATTTCGAAAAAAAAATCATTGCGATAATATTTCTTTTTAATTATTAAAACAATAATAAAAGTCAGCATTGCTGTTAGATCCACCACAACCCGATCTCGAACTAAACTTTTGAAAAATAAAACGAAGCCTTTTTAAACCCAACGCAATTAAAAATGATCTATGTCGGTGCAAAACAATTTTATGAAAAATTATATTCTAACCAATCGTGATCAAAAGCGCCTTTGATCAAAAACAAAAAAAAAATTGAATTCCGAATTTAAATGTTCTAATTTTCCGCCCTCGAGACTACAAATTATAAATTGGACATTTCGGATTCCGAATGGACGTTCCATAATTAAAAGTGACATACATTGTCAGTTCAACGTTTAATCTCGGGATTTAAAAATGGCGGATCATTTTCAGGTGCGTTGTAAAATGTTTTTATAACAAACACGTTTATTTGTAACAGACTTCAAAAGAAGATATTTTTGTTTCGGCTATAATTTATAACAATTTCAGGAATCTTTTTTTGTTGAATTTTTTATTGACGACTAATTGCGGTCATACCTGCGATCGCAGTCTTACCCGTGCTGTACCTGTTCCCGAGGGAATTTCGGGTTAGAATGCTTCCATGTCTTACTCTGATGTATAACGTCTATTGCTTTAAAGTTTCATACAAATATGTTCAATAGTTTTTACGTGAAAGAGAAACAAACATACAAACATTAATTCTCACAAACTTTCGCATTTATAATATTAACTAGCGGTGCTCCAAGGTTTTACCCGCCTTGTGCTTGTTCCTGAGCAAATTTCGGGATGAAAAATAGCCTATAACCTTCCCGATGATGAATGTAAAATAAAAGCGAAGTGTATGTAGTGATCGCTTAAACTTAAGAAACCAGCAAGAATAATGTAGCTTAAAATTACAACACTGTTTCATTAAGAAATTTTTAATTGATTATGATAAACTTAATACGGTTCTTAGTATTGAGTAACAAACTAATTAAAACGACAATAAAATTAATCAATTGCAATGCTAGTGTATTGCCTCGACTTTGCATGTATTTACAATTCTATTAATATATACATATATTTTAGCCCGTTCCCGTGGAAATTTCGGTATGAAAATAGCCTAATAACCTTCCCATTGAATGTGGCTATCCATTACAAAAAAAAATCGAATCGGATTGTTAATTCCCGAGATTGTCAAAATCTTATAGTAACGAGTTGTGATTGGCCAATTGAGCTCCGCACCGCTCCGCTCCGCTTCTGCTTGGAAGCGCGCTCAGACATGTGTGACGCTCGCGCTCTACCGCACTCGTTGACTCGCAGCTTGTTAACTCGCTCATTGGAAACTAAATACAGATGTAGTGAATAATCCTTTCCTATCGGCAAAACTCGGAACAACGATAACACCCGAATGGTGCCGATGTGTCTATGAATTACTGTATTATTAAATTACGTGTAGGTATCAAATAAATCGCATACTTTAATTATCAATGTCAAATGTCAAACTCAAAACTCGGAACAACGATAACACCCGACCCGAATGGTGCCGATGTATCTATGAATTACTGTATTATTAAATTACGTGTAGGTATCAAATAAATCGCATACTTTATTTATCAATGTCAAACTGTTGTCTCGATGGGTACTGAGTGCGAGTGAAGTAGTAAGACAAAAACGAACATTTCCGAGAAAATACGAAAGGAAAGGATTATTCACTACATCTGTACATAACTTTTTAAGCGACAGACTTCAAACCATGTTTTTATGAAAAGCAGACCTGTATTCAACTAAATTCACCAATGCATTGGGATCGATATTGTCCAAATTATTATTATTAAGGCCTTGTGATTGGTCAATTGAGCTCCACACCGCTCCACATCCTAAAGCCCGGTTTCCACCGCAAGCGGAGCGGGCTCATTAATGACTCCGTTTGGCAGCCATTACGTGTTTTTGTTAATTCAAACTGATGCTTCAACAGAAAGTAACGCAATGGTGAATGGATTCATTAATGAGCCCGCTCCGCTTGCGGTGGAAACCGGGCTTTATAAGCCCGATCTCCTCGAGCCTGTAAACTCGCCAAGTCGTAACATTATCATGTTCATAATTTCCTAACAAATATACAACATATAGAAATGACCGAAAAATGCATGTAACTAGTTAATAAGCATGTTTTGCATTTATTTTCGGATACGCCAATAGGTACATTTATCATACAAAACAATTTGGTCACTTACTTTGTCCAAAAGTACTTTGTCACATTAAGATTGGACAATTTTCATTGATATGTTAACCAATATTAGAGAAGTTTAAATGTTACAAGGTTCTAAGTACGTTCAATATTTCTTGGGCCGATTGTATAAAATCAGTACTTGAAAACATTGGAAATAATCTGATAAAAATCATTTAACAATCATGTTAATAATTACTGAATTTCACAGTCAATTTGTGTGACACACATCGGTTAATTGGCAACCATTTGATACGGTTTACGGTAAAATGATAAAAGGGGATACAATTTATTGGCAGCGCCATTTTGTGAAACAAAAATGAAGGTTCTGTTCTTGTTGGGAACCTTATTCGTGGTCGTATTGGCTAATGCACAGGTTAGTGGTGGATAACAATAATATTATACTTGCAGTCCGTTACTACGTAACAACCGGGCCCGGATTTAAATCGAGCGTCGTACTTTTGCGAAGTACAGAACGTATTGTAGTGAAGTATTTACACTTGTCGGCTTACGATTTTGTGGAGTCCGTAATGCTTCCGGTACGAAACTAGTCTAAATTTACCTCATAATAAAATAGGTTGTCATTTAATATCCATGGTCATAGGAACATATATTTATAATAGCCTAATGTCTGATAACCTGAGTCCCAAAAAACCTTAAAAAGTAAAAATCAAAGTGCTCTTATCTATATTAACCACTTCTACACGTAATGTCAAATGGGATGAAACTCAAAACAAACTACATACTAAACTCTAAATTACTGCCAAAATACACTTAATCAATCATAGAATCAAATGTAGTCTGTCATAGTGTAGGTTAGGTTAGTTTTTCTTTAATTAGTATATTTTTTTTTATTTAATTGTCAAATCATACGGTATTTTTAGTATAAAAAACTAACCTTATCTACTGTCATGACTACTGTTTTCGTGATCGTGGTAGGTATTTAAGTATAGGTATATGTTGGTCATAACTCGTTTTGAGCTTCAACTTTTTGACAACGCATTGACATTGTCGAAATCCATAATGCATTGTGATTGTTTACGTAAAGCGTTGGGTTGAAATTTCCCCAAAACCCCTAATCTAACCTATCCAGACCGGGGAAAAACCCCCTACGACTCAAATTCCTACCCAAGCTAGAATTAAGCTCTTCAAACTAAAATCCTGGATCCACCACTGTCTCATCATTGCAGACTTATTTCTAATCCACTAAATTGCAGAGCCTTATTTTGGGAAGGTTTTTGTTTCATGATATAACCCGTCTAACCCTTGAGTTATGTCATCATAGAGTGCCTTATAAGTGGTTTAACTACATGATTATACTAATACCTATACTTATAACTTAATGGTGAAATTAAACCTTCTCATTATCAGTGTGAAGCGTTGTAAGTACCTAATTTTATTTTGGCATTTAACAGCCTCCATCTTCAAGGGACCAAGATGAGGTAACCTTAGTTTAAATGTAATTTATAAATAAACTACGAGTATTACTTGTTTGTACTTGTATCGGTAGTCGATAGTGGCATTTCTACTTGAGCGCTACCGTGCTCCGGAGGGTATGGATGTCGATCGCAGTTGTTTTAATCGTTAGACCATATCGGAGGTCTTTAGGCGGTCAGAAACTCTGACAACAGGGTTGGCCACTAAGATACTCGATTTAACTTTTATTTAACCATAGCCAGGCCTGGATATACCCTTGGGCAAAAGGGTGCCCTGGGGTCCCTAAGGATCTAAATCCGGACCATACCATATCACAAAATAGTAAATACGCGAGTGAGCGAGTATTTTGACATATGTGATGTTCGTCTTCTATTGAATTATTATGAGGCCTGCGGAGTGTTATTTATCAGTAACCAACTTCTCGACTAAAATAAAAACAAAACTTTATGTCATTTCATAATTCAAGATAATTACTTATAAACACAGGTGATAACAGAACCAAATAATGCAATAAAAAACTGCCTGTTTTGATTAATTCCAACACTACAACCACTTTTCAAAGATTCGAAAATGTTCACATTGCAGTGTCTTAACGTGACAATCTTTGTTCACAAAGCCTATCTTGAATTGTGAAATAGATCTTATGTAGCTAAACTATGTGTGAAATATATCTTACGTCTTGTTTCGGCGTCGGATAACTGATTTATCTATCGAGAATCGTTTTCTATGTGAAAGAAAATATGTCATTATAATGAGAAGGAAAAATTGGAAGGTTTCTTAGGTATTGGATAGATTGAACTATAAATATAAAGTTCTACAATCTGTGGTCTTTAGTTATGATTCTTAAAATGTAAACAAATATGGCCGAATGCTTACCAAAGACAATCAATTCTATAGAGGATAAAAGTTTAGTGATCATAATTACCTTGGGTTAAATATTTCTTTTGCCTTTATTACAAAATATAGCAAAACCGTCGCAGACTACAAAGTTTAATTAACGTTCAAGTAAGTAATAAATAATAAGAGCATTAAATAAAAGAAAAAAATTGAATTTTTGAATGAATTGAATGAATAAAAAATGTTTTCTTTGATTTGTACAGGTTTTTGAAGATCAAGATAACAATGAGAGGGTAATATTTTCATAAACAGCATAGTCTTAAAAACAATACACTAACTAATTGGAATAAGATCCATTTTCCTTTAAATGGTTAGAATCCTCTTAAATGGAGAAATTGGTAATAAACCAATTTTTTTTAAATACACAGTTAATTAGTAAAAATCCTTATCTATTTTAAACAATCCATAAAGAATGTCTAATATTTCGGCTGACTGTTTTTTTTTGTATATTTATTATTACCTCGGGCGTTTTTGAACCAATTCTGGAAATTCTTCCGGTATTTGAAAGGAACTTACAGATTAGTCCTCTGTTTTCACCGAATCATTTTATAAGAATAGATTTGTGTTTGAATAATTATATGTCATTATTTCGAGGAGACTTCGCTTGTTTTATTTTTCTGTCAATAATTTCTACAGGTCATTGGTGAACAGGATAACAATAAAAGGGTAATCATTAAACTAATAATATTTCTAAGTACACTAAAGGTGGATTGCTTCAATTTTCGCTCAAGCCCCAGTAATCATTAACACAAAATGTCAGTCTCAACGGGCGTAAGAAAATGAAAAATCGTAGCCTTCTACTGGCCGTCTGAATAACGTTAACGCAATCAATTTATGTGTGATACTATCTTTTCTAATATACTAATAAAATGGCGAATTAACAGCTTTACAAAGCTGCGTGTCCACTGCATTGTGTCTTCCAATATTTACAGGTTCTATCAATAGCCGCCATTTTGCAAACAAATCAAAATGGCAGTGATTGGTTAAAGCGCAAGACACTGGGCGCGTACCGCAGCGGGTCTATGATGGGCTAGAATTTCATTCAAATACAACGTCACGCGACCCGCACCTGGCCCGCACCCGCACTATGTGTCTCGCGCATAAGCAAGTATTTCTCTTTGTAACGATATGTTTATCTATGATCAGGGTATTGACCGAAGCACCGCTAGTGACGTGTATCCAGATCTACTGAGAGTAAGTATTTTACAAGCTTTTTTTCGGCAACAGCACCTACCCCCCTCTCTCTCAGGTGGCGTGCTTGAAACACTTAGCACGCCACCTGAAGGTTCACTATCTGTTTTCAAATCTTACAAGTTTAGATTTACCGGATTCCATTAGGGTTAAAATTTTGCACATGATACGTTTGGTCTTATTAATAATCTTCTTCTTTAATGAACATGGCACAAAAATAAGACTATTTAAATGAGCTTGCTCCAGTGCATCGCTACCCCTACGGCTATGTCGTTGCACACATGAGGTCATTTAGGGTGCATTTACAATGAATAGTAATGACAAAAAATTGGCGTAGTATGACTATGTTGTTAACTCATCCTGATTGGTAAGCATTGTGCAATTCGGTTACTACTTGAATGGAGGTCAATTTATATTTGAGCGCTACCGTGCGATATAGAGTACGTTAATTTATTTATATCAATCTTAAGACCATGTTGTGAGCCCTTGAGGCAGTTAAAAATCTCTTACAACAGAGTTGGTCACTAACTATGTTTCTACATGTCTATGTGAGTGTGTCCACTCGGCTCCAGTTTAGTGGAAACGCACCACTTCTCATTGTTATTTGACGTTTTTTACAGAGTGCTCATCTAGATGTCCTTGCACAACAGATGGATGTGCTAGCTTCTGTAAGTATGTCATAAAGACCAAGTCCTTATAGTCACGTGGTAGTCGCTTCCCATTGAATTATCTACTGCCAAATGTCTGAGAATTTGTCATAATGATGTGACTATCAAGTGGCATTCCTTTCCATTTTGATAGTAGAAACTACGGGAGAGCGAAGCACTTACTGCTTCTTTATTTCGTGGTAGAAACGAACGCCATTTCTTTATCAGTAAATGGAACGGGACTGTATCGCGTTACAATATGTTATAACGTATTTGTTAAAATACGAACCCGACAGCCTGTCATCCCGTGACCACGAGTGGTGTACCTAATCTACTCAGAAATGTATTTAATAAATACGTTGTATGTTCTAAGTTCTAACACCAAACAGTCCCACTTCATTCAGTGTACAAATCGTGTGATTGCCTCGTCTACGCTCTGTAAAACTTAACAAATCATTGTCATTGTTGACAATCATTATTTGTAACAGTAAATTATGAGAAACGTCAAATGCTTCCTTAGTAAAGATTTAATGATTAACAAAATACGTCTTTAGTTAAATGTCGATTTAATGAGTCTCTGATTTCGGCAGGTAGTCTTTATATTTTTCGAAAGTTCTATTTTTTCTAAAACATCACTGGTCGCCATTGCCCTGGCTGGACCGTGGTACCTCTTATGAAACGTTTACCTTATAACTATTTTAATGTATTTCTTTTATTTTATTTTCAGTATTACGGCGGACAAGGGGTATGTGTTTTTTGCTTAAGTAATATACAAAATATTTTTATAGATTACAGTAAATTTGATATTAATCATTTCCTTTTTCTTCACAGAGAGTAAGAGTATCCTATGTAAGTATTAAAAGTTAAATGGCTAACATACCTAGTAAAAAATCTATACATCTATATAAACAAAATTGGAGTGTCTCTTTAAGTACCTAAGCGCTTTTACTACATGCACACGGTGATTTTGGTTTATGTAATACCAAAATATCATTTTCTTTTGATTTTTGACCTTCTGTCTGTCTGTCTGTTGTTCAGAGATTACTCTGAAATGGCTGACCCTATTTTCATGGAACTTCTACTGGCTACTAGCTGATGTAATAAGGAGTAACTTAGGTTACTTTTATTTGTTAAATTCCACGCGGACGCGCTTGCTTAGCAAGCGGGTAGAGCTTGTAATAAATAAGAATTATTAACAAATAATATATTTTCAGGTACCACCTTCTGGACGGGCTTATGTAAGTATCCTTTAAAATTAATTAATTCATACAAACCCTATGTCGTACTATCCTATTTCTATACTAATATTATAAAGAGGTAAAATTTGTAAGTTTACTGTTTGTATGTTCGAGCTAATCTCGAGAATTACCAGACCGATATGAATAATTCTTTTTGCAATGAAAAGCCACATTCAAACGCAAATTCACACCTGCTTAATCTATACTAATATTATAAAGCTGAAGAGTTTGTTTTGTTTGTTTGTTTGTTAGTTCGTTTGTTTGTTTGTTTGTTTAAACGCGCTAATCTCAGAAACTACTGAACCGATTTGAATAATTCTTTCACTGTTAGATAGTCTATTTATCGAGGAAGGCTATTAGACTACATAATTTGTACTAATGGAGACTTTCACCTGTCCTCGGAGGACTTTATGCCCCGCAAACAAGACTTTAGTTTGAGAACAAAAATATGTACATAAAACGTATTTTATATTTCAGAATGGTATTCTTCACGACCTTGGGGTAAGTTTTTTATTTTTGTCCATAGAAAGATATACGTTAAATGTTTAGTTCATGGTACTTAATAGTTAGTCGATTGCTTGTTCGATCCAATATTTCAGTCTTGTTTTTTTTGTTCTATTTACCTAATATACCTAATAGGTATTAACTTTTCGTCATTGTTTTTACAGTCACTGAACTTCAAATATGTAAGTATTTTTTAATAATATTTAATAATATAAAAATGATACCCGTTTTCCTTGGTCGCGGCATCACGCGTGAATGGCTGGACCGATTTCCACGGTTTTGCATTCGTTGGAAAGGTCTCGGGCTCCGTGAGGTTTATAGGGAATAAAAATCAAAATTCCCACGGGAACGGGGGCGCTGCGGGTGAAACCGCGGGGCACAGCTAGTATTTAATAAAAATATTCAATGCCTCGGTGGTCTAGTGGTATGTGCACTTGTCTGCCAAGACAGAGGTCCCAGGTTCAATTCCCGGGTCGAGCGAAATAATGTTTCTTACTTTTAAAACATGGCTCGAGTTTGAGATCACATTAGGCAAGCGCGGTGATTATGCCTAATCCTCCTCACTCTACTGATAGCCTCAGTGAGAAAAGAGACCTTTGCCCAACAGTGGGACATCACAGACTAACACTCTACTTTACTTAATACAAATATAATACATTTTTCAACCGACTTCAAACACAAACTTCAATGTGAAGGAGGTTTTGCACCTTTTTTAAAATATTTTTTGTAAATATCAATAATTTGAATATCTTTTACAGATCCCGCCTAAGCAAACGGTAATTATTTTTTTATACCGTTAAAATAAAGTAGGTACACTTACAATTACTAAATCAGTATGAGTATATTAAAAGGCACAACTGATTGTCTCACTGATTTATATACAGCCAAAACTACTGTAGCCAGAAACTTTAAAATGTGGTTCCTTTCTTAATATAAGTGAGCACAAAGAAAGGAATTTGCGAAATTCAACCCCTAACAGAGGGTGAACCTTGCATCCGAAGCTAAACGAAAGCCGCTAGAAATTACATAAACATTAGAGTTAATTTCTTTAGGTGCGTATCTACTGAGACGAGCTGAGTGGAGCAGAGCTCAATTGGCCAAAAATGCATGGCAATTACACTTTAAGTATTGCAATGCAATGTTATTCAAACGCCGCTTTGCTTTGTCTCAGTCGACACTGGAAACGCACCCTTATATTTTTATATTCAACTTAAGTTTTCAATTTTAAATCTATGCTTAACCCCAATTTCACCGTTTCTATCGAACAAGTGAAGTCAGTTTTAGTAAATCAATTGGGGCCATAATAATAAATGCGTATTAATAACGGTTTAGCTATCAAATGGTTTGTCACTTTCTGACATATGCAATTTTCTTTAGAGCAAAAGAGACAAAACACAGTATAATAGTGTTTTAATTACGCCACGTTTATTTATAAGGCCATTAAAGTTTTGATCTGAGATTAGCTCTTGATCTAGGATTAAGTTAGTCTAGAAACTGGGGCTTAGACCTTGTGTCCTGTCTCGCTTTTTTCTAATATTACCTTTGTTGCATTGCATAGCACATTTTAAAACTGCATTTTTCTTACAGTCACACTCCAGTGGACTTGAACAGAACTATTACAAACAACAATACGTAAGTTATCTACTGTAGAGTAACGAAGATGCCACGTTCCAGCAATAGAAACGACGACTAGTGGATTTAAGCACAAGACACGCAGTGCGGGTGCGGCCCGGTTGCGGGTCGCGTGACGTGGTATACCTTGTACAAGGACTTTATATTCTTCTTCTTCATCAAGTAGATGGTCAACCTGACCAATCCTGGTGTCAGAATTATTGAGCCGCCAAAGGCCTGCATACGACAGATTCTTTACTTATTATCTGACCACTGCCGCTTGCGGGAAATCTGTAATAAAAAAATAGAGTATATTAAAACTGTAACTATGCCATATTTATAATATACATCCTACTAATATTATAAATCCGAAAGTTTGTGAAGATGTATGTATGTTAGTAACTCTTTCACAAAAAACTACTGGCCGGATTTGGATGAAAGTTTACAGTAATACACGTTATACATCTGATAATTGTTATTTTTCTCTACAATATCATACATAAAATTTACACTCTGCATATTTATACAATATTCCACACTCAAATTGTCTATTTCAGCCCTCAGAGTATGAATCAAGCTACGGAGCCGACACCTACCAAGCTCCTGTAAGTTTATTGAATACTAGCTTTTAGCCGCGACTTTGTCTGCATTGAATTTTTTTGCAGTATTTTTAAGGGTCTGTGCGAAAAATATCGGTACTATAAGATACTCGTAGTAACACTAACTTTTTATTTGACTAGCGAACGGCTGGTGATCGCATCGGACTTTTTTCGATTTTAATGAATGCCTGAGCCAAGGCAACGTCAGGGGAGCAAGGGGAGGGGAGGCAAGGGAGAACTGCTCCCACAAGTCTCTTAGACCTCCATCTGGATGTCGTCGCCCCACAAATCGCTAACATCCAGTTTGAGACGGCTATTTCCGATGAACCGTTTTCATTCGTCCTGCTGCGTGCGTTTTGTATGAAAAGCAAAAGAACATCCGTGCGCGCGTACAGCTGCGCACTACTGACGGGCTGATGAAAAAGGCTTGAACGTTGCCTACTGTTCGTACTTTTAAAAGTTGTCAAATAGGATGTCTTCTTACGTATCTATGCGAAACAATTACTTCTTTATTTCGGGAGCTGGAGTGACTATTTTTAAACGACTCTATTTTACCCACAGAGCCATTTATCAGATCTAGGTAACAATAAGGTAAGTGATATTTGGTTGACGTAATATATAAACAGTACTTTATAACGTTGCAATAAAACAATCAATATATAGGTTTATGGGAGTACCTTCCATTGACCATAAGGTTGCGTTTCCACCTGAAACGGAGCGCACCGCTTCAATGGAAACGCACCCTGAGGCGATCGAAAAAGGATTCCCCTTTGTTAAACTATATTTCATTCAAACAAACAACAACGATTTAAATGTCAATGTTGGTCTCAATTTGATGGTGTTAGTTCGCAATCTTGCAGGTTTAGTTGTGTGAAAAATGAGTCTGGATTGATAGAAATACGTTATTTGGTAATGATATAGAGCAAAATTTAAGTCCCAATTCATTTAATTTGCTACACGTGAAAATTCGCAATGGTGGCCCCACCGTCCATAAGAAACGTCACCAGCGAGCTCCTATGCTACTTGGAATCTTGTCTGTACAAACAGACAGCTTAAAATGTATGATGTCATCTACGGCTCTTAAGCTACTATTGAATTTCGCGGAAAAACATTTTTTTATTAAGTGTAGGTAATTAGTAAATTTTTCATATTTTCCGAGATTCCGTGATTTACAAGTTAATCTGTCTAAAGGTACGCAATCCCTTTAATAAAAAAACGGGAAGGTGTTGCAGAGGTTAATATTCGAAAATGTAAGTTGATGATCTTTTTAAATTTATTCATGTAGTTAATTTATTGTAACATTCGACTTGTGTATCAAAATATATGAATAAGTTAATATTTTGTATGCGGGTCAAAGTTCAAAGTTAAAACACACATCCTGTAAAAATAGAAGGTAAAAACGCTTATTAAAGTTATCTTCGGCTTTTGAGCCCTTTTTCTCTCATTATCAAAATTTTAAAAATATTTCAACACTATTACGCTGCCACTGCGTTTATTAAAGAATTATGCTTAATTGATTTCTCTCCACTATTTTAAAATTGGTAACATAATTAAATATTTCATTTTCACTTATCTTGTTGAATGCTTACAGAAATCTTTACAAAACGACGTAAGTACAATTTTAAAAACATTTTTTTTTCAATGTCTTAAAATTTCTTCAAATAAGTCCAAAAATGATCCAAGTAGCTGACATACCTGTCAAAGTCATACAAGCGGATGACACTTAAGTTCTTTTTTTCATTAATTTTACTTTCCAGCTCGCAGCTTGTAAACTCTCTAATGTTCAAAACAATCACTAAATAGATTTTAATTTTTTCAGGACCAATGGCGAATACACTGATGAGTACCGAAATAAAATAGAATAAATTGAATTGTAAGGAAATAACTTGGCCACGTTTTATGGATTTTGATTTTTTTTGTTAATATTAATAAAAGCATTCACTGCAGTAATATGTCATGTTTTATTTCATATTTTAGTCCCACATTATATGCATTTCTCTTGAATGGAATTACTCTTAGATACCGATATCTTTAATGTTCCATATCAAAATGGCGTCAGTCTAACGGTTAACTAAACGGTTTTTGGAAAATGTCATTCAATACTATTTTAATAAAACTATTTTTGTCATTAGACCATAATTTTCATTTTTGATTTCTATCCTTGAAGATATTGTAAATATGTTGGTTTTTATTACGATGCCACAATCATTATTATTCCGTAATTTTTCACACATTACACGCCTCGGTGGTGTAGTCGTAACTATGTACACTCGCCTGCCAAGACAAGAGGTCCCGGGTTCAATTCCCGGGTCGAGCGAAAACATGTCTAATACCTTTCAAACATGGCTCGGGTTTGAGATCACCAACCCGCATTTGGCAAGTGTGGTGATTATGCCTAATCCTTCTCACTGTAAATCGCTCATCAAATCTCTACTCAGCAAGAATTTGATGTCTCTGAATACGGGCGTTAAATATTGACAGTTGCAATTAAAATTTGAAAGTACAAAAGGGTTTAAAACTTAAAAGATAGATAGATACGTATTTACTCATTGTCAACTCATTTCCACATGATCCCATAGTAACAATAAAAGAATGTTAGCGTTATTATTATAACAATTTACGCCTGCTAAAACATATGTATAAAGTTAATTCAATGAAACACATCGCAATACAATTTTGAGCAAAAAAGTCACAACATTTTTTCCTTGATAGTTGTCATTTTTTATATCTCATAGATTTATTAATTTCGAGTAGGCTAATCCTGGCCCTAACACCAGCGGGGCATGATAAACTTCTCCACACGACTCAAACTCAAAATAAAATAAAACGACTCAAAATAAAATAAAAATAAATAAATAAAAATAAATGAAATGAAACCAGTCGAATTGAATGAATGAATCCGGTATTGCAACGTCGAATTATTAGGCAATATATTAGCGATAACCTGGTTTATCTACCAAATCTCTCGGGAAAAGTAGAGTCTTCGTTTATATGTTTGCCCCGTAGGATTTTTTATATTTTATTTTTTTTGGAACGAAGTTCCCTATCGCGCGTTGCGAAAGGGGGCTAGACGGAAAAAATGGTAACGACATTTTTTAGGCCAGAGAGGGACAGACAGAGAAACTTGCGCATGCCACTCTCTGGCGTGCGCA
This sequence comes from Cyclophora albipunctata, assembly GCA_963082685.1. Taxonomy (NCBI): domain Eukaryota; kingdom Metazoa; phylum Arthropoda; class Insecta; order Lepidoptera; family Geometridae; genus Cyclophora; species Cyclophora albipunctata. Next base: position 1,776,855 of record OY720139.1, on the reverse strand, counting down.
AGTTTCTCTGTCTGTCTCTCTCTCTCTCTCTTGTAGAAAGCAAGCTAGATATTTTCGTTTCGTCTTTCTATTTCGCATTGAACAGTGAGGTGTCGCGACGATTATTTTTGTTGATCATAAATAAACTTCGTTCCATCCGGGTGTCCCTTGACACCTCTCGAGTTTTTTAATTACAGATACTTAGTTGACGTTTTTCCATTTCACACACTATTATTTCGTTCACACACGCAAAATATGTTACACCCAAATTACGCTTAAACCATAGTATGTATTATATTTGTAGTAGCACGCATGTAGTTTTAGACAACGTGATGTTAACTGATCGCGATTGTTAAGCAACGTGCAGCCCGACGACTACTTAAATAGGTGACCGTTAGTGGCAATTCACACCGAGTGCTACCATGCCGTTAGATTGTCCAGTCCCGATTGTATCAATCGTTAGACTTTGTGGGAGACCTTTTGACATTCATATGAAGATACGTTTCCTTAGAAGCGCAGCGCACCCGCGCGGAGCTCAATAGCCAATCACAACGCATTGAACTTGTCAAAATATTTTCGTAATGTACTGTGATTGATCAGTTAAACTCCGCACCGCTTTGCTCCAGATCTATGGAAATGAGATATCAAGAGATTTTAACATTTGCTTCACAATTTCTATGTGTTGGATTGGAATAATTAAATGCAGCTCTGCACCGCTCAGCTTCTATGAAATTCACCCTAACCTTACTCAGACACAAGGGCTCTCGAACTTACTTACTTATGTCCTTTACAGTATTATCTAAGAAAGTTGAAGGGTAGTGATGTGAAACTTCATGATTCCCTCAATTCTCAGACCCGCCAGGTTAGCCTCAACTATTCTACTAATATTATAAATGCGAAAGTTTGCGAGCGTGTATTTGTGTTTTATTCACACTTACATTTGTTACTCTTTCACGCAAAAACTACAGAACGGATTTGAATGAAACTTTACAATAATGTAGATTATAATAATAAGAGATAGGACACATTTTACCCTGAAAGTCCAGAGGAGCGGATACAACGCGGGCGAGGTTTTAATAAGCTTACTTCAGAGCCCAGCGCTTTTACCCGCCCTGTAACTGTTCCAGTAAGAATGCCAGGTCACAGATAGTAAACTTTTACTTAAATGTCCAATAAAACAATAATTATTCGAACAGGACTTCTAGTTTGAAGGTGACATGGGTGTTAGAATTATATGATACCTTGTTCAAGTCTTCATCATTAACTAATTTTTTGTTCAAAAGTCAATTTGACTGTATGTTTTTTGTATGTTTGTTACTTGATATCTCCGTCCTTTATGAACTGATTTTGAAAATTTATTCGGCATATGAAATGGTGTGCTTACAGATTGGTCCCGTTTTAAGTTATGAGTGTTTGTAATAATTGTAATTTAATTATTTACAGGGTCTTCATAGAAACTATGGACGATCTGTAAGTTTATTGTTTTAGTTAAAATCTAAGTACATACTACATACTTAGATTATTAGGGCGGCTTACATAACTAAATTTTGTTTAGTAGCTGAATAAAAGTTGTCCGCTTAGAATCGAATTTTGACGTGCGCCAAAGAGAAAACGATTTATTACAAACGTCATTTGTTTTTGGAACATATTTCAGTTTTTTATATGTTAAGGGTTGTTATGCAAACCGCCCTAGTGTTACTTTACGTGAATAAAATAATGTCAGAGCTGGAGACAACCCAATCTAAAGAGTTCCTCTGCATTGTGTGTGATCGTCTATCGTCGACACACGCACACACACGATCTCGCGAATTCCTCTCGATGCGATCACACAAACGATTATAGACGATGATAAACGATCGGCGATCATAGTGATCCAGCCTTCTACACGATCAGTGCTTGCGTTTAATCGTCTGTATGGGCGATTGTGAATAGGAGAATTGCTGTCACGTTTGAATTTGAAATTAGAATAGCTGGAAGTTCAAATATTCCATCAATCAACTCATAGTATTTACTATCTCATGTCTTGTCGCCTTCTGTATAATTGCTGAGCCAGCCGGACTGGTAGTGACATAGTCAAAACCAAGGATCAAAACTTAATGATGAATGGTATACTTCGTACCTCGTATTTGATAATACAATTTATTTAACTCTGCAATTCTCTTACAGCCAATATTTGTATAAGTAAAATCAATAGTTTTAATTTCTTTCGCAGCAAATGGAAAGTCCACGTGAAGTATATCACGTAGGAAGTAATCTTGACTTTTTCAGAGGATAAAACAAAATATATTATACTTTTTTCGTCTAGAGAAGGTATTTGGTCTTTGGTTTACAAATCATATCAGATTTAATTTAAAAAAACATGAATATAAACTGTACTTCCAATTTTCATGAAACAATGTTGGAAAATGACATGGACTGAGTCCATGTTGTCCATGTGTCCAGTTTCCCAAAATATGAAATTAAAAAAGGTTAAAGCACAAAAAATTACATTTCTAAATTCTAATTTTGTATTATCTTTTGCAGCATAGTGCATCTCACCGTGCCTCAACAGGATAAATCCATGAAGAGTTCGGCTTATTGTAATCGAGTTTGAAATAAATAAATAAATGGTTTTTCCCATGTCAATTTTTCTTATAAGTTACCAACCCAATAGATATTAAAGAAATCGGTGTAGTAGAAGATATACCTAGATCAAAGTACACACATTCATTACATAACAGATGTATTTATTAATGTGTTGACACCGCCAAGTAGGTAGTTAGAAAGATTAGGCCTATCCCAGTAGAAAAGTAGCAATCCCTTCACATGCTCCCAAAATTAGCCTAAATATACCTAATTACATCAAGAATTTTAGAAAATTGTAATGGAAATATAGCTCAATTTGAAATGCTCTGGCCGCGCCCGATGCCATTTTAATGTGACACTAGCAGCGCCCCGCGGTTTTACCCGCGTTGTGCCCGTTCCCGTGGGAATTTCGGGAATTTTTTTACATGAAAACCTTCCTCTTGAATCACTCTACCTATTACAAAAAACCGCATCAAAATCCGTTGCGTAATTTTAAAGATTTAAGCATACAGACAGACAAACAGTGTGACAGACACGAAAAAGAGACGACTTTATTTTATACTATGTAGTGATGGGCGTAGTGCGTACTGCGCTCGTGCCACATGGAAATGGTATGGCAGAAACGCAAAGAAATCAATTTCCCTATAGATAGTCTTCTTCATCGAGTGGATGGTCAACCTGACCAATCCTGGTGGCAGATTTATTGAGCCGCCAAATGCCTCTGACATGGCTCATGTAACGACTACTATCCGTAGAAAGTAACTGGGACCGACGGCTTAACGTGCCCTCCAAAGCACGGAATCATCTTACTTTTCGGGCATCAGGTGATTCAGCCCGTAATGCCCTAACCAAACTGAGGACAGTCTCACAAAGCGATTTTTGTGAGATATACCCACCGGGAATCGAACTCGGAACCTCCGGATCGTAAGCCCGGCGCTCAAACCACAAGACCACGGAGGTTGTATAGATGGTTTAATTTGCGCAGTGATATCATCAAGTATATGTTAATTATAAATATATGTTAATATTTTAAATGGTGTTAATTATATAAATAATTATTTTCGCCGCCTTTTGTTAAGATTATATTCTAATTAATTTAATCTAATACAACTGTATCAAAATTTAGGTAGTAACTGTGTCAGCATCGGAGGAAAAGGTAAGTCTTATTAATATTTTTTACTTGACTAATAAATAAAACAATAAATGTATAAATTGCTGTCATATTTGAACAGTATATTTCAAAAATAGTCGACTACATTGGTAATTAAAATAAAGCACCTTGACTGTCAAATATTTTGAAAAAGGCTCGATCAGAAGCTATATTCAAATGCTAGATTGACATTGAGTTGTAAAACCTGTTTCACAGAGCGAGAAACTTCTCAAAAGACCTAGCGGCTACTTGAGCAACTTTAACTTGAACGGAAATCCTCCACTACTGACGTTCAGCCATGAGGTACGTCGGCCGATCGTACAAATATACGGACTCGTAGCGTTCTTAGTACCAAAAAACCATCAGCAGCGGTTTGTAGTACCGCGTTACGAATGCTTCAATAAAGTAGGTTTAAAGCAATGCTAATTATTGAATGTTTGAAACGTGACTGATCTATCAATCCGCGGTTAAAATCAATTGACATATGTAGGTACTCGTAAATATAGTTTTAATTTTGGAGGCTTTTAAAAAACTCTGACGATAGAGCGGGCCACAAACCTTCCCGAACTTACTTATCGTTCGCGTTATCATATCGCCTCCTGAGACATTTGTTGTACTAACAGATCTGAATAGCTAAATTATCGTCCAAGACAGTGTTCGTCTTAAGCATCTACAACATCTTTTATCTCTTTTTTACGCATATTTCTTTGGAAAAGATCAAAGAAATGGCTTCAAAATTATAACTTACTTTTCATATCAATATAAGTTAATAAATAAACATTTATTTTAGTTAATGTCAAACCTTTTTCAAAATATTTTTTCCGTGATTATGTATCAAAAACCGGCCCTACCCCGATTTTCGGTCAATGTGGCCACTCTCTGAAGCCTAACGGAGGTGCCACGGTGCAGAGACCGAAACCGAAAAGATCATTAAGCGTTAGCTCTTCAACTACAATGCTTAGTGCGTCGTTGCCGTTCGTTATTGCACCCTGGACCCCCAGATAACCACTGATAAGGCCGATTGAACGTCGTCGTTTCGACTGAGCGAGGTAACAACTGGGAGCCCGCGAGTTCCACAGAACGTGGTGAACTCATCATCGCGAGTCTTGTAAACTCGCCCAGTCAGAACGTTGACAATGTTCAATATAATCTAATGCTGGGACTACATTAGCGGGCTACGGCAAATATTCGTGTTAACGCAAAACATGTGGCCGAGTACATCGTGTCATCGCGTAGTATTCGGCCGAGGACGATGTAGTATCGGGGAGCTGTCGGTAAACGGGCGCGAATCAAAGGGATTTGTCGCGACAATATTCGCTTGGGTGGCTGACACGTATGTCAAATCAGTGTCTTCCAGACTTTGAAGCAAAACGGACGGATGAATAGTAGTCATCCACCATCTCCTCTTTCTTCGCTTTTTTATATTATTATGTTGATACTCGTACAATTGTAATAAATATTAATTTACTGACATATAATGCAAAGCCACTATTTCCTCCATTTTTAAATTACCGCCTACATCTCGGCCGCACAGTTGGGAACTGAACAACACAATCCGGCACGATGCATCGCGTCATCTCGACACGAATCTTCGCCCGCCTTTATGTAGACAAGAACATCGCCTATGCCCGAACACGATGTTTTTGTCGCGCCAACGCGACACGAATCTTCGCCCGCTAATGTAGCCCCAGCATAACAAATAGACAGTAAAACTCGACACAAAAAAAAGTGAATAAATTAATAGGCATGTTTTGAATTTACTTTCGGACACGTTAAAAGTACAATTATCATACCAATAAATTGGTATCGTTCTGTGTTCAATAGCACTATAGCACATTATAAGATTGGACATTTATCATTGACATGTCAAACAATATTATAAAAGTTTGAATGTTACACGGTTCTAAGTACGTTCAATCTTTCATGGGCTGATTGTATAAAACCCGTACTTAAAAACATTGGAAAACTGATAAATATCACTCAACAATCATGTTTTTTCAAAGTCAATTTAAGTGACATACATCGGTTATTTGGCAACCATTTGATTCGGTTTACGGACAAACTATAAAAGGGGATATTTGCATCACCTGCGCCATTACAAAAGAAAAGTAAGAAACATGAAGGTTATTTTCTTGTTCGGCATCTTATTCGTGTTGGCTGTTTCACAGGTTAGTGGTTAATAATAATAATATTAATGTCAATCAAAAAGACCGGGCTTGTCCCGTGACTCTGAGGAGAAACACTATATTAATGTTACAGTCCGTTCCTACTTAACTACCGGGCCCGGATTTAAATCGAACGTCGCACATTGTCCGTAGAACAGAAAACATTGTAGTGAAACTATTCACACTTGTCGGCTTCCGATTTTGAGGAGTCCATAACAAATAACAGAGACTTCGTCTTTCGATTTAAATCCTAAAGCTATCTACACACCAAAGCCGCCGGGCCGGCGGCTATGGTGTGTAGACAGCTTTACTAACCAAATTATAGGGATGGATTCAGAGAGGGTTTTTTTGGTGCTCTACGTTCCCCAAATATTTATTTTTCCGGGGCAGGGAGGGGGCTGACGGCTGAAGGGCTCAAATTCCCCCAAAATTGTATAAGCCCTGCCATAAAATCAAGTCGATATTATTTCCCATATAATTACCTACACTCGTATTCTCTCTATTTCAGCTCGCAGACGCGTATCCAAACTACGCAGTAAGTTTATATTAATACTAGCTTTTACTTGCGACTTTGTCTGGTTTGAAAAACCGCGGAGCATTTTTAGGGTTCAACAAAATCGGTACCCTTATAGACACAATAACTTGTTTTTGACTAGCGAACGTCCAGTGGTCCGGTATATCCGACGTTTTAAGATTTTTTTATAAATGCCTAAGCCAAGGCAACGCCAGGGGGAGGCAAGGGAGAGCTGCTCCCACAAGTCTCTATCTCATTGCCAGCGATCTGCGGAGCGGCGGCGAGTTGGATTCCAGAAGCAAACGCAGCGATCTACTGAGCATCAAACGCGGCGATTGAGTAGCTAAGCAGTGAATTTCCGATACTGCAATCCAACGCAAAGTCGATAAAACGTGCAGATACAGCATCGATGCATAAATTTGAAAATTTGCGCTACTCTCTGCGATAGCCCTTAATGCTATTATACGACTGATGGTTGACACAACCATCGAATTTGTCAAACAGCGTATTAAAGTTGTCAAAATCTTTTCGTAATGTATGATTGATCAATTGAGCTCTGCACCGCTGCGCTTCTATGGATACGCACCCTTACTCAGATACAAGGGTTGGCCACCAACCGAACTAGAACTTACTTAATTTCCTTTACAGATATATGGTGTTACAGATGGACCTATTCAGAGTATGAATGGTGACGGCCCTATTCAAAGTTACCATGCTATGGCCCGCCATGTAAGTTTCAACTACTATTTTAATACTTATTATAAATAACAAAGTTTGTGAGCATGTGTGTGTGTATGTAAGTACCTATGTTTATTTGTTACTCTTTCGAGCAAAAACTACATGATGATTTTGGATGGAATTTTACAGCAATAGAGGTTATAACATCAGAATAGGATATGGGGTACATATTATCCTGATATTTCTACGGGAACAGGTACAACGCGGTTATGACCGCCCGGTGCGGCCAGTTTATAATAAACTTTCAGAGCCGGCGGTTTTACCCGTGTTCTACCCCTTCCCGTAGGAACTTTAAAAACCAAATTACGTCAATTCTACTATATGTTTTTGTGTGTTTGTTTATCTTCATCGATTATGAACCGATTTCGAAAAATCCTTCCGCATGTGATATGATGTGCTTTGTACATTGGTCCCGTTTTTAACCGATTTAAAAACTGTTCCGATTATGAAGTCGCTAGTCGATTATTAGTTGGAAAGAGTTATTTTCTCTCAACTCCATTTCGATAGATAGTTATGACTTATGTGTTATAAGATTGAAATAATTGTAATTTAATTATTTACAGGGTTCTCATCGCTATGCCCGATCTGTAAGTTAATTGTTTAAGTTTATAACAAAATTTTATTTTGTAAGTAAATATTACTTTCATTCATAGGCATGCCGCCCTAGTTAATGTACGTGGATAGTTCATAAAAAGCTGTATGGAGAATGCCAGAGCTGGAGACAAACCAATCTAACGAGTCCCTCTTCATTTTTCGTGATCTTCTATCGTCGACACACGACCATTGAATTCATCTGTGCGTTAAAAGATCAGTCATTCCCGTTTTCTTTTCAATTTGGGATTAGAATATAATCATTTCTGATAAATGCGTTGAAAATCAGAAACACCATAACGAGCGAAGTTCATTATCATTAACATCTAGAGTCATCAGGAGATAGTCAGTGAGTTTCGGTTTTGTAAGTGGCAAGTGGGGTTTTGCTCAGTGATAGCCGGGGTCCCTAGTTTCTTAGTCAGAGTTTCCCAAAAATAAAATGAAAATGGGTTAACACATTTTTAAAAATTTGACATTTCATATTTCAACATTTGTATTATTTTTTTTTCAGAATGATATACCTCAAAATTTACAAGGACGAAGAGATCTTCTGTGTGTTTTCTTAGGATGTTAGGATAATGAGTTCGTCCCTAAACACACAACAACGTTTGCCTAATGCGGTCATCGATCTTATTTCCTTCTACTTCTGTCAACAAACGCCATCTTCACACTAGGTTGTCCGCCGACTACCAACACCAGCACCTTACTATGCAACACCTTATTCTTTGTCAGCTGCAGACGTCCACCAACTACCTTATTTCTGACACTGTTTCTGTCACCGGATGTTGCATGCGACGCACGACTTATTGTAATCGCGTTTGAAATAATAAAATAAATGTTCTTTTCTCGTGTCAATTTTTCTTGTACTTATTTACCAAACAACCAACACTAGACAATCAACAATAGATATCATACAAATCGGTGAAGAAGAAACTATAAATCGGAGTACACAAATCCATTTCACTATACATCAACAAGTAGATAGTTATACAAATTGGGCTTCGGTCCTTGTAGAAATGTGGCAATCCCTCCACATGCTATGAAAAGGACATATTTTTGTGACCAAATTCTTTTTGGGACAGCACAAATTTCACCATATAGGTCATTGAGTTATATATGTACTAACGTAGTACATATAAATCAACGATATATGTATTGTTTTTAAGTAAGGAATAACACGTACATATGTACGAGTTTGGCTAACGAGTTCATGGCACCTACTCCAATTGATTCAACTTTAAAATTTGTCAGGAAGTCTACTAAATAGATTATTTATATCTTTTTAGTTACTAGATTTTTGAGGCGGTTAGATTTTTAAAGTTTTTTATTTCACGATTTTTACAAACAAATACATTTCTAAATTCTAAATTTGTATTATCTTTTACAGCATAGTGCATATCACCGTGCCTCAACAGGATAAATCCATCGTCCCTAAACACACAACTACGTTTGCCTAATGCGGTCATTGATCTTATTTCCTTCTACTTCTGTCAACAAACGTCATCTTCACAAGATCAATCATCATCACTAGATTGTCTGATGACTACCAACACCAGCACCTTACTATGCCACACCTAATTCTTTGTCAGCTGCAGTCGTCCGCCAACTACCGTATTCCTGACACTGTTTCTGTCACCACATGTTGCATGCGACGCACGACTTATTGTAATCGCGTTTTAAATAAATAAATGGTTTTTCCCATGTAAATTTTTCTTACAAATACCAACCCATTGGACATTAAAGAAATCGGTGTAGTAGAAGACATAGATCAAAGTACACACATTTATTTCATAACAGATGTATTTGTTAATGCGTTTACACCGCCAAGTAGGTAGTAAGAAAGATTGGGCCTATCCCAGTAGAAAAGTAGCAATCCCTTCACATACTCCCAAAATAAGCCTTAATATACCTAATTACATCAAGAATTTTAGAAAATTGTAATTAAAATAAAGCTCAATTTGGAATGCTCTGTCCGCGCCCGATGCCATTTAGATGTGGCATGGGCGTAGTGCGTACTGCGCTCGTGCCACGTGGAAATGGTATGGAAGAAACGCACAGAAATCAATTTCCCTTTAGATAGTTTAATTTGCGCAGTTATATAATCAAGTATGTAAATGTTGTTACTCATATAAATCATCATTTTCGCCGCCTTTTAATAAGATTATATTCTAATTAATTTAATCTAATACAACTATACCAAAATTTAGGTAGAACTGTGTCAGCATCGGAGGAAAAGGTAAGTGTTATTAATATTTTTTACTGGACTAATAAATAAAACAATAAATGTATAAATTGCTGTCATATTTGAACAGTATATTTCAAAAATAGTCGACTACATTGGTAATTAAAATAAAGCACTTTAACTGTCAAATATTTTGAAAAAGGCTCGATCAGAAGCTATATTCAAATGCTAGATTGACATTGAGTTGTAAAACCTGTTTCACAGAGCGAGAAACTTCTCAAAAGACCTAGCGGCTACTTGAGCAACTTTAACTTGAACGGAAATCCTCCACTACTGACGTTCAGCCATGAGGTACGTCGGCCGATCGTACAAATATACGGACTCGTAGCGTTCTTAGTGCCAAAAAAACATCAGCAGCGGTTTGTAGTACCGCGTTACGAATGCTTCAATAAGTAGGTTTAAAGCAATGCTAATTATTGAATGTTTGAAACGTGACTGATCTATCAATCCGCGGTTAAAATCAATTGACATATGTACTCGTAAATATAGTTTTAATTTTGGAGGCTTTTAAAAAACTCTGACGATAGAGCGGGCCACAAACCTTCCCGAACTTACTTATCGTTCGCGTTATCATATCGCCTTCTGAGACATTTGTTGTACTAACAGATCGATCTGAATAGCTAAATTATCGTCCAAGACAGTGTTCGTCTTAAGCATCTACACTACAACATCTTTTATCTCTTTTTTACGCATATTTCTTTAGAAAAGATCAAAGAAATGGCTTCAAAATTATAACTTACTTTTCATATCAATATAAGTTAATAAATAAACATTTATTTTAGTCAATGTCAAACCTTTTTCAAAATATTTTTTCCGTGATTATGTATCAAAAACCGGCCCTACCCCGATTTTCGGTCAATGTGGCCACTCTCTGAAGCCTAACGGAGGTGCCACGGTGCAGAGACCGAAACCGAAAAGATCATTAAGCGTTAGCTCTTCAACTACAATGCTTGGTGCGTCGTTGCCGTTCGTTATTGCACCCTGGACCCCCAGATAACCACTGATAAGGCCGATTGAACGTCGTCGTTTCGACTGAGCGAGGTAACAACTGGGAGCCCGCGAGTTCCACAGAACGTGGTGAACTCATCATCGCGAGTCTTGTAAACTCGCCCAGTCAGAACGTTGACAATGTTCAATATAATCTAATGCTAGGACTACATTAGCGGGCTACGGCAAATATTCGTGTTAACGCAAAACATGTGGCCGAGTACATCGTGTCATCGCGTAGTATTCGGCCGAGGACGATGTAGTATCGGGGAGCTGTCGGTAAACGGGCGCGAATCAAAGGGATTTGTCGCGACAATATTCGCTTGGGTGGCTGACACGTATGTCAAATCAGTGTCTTCCAGACTTTGAAGCAAAACGGACGGATGAATAGTAGTCATCCACCATCTCCTCTTTCTTCGCTTTTTTATATTATTATGTTGATACTCGTACAATTGTAATAAATATTAATTTACTGACATATAATGCAAAGCCACTATTTCCTCCATTTTTAAATTACCGCCTACATCTCGGCCGCACAGTTGGGAACTGAACAACACAATCCGGCACGATGCATCGCGTCATCTCGACACGAATCTTCGCCCGCCTTTATGTAGATAAGAACATCGCCTATGCCCGAACACGATGTTTTTGTCGCGCCAACGCGACACGAATCTTCGCCCGCTAATGTAGCCCCAGCATAACAAATAGACAGTAAAACTCGACACAAAAAAATGTGAATAAATTAATAGGCATGTTTTGAATTTACTTTCGGACACGTTAAAAGTACAATTATCATACCAATAAATTGGTAACGTTCTGTGTTCAATAGCACTATAGCACATTATAAGATTGGACATTTATCATTGACATGTCAAACAATATTATAAAAGTTTGAATGTTACACGGTTCTAAGTACGTTCAATCTTTCTTGGGCCGATTGTATAAAACCCGTACTTAAAAACATTGGAAAACTGATAAATATCACTCAACAATCATGTTTTTTCAAAGTCAATTTAAGTGACATACATCGGTTATTTGGCAACCATTTGATTCGGTTTACGGACAAACTATAAAAGGGGATATTTGCATCACCTGCGCCATTACAAAAGAAAAGTAAGAAACATGAAGGTTATTTTCTTGTTCGGCATCTTATTCGTGTTGGCTGTTTCACAGGTTAGTGGTTAATAATAATAATAATGTCAATCAAAAAGACCGGGCTTGTCCCGTGACTCCGAGGAGAAACACTATATTAATGTTACAGTCCGTTCCTACTTAACTACCGGGCCCGGATTTAAATCGAACGTCGCACATTGTCCGTAGAACAGAAAACATTGTAGTGAAACTATTCACACTTGTCGGCTTCCGATTTTGAGGAGTCCATAACAAATAACAGAGACTTCGTCTTTCGATTTAAATCCTAAAGCTATCTACACACCAAAGCCGCCGGGCTGGCGGCTATGGTGTGTAGACAGCTTTACTAACCAAATTATAGGGATGGATTCAGAGAGGGTTTTTTTGGTGCTCTACGTTCCCCAAATATTTATTTTTCCGGGGCAGGGAGGGGGCTGACGGCTGAAGGGCTCAAATTCCCCCAACATTGTATAAGCCCTGCCATAAAATCAAGTCGATATTATTTCCCATATAATTACCTACACTCGTATTCTCTCTATTTCAGCTCGCAGACGCGTATCCAAACTACGCAGTAAGTTTATATTAATACTAGCTTTTACTTGCGACTTTGTCTGGTTTGAAAAACCGCGGAGCATTTTTAGGGTTCAACAAAATCGGTACCCTTATAGACACAATAACTTGTTTTTGACTAGCGAACGTCCAGTGGTCCGGTATATCCGACGTTTTAAGATTTTTTTATAAATGCCTAAGCCAAGGCAACGCCAGGGGGAGGCAAGGGAGAGCTGCTCCCACAAGTCTCTATCTCGTTGCCAGCGATCGAGCGGCGGCGAGTTGGATTCCAGAAGCAAACGCAGTGATTCACTGAGCATCAAACGCGGCGATTGAGTAGCTAAGCAGTGAATTTCCGATGCTGCAATCGAACGCAAAGTCGATAAAACGTGATACAGCATCGATGCATAAATTTGCAAATTTGTGCTACACTCTGCAATAGCCCTTAATGCTATTATACGACTGATGGTTGACACAACCATCGAATTTGTCAAACAGCGTATTGAAGTTGTCAAAATCTTTTCGTAATGTATGATTGATCAATTGAGCTCTGCAACGCTGCGCTGCGCTTCTATAGATACCCACCCTTACTCAGATACCAGGGTTGGCCACCAACCGAACTAGAACTTACTTAATTTCCTTTACAGATATATGGTGTTACAGATGGACCTATTCAGAGTATGAATGGTGACGGCCCTATTCAAAGTTACCATGCTATGGCCCGCCATGTAAGTTTCAACTACTATTTTAATACTTATTATAAATAACAAAGTTTGTGAGCATGTGTAAGTGTGTATGTAAGTATGTTTATTTGTAACTCTTTCACACAAAAACTACAAGACTATTTTGGATGGAATTTTACAGCAATAGAGGTTATAACATCAGAATAGGAGATGGGGTACATTTTATCCTGATATTTCTACGGGAACAGGTACAACGCGGTTATGACCGCCCGGTGCGGCCAGTTTATAATAAACTTTCAGAGCCGGCGGTTTTACCCGTGTTCTACCCCTTCCCGTAGGAACTTTAAAAACCAAATTACGTCAATTCTACTATATGTTTTTGTGTGTTTGTTTATCTTCATCGATTATGAACCGATTTCGAAAAATCCTTCCGCATGTGATATGATGTGCTTTGTACATTGGTCCCGTTTTTAACCGATTTAAAAACTGTTCCGATTATGAAGTCGCTAGTCGATTATTAGTTGGAAAGAGTTATTTTCTCTCAACTCCATTTCGATAGATAGTTATGACTTATGTGTTATAAGATTGAAATAATTGTAATTTAATTATTTACAGGGTTCTCATCGCTATGCCCGATCTGTAAGTTAATTGTTTAAGTTTATAACAAAATTTTATTTTGTAAGTAAATATTACTTTCATTCATAGGCATGCCGCCCTAGTTAATGTACGTGGATAGTTCATAAAAAGCTGTATGGAGAATGCCAGAGCTGGAGACAAACCAATCTAACGAGTCCCTCTTCATTTTTCGTGATCTTCTATCGTCGACACACGACCATTGAATTCATCTGTGCGTTAAAAGATCAGTCATTCCCGTTTTCTTTTCAATTTGGGATTAGAATATAATCATTTCTGATAAATGCGTTGAAAATCAGAAACACCATAACGAGCGAAGTTCATTATCATTAACATCTAGAGTCATCAGGAGATAGTCAGTGAGTTTCGGTTTTGTAAGTGGCAAGTGGGGTTTTGCTCAGTGATAGCCGGGGTCCCTAGTTTCTTAGTCAGAGTTTCCCAAAAATAAAATGAAAATGGGTTAACACATTTTTAAAAATTTGACATTTCATATTTCAACATTTGTATTATTTTTTTTTCAGAATGATATACCTCAAAATTTACAAGGACGAAGAGATCTTCTGTGTGTTTTCTTAGGATGTTAGGATAATGAGTTCGTCCCTAAACACACAACAACGTTTGCCTAATGCGGTCACCGATCTTACTTCCTTCTACTTCTGTCAACAAACGCCATCTTCACACTAGGTTGTCCGCCGACTGCCAACACCAGCACCTTACTATGCAACACCTTATTTTTTGTCAGCTGCAGTCGTCCACCAACTACCTTATTTCTGACACTGTTTCTGTCACCGGATGTTGCATGCGACGCACGACTTATTGTTATCGCGTTTGAAATAATAAAATAAATGTTCTTTTATCGTGTAAATTTTTCTTGTACTTATTTACCAAACAACCAACACTAGACAATCAACAATAGATATCATACAAATCGGTGAAGAAGAAACTATAAATCGGAGTACACAAATCCATTTCACTATACATCAACAAGTGGGTACACCGACGAGTGGGTAGTTATACAAATTGGGCTTCGGTCCTTGTAGAAATGTGGCAATCCCTCCACATGCTATGAAAAGGACATATTTTTGTGACCAAATTATTTTTGGGACAGCACAAATTTCACTATATAGGTATACTTTTTAAGTAAAAAATAATAAGTACATATGTACGAGTTTTGCTGAGGAGTTCATGGCACCTACTCCAATTAATTCAACTTTAAAATTTCTCAGGAAGTCTACTTAATAGATTATTTTTATCATTTTAGTTACTAGATTTTTAAGGCTGTTAACTTTTTTTAATAATTTTTTACTTCACGGTTTTTAGTGATATCCCTGTTCTTCATCATCAGACCCCTAATGATAGTCAAACCTAGTTGTAAAATTCTCATGAATACAAATTAATCAAGCCCAAACAAGGTAACTGCAGTAAACCGTTGAGGAGTTCCCTTACTATCCGTCGTCTTCATCATCAGATCGACTCTAGACCTTCACTAAATTGTAGTGCTATAGAATATTTAATGGAAAAATAACAGACGCAATAGTTGCCCCTACAATATTTGCGAATTCCCCTCGATTTCCCTGGGATCTCATCATCAGACCTTGGTTTCCTTACCATGGGACCATCCTCGGAATATCGCCTTTCCAACCAAAAAAGGAATCATTAAAATCGGTTAGAATTTCTGCCACAGATCGCATCCTTACTGTAAGCCGTAGTTAAGGAGTTGCATTGATCATCATATTCGGCTACAACAGTTACTTGACCACTTGACCATAACGACGTTACGGTAGGTAAATATCCGGATGGCCTATAAAAGATCCAGCCGAGCATCATTAATATGCTCCTAAGAATTGCACAGTTCCGTTACTTTGTCATGGATCCCATACTCAGAACCAAACCAAGTTTTCACCAAACTACACTTGAAGTACATTCTTTCAAATACCTATAAACAATAATCATCAGAATCGGTTGGCGTGATATTGAGTTATTCATCATTTGTCGCGCAAGTACTTAATGCAAATTTAAGACTTATAAGGTTTTCCCGTGGATATCATTATCAGAACTGGACTCAATTGAAATGGGACCACACGGGAAGCGTCAGCTTTTTAATAAAAAATGAACCATCAAAATCAAATCACCCAGTCAAAAGATATGAGGTCTTAATTTTTTTTCAAGTCAGTTAATAACGTATCTTCCGATATTGACAGGTTATATCAAACGCCGCCATTTTGCAAAAAAATTAAAATGGCAGCGATTGTTTAAAGCGCAAGACACAGTGCACGTACCGCAACGGGTTTATGACGTGCTTTCATTCGAATACAAGAAATACAAAGTCACACAACCCGCACCCGGCCTGCACCCGCACTATGTGCCTCGCGCTTAAGCAAGTATTTCTCTTTGTAACGATCTGTTTATCTATAATCAGTGTATTGACCGAAACACCGTCGGTCAATGTGGTAACCCTCTGAAGCCCAACGGAGGTGCCACGGTGCAGACCGCAACAATTTGCGTTTTTATACAAAGATCATTAAACGTTAGCTCTTCAACTACAATGCTTGGTGCGTCGTTGCCGTTCGTTATTGCACCCTGGCACCCCCAGATAACCACTGTTAAGGTCGATTGAACGTCGTCTTTTCGACTGAGCGAGGTAACAACTGCGAGCCAGCGAGTTCCACAGAACGTGGTGAACTCATCATCGCGAGTCATGTAAACTCGCCCAGTCGGAACGTTGACATGTTCATTATTTTCTAACAAATATACAATAAGTATAACTCGACAGAAAAAAAATGTGTATAAATTAAAAGGTATAATTTGAACTTACTTTCGGACACGTCAAAAGTACAATTATCATACAACTAAATTGGTAACTTTCTGTTTCAATAGCACTTTGTCACATTATAAAATTGGACATTTATCATTGACATGTCAGACAATATTACAAAAGTTTGAATGTTACAAGGTTCTAAGTACGTTCAATCTTTCTTGGGTCGATTGAAAAAAAACAGTACTTAAAAACATTGGAAAACTGATTAAAATAATTTAACAATCATGTTTTTTCAAAGTCAATTTAAGTGACATACATCGGTTATTTGGCAACCATTTGATTCGGTTTACGGACAAAATACAAAAGGGGATATATGCATTGCCTGCGCCATTACAAAAGAAAAGTAAGAAACATGAAGGTTCTGTTTTTGTTTGGCATCTTATTCGTGTTGGCTGTTTCACAGGTTAGTGGTTCATAATAATAATATAATGTTAAATTCCCGGATGCGTTGTACTGACGTGTTCGGGAGTGTGTCCCTGCAGTTGTAATCCATTATATTAATGTTACAGTCCGTTCCAACTAAACTACCGAACGCGAATTTAAATCGGACGTCGCACATTGTCCGTAGAACAGAAAACATTGTAGTGAAACTATTACGGCACACTTGTCGGCTTCCGATTTTGAGGAGTCCATAACAAATAACGGAGACGCTCTTTCAATTTAAATCCTAACTAACCTAATTATAGGGATGGATTAAGAGTGGTTTTTTTTTGGTGCTCTACGTTCCCCGAATATCTTTTCCGGGGCAGAGAGGGGCTCACGGCTGAAGGGCTCAAATTCTCCCAAAATTATTTTCCCATATAATTACCTACACTCATATTCTCTCTATTTCAGCTCGCAGACGCGTATGAAAGCCACTCAGTAAGTTTATATTAATACTAGCTTTTACTTGCGACTTTGTCTGCTTTGAAAAACCGAGGAGCATTTTTAGGGTTCAACAAAATCGGTACCCTTATAGACACAATAACTTGTTTTTGACTAGCGAACATCCAGTGGTTTGGTATGGCGAGGCAAGGGAGAGCTGCTCCCACAAGTCACTTAGACCTCTATCTGGTTGCCAGCGATCTGCAGAGCGGCGGCGAGTGGCGCGACCACGCATAGATTCTGCATGGCTCACCGCGCCCCTCAGTTGCCGTGACCCCGCAGATCGATTGAATAGTATTAGCTAAGAACAAGGGTTGTCAAACTAACCGACCGAGTTTGATTCGAGAAGCACACGCAGCGACCAAAGTGTTCCTCTCCGCACACGTTTAAGCGTCAAACGCGGCGATTGAATCGCTAAACAGCGTATTTCCGATACTGCAATCAAACGCAGAGTGGATAAAACGTGATACAGCAGTCGCAACATCGACATACAATGCAGTCGCGACATCGACGTGTAAAGTTGCTACTTTATGCTACTGACTGCGATAGCTCTTAATGCCATTTAACGACTGATAGTTAACACAAAGCATTGAATTTGACAAACAATGCTTAAAGTTATTATCTTTTCGCAATGTATTATGTATGATTGATCAATTGAGCTCTGCACGGTTGGCCACTAACCGAACTCAACTTACTTTCCTTTACAGCATCGTCAAAATATGAATGGTGACGGCCATGTTCTTCACAATTATCACCAAGCCATGGCCCGCCAGGTAAGCCTCAGCTACTCTTCATAAACTTACTTATTATAAATGCTAAATATATTTGTGAGCATGCATGTGTCGTTTAAAAGTATGTAAGTATATTTGTTACTCGTTAACGCAAAAACTAAAGGATTTTGGATGGAATTTTACAGTAATGGAGGAGGAGGTTTTTACAGTAATGGGGTACATTTGTCCTGAAATTTCAACGGGAACGGCTACAACGTGGTTTAGACCGCGAGAGGCGGCTACTTTATAATACATTTTTAGAGCTCAGCGATTGCAGTGTGGCGTTGTCGGCGCTTGCTTGTAATCGTCGTAAAATGAATCATTAGCATTATAATAACTCACTTATCAAATGAATCAGGGTCGGTATCAATTTCACAGAAAAACCCGCCTGCATACTATGAAAACGTCATCTGAAAAGATTGAGCCGCCATGCTGCTTTTACTTAGTACATCTTTACTTTCTTAGCTATGAGTGTTCGTAATAATTGTATAATTTAATTATTTACAGGGCCTTCATAGAAACTATGGACGATCTGTAAGTTTATTGTTTTAGTTAGAACTTAAGTACTTAAGGCGGCTTACATAACAACATTTTATTTAGTAGCTTAAAAAAAGTTGTCCTTTTAGAATCGAATTTTGACGTGCGCTAAACAGAAAACGATTTATAACAAACGTCATTTGTTTTGGAACATATTTCATTTTTTAAATGTGTTAAGGGTTCTTATGCGAACCGCCCTAGTGTTACTTTACGTGAATAAAATAATTTCCGTGCCACGAGTGCCTCTGACAGTGTCTCCACACTGTCAGAGGCACTCGTCGACACACGCACACACACGATGACGCGAATTCCTCTCGATGCGTGCAAATGACGAACTTGACAATCCTTAAGATCACACAAACGATTATCGACGATGATAAACGATCATAGTGATCCAGCCTTCTACACGATCAGTGCTTGCATGTAATCGTCTATATGGGCGATTGTGAATAGGAGAATTGCTATCATTTGAATGGCTGATTTAAAATGAATATTTTTATAATTCCATATAAGGTTAGATTGTTTGTTTTACTTTGTAACTACAATACGACGGCTGGAAACTATTTGATTGACCAAAGACAATCTTTTTTGTGGAAGAAAAAAGTTTTAGTGATTTCGTTAGGTTCTTCCCCCATCACTAGACCTGTTTTGTCTAAAGAAGGTATTTGGTCTTTGGTTTACAAATCGGTCATATTAGAATACATTTTCAAAAAACTTGAAAATAGACTGTACCTGCAACGTTCATGAAACGATGTTGGAAAATGACATGCACTCAGAGTTTCCCAAAATATGAAATTAAAAATAACACATGTTAAAAACAATTACATTCCTAAATTCAAATTTTTATTATCTTTTGCAGCATAGTGCATCTCACCGTGCCTCAACAGGATAAACTCATAAAGAGTTCGTCCCTAAACACACAACTACGTTTGCCTAATGCGGTCACCGATCTTATTTCCTTCTACTTCTGTCAACAAACGTCATCTTCACACGAGGTTGTCCGCCGACTGCCCACACCAACACCTTACTATGCAACATCTAATTCCTTGTCAGCTGCAGCCGTCCGCCAACTCCAATTTGAAATTCGCTTTTGACATTAATTAGTTAATAAATGTTTTTTTCCCATGTAATTTTTTCTTATTATACTCGTATGTATACCAACCCAACAAATATCAAAGAAATCGATGTGGTAGAAGATATAGATCAAAGTACACACCTTCATTTCATTAATATGGATTAATTAGTGTGTTGACACCGTCAAGTAGGTAGTAAGAAAGATTAGGCCTATCCCAGTAGACAAGTAACAATCCCTTCACATAATCCCAGAATTACCCTCAATATAATTAGGTGCATAAAGAATTTTAGAAAAGGTTGTAGATATTTCAAAAATTTGACGTAACAAAATTCTAATTCTATATGACATATTGCATTATATCGAAAACCATGTTGCAAGAAACAGTACAGTGTTTATTTTCCTTTGAAGAATTCTTCCCTTGTTTCCAAAATAAATACACCCCTTATGTCCTAAATGCACTAACCAATAGGATCGCCTAATGCGGTCCGATCTTGTTTCAATCAACAACTGACACCTTATTATTTGACAGCTGCAGTCATTCGCAGACTGCGGCCAACTACCGTATTCTTAACACTGCATTTTGCACGGGCAACTTATATTACTGCAATCGCGTCTGAAATGAATCAATAAATAGATTTTTCTAGCGTAATATGTATTAACCAACGCAATAGTAGTAAAATAGATCAACGTACACGTCTTGTTTCAATGTATTTCTGTAATCTTCAAACAAGTTTAGCATATACTTACGAACACAAAATTTAGTCTTCCACAAAATAAATTAAGATAACTTAAGGGCGCAGGCCTCATATAAATGGACGACGGGTTCCTATTGACTTCAAATTGCATACAAACTGCATGGAATTATAGCTCAATTTAAAATGCTCTGTCCGCGCCCGATGCCATTTAAATGTGGCATGAGCGTATTGCGTAGACAGTACCCCAATTTTCCGTCAATGTGATAACCCTCTGAAGCCCAACGGAGGTGCCACGGTGCAGACCGCAACAATTTGCGTTTTTATACAAAGATCATTAAACGTTAGCTCTTCAACTACAATGCTTGGTGCGTCGTTGCCGTTCGTTATTGCACCCTGGCACCCCCAGATAACCACTGATAAGGCCGATTGAACGTCGTCGTTTCTACTGAGCGAGGTAACAACTGCGAGCCCGCGAGCTCAACAGAACGTGGTGAACTCATCATCGCGAGTCTTGTAAACTCAACCAGTCGGAACGTTGACATGTTTATTATAATCTAACAAATACAGAATAAAACTCGACAGAAAAATAACCGAAGTGCGAGTCAAACTCGCGCACGGAGGGTTCCGTATTTTAAAAAATCGGCCAAGTTCGAGTTGGACTCTCAGACGAAGGGTTCCGTACCATTATCTATTAAAAATGTTGGTAACTTTCTGTGTTCAATAACACTTTGTCACAATATAGGTAAGATTGGACATTTATCATTGACATGTCATACAATATTACAAAAGTTTGAATGTTACAAGGTTCTAAGTACGTTCAATCTTTCATGGGTCGATCGTATAAAACCAGTACCTACTTAAAAACATTGGAAAACTGATAAAAATCATTTAACAATCATGTTTTTTCAAAGTCAATTTAAGTGACATACATCGGTTAGTTGGCAATCATTTGATTCGGTTTACGGACAAACTATAAAAGGGGATATTTACATCACCTGCGCCATTACAAAAGAAAAGAAAGAAACATGAAGGTTCTGTTCTTGTTTGGCATCTTATTCGTGTTGGCTGTTTCACAGGTTAGTGGTTAATAACAATAATATTAATGTTACAGTCCGTTCCTACTTAACTACCGCGCCCGGATTTAATAAACATTGTCCGTAGAACAGAAATCATTATAGTGAAACTATTCACACATGTCGGCTTCCGATTTTGAGGAGTCCATAACAAATAACAGAGACGCCGTCTTTCGATTTAAATCCTAACCAACCTAATTATAGGGATGGATTCAGAGCGGGTTTTTTGGTGTTCTACGTTCCCCAAATATTTATTTTTCCGGGGCAGGGAGTGGGCTGACGGCTGAAGGGCTCAAAGTCCCCCAAAAATTAGGTATATAAGCCCTCCCATAAAACCAAGTCGATATTATTTTCCCATATAATTACCTACACTCATGTTCTCTCTATTTCAGCTCGCAGACGCGTATCGAAGCAACTCAGTAAGTGTATATTAATAGTGACTAGTATATAACTAGCTTTTACCTGCAACTTTACTTTGAAAAACCGAGGAGCATTTTTTGGGTTCAACAAAATCGGTACCTACCCTTATAGACACAATAACTTGTTTTTGACTAGCGAACGTCCAGTGGTTCGGTATATCCGAAGATTTAAGATTTTTTTATAAATGCCTAAGCCAACGCAACGCCAGGGGGAGGCAAGGGAGAGCTGCTCCCACAAGTCTCTTAAACCTCCATGTGGTTGCCAGCGATCTGCGGAGCGGCGGCGAGTGGCGCGACCACGCATAGATTCTTACTGAAGTGAACTGGATGGCTCGCCACGCTCCGCAGTTGCAGTTGTATTAGCTAAGAACAACGGTTGTCAATCTAATCGACCGAGTTTGATTCGAGAAGCAAACGCAGCGACCCAGTTTTCTTCTCCGCACACCTTAAGGGTCCGTTCACACAGACCGGCTCGGAGAGCATCGGCGCGCATTTTTCTTTTCACACAGACCGGATCGTATGCGCTTGGAGTTGGTCGGAGCGGAGCCGCCAACTATTTCACATAGACCGGCTGGAAG
The DNA here is from genome assembly GCA_963082685.1 of Cyclophora albipunctata. Taxonomy (NCBI): domain Eukaryota; kingdom Metazoa; phylum Arthropoda; class Insecta; order Lepidoptera; family Geometridae; genus Cyclophora; species Cyclophora albipunctata. The sequence continues at coordinate 1,754,099 of OY720139.1, read as the reverse complement.
CGACCTGAAAGCGGATGCGCTCGGAGCCGGTTGGATGCGCTCGCAGCCGGTCGGATACGCTCGCAGCCCGTCGGATGCGCTCGCAGCCGGTCGGATGCGCTCGGAGCCGTTCGGATGTGCTCGGAGCCGGATGGGTACACTACAAAGGCAGTACCAGTCTTCCGATCCAGCACGCAATCGGAGCCGATCGGCTGCGCGAGCGAGAAAGAGCACGCAATCGGAGCCGATCGGTTGCGCGAGCGAGAAAGAGCACGCAATCGGAACCGATCGGCTGTGCGAGCGTTAAAGAGCATGCAATCGGAGCCAAACGGCTGCAAGATCGAGAAAAATTACGCGATCGGAGCCGGTAAGCTCCTCTTATTATTTCACACCAAGCGCCTTCAAGCATTCTTAATCACAAAAGCAGTGCACATGCAAAAATAAACCTTAATACAAATACTAAAAACTCTGTTTTCAACGTGATAACAATCTGCTCTCCTCTCCGAGCCGGTCTGTGTGAACGGACCCTAAACCATCAAACGCGGCGATTAAATCGCTAAACAGCGAATTTCCGATTCTGCAATCAAACGCAGAGTGGATAAAACGTGATACAGTAACAATACATACTTTTTAAACTTAGTAACAATACAGACGCGACATCGACGTGTAAAGTTGCTACTTTGTGCTACTGACTGCGATACCCTTAATGCCATTAACTATACGACTGATGGTTAAAATAAAGCATTGAATTTGACAAACAATGCTTAAAGTTGTCAAAATCTTTTTGTAAATTAATGATTGATCAATTGAGCTCTGCACGGTTGGTCACTAACCGAACTCAAATTACTTAATTTCGTTTACAGCGTCGTCAAAGTATGAATGGTGACGACCCTATTCTTCACAATTATTACAAGGCTATGGCCCGCCAGGTAAGCCTCAGCTATTCTTCTAATACATACTTAATTATTAAAATGCTAAAATTTGTGAGCAAGTAAATAAGTGTGTTTGCAAGTAACTATGTATATTTGTTACTCTTTCACGCAAATCTACAGGACGATTTTGGATGGGATTTTACAGTAATGGAGGTATAATAGACTAATAGAGTTAAAACTTGCCTGCATACTATGACACATCTGAAAAGATTGAGCCGCCATGCTGGTGTTTCTTAAAGACACTCAGTTAAGGATACTCGGGCAGTCAATACGGGACATGTTACACATAGCCCGTAACCCACTCTGCAAAGGCCTCTCAACTCATTGATGGTGTCAGTACAGAGAGGCGGATTGGGATTAGCAGTGGTAATCAAACGTAATCACGCTTTATACTCCTTACTGTTGCACAGACATAGAATTTATAAAACACTAAGAGCGTTTCCACATTATCCGATCCGATATCGGTGTCGGACGCCGATCCGATATGTCATATGTATAAGTCAAATGTATGAAATATGTTCCGATATCGGGCCGGACAATATGAAAGACAGGTACTTATTTCCACGCTTATTTCATACATTTTACTTAACCCCGATATCGGATCGGCGTCCGACACCGATATCGGATCGGATAATGTGAAAACGCTCTAAGACAGACGTCAAGTTGATCGCAAAACTTCACACGTCTATTCAAATAAAACTTGACATTAACAAATTTGACATAGCGCGATCCAAAAGAAGCTTACGTGCGCTCACGACAAATATGAGCCAGCCAGCGACGGGCCGGGTCGGCAAGTGTGGCATTTCTCAGTAATAACAGGGGTCCTTACTTTTGAGCCGAAAATATTTGAGTAATTTAACCCTCTATTAGTTTAAACTGTGCGTTGTTTGATTCATTATTTACATTTTAATTAAGTATATTCGGCTTCATAAATTCTCATAGTTATATCCGCCGTTTATCAACATTGATATCTTATTAGAAATTGAGTATTTTTTAGGATAGATTATTTGTACTTTCCTTTTAACGACAATCTTTATCCAAAATCCAATAGACCAAAAGGGCGGCAATCTATTTCTTTCTTTCTCTTCTTATGAGATAACATTTTAACTAACTTGGTCAATTTTGCTACCAGACACAATCCCTTTTTGCAGAAGGACAAGGTGTAAGTGATTTCATTAGAATCCCCCATCACTAGAAATTTTTCGTCAATAGAAATCAGCTACTTATATCAAATTAGGTACATTTCAACAATCGTGAAAATAGACTGTACCTCCAACGTTCATGAAACGATGTTGGAAAATGATCAAAGTTTCCCAAAATATAAACCACTTAAGGCTTTCATAAAGGTTTTTAGTTCATTTTAAAAAAATATGACATTTCAAAATTAAAAATTTGTATCATCTTTTGCAGGGTAATGCACCTATACATATAGAAGAGCCAGAAAGACATCTAAGACACTTCATAGATCCATGAGTTCGGCCTCCATACGCGACTACATTTGCCTAATGCGGTCACCGATCTTTAATTCCTTCTACTTCTGTCAACAAACGCCATCTTCACACAAGGTTGTCCGCCGACTGCCAACACCAACATCTAACCATGCCACATCTGTCAGCGTCTGTCAGCTGCAGTCGGCGCCGACTACCGTATTCCTGACACTGTTGCTGTTACTGCATGTTGCATGCGGCGTACGACTTATTGTGATCACGTTTGAAATTAATTAATAAATGGTTTTTCTTGTGTAAATTTTTCATATATGTATTTACCAACCAACCAACACTAGACAATCAACAACAAACCGGTGTGGTAGAAACTATAAACTATAACTAACTAGTACTAATACTAAACTATAGTATACCTAAACTATAAATCGGAGTACACAAATCCATTTCACTATACATTTACAAGTGGGTAGTTAGGACAAATTGGGCCTCACTGATATTAAAAGTGTACAATTTGGGAGATGAATTTAGTATAATAACTAAAATTATGATCAAAACTGAAATCAAAATCAAAATTGATTAAAAAAATTAAGAAATTATAAGTTCTAAGAGATTCTCTCCTGTCCCTTTCTTGCAAAAGATTTTTACGGGGCTACAAGCTTTGAGACGTCACAGAGCTAGTAGTTCTGTCTCTGTTTAATCAACTTTGACCGCCTGTAACTCTGGAAATAATATCGATATAAATAAACTGTTTTAGTCTCTAACACGTGATAAAAAGATGAGTTAATAGCAAGAATAAATAAACGGTGAAATACCCTATCCCTCCACATGCTATGAAAACGACATACTCCCCGAATCACCCTAAATGTTAGACCTAAAAGATTTCAAAAATGGTTGTACCTAGTATATTTTTAAGCTATTGCATAGCTTCTATCGCGGGCCTTGAGCGCGGGGACCAAATCCAAAATTTCCGTAACGAAAAAACCTCACGCTTACCCGATCCGACGGGAAGGAGGTGTGGCTTGAAGGCCGTGCATCGTCTAACGTCGTTTCAGTTCGGCAGTCTTCGACACGGCGTTGTGTGCGATTGTGCGTTGGGGGTGAGAGAGGGGGTGAGAGAGGGTGGTGAGAGAGGTGGGTGAGAGAGGGGGTGAGAGAGGGGGGTGAGAGAGGGGTGAGAGAGGGGGTGAGAGAGGGTGGTGAGAGAGGGGGTGAGAGAGGGGATGAGAGAGGGTGGTGAGAGAGGGGGGTGAGAGAGGGGGGTGAGAGAGTGGGTGAGAGAGGGGGGTGAGAGAGGGGGGTGAGAGAGGGTGGTGAGAGAGGGGGGTGAGAGAGGGGGTGAGAGAGGGGGGTGAGAGAGGGGGGTGAGAGAGGGGGGTGAGAGAGGGGGGTGAGAGAGTGGGGTGAGAGAGGGGGGTGAGAGAGGGGGTGAGAGAGGGGGTGAGAGAGGGTGGTGAGAGAGGGGGTGAGAGAGGGGGGTGAGAGAGGGGGTGAGAGAGGGGTGAGAGAGGGTGGTAAGAGAGGGGTGAGAGAGGGGGGTGAGAGAGGGGGGTGAGAGAGGGGGGTGAGAGAGGGGGGTGACCCCGGCATGGCACCCCGGGTGAGAGAGGGTGGTGAGAGAGGGGGGTGAGAGAGGGGGGTGAGAGAGGGGTGAGAGAGGGGTGAGAGAGGGGTGAGAGAGGGGGTAGAGAGAGGGTGGTGAGAGAGGGTGGTGAGAGAGGGGGGTGAGAGAGGGGTGAGAGAGGGGGGTGAGAGAGGGGGGTGAGAGAGGGTGGTGAGAGAGGGGGGTGAGAGAGGGTGGTGAGAGAGGGGGGTGAGAGAGGGGGGTGAGAGAGGGGGGTGAGAGAGGGGGTGAGAGAGGGATGAGAGAGGGGTGAGAGAGGGGGGTGAGATAGGGGGGTGAGAGAGGGTGGTGAGAGAGGGGGGTGAGAGAGGGGGGTGAGAGAGGGGTGAGAGAGGGGTGAGAGAGGGGTGAGAGAGGGGGGTGAGAGAGGGTGGTGAGAGAGGGGGGTGAGAGAGGGGGGTGAGAGAGGGTGGTGAGAGAGGGGGGTGAGAGATGGTGAGATAGGGGGGTGAGAGGGGGGGGTGAGAGAGGGGGGTGAGAGAGGGTGGTGAGAGAGGGGGTGAGTGAGGGGGGTGAGAGAGGGGGTAAGAGAGAGGGGGTGAGAGAGGGGTGAGAGAGTGGTGAGAGAGGGGTGAGAGAGTGGTGAGAGAGGGGGGTGAGAGAGAGGGTTATCAAATATATCAAATATAATTGCATAAGTTGTACAAAATGCTATGCAATAGCTTCACCGCGGCAGTCCCCGAGTGCCACACGTCTTTTTTTCAAATTCAACATTTATTACCGCTATTGTAAGAAACGGGTGGCGTGGGAGGAAAGTGGTGGGCAACTTTAATCGCGTCTAAATGGAGTCAAACTGATTTTTCTCTTGTTGATGTTTTTTATATTGTTTAAGTGACATAATATTATGGATTTACCGACCCAAGTACCTAGTCGGTATCATCGACATTATTCAGAAGGTATGGACATGCCTTGCGCATACAAACAGCTCATGAAAAATGAGTCAAGACACAACTACATATAAACACACGCTTACAGCTACAGTCCTTCTAATCATGTGTCACACGATCAAGGACAGAGATAGCGAGGCGTACCTCTCACTGAAGTGCGAACGCGATATCAAATGTCAGTGACGATCAGCGCTTCCTGCAGGGAATTTCCCCAATGTGTCCGAACTCTTAGTTAAAGTTACTATGGCAATAGCAATGGCCGTCAAAAATCAATTCGACTTTTTTGACGATTTTATTAGAATTTTATACGAAGATTATTTACGTATTTACGTTCCTTGTATTGTTGACACACTTTAAAATGACGTCTCAAGATCCATGCAGTTTAAGTTTGCGATTCAATTCTTACCATGACATAATTTAAACAATATCGCACTTGAATCGCTATCGCTTTGAATGAATGAATAAACCGTTTTGCTGAGTGGCTAAATGCGTCACTTCGTCTAAAATAAGTGATTCAGGTGCTTTCGAAAACCCAAATAATTAAAATGACAGAAAGTTACGGTTTTTAAGAGAAACTATAAAAAATTATAAGTACCTATTAGTAAAAACAACCATTGATTTGTTTATACTCAAAATAATTATTTTTCCCTTATTTATAATCATAAAATGTTTAAACTATAAAGTATGTATTTGCTCCAGAAACCAATGGTATTTATTAATTAAAAAGATAGGTATCCAAAATAAAATTATGATTTTAATGTTTGGAACGTCACTTAACCGGAAGTGGCATTTCATTTTTGACAAAGATCAAAGAATTCATAGAATACAAACAGATATATGTATTACAAACATGTAGGTATATTATTAGAAGTATATTTTTTTAACATTTAAATTATTACCTTCAAACTCGTTTGAGATAAATTGCGATTGATAAAGATTTATTTCAACTATAGATTTAAGTTAAGTCTCAGAATTCCAGAGCCTTGCGCCTTATTCCTTTCGCTTCGTTTCGGTTACTCAAGATTTCATTGGGGATATCACTACATAGTATAAAATAAAGTCGTCTCTTTTTCGTGTCTGTCACACTGTTAGTCTGTCTGTATGCTTAAATCTTTAAAATTACGCAACGGATTTTGATGCGGTTTTTTGTAATAGGTAGAGTGATTCAAGAGGAAGGTTTTTATGTAAAAAAATTCCCGAAATTCCCACGGGAACGGGCACAACGCGGGTAAAACCGCGGGGCGCTGCTAGTTCGAGATAAAACAAAGAATAGCCTACTAATATATATTGATAGTCATGTTGATCCTCGTACATCCCCTGCGCTCGACCACTCGACACTATACAGTACTACAACCCATTCGTGCCTGTATTTTATTTTGTGTATGTACGTATTTATTTACTTCTCATCATAACTCAGAAAATAAAAGTCCAATATGTAGATATTATGATATTCATCATCAACAATGCGCAATATTATTGTAGGTGTATGGGTCCTCTTAAACATTGGTCTCAGTTCGTCTCACAGGTTTTTCACTAATTGTTTGGTGAGGCCGTGTAATAAATTCTTCACTCTCCAAATCATTAAACGAGTTCGACTTAATCTTATTTGACATCGCCTCAAACGTCGATTAACTTTTTCTTCGTTAACCTCCAAAAGCTCCAGAATTGTTAAATTCATAGCCATCTAATTTAAATTAGTTCAGTTAAAATTCGTTCAGTTGAATATCATTAAGTTATTTGCATGATTGCATTGTTTATATGTAAGGCAAAAGGTATCTTCGATTCAATTTCTAATTTTGACAGCTGAGACGCTTTACCAAAGCCGCAAAATACGCTCATGGTACCAATTTAATGAACTAAATACATCTTTGAAACGACAAATAGCGAATCAGTTTAGGTGTCTGCAAAGCAACCTCAATTGCGTCGCTCATAGATGTCATGGTTCGAAAACCGACAGGGATTTATTTTAGATCCGCATTTGGATCGCGCTAAGAAGTCATGGTATGGCTACAGATCGTTTATCGTCAGCACCAGTAGACAAGTGGCAATCCTTTCGCATTCCGTCTATCAAAATACGTAGAAATATCACGTGATCATATCGCATTTTACAATCTCGGACTTTACTTAAATTAAGTTTTATATAATTCATTATTTTCGCCACCTAACTTTTTTTATTATTGTGATTTCTATGTTTGTGTTCAACTCGGAAGACTGAGCTATTTTTTATATACCATGTTACTGATTAAATTGAGGACAAATATGTCTGGACTCAAATTCCTGCACCTGCCACATAATCTACTTTGACATGTAATCTTTACTTATAAATATTAAATTTTATTATATTACCAGCAGAGTTTCTTGCCCATTCTTCTCTGCTGATGTTCTTCCGAATGGGCGGTACGTTCCAAAGAGCCTCTTTAGGGCCAAAACTGAATAATAATATTTGGCTTTGACATTTTCAACTATTTGTTACCATGACTACGAGTATGCATCAAAAACCGGCTCTAGATCGTTTTTCTGTCAATGTTGTCACCCTGTGAAGCCCAAAGGTGGTGCCACTGTACAGAGACCGCAACAATTTGCGTTTTTATAACAAGATCTTACCACCCTGGCACCCTCGATAAGACCACTAATAGGTAAGGCCGATTTAACGTCGTCGTTTGAGCGAAGTACAGAGCTGACTGAGCGAGGTAACAAGCCAGCGAGTTCCACAGAACGTGGTGAACTCATCATCATTAGTCTTGTAAACTCGCCCAGTCGGAACGTTGACATGTTCATTATATCCTGACAAATAACACACTATAAAAATCGACACAAAAAAATATGTGAATAAATTAATGGGCATGTTTTACATTTAATTTCAGACATGCCAGAAGTAAAATTATCATACAAAAAAATTGGTAACTTACTTTGTTTAATTAAGGGTACTTTGACGCATTACAAGATTGGACAATTATTCTTATTTACATGTTATACTTTAAAAAGTTTGAATGTTACAAGGTTCGAAGTACGTTCAATATTTCTTGGGCTGATTATCTAAAATCAGTATACATAAAAACATAGAAAAACTGATAAAAACAATTTAACAATCATGTTGATATAAACTGAATTATAAAGTCAATTTATGTAACATACATCGGTTAGTTGGCAACCATTTGATTCGGTTTACGGACAAACTATAAAAGGGGATATTTGGATTGCCAGAGCCATTACAAAAGAAAAGTAAGAAACATGAAGGTTCTGTTCTTGTTTGGCATCTTATCCGTGTTGGCTGTTTCACAGGTTGGTGGTTGATAATCATAATATTATACTTATAGTCCGTTCCTACTTAACTACCAGGCCCGGATTTAAATTGAACATTGTACATGTTCCATAGTATAGAACATATTGTAGTGAAACTATGCATACTTGTGGGCTTTCGATTAGTCCACAAAAAATAACATAGACGCCGTCTTTCTATTTAAATCTGTATCCGACATCGAAACTTAGCACCTGTACCTACCTAGTTACAGGTACGTATTCAGAGAAGTTTGTTCTGTGTTCAATTTTCCAGATATTAATTTTTTCCGGGGCAGAGAGGGCTTAAGGGCTAAAATTCTTCCACAATTGTCTAAGTCCTCCCATAAAATCAAGTCGATATTATTTCCCATATAATTACCTACACTCGTATTCTCTCTATTTCAGCTCGCAGACGCGTATCCAAACTACCCAGTAAGTTTATATTAATAGGTACCTACTAGCTTTTACCTCCGACTTTGTCTGCTTTGAAAAATTTTAACAGCATTTTTAGGGATTTATACCTCAAAAAAATCAGTACCCGTACAATAATTCGATATATCCGACTTTTCTGTTTATTTTTATGAATGCTTAGGCCAGGGCAACGCCATTTTGTACTCAATGGGTGTCCGAGCGAAGAGTTTAATGTAAGAAATTGCAATAGCTCAATTAAATAATGTTTATGTACTAAGTAAGTAAGAACGCCTCGGTGGTCTAGTGGTATGTGCACTGGCCTGCCAAGACTGAGGCCCCGGGTTCAATTGCCGGGTCGAGCGAAAACATGTTTCCTACTTTTCAAACATGGCTCGGGTTTGGGATCACCAACCCGCAGTAGGCAAGCGGTAAAGTGAAAGTAAAAAGCGGCAAAGTGATTACGCCTAAAACCTCCTCACTGTACTGATATCTTCAGTGAGACGAGAGGCCTTTGCCCAGCAGTGGGACATTACAGGCTATTACTTTACTTTACTATAGGTACTTATCTAAGTAAGTAAACACATAACATTTGAAAAAAAAATATTACGTTTCACATTTTTATTGAGTATAACTATAACATGCATAAGGTTAGTCGGTTTTATTGCTACAGAAAATCTATAAAATTGCAGCATTCAATTAATACGGAAGAGTTACCAGACGCGCCAGTCGCCAGAAGTCGTTATATTAATTTAGAGGGATCCGACCCACCAATTCCGGTAAGTTAACAGCTTTACAAAGCTGCGTGTCCACTGCATTGTTCGATGTAATGTTAGCCCCTAATGGTATATTGTACGAGTGATGGTCAACACATAGCATTCAATTTGTCAAACAACGCATTGATGTTATTAAAATATTTTCTTAATGTAGTCTATTCTTCTTCTTCATCGAGTGGATGGTCACCCTGACCAATCCTGGTGTCAGAGTTATAGAGCCGCCAAAGGCCTCTGACATGGCTCATGTAACGTCTACTATCCGTAGAAAGTAACCAGGACCGACGGCTTAACGTGCCCTCCGAAGCACGGAATCATCTTACTATTCGGGCAATCACGTGATTCAGCCTGCAATGCCCTAACCAAACTGAGGGCTGTCTCACAAAGTGATTTTTGTGAGACATTGTCCTCACCGGGAATCGAACCCGGAACCTCCGGATCGTGAGCCGAGCGCTCAAACCACCAGACCACAGAAGCTGTTAATGTAGTCTATTTGATCAATTATACTCAGTATGGATACCCTTACCAGATACCATGGTTGGCCACTAACTGACCTCGAACTTACTTACTTCATTTCCTTTACAGAATAATCTAAGAATGAATGATGACGGCCCTATTATTCACGCTTACCGTTCTATGGCCCGCCGAGTAAGTCTCAACTATTATTTTAATACTTCCCGCAAACCCACAGGACGATTCCGATGGAATTTTACAGAAATGTTGGTTATAACATCAGAATAAGAGATGGTACATTTTATTCTGAAATTTCCACGGGAACTGGTACAACGCGGTTATGACCGCCAGGTGCGGCCAATTTATAATAAATGGCGGTTTAACCCGCGTTCCACCCGTTCCCGTAGGAACTTTGAAAACCAAATGACGTCAATTCGACTATATGTTTTGGTTTGTTTATCTCCGTCGATTATGAACCGATTTTGAAAAGCCCTTCGGAATATGAAATGATGTGCTTCCAGATTGGTCACGTTTTTAACCGATTTGAAAAACGCTCCATGTATGAAGTCGGTTATTATTTGGAAAGAGTTATTTTCTCTCTGCTCCATCTTCGATAATAAGTGTTATAAGTTTGAAATAATTGTAATTTAATTATTTACAGGGTTCTCAATGGCCTATCCACTATGGCCGATCTATAAGTGTAAGTTTATTGTTTTATTTAGTTAAATATAAGTCCTTGGTGCTTGCATAACAAAAAAATATTTTGTAAGTAAATATAGCTTATATTTTTATGCAAGCCTAGTGTACGTGGACAGTTCATGAAAAAAAGGTTATGAGCTGTGTTTGGAGAATGCCAGAGCTGGAGACAACCCAATCTAACGAGTTCCTCTTCATTGTCCGTGATTTTCTATCGTCGACACACGACCATTGAATTCATCTGTGCGTTAAAAGATCAGTCATTCACGTTTTCTTTTGAATTTCGGATTATAATATCTGATAAAATACTTTCACGAGCGAAGTTCATTATCATTAACATAACATCTAGAGGGAGAACGTCAGTGAGTTTCGGTTTTGTACAGCATTATCTCTGTCACACACTTCTGATGTAAAGTTTGACGTACCGATACACTAGTGTATAATCTTGATCTAATCTCACACTATACAAGGCAAATATTTTTCTAATGAATCTAATGATTCTAATGAATTATTAGCATTATAATTACTCACTTATCGAAAAAATTAGGGTCGGTACCAATTACACGGAAAAATACGCCTGCATAATATGCCACCTGAAAAGATTGAAGACCGGGCAAAGGCCTCAACTCATTGAAAACGTTAGTACAGAGAGGCGGATTAGGATTAGGAGTGCATCTCCATCAATAAAACATTATCTATACCAATATTATAAAGAAGTTAAGTTTCTAACTTTGTTTGTTTGTACGGACTAATCTCTGGAAGTAGCGGTCCGATTTGGATAATTCTTTTTGTAAAATTCCCACGGCAACGGGTATAACGCGAGTAAAACCGCGAGGCACTGCTATTCTATGATCATTTGACATTGCGCGCTCGAATAGAAGCTTACGTGCGCTCACAACACAAATTATGAGCCGGCCAGCGACGGGCCGGGTCGGCAAGTGTGGTTTTGCTCAATGATAGCCGGGGTCCCTAGTTTCTTGGTCGAAAATATTTGGTTTACAAATCGGCCATATCAGGTTACATTTCAAAAACCACGAAAATAGACTGTACCTACAACGTTCATGAAACTATATTGGAAAATTACATTGATCAGAGTTTACCAAAATATACAATTAATAAGGGTAGAGCACATTTATAAAATTTGACTTTTCTATATTCTAAATTTGTATTATCTTTTGCAGCAATATGGACCTTTACCTGCAAATGACCAACCAAGACAACTTGATCTGTTCATAGGATAAATCCATGAAGAGTTCGTCCCTAAACACACAACTAAGTTTGTCTAATTTGGTCACCGATCTTATTTCCTTCTACTTCTGTCAACAAACGCCATCTTCACACTAGGTTGTCCGCCGACTGCCAACACCAGCACCTTACTATGCAATACCTAATTCTTTGTCAGCTGCAGTCTTCCGTCGACTACCGTATTCCTGACACTGTTTCTGTCACCGCATGTTGCATGCGACGCACGACTTATTGTAATCGCGTTTGAAATTAAGTAGTTAATAAATAATTGTTTTTTCTCGTGTAAATTTTTCTTATTTATTTGCCAACCAACCAACACTAGACAATCAAAAATAGATATCATACAAACCGGTGTGGTAGAAACCATAAATCGGAGTACACAAATCCATTTCACTAATCAACAAGGTGGATACACCGACAAGTGGGTAGTTAGACAAATTGGACCTCGGTCCTTGTAGAAATGTGTCAATCCCTCCACATGCTATTAAGACGTACTCCCGAATCACCCTAAATGTTTATACATAAAGGATTTCTAAAATGGTTGTTATATTTTTTTTCCAATTTAACATTCTCTCTTGCAGCATATGTAAGAAACAATATTGACTTTTACTTTTTAACTTCTTTCCTAAATAAATACCCACCTAAAACCCTATACACTAACCAATGCGATCCCCTAATGCGGTCGCCGATTTTGTTTCACTCTACTACTAACATCAAACATCATATCCACACTCGATTGTCTGCCGACTACCATCAGTACCTACTTTTATGACCAAATTCAGGGACAGTAATAATTTCCCCATTATGTATTTTAAGGAATAACAAGTATAATTACAATAAATCATAGAGTAGGTATCTCACACTGCATATATAACCATGCAGATATTACATACTACACGAACTAATATTCATATTTATGACAATTTAGATATTTTGACACACTTTTCTGGTACTAAATATAATATAGGTATGTCGGCAGAACAGCGATATTTACCCCACTTTTGATATTGGGGACATGTCACATCAGGATAAGCACGAGCATTATACTGTCCATCCAACATCTTAGGATTTCTAGGTCTTGATCTTGAAATAATAACTCACAGGACTTCATTACAATGACATTGCTTGTATTTTACACACGATCATCATGGATTACACATTACAGTTAGGATACGTCTAGATTCAATTAATTGATGGAACCTAAACGACCTCCCTACACCCCATAGTCGTCCTGTCCACGCCATAGAATCTTTTCCTAATCCTATACTCGATTCGCAATACGATCGTGATGTCGTCAACCCATCCTTCCTCCCATCTACGTTCCAATGTAATCGCCATCCAACCATCTCCATTCGTCCCTTCACGTCTAATGTACCGACCAGGCTAATGTACGCCATCTTTACTTATCATAGACTCCCTCACTCACTCACTGCCACAGACTACCAAACCAGCTCACATCCCTCTATCGAACAACTGTCATCTGTCACAGTGCGTAACACCACAGACTTAACATAGTCTATTCTCATACCACAGACTACACCACGAAGGTAGAACTCACGTCACGGAATAACAACACTACCGATTCCATCAGTCAACTGAATTTACAAACTACTCTTAAACTTCTACAGACTAAAAATAATGTAGTGACGTTATAATCCGCTATCTGGTGTGGCGCCACTGATGCCACGCTCCGACACGGCCATCCTGCTAGCACACGTCCTCGTGTGTTGGCTAACCTGCACAGAAATAACCAACGAGAGTATTTGTTCGCCTCGGCCACTTCTGACCAATCATATTTCTACAAACAGCTCAAATAAAGAAACTTTGTAACTGTATAGTTTTTCTTTTAAATTACTAACTATGATTACTAACAACTCAAATTCAGATTAACAATATGATCAAATAGCGTAAGAAATCACAAAGTAAATTATGATAACGTTTCATCTACCAAAACCCTGGGGCCAGTAACAGTGACAGACTCTGGTTCATTATTCACACAACCAACAATTTAAACACAATTGATTTACTACTGAGCTTTATTCGTGGTCACAACACAAGATTTAGCAAACGCATTTGCCCTTTATGCACTTCCATTTCGGAATGCCGAGTCGTCCCATGACTCTACGGTCTTCGCTACCAGGCAAGACCCGACCACACTACCCAGAGCTACCGCCTACTGCCTACCCACGGACTACTACAAGTAGTAGACACCGATTTCTAACGGGCTACAGCTACGGCACTCTGGTGCGGTCTCAGACTGACCCACTGACATAAAACCCAGTAACAATCAACAACTTAATCAACCTCACTGTCTCCACCTTCGTCTGAGTCAGCTGTTACCTGCCCCACAGGCATCTTCCTAACACGATCAATATCAACCAGAGCCATAAAAAATATCAACCAGAGCCATGTACCACTGTCGCTTGTAACAACAAATTAACACAATTTAATTAACCACACAAATCGAAATTTCACTCTAGTAAGCCCCTCTATCGCCACGGCTCTCGAGCCGTCCAGCAATCGCAATTGCTCTCACAGCCGCCGAGTCTACTCCTGGACTCTATGGTTCCTCCAGAACCCGACCTCCGCCAGAGTTGCCTGCTACCGCGTACTCACGGACTACAATGTAGACACCGATTTCTACTGAGCTACGGCTACACGACAACCTCTGGTACGGTCCAACACAATACGGCCGATAGAGTCCTTACTCGAGTTTCCACCAAAACAAGTTTACTTATCCTCATCAGGATCACTATTTACATCAACTTCGACTGGTACATGACCTACTGGCATCTTTCGTAATCTATCGTGTGCATACTTGTAAGTACGTTTAGAGTTCAAAGTTTTCAACGTGTACCGATCACCATCGTTCGGTCACTCCTGACCTAATCAACTCTACTTCAACAAAAGACTTAGTAAAGCTCAAACTATTATTCTTTTCTAATCAACAATTTTAACTATCTCAATATTTATAATCACCTTGCTTATCTCAACATAATACTAGAACATCGTCAGGCACAAGTACCCATTAAAAATCAAATTAATTTCAAATCAAAGTAAAAGTCAAGTGTGTGTGTCTCTATTGTCCGGCTATCCCCGTAGCCCTAATACGCAGTCATCCCTGTGACTGGCCGTGATCATCCCAGTGATCACCCATGACCCTGATCATCCCTGTGATCAGTCACTCTCGTGATCATCCCAGTGATCACCCATGACCCTGATCATCCCTGTGATCAGTCACTCTCGTGATCATCCCAGTGATCATCCATGACCCTGATCATCCCTGTGATCAGTCACTCTCGTGATCATCCCAGTGATCACCCATGACCTTGATCATCCCTGTGATCAGTCATTCCCGTGATCATCCCAGTGATCACCCATAGCCCTGATCATCCCTGTGATCAGTCACTCCCGTGATCATCCCAGTGATCACCCATAGCCCTGATCATCCCTGTGATCAGCCACTCCCGTGATCATCCCAGTGATCACGCCTAGCCCTGATCATCCCTGTGATCAGCCGCTCCTGTGGTCATCCCAGTGACCACCCGTGATCATCCCCGTGACCACCCAGACTCAAGAGGACACGCACAACTAGTTACCACACAGTCAAAAGTGACTACAGTTCATTCTCACAAGGCTCAGAATCACTAACAATGGGTACTTGCCCTTCAGGCATTTTCCTATACCAGTCAATGACACTATATTGTGTACTCGTTTTCCTCTAAACCTCGCGGCCACATTAATTTGCACTCGCTCGGTCAACCTGACTATTAAGAAGCTTGTTCTTCCTTAAAATTCTTGATTTCAATCAAAAGTTAATTAAAATTATTATCAATCGGGAATCATCAATGCTATGTAACACATGAATACTAGGTACCACGTCATTTTCAACTTTAACTTCAATAGACTATTAATCTCAAATGCACATTACAATATGAGCCATGAGTAAGTAACAGTAAGCTTGTCTAGTCACGTCTAGTCACGGCAACCAGCCGACGAGCAATCACATTGCTCAACAACACACGGTCTCAGCAGACCACTCCACAGTACGGTCAATCCAGACCACGATCATCGCCGAGTTCGAACATTGAACTCAATAAGTCACATAGTCACATAGAAACCCTTACTCATACTCTCATATTTTACAACGGGATAAACATCCAGAATACTTTTAATAAGCTTTCTACTTTATCAAGTGGTACGAAGATTCACTACAAAACTCTCAATGTTAACTGACTCAAATATCACAAAATAGCTCACCGGATATTTCCCAACTAAGATACTTCAATACGCCAATTCATGCCAATCATTACCGCAATCCCTCATATTCCTCAGGTAACAGGATTGAGAAGAGAACCACGTTCTTCCCTGGACGAGGTTTATCAATGCTCACAATAATTACCAGCATTGCACCAACATGAAAATAAGAAAACATATTAGAACATATCACATTACGTACAAGTTTAACGGAAGCTCATAATTACCTTCTTAACTCCACAATAGAGTAGAACACTAACTAACTATACTCACAGAACATTCCAAGTTTGTTAACCAATTGCAAAATAAACATTACGTAAAGCGCATGACAGTAGCGCTTTTGGCGGGATGATGATTCAGACATATCTCCGAATACTACGAGCTTCATAATCCAGGGGAAGGTACATGAATTTCAATCTCGTCGTCGTCGTCCTCGATAACATGCACTAACGAGCTCAGCTTGCAGCTCTCAATATTCTTTCATCTTATCATAAACCTAGCTCCGTGGTTGATCTTGAACACAATCCATGGCGATATGATATTCAGCACAGTGGGCAATCCAGTCTCAGTGGGCAATAGCGATCTTTATCATTGTCTGCTGGACGCTCGGTGGGCAATAGCGATCTTTATCATTCTCTGCTAGATGCACGGTGGGCAATAGCGATCTTGATCCCACTTCTGATGTCGGCTGAACAGCGATATTTACCCCACTTTTGATATTGGGGACATGTCACATCAGGATAAGCACGAGCATTATACTGTCCATCCAACATCTTAGGATTTCTAGGTCTTGATCTTGAAATAATAACTCACAGGACTTCATTACAATGACATTGCTTGTATTTTACACACGATCATCATGGATTACACATTACAGTTAGGATACGTCTAGATTCAATTAATTGATGGAACCTAAACGACCTCCCTACACCCCATAGTCGTCCTGTCCACGCCATAGAATCTTTTCCTAATCCTATACTCGATTCGCAATACGATCGTGATGTCGTCAACCCATCCTTCCTCCCATCTACGTTCCAATGTAATCGCCATCCAACCATCTCCATTCGTCCCTTCACGTCTAATGTACCGACCAGGCTAATGTACGCCATCTTTACTTATCATAGACTCCCTCACTCACTCACTGCCACAGACTACCAAACCAGCTCACATCCCTCTATCGAACAACTGTCATCTGTCACAGTGCGTAACACCACAGACTTAACATAGTCTATTCTCATACCACAGACTACACCACGAAGGTAGAACTCACGTCACGGAATAACAACACTACCGATTCCATCAGTCAACTGAATTTACAAACTACTCTTAAACTTCTACAGACTAAAAATAATGTAGTGACGTTATAATCCGCTATCTGGTGTGGCGCCACTGATGCCACGCTCCGACAGGTATATATATACACGCCGGCAAAATTAGGGGAACACTTGTAAATTCATGTTATTTTATTTTTGTTCTCTTAAAAATGGGTAACCACTTGAGAAGTGATATTTATGCCAATAAAACCAAACGGTTCTGCTGTTAATTATACCCTCATACGCGTTGGTTGACACATTTATTGATTTTTGGCTCGTAAATGTTTTGCTTATTTAATTTGTTTTAAAAGGTCTATGCTGACTTGACATCATTTTACCGTAAACTTTTAGTGACACATCAACATGAGTGATTTACCAACAACTTCAGTCGCCAGAGCTGTAACCTTAGTCGAGGAAGGTTATATGAGTAACCTTCCTCGAACCGCCTCCGCGCAATGAGTAGAACTCTTAAGTGTCTCGGTATCAGTGGTCCATCGTAATGTTCAACGATACAGACAGACGGGATCTTACGTCAAGAGAAGAGGACAGGGCAGAACTCGGGCTACCAGCGTCGTTGACGACGGTTTTATAAGGGTACAAACAAACCCTAAGGAATCGGCGTCAAACTGACCAGAAACCTCCTGGAAGAGGTGCGTAATGTCCGTGTTAGCAAACGAACGGTGAGGAGACGGTTGTGTATGTGCCCGCTAAGGCTCCTAAACTGGAGGTGCGCCATCGGGTAGCGCGATTAGCTTTTGCTCGATTATACCAATATTGGGATGATGATTGGAGGCAAGTTTTATTCAGTGAAGAGAGCTGGTTTTGTGTTAATTGTGTAGTTGGAAGAGAAAAGATCTGGAGATTTCGAGGAGAACGCTATATCTACAGGTAGGTTATAACCTACCTGAGACAATAGCTTATAGTAGAGTATCCGTAATGGTATACGGTAAGATATGTTCAGGAGCACGCACAGACATGGTCGTTATCGAAAACGGCAACCTCATGTCATGCCGTTTGCCCCATTTAATGGCGAAAACTTTGTGTTTATGCACGATAACGCACGACCGCATACTGCCAGAGTGGTACGCGATGACCTTGATGAGGTGTTAATGGATTGGCCGGCGAGGTCTCCGATATGAATCCCGTAGAACACAATATGGGACCTCATCGGGAGAAGAGTTCATCAAAGAAATCCCGGCCCCTATTACATGGAGCTGAAAAGTGCTCTGGTAGAGGAGTGGGATAATTTACCACAGGAAACTATCGACAAGAGTCCTAAACAGCATGAGCAAGCGGATAATGACTCTTATAAGAGCCCGCGGGGGGAAAGCAAGATATTTAGTGAGCGCATTATTGAAATAAAATAAATTATCATAAAAAGTTGGTTTTTTTTTGGTGCTTGGATGTCTACATATCGATTTTCGGCGCAATAAATAATGGGTATACCAAGTTGTTGGAAATTTTATGTCCAATACCCGCGGACTTAAACTATGGGAAAAATACATAACTATATTTGATTATGACTGGTTTTCATCCGCAGTTAAGCGAACAAATGGCTTAAACATGATAACTAGGATTTCATATTAATGTAAATAAATAATACCTATATGTTAACCTATTTTTTCCACTATTTGTGTGTTACCTCGACTATGTATCAAAAACCGGCCCTGAGTCGATTTTGTCACTGTGGCCACCCTCTGAAGCCTAAAACAGTGGTTCCACGGTGCAGAGACCACAACAATTTGCGTTTTTATAAAAAAGATTTTTTGACATAAGCTCTTCAACTACAATACTTGGTGCGTCGTTGCCGTTCGTTATGGCACCCTGGCACCCTCAGATAATCACTGATAAGGCCGATTGAACGTCGTCGTTTAAGCGAGGAGGTACTGAGCTGACTGAGCGAGGTACCAACTGCGAGCCAGCGAGTTCCACAGAACGTACGTAGGTAAACTCATCATCGCGAGTCTTGTAAACTCGCCCAGTCAGAACGTTGACATGTTCATTATATCCGGACAAATACACAATAAACCTCGACACAAAACAAAATTGTGAATAAATTAATAGGCATGTTTTGCATTTACTTTCGGACACGCCAAAAGTACAATTATCATACAAAAAATTGGTAATTAACTTTATTCAATAGTACTTTGTCACATTATAAGATTGGACAATTCCTATTGACATGTTACGCAATATTACAAAAATTTGAATGTTACAAGGTTCTCAGTACGTTCAATATTTCTTGGGTCGATTGTATAAAATCAGTACTTAAAAACATTGGAAAAATCTGATGAAAATAATTTATCAATCATGTTGATATTAACTAACTTTCAAAGTCAATTTATGTGACATACATCTGTTTATTAGCAAATATTTGATACGGTTTACGGACTAATGATAAAAGGGGATATTTGCATTGCCTGTGCCATTGTAACAAAGAAACATGCAGTTTCAGTTCTTGTTTGGCATCTTAATCGTGGTCGTGTTGGCTGTTTTACAGGTAAGTGGTTGATAGGTAATAATAAAACCCGCAGGGCAGCTTGTGGTGAGCTGTTGGTGAGTAGCGATACCACGGGCGATTCCCGAGTGCCCCAGAGAGTCGGTCAGGGCCCTCGTCTCTGGCGAGCCTTCCCCAGTCGGAGTGGATCCCAAGGGGGCCCGCAGGACTCTCGGGTCTGGCTTGCCTTCACCTGCCGGCCAGAGGGGGGTCGTTAGAGGCACAGTCGATTTCGGCTGTGTGATCCGGGGGTGGAAGTGTTAAAGGGCATAACGCCGCGAGTAACGTTTAGAGAAAGCGCAGCACACCTCTCTACACCCCTGAGTCGCCCACACCGATGTTGCCCCCTTGCCGTCTTTACGTCGGCTGTTTTGGGGGGCCCATCTAGTGGGCGGCGAGCCACGGCCTGCCGCCGATAACTTGTTCTCTACTTGTTATGGCAGGTGCCGACCTCTTTGCAATATCCCATTTCCAGTCCCTCCAACCTTCATTTCCATAGCCCAGTCTTTTTCTTTCATTTCTACTTACAATAGTCCCTACTTCTGCAGGTGCACATTCCCGGACATGTTGTACTGATGTGGTCGGGAGTGTGTCCCTGCAATTGTAATCCATTACATTAAACATCTACAAAGGGCCTCTACGAGTTGGATCTGTATCCCCTCGCATGCCTCTCAAAAACACCGGGCTTGTCCCGTGACTCCGAAAGAGAAACACTATAATATTAATATTACAGTCCGTTCCTACTTAACTACCGGGCCCGGATTTAAATCGAACGTAGTACATTTTCCATAGTATATCTACTATTCACACTTGTCGGCTTCCGGTTTTTAGGAGTCCTTAACAGATAACAGAGACGTCTCTTTTCCATTTAAATCTGGATCCGACATCGAAACAGTGCTTGTACCTACCTAATAATAGGAACGGGTTCAAAAAGGGTTTTTGTGCTCTATGGACCACAGAATTTATTTTTCCGGGGCAGAGACGACTTTAATTTTCCCAAAATGTTCTGTCCTCCTACAAAACCAGGTTCCATTTATAAACCCTACCCAAATCGGGGACAAGCCCCCACTGACTAAACTCAAACTCGATTAAAGCTCCTCAAACTAAAATCCTGGATGCTCTAAATTGCATTTCCCTGGGCATAAAATATTTCAAACATTTTTTTTTCAAAATATAACCGTCGGCCTTAACCTTCGAGTTCTGTCATCACATCATAGATCGCTTTATAAATACTAGTTTAACTTTTAACATTATACTAATAAAGGAACTATTGCAAACAACAATACGTAGGTAAGTTATCTTTACTGTGGAGTAACGAAGATGCCACGTTCCAGCAATAGGAACGACGACTAGTGGATTTAAGCACAAGACACACAGTGCGGGTGCGGCCCGGTTGCGGGTCGCGTGACGTGCCTACCTAATACTTGACCTTAACCATACCTTGTTTTAATGAAAGGTGCCACATTGTCCCGGGGATCGCAACCGCACTTGCATGTCTTGCGCTTAAATAAATAGAAAATAACAGTTCGACAGCTAAATTCATTTCATATCTATTATTTTCCCATACAATTACCTACTCGTCGTCCCTTCTTAATTGTTTCCGTACACAAACAATATTTCACACTCATATTCTTTATTTCAGCCCACAGACGCGCATCACAGCCACCAAGTAAGTTTATATTAAAACTAACTTTTACCTACCACTTTGTTTATGTTAAAAAACCGAGGAGCATTTTTAGACACAAAATCGGTACCCTTGTGGACACAATATTGACTAGCGACCGTCCAGTGGTCCGATATACCCGACATTTTAAGGGGAGGCAAGGGAGAGCTGGACCACGGTCAAATTAAAATTTCGAAACATTTTGTATGACATATCAAGGAAATAAATAGCCATCGTCCATTTATGTAAGGCCTGCGCCTTTGACTTAGCGCAATATCTCCTTTGTTTGACGCTGCTAGCATAGATATAGAGGTCTAAATGGTAGAGATAAAACGAAAAGAGAACCTTTGTCTTCACTTTTATGCTTGCCCCGCTGCTATAAATTCTGCAAATTCAATTGTGTGCTAATTGAGTCTTTATTGAATCCCGATTGAATAGTATTAGCTAAGAATAAAGTCAAACTAATCGACCGAATTTGATTCGAGAAGCAAACGCAGCGACCTTGTCAGCATCAAACGCGGCGATTGAGTAGCCAAGCAGTGAATTTCCGATGCTGCAATCAAACCTAAAGTCGATAAAACGAGATATCGAGCATCGATGCAGTTGCGAAATCGACGCGTAAAGTTGCTTGTTTGAGCTACTCTCTGCGATAGCCCTTAATGCTATTACACGACCGATGGTTGACACAAAGCATTGAATTTGTGAAACAACGCATTGAAGTTGTCTAAATATTTTTGTAATGTATTATGATCATATTATGATTGATCAATTGAGGTCTCTGCACCGCTACGCTTCTATGGATACGCACCCACACATACTCAGATATCAGGGTCCGCCACTAACCGAACATGAACTTGCTTGCAGTCTTCTGTGACCACGGTTCCTGTAAAGGGGCCGAAACGTCAGATAAAATTGTAAAATAAAAGCGAAGTGTATACGTAAACGTAATTTCAATTCAAAATTGAACTTACTTACTTAATTTCCTTTACAGCATCATCAGAGTATGAATGATGACGGCTCTATTCAAAGTTATTACCCGCAAGTTAATGCCCACCTGGTAAGTTTCGGCTATTATTTTAATACTTATTCTTCTTCTTATCGAGTGGATGGTCAACCTGACCAATGCTGGTGTCAGAGTTATTGAGCCGCCAAAGGCCTCTGACATGGCTCATGTAACGACTACTATCATCCGTAGAAAGTAACCGGGACCGACGGCTTAACGTGCCCTCCGAAGCACGGAATCATCTTACTTTTCGGGCAATCAGGTGATTCAGCCTGCAATGCCCTAACCAAACTGAGGACAGTCTCACAAAGTGATTTTTGTGAGATATCCTCACCGGGAATCGAACCCGGAACCTCCGGATCGTGAGCCGAACGCTCAAACCACTAGACCACGGAGGCTGTTAATACTTATTATAAATGCCAAAGTCTGTGAGCATGTGTGTGTGTCTGTAAGTACCTATGTTTATTTGTTACTCTTTCGAGCAAAAACTACATGATGATTTTGGGTAGAATTTTGAAGCAATGAAGGTTATAACATCGGAATTCCCTATACCGATGATTAGGTATAATGTATAATTGATCAATTGAGCTCTGCACCGCTGCGCTTCTATGGATACGCACCCTTACTTAGATACAAGGGTTGGCCACCAACCGAAATCGAACTTACTTAATTTCCTTTACAGCGTCCTCCTCTAAGAATGAATGGTGACGGCCCTATTCAAAGTTATTACCCGCAAGTTAATTCCCACCTGGTAAGTTTCAACTATTATTTTAATACTTATTGTAAATGCCAAAGTCTGTGAGCATGTGTGTGTGTATTTAAGTACCTGTGTTTATTTGTTACTCTTTCGAGCAAAAACTACATGATGATTTTGGATGGAATTTTACAGCAATGGAGGTTATGACATCGGAATTCCCTATACCGATGATTATAATGTATGATTGATCAATTGAGCTCTGCACCGCTGCGCTTCTATGGATACGCACCCTTACTCAGACACAAGGGTTGGCCACCAACCGAACATGAACTTACTTACTTAATTTCCTTTACAGCGTCCTCCTCTAAGAATGAATGGTGACGGCCCTATTCAAAGTTATTACCCGCAAGTTAATTCCCACCTGGTAAGTTTCAACTATTATTTTAATACTTATTGTAAATGCCAAAGTCTGTGAGCATGTGTGTGTGTATGTAAGTACCTATGTTTATTTGTTACTCTTTCGAGCAAAAACTACATGATGGTTTTGGATGGAATTTTACAGCAATGGAGGTTATGACATCGGAATTCCCTATACCGATGATTATAATGTATGATTGATCAATTGAGCTCTGCACCGCTGCGCTTCTATGGATACGCACCCTTACTCAGATACAAGGGTTGGCCACCAACCGAACATGAACTTACTTACTTAATTTCCTTTACAGCGTCCTCCTCTAAGAATGAATGGTGACGGCCCTATTCAAAGTTATTACCCGCAAGTTAATGCCCACCTGGTAAGTTTCAACTATTATTTTAATACTTATTATAAATGCCAAAGTCTGTGAGCATGTGTGTGTCTGTAAGTATGTTTATTTGTTACTCTTTCGAGCAAAAACTACATGATGATTTTAGATGGAATTTTACAGCAATGGAGATTATGACATCGGAATTCCCTGTACCGATGATTATAATGTATGATTGATCAATTGAGCTCTGCACCGCTGCGCTTCTATGGATACGCACCCTTACTCAGATACAAGGGTTGGCCACCAACCGAAATCGAACTTACTTACGTAATTTCCTTTACAGCGTCCTCCTCTAAGAATGAATGATGACGGCTCTATTCAAAGTTATTACCCGCAAGTTAATGCCCACCTGGTAAGTTTCAACTATTATTTTAATATTTTTAATACTTATTATAAATACCAAAGTTTGTGAGCCTGAGCATGTGTGTGTGTATGTAAGTACCTATGTTTATTTGTTACTCTTTCGAGCAAAAACTACATGATGATTTTGGGTGGAATTTTACAGCAATGGAGGTTATAACATCGGAATTCTCTATACCGATGATTATAATGTATGATTGATCAATTGAGCTCTGCACCGCTGCGCTTCTATGGATACGCACCCTTACTCAGATGCAAGGGTTGGCCACCAACCGAACTCGAACTTACTTACTTCATTTCCTTTACAGCGTCCTCCTCTAAGAATGAATGGTGACGGCCCTGTTCAGAGTATGGATGGTGACGGCCCTATTCAAAGTTAATACACGCAAGTTATTACCCGCCATGTAAGTTTCAACTATTATTTTAATACTTATTTTAAATTCCAAAGTTTGTCAGCTTGTGTGTGTGTATGTAAGTATGTTTATTTGTTACTCGTTCACGCAAAAACTAAAAGACGATTTTGGATGAAAGCAATGCAGGTTATAACATCAGAATAGGAGATGGGGTACATTTTATCCTGATATTTCTACGGGAACAGGTACAACGTGGTTATGACCGCCCGGTGCGGCCAGTTTATAATAAACTTTCAGAGCCGGCGGCGGTTTTACCCGCGTTCTACCCCTTCCCGTAGGAACTTTAAAATCCAAATTACGTCAATTCGACCATATGTTTTTGTGTGTTAGGTTATCTTCGTCGATTATGAATCGATTTCTAAAAATCCTACCACATATGATATGATAATATGTATGTGCTTGATTGGTCCCGTTTTTAACCGATTTAAAAACTGTTCCGGTTATGAAGTCGGTTATTAGTTGGCAAGAGTTATTTTCTTCGATAGATAGTTTGAAATAATTGTAATTTAATTATTAAATAATAATGACATCAATGTACGTTTTATTTAATACTAAAATTAATATTTACAGGGTTCTCATCACTATGGCCGATCTGTAAGTTTATTGTTTTAGTTAAAAATAAGTCATTGGTGCTTGCATAACAAAATATTATTTATATATTTTAAACTCACGATTTGCACTCATTATACTAAATATAACGGCTTTATCGCTTTAGATAATATTATTGCGCGAATTAATATTTATAATCGCGTATTTTTGTAAAATACCGTACCCGACGTTTCGAGCGAATTAAACCGCTCATGGTCACGGCACGGGTTAACTGGCTGGAGCGGCGAATGTTCACTGCTTACAGCAGAATATTGTTTTGAACGTTATAATTATTATCTAACGCGATACAGACCATTCAGTATAAAAAATATTATTTAGTAGGTAAATATGCTTATATTCTCATGCAATCCGCCCTAGAGGTAATGCATGTTGATAGTTCATAAAAAGGTTACGATGAGTTGATGTTCTTCCCCCACCACTAGTCCTTTTTCGTCTATGGAAGGTATTTGGTCTTTGGTTTAAAAATCGGCCATATCAGATTATATTTCAAAAATCGTGAACATAGACTGTACCTGCAACGTTCGTGAAATAATGTTGGAAAATGACATGCACTCAAAGTTTCCCAAAATATGAAACCCTTAATTAAGGATTTAAAAAAAGAGTTTTTGGATACATTTTAAAAAAATACATTTCTAAATACAAAATTTGTATCTTTTGCAGCAAAATGGACCTTTATCTGCAGATGGCCATCAACATAGGAATCTTGATCTTTTCCTTGGATAAACCCATAATGAGTTCATTCCTAAACACATAACTACGTTTGCCTAATATGGTCACCGATCTTATTTCCTTCTACTTCTGTCAACAAACGCCATCTTCACACTAGGTTGTCCGCCGACTGCCAACACCAGGACCTTACTATGCCACACCTAATTCTTTGTCAGCTGCAGTCGTCCGCCGACTACCGTATTCCTGACACTGTTTCTGTCACCGCATGTTGCATGCGGCGCACGACTTATTGTAATCGCGTTTGAAATTAATTAATAAATGGTTTTTTCTCGTGTAAATTTTTCTTATATGTATTTGCCAACCAACCAACACTAGACAATCAAAATAGATATCATACAAACCGGTGTGGTAGAAACCATAAATCGGAGTACACACAAATCCATTTCACTACACATCAACAAGTGGGTACACCGACAAGTGGGTAGTAAGACAAATTGGGCCTTGGTCCCTGTATAAATGTGGCAATCCCTCCACATGCTATTAAAACGTAGTCCCCGAACCACCCTAAATGTTTAAACCTAAAGGATTTCTAAAATGGTTGTAATATATTTATTCAAATTTAACATTTTTTACCTCTTGCAGCATAGGTAAGAAACAATATTGACTTTTTCTTTTTAACTTCTTTCCTAAATAAATACCCACCAAAAGCCCTTAATACACTAACCAATGCGATCCCCTAATGCGGTCGCCGATTTTGTTTCACTCTACTACTAACATCAAACATCATATCCACGCTCGATTGTCTGCCGACTACATCAGTACTTTTATGACCAAGTTCAGGGACAGTAATAATTTCACCATGTAGGTATGTATTTTAAGATGAAGTGTGAACACGCTCATCGCGTTTGTGAGGGGGTGAGGTATGAAGTGCGGCGTGACACTTGACCGGCTATCGGTAATATCGGTATTGTTATCTATCGATATCAATTTATTTTTCACTAGTATGAGTAGAAGTGAAAGGATCACCGTATATTCGTACGTAGGTACGTGACGGCCTCTGTAGCGTGGTCGGGCGAGCGCCCGCTTACGATGCAGAAGGTTGCGGGTTCGATTCTCGATTTGTGTGAACCACATATGGTCTGGGTGTCTTTTTAATGTATTTACAAATGAAAAGTACTTTGTGTATTCTATCAGTTGTCTAGCCCTCGTAATTCAAGCTTAAGCTTTGTTTGGGACTAGATGACGCTGTGTGCATAGTCCTGCATTTTTTTTTGAACCGACGTTACACACAGCGCAATCTAGCCCCAAACTAAGTAGTAGGCTTGTACTATGCTTACTAGACAACGGATATACTACATATTATACTTTTTTGTTGTAAATACACATGATACATAGAAAACATATTTCATAGGTATCGGTATCGGTATTTTCCTGTATCGATACCAATACTTAACAGTAACACAGTAAAATTCGTATCATCTTAAAAGAATATTAATGTTTACTAGTGAGGCAGATTTCCTAACCACAGCAAATCTCTCTGTAAAGGAAAAAGGTTAAGTGAAGGGATAAGAATTAAATGAAACCAATAAAGCTTTCTCATTTACAAAAGACATTGTATTTGTTGAGAAGTCTGCATTACTAGTTTGCATTTATATTCTTTTAGGATGGTACGAACTTAGGGGCTCCAAACAACTCTCCGAGCTCCAAACAATAAGTAGAGAGGAGGGGGAGATAGTAATGTTTTTGCAGTGTAAGAAATAAGAAATACGAATTCTGTCAAAATAACTATATTAGAAATTAAAGAAAACCAAACAAAAGAAAATCATTTTTCTTTACTGATTTCGGCACCTCTGAGCGTCATTCCACGTGGTTCATAGCCGAATAAAAAAAATAGCCGATGTCCACTATTCTCCTGCCACTAATTTCCTCGAAGTTCAATGTATCCTCAGGAAGTATAACAAGTTCACCGTCAAAATTAGCTGTGGACCTGAAAGGTGGGCGCTCAAAAAGTCGGTCGCGGATTTTTCACACTCAACGCACACGACGCACATCTTCGATCATTCTGTCGGCAGAGCTGTAGGGACGTAGACGCTATGGAAATCGTGCAGAGATCGCGAAGTATTATTTTGTTCAGTACAGAAAAAAAAGAAGAAACAGAAAATTTTGGGTACATCCTATACTTTCGAAAAGATCATCAATATTTTTCACACACTTTTTGTGCGAAACGGCGCGGCGCGGTGCGGTCTGCCTGAATTACACGGATTTTATGTGCGCCGAACTTTTTGCGCGTTGTGTGCGTTACTGCATATAATTACATAGGTTCTATTTTCACAGACTAAAAAGTGCGTCACGGATAGTCTGTCGTCTGTGCTGCACCTAAGATATTATTTGCGATGTTCGTACAGAGCGAGCGAGCGCGACGAAGCAGTACGTGGCTCTCCCAACAAAGCCCCGCGGCCGACTGAGCGACTAGAGCACCGTCAACGCGAGCGCTATACTTATGTTTTATTTCATTGAATAAACTAACTTCTATTTCAGAGAAAAACCATCTGTACTACCATATGGGATTTGATGTAAGGTTTATGAAAATATAAATTTTGTACTTGTTTTTTCTTTCCAATCGCCGTGAAACTGTAAAATTTCAATAAAATGACGATTTTTTACGATTTTCACGATTTTTTTCTATCGAGGCAAATCACTCTAATCGTGTTTCGAAGTGTATAACAATACAAAGCATATTTTTACCTTTACGACAGTAGGAATATCATTCCATGGATTTTAGCGGTTGATATCCAAAAACTGTTTCTAACACAACTCTGTCGCGATATTTTACGCTTCTGGTCTTACCACTTCATCTTAAGTAAGGAATAACAAGTAATTACAATAAATCATAGAGTATCACAGTGCATAATATGCACTGTGATACTCTATGATTTATTGTAAGATCTGCATGGTTAAATATTATTTAACCATGCAGATCTTTATATAAAATTCAAAGTCCTGACTGACTGACTGATAATCTACGCACAGCCTCAACCGCTACACCTAGAAACATGAAATTTGGCAGGAAGGTTCTTTAAGTGACGTAAGTGCACACTAAGAAAGGATTTTTATAAATTCTACCCCCAAGGGGATAAAATAGGGGATGAAAGTTTGTATAAAACTTTGTCAATTTTAAACCGATCGGGCTGAGACTTTTCATGCATATATATAGCTGCTATGACGTAGGCTTCCCCAAGAAAAGATTTTTGGAACGAAGTTCCTTATCGCGCGTTGCCAAAGGGGGCTAGACGGAAAAAATGTAACGACACTTTTTACGTTATAGAGAGACAGACAGACAGAGAAACATGCCGCGTATGTTTCTCTGTCTGTCTCTCTCTGGCGTGCGCATGTTTCTCTGTCTGTCTCTCTCTCTCTCTCTCTTATTTAAAGCAAGCCAGATATTTTCGTTTCGTCTGTCTATTTCGCATTGAACAGTGTGGTGACGATTATTTTTGATGATATTAATAGTGCAAATCGTGTGAGTTTAAAAAGTTTGATAATAAATAAACTTCGTTCCATCCGGGTGTCCCTTGACACCTCTCAATTTTTTTATAAATTCTACCCCCAAAGGGATAAAATAGGGGATGAGAGTTTGTATGAAACTTTGTCAATTTTAAACAGATCGGGCTGAGACTTTGCATGCATATGCGCATTGGTGTAAACCGAATTGAATGCGGATTACACCAATACGTTGTGATTTGCTGGGATTAAAATTTAGTCTTTTTTTCATTTTAATCGGTTCATAAATAAAAAAGTTATATCAATCTAAATAATCGCATCAGGTGGCTACGATGCGGAGGTGGGTGTGTGCTACGATGCGGTGGTGGGAGTATGCTACGATGCGGAGGTGGGAGTATGCTACGATGTGGAGGTGGCTACCATGCGGAGGCTACCAAGCTGAGGTGGCTAGTTCGGCTAAGAAATCCCGGTCCTTATTACATGGAGCTGAAAAGTGCTTTGCTAGAGGAGTGGGATAATTTACCACAGGAAACTATCTACAAGAGTCCTAAACAGCATGAGCAAGCGAATAATGACTCATAAGAGCCCGCGGGGGGAATGCAAGTTATTAAGTGAGCGCATTGAAATAAAATAAATTATCATAAAAAGTATTTTTTCATTGGAACGAAGTTCCTTATCGCGCGTTGCGAAAGGGGGCTAGACGGAAAAAAAGGTAACGACGAGAGAGACAGACAGAGAAACTTGCCCACGTCAGAGAGAGACAGACAGAGAAACATGCGCGAGAGAGACAGACAGAGAAACATGCGCGAGAAAGACAGACAGAGAAACATGTGCACGCCAGAGAGAGACAGACGCGTCGCGCATGTTTCTCTGTCTGTCTCTCTCTCTCTTATAGAAAGCGAGCTAGATATTTTCGTTTCGTCTTTCTATTTCGCATTAAACAGTGTGGTGTCGCGACGATTATTTTTGTTGATAATAAATAAACTTCGTTCCATCCGGGTGTCCCTTGACACCTCTCAAGTTTTTTTCACTCCTTTTTTTTATAATTTTCTTTTTAGTTTTGAAATTTTCTTTAACTTGGCGTGAATAAATTTTAAACAATTTGTTTTATTTTGTATCAATGTTCTTCTAATTTTGCCGGCGTCAAATTTATAAATGTATTTTAATCTATCAAAACTTGGTAAAACTACTACTATACTACGAGTATTACACAATTACAGCTTTAAAGAATATATTCTACTACTTTGTTCTTTACTTTATAATGGCATCTGTGGGAGCGGAACACAGGCCTTTCTAATGAGCCTCTCATGCGAGACGTTTTCTCCCTTTGTTTCAATTATGTAAATTTAAGACTTATCACTATGTCATATATTTTAATATTCTTTAAATTTCCATGTTTAAGTGTTACGAAAATTCCATCAAACACCATCTTCCGTCAAATAAGTGCAGAAGACTGAACACCGAAATTTTGAAACGAATTATCGGTTTTTATCAGTTTCATTTATTTAAGCGCATTACACACAGTGCACATGACATTAATATGCAATTTGTTTTTAAACGTCGAGGGGGGGGGGGGGGGTGCTTGGATGTGTACATATCGATTTTCGGCACAATAAATAAAATAGCTCATTCAGTTTCAACTTTAGAGAAAAATGGTAATAGGTATACTTAGTTGTTGGAAATTTTATGTCGAATATCCGCGGACTTAAACTATGGGAAAAATACATAAGTATATTTGATCATGACTGGTTTTTATCCGCAGTTAAGCGAACAAATGGCTTAAACATGATAACTAAGATTTCATATTAATGTAAATAAATAATACAACTTATACGTTAACCTATTTTTTCCACTATTTGTTTGCTACCTCAACTATGTATCAAAAACCACAACAATTTGCGTTTTTATAAAAAAGATCTTTTGACATAAGCTCTTCAACTACAATACTTGGTGCGTCGTTGCCGTTCGTTATGGCACCCTGGCACCCTCAGATAATCACTGATAAGGCCGATTGAACGTCGTCGTTTAAGCGAGGAGGTACTGAGCTGACTGAGCGAGGTACCAACTGCGAGCCAGCGAGTTCCACAGAACGTACGTAGGTAAACTCATCATCGCGAGTCTTGTAAACTCGCCCAGTCAGAACGTTGACATGTTCATTATATCCGGACAAATACACAATAAACCTCGACACAAAACAAAATTGTGAATAAATTAATAGGCATGTTTTGCATTTACTTTCGGACACGCCAAAAGTACAATTATCATACAAAAAATTGGTAATTAACTTTATTCAATAGTACTTTGTCACATTATAAGATTGGACAATTCCTATTGACATGTTACGCAATATTACAAAAATTTGAATGTTACAAGGTTCTCAGTACGTTCAATATTTCTTGGGTCGATTGTATAAAATCAGTACTTAAAAACATTGGAAAAATCTGATGAAAATAATTTATCAATCATGTTGATATTAACTAACTTTCAAAGTCAATTTATGTGACATACATCTGTTTAATAGCAAATATTTGATACGGTTTACGGACTAATGATAAAAGGGGATATTTGCATTGCCTGCGCCATTGTAACAAAGAAACATGAAGGTTCAGTTCTTGTTTGGCATCTTATTCGTGGTCGCTGTTTCACAGGTTAGTGGTTGATAATAATCATAATAATATTAATGTGCCCGCAGGGCAGCTTGTGGCGAGCTGTTGGTGATTAGCAACACCACGGGCAATTCCCGAGCGCCCCAGAGAGTCGGTCAGGGCCCTCGTCTCCGGCGAGCCTTCCCCGGTCGGAGTGGACCCCAAGGGGGCCCGCAGGACTCTCGGCTCTGGCTTGCCTTCACCGGCCGGCCAGAGGGAGGTCGTTACAGGCACAGTCGATTTCGGCTGTGTGATCCGGGGGTGGAAGTGTTAAAGGGCATAACGCCGCGAGTAACGTTTAGAGAAAGCGCAGCACACCTCTCTACACCCCCGAGTCACCCACGCCGATGTTGCCCCCTTGCCGTCTCTATGTCGGCTGTTTCGGGTGGCCCATCCAGTGGGCGGCGAGCCACGGCCTGCCGCCGATAACTTGTTTTCCACTAGTTATGGCAGGTGCAGATTCCTTTGCAATAACCCAGTTCTAGTCTATCCAATCTTCATTCCCATAGCCCATTTTTATTTCTATCATATCTTGCAATAGTCCCTACTTCATTCCCGGACATGTATAGAAAATCGTAGTGAAACTATTCACACTTGTCGGCTTCCGGTTTTTAGGAGTCCATAACAAATAACAGAGACGTCTCTTTTCCATTTAAATCTGGATCCGACATCGAAACAGCGCCTGTTAGGTACAGGCGCTGTTTCGACAGGTAATGATAGGGACGGATTCAAAAATTTTTTGTGCTCTATGTACCACAGTATTTATTTTTCCGGGGCAGATACGACTTTAATTCTCCAAAAATTTTCTGTCTTTCTACAAAACCAGGTTCCATTTATAAACCCTACCCAAATCAGGGACAAGCCCCCACCGACTAAACTCAAACTCGATTAAAGCTCCTCAAACAAAAATCCTGGATGCTCTAAATTGCATTTCCCTGGGCATAAAATATTTCAAACAATTTTTTTTTCAAAATATAACCGTCGGCCTTAACCTCTGTTCGAGTTCGAGTTTCGAGTTCTGTCATCACATCATAGATCGCTTTATAAATACTAGTTTAACTTTTAACATTATACTAATAAAGGAACTATTGCAAACAACAATACGTAAGTTATCTTTACTGTGGAGTAACGAAGATGCCACGTTCCAGCAATAGGAACGACGACTAGTGGATTTAAGCACAAGACACGCAGTGCGGGTGCGGCCCGGTTGCGGGTCGCGTGACGCGCCTACCTAATACTTGACCTTAACCATACCTTGTTTTAATGAAAGGTGCGACATTGTCCCGGGCACGCAACCGCACTTGCATGTCTTGCGCTTAAATAAATAGAAAGTATCTAACAGTTCGACAGCTAAATTCATTTCATATTATTTTCCCGTCCCTTCTTAATTGTTTCCGTACACAAACAATATCTCACACTCATATTCTTTATTTCAGCCCACAGACGCGCATCACAGCCACCAAGTAAGTTTATATTAATACTAACTTTTACCTGCCACTGTGTTTGTGTTAAATAAAATTATAGTTTAAAAAAACACGCTTTTATTGCAAATTGAACTAAAAACTGGAAAAATAATTTTTCTCCTCAAATCAAAATTATAATAAAATTTAAGTTGTAACACAATGATTCAATTCAGAGTAAAAAGCGTGGGGTGCTTAATATTTTTTAAAACCGAGGAGCATTTTTAGACACAAAATCGGTACCCTTGTGGACACAATATTGACTAGCGACCGTCCAGTGGTCCGATATACCCGACATTTTAAGGGGAGGCAAGGGAGAGCTGGACGACGGTCAAATTAAAATTTCGAAACATTTTGTATGACATATCAAGGAAATAAATAGCCATCGTCCATTTATGTGAGGCCTGCGCCTTTGACTTAGCGCAATATATCCTTTGTTTGACGCTGCTAGCATAGATATAGAGGTCTAAATGGTAGAGATAAAACGAAAAGAGAACCTTTGTCTTCACTTTTATGCTTGCCCCGCTGCTATAAATTCTGCAAATTCAATTGTGTGCTAATTGAGTCTTTATTGAATCCCGATTGAATAGTATTAGCTAAGAATAAAGTCAAACTAATCGACCGAATTTGATTCGAGAAGCAAACGCAGCGACCTAGTCAGCATCAAACGCGGCGATTGAGTAGCCAAGCAGTGAATTTCCGATGCTGCAATCGAACCTAAAGTCGATAAAACGAGATATCGAGCATCGATGCAGTTGCGAAATCGACGTGTAAAGTTGCTTCTTTGAGCTACTCTCTGCGATAGCCCTTATAATGCTATTACACGACCGATGGTTGACACAAAGCATTGAATTTGTGAAACAACGCATTGAAGTTGTCTAAATCTTTTCGTAATGTATTATGATCATATTATGATTGATCAATTGAGGTCTCTGCACCGCTACGCTTCTATGGATACGCACCCACACATACTCAGATATCAGGGTCCGCCACTAACCGAACATGAACTTACTTGCAGTCTTCTGTGACCACGGTTCCTGTAAAGGGGCCGAAACGTCAGATAAAATTGTAAAATAAAAGCGAAGTGTATACGTAAACGTAATTTCAATTCAAAATTGAACTTACTTACTTAATTTCCTTTACAGCATCATCAGAGTATGAATGATGACGGCTCTATTCAAAGTTATTACCCGCAAGTTAATGCCCACCTGGTAAGTTTCAACTATTATTTTAATACTTATTCTTCTTCTTATCGAGTGGATGGTCAACCTGACCAATCCTGGTGTTAGAGTTATTGAGCCGCCAAAGGCCTCTGACATGGCTCATGTAACGACTACTATCATCCGTAGAAAGTAACCGGGACCGACGGCTTAACGTGCCCTCCGAAGCACGGAATCATCTTACTTTTCGGGCAATCAGGTGATTCAGCCTGCAATGCCCTAACCAAACTGAGGACAGTCTCACAAAGTGATTTTTGTGAGATATCCTCACCGGGAATCGAACCCGGAACCTCCGGATCGTGAGCCGAACGCTCAAACCACTAGACCACGGAGGCTGTTAATACTTATTATAAATGCCAAAGTCTGTGAGCATGTGTGTGTGTATGTATGTACCTATGTTTATGTGTTACTCTTTCGAGCAAAAACTACATGATGATTTTGGGTAGAATTTTACAGCAATGGAGGTTATAACATCGGAATTCCCTATACCGATGATTATAATGTATAATTGATCAATTGAGCTCTGCACCGCTGCGCTTCTATGGATACGCACCCTTACTTAGATACAAGGGTTGGCCACCAACCGAAATCGAACTTACTTCATTTCCTTTACAGCGTCCTCCTCTAAGAATGAATGGTGACGGCCCTATTCAAAGTTATTACCCGCAAGTTAATTCCCACCTGGTAAGTTTCAACTATTATTTTAATACTTATTGTAAATACCAAAGTCTGTGAGCATGTGTGTGTGTATGTAAGTACCTATGTTTATTTGTTACTCTTTCGAGCAAAAACTACATGATGATTTTGGATGGAATTTTACAGCAATGGAGGTTATGACATCGGAATTCCCTATACCGATGATTATAATGTATGATTGATCAATTGAGCTCTGCACCGCTGCGCTTCTATGGATACGCACCCTTACTCAGATACAAGGGTTGGCCACCAACCGAACATGAACTTACTTACTTAATTTCCTTTACAGCGTCCTCCTCTAAGAATGAATGGTGACGGCCCTATTCAAAGTTATTACCCGCAACTTGATGCCCGCCTGGTAAGTTTCAACTATTATTTTAATACTTATTATAAATGCCAAAGTCTGTGAGAATGTGTGTGTGTGTATGTATGTACCTATGTTTATTTGTTACTCTTTCGAGCAAAAACTACATGACGATTTTGGATAGAATTTTACAGCAATGGAGTTTATAACATCGGAATTCCCTATACCGATGATTATAATGTATGATTGATCAATTGAGCTCTGCACCGCTGCGCTTCTATGGATACGCACCCTTACTCAGATACAAGGGTTGGCCACCAACCGAGCTCGAACTTACTTACTTAAGCTACTGTCAGAGGGTTAACTGGCTGGAGCGGCGAATGTTCACTGCGTACAGAATATTGTTTTTAACGTTTTATTTATTATCTAACGCGATACAGACCATACAGTATAAAAATATTATTTAGTAGGTAAATGTGCTTATACATATTCTCATGCAATCCGCCCTAGAGGTAACGCATCTTGATAGTTCATAAAAAGGTTACGATGAGCTGATTGTTCTTCCCCCACCACTAGACCGTTTTCGTCTATAGAAGGTACTAGCTTTTGCCCGCGGCTTCGCCCGCATGGAATTTAGTCTGCCACATTAAGTTTCGTGATATGTATATGGTTTAAAACATTTTTTTATTAAACTGAAGCAAAAAGAGGCGCCTTTTGCTTTCAAATGACATGGGTCATTGTCACTGTTGAGCAACACGGTTATGGTCCATAACATAGCCCAACTCTATTCTTCGGTAACAATCACAGAGTTGGCCGTCGATTTCGATATGACCGTCAAAGAGTGACTTGTAAATAAGTCATGTCACTGTTGGGCATTGGGCCAGGCTCCATAGTATCCCAAGTTCCTTTAATTTACTATTTTATTTTAGTTACTTCTTGCGGGCCCGCAGACACGTCACTTGCGGTCCGCAGTCCAATCCAAAATTGTAAAACTTCTATATAAAAATATCTTAAAGAAGTAAACACAGTAGGAAGAACCATCATTAGCAACAAACTATCGTTTGGTCAACGACATTATGTGTCTAATATTCTTCACACTTCCGCCTCCACATCGTAGCGCACTCCTACCTCCGCATCGTAGCACACTCCCACCTCGAGATCGTAGCCACCTCCACATCGTAGCCACCTCCGCATCGTTGCCACCTCCGCATCGTAGCACACTCCCACCTCCGCATCGTAGCCACCTTCGCATCGTAGCCACCATCGCATCGTTGCCACCTCCGCATCGTTACACACTCCCACCTCCGCATCATAGCCACCTCCGCATCGTGGCCACCTCCACATCGCAGCCACCTCCGCATCGTTACACACTCCCACCTCCGCATCGTAGCCACCTCCACATCGTAGCCACCTCCGCATCGTTTGCTACCTCCGCATCGTTACACACTCCCACCTCCGTATCGTAGCCACCTCCACATCGTGGCCACCTCCGCATCGTAGTCACCTCCGCATCGTTGCCACCTCCGCATCGTAGCACACTCCCACCTCCAGATCGTAGCACCCTCCCACCTCCGCATCGTAGCATACTCCCACCTCCGCATCGTCACTCATTCCCACCTCCGCATCGTAACACACTCCTACCTCCGCGTCATAGCCACCTCCGCGTCTTAGCACACTCCCACCTGCGTATTGTAGCACTCTCTTGGTTCCGCATCATCGATTTTTCTAATTCTTTCAATACATGTCACAAAAGCGGCCCGCCTTACTTTATTTGGCTACTTTGTGGCCCTTGCCTATCAAAAGATTGCCGACCATTGACTTAATGCGAAAGACAAAGTTTATCTACATTAAATACTTAAAGCGACAAATGTATTCATTTTGATATGAGTTTGATAAATACTAAAATGTGTATTGTAAAATAGTTTCCAATGTAATTAAATTTATGTTTCCTAGTTTTGGCCTCGCATTTCGTAGAACACGTCCACATTTAGAACTATTCAAGACAAACAATCCTACGGTAAGTACATCATCTTTGTATAACTCCAATAGTTTAGGCAGCGCACGCCAAGATAGCTCTTAGAGGGCAGATTTTTTTCCATCCATACATCCATCCTCACAAACATTCGCATTTAAAATATTAGTAGGAAGTAGGATTAGTAGGTTAGTAGGATAAAGTTTTATAAGACGGTTTATTTCCAAAAGTAGTCAATAAAGATAAAGAAGAATAGGTAAAGTGGTAAATTAATTAAACGAAAAATTCCTAGGTGTTTCGATTTTGTTACATTATTTTATACAGCATATTTTTTAAGATTTTTGTCTAAGATATTAAGGTACTTTACACAACCTCAAATGAAAAAGAGTTTTGATAAAGTGAGAAAATAAAAATCAATCATAATATTCGGATTCGAACCCGCGGCCTTCGAGATAAGCAAAATGATTCTTCCTATTAGGTTTCATCCACTCATTGCAATGTTATGTATCGTAACGACACGACACACATTGAATTTAACGACTACAATATAAGACATACGTATATCGGAACTACTCGGCGATGCTTCGTGCTCGTTCGGAGGCCGGCGCATGGCGGCTGTGTCACATGTGTCAAACCAGTACGGTAGTGATTTTTCTCCGACTTGCTTTACAAATACTTATTTATTACGACCAAAATTACACAAAATCATTATAAATTGTAGCTTATATGTTATTTTGATGTATAACCTACATTACTGCAAAGTTTCATCCAAATCTGTTCAGTAGTTTTTGCGTGAAAGAGCAACAAACATACATACATCCATACATCCATCCATACATACATCCATCCTCACAAACTTTCGCATTTATAATATTAGTAGGATTAGTAGGATAGTAGGATTTGAAGGTTTTAAAATCGGCCATAACAGATTATATTTCAAAAATCGTAAACATAGACTGACTGTATTTACCTGCAACGTTCGTGAAATAATGTTCGAAAATGACATGCACTCACAATTTCCCAAAATGTGAATAGGATTTAAAAAAAAAAAGCGGCCAAGTGCGAGTCGGACTCGCCCATGAAGGGTTCCGTAGCAGCGAGTAACATAATAAAGAAGTTCTTGAAGTTCGTTGTACTTGTTTTTTTATTTACATTTGAGTTATTGAATGAATAATCAGTATTTTTTTGCGGTTTACGATTTATGTCGTAAAAAAAAAACTACTAACTAGACCTCGTTCAAACCAATTTTCGGTGTTAGATTACATTGTTATGTACATCATATATTTTTTTTAGTTTTATCATTCTCTTATTTTAGAAGTTACAGGGGGGGGGACACACATTTTACCACTTTGGAAGAGTCTCTCGCGCAAACTATTCAGTTTAGAAAAAAATGATATTAGAAACCTCAATACCATTTTTGAAGACCTATCCATAGATACCCCACACGTATGGGTTTGATGAAAAAAAAAAATATTTTTTTCATTTCTAAGTATGGGAGACCCCCCTAAAATTTTTTTTTTTTCTATTTTAGTGTGAAAATATTAATGCGGTTCACAGAATACATCTACACACTAAGTTTCAACAACATAGCTCTTATAGTTTCGGAGAAAAAAGGCTGTGACATACGGACAGACGGACGGACAGACAGACAGACATGACGAATCTATAAGGGTTCCGTTTTTGCCATTTGGCTACGGAACCCTAAAAAGAGATTTAGGACACATTTAAAAAAATGCATTTCTAAATACAAAATTTGTATTATCTTTTGCAGCAAAATGGACTTTCATCTGCAGACGGCCATCAACATCTTGATCTATTCATTTACCCATAATGAGTTCATCCCTAAACACACAACTACGTTTGCCTAATGCGGTCACCGATCTTATTTCCTTCTACTTCTGTCAACAAACGCCATCTTCACACTAGGTTGTCCGCCGACTGCCAACACCAGCACCTTACTATGCCACACCTAATTCTTTGTCAGCTGCAGTCGTCCGCCGACTACCGTATCCCTGACACTGTTTCTGTCACCACATGTTGCATGCGACGAACGACTTATTGTAATCGCGTTTGAAATTAATCAATAAATGGTTTTTTCTTGTGTCAATTTTTCTTGTATGTATTTGCCAACCAACCAACAATAGATAATCAAAAATAAATATCATACAAACCGGTGTGGTAGAAACCATAAATCGGAGTACACAAATCCATTTCACTATACACCGACAAATGGCCGCGGTCCTTGTAGAAATGTCGCAATCCCAAATGCTATGAAAAGGACATACATACTTTTGTGACCAAGTTATTTTAGGGACAGTACTAATTTCATCATAAAGATATGAATTTAAAGTAAGGAATAACAAGTAATAACAATAAAAAATGTTTATTGGGACACAAATAACATTAATACAGATCGAAGGTAATTTTTTTTTGATAAGTCTCACTATAATAATTTTCGAAAGAATAACAATTTCACTTGAGGTAAAATAGAATATTGAAATCATATACCCAATGTACTGTAACTAAAAAGTCTCAAATTTTACTTAAAACATAATGATTTTACTTTAAACATTAGAAACAAAGTCTTACCTGTGAAAGGTTATTTCATAGTTTGCAATTGCATAGCTTTCGCTTCTGCAACCTTTTTCGTGAGATATTTTTACCGTGATTCATTCCATGATTGCAATATTTTAGCTAAGTTC
The DNA here is from genome assembly GCA_963082685.1 of Cyclophora albipunctata. Classification (NCBI taxonomy): domain Eukaryota; kingdom Metazoa; phylum Arthropoda; class Insecta; order Lepidoptera; family Geometridae; genus Cyclophora; species Cyclophora albipunctata. The sequence goes on along the minus strand of OY720139.1, from coordinate 1,713,594 downwards.
AATTTGAATAATATTTAGACAAAATAAGTCAATAAAGAAAATTATACACCAGATTTTTAAACGAATTATTGGTTTTCATCATGTTTTTATCCGTTTTATTTATATAAGCGGTGCGGTACACACAGTGCGGGTGCGGGTCACGTGACGGTGTATTTGTTTGAAAGCTGTCAGCGGACCATAATACTTTTTCATAATAATCCGACTTCAAAAACCAAATTGTTTCGAGGTTCTCAATTCGACTGTATGTTTTTTATGTCTTTTACTCGATTTGTGCTTGGTTTATGATCCGATGTCAAAACTTCTTTCAATTCCGTAGCTACGCCGGTTGCAAGCATATCCTTTCATATACCGGGTAGTCTGTAAGCATACCGTTGCATTATATAGATTGTTCTCATTTTAACCGATTAGAAATAGGTGGTAGTTCTCATTAAAACTGGTTTGACATCGGTTTTTCTCTGTGAAGTTATTTAATTGTTGTATTAACTAGAGTTAACCTATGCAGCACGGGCCACGTATAGAGGGCGTTGTATTCGAAGGCAAAGTCCAAGGAGGCCATAAACAGTTCAATAATTTTCTACGGAGAAGATCGGACACAATGAAGATGAAGGTGTGTGTCTTCACTTTAAACGAATGTCTGGACTACTTTAGTCAAGTCAATCTAAAAACAGTAATTATGTTTCGATAACACTCAAAAAATATATGTAACGGACGAAAACTTCTGTTATAAACTTCTTGATCTAATGACATGATAGTCTAGTCATAAGAGTGTACATACAGTGACTGCAACAGAGTACTTAATACGGCAGTCGGTCGCATTCGCGACGATTTCGAACTCTATTAAATAACGCAAATAAATCTTCCCCCGAACGTAAAAAAATAGGTAGTTCGCGTTTGATTTAGATTTACTTATTTTTAAACGTGACTAATCTATCAACGCACAATTAAAATCAATGAACACATGATCTATAATATAAAAATGAATTGCTGAATGTTTTGCTGATGATTCTTTGTTTATGTAGTCCTCAATGTCAGGACAAGGTTTTTTTTATATAAGAAAATTAGTAACAATAATCTCGAAATTCCCACGGGAACGGGGCGCTGCGTTTTAATTTTGGAGACTTTCAAAAACTCCGTCACCAGTGGGCATCCCATGGCCACTAACCTTCTCGAACTAACTTATCGTTCGCGTTGTAGTCATACCCATAGACATAGAAAACTCAATTCAATTCAATTCAATTTTTGTTATTGGCTTCTGCTTACATTTTATCGCAATCCGCCCCAGTGTCAGTGTTCCCGATAGAAAAATTCGCTTGTACTAGTAAAAGGAATGTCACAGAAGACGACGAGACATGGTATGAAAATTACTGTGAGTTGATTGGTGAAATATTTAAAATTCGAGTTTTTCGTCAAAATGTCACCAATAAACACACAGTTATTTATCATATCGCCTACTGTGACATTCGTTGTGCTAACAGATCTGCAAGGCTGAGATACCGTCGAAGACAAAATGTTCGTCTTATAGACCAGGGTCGATAATATTTGAAACCGAAAAAAATTACAGTAGGATGAAACCCATTGGAAAAGGAGGGAAATATGATCAAAATGAAAGGAAAAATAAATTACAGACGATCCGAGTTCGGGAAGTGGGAGGGGGTGAGTTTTTAAGGGTAAAAAATGGTTTATCTTGATTTCCGGCAAAACTACAAGTCCTATAGAAAAAAGTTAAATCGCAAAGTTGTAGGTAATAAAAAGATCTACAACTTTTGTATATGCAATTTTTTCACATAACCTCAAAATTTAGGTGAAAAATTCAAAAAACCAAGTTTTTGGTTTTTTACTTATATCTTTTTCAAATTTTTTTTTTTTTTCTACGAAATTTGGTGAAAACTTACCTTATTATGTCCCAAATACACTGTAATTTATTTGATTAAAAATATTTATGTTTTCGCCTTATTTTAACTAAATATCAAAAAAGCACCCTAATTTTCAATTGAAAATTCTGACGTCAAAATATCAGCTTTTTTCAAAAAGTTGGTATGTTTTCTGTTCCTTGAAATCTTTACTTTCCGATGATGAAAAAATATATATATGTTACTGTAGTAAATCTTCTCAGAAAATGCAAAAAACTCGAATACGATTATTTTATTAAAAAGTTGATTTATTTAATGCTAATTACATTTATGTCATAGAAAATCTCATTACATATAAATATAAATGTAAATCGTACTATTAAATGTAGATATAGTCCAGTCATTATAGTAAGTTCACCTCGGAATTCGAGATACCCAGCTGTAAGTCTGTAAATACTTGCATATTGACACCCTAAAAGTTGTATCATAACCTACATAATATGGAAGGGTGTACGCAACGATTAAATTTCAAGGTCAAATGTCACAAAATCGGTTTGCGCTTTTTTGTAAATATCTCATTTCTTATGGGTTTTTTGCTATTTGTATTTATTGTCAATATTGTAGAATACAAAATTCTTTACAAATGTTGTTAAAATTTGTTTTCATACGGTGAACCGTTGAGATATTTACAAAAAAAGCATAAACCGATTTTTGTGACCTTTGACCTTGAAATTTAATAGTTGCGTACACCCTACCATATTATGTAAGTTATGATACAACTTTTAGGGTGTCAATATGCAAGTATTTACAGACTTACAGCTGGGTATCTCGAATTCCGAGGTGAACTTACTATAATGACTGGACTATATCTACATTTAATAGTACGATTTACATTTATATTTATATGTAATGAGATTTTCTATGACATAAATGTAATTAGCATTAAATAAATCAACTTTTTAATAAAATAATCGTATTCGAGTTTTTTGCATTTTCTGAGAAGATTTACTACAGTAACATATATATATTTTTTCATCATCGGAAAGTAAAGATTTCAAGGAACAGAAAACATACCAACTTTTTGAAAAAAGCTGATATTTTGACGTCAGAATTTTCAATTGAAAATTAGGGTGCTTTTTTGATATTTAGTTAAAATAAGGCGAAAACATAAATATTTTTAATCAAATAAATTACAGTGTATTTGGGACATAATAAGGTAAGTTTTCACCAAATTTCGTAGAAAAAAAAAAAAATTTGAAAAAGATATAAGTAAAAAACCAAAAACTTGGTTTTTTGAATTTTTCACCTAAATTTTGAGGTTATGTGAAAAAATTGCATATACAAAAGTTGTAGATCTTTTTATTACCTACAACTTTGCGATTTAACTTTTTTCTATAGGACTTGTAGTTTTGCCGGAAATCAAGATAAACCATTTTTTACCCTTAAAAACTCACCCCCTCCCACTTCCCGAACTCGGATCGTCTGTAATTTATTTTTCCTTTCATTTTGATCATATTTCCCTCCTTTTCCAATGGGTTTCATCCTACTGTAATTTCTTTTCATTTTTTCCATTTTTAAAGGCTTCGGCCCTGGTCTATTAAGTATATTCCATCTTTTATCTGTTTTCTACACATAAAAATAGAGTACATATTGTTTGAGGAAGAGAAAAAACTTCCTCTCCTAAAAATCCTTTGACTTGGCGGGTATGTTGAATACGGTATGAAACGACTTGAAAAATACTTAAGTATATTTAATCATGACTGGTTTTCATACGCAGTTAAGCGAACAAATGACCACATGATAACTAAGTTTTCATATTGCCCCCTGGCACCCTCAGACAACTGATAAGGCCGATTTAACTTCGTCGTTTCTACTGAGCGAGGTCACAACTGCGAGCCCGCGAGTTCCACAGAACTTATCATCGCGAGTCTTGTAAACTTGTATCCGGACAAATACACAATAAAACTCGACAGAAAAAAAATGTGAATAAATTAATAAGCATGTTTTGCATTTAGTTTCGGACACGCCAAAGGTACAATTATTATACAAAATAAATTGGTAAACTTTGTTCAAAAGTACTTTGTCACATTATAAGATTTGACAATTCTCATGACATGTTAGACAATATTATGAAAGTTTGAATGTTACAAGGTTCTAAGTTCGTTCAATATTGTGCCGATTGTATAAAATTAGTACTTAAAACGTTGGAAAAAAAATAGAAAAATCATGTTGATATTAACTGAATTTCACAGTCAATTTATGTGACATACATCACGTAATTAGAAACCATTTGATACGGTTCACGGACTAATCATACAAGGGGATATTTGCATTACCTGTGCTATTGTAAGAAAGAAACATGAAAGTTCTGTTCTTGTATGGCATCTTAGTCGTGTTGGCTGTTTCACAGGTTAGTGGTTGATAATGATAATATTATTGTTCATTGCCATAGCCCATTCTTATTTCTTCCAATAGTACTTCTGCAAGTACTTACACATTCCCGGACCCGTTGTACCGATCTGTTCGGGAGTGCGTCCCTGCAGTTGTACTCCATTACATTAAAGATCTCCAAAGGGCCTCTAGTAGTTGGATTTGTATCGCATGCCTCTCACTCAAACCGACCGGGCTTGTCCCGTGATTCCAAGGAGAAACACTATAATAACATTAATGTTACAGTCCGTTCCTAATTAACTACCAGGCCCGGATTTAAATAGAACATTGTACATTTTCTATAGTACAGAAAACATTGTAGTGAAACTATTCACACTTGTCGGCTTCCGATTTTGAGGAGACCATAACAAATAACAGAGACGCCTCTTTTCCATTTAAATCTGGATCCGATTATCGAAACTAAGCACCTTTACCTACCTAATGACAGGGACGGACTCAAATAGGGTTATTTTGTGCTCTATGTTCCACAGATGTTTATTTTTCCGGGGCAGAGACGGGACTAAAGGACTCTAATTCAATTGATAAACCCTACCCAAATCAGGAACAAGCCTCTTACTACTCAAATTTCTACTGAAGCTAGAATTGCCCCGGGCACGGAACCGTATTATGTATGTCTTGCGCTTTAATAAATAGAAAGTTACAGTTTGAGAGCTAGCGTTTAATATTATTTTCCCATACAATTACCTACTCGTCGTCCTTTCTTGATTCTTTTCGTACACAAACAATATTACACACTCATATTCTCTATTTCAGCCCGCAGACGCGTATACCGGCTACCGAGTAAGTTTATATTAATACTAGCGGACCCGACAGACGTTGTCCTAACGTTGCAGCGCCATCTGATTTGTGAATCTAAACTATCCAGGGTGACACTAAAACGCATACAAAAAAAAACCATTCCAATTGGTCCAGCCACACAAGGAGTTCAGTGACATACACCACACGTGCAAACATACACACGTAGGGCTTCAAACTGGATGTTAGTTTTCAAATTAAGTCTTTCAAATAAGCGTTTTCAGCCGTCGTGGTACGTCGCAGCCTTAAAGCATCAAACGCGGCGATTGAGTCGCTTAACAGCATATTTCCGATACTGAAATCGAACGTAAAATCGATAAAACGCGATACAGCATCTATACAGTCGCGACATTGACGTGTACAGTTGCTACTGCCTGCGGTAGCCCTTATTACTGTTATCCGATGATTGTTGACACATATGTATTGAATTTGACAAACAACGCATTGAAGTTGTCAAAATATTTTATTTGTGTATTGATCAGTAATTGAGCTCTGCACCACTGCGCTTCTATGGATACGCACCCTCACTGAGATACCAGGGTTGGCCCCTAACCGAACTCAAACTTACTTACTTAATTTCCTTTACAGAGTGATCTAAGAATGAATGGTGGCGGTCCTATTAACAGTTATTACAAGGCTCGCCAGGTAGGCCTCAACTATTCCTCTAATACTTATTATAAATAAGAAAGTTTGTGAGCATGTCACATACCATGTACTCGTATGTAAGTATGTATATTTGTTACTGATTCACGCAAAAATAATTTTGGATGGTTAGTATAGTGGCTGAATAGTTATATCACAATAAGAAAGGGGTATACTAAAATTCCCGCGGGAACGGGTACAACGAGCTTAATTCCGCGAGATGCGGCTAGTTTATAATAAACTATCAAGCGTCCCGCGGTTTTACACGCGTTGTATCCGTTCCCGTTGGAATTTTGGGTTGCTAATTATATAATTCAATAATAATTAATCGAATCGGACGTCTGGTTTGAAATTGAACAAGTGAAGAAAGGGATTAGAAATATATGATATCTTGTTCAGAAGATGTTCAGAAGTAATCATTAACCGACTTTAAAAATCTGTATGTAGTGTCCGACCGAAAGTTCGGTTTCGGTTTCGGTTTCGGCCGAGTTTCGGCCAAAAATCTAGTTTCGGCGGCAGTTTCGGTTTCGGCCCAAAATTGGCCGAAACTTTAGCCGAAACCGAAACTGATTTCGGTAGTTGTCGTGCACGCTCGCCTAATTTCGTTTCTCGCGGCAACGCTCTGGCGGGCGCTGGCGGCCCTGTTCGGGAATTGTCGTGCGCCGTTCGGATAGCTCTGTAGCAACACAACTTAGTCAGTGCGTTATCGCCCGACGCAAACATTCTTTAGAGGTTATGTTTTGTTTGGTGGAACTGATTACATGTAAGTTTTTGTTTCGTTTCTGTACTTGAATTATTTATATAGTTAAATATTGAGTCAGTAACTTTGTTTTGTTATTATTAACAAATCAAGCCACATGTCAAAACGAGATTGTAAATAAAAATGTGAAATATTGTGTAGGTAAACTTATTTCAAGATTTGTTTTTCATTCCGATGACCTATTGATGTATTTTTGCTGTATTAGGGTTATTTTTAGAGTTTTCTTCTAAACTTCTAAATACAAACAAATAAAAACCAAAGTATTAATTAATATGATTTCAAAATAACAATAAGTAGTATTTAATGAAACAGTTACGATAAATAATTTGATTATTTATTGATAACTGATAAACATTTTGCTATGAGAACTAATTTTTTTTCAATATAAAAATATTATTAATATTTTTTTTATATTATATTAAATAAATGTATTAAATAAATGGGTGGCAAACGCCTGACAAATTTGCGGTTTGCGGACGACATTGCCATCTTTGCCCCCACTGCCCACGAGCTACAGGAAATGCTTCAAGAGCTTAGCACAGCATGTCTTGGTTGGATTTCAAATGAATAGGACGAAGACTAAAATTATGTCTAACAGCACGAGACGTAAGGTTACGGTAGATGGGCAGGATAATCAATATGTCGACGACTACATCTATTTGGGCCAGTTAGCAAGCTTCGAAAACAGGCAAGATCGAGAGATCGATCGCCGGATCGACAATGGCTACTGGTCCATGAAAGAGCACATGAAGGGCGACCTTCCCATGTCAGTCAAGCGCAAACTCGTCGACATGTGTATCCTGCCCGTCCTAACTTACGGTGCACAGACATGGTCTTTAACAGAGCTCCAGAAATCCAAGCTCAAGATCTGCCAGAGGGCGATGGAACGCAGCATCCTCGGACTCAAACGAGTCGACCGAGTGCGCAACACCACGCTGCGTTCACTTACCGGCATCACCGATGTCGGTACCAAAACCGCCCGGCTGAAGTGGGAGTGGGCGGGGCACGTGTCGCGGATGGCCCCCGAGAGATGGGCCCACATCACCACCCAGTGGGCCCCGAGCGGAGCGCGGCGCCGCGGACGGCCGAGGAAACGCTGGCAGGATGACCTTGTCTCCTTCGACAGCGAGTGGTGGGAAACCGCAAAGAACAGAGAAGGTTGGAAGCGTTTGGGGAGACCATTGCCCAGCAGGGGGACGATACAGGTTTAAAAAAAAAATTGCAACAAAATTTAATATACTGTGTTTTTATTTCATGTCCTAATTAATGCAGAATAATGGGTAAAATGCACAAAATTTCAGTATTTTACGGAATTTTATACTTGACCACGTGAGTTTCGGTTTCGGTTTCGGTTTCGGCCGAAACTGAAGCCACGGCCGAATATTCGGTTTCGGTTTCGGTTTCGGCTGGAAAACCAGTTTCGGTCGGACCTTATCTGTATGTTTGTTTATCTCCGTCGTTTATGAACCGATTTGGAAAATTCCTTCCGCATATTAAACGGAAAAAATGTAAATGGTATGCGTACAGATTGGTCCCGTTTTTAATGGATATTAGTTTGAAAGAGTTATTTTCTAAACTCCATCTTTGATATTTAGTTATGAGTGTTTGTAATAAATTAATTGTAATTAAATTATTTACAGGGTCCTCAACACTATAGTCTAACTGTAAGTGTATGTTTTAGTTATAAAATAAGTATATAAAATAACTTAGGGCTTGCATAAGAGCTTGCATTTCTTATGCAAGCTGCCCTAGTGTTAATGTACGTGGATAGTTCATAAAAAGGTTACGATAAGCTGTGTATAGAAGAATGCCAGTGATGGAGACAACCCAATCTAAAGAGTTCCTCTTCATTGTGTGTGATAGTCTATCGTCAACACACGCACACACACGATCACGCGAATTCCTCTCGATGAGTGCCAAAGACGAACTTCGCAATCGTTAAGATCACACAAACTATTATATACGATGATATACGATTCGGCTATCAAAGTGATCCAGCCTTCTACACGATCCGTGTAATCGTCTATAATGGGCCATTGTGAATTAAAGCAATGCTATTTAACAAACACAAAACTTATGCACTAACCTGACCATCTATTGAATTCAGCTGTGCGTTAAGAAGTTCTGTCATTCACGTTTTTTTATCAATAAAACTTAAGCTATGATAAGTTGATGCTTGACGTTGAGCTTGCGTGCGCTCACAACACATAGAGCCAGCCAGCGACGGGCCGGGTCGGCAAGTGTGGTTTTGCTCAGTGAAAACCGGGATAATTAGTTTGTTAGCCGAAAATATTTGTGTAACATAACCTTTTATTGATTTAATTAAACTGTGCGTTGATAGATTCATTATTTAAGTTTTAACTAAGTATATCCGTCGATTATCAACGTTGATAGTTAATTTAAAATTCAATCTATACCAAGAGTCCTAAAATAGCCATAAACTATTTCAGTCTATTTTCTTCTTACGAGAGCTAACATTTTAACTAATTTGTCGATTTGGCTACCAAAGACTAAACCTTTTTCGTCTATAAAAGGTGTTTGGTCTTCGGTTAAAAAATCCGACATATCAGATAACATTTCAAAAATCGTGAAAATAGACTGTACCTGCAACGTTCATGAAACGAAATTGTAAAATGACATGCACCAAGTTTCCCAAAATACGACACACGGATTAAGGATTTCAAAAAAGTTTTAGTACATATAAATAAGGAACTTCGTTCCAAAAAAAATCTAAATTCAAAATTTGTATTATCTTTTGCAGCATGAAGAATCAACATTTATATGACCAAGAACGAAGATATCTTATATTTCCATAGGATAACACCATATTGAGTTCGTTCCTAAACACACAACAACGTTTGCCTAATGCGGTAGCCGATCTCATTTCCTTCTACTTCTGTCAACAAACGTCACCTTCACACTAGGTTGTCCACCGACTGCCAACACCAACACCCATGGTCAACACCTAACTATGCAATAACTCTTTGTCAGCTGCAGTCGTCCGCCAACTGCAGCCGACTACCGTATTCCTGACACTGTTTCTGTCACCGCATGTTGCATGCGGCGTAATTAATAAATGGTTCGTCCTCGTGTTCATTTTTCTTATATGTATTTACCAACAAACCAACCCTAGACCATCAACAATAGATATCATACAAACCGGTGTGATAGAAACTATAAATCGGAGTACACAAATCCATTTCACTACACATCAACAAGTGGGTACACCGACGAGTGGGTAGTTAGACAAATTGGGCCTCGGTCCTTGTAGAAATGTGACAATCCCTCCACATTATATGAAAAGGACATACTCCCCGAATCACCCTAAATACATATAAAGGATCTCAAAAAGGGTTGTAGTATTTTTTTCTAATTTCACATATCAACATTCAACAATTATATTAACTTTTTCAGCATATCGAAGACCGTGATGTAAGAAACAATATTGATGATTATTTTTAACTTCTTTCCTAAATAAATATTGCCGATCTTGTTTCACTCTACTACTATCATCATTACACCATCTCCACACTTGATTGTCCGCCGATTACTATCACCTAATTATTTGACAGCTGCAGTCATTCGCCTACTGCGGCCAACTATTGTATGTGGCGGGCAACTTACTGCGTTTGAATGGAGTCAATAAACAGTTTTTTCTCATGTTGATGTTTCTTATATTGTATACTAGCCGCGCCCTGCGTTGTAGCCGTTCCCGCGGGAATTTCGGGATAAATGTATTCCATGTATAACCTATGGAATATAGGTAGTGAGATAAACAGGGCGTCAGGGCTCAGCCCGAGAAGAAAAGTGGCAATCTCTTCGCGTACTATTTAGTAGTATATAATCAAAATACATAGGAATACTAGCTGTGCCCCGCGGTTTCACCCGCAGCGCCCCCGTTCCCGTGGGAATTTTGAGATTTTTATTCCTTATTTTTCTTATATAATAACCTTGTCCTGACAATAAGGAACACATAAAACAATCATCCAATTTGGTGCAGTCATTCTGATTTTATGCGCTTAGCAACAGACTCAGCGATTCACTTATAGACTACGTGATCGTATCGCATTTTATAATCTCGGATATTACTTTGATTAAGTTTTGTTATATAATTCATTATTTTCGCCGCCAAAAGCCTTTCGGTAAAGTATAAATATTTAATATATCCATATAATTTAGGTAGCAGCATCGAAGGAAAAGGTTAGTCTTATTGATATTATTGACTTGTCTTATATATAAAACGAAAATATTAAAAATAAATTGTGGCCACATTTAAACTGTATATTTTGAAAATAAATATAGATAATTACAATAAAGCACCTTGGTTGTCAAATATTTTGAAAAAGCGAGGGTTATCATCAAATGCTTAATTGTCATTAAGGGTGGTTTGTTTCAAACGGTTTGCTATCGTAACATACATACATACATACAATCATTAAGAAGTTCAATTTTTTTTACGCTGTTTAATATTTGTTAAATACAAAGCGTTGTTTCATAATTTATATGATAGTCTGATATAAAAGTATTCATGCTGCTAATAGAAAGACACGATTGAAAATAAAAATCGTTACGTCTGCGGAGTCTTAACTGCGGAGTGTTAACGTTTACTGGTGCGTGAGCGTAAAGTTGAAGCAACCCGCCCTCAGTTGAAAAACTTCGTCTGTTTACGCATCGCACTTTTTCTTCACAACCAATCTACGCGTCCGACGTATGCGACCGAAGGTATGGGACCAACGTGTCAATAAGTGTTTATGAACAAGGCCTATTTTTAATAGATTAAAGGTTTTTTGTTGCATTAACCAGAGTTAGACCAGAGAGATATTATTAACCAGAGAACAGCACGGGCCACATATAGAGGGCGTTGTATTCGAACGTAAAGTCAAAGGAGGCCATAAACAGTTCAATAACGTTGCATGGAGAAGATCGGACACAATGAGTATAAAGGTGTGTGTCTTCATAAACTCTCTTAACCAACGCAGACTATAGTCCAGACTATATTCAGACTACTTTCTCGGCTCGAGAAGACTTTGACGCAGTCAAGTTTGTCTTCAGTCAGGTCGATCTGCCATTAATCAATGCAACTGTAATGATTTTTTAGTCTAACACCGAGCCGGACGAAGAAGTCTGTTAGACGCCTTAATCTAGTGTCATGACAGTCTAGTCTAAAGAGTGTATGTCTGACTGGGCTAAGATCTGAATAGGGTCTCGTGGGCCGCATGCAACATGCAGTGACTGCAATATGTAATGAATATGGCAGTCGGTCGCATTCGGCGACGATTTCGAACTCTGTTAATAGCGTATATGAAACTTTTTCCGAACGTAAAGAAATATATTATTGAATATTTTAAACGTGACTGATCTATCAACGCACACTTAAAATCATAATCTATGAATCTCTATTCGAGCGGGGCAACACTGCTGGTCGCAGTCGGAAGTTGCTCTATCAAAAACAGACACTAATATAAATTAACAATTATATTTTTAAGCTACGACATGATGAAGAAGAAGATCCTCCAAAAAAAGAAACCAATGTAAGTGATTCATTTTAAAATTTAAATCACTTACATATTCTGTTACTCAACACTAAAGTACATATATGTAACTCAATGACTACACAACACACACTAATCGTTCAACTGCAAAGAGTGATCACAAAATCGTTTGGGTCGGTTGTTTAATCCGCAGTTAAGCGAAAAATGGCTTAAAAATTACACTAAGAACTCATATAAAAATATTTAATTTCGTTGCTGTTCATTGTCATTTTCAACTATTTGTTACCTTCACTATGTATCAAAAACAGGCCCTTAGTTGATTTTATTGTCGATGTTGACACCAATTAAAAATAAGTACTGAACATTAACTCTTAAGGTACGATTCCACCAAAACAGTGTGCAGCACATTTGTTTACAAACATTTTGTGCAAAACTCCAGCAATGCGCGTACTAAGCTGGTATCGCATTTGGCTTCCATGTCCACTGGTAAGCCTGTGCGTAACTTTTGTAAGCGCACAGTTCAGCACATTTGTGCGCGAACATGTTCACTGAGCAGAGTTTTTCTTTTAATATGGACGGCCAAAATAATCTTCCATTTTCTCATTACCTCAGTCGAGTCACAATTGAAGCTTTGCGCCAACTCTTGAGTGGCGTCATGTTTTTTTGTTTTTATTTTTATAATCACTGTGACTAGAATCCCACAGCACAGGATAAGTTTCAATAGCTTGAATAATTTTATCATTCGTCCAATCCATATTTAATTTGGTTAATTAAAAATGTACGCGCACAAATAAGTGTTTCACTCCGGTAGCGGAAGCAAGACTGAGTTCGCGAACAACAGGTTTGTACAATGTACACGTCGACGCGAGTCCACTGCTTGCATGTGTGCGCGCACAAATGTTACAAGATGTGCGCGAACATACCTAGAATGTTTGTGCACAATTTGTTATTGTATGCTTTAATGAGTCGACCAGAATAAACATTTGTGTCGCACAGTGTGCATTGCAGTGCGGCACAGTGCGGCACACTGGTGGAATCACACCTTTATACTACAATTTTGGGTTCGTCTTTGCCATCACTGCATCCTGACAGACACTTCTATAAAACCACGGATAAAGCAGATTATTATATAAAAGGTTAAAAGGGTTATTATTAAAAGGTTTAGTGCATTATTAATAAGTAAATATAGATTTTAAATCTTTTATAAATAAAATCCTAACCCGTAGTAGGTAAGCATGGTGATTACACCTAATCCTCCTCACTGTACTGAAATCTTCAGTGAGATGAGAGGCCTTTGCCCAGCTTTGGGATATTACAGGCCAATATTTTCTTAGAGATATGCTTCCTTGTGTGAGAGGCGTTTGCCCCGAAGTAGAATTAAAAAAAAAATCTTATACACTATTTAAACTATCGCGATATGAACTCATTGTAAGTAAACACTAAACTTGAGTTACCCTCGTGAACACGACCGAATCGTTGAGGTATGATCAAATATTTAGTTCTTGGCTAGAGTATACTTCTCTTTTATTAATAATAATTAATTTCTTAACATTTATTCCAAAACAGCACAGCCCAGATCCGCACTCTAGACGTCACCATAAAAAACCCTATGACGCTAGCTTTGTTCTTCACGAAAGCGTAAGGATTAAACATAATAATGTTTCTACTTAAAGCCTGAGCCCACTACATAGACAACAGTATTTAGACTAACTTGCTCGACGGGATTAAAACTGTCTTCAGGCAGTCTAAGGCACCATACATGCTGAATCTCGATCTGAAAAGAAAGTGAATTCGGTACCTTTGCCAATCAATTTGCCTCGTCATTCATTCTTACAGGTCGTTCTGAATAAATGAGAATCTGAAAAATAAACTGAAAACTGTCAACTACAGTCTTGACTCTTGCTATAGTGCGCTCAGGCTCTATCTTCTTTACATAATAGTATAAAACAAAGACCCCAAAAGCCGTCTGTACGTAATCTATTTTCAAAAACTATTGATCGTAATTTCATGCGTTCTCACTAACATTCAATATTCAACAAAAAGTGCGGTTCGTGACTACATTTAATGCCAAAATACCCAAAGGAACGGGTATAGTTCGGGAAAAACCGCGAGGCACTGCTCATCATCATAAATTTAAGAGCAAAGCTCTTGTCGGTGAGTCCGATGCAGACTACACTATAAGGCACTGTTATGCTAGTATAAATATAAAAGTAGCTCTGTCTGTCTGTTACGCTTTCGAGCCTATCGTAGATACCAAACACCTCACAATTAGCTTCACAAGTAATAATTGTTGAACGGCAAACATTTTTGAAGTGGCTTATACTCGTAGTATTTCTGAAATCGTTTTATTAATTTTGTTATAAATCGAATGTTCCCGTTTATTTATCTCAAAAAAGGTTACACCGATTTTAAGTATAAGTGACCTTCTTTATTCTTTAATATTTAGTGATACATAATTATACGAAGACTCTTAGATACTCGTAGTTGCTTTGATTGGCTACTCACCAGATGGCGCGTTAATTTTATGGGCATTTTATTTAACTGTAATTTTTTTCATATTTTCATTATCATCTATCACACCAGAATCGTTAAATAAAAGTAAGCACTAGATAAAACTATCTACATATTTTAGTATAATAGCTATCCTAGGTAATTAATTATACACATCTTTGATTAAATACCTAGGTAAAATAGTGGGAAAATATAGTTAATAAAAATAAAAGAAAAAAGACTAACATTAATGTCTTAGTTTTTCAAAGACATCTTCTCTATTTCTATACAAAGAAAAGAGATAAAACAAGCTTCTTATCCATAGGTAACTACAAATCAGGCCAAACGCCTCTCACAATTGGGAGATGAATGGCCTAGTATCAGCCTAGGTCAGTTGGTAGAAAAAATTTGGTAAAATCAGGAGGCTTTAGAGGAGTAGCTGAACATGTTGACACCCTTGATTTATGTACATATTACTTGGATTTAGTTTGAAAATGTGTTTCATTGAAATGTTTACTAGTTTACTTTTCTCAGGTAGGTACCGCTGCCACTTTACTTTAGCACTGACTACATGGACTTTAGATGAAGATGGACATGTAATGTTATATTCAGTATTAAAATAATTATAAATTGTACCTATAACTGTAAAAAAAAGCTGTTATTTTATTTACTTACCTGTTTTATAATATAATAACTTAGAAATAAATGTAATTTATGAAGAACAAGACCCTATTTTCTTTAAAAATATGACATAAAATTTCCAACAACAACACATAATTAAGCTATACATAGTTTAAACCCTTACTTCACTTCAGTAAATCGGGAAAACAGAACGGTTCCTGAAGAAATTTGGGAATAAAAAGAAACAAAAATACTTATCTGTTGTATACTGGCTTTAAGCCGCTTCATGGATCATCTTAAATGTTACTGTTTGAACAAATAGTATTAAACAGTATATTTTATTTATTAACGTATTGTTGCGGGTTTTTTCGTGGCACAGAAGGTTGTTTTAGTAAGTAAAAACACTTACTTTGATTTTCCCAACATTTTGAGTGGAAAGTATATATTATTTGATAAATATAAAAAAAATATGTACAGGACTAATTAATACAAGTCAAAAATAAAATTCAATTGAATAATCTGCTACCTTTTTCAACAACTTTGGCAAAATAAGCTAAGCTAGTGTAAAAACAACTTGGTAAGTTGTTTTTACACACTTCATATTAGCTTCACTTGTATGTTTGTATGTTTGTAACCAACTCCTTAGGGTGCGATTTTGACCTATACTTTAAATGGCCAGATTTCAATCAAACTTTGTCGATTTATCGAGGACCGATGACCATACACTAATTTGATAAGATTAAAGTTAAAGCGTGTTTTGTAGTTTTTTTTTTTTACTATAAATTAAAACCTAACAAAACTTTATCTTCAAAAAAATTACAAAAAGGACAGGAAGTGCTTCTTACTAACATTTTCCTGGCATGAATGTATTATTTTGAATTTTTGGAAATTATTGGATTCTCTCAAGCTCTCCATGCCAGCCTGCTTATCATATCATAGTCTTTTTATGAATATGGATTTAGTAGATTTATTAATATTCAGTATTCGATCGGATCTTAAAACAACTTAAAAAATCGGAAGAGATGAAAAAGTACGCTCTTAATCCTTCGAAGGTGAAGTTTATAAAACTAAAATCACCTAGGGAGGCGTAACAAAATTCTCGTGGTTATTTAGATTCGAGTATCGACAGTCAACTGTTTTTTCACTTCTTTGTTAAAGACGTGAAATTATCAACTTTAAAAGCTTATACAATAACACTTACTTGATAAATGACGCTAGGGCACTCACTGGACTCACATAGTCAATTCACTTTAATATAATTCACTACTAAAATAATGGAAAAAAAATATTATCTTCTATTTAATTTGAGAGAAAAATTTTGGCGGCAACGGCAACAAGCAACAACGGCACGGCGGCAATTCACAACCACAGACTACCAACAACGATATGACGTTCGAACTTCGAAAGCTAAAGAAGCATCGGTACTCATCACTCATCAGCCATGCACGTAGTTAATGAACCAAGGAGGTAAGATCTTGCAGAAAAGAGGTAAGTTCCACACGGCAATTAAAAATAAATAGGTACTTTATTCACAACAGCTTCTACATCTCTCAACCATGGATTTAATAACGCTGTGCTGTGTGTTTTATGGAATCACATGAATAAAGGCTTTAAAAGCCTAGCCGCATACGTGCGGAATCCGAATTCGATTTCCGCATTCGTTTGCTGCATTCCGAATGCAGCAAACGATCGCATCAAATTATTATATAGAAAATACATTATGTGCCGCACATTAGTTTTTATTCTGTGCGGAATAAATTCTGTACCTACCTACGTACGATTTGAATGTAGGCTCGTGCGTTCGCCACCATAATTACGTCATGCAGAACGCAGCACTTCAATCACACTTCAATACATTATTTTCTGTGATTATTTTGCTATGTAGGTACCTCCGCAAACGTTCAGTTTCCGCTCGGAAAATAAAACAAAATAACAAAGCGAAGTCCCCACTGAACCTAAAGACAGTAAACTGTAAACAGCTCCTAATACCTTTGATTAAATAGGTAGATATACCCTCCAACGTAAAAAATAGTGGGAAAATACAAAAAATATATATGTAGAAAGTTTTTTATCCGCGGGCCTCCAAATCAGGTGAAACGCCTCACGAATGCCTCACAACAAAGCTGTCCCCACTTAGTATTTCCCCCTTTAAGTGACTTTTATTCGTAATAAATAGTTTTCATTTCTTTGTTTCTAAGGTTCCTGAAGGAATTTGGAATAATAAAAACAAGCTTCGTAGTAAAACTTCGCTTGGGCTTAATTTCCATCGAATTGGTCAATCAAAGTGTCAATGTCAAGTTAGTTTGCTGTCAAATTTGCATTTACCTCCGACCCGCCCGTGCCCATTCTGTCGCGGTGTCGCCCCCTCCCTCCCCCCTCGATCAGATCAATCAAATCAACTGCTAGGGATGGGCAAATGGAAAAAAAATATCGATAAATATCGTATCGATATTTTTCAAATATATCGATATATATCACCCAAGAAATATCGATATTTCGATATATCGATATTTTTTGCCCAATTTGCAATTATTTATAAAAATTGCCTAAATTATCGAAATTTTATAGCAAATACACATCTGGCTGTTTCAAACATAAGTTTTATTATTAAAAAAAATAAAATCGAATTGCTTGACATAAAAAAAGAAACAAAAAAATACTGCATATTTTCTAAATTTAAGAAATCGGATTGGTCAAAATCATGATGTGACGCATGAGCAGACAGCAGAGCTTTAAAAATATATCGATTTTGATATCTGAAAATAAATATCGAAAATTGATATATCGCGGAAAAAAATATCGCTAATTAGTATCGATATTTTTCTGAAAAAATATCGATATTTTGATATATCGATATTTTTTACCCATCCCTATCAACTGCATCAACTGTGTGAGTGATCAAATCAATGCTTGTTGCATTATTTTTTAGTTCAAAGTTTTGTATTTTCGTTTTTAAATTAGTAAACTAAGGTGGAATGTCTTCTTCAATTGATAAGAAAACCTACCTACAAAAGTATCTCGGCGGTCCGTCGAAGGAGAAAAAGAAAAAGAAGAAGAAAGCCGTCAAAGGGAAGGGGTATGTATAATACGTGTCTTTCTTTATATTTTCTCATGGATTTTAGGGAAATAAATGAGGGAAATGGTATTAGTGTACATATCTATACATTCAAGATGAGTGCCGTACAGTAAAACTTTTGAAAAACAATTAAATTTTGCCTTAAAAGTTTCCCTCCAATAGTTTAGCACTGCTGAACCACTATTATTGTTTTATTATATATAACTTATATCCTCTTTTAAACGAATACATCAAATATATCCAGATTCATTATATAGGTCGAGTACGAAAGTCCGTTTCTAAATCCCAAACATTTTAGTACCAATTTTTTGTGGTCATAATAAAACTAAAATTGAGGTTCTTTTTTCCTATCATATACCTAGTTACTTTCTGTATTATAATAATGAGCAAAATGTGGTTATTATTCTGCATGTATAAATAGGTAGAGCAATGAAATAGAACAGAACAAACTGTTCTGGTACCTCAGGTGTTTGAGATCAACAATATGCTTTGAGTCAATGAGATGACAGAATAATGAATAAGAAATACATTAGCCCTACAGTGATGTGTTGAATTATAACTTAAAACCATAGTCTTGAATACTATCAAGTCCCAAAAAAAAGTTTTGATATCAGTCTATCTATATTTGGTAAAAATCGGTCCAGCTGTTTATGCATAGGCGTCTTTTTAAAATAATTTAACATGTTTCAGTTTCAAAATAATTGACGATGACTTAGACCTCACGAAACTCCGTCCTCTCGATGGTGATGAACTGGATGTCTTCGACGAAGGTGAGGATGCTCCGCAGATAGCCGGCATCATTGACGAGAGGCCGGAGGATGTGAGGAAGGCAGAGCAGTTCCAGAGCAGCTCCAAGTGGAAGGTTGTGAATCAGGTTAGTATTTCATGATAGTTTAAACATAGATCAATGCGATCGTTAAGCACTGTGGAGCTTGTTTCTGTTCCCAATGATTTTACGTAATTTGTGCTGGTTTCTGTGGGAATTTTGGCATAAAAAAACAACTGGTTGAGCTGTTTTTCCATGAA
Organism: Cyclophora albipunctata; assembly: GCA_963082685.1. NCBI lineage: Eukaryota > Metazoa > Arthropoda > Insecta > Lepidoptera > Geometridae > Cyclophora > Cyclophora albipunctata. The sequence continues at coordinate 1,694,391 of OY720139.1, read as the reverse complement.
TAAGATTTACAAAATCAAAGGTGACTTCTTCCATTGAGGAAAATGGCTCAGTGATAGGGTCAAAAATGGAATGAAATCACTATACTTTCATCCTCTAGGAGTAAGGCTCGAAAGTCCACCACATAGAGTGTACTAACATTGTTTCTAACTGAACTAAAGTATTTAAAACAGTTTTTTGTCATAAAAACCTATTTTCGTTTCCAGGATGATGGTTTCAACAGTAAACTTCAAATACAGGAAATAAAAAGAGATGTCAAAGAGAAGGAGAAAGAAAATGAATTGATATTCGGTAAAATGTACAGCGACTCTGAGGATGAACAGAAGAATGACTCCGATCTATCACCTCCCAGGAAAAACGATTCAAAAAACAAAGACCCTAGTCCACCAAGGAGAGAGAGAAACAAATCACCAAATCATGAGAGAAGGAAAGAGACAAAATATGACTCAGATGCTTCACCACCTAGAAAAAGAGAAAAATCACCTAATAGAAAAGAAAGATCACCGATTAATCGAAGAGTTAATGACTCCGATCAATCACCTCCTAGGAAGAGAGGTAAATCACCGATAGAGAGGAGGAAAGAGAGTAAACATGATTCCAATCCATCGCCTCCCAGGAAACAGGAGCAATCTCCAAGAAATGAAGTGAGACGAGTAAGAAAATCTCGATGGGGTAATGATGAGCCACAATCTGAACAGAGAACAAGCAATGGTAAAACATCATCAAGAAAAAATGTATCTAACTCTCCTAAACTGTATCAGCGTAACAGATCATCCGATTCTGATCTATCTCCTCCTAGAAAAAAAGATAGGAATAGAATATCACCAGATAGGAATAAAAGGAAGCATAGTGATTCAGACCCATCACCACCAAGAAGAGATAGGGAAAAATCCAGAAGTAATGTTAAAGATAAATCCAAAAATACAGATAGACATAACAAACAGAGAAGATATAGTTCAGACCTATCTCCTCCTAGAAGAAAAAGAGATAATTCAGCAGAAAATTCTAGAAATAGAGTTAGAATGTCTCCTAAACGAGATAGAAACAACAGGCAAAGTGACTCCGACCAATCACCGCCTAGAAGGAAAACAGAACGAGAAGGAGATACTAAAAACAGAACAAACGAAAGAGACAAATACAATGACAGTCCGCCGCCGTCAAATAAAAAAATGGCGCGAACGCTCGAAGGCAAAATGGCGGGCTTACAAAACGCGAGGCAGTTGAGAGAAGAAAACGATCAATTTAGGCAAAAAGAAGATGAAGTGTTTAAGAAACTGGCTGATGATGTATCAGGAAGGAACGCTAAAGCAGTTTCGCGGAAGGGAAAGAGGGAAACGTCAGAGGAGAGAAATAAAAAGAAGGAGAAATCGGAGAGACAGAAGGAGTTGGATGAAAAGTACAAGAAGTGGAGTCGAGGGTAGGTATTTCAGTTAATTAAATTATTTTTCACTTGTATTCTTTTCTGCTTTGGTTAAACAAGATTTTATAGGCTAATTAAAGGGCTATAAATAGCATGGTCCAATACTACATATGTACCACTATATTCTCCACTGGCATTGCCCTGTGGTTTTTGCCGCATTTCACGTTTCAGTGAGAATTTCCTATTATTGAAAATAGTTCAAAATCTGCCTCTTTAATCGCTCTGTCCATCGATTTAACTCCAAATCCTTGAGTATTTTTGGAGTTTTAATAGTCTCAAAAAAAGCGCCTCAGTTTTATGATTTTGTAATGATTAATAATTCAATACTGTAAAGTTTAATCCAAATCCATTCACTAGTTTTTCATGAAAGAGTAACACAACAAAAATATATACATCCTCCTTAAGTTTCGCATTTGTAATATTAGTTTATTAATTTTATCTACAGTGTAAAACAAGTGGAAGCACAAGAGTCGAGAATGCAAGACTACCTACACGAAGCGAGCAAGCCGCTAGCAAGACATAGAGACGACAAAGACTTGGAGTCTTCACTCAAACAGATTGACAGAGAAGGAGACCCCATGCTCAAGTATATTAAGGACAAGAAGAGGGAGAGAGGAGAATTGGGTCCCGGTGAGTAACCTAGACCAATAAGAAAATTGATATCTGTACGTACCAGTAGCTTATCGTGATCTTACCCGCGTTGTCTGTTACAACAGGAATTTCAGGATAAAATGTATCCCTTGTGCTAGTCCAATGTAAGTTACACCCGTAAAGTAGTAACATACTATCGATAAACCAAGTCAGAGGCCTTTCGGTGGTCTAAAATCTTTGATGTTTGGTCAATAATCTACATGAACTTTACTTACTTTTTACTGTAAAGTCGACGAAATCTTTTCAATTTTTATACGTGAAAGAGTAACAAACATATAAACATCACCAGCTTTCGCATTTAGTAGCAGCAGTTGTACTCGTTCTTGTAGGAAAGTCGCGATTAAAAGTAGCCTGTGTTCCTGTGTCTTTTAGATTCTAATCTAGTTTGTGATATGTGTTTTCAATTCAAAGACATAACTGCATTAGGAATGAAAAAATATCACTCTTTAATTATATCACAATAAAATTATAGTTTAAAAAAACTAAAAAACACGCTTTTTGCAAATTGAACTAAAAACTAGAAAATAATTTTTCACCTCAAATCAAAATTATAATAAAATTTAAGTTATTAACACAATGATTTAATTCAGAGTAAAAAGCGTGACGCTTTTTACTCTGAATTTTTAAACTATAATTTTATTTTTTAGTAAGCATAACATTATATGCAACTTTTCATCCCGTAATTCCCACGGGAACAGGCCTATCACGGGAAAACCACGGGACGCTAAGGAAAGGAAAGGATAATGGGAAACTGTTATTAAATTATTGCATTGTCATCGGTCCTTGATACGTATGCAAAGTTTCAAATTAATCAGACTTCTGGAAGTTGGTGAAAATGATGTTCAAAGATTTCATTACATACGTTCGTACGTACGTACATACATACAGGCCAAGCTAATAAAAGCGTGTTAAAAATAGCCTGTAATATCCCACTAAGAGGCCTTAGCCCACCAAAGGACCCTTACTGAATATATTAGTACTAAAAGTGATCACGACACTTGCCAAATGCGTGTTGGTGATCTCAAAATTGAGCCACAATAATTTTATATATTTTTTGCAGAGAAACCCTCCTACAAGGGTAGTTTCCCCCCTAACCGGTTCAACATAAGACCGGGGTACCGTTGGGACGGAGTGGACCGGTCCAACGGCTATGAGAAGAAGTTCTTCGAACAACAGAGCAAGCGGAAAGCACAGGAAGAAGAGGCTTATAAATGGAGTACCGAAGACTTGTAGGAGCCAGGATGACATAACAATGGATTGTACTGTAAAGTAAAGTGGACAGGATGAAAACAGCCTGAAAAATGTAGTTGTTGAAGACTTTCAGTGTTGGTAAGGATAAAAATTGCCTGTAAATGGTTTTTAAAAATAAAGTAGTGGTGAAAAGGACGAAATCGCCCTGTAAATGTATCTACGTGCAGAATAAAGTACAGATATATTCCACTATTGAACAAAGATATATAATGTCTAAGAATGTCTGGCCTAAGACAATATAAAAATAAATTGTCTGTAAAACGGAGAATGCCTGAAAAGATATGAGGATGTTCTGTTTTGGCCCGATGTAAGATGTAAGTACACTTATAAGGATGAGACATAATTGAAAGAGACTAACATGCAGGAACATATCCTCAAACTATACACAAACTAGATTCAAGTCCTGTATGTTACTGAAGAATAGAGCAGAAGCCTGTAATATTCAACTATAGGACAAAAGGCTCATCTCACTACTGATGACTTTAGTGATGTAAAATCGGTGTCGACAAAAAAATGCAAGGCCTGCAAAAACATTGCAGGGCAAAGGCCTTGCATAAGGTCATAGCAAAGATTAGGCATAGCCTAATGTATGGGTATTAGTAAATATAGATTAAAGTATATGTTTTGATGTACAGTGATGTGTTTTTATTCATATTACTAGCAGCCTCCCCGCGGTTTTCTTTCTATATATACTAAACTTCATCAAAATCTTTTCAGTAGTTTCAGCGTGAAAACGGACAGATAGTTACTTTCACATTTATACTATTTGTGGTAGAAAAGTGGAGTTTTAAACACTAACAGCCTTATCATAAACGCTTATTTACAATATTTAAGTTATCAAAATGGTCTCTTTCCGACATACGCTATTTTCTAAAGAATAAAATAAACAAAACACTTTAAAACTGCTTTAGTTATTTTGTTGAATAAGGCGATCAGCTTAGAAGCAATTCTGAAGTTAAGGGTAAATAAATGAAACTTCAAACTATTGAATATCTGTATAATTACTATTACCAGGACAATATGGATGCAATAAATATATTATTATTAATGTATTTAGTTAAGGCAATGTCTGTTATTGCTTATTTAGATCAGCGAGGTAATTGGTGTATCGAAAAAAATATCAAAAGTGGCGCCAGGTAAGTCTATGCGGCGAGAAATGTAACTAATTGAATAGAGAGTAAAATGAGATCGTAACCTCCTTTGCAAATGGGAAGTGATAGAGAAACTATGAGTTATAGTTATAAACTAATGCAGGCCATACAAGATCAAGTCCACTGTCAAGTTTGTAGCGGACTTGATGCGGTGCCAGTAAACTTGACGGTGTAAGGCTGTGGGTGTGCATGATAAGATAAGTATGTATATTCTATTTTTTTTGGATTGGCACCAAATGTGTACCAAAGTCGTCAATTTTCCAGCCGAAGACGAATGCTCCTGAAGAGGAAAAAGGTTTAATGATTTTATTTCATTCTTACTCTATCTCTAAACCTTTTTCCTCTTCAGAAGCAATTGTCTTCGGCTGGAAAATTGACGACATTTAACCGCATTTTGTGCCAATCCAAAAAAAAAATTGATTATACTAACAAGTAGACTCGAGTCTGCTGCAAACCAACCAATGAACTTGATCGTGTATGGCCCGTATTTAGTGATCTGAGTGAACATTAGCTTTAAACGAATGCTCAGAGCCGATGTTCGCTCTATTTACAAAACTTATTGTTCCCGGCCGATTACTAAACGAGCATCTGTTCGCGCTAGTGTTTTATTTACCGCATGAATTTAAGGCGAGGATATGTGAAAATAACGCGCATAGTCGCTACTTTGACGATCAAATATTAACACTTCTATCGATTCTTTATATAAAATAAAAACACCAATTAAAAGAATATATCCTTAATAAAATTTTAAATCGAATAGAATTTTAAAATTCATTATAATAATGTAGAAATAAGATGCACAAGATTATGTAAAAGTAGCACCAAATATTATTTTCTCGTCCTAGATCTCGTTATTTGAAGCGATAGTCATAGTTTTTTTAGGAATATCAATTTCCTAATACTCATTTAGATTTTAAATCAGTTACATTTTTCATTTGACCCGCCAATTTCTATAAAAACGCAAAAGAGTTCAAATATTCGCCCGCCACGTATCACGCACTCGTGTCTTGCTTCACAAATCTCATACTTATTTTATGGAATTAAGAACACCCCCTCAGCTCTGTCCGAGCGCCACATATCCTCGCCTTAAATACAAACAGTGCACTTCCGAAAGAAAAACATTTTCAAACGATTTAAATTTGTAATTATCGATTACCCTCTCCAACATAGACTTACCAAACACCACGACACAAAAAAATAGGTACTTACCTTGTAAAACGACACACGATGAAAACAAAAACACAATTAATACCTATTCATTGTAAACTAAATGTTAAATATTTGATATTAGCTAGCTATATACTAGTTTAATATGGTACTAGAAAAGTCACTCAGTTTTAACTCGTTCGAATTTCCCACGGGAACTGGAAAAAACTGAGTGAAAGTACTAGTACATTAAATAACACATTTCACATAACAATTGTATAAAATGTTATTTGCTATGGGCAGCGGTTTTATTAATTAATTAAATATAATTATAAATTTTAATAAATTTCCCAACACAAGTCGAAAGAATTTGGTAAAAAAAAAAAACAATTCATAATTCCTTATTTATACTAAACTTTTATTTATTCATATATAAAAATGAATTAGTCTCATTAAAACTGGAAATCGGCTGAGTATCAAAATTTAAAAAATCCGTATTTTTACCGTAAACTTAAAATGGTCAACATTTTAGATAAATAAACAATCAACTTTCGACATTGTGTAATATTAAGGGCCATTTCTAGCGAATTACGAATTAAGAGTCGACTCTTCAATATTTGGGGGCCAATTTATTAGGGTAAAAACGGTTTTTACCCAAAGGGTAAAAACGGGACCCTATTACTGCGACTTCGCTGTCCGTCCGTCCGTTCGTCACCAGAATTTTTCAGAAATGATGTATTTATTTATTCAACTAAAATAAAATAAAACAAATATTCAAGGGAGGCTCCCATACAACAAACGTGATATTTTGCCGTTTTTTAAAGTACGGAACCCTCCGTGGGTGAGTCAGACTGGCACTTGGCCGGTTTTTCTTAATTGGATGTCGAAATTTTTTTACACTTGGTTTTCCATTAGGACCAATGTGTCAAATTATTCTATAAAAATCTTGAATACCCCTCAATCAAAAAGGATTCATCTCGATTTTGTTACATATAAGTCACCTGAACTAGCCTCTCGATATAGTCTAAACGCACCCTAGGGGTGAGTTGCACACATTCTTCAATTGATTTAGCGCCTAAATATGTTGACAACAAAGTATCTTCGTTTTAAATAGTGTTCTATTTGGTTCAAAATAAAATACAATTTTGAACGAACAGCTGTTCTAAATAGAAGTTCCTATGCAATCCACCTTAGATGTAGGTATATAGATAATTTTGGTGATATAACCCTTATGTCACCGCGTGTTCGTAACCCGTCAGAACTTAACCCTTAACCCTCGCATCGTATCAGCGTCGTCCCCGATACCCGCCGCGTCCCCGCTCGGTCCTTCTATCGTCGTGTTCGTTTTGGTAACCTCTCCCCTGCTGGTTGTAACCACCGGATTGGTAACCCTGTTGGTAACCGCCTTTGTAACCTGGAAAATGTAAGTAAAAAGAGATATTATTTAATTTCAGTATTTAGTAATGGTAGATTTTAAAATTTAACACGGTTAAATTATTTTTTTTACAACATAATGTTTAATTTCAGTTAAAAATAACCTAAATTCATACTTTTCCTTCAAGTTAAATGGGCTTTGATCACCCAATGTATTGATATTAAAATATTGTAGCTATAACTCCAGTGTCTAATCACCATAATATTCTTTAACTCACCCTGATTATTATACCCCCAAATAATCTTAGTTATAATAAGAGTGTATAATCAACGTGGTAATATTTACTCACCCTGATTGTTATACCCTTGGTTGTACCCCCCCGTACTGTCATACCCCTGCTGGCTATAACCTCTATTATCGTTTCTGTTATCGTAACCGCCGCGGTTGTCGTAACCGCCGCGGTTTTCGTAACCATGATTACTGTTGTTTTGGTAACCGCCCGGCGGCACTTCGTACGTTTGGTAGTTCCGCTGGTTTGGAGCTGGCGTTGATTGTGGCCTGAAAATTGATAAAGAAATAAATAAATAATAAATAAATACTTGGACAAATTCACACACGGTTAATTAGACCCAAAGTAAGCTCTAAGCTTGTGTTATGGAATCTAACTCACTGATACTACTACTTATACATACACAAATACTTTATAAGAATATATAATTGACACCCAGACGTCGTCGCCAACAACTATGTCTTCACATATTGTTGACTCCGGGCGGGGATCGAACCCGCAACCCCCGACACAGTAAGCGCTCTCACTGCCACTGTGCCAACGGGCTTGTCAAATAAAACATAATTTGATTTAGAGACAGTTTGTGAGATGGATGGAAGTTTATTACATTTTTTACATAAACTACTATAATGGGTAACTATAAATAAAGTAATGAATATAAATAATGATGGCTATACATACCGCTGTTGATCCTGTCCCGTGTTATACCCGCCCTGTACCCGTCCCCCACGGCCGCCCCGCTCGCCGCCCCGCCCGCCGCCGCGCGCTCCGCCCCCGCCCCCGCCTCGGCCTCCGCCCCCGCGACCGCCGCCGCCGCCTCCCTGAATAATATAGCACACAATTTAAAAAAATAACAGTATTCGGTTAAGAAAAACGTTTGCCGTTTGCCCTTGGCCGTTTTAAGAAGTTAAAAAATGTTACAGGCGACAAAAATAAAATTGGCGAAAATTAAAATACATCTATTCCTTTTAAACTTGATATTTAAACAAAGTTCAAATGATAATTACGAGAAAAAAAACCAGATTCAGATGAATTGAATACCAACGCAATGGAAGACAAATAACACGGAGTTTTTTGGTTAAAACGACTTATATTTGTTTACAATTAAGTAATCTTTAAAGGAATTACTAGCTGCCCCAGCAAACGTTGTTTTTCCATATAATCCATATAATACATTGAGGGGTGGACCACCCTAATCACTATAAATTGAGATGTAAGCTATCCTATCTTTCAAAAGGATCAAATTGCACACGCTATGAAAATCAAATTTAAAATCGAATCAGTAGTTTAGGAGTCCATCGCGGACAAACAACGTGACACGTAATTTTCTACACTAATATTATAAAGAGGAAAACTTTGTTTGTTTGTAATGAATAGGCTCTAAAACTACTGGACCGTTTTTAAAAATTCTTTCACCATTCGAAAGCTACATTATCCACGAGTAACATAGGCTATTTTTCTTCCCGAAATTCCCACAGGAATGGACACAACGGGGGTAAAACCGCGGGGCGCTGCTAGTTATTTAAAAAGGAAAGATGACTCACCTGCGGCGCGTTGCTCCGCTGCGTCCACGACGGCATTTCAGGCGGCGGCGGTTGCTGCTCATTGGGACGGCCGCCGCGGTCCGGCACCTGGAAACATTTAGAATAATCTGTAAGGATTTTGTACGGTGATAGATTAAGAATGTAGGTCGCATTTGGGGTACTTTTAAATATATATATTAACCCACCTGTTTAATTTGACTTTAGAACTTGAATTAACCTCAATTTAGGAATTTGGAATTTATTTAAATTTTTCAACATTTATTTTTGTTTTATTGCTCCTCCTCCTCGACCCACCTGCCCAATAATAACTTTGTTGACGGCAGTCTGCGTGTTCTTCCTGACGCCGACGCCGGACGTCTTCTCGAGCAGCAGCAGCGCGCTGCGCGCCGCCAGCGCGTGCGCCACGCGGACCGCCGGCTTCGGGCTCAGCGCGTCGCGCAGCGGCCGGTACGCCGACTGGATGGCGTCCTTCTTGCTCTTCAGGCGGTCCGACCACTGGACCAGAGGGTATGTTGATAGACAAGCAGTAACAATACTCGTAAGTTAAATTAAAGAAGTCGGAAAATATTTGTACCAATAAAGAAAAAGACATAAACCAAAAAAAGGTTTTTTTGTCATTATCATGTTCCATTATACAAATCAAACGAGTTTTCAAGCCCGTTGGCATAGTGGCAGTGAGAGCGCTTACTGTGTGGGCGGTTGACGGTTCGATTCCCATCCAGAGTCAACAATATGTGAAGACATAGTTCTTGACGACGTCTGGGTGTCAGTTATAATATTCAGTAGTATCAGTTAGTTATACCTATTCCATATTACAAGCTTACTTTGGGTTTAATTGACCGTGTCTTACACACACATAACAGACCTAAAGATGATGGATTAAAGATTATAAAAATAATGGATTTATGTAGTTCTTACTACAATATAGTTACAGCTCCCACTAGTTCAGGGGGTAGGGAATCTTGTATATGTATGTATGTGTATCTTGTATAGGCCTTAGTAGTAACACAATGTTAGCATAGTGTATCTCCATTTATATTAGGCTACTTTTGATCAATAAATTATTTGTATTATTTTTGTATATTCCTTTGTACACCGAGTGTATCAACGTACCTCAAAGCTCTGTATAGTACAGTCGAGTCGCGTGATGAGCGTCTCCCGCCGCAGTCTGTATTCCTCATACATTTCATTGTACGTTGTCTCTAGTTGCTTCCATTCCTTTTCGGATATCGTCTTATTGTACAGAGGCTTGCCTACTAGCTTTTCACCTGGGAACAAAATATTCATTAATTTCTGAACTAGCATGCCCGTGTTGTGTCCATTCCCATGGGAATTTCGGGATGAAAAATAGCCTATAACCTTCCCGTTGAATCTATTACAAAAATTATTATCCAAATAGGATTGTATATTAGTATAGAATTATTGATAAATAAACATTTACCTTCTTTCTGTATAGTATCTTTGAGTTTGGCTTCTAGTTTCGTGAACAACATTTCTGCGGTGATGTTCGGCGGTGGCTTGTTGAACTTCAGGGCTATTAGAATGTTCTTCAGGTCCTTGGCCGTTGCTGATTCTTGCTGTACCAATTAAAATACGAACGTTAGAATAGGTTAGTGGACAAGAATGGTGTTGGAGATTTTAGACCTATTAAAACAGTCCTAAAGGGTTCTAACATGGTCAAAAGATAGAAATAATTAGTACCGGTAATTCAAAGTTAAACCGAACATAATCGGGATTGAATAGAAATGCCATACAGGTCAGATCAATAACGCCAAGCGCTAGACTAAGAGAGAAGATATCAAACTAATAAAAGCATGTCCTAAATATTTTTCACCCTAGCGCCATCTTTACAGAAACAGACGAAATCGCGTAAACAATAAAGTTGACAGATAATAATATCATGTGACTATGATATTCGGCAACAAAGATTAATAATAAACGTACTAAAACGTGTTTTTTTTATAGAATTGCACTCAGAAAATAAAAAGTAAGTAGTTTACTTGCTTTTTGAACTTTCTAGCGTGAAAATATCTGTGTGAGTATGTTTAATACGTATTGAATTCATACGAAAGACGAAGACGTTTAAGGATACACTTCTGTGACCATGGTTCCTGTAAAGGAGCCGAAACGTCAGATAAAAATAATTAAAATAAAAGCGAAGTGTATCCGTGAACATCTGATTCAAAATGAGTAGTGTTCGCTTAAAGTTAAAAAACCAGTATGTTTAATACATATTTAAATAGCTAAAAAGACTAAAGATGCATAGACCGCACCATAACAATCTCCATATTAGTCTGCTTCTCTTTAGGACAGTCCACCCGCACCATGCGAGCTGCCATCAGCTCGGAGACCAGGTAGTCGACCAGCAGGAGGCGATCGTCGCGGTTCTGCAGGCGCGAGGACATGTGGCCTGTAGGAAATGGACGGTTAAAACATGAAGTGAGGACCATATGGAAGAATCAAAGTATGCCAAAAATTTTGCTTTTTGAGAGGGTTCTGCCACCAAAAAGTTTAACAACCACTACTCTTGAGGATAACCAACATTACACTACTTGCAAAGCAACCATGTTTCACAATTAAAGAGAAGACAAACAGTAAACAGTAAATGGCTTTTCTATGTAAAGAACGGCCTGTTCAGGCAAAATATCTTTAAACCCGTTGATTTCCACCTCAATATCCAACCCCAGCACTTACCAGTAACCAAACACTTATACGGACACTTCATTTCCTTTAAAAAGGAACTTAATTCAAGTAAGAAAGAGCTACTATCATCAGGATCATTGATTATGTTGACTGTCTCCTCGAGTTGGCAGAGGGATTTGATCTCTTCGGCTATGATGTGGATCAACTTGGTGAATTCAAGGGATTTGGGGCCTCCGTCGAGGGCCTTGCTGAAGGCCACTTCATCATTGAGTGGACCGTCGTATCTGGAAAATAAATGGTTGATTGTGACTATCAAATTGTGGGTTTAGTTAGATTATAGTTTTTAAGTGTAATTAATTACTATCAACATTCCTATAGTGTTAAGAATAATATAACCTTCCTCTGAAATGTGGCTATATGATACAAAAATAATTGTTCAAATCAGCTGGTAGTTTCAGAGACAATTATACAAACAATCATAAGATACATATATTATATTACTACCTATAGATAGATTGATGAAATTATTAATATATTTCTTAGTATGGATGGATACATATTTTTGTTTTTTTAAAACAATAACATATTCTTGAAGAATCTTGCTTACCAATAGTTTACTACGTTTACGAAGCGCATTGTACATGATTGCACAATGTAAATATCTATACATAATATGTCAATAGGTCATCTAAAAATCCTAACCTCATCTCATTACCCAGGCGTCATATTGTGATGACCAAAACAATAATTAGGTCCCTATTTTGATATTAACGAATAAATAAAACCTTGCTTGAATCATTATAAATGTTTTTAGGGTGTTAAATTGAAAATATAAAAGTATATTTTTATTTGATCTTTTAATATTTTTTTTGGGTGTACTGAATAAGAAAGAGACTAGGACAAATAGCATAAAGTTCATACTTTGCCACATGTTACTTATTGATTATTTTCAATGTTTACTTTCATGGAAATATGCGGCTTTTTTGCTTCTTACCCCAAATCGTTAAGTGACTCCAAGACGTCGTTTTCCATCGCTGATACACTACACACAGGTCGGCTGCTTAATTATTAGATAGATTGACGAAATATTAAAGTAATACAGTAGAAATGTAACTCGATATTCTTTCAAAATCTATTAATTTTATTGAATTTCTGAAAGCAGGCAAAGGCACACACGAAAAACACGGCGACGCGAATGGCTGACTGAAAACTGGTTTGAATTTGAAAGTTGGCTAAGTGACAGTTGACGTTAACAGTGACAAATACAACGATAAAATGTGGAACTGTTGGCATCATTAGTTAGTTCAATTATATCGTACTAGATGGCGCTAAATGCAATTTATTTTACCTACGTATAAAAAATGATGATTCAGAGATAGATAAATTTCACTTTTGTTTTATGCCAGTAGTTCATTTCAGCTGGTTTCCACGTGTTATTAACTGTTATTAGAGAATGACTTTCTGTCTGTGACAAGCTGTAGCTAATTAGTATAGTTATCTGATTGATTAGACCTTCTTAAAAAAATTAGAAGTCGATTTAAAACAAAGCCTAATGCAGGTTGTAGGTGCAAGGGCAACCGCAATAATAGTTCATATTAGTGTATAAAATGGCAAGTAAACTAAATAATTATTCACGTGTCAAGGTAGCCTAAGATCCCGGCGATGCTATTGCATCTCCATTTTTAAATGCCTTCATAATCAAAACATCATAAGTGGAAAAATATAATATTCACTTCAAAGTACATACCTACTTCAAATAAGTGAACGCTAAGCCGTTGAATATTAAGCACCATTAGAATGTAGACATTTTATTATTATTCATTATGTAAAGGCTGTAGGTATCACGAGGCTCTGTCACAGACAGTCGGACGCACACACATCGGTGTACAAACACGTTCCGAACACGATCTTTGGCCCACAATCACCACAATCACAACCTTTTCACAACCAAACCGGCTGAATACGTGACAGCGCCTTTGCCCACTCGTCCAAGAGAACTATACAACCCAACCATAGATACTCCCGCGCGCTCGGACGCGGCGCACGTCATTACACACAACATAAAAAAAAACAAACATTCCAAATTCAATTCGACTGGAATGTGAACCTGGAATTCAAAAAAGTTACAAGTGCCATAAAACAGTGATGTTAAATTGTGAAAATATAAAATAAAATGTGTGTTTTATTATTGTTTTTTGTGACTGTTCTTGTGCCGTGTGTGTTTGGGCAAGATGTTGGTGATTGTTACGGCGCTGGCAGCGTTGCAGGAGCTGCTATTGGGGCGTTTATTGCTGCACTCCTTTTGGTTGCGGCCGCTTATTATCTAAGGAGGTTATATTGGAGATCGCGCAAGGGTATGTAAACTTTTTTGTTACGCAGTGTTGGTACTACTGTCTTACCTGTCTCCTACGCATTTTGAATTTGAACTTGAATTTTAGAATCAATGACCTTTTCGGATTATGTTTAGTTTATCGTTTTTAATAAATCCGACACGTAATGGTGTAGCCGAGTGTTTTAAAAGATTTCACTCATTTATTTTACTTGGAATTTTAAGTTCATTACTGGGTGCTGTGTTGAATTATTCATGAGTTGCTTACTTGGTATTTACGATTGTTAGATAAAATAGTCAGTTACTTGGAAAATATTATTATGCTATCAGATATTAGGTAGTTAAAGCGTTATTACCATCATTTAATACGTTATGAGTCCTTTCATATCCTTAAATCAGGCGGTATAATTCAATACCTTACCCGTACCAACTTGACAAATAAAAATAAAACTACCCACAAAAAATTAACATTTCAAGTTCAAAGTAATACGTTGTTAGCACCTTCAAAATTACAAACAAATAAATACACAGCTTTTATAGTATTAGATTCTTTAGATAAATCGTCCCACACAACCACTAATAGTAAACTGTACAGGTTTCCGTCTCTGCGTTGAGGTAACCGGTTGTGGCCAGCTATTTTAGTTACAATATTTTTCCATTTGCATTAATTATTATTAATTTATATGTTAAATTCTATGTATTCGTTTAATAAATGATAAAATATGTCGAATATTTATGAGGGATGGATCTTTGTGGTTCGTTGTATTAATATTGAAATAGTTTTATCTTATCTTAAAATGTTATTCTAATTACTTTAGTATTTTTTTATGTTGGTTAAGCTTGGGATCAATCTTTGTGTAGGTATAAGTATACTAGCATTTTATTATTAGCAAATAGGATAATAATAATATGAAATCAGTTGACGATAAAAATATGACCTAACTACCTATACTACGAACTGAGAACCTCCTTGCTTAAGAAATCGTTTTAGAAAAAGTTTCTACAGTTGGTACCTATTTGCTAACATGTAATCAAAGACTGGCCATTAATAAAAATAAAAAGTGTCAAAACACTGGCCGATAAGAAAGAATGTCAAAACTAAATTATAGTCTATGACCGCATAAAAAAACAAAAGTGGTCCAATTTCGATAATTTCATAAACAAGAGACCGAATTTCGCAAAGTTGAATAAATATTATGCGTTTGCAAACGAATCGATTAAAAAGTTTGAGTATGTGAGAATGTTAACATTTCAATTACATTGAAGGATGTTTTGGTAACATTTATAATTGTATCCGTCTCTAAAATAGAAATCGGGTTTTTGTTATTGTTTTTACAACTGATGCACGCGTCAATATTGTGTTGTATTGACATAAAACTTGTTAAAACTCTTCTCTGTAAGTAGGTATATTATTGATAATATACCTACTTACAGCTTGCTTATTGAATAATAATAACTACAGTAATTTTCTGTGGTATTACTTTACAATTTACTTATATTTTGTTTGACACTAGCAGCCCGCCCTCACTTCGCTTCGGGTGAATAAAAACACAAAACACTTGCAACTCTATTATATTAGTACTAACCGCGCCCCGCGGTGTTACCCGCGTTGTACCCGTAACCGCGGGAATTTCGGGATAAAACGTATACCATGTGTAATTCTGGTTTAGAACCTATATTACTGTAAAGTTTCATCCAAATCCGTCTAGTAGTTTCTTCGTGAAAGAGTAACATACATACATACTAACATCCATACATCCATACATTGTATACCATCCATCCTCACAAACTTTCGCATTAATAATATTAGTAGGACAGATTACACCGTATAGATTTCTTGGTAGACAACTCTGAAAATAGGCACCTAGGAAGGTCTTATTCATAAACGCTTTTTAACAGCATTTTAACAAACAAATAGTTTGTCCCTTTCCAATATTCCAATTTCATTTGCTCTTTTCTGAAGAGCAAAAGAGACGAAAAACTTTATAACGGAGTTTGTCGAAACTTTATAAGAGCGTTTATGAATAAGCTAGTTAATGTAAAAATGTAACCATATGTTTTGACACCTACCCGTAATCTTTTAATCCTTCTATTGTTCTACCTACTTTGATAAGAATTATCTAGAACTGGGTAGACTTGTCGATGAGGCAATATGTCCCATTAATGACCTCATTGTAAACAAAGAAAACTTATCTGAAACTAGCCGTGGGCTTCGGTTCTACCCGCGTTGTAACGGTTCCTGCGAGAATTATGAGATAAAAAATAGCCTTCATCTTGAATGAAGGTATTAACACAAAAATATTTTTTCGAATCGTACTGACAGTTTCTGAGAATAGTTAAACAAAAAATAACAAACTATGCAGCTTTATTAATTAGCATAGACACAACATTATGGTGTTCTATATTTTGTGGTACAGATATAACAAACTGAAAACTAACGAAAGTAAGATCTCACCGCGGCTAATGTCAATCAGTGATAAAAGTTGCCCATCATGGGATCTTGAACTATAATCTTTTCAAGTTCAATCGTTATTATCAAAATGTGTTTTAAGTATCATTATTTTAACCTAGCATACAGACAGATAAACTTAGGTCTTGTAATAAAAAAATATGGTTCTCACCTCACCATATTTCTATTGGACGATTTTCAATGAAATTGACATATGTAAGTACCTAACTTGTTAGTTTCGGAAACTGGGTTGGTTTAAAAATTTTATCTGAAGAATGTTAATATCGTAATGTTTATTTAACTGATAAGAACTCGACGAAGATATTATCTTTATTTACTTTTTAAAACACCTAAGACTATCGGAAATAAGCAAAGTTTAAAATGTAACGCTTCACTCTAAATTTCAATACTTATTAGGTTGGTACCACTGTACTTGAAGCATAGAAGTAGAATGAAGAGGTTTCTATGTCTATGATTCAAACACCGAAGGAGGTTCTTATTTTTTTATGTAGTGCCATGGAGTAAGTACATAATATATAGCAAGCAAATTATACTATTGCACTTTTGTCATTATTAAAATTCTAAATTTCAAATTGAGCAAAAATGCCCATTATTTAATAGAGGTATATTAATTAAAATAGACTTTCCTCGTAGCATTAATTAAAGTAAATACGTGAATTTTCTTAATTACTACTACTTACCGCCTTATTTCCATCTATAATGGACATTTACTTAATAATTTAACTTAATTTGAAACCGACTGCGGTATAACATTCAAAAACAATTAAAACCGAAAGAAAGTATTCTAATTACTTGCGTGGTTTATGTAATTCATTGAGATTTACTTTCTCGTCATTTCGGACAGATGTGCATAACTTTGTTGTGTAACATGATAACTTTAGCTTGGTTCAAGTAAATGCATTCATCCTACTAACATTATAAATGCGAAAGTTTGTGAGGATGTATGTATGTTTGTTACTCGTTCACGAAAAAACTATTGGACGGATTTTGATGAAACTTTAAAGTAATATATTTTATACATCAGAATAACATATGGGATACAATTTATCCTGAAATTCCCGCGGGAACGGGTATAACGCGGGGCGCGGTTAGTAACTTAATATTTTTTAATAAAAATACTGCCTTTAAAAGCCCTTTGGCCCAGTGGCATGTGAGAGCGCTTACTGTGTCTGGGGTTACGGGTTCTGCTACCAACATAACAATAACAAGAATTCCTCCCATAGAAGATCATTTACCCGATAACTTTAATACGATGAAAAACAATTTTTAAGCTTACCACCATAATCCTAGACTTTAACCTATCCTTTTTAAAAGTTTTATAAGAATGGGGACAGTTATGGCTTTCACACAAAGGCTTCACGTTAATGGATTTATTTAATACGCAGTGATATTGTGTAACTACAATCTATTTTAATCGCATTAACTATCCTCTATCATACTCTTGGATAGATGTTCTATCCTATCCTACTATTAAGCTTTGTTGACATTAGGATGCGTTTCTATCAAAGAGAAGCGAAGCGGGATTGTCAAACAAGGCATTGACATTGTCGAAATGTTTTCGTTATGCGTGCCCACTCATTGCTAGAAAACTAGATAAGCTACCTACGAGCGGGTCTTTAACTTGACTTCTTAACTTTCAAGTGACATAATATTATGCCATAATTCTTTCCATACTAACAACATAAATAAGTAGGTGAAACATATACGTATAGATTTCATTATATTACACCGTCTCTAATTATTTTTTCTCTACACAAATAATATCTTTGGTGGAAAAAATTATCATATTAGTACATAATTATGTAAACTTTACGAATCATTAGTCGATTCTTATTTCAAAATCGATAGACAAAACAAATTATTTCTTAAATACAAATTCAACCGGTTGAGCATTGACTAATAAGGTTTTATCGCTTAAGTTTTTAATCGAAAAAGTAAATTCTTTTTTGGAACACAGTTTAAAAATTCCGTGTCACCGGCCAGTGTTTAAATAAGGAGTGAAGTTCTATTGGATATGGCAAGCCAGTCCATTCAGTTTACAGTTACCAATTTATTTCTCAATGTTGGTACGCTTGCGAAATTTTTTAAGGATGTTGGCGATTTGAAATCGGTTTAATCTTTGGGCGTTAATTATTAAATAACTGTAAGGGAAATAAACTACCAATATTATAAATGCGAAAGTTTGTAAGGATGGATGTACTAGCCGCGCCCCGCAGTTTCACCCGCGTTGTACCCGTCACCGCGGGAATTACAAGATACAATTTATCCTATGTGTTATTCTGATATGTAACTCATATTACTGTAAAGTTTTATCCAAATCCGTTCAGTAGTTTTTGCGTGAAAGAGTAACCAACATACTTACAAATAGGTTATACATCGGAATAACTCATGGGATACATTTTATCCGGAAATTCTCGCGGGAACGGGTTAAACGCTGGTAACACCGCGGGGCACAGCTAGTTTAACATTATATTAAAATTGTAGGTACAACTGACAATTTACTAAAAAAATAACATATTTAGGTACATTTCATAAACGTGATTTTGTAGACTTGTCGACAAAAGCTTCGTTCTTTTGTTTTAATCTCCTTGATAGATTATTTTTTCTTTTCCCTATCATATATCATCCTCTTTAGCTGTAGCGACACGACATTAGCCAACATTTGGGGCCCAATTTGATGAGACTCATATAGAGTTAAACTTTTTTTAAAGTACGAGTACCTAAGGTATTAATAATAATAACCCATCTTAGGTTAACCGATGTGGTTAAACGGAATGCGATGGCTTAACTTTAACTAATAAAACTATCGCATTCCTGAATATTAAAACGTTAGATAATATTTTATCCAATCGATAAAACTGATAACAAACAATAAATTTGTTTATCAAATAAACGTTATCGTAAGAAATGTTTAGTATTTCTTTGTCTTCCGTTGAATTTGGATTGATTTTGAAAACGTTTGTTTTTTAATGTGATGTCGAAAGTGGATAGTTCTGATTTTGACGACATTTTGGGGTCCCGCGGGATTCAAGCGAAGATTGAATCGATATTTAAAAGGAACAAAGGTAAAATTAAAGTTTTTTGTTTGTTTTTGGATTTTAAATGATAGGTAATAAATCTGCTACTTATCTTTATTTTCTTTACATGTAAACGCCTACATACTAGACGCTTCAAATGCTTGCTTAGTAGAGATGTCAGTTTGTACTCCTCTCGTTGAAGATAGTATTCGTTGAAGATACGCACTTCATTTTCTACGTTCTGTTTTACATACTGTTTGTGATTAGATTAACTCAGATTAAGGTTAAATAGGAGTTGCAATGGTTTCTTGGCACACAATAGATTCAGTTCCATTTTATTTTATTAAAATTGTATTGCATTGAATGAAATGTAATTTCCATATGATATTATAATCTACGTATTTTTTCTTTTTCCTTAGTTTTTTATTATTACAAAGTGTCAAAAATTACAAAACAATTAGAAATTCCAACGTAATGGCAGAACCTGTTTCAAAATGTAAGCTTCCATTTTTAAACCCGTAAAAGTCAAACAGGTTGTAAACAATAATTATTTAAATCACAGTGTTCCTTTTTAAGGTGCTGTTCCTTTAAACCATTGAAGTAAAAAGAGAGAGAGGTCTAAAAAATCGTAGTAAAAAGTAAAAAGTTTAAAATCAAACGTTTTTAGGTGTCAATTATATTGACCTATCTGTGACATTGAAGGTCCAAGTCGGTATTTGCTATAAATAAGCATATTTATATAAAAAACAACCTAATGAATGAAACGAGATTGCTTAAAATGTTTCGTAATAAAGGGACTAAATCTGGTCAAGGGTATTTCTCTCTCTGTGTCATTTTTCTATCTTTGACATAACTCGCCAAATAAGAAAAAATATAAAATCAAAATAACACGATCCGAGCCCAAATCTGCCAAACACAACTCGTCCTTATCCTTTTATTTTTAAATTCCTTCAAAATCACTTCTTAGCTACGTTACCAACATAAAAAAACAAATGACGGCCCGTCGACAATGTTACCAACATAAAAACCAAAACTTCCCTAATTGTTTCTGGAATGGAATAATAATTTTTAAAAAATCCTTTGGCCTTTGGCATTCGAAGGTCGGTGACGTAATAAGACACTACGCAGGTACCTTTGATGTATAGCGAGAGGCGAATGAATTGGCCTCTTTACCCGCTTCCAAAAACGGGAGGGTTCGATTACATAATTGGATTGACAATAATTGGACTGTTTATTTAAATAATTTACCTTTAAATTTTATCTTTTTTACAGTATTTTTTTCAAAAAGCAAAACTTGTATTTTTTTGACAATCTGTATGTATCAAAGAGACATATTAGCTGTTACTTATTAACGAAAATTACCTCTCTGCCAAATCTTAATTACGCGCTTAACCGAGCACACACTAAAGAAGTAAAATCCTACCGTCATATCTTAAACACGATAAAACAACTAAGTAATACTTAACTCAGAATAAAGCGAGCCATTAAAATAAGCAAAGTAAATTATCTACGTAACGTGAACAATCGCGTTTAGTGAAGGTCGCAGTCGAGACGTAGTTATAAGCGAATGAAACTATTTACATGATAAGTGTGTGCATTGCTGTAAACAAGCGTGATTCATTTGTTATTTTAAACCGATTGCAACTAAAAAGGTAGGTAGGTATGTGTATTTTGTTGTTGCACTAAAAATATTTAAATTAAGAGTTTCATTGTTGTAGCGTCCCGTGGTTCTACGTAGTATAAACTAATGACGTGGGAATTTTGGGATAAATATAGCCTAATTAGATTTATAATCTTCTTCTTGAATGATATTAATAGATTTTTTGAAATCGCAATGTACCAACATATTATTATGAAGTACATAAAGGTATACAGATAGAAATATTCAATTTACATACAAATCCCTACACTCAACAAATACCAGCCACCAAACAAGGCTCTAAAGCTACATTTAAATTAGCCAGTCCAACACTCAAAATGCAGTTAAATTATATTGGCCAACTCAGTTTGGTCAGGCCAATACGGGCCAATACTCTCGGACGACTCTACACCGATGTGGGTCAACGGTGGAATGCCACCCGGCCGGCCGCTCCTACCTGCTAGGTTGTATAGTATAGATATACAACCTGCATGCTTGTATTGAGTATACAACCTCCTTGGTATGTTTATAGTGAGGATATTCGTACTGCATGGTAATTTGAACCTGCATGGTGTATTGAGTATGCAAACTTCTTAGTTTTAGTAAGGATATTCGTACTCCATGGTGATTTGAACCTGCATGGTTGTATTGATTATACAAACTTCTTGGTGTTCATAGTGAAGATATTCGTACTCCATGGTGATTTGTGCAAGGCCTGCATGGTTGTAGTATACCACCTCCTTAGTGCCTATATGTATATTCATATTACTTGGAGATGTTGTATAATTATTCTATAATCACTACATAGTCACTACATAGTATAAAATAAAGTCGTCTCTTTTTCGTGTCTGTCACACTGTTTGTCTGTCTGTATGCTTAAATCTTTAAAATTACGCAACGGATTTTGATGCGGTTTTTTGTAATAGGTAGAGTGATTCAAGAGGAAGGTTTTTATGTAAAAAAAAATCCGAAATTCCCACGGGAACGGGCACAACGCGGGTAAAACCGCGGGGCGCTGCTAGTATAAAATAAAGTCGTCTCTTTTTCGTGTCTGTCACACTGTTTGTCTGTCTGTATGCTTAAATCTTTAAAATTACGCAACGGATTTTGATGCGGTTTTTTGTAATAGGTAGAGTGATTCAAGAGGAAGGTTTTTATGTAAAAAAAATCCCAAAATTCCCACGGGAACGGGCACAACGCGGGTAAAACCGCGGGGCGCTGCTAGTAACCTATATAGTAGTGTCCGATTTATCCAGAACTATAAAATCCAAAAAGTCTACAGCAGCAAAGGACGTCTTTCATTTAAAAAAAATTTCCTCTATAAAAGTGAAGGTTGTAAAGTCTTTTTGGTAAGAAGTAATTTATAAGATAAGAAGTTAATATTATACCTGCTTCACAAAATTCATTGTGCCTGTATGGTCGTTTGGTCGTATGCGTGACGTGAGGGGAATAAACCTTTTTTTATTCACTGACTTGACAATGACACATCCGGTCCTGGAATAATGTTTTTGAGTGTTTAAGTTTACAATGGATAACTACTGGACGGATTTAGATGAAACTTAACAGTAATATAGGTTATACATCAAAGTAATACTTGGGATACATTTAATCCCGAATTTCCCGCGGGAACGGATACAACGAGGGTGAAACCGCAGGGCGCGGCTAGTCGGCCATATTCATACAAATTTTAAGTTTTTATGTAGGACACGAAAAAATACTTTTTAGGAGTCTTTAGGTAAACCGAGGGGACGCTAACGTTTGCCTCTGTTATCTTTCGCTGTTATCAGATAACAGTACGATTAGAGGCCGAGATTTACGCTAGACGCGAACAAGTAATCACTGTGATCACAACCTAACTACTTACTTACCTACTTATTACCATGAGGTAGTATAGATTTTCAAAACAGGAGTGAAACCTTAATATAAAACCATCGAGTACAAACATGACGATTAAATATCCGCGCCATGCGGTGTTACCCGCGTTGTACCCGTTCCCGCGGGAATTCTTAATAAAATGTCCCATGTGTTATTCTGATGTACGAGTATCTATACTAATATTATAAAGCTGAAGAGTTTGTTTTGTTTGTTTGTTTGTTTGTTTAAACGCGCTAATCTCAGAAACTACTAAACCGATTTGAATAATTCTTTCACTGTTAGATAGTCTATTTATCGAGGAAGGCTATAGGCTACATTTTATCCCGGATTTCCTACGGGAACGGGCACAACGCGGGTAATAACCTATATTTCTGTTAAGTTTCATCCAAATCCGTCCGGTAGTTTTTTCGTGAAAGAGTATTAAACATACATACCTACATCCATCCTCACAAACTTTCGCATTTATAATATTAGTACGATCTATATAATGTATCTACTAACGTTATGTAATAGATTAATATCTAATTCAAGACAGAATATAAGCACTTTACCTGAATATATAAGTTCCTTAATACTCGTGAATGATATGCAAAGTGATAAAATTCGAGTTGAATGATAAAATGTGTGCAGAAAGAATTCGTTTCACTATATTCGCGACTTCACTATAAATTACGGAATGTACTCGTATTATGAGTTACACTTTGACCCATACTTACGTACATTATAGTTACTCTATTTTGTTCTATTGACCCAAAATGTGGACCAATGTCGTCAATTTTGCAGTCGAAGACGACTATTCCTGAAGAGGAAAAACGTTTAGTGATTTATTTCATTCTTACCCTATCTCTAAACCTTTTTCCTCTTCAGTAGTCGTCTTCGACAGGAAAATTGACGACATTGGTCCACATTTTGGGTCAATAAAACAAAATTGAGTAACTATAATGTACGTAAGTATGGGTCAAAGTGTAACTCATAATACATTCCGTAATTTATAGTGAAGTCGCGAATATAGTGAACATTTTGGAATAATAAAAAAAAATTATATTAGTAACCATTTAGTAACTACTTATTAATGGACACATAGTATACCTAATTTATAATCTCTATGATAGAAACTCTATAATTGTTCATGATTGGTAGATAGCAAAGTATAACATACTTTTGTTGGAAAGTGTCTATTTTTAGTGAGATGAGAGGCCTTTGCCCAGCAGTGGAACATTATAGACATACTTACTTATTCAGTATATTTAAAAGAATGTTGTCCAAGTCTAGAATTTTTATGAGTACTAGAAATTCTGCAAGCGTCCGTGATTGGCCAACTGTTGGTGTTGCGTTGCTAAACACGTATTGACTGTGATTTAATCTGTGGCCGGGTCAAGGCGCCAATACCCACTTGATAAGTCGTTTGCCGACTGCGAAAAGGTGGTATGTAGTTTCAACTGACTTAACAGGTGGTATGTACAAACTACTAAATTTGTGACGAGGTATTAGAGATGTTTTTCTTTCTCGTATATTATAAAGAGGTAAAGCTTCTAACTTTGTTTGTATGTTTGTTTGTTAGTGCCCGACGTGAAAATAGCTTATACACATAATAAACTTCCCGTTGAATGTGGCTATCCATTGCAAAAATAATTATTCAAATCGGGCTGGTAATTCCCGAGATTAGCATAACATACAAACAAACTTACAGATTTTACCTCTTTATAATCTACTAGCAGCGCCCCACGGTTTTACCCGCGTTGTGCCCGTGGGAATTTCGGGATCAAAAATTGTGAAATTGTGTGGAAACAGTGGTATTGTGTTTTGATGAAGATGGTTAAGAGTTTTCGCACTGTGGTGATAATTTACGATAAGTGGCGTGGGCGATATGTAAATATTGTGGAGGATTTTGAAGTGAAGAAATCTTTTATTTCAAATCTAAGCTCGAATGAACTGTCACTCGAGTGAATTCCCTCGAGTGAATGCTTCATATTTAGTTCATTCCAAATTCACAGTACGTAGCTAAATTATGTTCGAGTAGGCCAACCCTGGTGTCAGAGTTGTAAGACCGCCTCAAAGCCTCCGACTTAGCTGGAATGACGTTAAGTTAATATTCATTCATTCGTTCATTCATCATTCAATATGGTGTGCAAAACTTAACTGTTCAGGTGGGCAAAATGGGAACTACAGCCGCGTCATATTAAATCTATACTATGTTAGGCTTTATATGATTGATATTGTAGTTTCTTAATTTTTAATGATATCTATAGACTGACTTGCAAGACATGTTTTAATTACCTTTGTTTCTTGCTGAATTTCTTATATTACGGCAATACCAAATTCTCCACTAGCGACGCCGTCAACTGAACAGATAAGATGGTGGGACTGTACTTAGATTTTTAGTTTCTTCTGAGTGGGAATGAATGATGTCGAACGAAAATGTCCTGCATCGTTGGATCGGTACATCATTAATTCATTCAGTACTTTTGTTGTACTTTGCTGTCAGTAATGTCACTGAGTGAATGATGCAAATGAACGAACAATGAACCGCCTGGTTCCACCTTAACAAGCTTGCTATTGGACTCTTCTTTCTACCGAGCTTGTTAACTCGCTCACATGTCAACGACAATAAAAATACTTTTTTTATTAAAAAAAACCTTACTTCATAGTACACCACTGTATTACAAATTGGTCCACTCCATTATTACGTAATCGTTAAAATAATAGTCACGCATGAAAACAAATTAACGAGCAAAGAAAATAAACGAATATTATCAAAATGTGGTGAAATCACACGCGACGGAACGGCTGGAGAAAGTAACGTAACAACGAAGTATTTCATTCAAAAACGTTTTTATTATTTGACATATTTTGACATTATTGTGTATTTAGGACGGATTGCACAAAAACTCTAAAATCTATCGAGTCCTTATGTTTGAGAAACAAAAGATATTCGTTCAATATTGTATTTTACACAGAGCATAGAAGCACCGCGCCGGGCCGGTAGGAGCGCGCGGAGCTTCTATGCTCTGAGACAACCAAACCAAAGACAATAACTTCTATAGAGGATTTTGGAAGCAGGATCGCACACTAGAGACTACACGTCTAACTTATTTTCCTAGATTTTGTGGGTTTGAGTCCTAGTTAAGTCCTAACATTTATTATACTAAATGAAACGGGTCTGTATCGCGTTAGATAATTTAACGTATTTTACTAAAATACGTACCCGACGTTTCGAGCGGATTACACCGCTCGTGGTCACGGGATAACTGGCTGGCAATATCCTCGTATAATAAGTGCAAATCGTGTGAGTTTAAAAAGTATCCTAACATTTAGTTCAGCAGAAAAAAACGCTTCCCCTTTTTAAAACTAGTACATAGAAAAGTAGAGATAAGCTTGCCCCAATAAAATGGACGAATATTTAGTTAATTAAACTCAAGAAACCATTACTGTCAAATAAAACTCGTTTATTAACTAAAGACGTTTACGATTTCCGAGCAACAAATGATCGAATCAACTTCCGTAATGTTCACGTTGATTGAATGAAACGTAAAAAAATAACCTTGTCGTTTGCAATTGAATAGTTTTTATTTTGGTAATAATGGCGCGTCTACCTACATATAAATAAAGTCTATTGTTGCTGGTTTTATTTAGTTTAAAGCCTCTTTTACATTAACTTGCAAGATTTCAGTGTATTAGATACTAGCAGCGCCCCGCGGTTTTATCCGCTTTGTGCCCGTTCCCGTGGGAATTCCGGGATGAAAAATAGCCTATAACCTTCCCGTTGAATGTGGCTATCCATTACAAAAAGAATCAACAAATCTACATAATAATCATAATTAACATCATAAAAATCAACGTATAAAGACTAGACTGTTATTATTGGAACAGGTTTTATCTGGGTATATCACGACGGAATCGCTTGAACACCAAACAGGTCGACTGTCGTAAAAACATCATTTGAATACAATCAGTGTTCGCGCCTCGGACGCGCGTGCGACTATAAACATTCAATTATTTATAACTAGCAGCGCCCCGCGGTTTTACCCGCGTTGTGCCCGTTCCCGTGGGAACTTCGGGATTTTTTAACATAAAAACCTTCCTCTTGAATCACTCTACTTATTACAAAAAACCGCATCAAAATCCGTTGCGTAATTTTAAAGATTTAAGCATACAGACAGACAAACAGTGTGACAGACACGAAAAAGAGACGACTTTATTTTATACTATGTAGTGAAGTTAGTACTTTATTTCGTGTAGGTTAGTGGCCAACCCTGGTGTCGAAGTTTTTAGACCGCCTAAAGGCCTCCGACGTGGTCTAACGATTAAAACAACCGGGACCGACAATTTAACGTGCCCACCGAATCACGGTAGCGCTCAGATAGAATGCCACTGTCGGCCACGTTTCGAAAGTTCTTTAGGTATGTTTATCTTAAAAGGCTTTAAATGTCGGATTGATCTATTTTTTAAACAGTTTCAAAGGTAGATCCCGTAAAAATCTAGTTTCTAGTTAGTTTTTAGCTTGAAAATATTTCATATCCCCCTTTATATATACCTAGAGCTGTAATATAAATAATTGTAGCGATCGTGGCGGAGTTTTAATTAGCAATGTTAGCTCATTGCGATTGTTAAGCAACGTGCAGCTCGACCCCTACTTCGATGGGTGACCGATAATGACATTTCTATCTGAGGGCTCCCGTGCTTCGGAGGGCACGTTAAATTGTCGTTCCCGGTTGTTTTAATCGTCAGACCGTGACGGAGGTCCTGAGGCGGTCTTATAAAACTCCGACACCAGTGTTGGCCACTAGCCTACTCGAACTTCCTACACCTGCTTTGTGTACTTTATATCTTCTTTTCTAGACACCTTGACATTGCTGTACAGATGTGTCATTCCTATCCATACAAAGTTTTTACAAAAGCTTTCGACAGTATTGATCACTGACATCTGTCGATAAAGTATTTATTGGACACCTGTTAGATAGTAATAATACATCAATTATTGAAATAACCACAAATAATTTATTATCACTACATAGTATACGAGAATCAATTTTGAGATTTTGATCCCAGTTTAGCTCGAAACTAGGATTAAGTTGAACTGATCAAGTTCAGCTGTAACGGTGTTAGGACTGAAAGTATGTGCATTGTGCAACCATATAAGATCGGTGGCATAGTTTCGTGGTACCAACCCGCATGAAGCAAGCCTGGTGATTACGACTAGTCTTCCTCACTGTACATATTATATCTTCAACGAGATGAAAGGCATTTGCCCTGCAGTGGGACACCACAGGCTAATACCTTATTTACTCTCTTATGATCGCGACATTTTATTGTTTTGGCAAAGTCCTTCTACAAGGTTTTTGTTCCTTAGACATAATTCAATAATTCTTAAAATAAAAAAGCGGCCAAGTGCGAGTCGGACTCGCCCATGAAGGGTTCCGTAGCAGCGAGTAACATAATAAAGAAGTTGTTTACGATTTATGTCGTAAAAAAAAACTACTAACTAGACCTCGTTCAAACCAATTTTCGGTGTTAGATTACATTGTTATGTACATCATATATTTTTTTTAGTTTTATCATTCTCTTATTTTAGAAGTTACAGGGGGGGGGACACACATTTTACCACTTTGGAAGAGTCTCTCGCGCAAACTATTCAGTTTAGAAAAAAATGATATTAGAAACCTCAATACCATTTTTGAAGACCTATCCATAGATACCCCACACGTATGGGTTTGATGAAAAAAAAAATTTTTTTTTTCATTTCTAAGTATGGGAGACCCCCCTAAAATTTTATTTTTTTTCTATTTTAGTGTGAAAATATTAATGCGGTTCACAGAATACATCTACACACTAAGTTTCAACAACATAGCTCTTATAGTTTCGGAGAAAAAAGGCTGTGACATACGGACAGACGGACAGACAGACATGACGAATCTATAAGGGTTCCGTTTTTGCCATTTGGCTACGGAACCCTAAAAAGCTAAAAAAATACCAAACAAGGTAATTTCCGGACTCGACCTCAGTTCGGCGAAAAGATTGATTATAGTATTTTTTATTTCGGTTAGTTGATTATTTTTGGTAAAAATCTCTGTATACGCATTTCGGATTTCCCCATAACGATTACAAACCAGTATTTATAAGTTTTTTCGAAGATACCGCGAGTTGCGTGATGATACAACCACAATACCAGTATAATATGCCCCATTGAGTGCCAGATGGAACCTTGGT
Organism: Cyclophora albipunctata; assembly: GCA_963082685.1. NCBI lineage: Eukaryota > Metazoa > Arthropoda > Insecta > Lepidoptera > Geometridae > Cyclophora > Cyclophora albipunctata. The sequence goes on along the minus strand of OY720139.1, from coordinate 1,665,386 downwards.
ATTCTACCAAGTCTAGTTTTTGCGACGTTCTCGCCCGGTGTACCGCAAGGTCGTGTGTTCGGACCGCTACTTTTTATCGTTTATATCAATGCATTTTATAGATATTTTATACTAGGTTTGTAAGTAAATATTAATTGACTATTGTTATAAGGTGGATACTTGAGTTTTATTTGCTAGCTTTTTAATGATTGGTCAGTTGAGCTTCGCACAGCTCCGCTCCGCTTCAATGAACACAAACTGTAAAGATCCTTCGCAGATCTTAGTTTAGCCTATGGTCTGAGCATCATAAAAACGTATAGTAATACAAACACAGGTACAAAATAATACAACTACGATGAGATTCACTTGAGTAAACATGACGAATGCGATAAGAATTCAGTGTAGTGTTATTTATTGAGTAAATGTTATATTATTGTTTCAAATTCAATGTCAGAGCCAGTTATTCAAATTGTTACGAGTAGGATATTAATTAACGAAAATCGATATTTATTTTTAACTGACTGAATCGAAGGAGGTTCTCAATTCGTTTGAGTTTTTATTTCGTATATTTGTTACTTTTTTACATATCTTCTTAGTTTGTTAACCAATTTTGAAAATTCTTTCGGTATATGAAAGGTTATGTTTACAAAACGGTTTTCCTTTTTACCGAATTAAAAATACCGAAACAACCGGTTTTAATTTTCGTTCGTTCGATTCGAAAATTTCTTTGATTGCATATGATATCCAAATCCAAGAGGAAGGCTAAATTGGCTAAATTATTGGCTAAATTTAATTCCGAAAATCCCACGGGAACGGATACAATGCGGGTAAATTGCGAGACAAAAGTATATCTTACATATAAGTTCAAGAACAATTCCTTTAACCGGAAACATAAGAATGGCGTCCAATAATTAAAGTTGACACTGACAAACTGTCTGTTGTTAAATTAATTAATTGTTATGTCGCTACCATCTTGTGCCGCCTTACCCACGGTCAAAGAAAACAATTGTGTTTTAGTTTTGTTCATAAGACCATGTATTGATTTTAAATGAAAATATTTAATTAAAGATGATATAAGTATTGTGCGAGCTGGGAACGTTTAATGTAACGCTAGCGTTACATATGTCAAATTAAAAACAATACATATTTGATTTAAGCTGAGCCTTCTCCAATTGCTTTTTATTATTATAGTGCTTCCTGAGAGTCACGGGACAAGCCCGGTCTTTTTGAGAGGCATGCGAGGGGATACAGATCCAACTCGTAGAGGCCCTTTGGAGATGTTTAATGTAATGGGTTACAACTCTAAACTTATTATTCTTTTAATAAGATAGTTACATACTTATGTAATTTTGTGTTATTTTTAATTAGGTATTAAGAATAAGCGCATGACCACAAGGAAAACTGACTGACTTTCAGAATTATCATTACTAATTTCCGTTTTATTTTATCACTTGATTTTGATTTAAAATCGTCATACATGAATACATCACCACAAAACTGAGAAACTTTCAGAATTGTCATGACTAATTTCCGTTTTATTTCGTCACTTGATTTTGACTTAAAATTGTCATTACATGACCACATGACCACATGCCAAAACTGACAAACTTTAAGAATTGCCATGACTAATTTCCGTTTTATTTTGTCACGACCACTAACGAAACAAAAGCAGCCTAAAAACGCACTTGATTAGACCTTCTCTAAATAAGTTTTTGTAAAAACCAAGTTACTTACTTATATTAGATGATGCTTCATAAGTTGGCCTTCTTGTCAATTAGATCGTTCCAAGTTCGGTTATCTTTGAGTTTCCAATCACCAAACCCTAATAAAACTTCACAAGTTTCGATTGCACTGAAGTAGTGAACATAGAGTTGCAATTACAGTAAGCCGTTCACTGCATCCAACATGCGTTGATGCGCAGTTTCAGATTTACGGTCTTACCAATCCTACTAATATTATAAATGCGAAAGTTTGTGAGGATGAATGTATGTATGTTTGTTTGTTACTCTTTCACGACAAAACTACTGAACAGATTAGGATGAAACTTTACAGTAAAATAGGCTAGACATCAGAATAACATTATGGATACATTTTATCCCGAAATTACCACGAGAATGGGTATAGTATAACGCGGGTATAACCGCTGGGTTTCGAGTGGAAAGTTAATTTTGACATTCCGCTATATTCAAATATGTAAAAGCTGTTAAAGTTTTAATAGTAGCAACGTATATTAAAATATATATTATTATTATTATTTTACGCATATTGCACGCAGCGAATGACTCATTGTAATCGTACCTTAATACTACAAACAAATAAGTTAATACCATGAAAATTATGCAACCATTAACTATGTACAAGATAACAATTAATTATTTTTTTAATTGACCGAAGTCTACCATAGACTAAACCAAGGTTATGAAAACTCAAACAGTGTCGTTGGTATCAAATGACAAGTGTTCAATTGTTTTGAAAATAATTGTCTTTCAATATTAAACAGAATACATTAGAAACATTGTAACACCTAGATAAGGTAATTAAATAATTTAATCCACACTTAATTATTTGACGTAATTTTTCATAAATTTAATGTCAAATTCGTTCATGTATACTTTATATTATGAAGCTGCATAGTTTATTGTTTGTTTGTTTGAACGCACTAATCTCTGAAACAGCTGGTCCGATTTGAAAAAAAAATTTTTGTATTGGATAGCCACATTCAACGGGAAGGTTACTTTTCATCCTGAAATTCCCACGGGAACGGGTACAACGCGGGTAAAACCGCGGGGCCCTGCTAGTTTCTACTAAAGAAGCATTTGACGTTTCTGAGTGTGGGTGTAAACTAACGTCAAAGAGTACGGCAGACTCGTCATCGTAAAATATTAGTGATTCCTGAACAGGTTAATGAGTGATTTTTGACATGTAATGTGTGAAAAATTACGTCAAATAATAAAGCTGAAGAGTTTGTTTTTGTTTGTTTGGATGCGTTAATCTCAGCAACTACTACTCCAATTTGAATCATTCTTTTTGTAATGGATAGATATATTCAACGGGAAGGATATAGGCTATTTTTCATTTCGAAATTACCACCGATTCGGGCATAACGCGGGCAAAACCGCGAGACGCTGCTAGCATCTTTGAAAAGACAATATGACGTATTCAAGCTAAACTATAAAAATATCACCTAGTTTAAAACACTATTACCTCAATTTCAACGTAATGCTGTTAACATTACGACTAGACTGACTGTATCTAATTTCTTACTCAACCATAGATAATTCGTTCCCGCCATTACTGATTAGCTGTCAACGACACGACAAGATGGCGAATTTACTTAATAGTAGTGGCATTGAGAATGGAAGTTGGTACCAATGAGTATGCATGAGGGAAAATTGACAAATAATTAAAAGAAATGCTTAGGAATAAAATGTAACATCCCTTTTTAACGCAATATAAAAACAGGCAACTTACTTCACAACTTTGAGATATGAAGGGAATATTGAAGACTAGCAGAGCTCCGCGGTTTTACCCGCTTAGTTCGCAGTCCTGTGGGAATTTCAGGATAATAAATAGCCTAAAACCCCCCCATTAAATATGGCAATCCATTACAAAATATACAAATTACAAGCAGAAAGCACCTACTTAATATTTCCATAATAATTACCTATCTAATGAATTAAACAATTCGTTGTCATTCAGACATCGGTATAAATAAACAAACCGGTTGGTTAGTACCAGATAGATACGCAACATGGGATGGCGCCACTGTAGAAACAATGAATATAAAATGACGTTTAGTTTTAACAAAACATTAATCTTTAATTGTATGTACGAGTATATTATTATTGTACAGCTAAAGAGTTTGTTTATTTAAGCACGTTAATCTCAGTGTAGGGGGATAGTGTGAGTGTGAATGCATTTGTAAGCATATTTGTATGTGAGGATGACTTTTGTATGGAACTACCAATCCGATTTGAATAATTTATATTTTTGTAATATATAGCCACACTAGCCGCGCCCCGCGGTGTTACCCGCGCTGTATCGGTTCCCGCGGGAATTCCGGGATAAAATGTATCCCATGTGTTATTCTGATGTATAAACTATATTACTGTAAAGTTACTTGAGCCTCAGAGGCCTTTGGCGGCTCAATAACTCTGACACCAGGATTGGCCTTGTCGGCCATCCAGTTGATGAAGAAGAAGAAGAAGACTGTAAAGTTTCACCCAAATCCGTCCAGTAGTTTTTGCGTGAAAGAGCAACAAACATAAATCATACATCCATACATAAATCCATCGTCACAAACTTTCGCATTTATAATATTAGTAGGAAGTAGGATTCAACGGGAAGGTTACATACTATTTTTCATCCTATAATGTCAAATGAGCCATGTCAGAGGCCTTTGGCGGCTCGATAACTCTGACACCAGGATTGGTCAGGTTGACCATCCACTCGATGAAGAAGAAGAAGATCCCAAAATTCACACTGGAACGGACACAACGCGAGTAAGACATGAGGTGTACAAGTCGTATATATTTATCGAGATACATAGGTATTTACAAGTAAATATTACTACCTCTTGTTTCTAAGTAGTACTTAACATTTGAAATGCACATTCCTAACTTAAAATAGGGTCCATATTGGCTCAACTAAAGTTCTTTACCCGAAATTGTTCTTCCTAACGATTTGTAATCCGAATGATCACTCTTCCTAAAATTTTTCATCCTAAAGTTTTCATTCATACTATTTGTAGTGCTACCGGCGATGTTCATAACACTCATGTTTCCGAAAATTGTAATTAATAATATCATTAATGTAAATATATTTAAACTCCTACTGTTTTTTATCATAACGCTTCAAAGGAAAAGGTGTGTTTTTAAACTATTTCTTGTGATTACAAAACGGTTCCCTATCCATTTGCATAAAAACTTTAGACATAATATAACATGGCATAATTTTGTTGTAGCGCTCGCCGGCCGCTGCCGCGGCACCGCTCGCTTCGCTCGCTCGGCTCGCGCGTAGTTGGTCACAGTTCTAACCTAACCTAACCTATAAAAAGAAATCTAAACAAAAAAGATATGACTTTGAATAATAGTATAAAAGAAACATGAGTGTTATGAACATCGCCGGTAGCACTACAAATAGTATGAATGAAAACTTTAGGATGAAAATTTTTAGGAAGAGTGATCATTCGGATTATGAACATTAGAGACAAAGTAGTTAGGAATTGTGATTGTTAGGATGAAAAATGTTAGGAAGAACATTTTCGGATTTCCAATTATCGGAGTTGAAAATTTAGGTGAACTTTGGCGCACCCCTTAAAATAACGTTACTGACAGTTGCTTTCGACAGTTACACTTGTGTATGGCCTTTCACCGAACGACGTTTCATCGACGATTATTTTTTCGACGTTATTATTATGTCACAACACTTGTAGTGACTATTGAGTGTAAATATAAGTCATGTCATACTTTGGTTATTGAGTGTAAATATAAGTCATGTCATACTTATGTTATAAATTAGTTCATTAGTGGTGTATTACTTTTTCTTCTTCTTCTTAATCTTAAACTCCATCGACAAGAGACCAGCCTCTTGTCAATGGAGTTCTTTCCACTTTTCTCTATCCTCTGCCATCCTGTTCAGCTGTTCGTACGACACGACCTTTGCTCTTTCTTCCAGTTGGATGTCACACTGCTGGGCAAAGGCCTCTCATCTCACTTAAGATATTAGTACAGTGAGGAGGATTAGGCATAATCACCACGCTTGCCAAATGCGGATTGGTGATCTCAAACCCCAGCCATGTTTGATAAGTAGGAAACATGTTTTCGGTCGACCCGGGAATTGAAACCGGGACCTCAGTCTTGCAGGCGAGTGCACATACCGCCGAGGTGTTAAAATAATTATAAGTTATACTTCACACAATAATGTCAAAATGAATAGACAATTTAAAGACTTTAGATTATGGTCTATGCAAGGTCTAACATAACCATAAACTAAATAATTAAATCAAAACATGGTGGTATTTGACACCTAGCGGTTGTGACGTCCAAACAATGGCAGAGACAATGGCTCGTTTATATAAACGATTGTGGTTTATGGTCTACTTATATACACTACCGCAGTTTCTATCATATTAAGTGCATTTGTTATAGGAAAGTAATCTTTATTGTTGTTAGTGAAGAGGTGATTTTGGCGTGCAGTTTTGATGGCACTTAAGTAAAGGATTACGGTGAAACCTTAAGTTAGTTGACTAATCTAGTGTCTACATTTTAACTTAATACAAAACTAGTAGCGCTCCGCGGTTTAACCGGCGCTGTGCCCGTTCCCGTGGGAATTTCGGGAATGTTTATACATAGAAACCTTTCTTTTGAATCACTCTATCTATTTTAAAAAAATACATCAAAATCCGTTGCGTAGTTTTAAAGATATAAGCATACATAGGGACAGACAGACAGCAGAAACCGACTTTGTTTTATACTATGTAGTGACGCAGCCAAAACGACCTAGAAACTTGAATGTTGGTACAGGGGTTCCTTTCATGATGTAAGTGAGCACTAAGAAAGGATTTGCGAAGTTCAACCCTTAACAGGGGGTTGCCACTGGCCATTTCACCCATAGCGAAGCGAGGGCGGGCGCTAGTATTTCATATACTATACTAGCATCGCCCCGCAGTTTTACCCGCGTTGTGCCCGTTCCCGTGGGAATTTCGGGAATTTTTATACATATAAACCTTCCTCTTGAATCACTCTATCTATTAAAAACTGTATCAAAATCCGTTGCGTAGTTTTAAAGATCTAAGCATACCTACATAAGGACAGACAGCGGAAAGCGACTTTGTTTTATACTATGTAGTGACTAGCTCACCCGGCAAACGTTGTTTTATATAAGTCAGTTAGTCCGTCAGATAGGGTACCCTATTCATCTATACAAGTTTTTATTTTTTTTAACCTATATTGTCCCACTGCTGGGCAAAGGTCTCCCCCAAGGATCGCCAACCCTCCCTGTAATATTATAAAGAGGTAATTTTTTTAAGTTTGTTTGTTTGTATGTTCGAGGTAATCTCGGGAATTACCAGTCCGATTAGAATAATTCTTTTTGTAATAGATAGCCACAAAAGCCGGGAAGCTTATAGGCTATTTTTCATCCCGAAATTCCCATGGGAACGGGCACAACGCGGGTAAAACCGCGGGGCGCTGCGAGTAATGAATAATCTACCACACGTTCTTTGTGGTTCATGTGATTGTATTTTATTTATTTGGCCATTAATCACCAACAATATTTATTTATTTATTTATTAAATTGTTACATCAGCGGCATTTACACATGACATTAATAATTTAGTAAGTAGCATGTATTCAAATACGGTGTGTTAAAAACAATATGACAAATAACAGTGCCCACTGTTTCTTTACACGTCAAAGTCACGGCCAATTGTTAATCAGTAATCACACACTTAATTATACATAATTATTCGTTGAAACCAGCGACATGCACTATTTATTAAACGGACTACATAACGAGAATGGGAAATATGTTTGTGCGTGTTTCTTACTTCTAACAACATACATACCTTTAATTGTAATTAGATAAGAGATAGTGGCTTTAATTGTTTTACAGTTGTTAGACTGATATCTACGTTGATTATAAGGTTTAAGCGAATGTTTTTGCTTGCATCAGTTTTTTATAAAATCCTTATAAATTATAGACTAGCAGCGACTTTTTACCCGCGTTGTGTCCATTCCTGTGTTAATTACGGGATGAAAAATAGCGTATGTTACTCGTGGATAATGTAGCTTTCGAATGGTGAAAGAATTTTTAAAAACGGTCCAGTAGTTTTTGAGCCTATTCATTACAACCAAACTAACAAAGTTTTCCTCTTTATAATATTAGTGTAGATAGATGCAAAAGGTTAAATTTAGAATCGTTAAATGCATGATACAAGCTTACATTACTTAATAGCCTTTGAAAAATGAACTTTAAAGCCGGCCCGTTTCCGTCGAAGCCGAGTGGAGCTGCGTGGAGCTCAACTGACCAATCAACGCATTACGAAAAGATTTTGACAATGACATTGCACTGTGATTGGAGAATTGGGTTATGCACCGCTCCAACGCACCCAATTGGCCAGATGGATTTGCCTGAGGTAATGGCTAAATGCTATAAAGACTACAAAACAACTACAGATAACATAATATCCAACGGGGCATAATGTCCAAATCGTTACTTTAATTACGCAATAATAGTGTTAAAACGATTTAAATATATACCGACTAATCCTAATTAGCCGTATTTCGATATCTTTTCAATAAAAATAAATCTGTTTATGTAAATTAAATTGGTAATAAAAATTCTTCTACAGACTCAACATAAGAATCAATAAACAATGCTTATCTGATGATTGTTAGGAAATATTTATCACTACATAGTATAAAACAAAGTCGCTTCCCGTTGTCTGTCTGTCCCTATGTATGCTTAGAACTTTAAAAATACGCAACGGATTTTGACGCGGTTTTTTAAATAGATAGAGTTATTCAAGACGAAGGTTTATATGTATATAAATTCCCGAATTTCCCACTGGAACGGGCACAACGCGGGAAAAACTAGTTGCGGGGCGCTACTAGTTGGTTTTAAATGTATTTGTGAGGTCATAATTATAAGTTCGTATTTTTGGTGAAAATCGTTGACAGAATCATAGAATAGTTTCTCTATATCAATAAATGTCAAGTGTAGCGTGTCAAATGTCAAACCTGATGTGTCAAATGTCAAAGGTGGTCACAAGTGGCTAATCGAACTAACTGTTAGTCGATATAAAGCCTAAAAGCTTTTCACAGTGTACCGGCTTAGTAAGATTTCAATAGAAATTATTATTCCTGGAATATTATTCATACTTGGTTATTGTTTTACAGAAATTACTCTTTAGGCATATTAATTGACTATGAAAGTCATACTTTATGGGTTGTGAATATTCAGTGTACAGTCGCGGACAGCTCGCAGTGATATAAATCTTGTTTGTTTGTTTATTTGTAAGGGCTTATCTCAGAAACTACCAATCCGTTACGAATCATTCTTTTTGTAATAGATAGCCACATTCAACGGGAAGGTTATATCTTATTTTTTATCCCGAAATTCCCACGGGAACGGGCACAAGGCGGGTAAAACTGCATGACGCTGTTAGTAGTGAAATATAATGACATCACATAAATTAAATTTTGCGCAAGAAGTTTGACGTATTGGTGTTTCTCTCTGTTAAACTTTGTTTTAAAAAATATTATTTGTTATAATTATAAATAAAAACCAAAACTGAGGAGTGAATTTTGACTAAAACACTTCACGGCTAAACCAAAATTAATGAAAATCTATACACGAGAAAGCGTAACAGAAAGACAATAAAAAAAATCTTTCGCATACAAAAAGTCGGGAAGTAAGGGTAGTGCTAAGTGAGCTATTACTGTATCTGACAGTACACTACAACTCAAACTAATTTGCACACAACGAAACAGCATTGCGCGACATATTTCAACGAACGTATACTTTGCTCGCTGAATGTTTAGTAGGCGGCATTCATTCACTGTGTTTCATAAACGATTGATGAATTTGTATTGGTAATTATAATTTGTGTCAGATGACATTCACTTCACTGTTTTTTGACACTTAAACGCCCGTACTCAGAGACGTCAAATGCTTCCTTAGTAGAGATTTAATGACATGCAATGTCAAATTATGTCAAGTTTCGATTTAATGGAGGTTTCTAAGTGCGGCAGTAAGCGCTTTTTTCGTTAAATTGTCGGACCGAGACTAATATCAATCGTTGGACCATGTCGGAGGCCTTTAGGCGGTCTGAACTCTGAAAACTCCGACATGAGGGTTGGTCACTTATGTACTCGAACTTCCTTACTTTTAGCACTGTTTAAGCATGTCTAGGACGTATCATGTTCTATTCCATTGAAAATTATAGATGGCTTGCAAAAACCACTGTTAAAAAACGCTAACGTGCGACCATTTACTCGCTAATGCGTTTGTTCTATTTCAACACTTTTTTAACGCTCGTTACAATACGACAAACGGAAGTTTTTTTTATTATGAAAATGTTCTTTCGAATTCCGATCAATTAATAAACTTTGTATTTTTACAAAAAACAAGTCTTTTTAATTTAAGGTTTTTTTTAATTCTTAATTCCGCAAAGAACCGGTAACATATAAAACGAAAACGCCATTTAAAATGCAATAAAATCAATTCAATTAAATTCAATTTTATTTTTCAAAATATTTTTTAATAAAACTATGATCGCAAATCCATACAGCCACGGCACTTCACGCCAAAACTTACGTCACTTTGACGTTTGACAGGTGTCACAATGTCACTGACCTATAAACAATTTGGGGTGTGGACAGAACGGCGTAATCGATACTATTCGTGCATAAACTACAATCGTTTTTTTCTCTATTGTCAATGCAAGCCTTTTTATACTTAGTTATTGTTCAGTTGACTAGTTCCGATGGGGTTACATTACAATACAATGATTGTGTAGATAGTTAATTATGTTAGGTTTTGTACATGTCAGATATAGGTTTATTTATCCAATATTTTAGGTTTAATATGTATTTAATAATATACAGGTATTAGCGCTTAGATTGAAAATCCAGTGCCGGCACCCATCCAAGTGGGGGCCGAGCTCCACGTTGCTTAACAATCGCAATGAACTAACATCGCTTAGCCAAGCTACGCCACGAGCGCTACAAAGCCAAGCCAAGCCATTATAGCTCAGGATCCCACGGCTCGCGCTGCACGCTAATGAGCGATGCACTCCGACATTGACCTCCTTAGGTCGCACTTTCACTATTGTTATGTCTTATTTTCTAGTGCTTTCTCGTTAATAACGATTACTGGTGTTACTTGGGAAATTCAATCACATGTGACATGCAATATGGTGTGTCGATGGTGGCGGTAGACAGTTGATTTGTTGTCTATGGTGTGACTTAATTTATCTTTTTAACGATTGAAAAAGGACGTTGTGTTATCGACCCGTATATGTATTATTTTTGTTTGATTATGATTTATTCTATTCTTTCTGATTTGAAGTTGTATCTAAATATCAGCGCCTTAGATTCTACCTGCTTTGTGTCCGTAACAATTAAAATTTCTGGATGAAAAGTAACTTCTAACCTTCTTCAGGAATGTGGCTAACTATCAAGTACAACAATATTTCAAATCCAACTATTTTAACTATGAGAGACTTGTACGTTCAAAGCAAACAAATAAACTACCTAGTCTACATAAGACAATAAGGTCTACTTATCTAAAACAGAAAACCAAAAGACAGATATTTCTCACTAAAACAAACGCGACACAAAACATTTAAAGATTTAATTTGTTTTCAAAGCTCTTATTCTCACGAGAAACTATTTAAGAACGAAGCCAAAACAATGATAAATAGTTTTAAATTACATAACAATGGCTTGCTGCTTCCTCGTTCAATTCACATTGATAAACTAACTGGAACGCTTAAATCTTAATGCTTACGTGAACATTGACAATTAAACGTGTTTCCCATCACTAAAATTGAATTTGACGTTTCAAATTTATGGTGTGACAGTGACAGTTGTCTTTTGTATAGACAATTCTCATTAAGACTTTGGAATTAACGAGAATTATCTAGGTAGACCAAACACAAGTATCAAACTTATTATGTTTTTTAGTAGTTTATAAAACCCTTTTAGAAGAATATTCATAAAATGACATATTTAATTTAGTAACGGTGGTCCCAATAACTTTTATTTTGAACGATCCATTTTGTAGCTACGACATTGTTTCAATGTTCAAAGATGACACAAGAGTTGTCAAAACCATTGAAAAACAGGAACTTGACATTTATGTTCATAAAAGTCTAACCAGCCGTATATACGCAGAGATCAGAGACGAGAAATTAGGTCAGGAGAGATTACTGAATGATTTTTCATTTAGATAAACTTCAATTTATATATTTGCCTACCTATAAACATCTCTTGAGTGCGGCATTAAGAATTTAGTAAAAATTCAGTGAAGCTTGTGATTAACGGCCTTTGCCCTGCCGTGGGAGAGTACAGATTACACGATACATCTTATCTACATCTTACACGAGACGTCCAATAAATTGATACTTAAGTACCTAATTAACTTTAGTTTTCATACATTAAGTACTGTCAAAATCACCCATTCAATCTCTACTAAGGAATTATTTCATGGCTCTGATTACAGGTGTAAATATATAAGTATCACTATCATATATAAGTATCAGTGAGCATCCTTTGTCCAGTATCTTATCGCTCCCTACTTTTCATATGAAATCAAACATACTTAGTACCTTAGAAAGTAGCACATCCGCAGATATCTATCGAAAGCAAAAGTCTGTAATTATGTGTGAATTAGCAACTCGCTGTACTCGCAGCGATGTGTGTCTGTCTGTCGTGATGTCATTTGAAGAGAAAATGCCTTTCTGTGCCATTACTGGACCGGTTTTGATGCAATATTGATAGATAGAGCGGCGTCATTAGACAATGTGCTTGATAGTTATCTACGTACGAGCTGCAATGAGTACATAGATAAGAGAAAAACGTTAAGTGTGTAAGTATGAGTAAGCAACGTATAGCATAGACAGTGGCAGTGCTAGTCAAATTGGAGACTTTAATAACATATATAAAGACTTTTTTATGAAGTGCAGCCTAACTCATTATATAATTTTACTAGCGGCCGCTCGCTTCCCTTCTGGTAAAGGTCACCCCCTTGTTAGGGGTTGAATTTCGTAAAATCCTTTCTTAGTGCTCACTTACATCATGAAAGGAACCCCTGTACCAAATTACAAGATACAGCAGTTTCGGCTGTACGTTGATTTATAAGTCAGTTAGGCAGTCAGTCAGATTTGGTTTTCAATACATATATTGTAGATTATAATAATTGGTACTTTTCATCTCGAAATTCCCATGGCAACGCGGGTAAAACCGCGAGACGTTGCTAGTTATTATTTATAACAAGTTAACCTTGCTATACAAGTGTTCTCAACATACATACTCATTTAAACATGATCTCAAGTTCCGAACAGACATACACACTCATACCTCCATGTTGTATGTAATAATTGTTGATAATACTTCTTAGATTACGTGCGTGTGAACTCGGTCTAATTATTGTATATCTTTTAATCTGGGTCTTGTTTCTTCTGCGTATTGTATGTGAAACGTGAAGTTATTTTGACGTCTTGAAAATATAACGCACTAGATAATTAGGTTTAACTAGCTTACTTGGCTAACTATGGGTATACTTAGTGAAAGCGTTCGTTTTTCGACGCGTATTTTGCGATTAGTAGCGCCCCGCGGTTTTACCCGCGTTGTGCCCGTTCCCGTGGAAATTTCGGAATAGAAAATAGCATAGAACCTTCCTCTTGAATGTAGCTATTAATTAATGTCGAATCATTCGAATCCTGAGATTAACGCGTTCAAACAAACAAAAAACTTTTCTGCTTTACGTGGTAGTATAGATATTATGAGTAAGCAACAAGTTATTTATTAATTAATTTACCTTCCATTTTGTAGATTGCTGCAATTAAGATTATTGCTGAGCATTTAATGATGATATTGACTCACCTTTTAATAAGTGTCGTAATTCAAGACACGATTATATCGTGTCTTGTTTATCCTGTCTTTTAAATTTAATCCTGTCTAGCACTATATTGTTATACTAATATAGTAGAGACAGGATAAAATGATGTCTAATATGTATTTTGTATGTATTTTTTTAAATAAGGGTGGCTTTATTTAAAAAAATGAAAATGTTAAAAGCCTTATTTTAAAATTTACTTCTTTTATAGGTATTATTATATATTACTAGCTGCGCCCCACGGTTTCACCCGCGTTGTACCCGTTCCCGCGGGAATTTCGGGATGAAAAATAGATGTTGTCCGATTCTCAGATCTACCCGATATGCACACAAAATTTCATGAGAATCGGTCGAGCCGTTTCGGAGGAGTACGGTAACGAACATTGTGACACGAGAATCACTACATAGTTTATAATAAAGTCGTCTCTGTTTCGTGTCTGTTTGTCTGTTTGTCTGTATGCTTAAATCTTTAAAATTACGCAACGGATTTTGATGCGGTTTTTTGTAATAGGTAGAGTGATTCAAGAGGAAGGTTTTTATGTAAAAAAAACCCGAAATTCCCACGGGAACGGGCACAACGCGGGTAAAACCGCGGGGCGCTGCTAGTTTTATATATAAGATAAAGAAGTATTTGTAATGTTGTTTGTATGTTCAGGCTAATATCCGTAATTACCAATAATTCTTCCGGTATTGGATAGGTTTACTCGAGAGGAAGGTTATATATAGGCATTGTTTTATCCCGAAATTCCTCAACGCAGGTAAAACCGCAGGGTGCGGCCAGTTTTATTTATAGCAAATACCTCAGTTTTAAAAACTGTGAAGTGTTAACTTTGTCTTGATCATAAAAAGTATTAACAATATTTTCTTTCCAAATCAATCTAACCCGTTCCTTTGTCAACAGGCAAGCACCTCGTATTCTCCACGGACCCCGAATCAGTGAAGGATGAGTTCGCGTTCGACAACCCCGGGTTCCGGCAGGAGGAGCGCCACGCGTGGCAGCACGACGCTCCCACCCTGCCCCTGGGGGGGAAGCCGCCGGCCATACAGGCAGAGTTCACGAAGCCCGAGCTGAGTAAAGATGACTCGTTTTTACAGGTAGGCTCCTGGACTATTTTCTGCGTAGTTAGAACATGGAAGAACGAAGTACTGCTTACTTACTTCTTCGCTATTTCATGTTTAACGCCTGAGACGTCAATACTTGTGTAGTAGAGATTTCATGAGTGATTATTATTATTTTTTTATATTTTTTTTGTTGTTTAATGTTTATTTAGATATATTTTGTTAGTTTGATTTATAAAGCATAAATATAAGCTTGGAACATTGCATCAATTGAATGATTCAACTTGAATAGAAAGCAGCAATCAATTACATGGCAAGTCCCAAAAGGCATAACATACATTTGAATTTGACAATTCACTTATTGCATAAGTACTATCTATATACCATTGAGTTATATGTACTAACGTTAGAACGTTAGTAATCAATGATCTATAGTTCTATACTAATCCGCACCCCGTGGTTTTACCCGCGTTGTGCCCGTTCCCGTGGCAATTTCTGGGAATTTCGGGATGAAAAATGGCCTAAACCTTCCCGTTGAATGTGACTATTCAGTACAAAATGAATTATTCTAATCAGTTTTGAAGTTTTGCGATCGAACAAACAAAAAATCTAACTACTACAACTTTATTTTATGTAGGTATTAGTATCGATAGTATTAGTATGTAGGTATAGTGCCCATTATGGATCAAACCCTATCACTTTAAACCTAAAGATACCTAAAGATATCTAGACCTAAGTGTATGTAGGTACTTAAATTTCCATTACCAGTATGAGTTTATGTATAAGTTTAGTCTATACATTTTATAGACAATGCTAAAACCATTGTTAAAAAAGCAGTATAAAAATCAATGGACAAGCAAAGACGTGATTAATTCTGTCCTCTCTCATTACAAAAATCAGCAATACAAAAAATCATCAAACTTTTTAATCAGCACACCTCTATAAAAAACCATAAACAACAAACTTCAATTTCCCAACATTCTCGCGGAGCGCGCCACACATTCTTGTCTATGGACAGGTATCGCTGCAACATGCGCAGGCGCAATCTGCATTCCGACGCGGCTCGAACAAATCGATCCGCTCCGGAATGTTCTACGGAATTACTTGGAAAATGGCGTTTTAGTATATCATCTAGGTATAGATACTCGCATGTTAAATATTTGTTTCTGTTCGGATACTTATCTTACCGAGCTCGTTCGATATACATACACAAATACTTTATCATAAATATAAAATTCTCGTGTCACAGTGTTCGTTCGCGACTCCTCCGAAACGGCTCGACCGATTCTCATGAAATTTTGTGAGCATATTGAGTCTGAGAATCGGCCAACGTCTTTTTTTCATCCCGAAATTCCCGCGGGAACGGGTACAACGCGGGTGAAACCGCGGGGCGCAGCTAGTATCTATGTATGTCTTACACTCACACCAATCGTTAGACCATGTCGGAGGCCTTTGGGCGGTCTAAAACCTCCGACACCACGGTAGGCCACTAACCTACTTGAAATTACTTTTACTTACACCAGTAAACGTCAACAAAAAATGTCATTCTTAACAGACGTAACAGACTTAACAGACGAAAAACCGTGGCTCTCTGGAAGCCCGAAAAACATTAACAGACTGTCATTATAGTCATGAAACAAGGTTTTGGGCCTAATTCATAACCGCTTATTAATAGTATTTTAGCAATTAAATGGTTTGTCCCTTTCCGACATACGCTATTTGCCAAAGAGCGAAAGAGACAAAACACTTTAAATCAGTGATTTAGTTATAGAGTTTATAAATAAGGCGGTTTGTATTTAACAGACGTAAACATCGTGACATTTTTAACGAACGTATGTTTCGATAACCAACCTTTTGGAACAACCCATTTTCACTACATAGTATAAAACAAAGTCGCTTTCCGCTGTCTGTCTATCCCTATGTATGCTTAGATCTTTAAAACTACGCAACGGATTTTGACGCTGTTTTTTTAAATAGATAGAGTGATTCAAGAGGAAGTTTTATGTGTATAAAAATTCCCGACATTCCCACGGGAACGGGCACAACGCGGGTAAAACTGCGGGGCGCTGCTCATTAGTGATGAAACGCTGTTTCCTTCAAATAAACACTTTTTAGTTACTTAGCTAATAAAAATAAGTTTGAACAATAAATATAATATTACGTGGTCGCGTTTACGATTCACTTTCACAATAACATAATAATATCTTAAGTTATTCTGTAATGAGCTCGTTAACATTATTTTTAATCATCCATTTTCTTTTGTCTTTAGAAAGCATAAAAGTTTTTCGCATAGAATTTGAATTGTCTATGACATAGACAATTCAAATTCTATGCATAGACTCTACTACTAACCCTACAAATACATAGACTATGTATTTGTAGGGTTTTTCACATAATAGTTACGTTCGCTCGAATACCTGGTAAATTAGAGATATGCGATTACATTAAATCGTTCGCCGAATGCAATATCACAACTGCATTTTGCGGCTTAGTAGTCGATTCGCCCGAATTTAACTTGCCCGAAACGTGCCAATCGACACCTTTGAAAAATATTATTTTTTTAGTAGGCGATTCGCCCGAAGGTAATTTGTTGGCGTGCGAATCGACACCTCCAAAAATATGTAGTAGGCTATTCGCACACATTTTATTTTACAGCGTAAAAAAATTAAAGTACAGTCGTACTCAGCCGTCATTGAAATAAAACAAAAAATAATCGAAGTTTAAATAACAGGTATTTACTTAAAAGTAAGAAAAATGTGCGTTTCATAAGTAATAATTATGACTTAAAACGTGGCATATCTACATGCTTATTAATACAAAACAATAGAGCAAGTCAGCAATATTCCCCTAATAAAAGAAAAAATGAAAGAGAAAGCTCTATATGCCATCACGCTCACTCGCGTTGGTCACGGAACTCATGGGTCTACTCTGCATTTGGTTTAGTTTTGTGTTTTAAGATTAACTGTAGATACTATGCGTGCCTAGTCCATAATTTAAGATTATATTGTGATGTGACACAATGTGGTGTGCTGGCAGGAAATCAAATTAATGTGCAGACGAAAAGCATGTAAGTAATAAACATATAAATATAAATATTATTCCCTTTATTCTGACTGATTGAGAATTACGAAAAATTAACACATTCAGTGCCGACGACTCGCCTGGCGAGTCGACTTAAATTTCGTTCATGTGCCGGCGACTCTTTCTTTTATAATATTCACATACTCAGAACTACAAGATGCGCCTTGTTCCGACATCGGTACAATCCCATTCTATTACAATAGAGATGAATACGGTCATAAGCTGTCGGTAACGAGGAGCGAATATATAGTATATACATAATAGCTATAGTTCTAGTTTTATGATATTTTATTGTGATAAGAAAACTGTGCACTTCTGTGATTTATACATATTTTAATGTAATAAAGATATTTTTAATTAGTTTGTGTTTTTATTTTGTTTTTAAGATATTTGACCCTTACTACTTCTGTACTCACGTATACTTTATTTTAACTGCATTTCATAAAACACAATATCTGTGCGAATAGCCTACTACATATTTTTGGAGGTGTCGATTCGCACGCCAACAAATTACCTTCGGGCGAATCGCCTACTAAAAAAATAATATTTTTCAAAGGTGTCGATTGGCACGTTTCGGGCAAGTTAAATTCGGGCGAATCGACTACTAAGCCCATTTTGCGTGCGTTATATTTATCAAACTTACAATTTATTTAAAACATTATATACCCTCAGAAATGCCGCTCATGGCGTAGTTTGATTCATCGAAGTTAGCTGATTGCGATTGTTAAGCAACGTGCAGCTCGGCCCCTACTTGGATGGGTGGCCGATAGTGGCATTTCTATCTGAGCGCTACCGTGCTTCTGAGGGCACGTTAAATTGCCGGTCCCGTTTGTTTCAATCGTTAGACCATGTCGGAGGCTTTTACGCGGTCTAAAAACTCAGACATCAAGGTTGGACACTAACCTACACGAACTTAGTTAATTTACTCAAATTGAAAACCTCCTCCTTCGGTTTAGAAGTCAACTAGCAGCGCCCCGCGGTTTTACCCGCGTTGTGCCCGTTCCCGTGGGAATTTTGGGAATTTTTTTACATAAAAACCTTCCTCTTGAATCACTCTACCTATTACAAAAAACCGCATCAAAATCCGTTGCGTAATTTTAAAGATTTAAGCATACAGACAAACAAACAGACAAAAATAGCGACTTTGTTTTATACTATGTAGTATGTAGTGATTAAAAACAAAGATACAGGTATCTTATACCATCATAAAACCTCAATGCTCAATGCATTTACAAAATTAAAAGCAAAACAAAGTTCCAATTACAAAAAATACGATTCCTAACCAGTTACTCACCTAAAAAAATACGACCAAAGAGTATTTTATCATTCTTCCATCGATGATTTCATATAATTCTACCTCCTTGGTACCTATGACATCACCTGTCATTCTGAGGTTTGCATGAGGCTATATCCGTGTGAAGTAAAGCCTAGTGACCTTGCGGGCTAACCTTGAATGACCCGATGTTATTCTCAATGTTTACCTGTTGATTTTCATTTAAATTCATGAATGGACAAATATTTTGTAAGTTGTCTACGTTCGAAATGGTATTGTCTTTGATTTGTAACACTTGGTGTTGGTAACAAATTGTGACAACTTAACGAAAAGAAAACTTTAGGGTGCGTCTCAGTTGAAGCGGAGCGAAGCTATGTATATCTACACTAATATTATAAAGAGGAAAACTTTGTTTGTTTGGTTGTAATGAATAGGCTCAAAAACTACTGGACCGTTTTTGAAAATTCTTTCACCAAGCGAAAGCTACATTATCCACGAGTAACATAGGCTATTTTTCATCCAGAAATTCCCACAGGAATGGACACAACACGGGTAAAACCGCGGGGCGCTGCTAGTTAATAATAATAATATACTCGGACAAATTCACTCACGGTTAATTAGACCCAAAGTAAGCTCTAAGCTTTTGTTATAGAATCTAACTAACTGATACTACTACATACAAAAATGCTTTAAGTATAAGAATATATAATTGACACCCAGACGTGTCAACAACTATGTATGTCTTCACATATTGTTGACTCCGGGCGGGAATCGAACAAGCAACCCCCCACACACGAAGCGCTCTCACTGCCACTGTGCCAACGGCCTTGTCAATTGACCAATCACAGAGCATTACAACATGATTTTGATGTTATTGCCTGCCCAGCAGTGGGACATTACAGGCCAATACTAACTTACTTACTCTTATATTACAGAAAGGTCGAGTCCGTCACGTCAAGCTGTGGGCGCGCGACTTCACGGGCCTAGGGCTCCGGTGCGGGGGCGGAGCCCGCGGCGGGGTGCACGTGCACTCGGTGCTGCGCTCCGGCCCGGCCGCGGCCGCCAACTTGCAGCCAGGTAGGGCTCCACGGTTATCTAAATCCGTTTAGGAGTTTTTGCATGAAAGGATGTTTCCCATGTGTTACTCTGATACCTATATAACTGTAAAGTTTCATCCAAATCCGTTCAGTAGTTTTTGCGTGAAAGAGTAACAAAACTACATTCATACATACATCCTCACAAACTCTCGCATTTATAATATTAGTAGGATAGGATTAGTCGTACTTTTTTCTGACGTTTCGGCTCCTTTACAGGAACCGTGGTCACAGAAGTAGAACGTACAAACCCCGAAGTAGAATAAAGTTTCAATTCAAAATATTTAGTTAAACCTAAGCAAACAACAGTATATTTTTTCGTCTTACACTTGTACCAATGTCTACAGCAGAACGCCATTGGGGTCAGTTGTGACTTGCACTTATCAATTGTACATTTATTTTCATTTGCCTTTCAACGCAAGTTTCAATCCTATTCATCTCTCCCACCAAACTAAGAAAGTCAAATCTTTTGACTAAACTGCTGAGTTTCTTGTTAGTTCTTTTCTGTACGCCTTATGGACTAACGTAAACTGTTTTTTTGTAATTTTAACGCGGAAGTCATAATAAGTAAAGGTTCTTAAGGTATAGAGACGTAACTTCATACACGTGTTTTTGCCAATAGTGGTGTTCAATGGAAACACACCTACTTTATCACAACCTCTTCCATTCCAGGTGACAAGATCAAAAGCATAAAGATTGAGTTCTCGGGAACGCCTCTAGAAGACGCGGTCGCCATCTTGTCTCTGGCGTCTCCGTACCCCGTGGAGCTGGAGGTGGAGGAGGGGGGCGCGGGCGGCGGGGGGCGCGGGGTGGGCGTGTGCCACCCGCTGCTGAAGAGGGCTGGCTCCACCGGAGACGTGGCTACGGTGAGTGTTACACAGATGAAGTTTTGAAGATAATGTTTTAACATCTACGAGTAACTTCCGCACTGGGAGACTTTCATTAAGTCCCAATTATATCGTTCCAACTGAACTCAATCATTCAACTGAATCCCAGTTCACAAGGTAAACTGACATTATTAGTATTAAGTATTAGTAGCCTGTAATGTCCCACTGCTGGGCAAAGGCCTCTCATTTCACTGAAGATATCAGTACAGTGAGGAGGAGAAACTGATATTAAATTTTTTTAAAATTGATTCGGTTGAACGTGGTCGTGATAAAAGAGGTGGACCTAATTCGACACTAATTGACATAATTTTTCACACATCATATGTCAAAATCACTCATTAATTCTCTACTAAGGAAGCGTTTGACGTCTTTAAGAGAGAAGAGAGTCTTTAAATAAGAGTGCGAGTCCATCGAAGCAGAGCTGTGCTGCGCAAAACTAACCAGTCACTCACAACGCATTACAAAAAGAATGCGACATTAGGGTATTTGACAGTGTTTTAATGTTTTTTAATTAAGCTATTGCATAGCTTCTATCGCGGGCCTTGAGTGCGGGGACCGAATCCAGAAATTCCGTAGTGTAACCTAACGCTCTAAATCGTAACGCTCCTCAAACATTGCCTACGTATAAGCCCAGAACTCCAGAACACAACGTTAGCGCGATGCAGACATTCAGCACACTAACGCCATCTAGTGATACAAAAAATAACTATGCAATAGCTTTACCGCGGCAGTCCCCGAGTGCCACACGTCTTTTTATATCTATTAACTCATCTTTATCGCGTGTTAGAGACTAAAATCAGTTTTTTTATATCACTACTAGCTGTGCCCCGCGGTTTCACCCGCAGCGCCCCCGTTCCCGTGGGAATTTTGAGACTTTTATTCCTTATTTTTCTTATATAAAAACCTTGTCCTGACAATAAGGAACACATTAAAAAAGATTCATCCAATTTGGTGCAGTCGTTCTGAAGTTATACGCTTAGCAACAGATTCAGCGATTCATTTTTATATTATAGACTAGCAGCGCCCCGCGGTTTTACCCGTTCCCGTGGGAATTTCGGGAATTTTTTTACATAAAAACCTTCCTCTTGAATCACTCTACCTATTACAAAAAACCGCATCAAAATCCGTTGCGTAATTTTAAAGATTTAAGCATACAGACAAACAAACAGACAAAAATAGCGACTTTGTTTTATACTATGTAGTGATTATCTCCAGAGTTACAGGCGGTCAAAGTTGACAAAATAGCACTACAGGCCTGTGACGTCACAAGCTTGTAGCGCTGTACACGTCGCATATAAAAAGCTCATAATTTCTTTAATTTTTACACGATTTTTATTCTGATTTCAGTTTTAATTTCATAATTTTAGTTATTTTACTAAATTCATCTCTCAATTCTCAAATTGTACGCTTTTAATATCAGTCAAATGCACTATTTCAATGCGTTGTTTGTCAATCCCAATACGCGGTGATTGGTGAATACGCTCCAATGAAAACGTACCTGACTGATATTAGCGAGTAGTCGAAAAGCCGTAGAGATTGTTTGCTCAATGGAAAGTGCTAACTCGCAGCTTTCATTCATTTGTGCGACAAGTAGGTACCTACTTATATTATAAACGAGAAAGTCTGTACGGGTAGATGGCTCGCTAATTAGATTGCCATGTGTCTAGAGAGTTTTAAATTCTGTGAATTTTATAAATTGATACAAATATTACATTCATATACTTAAATGACTTTTTTTTAAAAAAACAGACTTCGAAATACATACTTAGTATTGTTATAGTGGTAGCATTTTTTTATAGGTTCAATTGGAATTATTTTGCATATTTAAATGGTTTTTTCTCTTTCCGACCTAAGCCATTTTCTGACGAGACAGAATTCTTTATAATAGTGTTTGAGCTAATTGTTTTAGCGTTCATGGATAATGTTATAAGTATGTCGCTTAACAATAACGAATTTACCGATGTACCGTCCAATCGATCATTCATTAATTTCGAGTAGCTTAGTGGCCAGCCCTAGTGTCGGAGTTTTTAGACCGCCCAAAGACCACCGACATGATCTAACGATTGAAACAATTGGGACCGAGTGCTTAACAAGCCTTCAAAAGCACGGTAGCGCTCAGATAGAAATGCCGCTATCGGCTACTCATTAGGGGCCGAGCTGCACGTTGCTTAACAATCGCATTGCACTAACATCGCTTAGTCAAACTACGCCACGAGCGAACTCAATCAAATTCCATCAACACCATGTCTTAAAACGACAAGGCTCCGAGCCATCTTAATGAATTCATTAACCAAAACTATTAGACCTCTAAACAAATATAAAGCCTACATAATAAGGGCTCTTAATACATTGGTCTTTCTTTAGTAAAAAAAATGTTTGCATAAAAGTCATAAGTGCTATATTGAAGTAAAAGATTTTGCGGCTTAAGTAGTTGGGATACAGACGGTTTTTGTCTGATTCAAAATATTGATTTAGTACTTTTCTATGTTATGTTCAAATGATTTTCATACAATGTGCTTACGCATTGGCATGTCAAATCGTATATATCTAAGTACATATATGCATTCATTGGCTGGTGCAACATGAATGATGTTATGTATTACATACAAGTTCATACATTTGTGATAGCTATTGTTTTGATAACCTGTTATTTTGGACTATCTTACAAATTCTGCCTGATATTTTGTTGAATGATATTTTAGAATTCTTAATCCTGCTCACGACTTTAGCCTTCACAATTTTAGCTAATATCTTCAGTGAGATGAGAGATGATGACTTTTGCCCAGCAGTGGGACGTTACAGGCTAATACTTTACTACTTTAGAATGCCTTCATACGAAAATTATGCCTAAAAATCCTTATATGTATAGCCTTCTATAAATTTGTAGTATGTAATAGATAACTTTGTCGGTACTGTTTGTATTCAATCGTTCGATCATATCGATGACCTAAGAACTTCGACACCAGGGCTAGACCACTTACCGACTCCCGATTGGCCTCTAGTCTACTTTTTAAAAACCGGACTTGATTCTTGTGGAACATGCCAAAATTTTCTTCCTGGACGTCTCTGAGTACGGCGGTAGGAGGGGTCTTACCGACGTACTCAGAGACGTCAAATGCTATGCTTCCTTAGTCGAGATTTATTGAGTGATTTTAACATTAAATGTATGAACATTTTCGTCAATTAGTTAAGTGTTGATTTAATGGATGTTTCCGAGTGCGAATATGAAAAATTTGTCAATTATTCAATTGTCGATTTACATGAACCTCTCTGATTATAGCACTTACACAGTTACACAATTGTCTATCTTTTTTATATTATTTCTATATTATTATTTCT
The DNA here is from genome assembly GCA_963082685.1 of Cyclophora albipunctata. Lineage (NCBI taxonomy): Eukaryota > Metazoa > Arthropoda > Insecta > Lepidoptera > Geometridae > Cyclophora > Cyclophora albipunctata. Next base: position 1,641,051 of record OY720139.1, on the reverse strand, counting down.
ACGTCATAATTAATAACCTTCACATTTCCTCTTTACAGCTCGAAAAGGAGGCGAAATTGCTGCACCCGCCAAAATCACCAAACACGTCCCATTCAAACAACTCAACGCTCGAAACTAAACAGAAATCTGGGATCAAAAAGATAACAGATAAGATCGCATCGACCACCTTAGAGAGAATGAAGAAAGAAAAGAAAGAGACGACTACACTAGAAAGAGAGAACGAGAAGAACTACAAGATGAATAAGAACAGGTATTCTGATGTGCCTCTCCCTATGAACAAACCAGAGAGAAACAAAAACAGGAACTCTACGGGCAGCGATGTCCAAATCATTCTGCCAGAAAATGGAATTTCACATATCGAACACGCAGAAGTACAGAAGAAAGATTACGACCCTAAACGAGGCATGAAGTTTGGCATCAGAGTTCTACCGCCAAACGTACCAGACGATGGAGTACTAAAACAAAAGAACGTCGAAAATGGTATCGTTGTCGCTGAAAAATCAGTAGATGTTATCGATAAACCAGAACCGCCAAGACCGGCGCCGACTACAGTCAAACATGAGATCGAGACAGAAAATAAGAAACCTGTAGTTGCTAAAAGGAGAGAGAAGATGGCTCCTCCAGTACCCAACGCTAGAGTGAAGACGAATGAAGTCGATACGTCTATCAAATCGAATTTGAATACTTCTAAAACATCTGAAATTTCTCTTACTTCCTTTGCTAGAAGTGACTTAAACTCCAGTGGGATAAAGCGGGATGAGAATGGAATACCTCAAGAATTACCTCAACACATGATTGATGCAGCAAAAGCAGTTAAAACCAATAGAAGGAGTGCTGCAGACTTGATTCAAGATAAACCTGAACATAAGAAAGAGGAAGCGCCAAAGCCTAAGAAGAACAAAGGCAAAGCTCCGTCACCTCCAGAAATTGAGAAGAATAAAACTGATGACAGTATTCTGGAACAACTGAAGAACGTAAATGATTTCTTGAAGAATGAGAAGCAACATTCCAGTCTGTTATTTGACACTACAACATCAACGACGTCCTCTTACATCAACACATCAACGCCAAAAGTTAACAAAACCAAATCTTCGAACGTGTCCCGAGTAGATGACTCTATTAATTTCACTCAAGACGATATTGATGATATCGTTTCTAAACCTTTTAGACGTGAAAGTGATTCGCTCAACAACTTCTTTGAAGATTCCAAATCTAATCTTTCATCTAACCACGATGGGCATTCGGTTGTATCTTTGAACCAGAGCGATAGGAGCGATAAAGGTTCTACTACTATTGAGCTAAATAATAGTGATATAACTATACATAGTTCTCCTTTGAATGACACAGTACATTCTGGCAACGATGATGCGTCTCTGCTTGATGAAAACGAAAGGAAAGCTGCCTCACTTGGAGACTTATCAAGATTCGAACTAAGAGCCAAAATGGCTAAGCCATCTAGTGGTACTTTAGAAAGAGCGCAAAGTCTAGATATATCAGGTGATGATGTAGAAATAGCGGAAAGCGCTATTTCGCCTAAGAAACGTAAAGCTATGTCTGTAGTTGAAAGCAATTTTTACGAAGCTAGTGGCGAAGACATTTTGCCTGATATGATCGATTCGGATAAAGGTATCGTGATCAAACATAAGGAACCGAGACTTAGTTTGAACATCGCTAAGACATCAGCTATGGAAGGTCTTAACACGTTCCAAAGAAACCGCTTGAAGAAAGGCTCTGAATTCGGAAACCTTGAAGACGCTATCGTTAAAGGATCAAACAGTTCCGTAGAATCTGAAAAGTCGGACGAAAATGAGCCTCAAAGACGTCATAAAGAGTTCAGCACGTTCAAAGAAGAACACGAGTCATCAGACCATTTGGCTAGAAGAATAATGGATGAAAACTTGAAAGTGCACTTGAAATTGGTCTCCGAATTTGCTAAATCTACTTCAGATGGAAGCAACATGTCTTCTCTTGACAGCTCGCACGAAACCCCTTCTATGGCTAAAGTAGATCCTCCGCCAAAATACGAAGAGAAAGTAACTATGACTTATGACACAAATATACCAGACGACATGAAAGTATCACGCAATACGTACGTTAACAGCTTAGAACGCCCAAAATCTGACATGATGAAGAAGTTACTGGCGAAAAATCCGATTCTAAACGTTCACATTGATCAAAAAACTGAAGTTAATACACAGAAAAGCGAAGCCAGTACAAGTAAAGACGCTACGCCTATGACAGACACTTTTAAGTCCATGCATCAGCCGGACATTGTTAACTTTGACCTTAAACCAGCTGACAACGTTAAAGATTACGATGATTTCGTCAGTAATATAAGAGTGGGGTCTAACACTAACAGTTTGAAGTACGAAAATAAGCCAGTATTGACCACCTTCACCTCAGACTGGGGCAAACCCGATGAAGTACATAATACTAATGTAGTAACTATCAATGCGGAGAAATCTAAGCCTACAGAAGAACATAAAGTCAAGTCCTATACTAAGTCCATTGAAATCGGTGAGCCAATGCGAATGCCACCTGACGTTCTAGAAGGGATACGAAAAAGGCGCGACGATAAAGAAAGAACGCTATACATGGAACCAGCTAACATGTCAATAACAATGACCCAAGAACCAGTACAAAAAAGCGTAACAGTCAACGTAGCTGAAGACGAGTTTGGCAACAAAGTCATCACACAAAACGTTGAGAAGATTTCCACTAAATATATCACAACTAAAGCCGAAGCACCATTACAAGTGGAACAATTTAGTTTCGGCATCGCTAGGAATGCAGGAGAGATTGACGAGATGAAGCTAGAAGAAGGAGACGTGAAAGATGTCGATAAAAGAGTCTTAGACGAAATAAAGAGACAGAATCCTAACATGCACTTCATAACTGACGAACCAGCGTACACTAAAACCGAGACAATAATACTTAACACTACAGACATGGACGAAGAACAAGCTAAAGCACTAATGGCCAAACTGCAAAACGATCCAACCTTCATGGCAGACAAATCACCGGAAGAACTGTCAAAATTAGGCATCAGAATCATACAAGACTTAGATGACGTACAAACAACAAGCAAAGACGCAGTGGAATTGACTAAAACTAGATATTCTATCAACCCTTCTCTAATTTCTGAGACACAATGCGCTCAAATCGAAGGTAAGGAACCGCAGTCGCTTGAACATATCACAGAGATACAAGTAGTAACACCACGCACTGAGAAATTGAAACAACAAGAGAAAGATAAGATTTCCAGCCGGCAAAGAGCGCCTTACGAAGAACCGCCACTGTCTTACGAACTAGACGTTGATTTGCTAAACGATTTCATATCAAACGAACGCCACCACACAGCGAAACAGATCGAGAAACGAACGAAATCCGAACCAAAGAAAAGACATTCCGACTTCGATTTACCGAGAAACACTACCATCAAATTCCGTACAGCAACATACGAATCTCCCAAAGGCACTATAGTTACAAGCACGGATTTGGAAAACAGGAGACTGTCTGAGCTTGATCAAATTCAACGCGCTGCCGAGCCTCAAAAGCCTAGCATTTCCGCCAAGCCAAGCAGTATACCTATCAAATCCAGTGACAAGCCCAAACAGATTACTGTGTCTTCCAAAATTCCAGTATTTGCGACCCAAAAGTCTTTAAGCCAGGAAAATTTGACAGACGCCAAGTTCTCTCTGCCACCGCAGTTTAGCAGTTCTGGCAACATTTCTGTAACTTCTATTAAAAGTAGCTCTAGAAGTCCCAGTGGTGGGAAAATATTGTAAAAAAACAAAAATAATGTGATACCTGCTTGGTACTTATTTTTACAATTGTTATATTTTACAAAAGAGGTTAGATACTTAAAACTTTTTAATGCTTCCAAGTTACGTTTTGTAACTTTTAAATTGTTAGTTCTACAGAAATTCCGCTAGGGGCGTTAGTGTTGAAAAAGTCTCTAGTGTTACTATTGTTAATGTTACTAGTTCAAAAAAGAATAACTTGTATCACTTTTAGTAAGTACTTAGGTAGTTTTATGAAAGAAGTTGTAATTAATTTTAAAAGATTTTTATCAAATAACTTAGTGCCAGACGAAAAGTTTAAAATTATCATAAACTATATCATAAAAAGTGCCTTCGTAAAAATGTATTTTTAAAATAATTTTACATTTATTTCGACAATCGGTTGTGAAATGTCTTTTATACTTATTAGTCATATATTATACACACGTACCTTCATTAATATTTTGTCACAATACATTTTGTATAAATTTTATACAATGAGATTAATATTTATTGTATATTTTTGTATAATATTGCATTCCATAAAGTTAATCCGTCCCAAAAGTATTACCAACTCGTTATAGTATAAGTTTTACGTTATTCTAGTAATTATTATTCTAAAGTTTAGTATAATTTTGATATTTCTTCCCTGGGTTTAGGTAATTATGGAACAAAACTTAAGCCATCTACAAAGTAAGGTATACTTAGAATTAGTGACATAATTTTCAAATTATATTTATTAACAATTCATTTACTTTCCGAAGTATAATTTGTATAATCTTCATTTTATTAATAACATTTTACATTAGATATTAAAAGTTATATATTGTAATGTATTATAAAATAAATATGAATAAATGTTTCTGTTTTTTCATTTCGCAAATTAAAATGTCCAATACCAATATGGTAGTAAATTAATAACTAGCACCGCCCCGCGGTTGTACCCACGTTGCGCCCATTCCCGAGGGAATTTTGGGATGAAAAATAGCCTATAACCTTCCCGTTGAATGTGAAATCCATTACGAAAAGAATTACTTAATTTATGTATGGATGTATGTGTGTTTGTTACTCTTTCACGAAAAAACTACTGGACGGATTTGGATGAAACTTTACAATATACAGGTTACAATATCTATACAGGTTATAAATCAGAATATTACAGGGGATACATTTTATCCCGAAATCCCACGGGAACGGGGACGATGCGGGTGAAACCGCAGGGCATAGCTAGTGGAAAAATAATTTTGCCTTAACCGTACCAAAACAAAAACATACAATTATTATTAAAATGTTTATTAAATCCTTCTCACTTAAATACTGATGATAGCATCAGTGGGTTTAGCTATGCTATATGTACTACGTTACTGCTTCGTTCCATGTGATCTACACTAATATTATAAAGAGGAAAACTTTGTTTGTTTGGTTGTAATGAATAGGCTCAAAAACTACTGGACCGTTTTTAAAAATTCTTTCACTATTCGTAAGCTACATTATCCACGAGTAACATAGGCTATTTTTCATCCCGAAATTCCCACAGGAATGGACACAACGCGGGTAAAACCGCGGGGCGCTGCTAGTTAGTGATATAAATGTAGTAATTTCGAGTAGGTTAGTGGTCTACCATGGGGTCGGAGTGTTTAGACCGCATGAAATGGAACCTCCTCAACCTCCTCAACCTCCAAAATGGAACTAACGATTGAAATAAACAAGACCGACAATTTAACGAGCCTTTCGAAGCACGGTAGCGCTCAAATGTGCCACAGCCACCCATCCAAGTAAGGACCGAGGTGGACGTTGCTTAACAGCAGCAATGAGTTAAAGTCACTGACCTCTACTATATGGACTGGCTGTAACCATACAAATGACAGCTAATTTTGTGTGGCTATTTGGAGCGCCCCTACGAGTTTCCCGGGAACTAATTTTGACGTTCACTGCTAGCAAATATGGGTAAAGTCCCACCATCTTATCTGTTCAGTTGACAGCGTCGCTAGTGGAGAATTTGGTTTTGCCATAATATAAGAAATTCACCAAGAAACAAAGGTAATTAAAACATGTCTTGCAAGTCAGTCTATAGATATCATTAAAATTTAAGAAACTACAATATCAATCATATAAAGCCTAACTAAGAGAGAGATTCAATATGACGCGGGTGTAGTTCCCATTTTGCCCACCTGAACAGTTAAGTTGGTGGCACTGTACCTGTGATGGGTACACAGTCGACTTATGACATAACTAATTTTAGTTCCATGGAGATTCGTATCTGCCTACAGTGGCCTACAGCGCCAAAATGGCGACACTCAAATAGGCACAAAATTATTATGACTGCAGCCTGTCCATAAAGTAGAGGTTAAAGTAGTTCGGCGTAGATATGCTAACTCTTTACGCATTGCAGAAGCTTTATCTATACTCTTTTTATTTTGAATTACATTAAATTTATGAAGTAGATATAATTTTATTGTTCGGCATAATTTACTCTGAATCTGATGAAGAAGACTTATCATTGAATTCATTACGGCAAGCTCTATCGCATGCCTTTTTCATACTTTTCTTCATGCTACTACTGCATTTGTAGTCTGAGCATACAGACTTATACGCTTTCTTGCAAGCTTTATAACAATACTTAGCTACCCCTTTGGTACAACCCTTCCATTTCCTCAAATAGAAATGAGCATTGTGTCTGAAAGATTTTTTTTTAGTTTCATTCTTTTTATGTCCTTGGTTCACGGCTGCTGGCAACGCGGCAGGATTCTGCGGCAACGCTTGTTCGCTTCGTGGCAACGCTATTCCATTTTGCGGTAACGATAATCTGTTTTGTGGTAATTGATTTTGTGGAAACGGAACTGTATTAATTCGTGGTAACGTTGGATTTTTCATGTTTGCGCTGTAATCTTCGTTGGGTTTTACTGCTTGAAAATTGTTGTTTAGTTTTGGGTCGTTCAGAAATGGGGGAATATTCATACTGTTTCCGGAGAATGGTCTGGTTCCCTTGGGGTTGCTCTTGTTTGGCGTTCTGCTTAGTTTGATATCAAACTGTAGGTTCCGGTTTTTGTTTGATATTGGCATAATGCTTTGTTGCACGTGGTTAGTCAAAACATTTTCTTTATCCCGATCGTTATCCTCGTTCACAGCCTCTTCATCACTAACTCTTCTGTGGTAATTTTCATTTTGTTTCTGAAACAATATACAGGGTGACACATAAGACGTAATACGAAACATGTTTTTCTAACTTACCTACCTAGTGCTAATAATCCGAACTATGTTTCGTGTTGTTTAAATAATCGCAATCGTTGTACCATTGTTTTAATTATTTCCGTTATTTTTGACCCCATCATGGTTACCCTAACTACTTTGTGGAAAACAAAAAGGTTGAAACTACTTTGTTGTAAACACTCACCTTCTTTATCATCATGACTGATAATTTAAAAATAAATGACACATCGTTGAAGTTACTTGTCATAACAAGAAAATATTGATTAATCAGTTTCATTTGGAGATTGGAAAAAATTCAATATTCGTTAATAAGTAATAATGCCACCTCCTTATCCATTCACAAACATTCAACGATTACGTATGGTAGAATTTTATTTTACGTCGCGGAGTACGGTGCAGACGCAAGCTCTTTTTCACGAACTCTACCCAGAGAGGTCGTAACGGTCCTGTAGAATGGCCCCCTCGTAGTCCAGATCTAACGCCGCTGGATTTTTTTTTGTGGGGTGAAGTTAAAAGGCAAGTTTATAAACGTCAATCAGATACGGTCGCAGAACTCCGCCAAAAAAGTATACAAGCATTTGAAGTTGTGAAAGCCAACGAATTTGTACTCGGTAGAGTTCAGAGGAACATCCGACGTCGTGCAGAGCTTTGCGTTGTGGAAGGCGGTGACCATTTTGAGCACTTGTTGAAATATGTTTAATTTTAATAAGATACTGAATACTTGTAAATAAATGATTTGATTTGTTTTACCAAATCTTTCACTTGTGTATTGATATCAGAAATTACTTCTGGCGACTGACTAGGTACTTGGCACACAGAGATTACGTTAGATAATGTGACAAGTACCTAATAAGTATAACTAACATGACGTCACATGACGTCACCAAACGTCCATAGGATGACCAAACTTACAGGAATTTATTAAATTATTTTGTTAGAAAATTAGCAAAAGTTATTTAGATGAATTTTAATTAGTGATGTAGTGAATAACGTTCTTTGTCACTAACCTAACCATAATTAATTATTTTGTACTACGTCTTCTGTGTCGCCCTGTATATCAATATATGATCGTTTCTCTATTTTGAAAAATAAAAAAATCTACACAAATAAAAATGAATCAGCGAAATGTTTGTACGCGTATAACTTCCAAACGACTGCACCAAATTGGATATGTAAATCTTTCTTTTGTGTTCTCATTATTGTCAGGAGGTACAGACATTTTGTATGAAATAAAATATGTAAATATAAACCGGTACAAATTTTGCTCACTAGGCTTTAAAAACAAATTAAATAATAATCGTTTGTCATTCATAAATTAATATTACACACGGACTAATTCACGGACGATTAATTTAGATCCAAAGTAAACTCTAAGCTTGTTTAAATAAAAAAATACATATTTTAGGACTCATTGATTCTAATGATAGGTACAAGAAGTTATCTCTTGCTCTTGTAGAGAATTAGAGTACGTTTCCGTAGAAGCGGAGGTGAGCGGCCCGATTCACCAACCACAGCGCATTAGGATTGTCAAACAACTCATTGACATTGTCAAACAACGCATTGACATTGTCAAACAACGCATTGACATTGTCAAACAACGCATTGACATTGTCAAACAACTCATTGACACTGTCAAAATCTTTTGTAATGCATTGTGATTAGTCAGTTGAACTCGCTCCGGAAAGCCACCTCTGGGCGTAACACTGACAAAACTTTATCTGCTAAAGATGGCAGATCTATGTAGAACACCATCTTAAATAAGGGATATACTTATTATATCTACGAAGATAGCCATCTTACATAAGTTATAGGGACTAGCCGCATATAAACTTACAATAACATAAATAGCAACCACAGGTCCTGGATCCTGATTGGTGTCCGGAGGAGCATCCTTCACCTTTGACTTCTTATTACTCCTATATATTTGTTCAGGTTTGGGGTAATCAGAATAAGCCAAATGACTACTCCTTATATTGCCTCTAAGAGGTGTTCGTGGGTCAATTGATAGACCTTGAATATTATTTTGTAGATTCAACGATTTTAGAGAATTATTATTTGCAACAGGATTATTGATATAATTGCCAATCTGTGTCCTTTCTCTGGATAATTCATTTTTAATTAGAGGATACCTATTTTCATTGTTGCCAGTTTTCATAATTTTTGGTATTGGTAGCATTCGACGGTCGTCTTGAAAATCTCTCAAACCTTCTTGGTATGCCGACGGCCATTGGTGATCAGCAGCATACATACTGCTAGTTTTGGGTTTGGATGCTCTTGGGTCATTTTGCAAGCCGTTATAATAAATATCTGGTAGTAAATCTTCGAAATCCTCTGATCTTCTCAACACTGTAGGTGGTAATGGCTTCTCCTGTAACTGGATGTAGTCTTTTATGCTTTCTAACCTTACCTTGTTGACTGACAGTATGTTTGACAGTAACGAGTCGAAATCTGTCTTTAAGTTATTTGTAAACTTTCTTCTAGAGCTGTATGGGTTTAACGAACGCTGAAATTTTAGAAAAATAAACTATTAAGTACCTACACATTTTCTTTGAATTCTATCTATATGTTTCCGGAATTCAGGGTGTTTTCGTAGAAGCGGAGCTGATCTGTGCCGAGCTCAATCGCCCAATCACGGCGTATTGTTTGTCAAACAACACGTTGACATTGTCAAAATCTTTTCGCACACAGCTCCGCCCCGCTTCAATGGAAACGCACCTAAGTCAAAAATAAAAAGAACTTACACTTAATACTGTGCCGTAACAAAATATAACAACACATTGAATAATAATCATTTCGACCAGTCTACATTGAATCTCTATCAAAACTTATCTATCCATTATGGAAATATCCAATTTCTCTTGTTACAGTTCATTTACTTTAACTATTGATTTTAATTCGAATTCAATCAAGTTTCGGTTTATTATTGTGTTCGTAGTATGCTAGCAGCCTTACGGGATGCCACGGTGCGTCGACTAGCGATTTTAAAAAATATTTACCATTAGTCCTTTAACTTTGATAATTAATACCCTAATTAAATAAAACAATATTAAAAGGAGCACCCCAAGGCACTATTCTCGGTCCTTATTTATACCTCCTATACATCAATGCTTTCTATCCATATTACAACTAAGAACAGTAATTCTAACACAACGAAAAGAATGCAGATAAAAAACTGTGCGTTATTGAAAATACTCATGCCTAATATTCTTTCTAACTAAGCCTTTATAATAAAACAAACCCAATCACATAAAAATATTTTATTCTAAAGAAGATGACTCATCCCATCCCTCGGCATTGAATCCCGATAAACAATTCTTTCTACATTCTTTCTTAAATAATCTTACAGCTCTCTTGCTGCAGCTAAAAGACTCGCAACCATTTTTATAGGTAGTTCTACAAGATCTTTCACAAACTTTAGCAGCCGCTTTATCACAAGCATGGTGCCAGTTCCTGTAATCTTTTACGTATTTCTCTGAGCTGCCAGTGCGTCGTGTCTTTAAATTTTCGACTTTATTCCTTTTGACATTAGAGTCATCGCTCCTGAGAACGGGTGTGATTAGGTTGAGAATGTTTTTTGGTGCTGAGTTATTTATTTCTCGCCTGTTTCTCCTTGGATAGTCTTGCTGGAACAAATAAGTAAGTGTAATAAAAACTCGCTCTGAGTCTAAAACCGGACAGTGAAAATTGAATTTCCTATGTCCGTTTTAAGATCGCCTATATGCCTCTGACATGGTCTAATGATTGAAACAACCAGGCGACTGCCTAACGTGGCCTCCGAAGTGCAGTAGCGCTCAGATAGAATGCCACTATCGGCCACCCATCTAAGTAGTGGTCGAGCTTCACGTTGCTTATAACGTTGAACTAATATCCCGTAATCAAACTACACTACGAACGCTAAATAAAATAAATGATATCACGAACACGAATTAACTTACCTCAAAATTATAGCCCGATAAAACACCCTCCTCGTCCATAATATCCCCAATAAAATCTTCTCCAAAAACATTAGTGTTGCCATACTCTTTATACCTATTTCTTGTTAGGGTAGCATCATCTAGTTTGGCTAGCTTTTTCACGTTATTTAAACGTTTTTCGTTTAACGATACTATGTTTTTGAGGAGGGTTGAGAAAGATTTCTGAACTTGACCCTCTTTGCTGACATCCGTTTCGGAGGAGACCTGCGATCAATTAATTAAATAGTAACATTAAATCACACACGGTTAGTTTGACTCGAATTGTTGAAGGGAAAACTTCTTTAGCGGCGTTGTGCAATTTTTGATAGGTAAAAATGTTAAACTCGCGTCAGGACACGTGACTTGATCGAAAATTAGTAAGACGTTTTGACGTTAATATTCAAGTTTTCACTTTTGCCGGCACTCCCGGAGTGCATCCCTTTTTTTGACGTTGAGTGAAAACTAATTTATTATACGTTCTATACAGTGCATCTTTTTCCTCTTCAAAAATTGACGACATTGGTCCATATTTTTGGACAAGTAAGAAAAAATAGAGTATTAGTATACTCGTAGTTACATAGTTTAAAATGTATGTAATAAAGACGCTGTTAACATGTTCTTACTAATAAGCGTGTGCTACTAATGAGGCGTTACTTTAAAATATTATAAACTATTAATAGGTAACAAGTAATCAAAAACTACATCAGAGTTAGTACACGCACATGAAAAGATTTTATTGCTATAAGTGTTTGAGAAACATAAAATAATAAAATGGTAGGTACCTTACATAAGGTACTTGGTATGTGCTTAAAATATTTCCTCTTAAATGACTACTTGCGACTGGTTATTAAAAAGATGAAAGAAAATACAATTATTACTCAGGAAAAAGTAGTATTAACCTGTAATGTCCCACTGCTGGGCAAAGGCCTCATCTCTCTGAAGATATCAGTACAGTGAAGAGGATTAGGCATAATCACCACACTTGCCAAATGCGGATTGGTAATCTCAAACCCGAGCCATGTTTAAAAACTGGAAAACATGTTTTCCGTTCTACCCGGGAATTGAACCCGGGACCTCAGGGCCAAGGTGTTCCCTTTTGTTAGTATGACAAAGAAATTGTTTCAACCATGAAATAGAGAAGTGTAATACTTCGCTTTTCCGTGGTTTCACCTGTAGGTAGGTATGATGCGACATACACTCAGACATATAGGTATACAAACACTTACACAAACAGGGTGGCTTTTTTAAACGGGTTAGTAAGTGCCAGTGTAAAACTACAAGAGGTTCAAAGACTTTCTAGGGAATCATGTCATAGATTTTAGTAGAAAACTGGAATAATATGAGGGTCCGCAACATTGCTCATTTGTTTAATGAATAATGGAGATACTTAGGTATTAAATAAGATTATTATTTTTTGGAACTTACGTACGATGGAAGTTACTGTTGAGCGTTCCTCAACACGTTTCGGTCACGTCCGGTGACCTTCATCAGGAGGTGGGTGAAGTGCTCGCGACAGCGTCTTTCGCGCTGAGGTGACCGAAACGTAGGAACGCTCAACAGTAACCTCCGTCGTACGTAAGTTCCCGTGTTAACAAATAATAATGACAGTATTTAAACGTACGTTTCAATTAATATCAAAATTAAATAACATTGTTTTGAAGATCCTGGATTTTGTTTTCACTTTAGACAGGTTGATCTTAGACTGTCCATTGAAAGCGGAGTGGAGCTGTCCGGGGCGGAATTGACCAATCACAATCACACACACAAACATCACGAAAAGATTTTGACAATGTCAATGCGTTGTTTCACAATCCCAATGCGCTGTGTAAGGGTGGATGTAAAGGAGAGAGAAGCCGATCGAAACGCACTTATAAATAAAAAAGCATTCATAACGCATTGAATTGAAATTGCCAAAGTCTTTCCATGCGTTGTGATTGGTCATTCTCACTCTCCGCACCGCTCCACTCTACTTAACACATTCACTGCCACTATTATTTCCTTAATTCCTTCTGAGGTGCCACCAATATTATATTGGCGAAAAACATGGACTCGCCAGGCGAGTCGCCGGCTCATGAACGAAATTTAAGTCGACTCGCCAGGCGAGTCGTCGGCAGTGAATGTGTTAAGTGGTAATGCTCCCAAAAATGGTTATTTTTTACCCTGGTTGGTTTTTGGGGTAGTTTTTTTCAAGGGAGTTGTCATTTGGGAGGACCCAGTTGTAATGAGGGTTGGATCCCATCTATGGACCCCTTGATCCTATAAAGCACACACACATCACTTGACACTTTTAAAAAAATAAAATAACAAAATCTTACCAAAAAAACAAAAGATAAATAACAGAAAATACGATAAAGCATTTCAGTTTCCGTATTTCAAACCATAGCTAAATGAAAATAGCGAATTAAATTGAGTATTATGAGTGTTTGTACTTCGTCAGCAGCCATTGATTACACTACCGATTGCGAATTAACTGATCAATAAGCGTTTGGCTTTACTCGTGGATATTTCATACATAATACATTACATACTAATTCTATACTAGGTAATCTAAACTCTATGTTTTTTTGTCACAAAATGTAGACCAATGTCGTCAATTTTCCAGCCGAAGACGATTGCTCTTGAAGAGGAAAAAGGTTAAGTGATTTTATTTTATTCTTACCCTATCTCTAAACCTTTTTCCTCTTCAGGAGTAGCTGTCTTCGGCTGGGAAATTGACGACATTAGTCTACATTTTGTGACACTATTAAAATGGTAGAGGTGATCTATACTCGTAAGTACTAATATTATAAAGCCGAAGAGTTGGATTTATTGTTTGTTTGAACTCATGAATCTTAGGAACTAAGAGTCCGATTTGAATAATTCTGTTTGTAATAGATAGTCACATTCAAAGAGAACGTTATATGTTACGAGTATTTTCATCTCGAAATTCCTACGGAACACACGAAAATCGCGGGGCGCTGATTAAAAATAAAAAAAACTTGAGAGGTGTCAAGGGACACCCGGATGGAACGAAGTTTATTTATTATCAACAAAAATAATCGTCGCGACACCACACTGTTCAATGCGAAATAGAAAGACGAAACGAAAATATCTAGCTTGCTTTCTATAATGAGAGAGAGAGGGACAGACAGAGAAAAATGCGCACGCCAGAAAGAGACAGACAGAGAAAATGCGCGCATGCGCGCCGCGCAAGTTTCTCTGTCTGTCTCTCTCGCGCATGTTTCTCTGTCTGTCTCTCTCTGGCGTACGCAAGTTTCTCTGTGTGTCCCTTACTGGCCTAAAAAATGTCGTTACCATTTTCCTGCTAGCCCCCTTTCGTAACCTGCGATAAGGAACTTCGTTCCAATAAGTTCGAGTAGGTCAGTGGCCAACCCTGGTGCCGGAGTTTTTAGACCGCCTATAGGCCTTGGACATGGTCTAACGATAACAAGTAAAACAACACATCAAATTCATAAACCAACATCCTTACAGACTTTCAAATATATGTCATGTCTAGCCGCGCCCCGCAGTGTTACCCGCGTAGTACGAGTTCCCACGGTAATTACGGGATAAAATGTATCCCATTTGTATTATTCTGATGTATATTGTTAAAGTTTTATCCAAATCCTTCGAGAAGTTTTTTCGTGAAACAGTACCAAACATATTAACTATAAATAATGAGATAGGGTAATAATGAAATAAAATTACTAAACCTTTTCCTCTTCAGGAGCAATCGTCTCCGGCTGGAAAATTGACGACATTGGTCCACATTTTGTGCCAATCCAAAAGAAATAGAGTATATATACATACATACATCCTTACAAACTTTTGCATTTATAATATTAGTAGGATTGACGTCATATTTATGTAAGTAATTTATCGCTTGTTCTACAACGCGTAATTTAATGAATTCTGGTAACTTGATTTATTGGGTGAAGTAATAGGTTTTACTATAGCTAGGATTCAGTTGCGAGAAGACATGTAGACAAATGTCAGTTGCGAGAAGACATGTAGACAAATGTCAGTTGCGAAAAGACATGTAGACAAAATAGACTGACCGTCATACTCACTAGACGTCAAATAATTCCGTACAAGAGGTTAATTAGTGACACATGCATGTCATATATATGTGACACCACCACCACCCCACGGTTATACCCGCGTTGCCCGTTCCCGTGGGAATTTTGGGATAAAAATTGCCTATAGTATTGCCGCTGAATGTGACTATGCATTGCAAAAATAATTATTCAAATCGGATTGGTATTTTGTGGGATTATCGCGTTCAAACAAACATAACATGAATCTCTTTTATAACGCTTTACTTTAATAGTATTGAATACAGTAACTGTAATTAGTTCAATATTGTTAGTTGCTCATATACAAAACTAGCAGCGCCCCGCGGTTTTACCCGCGTTGTGCCCGTTCCCGTAGGAATTTCGAGATGAAAAATAGCCTATAGATAGCCTTCCTCAATAAGTGGACTATCCAACACTGAAAGAATTTTTCAAATCGGACCAGTAGTTCCTCAGATTAGCACGTTCAAACAAACAAACTCTGTAGTGATGTGTATTTCTGTGAAGCCTTTTTTCAATTATTTTATAGGTTTGCTTTGACTTATTACAACAGAAAATAGGTATTAATAAGACAAAAATACTTCATTATAAAAATAATAAATACATTTATTTATTATCCACTTAATTTATAATTACTTATTAAAGACTTAGGAGTACTTTCAGTGGTACAAACTTCAGACATTAAATTCTCGCGGCCATTGTGATGAGCAGGAACAAATATTTCTCTTTTAATTATTACTATAGAAAATAAGTACAATGAGGAGGATCCTTATAGTATTATATTTGTCTAAAGCTCACTGAAGATATCAGTACATTAAGGATTCATTAGGGGCCGTTCACAAAATACGTTCGCGTTCAAGGGGGGGGTAGGGGTTTTGCTGAGTGTGACAAGATGTGACAAGGAGGGACGGGGGGGTCTACGGCAACATGATGTTCGCCGTTAATTTCACACAGATTTTCACAGATTTTAAATTATTTTTTCAATAAATACTTTTTTCTCAATTTTGATCATGATACAAATTCAGGGGGGGGGGGGGGTCTTAGTTTTTGTGACGAAATATTTACATGGGGGTCACAGAAAGTGTGACACAGCGTGACAATAGGGGGGGAGGGGGTGAAAAAAAGTTGATTATAGCGTGACGTATTTTGTGAACGGCCCCTTATTAAGTAAATGACATGCTTTTTTTTACCTCAATTTACAGATATTTTTATTGATAAATAAGTTCAAGTAGGTATGTTAGGCGCCAACCCTAGCGTCGGAATAATCAGATAGCTTAAGTCCACTAATAAAATCTTATAATTGAAACAACCGGCACCGACAATGATATGATGAGAGGCCTTTACTCTGTAGTAGGACATCACAGGCCGATACTGTACTTTTAAACTAGATTAAACAATAGCCTGTTACGTCCCAAGGTTGGGCAAAAGCCTCTCATCTCACTGAAGATATCAATACAGTGAGATTATGTAAACTAACATAATTATTTCTAAACAAAGGTTACTAATATTTAAGCCTCTGTAGCAGAAGGACAGATACGCAAAATCCCGGAATAGCAAAATCCCAGATTAGCAGAAAGACAGATTAGCATAAAGGCAGATAATGTACTGTCATGTTCATTATAATACAAACCAAACCCTATTATTAACCTTATTATCTATTTGTGACCTCTTTCTCCTAAATGGCCACTTTTCATAAACAATCAAGATGATCTATATTATATTTATTATTCAATGTGACATGCACTTGTTTGTCTGATAAAATACATTTTCCTCAGTTATCAAATAATTTTAAAAGAAGCTTAAATATTATAATTTAAATAATGGATCAAGCTAGTTCCAGTAACGGTGCATCATATTTAAAGTTTATTAAAAGTCAAAAAGGTAAAAAAGTTTTGTTACATGCCGGCCACAGGTACAATTATGTGAAGAAAAATGAGAGTGGGACCATAAATTGGCGTTGCTACAACAAGAAACAATGTAGCACATCTATTACATTGAATGCTAAAAATGAAATAATAAGGGAAGCGAAGCACTCTTGCATCCCTGATTTTCAACGCAATACAACGGATGCAATATTAGACCAGTGCAAGGAAGAAGTATGTAAAAACTTTGAACCAATACAGAGAGTATTTGAAAACTACATTTATAAGATAAAAGAAGAATCGAATTTGCTGGAAATTGACGATGATGATTTGCCTGTTTTTTCTATGAAAAGGGACACTCTATATAGATCGCGGCGAAAATATCTGAAAGTCACTGAATGCAGACATGAAGAAGCTAAAACTGCCACACTGTTTAGTGGATAATTTTTTTTTATATGATGATGGTGTGGATGAAAGAATTATAATTTTTGGAACTACACTGGCTAAGCAACTTTTAATGAAATATGAGGTATATTATGGTGATGGAACATTTAAGGTAACACCGACACCCTTTTATCAGCTATATACCTTACACGTAGACATTACCAATAATAACGAAGATACTGTCAGCTTTGTACCCCTTCTTTACATTCTGTTACCAAACAAATCAGAAACTACGTATAGAAGACTTTTTTTAATACTCAGAGACCAATTTAAAATGAAAATCACGGTCTACAAATGCGATTTCGAATTGGCAACCATAAATGCTGTCAAATATGTTTATCCACACGTGACTATCAAGGGTTGCTATTATCACTTTGTTAAGAATGTCTGGAAGATGGGTAAAAAGATTGGTTTAACTGCAGTTGAAGGTGGGCACAAAATAATAACTTTGTGCACACAATTACCTCTATTACCACCAATTCTGATTCCGGAAGCCTACCTTTCTATAATTCATTTGTGTCCCGAAAAACCAGAATTTTTCGAATTTCAAAAGTACTTCAATAACCAATGGATCCTCAAAATCACAAAGGACATTCTTAGCTGTTACAACGAAAAATTTAGGACAACGAATGGTGTTGAGGGATGGCACCGGAGGATTAATACAAAAATACCTGTGAAACCTTCACTCTTCCTGTTTGTACAGCTGTTAAAGAAAGAAGCATATTTCCAAGATCTGAAGATGACCGGCAATAGCATACCACAAAAACGTTCTTCTCTTACTACACTGAAGGATAAAAAAATTGATCAAGTTATTACGAGGTTTTTGAATAATAAAATTACTGCAATGGAATGTTTGATATGTTTGGCTAAAGTTAATAAAACGAATTAAATAACTTTAAAAAAATATTGTGTCTTCTGTGTGTATCTGTACTTCTGCCTTTATGCTAATCTGTCCTTCTGCTAATCTGGGATTTTGCTATTCCGGGATTTTGCGTATCTGTCCTTCTGCTACAGAGGCATATTTAAATATTCTAATGTGGGCCATGCATGATCAAGTTCACCATCAAGTTTGCAGTGGACTTTGTGGTGTCCAGAAAATTTCTTGGTGTACGGCTGTGGGTGTGCATGACAAGTCGAAATACCCCATCAAGTTTACTGGGTGCCACATCAAGGCCTGCTGCAAACTTGACGGCCTTCTTCTTCTTCATCGAGTGGATGGTCAACCTGACCAATCCTGGTGTCAGAGTTATTGAGCCGCCAAAGACCTCTGATGTGGCTCATGTAACGACTACTATCCATAGAAAGTAACCGGGACCGACGGCTTAACGTGCCCTCCCAAGCACGGAATCATCTTACTTTTCGGGCAATCAGGTGATTCAGCCTGCAATGCCCTAACCAAACTGAGGGCAGTCTCACAAAGAGGTTTAGTGAGATATTGTCCCCACCGGGAATCTAACCCAGAACCTCCGGATCATAAGCCAAGCGCTCAAACCACAAGACTGTCTTGAACTTGATGATAAACTTGATTGTGTATGGCCCGCGAATTTATTCCTTAATAATTAGAACTAATCTATTCCTATGTTGAACTCTGTCTATAGTTCTTTGTGTCCAATATTTTCTTGCCGCACATGGCGCAGATTCCCTTCTTGTACGCGCATGCTTGACAGTAACGTGAACCCACTTGATGGACTTTTGTGCGGCATATTCTGTCAACAGAAAAACATCTATAAAAAACTAGTTTTGTCCCGCGGCTTCGATCACAGTGTACCCATTCCTATGGCAATGTCGGGATTTTAAATTATATTATAATACAGAAATGAAGTTACTTTCATATTTATTATATCAGTAGGAATTGTGAATAATAATAAATGAATACTTATAGTTAAACAAATAAATATGTACAGGACTAATTTACACACCTAATTTAAGCTCTATGCTTGTATTATAGAATCATATTCACTGATAACATACATATACTATACACAACTTATACGAGTATATATTTCACATGAAAACCAAGGTGTTTAATAATAGTAATAAATATATTCTACAAGTATTTACCTGCATTCACCGAACTTGGAAGTGTATGGATTGAATCGCGCCTTAGACGCAGTGAGAGCTTTATTTTCTCCTATTTTCCGGCCTCCAGACTCTGTGGTATTCCTCGCTCCTGCCTTCCAAGGGTCAGGTGTTATCACTTTACCCAATTTCTTTTCGCACTTATCACAAACCATTTTAAAAAATATACTTTAGTGTGCAGTTTACTTCGATAACCTCTTTGGTTTACCAAGAGATATTTGATAATGTATTATATTTTTGAAGTGTAATTTGTGTTTAGATCTATCGTCTTTATCTCTGAATTATTTGATTTTTCTTAATTAATGGTTTATTATATATGTACTATAAAAGCAATTTTATTATCTTACGTTTTGTAAAACAAAAACAAACAAGTTCGGTGACCAGTGCTGCCAGATGAACAAATCTAATCAGCGCTGACAGCGGTGCACTAAGCGCCAGATTCGAATATATTCACGAGCCATTAAAGCGCTAAATCGGCTCCAACGAGTCAATAAAGCGCTAAATTCGAACTTTTAACTGAGGCGCTTTTTAGACGATCAGTGTGATTTAATAAACTCCCATACTAAACATGGGCTGTAACCATAAGCTCTTAAAACAATTCTGATAAAGTTTTGGGAGCGAGACGTAGATTGCGACTTGTATAAACGCATCTCGTTTACGGCTCCGTTGTTTTGCACTATGTGTTTAGTATGGTAGATTGTGTAATCAAATTGATCGTGGAAAAAGCGTCTTATGCACGACAAAAATAAAATAAAATACGAAGTGATTATAGTGAAAAACAACTTTTTATTACAATAATAAAATTTAGAAGAGAAAACATAACAATATTATTCTATTCTTTAAACATAATAATATTTCTACCTACAGTTTGGGTATAGTAAAGTCAATTTTAAGTAAAAAAAAATTAAAATTCTTCTGCCATATTAAAAATTAAGAAAGCGCTAAATTATCCGCTAGGCGCTAAAATTATGAAGTGCCCGCTGAACATAGCAAAAAAGCGCTAGATCTAGCGCCGAAAGCGCTAAAATGGCAGCACTGTCGGTGACTGGAAAAGAAGCTGTGAAAAAAACTGTCCTGTCAATGTCAAACAAAATAAAGTGACAACTACGTGACAAATTAAGATGAAGTAACGTGTCATTTTGGTGTACTATTGTTTGTCTGTGGTACCTAGTAAGTAGGAAACCGACGGAACAAGGAGGTTTAGTGGGTATTCCCCGACCGACCCGAGCGAAGGATGAATGAAAACATTTCCCATCTTCAAAAAAGGGGTAGCACTATTTTTTTATGAGACAAATAAAATGATTATACGCGGTAATCAGTGATATGCAGAACATGGATGTAGGTATAATGTATTTGGTTTTCACATGCATGCGTTGTGAAATGTGTTTTATATATTAACTAACCGATAGAATTCGTAATTGTACCTATTTTATGTCATCATCAGCTTGGCTAAGAATTATTTTTGTTTTGTAAATCATTGACACAGACTAGAGAGGACAATACCACAGAATAATAACTAGTACTACGTACAGAAGCTTTACTTCGCAATGGTTTTCAAAGAAATATGACTCGAATCTGATAAACAATATGATTTAATTTAGCTCGCGGTCCAGTCGAGCACGTGTTCATTTACATACCTACCAATTTCTTTTTGAAGGAATATGGGCCTTAATTCACTATACTACGGTTCATAATAAGTTATACATGGTTATACGTATTGAAAGAGCCGCGGACTAGGGTTGCTTACTTCGAGAAACTACTTACCTATGCCATCTAGCGCACAGCACGAGCGTTTACTCCTACTTGTGGCGGGCAACGCGCAGCAGGCAGCGCCGAGTACGTTCATGTAGTCTAAGAGCTAGCTGCATAATTGTATATGCTATACGATTATTGCCAAAGATTTAATTTAATGAAGTAATAAAAATAAAACACAAATAAACAAAAATAAAACAAATAAAAAAAAATAAAACACATTTTGTTCATTATACTTATATAGACAAAAGAATAATAGATGTTATGTATGTGTAAAAATGAATGTGTAGAAATGAATGTGTGGAATTGTTTTTGTTTCGGACAAAACATAATAATTGTATCATTTTTACCTCACTAATAAATTAATTTATTACTTAAATGATCTCTTTTGAAATAATCCTATACTACTAGCGCACGCGTGTGTTTTCTTTCGCTTGTGGCAGCCTACTAGATTGGCCCTTGCGCAGTGGCCGCCGCCCGTAGGTATGTTTTTAATACCTACACGCGGAGTGACACAGGCCTGACAATACGTAGAATTAGTAAGGAGAGAGAGAGAGAGTTAGGTATTTAAGGAAGTGTTGACCATAGACCCATAGATAAGAACACAGAGTACTCCATTACACTGGAGGAGATAAGACCTTCTGCTTCTATTGTGGAAGACTACTGGATTGGGATGGGATTGGGAAGATAAATATTATGATCGTTGGCAACACCAATGTTTCAGTTTTGCTTTTCTAAATAATACCAATAACAACTACAGGCAAAGGCCTCTCATCTCACTGAAGATATCAGTACAGTGAGAAGGATTAGGTGTAACCACGCTTGCCAAATGCGGGTTGGTGATCTCATACACGGCCTATGTTTGTGAAGTAGGAAACATGTTTTCGCTCGACCCGGGTATTGAACCCGCGACTTCAGTCTTGGCAGGCGAGTGCACATACCACTAGACTACCGAGGCGATTTTCGGTTCTTCTTGAGTGTTTATTTGTGTGGTGATTGTTAAGCAACGTATTATATTTATACTAACTAGCAGCACTCCGCGGTATTACCCGCGTTGCGGCCGTTCCCGTGCGTATTTTGGGAAGAATAGTAGCCTACAACCTTCCCGTTAAATGTGGTCCCATTACAAAGAATTACTTACAACGGATAGGTAGTTTCTGAGATTAGTAGATAAAATATAAAATGCAATTTGTTTCGTTATTTTATTCAAAACCTTAAGAAATTAGTTACATTCATAATATTAAACTTATATCTAAAAGCAATTGGAATAATAAATAAACACTCATATTTCTACGTTATTTTGCCTCACCATAACTTAACTAACAGTAAGTTAAAAGAGCAGTTGATTTATACACTCTATTTTTTCTTACTTGTCATAAAATGTGAACGAATTCGTCAATTTTCCAGCCGAATAAGATTACTCCTAAACATGAAACAGGTTTAGTGTTTTTATTCCATTCTTACCCTATCTCTCAACCTTTTTCCTCTTCAGGAGTAATCGTCTTCGACTGGAAAATTGACGACATTAGTCCACATTTTGGGATAATCAAGAAAAAATAGTGTGTATACAAAATCTTAGATCATATTTCCGCTAGCACTTGGCACCTATAATGTATCGAATTACGACTGACGTCATGACATCAAAAAAACTGACTAAAGCCGTTTTCTTGCACTCTTTCATGCGTTTAATATTCCTTTGTTTCACGTGGAATGGTAGCGGAAGTTCTTCAGAGACCACATCATCACCATCATTCTGTTTCTTGCCATCAAAAGCTCTGAGACTGCGACATGCACTATTTTGCAAATACATATCATAAGCTCGTTTAGTAAACTTGGTTAGATAATTGTCTATTTTCAGCTTACATCTCTGATTTATTTGGATATTATAGCTCAAATCTTGTTGTATAAATTCTGCTATTTCATCGCTCAAATGCGGATCTTTTATTAAGAAATGTAGCTTGAATTGTCTTTTTACGTTATTAATTACTTTTGTTGCTATCTCGTGGGGATCATCTAGATGGCTTCTTGCATAGTTTACTATACTGTGTTTATTTTTAATATAATTCTTTATTAATGTTGCTACATTGTGAAGATCTGCTTCTTTGCTAAGTGTAGTGATATCAACGGGTTTTTGTTGTGTTTTTTTATTGTTGTTGAATTCGTTGCATTCTTCAGTCTCGTTGGGTTGTGCAATTAGAAGTACTCTGTGGCATCTGCTTCTAGTCTGTAAGTTAATAGTTAACTGTTTATTTTGTCTATTCTTTAGTCTACTAACATTATAAATGCGAAAGTGAAGACTGTTATATGAATGTTTGTAAGAGCGTTTCCACATTATCCGATCCGATATCGGTGTCGGACGCCGATCCGATATCGGGGTAAGTCAAATGTATGAAATATGTTCCGATATCGGGCCGGACAATATGAAAGACAGGTACTTATTTCATACATTTTACTTAACCCCGATATCGGATCGGCGTCCGATACCGATACCGGATCGGATAATGTGGAAACGCTCTTATATGAATGTTTGTAAGAGCGTTTCCACATTATCCGATCCGATATCGGTGTCGGACGCCGATCCGATATCGGGGTAAGTCAAATGTATGAAATATGTTCCGATACCGGGCCGGACAATATGAAAGACAGGTACTTATTTCATACATTTTAGAGCGTTTTCACATTATCCGATCCGATATCGGTGTCGGACGCCGATCCGATATCGGGGTTAAGTAAAATGTATGAAATAAGTACCTGTCTTTCATATTGTCCGGCCCGATATCGGAACATATTTCATACATTTGACTTACCCCGATATCGGATCGGCGTCCGATACCGATATCGGATCGGATAATGTGGAAACGCTCTTACTTAACCCCGATATCGGATCGGCGTCCGACACCGATATCGGATCGGATAATGTGGAAACGCTCTTAGTCTTTAACATTAAAACTACTGAACGAACTTTAAGGAAACTTTGCAGTAATATAGCTTAGACATCAGTATAACATATGGGGTACTTTTTATTCCAAAAATTCTATAAAGCAGTCAAAAATGTATATTGGAAAACAATCATTTGAAAAAATTGCATTCGGAAATGAATAATTACTATAATAAAGAATCTCAATTTATAGTGATTAGATTAGATTAGGTAATTTTTACATGACTTAACAACGTTAGCAAAACGTTAGAAAGCTATAGTCCACTTACCGCCCGCACATCAACAAATACCACGAAATAGAGCAACAGTGCCGCAACAAAGGACCTATTCATGCTGCTTTCAAAACTATAATATGTTTCTAAGAATGTAAACCAAAATGGCCGGAACGAATCGCACCAAAGGTTTCCATTAAAAAACATGGATTCTAATTTGTTCGCAACAAGTAAATATTTTAACGAGTTTTAATTGTAAATACGAAATTGTTGGACTAAAACCTACATTGGATTGTGCCGTTCAATCTACTCAGTACCTTCTGGTGGTGTTGTTCTGACACTACCAGGGGTGTACTGACACTACTGATGGTATTATTATTTGTTAACACGGGAACTTACGTAAGACGGAGGATACTTTTAAGAGTTCCTCAACTCGTTTCTGTCAAGTCCGGTGACCTTCATCAGGAGGTGGGTGAAGCGAGAGCGACAGCGTCTCTCCCCGCACTGAAGGTCACCGGACGTTAACGTTATGTGACATGAAACGTACGTTTCAATGAATAGTAAAACTACTGATGGTGTCGTTTAAAATCACCGTTCCGTTTGATACCCCCCTAAACGTCTTTTAACCAAGCGTTCGGGTCCGTTTTCATTGGAGCGGAGCGATCGAGTCCGATTCACCACAGCGCGCTGGGATTGTCAAACAACGCTTTGACATTGTCAATACCTTTTGGTAATGTGTTTTGATTGGTCAGTTAAGCTCGGCACAGCGCTTCACGACTAAACCTGATCTGACCAGAAGACTCAAGAATTAAGCACTAGCCGCGCCTCGCAGTGTTACCGGCATTGTACCCGTCCCCGCGGGAATTTTAGGATAAAATGTATCCCATGTGTTACTTTGATCTATAACCTATATTACTGTAAAGTTTCATCTAAATCCGTTCAGTAGTTTTTTCGTGAAAGAGTAACAATATTCATCCATATCAACATTCTCACAAACTTTCGCATTTATAATATTAGTTGTTAGGACAGTCTAGGAAATTATCAGATACTTACCAAGTTTTCTACGTAAACGGGTTCAATAGAAAGGAATGAAATAAAACACCACTTCCATCCATTGTACGTAATAAACATTATTTTATTGAGCAAATATAATTTGGACTCAATCACTTACCGTACCTACAGTGGTGTGAGATATAACGTGCATCCATTAAGATATTATTAATAATCTATAATTATTATTACATAATGCTGTTATTATTTTAATAACTCTTTGGCTAAATTATTCTATTATCTATTTTAAAGCTAAAACCGAAAGCTGGCACGATACGAAACTAAAGCGATAAATATTTTTTGTGACACTATCATTTGGCACTACCAGTGGTGTCAATAAGATTAAACGGCCTTTGTTTGTATTTTTATCTTTGCTCGGTTTAGTTATTATTTATTGATTGATCAAGTGTATTAATTTTTCGCGTAAAACCTATTGTAAGCCTATAAAGTGGAAGACAGATGTTTTACTTTCGAATGCTTGTAGGCCTATAGACTTATCAAATATTAGCAGGTGGCATGTGTTTATTGCGATTGTTAAGTAACATGCACCCCGGCCCTTACATTGATGGATGGCCGATAGTGGCATTTCTATCTGAGCGCTACCGTGCTTCGGACGGCACGTTAAGCAGCCGGTCTCGGTTTTTCAATCGTTAGACCATGTCGGAGGCTTTTAGGCGGTCTAAAAACTCTGAAACCAGGGTTGGCCTAGCCTAGTCGACATGAATGAATGAAGGTAGCATGTGTTCATTGCGATTGTTAAGCAACGTGGTCTCTGGCCCCTACATAGCTGGGTGGTCGGTAGTGGTCTTTCTATGTGAGCACTTCTATGCTTCAGAGCTCTTACGTTGAGCAGTCGGTCCCGGTTACTTCAATCGTTAGATCATATCGGAGGCCTTTAGGCTGTCTCAGAACTCCGACGTCAGGGTTTGACACTAACTTAATCTTCCTATTCATAGAAAATAGTAATGATACTGATAAGTAACAGTTACATTTTTTTATTTATTTGATTATTTGAAACTATTTTAATTTAATAAGTTTTAATTTACGATTTTTTATGTTGTTGTTTATAGAGCAATACTTTCTGGTTGATCTATATTAACAAATGACACTACTAGTAGTGCCAAACATAATGCCACTTAACTCAAAAACTAAACTTAAAATCAAATATTGCACATAAAAATTAACTCGCTAACTCTGTTCGGGGACGCCATTTTTGTCCGACTCAATCTGTCCTTCAATCTGCGGAGTCTGTTGGTACCCCTGTTCATACTGTCCTTCTGGGTAAGCCTGTTCATAATTCCCTTCTGCTGGATAATTTTCGTAGTTACCTTGATACTGTGCGTTAGGATCAGTGTATTGTTGTGGGTACTGTTCATAATTTTCGTACTGTCCGTCTGTGTATGTTGGTTGTTCATAGCCCTGTTCATATTGTTGGTTCGGGTACTCTGTCTGTTCGTAGTTCTGGTAGTTTGGATCGTATTGCGGCGTCTCTTCTACTGGAGTATCTTTTGGTTCTTCGTAAGTTACGTCTGGAGTGTATTCTGGTTCTGGCACATATTTAGGTTGTGGTTCATATTTGGCCTCTGGTTCATATTTGACCTCTGGCTCAAATTTAGCTCCTGTCTCAAATTTGACTCCATCAGCTTCATTGAATATTTGAGGCTCATCAGCTTTACTCTCCTCATACTCAGGCTGAAGCTCAGTTTTATCAAAATCAGTATCACGAGTTGGTTTCTCAAAGATTTTATCATCAAGAGTAGGTACTACCGGAGTGTTGTCAACTAAATGTGTCGGTACGTTCACAGGACTATTGTTAACCGGGTTGTTGCTGTGTAGTGATGTCCTAGAATCCTGTTTGACTATTCCTGGAGCTTGGTGGTCGAGGTCGTGTGGTCGGACTCGGTCCGGGGTGTATCCGGCGGGCTCAGTTCCGGGATGGTCTCGTCCGGCGCCGGATGGGGGGGAAACGTCTCCGTAGGCTGCGGCAGGGTGCGGGGGAGGTGCTGTAAGATATAGGGTGTTAATTGGAAGGGATGACTGAGTTTGTACTACATATAAAATCATCATGTCAAAAGATATGGTTGGCCGAAATATTTTGCACTAGCATTGCCTCGATGTTTTACGTGCTTTATGGACGTCCTCATGGGTAATTTAAGCGTGAAAAGTAACTTATGACCTTTGTAAGGAATGTAGCTATCATGTATGTAAAAAAGATTTTTTGATACGGATACCAACGACAAAGTACCAATTCGGTTTTAACATTTTGTTGGTAACTTGGGCTGTGAATATTTTTTTAGGAAGTTAAATTGCTACGGTGTCTCGGCACGTTAAATTGTCGGTTCTGGTTGTCTTAGCCGTTATACCATCGGAGGCCCTGAGGCGGCTTAAAAATTCTAGCATTCGGTTAGTTCCTTACCTATCCGAATAAATTAGTTGGCGAGATGAGAGTAATTCAGATAACAGGATTAATACATACACGCAAATTGCCTGTACAATTTAGCATAGGTTTGCACTAAGTAAAGCTAGAAATAAAACACGCAATACAAACTTCAGACTTAAAGCTTATAACACAAAAGATCACATCAACACACAGGTGTAGCCAGCGTATTGAATGAATTCATACCGTTTGCATCTTATATTGCATGCACTCGCATTGAGCGGGTTTTTTTCCACGAGAATATTCAGATACACAGATCGTCTTCATAAGTACTCTATCATATTCATAGTAATATAGCCAGTAAAGCCCCACTGCTGGGTAAAGGCCTCTCGTCTCACTGAAGATATCAGTACAGTGACGAGGTTCGTATCACCACGCTTGCCTAATTGGGTTGGAGACCTCAAACCCGAGCCATGTTTGGAAAGTTTTTTTTTTCACTCGGCTTGGGAATCTCGTACCACATGCCACTAGACCACCAGATAAAAGAAAAAGTGTCTGTCATGTCGTATAGAGATGTGAAGGAGCTTGCATTGAACAGGAATAGATGGAGAAGTCTGGATCGGACTCACCGACAAGAGACTATCTCTTAAATTTATGACGATGACTGGCCACATCCTCAACAAAGCTTACCTTCATAACTATGCGTGTTCCGCGGCGTGGACTGCAGCGAGCGTCCCAGGGTGTCTACTTGACGCTGCATATTGGCCAGCTCGCTCCTGAATCACACACACAGTGAACACACTCACACACGTGACACGCACATGCTTATGGTTAACTTGGTTTTGAATATTAAGTATTTACATTGGGTACTCTTGTCTTATTCCTTGGTATCGTTATTCTTGTTCTTATTGGCTTTTTAAAGTATAAGTGTTGTATGAGTTTTAGTTTGATACTATTAGAACTGAACTATATATTCTATTCTTTTTTATTGTCACGAAGTGTGGACCAATGACGGCAATTTTCCAGCCGAAGACGATTGTTCCTGAAGAGGAAAAAGGTTTAGTGATTTTATTTTATTCTTACCCTATCTCTAAACCATTTTCCTCTTCAGAAACAATCGTCTTCGGCTGGAAAATTTACGACAATAGTCCACATTTTGGGACAATAAAAAAATAGAGTATCTATACCAATGTCGATTTTGTGATATTGACTGTGAGAATTAGTTTTACCAAAATTATATTTTTGGAATGAATCTTTTGATGTAATTATCATTTCTGAAGACTTGATGTAGTTTTTCTTAATTCTCTGATATATTGACCTCTTGTAAAGCAAGTTCTAATATTTTTGCTGCTAAGATAGTTGCATTGAGAATCTATTTAGTAGAAAATAATGTAAAATATATATAGATGACTTCATCATCTTATCAACTTACCAAAACATCAAACAGTTGACTCTATATTATACTAAAACATATTGATACTAACTACAATCACTAAAACCACAATAAGCTTCTATATAATTACTTCTTCTACCCACTGCGAACAATCTACCAACAAATTCTACACTACACAAACAGACAGACACACCAAACGGTTTACCTTCGCCGCATCATCATCTGAATCGATCCTATCGATCGATAGATCACTCAGATCTCTAACTAGATCATCAGCACTACCGTATCTTGTTGATCGTTTGATTCTATTTGTGTAAGGAGTTGATGTATAGTATGTGCGTTCTAGATCATAGGACGAACGGCTGTGGGGGTACCCACTGATCGGAGTATAGCTTCTAAATGGTACAGTTGTAGTGCAATACTTTTTGTGAGAACACCAGAGGTTCCTAAGTTTTCTCATTAGTTCAGTATTTCTGCAAAGCAAATGTGTTCTGTCTGTTCTGAAAATTTAAGGGATTTTTCAGTTTCAGTGCTATAGAAAGAAGTTGAAGGTTACGACGTTTATATTGCTCACTTTATCATTGCCCATTTATTTTCGAATACATAAATATTTTTTCAACAAATATGATATGCCAATTAAGTTTAAAATATGATAAGTATCTTATACTAACTAAACAATTAATAACTTAACTAGATTTAAAAGATAGAACAGTTAACAATAGCTGCAATTTAAGAAACAAGGAACTAACAATTTAGGATATTGCACACGATAAGGCTAGAAAGAGTAATTACAATAGGAAAGAAGCAATAACTAATAACCAACAATATTAATATCAAAATATTAAACTGACAACATTAAATAAATTAAAAACAATTCATTATATTTCGTATAACAATGATAAATATAAGCTCATATGTGTTAAAGACTCAAGTCAAGTGTATTTAGTCTATGTATAGAATGCAGTGCAAAATGTATAAAAACTTTTTAAAATACTAATTTCACACACAATAATAGTATACTGAATAGGGGTCTGTGATTTTTTAACTGCTTAAGAAAATTTTTATTCTTCGTCGATTTTAGCATCGTTTTCAATCGCTTCGATATTGAGATCCTTTTCTGCTGTTTCTGTCTCCTCTTTTGGGACACCTTCAATCATTCCTTCATCAGAATTGTCTATGGGACTTTCTTCGACGGTAACAACGAGTTGGTCTTCTTCTGTATCTCCGACATCTTGATTATCATTTAGTGCATCTTCTTCTTCAGCAGTTTGTGCATTATCAACAATGATTTCAGGAATGTTATCATTGTGAACCCTATCCTGAGGTGTATGTTCAGCATCATTACTGTCTATGATCTCTACTGTTTCATTGAGAATGTTTATGTCCCCGTTCACTACCTCCATACTAATACTATTCTTTATGCCTATATTATCATCTACAACAATTTCTTCGACGCGAGAACCTTTTCTTTTTTTGTCTTTTTTTCTTGGTTTTGGTACCAATTTAACGCTTATATCAACTTTAATCGGCTCCTTTTTCTCCCGTAAAAAGGGCTGTTGAATCATAAGCGGTAAATTGAAAACTTTCTCTCCTTTGATGTTGGTGAGATCCTGATTGGTCGTCAACGGGCCAACGACAATTGGCGGGTAATTATTCGACGAATCGGACTCTTTTTCGGAGCGGCGCTTGGAACGGCGACTCTTTATAGGCGGGTCTCGGGATGTAGAACGCTCGCGCTGTGTTCTGATTGGTTCGTCGGTACGGTTGCGACTCTGCGCTCTGCCTGCCACCAATGAAAACACAGCACGACGTTAGGAATTTCGAAATTTAAACGGGCAATGATAATAGTGTTGTTAAATTCATAAATCGAATGGAAAGTTTAAAAATTGGTAATAAAGAAGTATAAATTGCTAGTGATGTGTACGGAGGTGACATAGTCATGCTGTAGAGTTATAAAACGTTTCGTACTTGTGCCTACGGTTTGCGTCGTCGAGCTTGTCAGTGAGCAAGCGACATTCCCCAGTGAGTTTCTCCATCAGACTGTTTTGTGATTGAATCATCGACTCCAGCTCTGCGACCGTTTTAGCTGTGAACCAAATGTTCCCGCTTTAACTCCAGTAGGAAATCACCAGACCAGAGACAAGATCTGTTGAGTCCCTAACAATCTGATGAATAAACTATTGAAAGTTGAGAAAGAGAAGCCCTTTCATAGTTCTAGATACAAGCATGCGAATGAAAGGGTAAAATATGAATGTTTTGAACGTGAACTCTGTACTTTTTGGGATCTTTCAAAACATCAATAGTTTACCCATTGACTGTGAGTCCCGTGCCGCTGTCTATGGTACGTACCGTGTTTGTTCTCCATGGACTCCATCATCGAAGACAGTTCCTTCTCCTTCCTGTTCTTCTCTGGTGATATCGGAGTCAAGTTCTTCATGTTTATCTGTGAAGGTTTTAGATTTATTAACGTTTAATTAAGTAAGTAAGTAATAAATATTATGCTGTAATGTCTCTCTGCTGAGCAAAGGCCCCTCGCGCTTGGCTAATGCGGGTTGGTGATCTCAAACCGAGCCATGTTTGGAAAGTAGAAAACATGTTTTGGTCGATCTGAGAATTGAATCTGGGACCTCAGTCAGCCACTCAAATGCACATACCACTATAGCATACACACCTCCTTCATACATACATACCTCTTTCTCCAAGTTGGAGATCTGTTCGGAGAGGCGCAGGTTCTCCCGGCGGGAGTGCACCAGGTCTGCATCAGCTCGGTCCAGGCGTTGGCGGAGAGATTGAATCTAGAAATACAGCGAAACTTTAGCCGATGACACATTGGTTCGCCGCGCTAATAAACCAAATTATATTAAAAATCTTCTGCCTCGATGGGAATTTCCATTTAAATCAAGATTTGATAGCCGACAAGTCGAAACGAGGTGACACTAAACAAGTCCTAGACGACATACATGCACACGCTATAGATGTGAGGGACTGGTGCCTGAGATAGGTATAGTATACCAGTGTCAGGTCATCAGGCTTTCTCCTTACAGTATAGTACACATTATTAGGCATCTTCACTACATAGTATAAAACAAAGTCGCTTTCCGCTGTCTGTCTGTCCCTATGTATGCTTAGATAGATTAGATATAGCTTTAAAACTACGCAACGGATTTTGACGCGGTAAATAGATCGAGTGATTCAAAAGGAAGGTTTATATATAAATATTCCTGAAATTCCTACGGGAACGGGCACAACGCGGGTAAAACCGCGGGGCTCTGCTAGTAGATTAAAACTAAAACGTAGATCGTGATTATGGTAGGTAACAGTTAAGCAAAATTACTAATACATAGATTCACCTCGGAGTTGAGTCGGTTGGTCTCATGTTTGGCTTGTCGCTGGTGCCTCTCCATGGCGAGGCGCGCGCTCGCGAGCTCCTCCTCGAGAGACGCCTTCTCCGCGTGCGCCTGCGCCAGGTCCGCTTGAAGAGACGCTGGGGGAGGAATACAAGGTTGTAGAAGGCATGGATCATTCAATCAGTAGTTCATTCGTTCATTCCAAGAAGGAATTCAAGGTTTGGAGAAGTTAAGGAAACACTGTTTAAAAGTGTTTTGTCTTTTTCACTCTTCGGAAAATAGCGAATGTCGGAAACAGACAAACCATAGGTTAGCTAAAATGCTGTTAATAAGCATTTATGAATAAGACCCTAAAAGAAAAAGTAGTATCAGTTAGTTAGATTCCATATTACAAGCTTAGCTTAGTTTGGGTCTTATTAACCCTATAGAATTTGTCCAGGTGTATTTATTTATTATTCTTACAGGACTTGTTCTTGAGCTCCATCTTCAGCTCCTCGATGGCGGCACTCTTCATGCTCAGCTCTCGCTTCAGATCGTTCTCGTCCCGACGCTGTCTCTCCAGTTCCAACTGGAATAATAACTCAATTAGAACATAGTAAGTGACGCCTCGGTGGTCTAGAGGTATGTGCACGCGCCAGCCAAGACTGAGGTTCTGAGTTCGATTCACGGGTCGAACGAAAACATGTTTCCCGCTTTTCAAACATGGCTCGGGTTTGAGATGACCAAACCGCAGTAGGCAAGCGTGGTGAATACGCCTAAACCTCCTCACTGTACTGATATCTTCAGTGAGATGAGAGGAGCCCAGCAGTGGGACATTACTGGCGGATACTTTAGTACTTACTACTATATGTGTAAGTCCGAGTAGGTTGGAGGTATTTCTAACTGTGACCTTGCTACGGAGGGCACGTTAAATTGTCCGTTCCAATTGTCTTAAGCGGTAACCAAGTCAGAGGCCTTTGGGTGATCTAAAATTAGGTCACTAGGGTTGGCCAGTTTAAGCGTTCTAAAAACGCGTTGGCCACACATCTACTCGAACTAACTTTCATTTTTCTGAGTACTGTCTGAGTTCGATATTCTAAAAAGTTCAAGCAAATATAAACTCTAGGTACCCAAGCAACCAAGCCACATTATCGTATTAATTGTCACAACTCTATCTATGAACTATCGACTCTACTCTATTCTGAGTACTGGTTTACTGGTACTGGTACTCGAACAAGCATATTCTAAAAAGTTCGTCAAGCAAATATCAACTCTACCGACCTGCAACTTAGCCACATTATCGTACTGCGCCGCTAAGTCGTGCTGCAGTTCGTCGAAGTGCGCGTGGTAGCGATGCTCGGCGGCGCTGCGCTCGCGCTCGGCTCGCCGCGCGCTCTCTCCCGCCAGCTCGCGTAACTTGTTACGCTCGGAGGATAGTTCCTCCTGTGGGGAAATGAGGACTGATTTATACTTTTGTAGATGGGAAAGCATTAATAGGAAATCTAGGAGGAAATAAGAGGAAAAAGGTTTAATGATTTTAATTCATTCTGACCCTACCTCTAAACCTTTTTCCTCTTCAGGAATAGTCGTCTTCGGCTGGTAAATTGACGACAATAGACCACATTTTGGGACAATCAAAAAACAATAGAGCATACAAGTAGGGCCTTATAATCGCTTTTATTAAAAATATTAATAAACGCGATGTAACTAAATCACTGTTATACTGTGTTTTGTCTCTTTTGCTCTTCGGAAAATTTCGTATGTCAGAAAGTGACAAACCATTTGTAGCTAAAATCTTCGATCAACAATACACAACTAGATGTTGAGTCGGCGCAAAAAATACGTCTCGGTGAATAACGCCTCATTTGAAAAGTGAGGCGATATTCTCACTTATTTTATTCAAAAGATTTGCTACTTTATTCCTAGGTGTCATGGTTGTAATTAGGTTGAACTTCAAACTGTTTTAAAACTTTTTTTTCAGTTCGGTAGTAAACAAAATAAGCTGTCACACGTCATCCACGCGGACAGTATTTAGCTTTGATTTTGTACGTGACCCGATATCTAGTTGTGTATTGTTGATCGAAGGCTAAAATGCTTAATACGCTTTTATTAATATGGCCCGCAGGGTTTATGAAAGAGTATACCTTGAGCCGCCTCATCTCCGCCTCCAGGCTGTTCCTCTCGTCCCTCAGCTGGTGCTCCAGCGCGTCGTTCCTCTTGTGCCGCCCATCCTCGTCTCGTGTCTCCAAACTTAACTTCAGCTTGGAGATCTGAGCCTCTAGTGCTGACTTGTCCCTTTGGAAATTGGTACATTGCTTTAAAAGAGCCACATAAAAAATACTGCCATTCTCAGTCACCATTACCGTCACTGTACCGTGGTACCCTTGTAACTGATTTCTTAAACATTCATTTTAAGTAATTGAAACATTTTTAGTTCATTGATTGTCAGACATATTGAAATGGAAATTCGAAAAAGTTTGAAAATCTTTGAAATGAAGTTGAAGAAATATTTAAGGGTATAAAGCCAAGTTAGACAGAAAGCTACCGCAGTCGGCTTGCCATCATAACCGCAGATAGCACCACCAAATCAACAAACCTAAAAGCTCTCCCATTCTAAAATAAACAGTGTGAACCGTTGCTTATCATGTCTTACCTCTGAAGGTTATCGATCTGCCGCTTGAAACCGTCAAGGCAGGTTGAGTCAACCAGCCCAGAGGCCAGCTTGCGTTTGTTTTCGTTGTTCTCCTCCTGAAATAAAGAATAACTCTTAAACAATATCTAACGAGCACCCCGAGCGAGCCCAAGCTTCGATATTAAACTTCTTTACTGAAGAGGGATAGTGAGCAGTGGATGTAGGATTCAAGTTCTAAACCTTTAAAGAAAATAAGATTTTTAATACATAGCAACCTCGAAATGATAAAATGCAATCTACATCTACACTAATATTATAAAGAGGAAAACTTTGTTTGTTTGGTTTTAATGAAAAGGCTCAAAAACTACTGGACGGTTTTTGAAAATTCTTTCACCATTCGAAAGAGTACATTATCCACGAGTAACATAGGCTATTTTTCATCCCGAAATTCCCACAGGAATGGACACAATGCGGGTAAAACCGCGGGGCGCTACTAGTCTTTAATAAATTATGAAAATGCTCGCTTATGTGCGTCACCATTAAAGCAGAGCGGAGTTGTGAGGAGCTCAATCGACCGATCACATAGCATTGTCATTTTTCAACAACGCATTCGTAATGCGTTATGATTGGTCATAAGCTCCACATGGCTCCAATCCGCTTCAGCTTCAACTTAACTTTCTCCTAAAGAACTCAACTTTAAGGGCCATATTAATAAACGCGTATTAAAAACAGTTTAGCTATACAATGGGTCAATTTCTGACTTACGCAATTCTCCGAAGAGCAAAAGAGACAAAACAATTTTTAACAGTGTTTAGTTACACAGCGTTTATTTTAAAAAGGGGCGGTTTATTGCTCACGGAAGAGCGAAATTCTACTTCTCTATTTCGTGGTATTGGTCACTGATAGATACTCTTAGTAAGCCCAAAGAGTCCGGACCTGTGTGAGTCTTCGTCCTCTATCCCACAGGCTCACCTGTATCTTCTTCATGTCGATCCTGGCCTGCGTGAGCTGCGCCTCCAGCTCTGCGATCCTGGACTCGAACACGATGTTGGGCCCCTCCAGCTTGGAGGAGCGGTACTTGGATGACTTCCGGGTATTCGATGGGGACAGCTGTCAGAAAATAAATGTTCATTGACAAATGACAAGTTTTTCAGATGCGACAGGCCCACAGATTGATTTATGGTGATTTTAGATATTATTTAATGGAAATAACGATACATTTTGTTAGGTTAGTAATAATAGTAATCCTATTAATATTATAAATGCGAAAGTTTGTGAGGATGTATGTGAGTACCTATGTATGTTTGTTACTCTTTGACCTGCCATAGACAAACCGCATCACGCAGTCGAAACCGAAAGCTCTAGATAGCCGCTCGAACGGTCCGTGTATTTCGGATAGGAATTTTGTATGGAAACTGCAGATCGACGTACGGCGACCGCTCTAGAGCAGTCGGTCTCAACTGCAACATGCGGCCCGGCCCGTCTATGGCGGCACTTTCATTAAAAATCTTTTCGTGAATTGATCTGGATGAAACTTTACAGTATTATAGGTTTATACATCAGAAAAACACATGAGATACATTTTTTCCCGAAATTCCCGCGGGAATGGGTACAACGCGGGTACCACCGAGAGGCTCGGCTAGTTTGTTTCTAAGTGTATATACGTAAAATTCTTTAAAATTCGTCAAATTCTTTCAACCAGTCCTTGATAAGTTCAAGGCTAATTCTCGTGTAACAAGAACATATTGTAGCAATGCGGAATAAATCGGTGTTTCACGAAATTGCAACGCTATGTGAGAAATCAATTAGGCACAATGCATTTATGATATTTTTGCCACTAAATCGGAGGAATGATTAAATTAAGTACCTACTCTATAAATTGTGTACCGCTCGTGGCGCAGTTCGACTAATATGTTAACTCATTGAGATTGTTAAGCAACGTGCAGCTCGGGTACTTGGATGGGTGGCCGATAGTGGCACTTCTATTTGAGCGCTACCGTGCTTCGGAGGGCACGTTAAACTGTCGGTCCCGGTTTCAATCGTCAGACCTTGTCGAAGGCCTTGAGGCGGTCTAAAATCTTCAAAACCAGGGTTGTCCACTAACCAACTCGAACCTACTACACCTGTAGTACATTATACCTTCTTTTCCACACCTTTACATTACATTTTACATTTTCGGAGGCCTTTAGATGGTCTAAAAACTCGGACACTTGTCCTTTAACCAATACGATCAATATCATTTCGTAATGTGTTTTGATTGGCCAATTGAGCTCCGCTCCGCTTCCACAGAAACCTACCCTTATTATCGCTAAAACTACACACGCACCCTTATTATCGCTAAGAATACAAACGCACCCTTATTATCGCTAAGAGTACAAACGTACCCTTATTGTCGCTAAGAGAACACACGTACCTTATTATCGCTAAGAGTACACACGTACCCTTATTATCGCTAAGAGTACACACGCACCCTTATCATCGCTACGAGTACACACGTACCTTATTATCGCTATCCAGCCCCGTGCTATCGTCCAGCTCATCCGTCTCCGATCCAGCGTACGACGTGAACATCCGCGAGATGAGCTTGTTCTTCTGAGCTTCATGAAGGTTTTCGTTCTCTGATATAACCTCCTTTACTTTCCCAAGGAGGTTGTTTAGTTCGTCCTAGGAGGAAAGAGGATTTGAAGTAAAAGGTTTCGAACTCTTTGGAAGAATGTAGTAACCTACTTACACAGACTTCTTTGTGTCTTTTTAAGTGATGTTTGAGTGACTTGACACAAAAGAGGTTATATTATTCACGTAGTCAACAAGTAGTACATAATAATATTAAGATGTTTTTTCTCGCTCCCTCACCCGACAGTACTGGCTCTCTCGCTCCAACTGCTCGATGTACTCCTCCTGCTTCTGAATGAAGTTCACGACGTCAGGGTTCGCACTGTTGACGTCAGCGGCGCCCGGCGACGTCACGGGTTTCGTGTAGTCTAAGAGACAAGAGAATAATTTGATTGTTAGCCGTATTAAAAGTAATGCAATAAACTAATTTAGTTTTTTTTTGTATTGTGTTTTATAGACACATAAAAAACTGGCCAAGTGCGAGTCGGACTCGCGTACAAAGGGTTCCGTATCTATAAAAACACGGCCAAAAATCACATTTATAAACCGTCAAATTAAATAGTAATTCTGTTTTAAGAATTTCTGTTTTTAAATTTTCTACTGTTTAGCTATCACGGTTCATATGATACAAATACAGGTGAAAGACAGACTGACAGCAGAGTCTTACTGCCGTACTCAGGCGATACTTAACTAATTGACATCATTTTTCATACATTACATGTCAAAATCTCTCATAAAAATCTCTAGGTACTTTGGAAGCATTTGACGTCTCTGAGTACGGACCGTTTGTCAAAGGGTTCCGTTTTTCCCTATAAGTACGGAACCCTGAAAACCATTAAACTAAATTATAATTTCCTAAAAATATTTTCATCTCACCTTTAGCTTGAGGCGGCGTATAATTAGTCAAACTATCAGCATACAAGGTGGTGTACTTGGCCGTCAGTCGCGGACGCGGCTTGACGTCCGCCGCTGACGTCAGGCCGCTGCCGCCGTAGGGAGAGTACTTCTTGTCGAGGTCCCCGTCGGAGTCGTCCAGGTTCTTGATGGAGGCTGAGCCGCCGTAGCTTCGCATCTGATGGTCAAGAAATAGAAATCCAAGAAATCCAGATATACTTACATAGGAGCTGTGCGGAGTTCAACTGATCAATGTCAATGCATTACGAAAAGATTTTGACAATGTCAATCCGTTGTGATTGGTGAATATTGATGTGTTATCTGAGACTATGTTTCTTTGAAAAAACTCAATAAATTTTACTAATAAATTTAGTTCGATAAAAATGGCTTTAGTTTTTTACCAAATCATTCACTTTACTCACTTTAGTAACACAAAATGACTTATGTTTTAGTAAATTATAAAATGCCTTTTAAATTCAATAATGATAAGTTGATTAGTCTTTTTTAAACTTACACGATTTAAACACATAGTTTAAACGTACTCACACGGGTTTTTTCGCGTGTACGTTTAAGTTTACGTATAAGTACGTGTAAGTACGTAATAAGTTTATTTTCTTGTGAACTAAATAAAAATAAATTTAATATTTAAACAGAAATGTTTACGCTTTAACATTCAAGTCTCCTTAAAAAAGCATTACTATATAAATAAAATATCAACTAAGGCGTGGTTTGATTGAGCGCTTTACAAGCTAAGAATGAACGCACTTCCAAAAAAACGCTAAAAATTTTACGCTGTCGAGTTTAATGATATTCTACATCGATCAACAATACACATGTTGATCGAAGCTATTAAACACATAACTGGCAGCTTGTAAAATCGCTCAAGAAAAACTACACCCAAACCAAAAATTAAGAAAAAGTAAAAATATATATACTCACACTGGGTGCATAGTTGCCGGAGAGGAAATACCTCAATTTCGACACAGCCTCTTTATACGCGAGCTCTGTGTAGTCGGGCACTCTCT
The DNA here is from genome assembly GCA_963082685.1 of Cyclophora albipunctata. Lineage (NCBI taxonomy): Eukaryota > Metazoa > Arthropoda > Insecta > Lepidoptera > Geometridae > Cyclophora > Cyclophora albipunctata. The sequence goes on along the minus strand of OY720139.1, from coordinate 1,601,457 downwards.
TCATACCGTAATCGGTGATTTTTGACGGTCGCCTATAACAATATTTGGAATAGAAGTACGTCATTTTGAAAAAATATTTTTAACAAAAAAAAACAGAAAAACACCTCCTCTGTTAGGCTAAGATATCTAACTAATAAAATACAAAAAAAACTTGGAAAAACTATTGAAAAAAACACCCTGTATAACTAATAATAAATACGAAAAAAACTCAAAATCTAACTAGCCCTACTCAACACTTTTATTAAAAACAACAAAACAACAAATCACATTTTGACTAAACCTAACGTATTATTTTTTATTAAACTATTTTCGAAATGTTAACTAAATTCGATAGTTGCTCATAGCACTAGTAACTAAATACCACTCGAGTGGTATTTGATCCAAAGTATTGATTACACAAAACGGGTTGCCATGGTAACCGTTGTCATTGTAAACAAAACATAGCAACGGGTATACTGAAGAAGAAAAGTGATTGGAATTAAAGGTATAGGGGAGTGAAAAAGTGGTTTGATGACTAGCTTTTGTATTTGGGTTTGTTCGGTTTTATATTCAGCAGCGCGATATAATTAAAAATGGTATTTTTTGTACAAGAATTTAAACTGTGTTTAACTTGAATGAGTCAGAGATATTTAGGTATTAACAGTTGACACATGTCAAATTAAGGAATACAATACTGCAAAGTTTATCTAAATGTGAAACGTGAAACCAAAATCTAAAAACAAAGTTAAAACATTGATTATAAAAAAAATATTAATATTAATAATTATTGATTGCCGTAGCGTAGCTTTGCAAAAGCTTACAAAAAATAGTATCAGCATGTAATATCCCACTGCTGGGCAAAGGCCTCTCATTTTACCGAAGATATCAGTACAGTGAGGATTAGGCGTAATCACCACACTTGCTTAATACGGGTTGGTGATCTCAAACCCGAACCATGTTTAAAACTAGAAAATATGCTTTTTTGCTCGACCCGGGAATTGAACCAGTGACCCCAGTCTTGGTAGGCAAACGCACATACCACTAGACCACCGAGTAAAAGCGTAGTTGATACTACTAAATAGGTAGTAGTATTCATTGATAAAGCATTCATCACAGTTTTAACGTTATCCATACTAATATTATAAAGAGGTAAAATTTGTAAGTTTGTTTGTTTGTATGTCCGAGGTATTCTCGGGAATTATCAGTCCGATTTAAATAATTCTTTTTGTAATAAATAGCCACATTCAACGGGAAGGTTATAGGCTATTTTTCATCCCGATATTACCACGGGCACAGGTACAACGCGGGTAAAACCGCGGGGCGCTGCTAGTATAATTATAATCATAAGCGCATTACCTACTTGGACTTACTTAATTACTTTGTAAGTATGTAGCTATAGTCTTAGTTAAGTCTCGGTTCAAATTTTAAATTTAGTTCACGGTTTACTTCTTCTTCATCATCGAGTGGATGGTCAACCTGACCTGAGTCCTGGTGTCAGAGTTATTGAGCCGCCAAAGGCCTCTGACAGGGCTCATGTAACGACTGCTATCCGTAGAATGTAATCGGGACCGACGGCTTAACGTGCCCTCCGAAGCACGGTTTACTAAATTTAGCACACGGCACAAGCACTAAACATTTATCTTCAACTACATACCTACTGATAAATTATGGTCCTAGGTAGATTAATAAATAGGTTCGAACTGAAACGTACCTGATTTTATTCCTCTTCAGTTTGTTATTGAGCTCCTTGTCGGAGCCGACACTAGACGCGCTCTTGATTCTGTACCCAGCCGATTTCGGCTTATTCAAATAATTCGTCGAGCCCATAACCAAAACTTTAAGACCCCACTTTATCGCAAAACTATTGCAAAATATTCGCAGATATTAAATGGCAGAGCTCAGTTTGAATTGGACGCTTTCGAACTTAGAAATCGTAATTTGAAATTTGAATTTTCAAAAATAGAATGAGTACTCATTGGCTGTGCGCATCGTGACACTACGCTTCAACCAATCGACGGAATAAGGAATGGTTTTCAGATAAACTTTTTGCTGTTTCCTATGTTTTGTCTCTTTTACTCGTGCTGGGTGGAGATCTATGCTTGTCCTGCTCTAATGGAAAAGTTTTCTTCAGGATATTGTGGTTTGGGAGCGTGTTACGTGGTTTTTAAAGTCATTGTTTGTGTAGGAGTTTAATATTAATAAACTAACTATAGGCGCGAAAATATTTTAACTCGAAATCGGTTTAGCTGTTTATAGGGTAGATATTTTTCTTATGTTTTTATGTAATGCATATGTATGCATAATGTCGTATTTTTTTTCAACTTTTCATTCATTTTAATTTTTTATATTTCTAAGCGATTTTTTTCTACACTTACATACATACGAGAAAAAACCCAGATGTCATTTTTCCCATTTGTTACTTTTTGTAACCTTATTTTTAAGACCTTGTCTCCCTGACTAAGTGACAGGCAGTGTCAAGCGTGCAGCCTACGATTTTGGAGGGAAAATAAATCAGACACGCGAGCATCACCACAAATCGCAGTATGCATAATTAAATGGTTTATTTTCTTTGTTTTCTATTTTTTATGGAGATTGTTTGAAAAACATGGCGGGTTTGGGCAATTATGCTGATTTTAAAGCAGGTTCGTGTTATTAATGTATTTGTTCTTTTACCCTTCGGCAGAAAAGAAGGATTTGAAATTTGAATCTTTACTAAATAATAAAGCTGCAGAGTTTGTTTGTTTGGACGCACTAATCTCAGGAACTACTGGTCCAATTTGAAAAATTCTTTCAGTGTTAGATAGTCCACTTATCGAGGAAGGGTATATGCTATTCATTCCGAAATTCCTACGGGAACGGGCACAACGCGGGTAAAACCGCGGGGCGCTGCTAGTGAAATATATAAACTGATGAGTGCTGTGTTAATCACATTGTCATTTACTTTCGATTCCCATAACCAAGCTCAATCTTACCTAATAAGTATATATACTGTCCTATTTTACTAATATTACAAATGCGAAAGTTTGTGAGGATGTATGTATGTACTCGTATGTTTGTTACTCTTTCACGAAAAAACTACTGGACGGATTTGGATGTACCTTTACAGTCATATAGGTTATACATCAAAATAATACATGGGATACATTTTATCCCGAATTTTCCGAGGGAATTGGTACAACGCGGATTACACCGCGGGGCGCGGCTATAATAAAAGATAGGTCATATGTATATCTTATGTGAAACAAATTTGCCCAGCGGTGGGACATTACAGACTTTGTCAAAGTAACATTGACTTTTACTTTTTACATTTTCATTCAGCTTAGACGTCTCGGTGGTCTAGTGGTATGTGCACTCGCCAGCCAAGACTGATGTCCCGGGTTCAATTCACGGGTCGAGCGAAAACATGTTTCCTACTTTTGAAACATAGCTCGGGTTTTAGATCACTAACCCGCATTGGGCAAGCGTGGTGATTACGTCTAATCCTCACTGTACTGATATCTTCAGTGAGATTAGTGCCTTTGCCCGGCAGTGAAACATTACTCGCTCTGCATTGCTCGGTTTGAGAGGTACATATCACCTTTCGGTGACACTGTGAATACTAGTATGGGTGGTGATATCTTAATAACTGGGCCAAATATATTATGTTACTTCTTTCGAAAATAAATAAATAATTGAATAGAATTATAGGCTAAACTAGATGCGCCCCGCTGTGTTACCCGCGTTGTACCCGTTCCCGCAAGAATTTCGGGTTGAAATGTATCCCATATGTTATTCTTCTGATATGTAACCTACATTACTGTAAAGTTTCATCCAAATCCGTTCAGTAGTTTTTGCGTGAAAGAGCAACACACATACATCCATCCATACATATATCCATCCTCACAAACATTCGCATTTATAATATGAAGTAGGATACTACTTTACTATTAAAGTTGTAGTTATTCTTGACAAGCCCGTTGGCACAGTGGCAGTGAGAGCGCTTACTGTGTCGGGGGTTGCGGGTTCGATTCCCGCCCGGAGTCAACAATATGTGACGACATAGTTGTTGGCGACGACGTCTGGGTGTCAGTTATATATTCTTATAAAGTATTTGTGTATATATATGTAGTAGTATCAGTTGGTTAGATTCCATATTACAAGCTTAGAGCTTAGTTTGGGTCTAATTAACCGTGAGTGAATTTGTCCGGGTGTATTTATCTTATATATAAAATTCTCGTGTCACAGTGTTCGTTCGCGTACTCCTCCGATTCTCATGAAATTTTGTGAGCATATTGAGTAGGTCTGAGAATCGGCCAACATCTATTTTTCATCCCGAAATTCCCGCGGGAACGGGTACAACGCGGGTGAAACCGCAGGGCGCAGCTAGTTTATTCTAAAATTATCATAGAGGCTTCATTTCCGTAAACAACGACCCTTACGAACTGAACAGTGATATCGAATAACTCATAAGTCAAGACAGACACGATGCTTGCAACATGGAATCTATAAAAGTCTTGCGATCGCCTGATGGCTGAGTGCACGCGAGGCACTGCCTTACACCATTCGATTTATATACATGTGTAGATATGCCTTTGTAGACGTTGTCTATCAACTTATACCTTACCAACTTCAATTTCTTTCTTGAAAAATTCAATTTCTGATTTTAACATCGCAAAGCTGTTAGTTTTAGCTTTAAAATGAGTGGTCTACGTTGTTATTTAATTATTTTTTTTTTGTAAAGAAAAAATATTGAATGAAATGAAGTCCTAAGCAATGAAACAAGGTAATAATTAACAGTAAAGAAAATACCAGCTTAAATTAGACAAAATATTTTTTTATTAAAACGATCTTATCAATATTTAGTGTTGCCCCCCCCCCCCCCCCCCCAGCCCTAAAAACAGCTTCCAATCGCTTCTTCATGGATCGAATAAGTTTCTTTACTCGATCTTGTTCGATGCTATCCCATTCTTCAATGAGCGCCGCTTTGAGGTCCGATTTCGTGGCTGGAGCAGGATTTCTAGCCCGAACTTTTCTTTTAAGTTCATCCCACAAATGCTCGATAGGATTTAAGTCCGAGCTACGCGCTGGCCAATCTTAAGCGGCAATTTCGACCTCCTGTAAATACTGCCGGACGGAACCTGCAGTATGTGGACGGGCATTGTCGTGCATTAAAATGAAGTTTTCACCGATAAAACCAGCGTAGGGAACGACGTAATCCGCTAAAATCTCTTCGATATATCGGTTTGCCGACAATCCTCCCACTCGACCGCCAGTTTCAATAAAAAACAACTCGGTTTTTGCCTCCATTGAAATGCCCGCCCACACCATCCAGGAACCTCCTCCAAAAGCCACATTTTCTTTGATGCAGCACTGCGCGAATCTTTCTCCAGGTCTTCTGTAGACACGTCCTCTTCTGTCGCTACCATGCAAGCACACTCTGCTTTCATCTGAGAAGAGAACGGAGCTCCACTGTTCGTCAGTCCAATCAATGTGTTCTCTGGCAAATCGTAGGCGGGCTGCTCGATGGGCTGGGGTTAATTTGGGGCCAGTAGCTGGCCTTTTTGACTCAAGGCTAGCTGCCTTCAGTCGTCTTCTGACTGTCCAGCCACTCACAGCCACTCCTCGCGTTTCTCGGAGCTCTTTTTGGACTTGAACACCAGTGAGGGCCCGATTTCTCAGCGATGTGCTGACAATGAATCGGTCATCTCTCTCCGATGTGCACCTTTTTCTTCCGGAACCGCGTCTTCGGTTAAAGTTACCAGTCTCTTGGTAACGACGATAAACTCTGGAAACAGCAGACTGGCTCATGTTTAGCGCACATGCCACTTCACGCTGACTCTGGCCTTGTCGCAATAGGGTGACCGCTTGAGCAGCTTTTTCACTTGTTGTGTCCATTTTCAGGTAGAATTCTTGTTTGTTGTTATCGGAGATGTGTATCGGTTGACGTTTGACGGTTAACTGATAAGGGTGGGTCAGGTAAATAACCTTTTATATGGGTCAGTGTAAAAAGGGTAGTTACTGATAACAACATATTGTTGGGTTGTGTGAGCAAGAAACATTACAATATTTTATATCATTTTGAAGCTAACACTAGCAGCTTTAAGATTTTACAAAGAAAAAAATATTTTTGTTATGAATAGTGTAACTAACACGACTTTCTTTTATATATATGTATATAGATTACTTGATGAAGAATATAAAAGAAATCATCTCAGTATTAGTTTCACCGACTTCAAAATCGAAGAAGGAGGTTCTCAATTCGACTCTATGTTCTTCTAAATGTTTGTTACCAGGGTATTTCTGTCATTAATGAACCGATTTCGAACATTCTTCCAGTTTATTTATTATTTGACAAGCCCGTTGGCACAGTGGCAGTGAGAGCGCTTACTGTGTCGGGGCTGCGGGTTCGATTCCCGCCCACAGTCAACAATATGTGAAGACACAGTTGTTGACGACGACGTCTGGGTGTCAATTATATATTCTTATAAAGTATTTATGTATATATATGTAGTAGTATCAGTTAGTTAGATTCCATATTACAAGCTTAGAGCTTAGTTTGGGTCTAATTAACCGTGAGTGAATTTGTCTGGGTATATTTATTTATTTATTTATATTTATATGGGGTATGCTTATGGGACGGTCTCGTTTTTAACCGATTTCAAATAAAGATGAAAATATATTTCAAATAAAGATAAAGATAAAAAAACCTGGTATAAATCAACTTTTTCCTTGAAAAAGTTGTTTATTTGTAGTTTACAGAAGTATCATCTTTTAGATAAAGCAAGTTTCCTAGCCAGCTGGCCGCCACACAGCAAACGATAAAGAGGCTTGTTTAAACTACCTTGTAACTAAGTATCTTTAAAACATTTCAATAGACTCGTAAATAAAACAAAGAAAACATTTTTAATAATACATTTTATTAGTAAAAAAATTAAACTAAAACAATCTAATTTTTGGTGTTAGTAGCTACACAACGAGATAAAATTAATAATACAAAAATAAATATTACGCTGATTAATTGCACGGAAATATTAGAAAATAAAATCGTTATTTTTTAATTTTATTACAAAACTGTAATGGCACTTACGAATAGAAAAATAAACTCTTAGTAATTAATGAAAATAATTATAAAAATACTTTACATTAACAGCGATATTTTGTGCTTTAAAACTAATAAGTACATAGGAAAGTATTTACTACCTCATTTATAACGTGACAAAGTCTTGTTTTGTTGTATAAAAATGGAACTTTGTCAAATAAAAGTAAAATACGCTACATTGAAAAGCTCTAAAATTTTAACGATAGTTTGACTAAGGGGCGTCTTATTTTACTTGTGGGTATTTACTTTGAAATAATGGCGAAATTACATTAGTTCGTTCACTAGCTGCGAACTGATAACTGACAGCTAATGCCTTCGATCGACAATATGTGTATTGTTGATCGAAGGCTAATGCTCACCGAGTGCGGTCGACCGTAACAGTGTAAAACATATGCAGTGAACGACTTAATATAATTGAGCCATTAATTCATCCATTGTTGAGTAATCTAGTTATCCAGTTTCATGTTTTTATATTCTATTGCGTTATTAAATAAGGCAGTAGTTAGTCACTTTTGAGCGAAGCATAAACAAATTTTATTTCTTAAAATGGTTAGACATAGATTCCATTACATTATGCCAATTAAAGATTATTATCTATGGCACGAATATCAAAGCCTAAGGTTTGATAGTTCATTACAATAATTATTTACAAAATAGCTTAAATTAAGACTAAAATTCTACTACATTTTTATATTTATCGACGGATAAAATGATTGGAATATAAAACTGGTATAAAAATACTTATAAATGCAAGAAAAATATTGAAAATGTCGAGTCTTATTTGTTTTTAATATTTTTAATCTGTATTTACAATAAGCTGTACGTCAAAAGTCAAAAGTGACATATACTTGTCAAATTTGTATCGGAGGAGAGATAATATCGGAGGGCATAATTTCGATGGACATACACCAATACTTTTAAATTGAGATCTATAAGTTACGTCCGTACTCAGAGGCGTCGAATGCTTCCTTAGTAGAGATTTAATGAGTGGTTTTGACATGTAATGTATGAAAAGTTGCGTCAATTAGTTAAGTGTCGATTTAATGGACGTCTCTGAGTGCGGCTGTTAAAATCAATGACAAATAAAAATAATAAGTCTACTGAAATTTCACTTACTTATGAATAACATAAAACTAACATAAAGGTTCTCTCTGATCGGGAGCATTCAGGTGTAATGTAACGTAATAGATTCGAACATTACATCAGAGAACCGAACATTACAGCTCGCACATTGTAGTGATAGAAAAAGCCTAAATATGTTTAAGCAACAAATGACGTTCATTGTTAATAGTGTTCTATTCGGTGCATCATTTAAGTACCTTAGTTAATGAACCCAGATTAAAGAATTCTTGTAAAATCGGCCTTTGTTATAAGATTTATTTAATCATGATTCATAAGTAAGCGGATGTTAATAGTCAAATTACATTATAGTGTTCGCTAATGCAGTCACAAACGTCAGCTTCACACTAGACTGTCCGCCGTCCGTAGACACTTTATAAGTGACAGCTACTGTCTGAACGCCTTAATGTAATTGCACCATTATGTAAATCAAAGTTTAAGAAATGGACTTTATAATGGATATTTCATTGGACGGTTAAGTCTCATTGAAACTTATTAACAACTTGTTTCACCCAGCTATTTTTCAAGTCTTCATTTTCTACAACACTATTTCTGCTCGCAGGAGTACTTGCCCTTTCGGAACTTGAGCTCGGTGTCAAAGGATTATCAATTTTTGCTTCCCTCTTTTCAAAATTAGCCATTTTGTTCGTAATCGATTTCGGTTTTTCGACTAAAGAAGGTTTTTTTAGTTGGCTCGGTTTCGTTTTAGTCATAGATTCCAACTCCATTCTTCTTTCAAATACAGATTTCGCTGTCATTTTTGACGTTTCACCCGTCATTTTTGACGTCATACCTGTCACTTTTGACGTTTCGCTTGTCACTTTGGAGGCTGTAGACACAGCTCTTGAAGTTTCGCTTGTATTTTTTGTCGTTGCAGTTGTATTTTTTGAGGTTTCACCTGTCAATTTGAACATTTCGGTAGAGGGCGTAAGTTTTTTGAATTCTTGGGTTTTGATTTTTCTTGTGGCTGAATCAAGACTTGCTCTTTCAAAGGTTATTCTTTTCATTTGTATTCCTTGATATTTCATTGCCTGCGGTTCCTCTTTTGATTCCATTTTGGTTGTTTCTTCACCTGCTTTATCATTTGGACTTGATTCTGATCTTAAAAATGTTGATTTGTTCGGTCTTTTAATAGTGTCGCTTCTTTCATCAACGTTTTTACTCAAATTCTTGGCTAAAATAGGTCTTTGAGATGGAATTTGACTAAGTTTCGGTTTCACTGGTACAGGAGGTGCTAGTTTCGGTTTACCTTCTGCTTTATCGACAGTTGTGTTAGAAGTTAAATTAGATTTATCGACATTTGTGTTAACTACAGTTTTATTAGTAATTGTTACTCTTCGTTCAGTGACTGTTGATGTCAAAGTAACGTGAGATCTAAACGATCGTTGTCTTAAGAACTCTATTTTAGAATTATCTCTAATTTTCGTTGATTTCTTCGTTTCATCGTCTTCTTGGTCAGAGTAAACTGCTGAATCTCTGAAAACATCTTCATCTTTCACTTGTTCTATCTTTTCGAAAGATTTCTCGTAAAAACTCTCATCAGAATTTGTAGATTCTGTTTCTTTAACGTCAACTTGACTAGTGCTAGTTTTCTGACATTCCAAATAAGTTCCTTCACTAGAAGATGTTACAAAAGATGAATTAGAAAACAGACTGTCAGGCCTTATTGCGTTTTTGTTGATAAGTACGTTAATATTTTTGTGATGAGATTTTTCTTTCAAAGTGCTTGGGTCTGCGTAGTCTGACTGAGCGATTCTCGCCCCTAAGTGTTTACTCCCTTGCATATAGATAGGCATTTTGTTTATTTGATGTGAACTAGTACTAGATTTTGAAGGTGAACTTCCAGCGCTGGCTGTACTAGTTACCATACCAATACATTTATCAAAAACTGGTCTAATAGTTTCGGTTTTCTGTGTTATATTGTCACAGCTATGTGAGAGAGGTTCAAAGATATTTTTACTTTCACTTCCATTCGTAGAAGTGGTTTCACAAACGCTCTTACTCAAAATATCATTGTGAACTGAGTATACTATAGTAGAGGTTGTAGGGCTATTATCTGTTGATGTGATAACTACTTTTATTTCATTTTTAGCTAGATTTTCTTTGTTTTCTGCCGCTGCTATTGTTTTGGATGAAGTGTCTGATTTACTTTCGGTGCTGTCACTGTGTTCATCACCTATTATACTTCGGAATCTTTGAAGCAAATTTTTTGAATAGCTTCTAGGGTTTAGAGCTGATCTCTTTTCATTAGGACTTTTAACTTCAGTTTTAGCGCTTTCAGGACTACTTTGATCATTAGCGTTTTCGGTGTCTTCAGATTTGTTCAGAGTTCGATTCTTGAAGCGACTTAAAACATTTTTCAGCGATAGAACATTGCTAGTCGGTTTGTAAATCTTATGTTCTGGGTGTATTATTTCGTTTTCAGGTTTCTCTTCTTTATCTATGGGTAGGATTTCACAAGACGATGTTATAGAAGTATTCAGATTAGGTTGTGAAGTGTTTAGTGGCGTTTCGTTCTTGTTTTTGTCTAGATTGTCTATGCCTTCAAAGTTATTTTTGTAGCATCTATCAATTTCTTCTTCAAGCTCTAAGGTTGACTGACTAATATTCTGTCCGTACTCCGCTTCTGTTTTGTTTTTATTGAATTTCAGCATGTCTCCATCGTTCATGTAGTTTTCAACGTCATCGAAGCTCAATTCACTTTGGTCTGACGCGATTGTGAAAGGTCTATCAGTGCTTTTAACTTTTCCTTCTCTGTTTAAGTAAGTTTTGCTGTTACTGTTAGGTTTACATTTAAACGTTGTCATATTATTGTCTTCGGTGCTCGTAACTACTTGAAAACTTCTCGGTAATGACCCTGATTTTCTATCTCTACTGATATTGAAGTGTTCTTTCTGTCTGCTCAGCCATATCTCTGGAGTATTAGGACTTTGATCAGGATTCATAGGCAAATATTCTCCAGTAGGATTTGAGAGTTCTTTTCTACGTCTGCAAACTTCTACTAAAGAATCGTAAATGTTGTCATTGGCTCTGTTAGCTGGGCTTTCCATTGTAACGTAATCGTTACGAGGTACCGGTTCTACTTTTTGTGGCGATTTTACAGGAACATCGTAAATACCTTCTTCGTCATGATTCAGTTGATCGAATGATAAGTAAACGTAATCTGATTCTGGGCCGTGTTCTTTAGTGTTAGTTATTTGTAGCTTAGGAGATAGTCTTTTAGGTGTTTCATTTATCTTTCTACTGTTTATCTCTTCAGCTACTTTACTGTCCAGTCTTAGCGTTTCATAGATATGGTCTTCAGTGTTAGACGTAGTTTCTGAGTCATCTACATTAATATCTTCAACAGTATCTTGGTTTGAGTCAACAATTATATCGTTTGTGATACCTCTGATCAAGTCTACGTTATCTGAACTTTGCCTTGCGTAGTGCGGTTTCAATTTATCTAGTTTTGAAGCTATTACGTGTTCTGGGTTGGAATGGGACTTTAGTAACCTTTGATGTCGCCTTTGCGCGCTGTGTCTTAACTGTTGCTTCTTAACTAGTTTCTGAAACTCTCTATTTTGCATCAGTAGTTGTGATATTATTTGTTCTAGAGGTTGTTCGGTCTCTGCACAACTTTCCGTTACTGGTTTATCTTCTCCATCTACTTTATCTTCTGCTTCAGACCCTTCGTTGATAACCTTCTGTTTATTCAAATATTTCACTTTTTCCAGTTCGTTCTTTTTGAACGAATCTGTCTTTTCTATCAACTTTTTATACGTTTCTTCGTCTATGTCCTCGTCTTTGCTTATTGTCTGTGGTAGGATTGGGTCTGGTTCTTGAGGTTTGTCTATGTTTAGGCTGTCATTAGACTCTGTTATGTGTAGAATGTTTTCTGTAGATATATCTGTTGAAAAGTCAGCGTAGAATTTGGCCGTAGTGTCCGAACCAACTCGTAAACCTTTAGCTCTACTCTTTTTGATTTTTGATATTTTCTTTGGTATGTTTTTAGTGTTGTACATTCTGATTTCTAGGTTAGGTTTCGGTAATCTCTTTTGTGTTTCTACTTCAGGGTCCGATATTATAGTTCCATCACTTGTTCTGAGTTTTCTAGTGATTTTATTGGATCCACAGTTTCTGCATTCGAATTCTATTTTCTCGCTCCCTCTTTCTTTCTCTCCGTCACTCTCTTGCTTCTTCGCTAATATTCCAGCCACATTCTGTTGTAATCCGGGCTCGGATTTTCTTCTCCAAGTCCCGATTTTAGACAGCTTAGATCTTTGAGGATCGTCTTTAGACTTAGACCTTAAAGACTCTGTTTTATGCTTATAAAGATCGTTACATCTAGAAGGCCGGTTACTAAACGCGTCAGTTATAACTATATTTTCCTTTATCTTCTCACATTTGAGACAAGTTTTAGGTATTCTAGTTTTACTTTTATCTTCAGCATAATCTATAATGTTGTCTGAAGAATGGTAGCCTCTTGTTTTGTTCAAAGGTCCATAGTCTTTGACGAAGCTTTCTTGAGATGAATTAAAGTCGGAGCATTTGCAAGAATTTTTGGGTTCTAAGTGTTCTGCGCTTCCAGAGTCTATGTAATGAAGAGCTTTGTCACATTCAGGGCATTTGTCTCCTAGAGTCTCCTTATCATCATGTCTGCAAGAGCATTTGTCTTCTGTTTTATCCTTAACCTCGTTTTCACAGTCGGAACACAAGTCAATGTAACAACTATCGCAGGTGTAGTCCACCCCTTTTTCAGCGGACACTTGTAAACAGTCACAGTTTTTCGGTCTACTGTTGGTCAGAGTATACTTCCTATTCTTCTTGAGTCGTCCTCTGATGCCGTTTTCGAATGATTTTCTTCTCTCTCGGTCAAGTTTTCGTTTCTCTAAGTATTCTGGTGCTGATAGCTGTTTCCTCATTGATGCTTGCGTGATGAGGTTGTGTGATTTTTCTGCTAGCATGTCGTCTGTAACGGAAAAAGATTGTGTGAGCTACTGACAATATTTGACATGATAAACTTGAGATTCTCAGAATAAACCTTCTTTAATTATCTAAGTATTTTACATACATTATTATAAGTGCTGTGACTGCCAAATTCGACTACCATTTCCCAATCGAACAACATTGCTTTTCACAATTAACAACATTTTTTTTCAACATACGTAAACTATATTTTTCATTATTGCATACGCTGAATTTTGCAACGCATAGTTATAGAAAAAATGACTAATATTATCTCGTCTTACCGTCAGTTTTGTTCTGTCCCAGCTCCATGACCAACTGGCGCGCGTGCGACGGAATCACAGCGTTGTAGTTCTCTAGGATTACCTGCAATATAATTAGTAAAGATAGTATACATTAGTATAGGTAGTTGAGAGTATAGATAGTACAGGCAGTATACATAGGAAAGAAGTATACATTATTATAGATAGTCATCATCATAAATTTAAGAGCAAGGCTCTTGTCGGTGAGTCCGATGCAGACTTGTCCATCTATTCCCATTCAGTGCAAGTTCCTTCACATCTCTATAAGACATGACAGACACTTTTTTTAAATCTGACTTATGTAACTGATTCTAGGCCTTCCCCTACCTCGTTTTCCTTCGACTTTACCTATCATGATATTATTAATGTATCTATATGTATAGATAGTACAGACAGTATAAACAGTGTAGATAGTAAAGAAGTAGATAAAGATGACGTAAGAACTACTCACCCGCTTCAAGAGCAGAGTCCACTCGCGCTTGTGTCGCGGCGAGCGCGCCTGCAGCGTGAGCTGTGCGCGCGGCGCGTCCCACGGGATCACGTGGAACGACAGCCCCGCGCCCGCGATCGACTCCACCAGCATCAGGTTGTTGCACTGGAATCATACATCACTTATCAATCAAAACGCAGCACGTGACATCACTATATAGTAATATCTTCGTCTCCTTAGACTTATCGCTTTTTCTGGATGCGGCTCTCCTTATCTGTCTTTTGCATGACATCAATAGTAATATAATTTAAAGAAGACATTTTTTGTTATTGTTTTAACCTTAAGACACTACGTTTGAGCAAAAAATGAACATTATAATTAACTTTATCTACACTAATGTTGTAACATTCTACTTATGTTTCCAATACTTGACTTATAATTACTACTGTTATAGCGCAGGCAACTAAAACACTCAATTTAAGCAATTGCACATGATGTTATAATACCCACATCGATATCGTAAAATCTCATTATAACATCATTATAACGCGACCAATTAACCTGGCGAGCCTTATGTCAAAATCCTCATACTAGTTGTATAAAATTTTGATATTAGGCTGGCTTTTGAAAACAGTTGGGTTATACGTGAAAACTTCGTCGAAACTACTAAACTTACATACACAAAACTCTTTGGTAAGATCTCGCTCGCTCCTGATTGGCCCTACGCGCAGCTGCGCTCTCATTGGTTAGATTTTAATGGCGGTAAGTTCACTGTGACAATACACGTACGCGTGAAAAACTATTGTCAGCTTTTACTCTTGTTGTTTGATTAATTGCATTAGTGAAGATAAAGTAGTGTATGCAACTGCATATAACACGGGTATTAAAACACTCGTTACTATTATGAAACTCGCTGCGCTCGTTTCATAAACTCACACTCGTGTTTTAATACCCTTCCTTATATGACAGTTGCATAAACTACTATTATCTACTGGCTTACTAAAAATACAGGGAGTTATTATCTTTCCGACATTCTACCGGGTTCTATTCCTGGGCGGAGCAAGCGTGTAGCAATAGCAATGGGAGTGCTACAAGGCTCCATTTTGGGCCCACCTCAATTCCTTATGTATATATATGACAATCGCGGTGCAAGCATCAAAATATATGTATCCTTTATGGTAATACTGACCATGATATGTGACTTGTAGGCTAGTATTCCGTCTTCCCTGTTCTTGGTGACGAGCAACATCTTGTCGAACAAAAACACGTGTCGCATCGCCTTCGCGCCGAATACTCTGCAACCAAACAAATAATACATTTATTACTGAATAATAAATTCTAGTTATATGTATGTATATTAATATATTATAATAATAAATTATAGTTTTAGTTTTATTAAAATCTAGTTTTATGATGAGAAAAATAACAATGAAAAACGGGTGGCTTACTGCTGTTCGGATTCGGCAAATACTTATGAGACATTTACAATTTACATTTACTTTTTGGTGATTAATCTAGAGCCGTTCGATTAAATTGAGCTAGTTTTCAAGCCGGTGACTTAAATAAAACACCTCGCTCGCCCGCTATAAAAACAAAGCCAATTGAATTCAAGGAAAATTTTGGTTGCTCACTGAAAGATATCCCACAAAAGAGTGCCGATCTTACTAAGTTCTGCCTGATATAAAATGCAGCTATGTTTACCTGAATGTCCCTTCGGCACACAGTTCCCCGTACGTGGTCAAATCCGGGCCGTTCCACCCGTACAGGAGCGACTGGATCTCCTGAGGACACAAAACAATGAGATAAGGATATAAATAATAAGTAGTGGAACAATGAGGTAATAAAAAATTGTGTTCAAAAAACTCACTGAAGGGCGAAGCCCTGCTGTAAGTCAGGACTTTAAGGTCCAAATTAACCGTGTCTATCTCAAACTAGGATTAAGTTGCACTGATTGACTTCAGTTGAAACTGTGAAATTGGAGCTAAGTAATGCAAATAGGTTAGTGGCCATCCCTGGTGTCGGATTTTGAGACCACCAACATAGTCTAACGGTTGAAATAATCGGGTCCGACTGCTTAACGTGCCCTCCGAAGGACTCAGATTGAAATGCCAATATCGGCCACCCAAAAGAGGACCCAAAAGGTGATTAGTGCAGTTATATTAAAATCTTGTGCACGCACCTGTACCCTGACAGCGTGCTCGTGTCGTCTCTTCATATCGTCGATGTGCTGCGCGATGCCCGTCATCTGCAGCAGAGCGTACTCCGTGTCCCGGGACGCGCACTGCTTCACCACGTTCTGGAAGATTTGAGGTTTATTACAGGAAAAATGTTGGGATTGGTCTGGAATAGAATGGTGCCCGGTAGCGAAGGCAGCTGGTGGCATCAACTGCCGACCGTAAGCAGCACTACTGGTTTCTATGAATCTGCTTGCGGACGCAGCGTGATTCATAGAAGCTAATAGTGCTGCTTGTTGGCAGTTGCTGCCTACTGATGCGGTCGCTACCGAAAACTAATCTTAAAGGCCAACTATCAAACGACAAAAGTTAGTTTTTAATCTTCCTTATTATCTAAGTCAATGGCTAGATAGGTCACCCAGGTGCGGTTCCAACCATCGGCTTGTGTTTGGTCAATTATGTTTTGAGTTTACGTTTTTTAGACTCCCAATAAGTCGCATAACTTTTTTGATCTCCTCCCTCTTTTATATGCGCCTGAGCACACTAAATGTCAAAGGAACTTAAAATTTAGGGAACCCATATTCGAGCTCTGAAGGCGTTATCTCTAACATCAAATGCTCGAACAGATTTTATTCCTTAAAAATGGATTCAAACTACAAAATTTCAAGTAACTAACTCCTTCTACCAACCTGCAGCAACAAATGATACTTCAAAATCCTTTGCACCGGTTTTAACAAATACGACGCGAGAGGCAACATATGTCCCAACGCTATCTGTCTCTCTCTAAACTCCCTAGCGCTGTTCTGATTGGACGCCAAGGCAGCCAATCGCTGCATCGTGCGCGGGTAGCCGGTGCAGTACGACGTGTAGACAGAGAAACCGCTAGTGTTGTCCACGAAGCAGCGAGCGATGCACGTCGCGTCGAGTTGACAGCAGTTGAGAGCAGCGCAGAGGGTACTGGAATTGGAAGATAGAAAGATTAATAACACGTAAAACCTTTTTTTCAAAATGGGAGTGTTCTGTAACCATACATAATATCTTCATTGTCCGCGATGGACTCCTGAACTACAGAACCGATTTTAAAATTCATTTGCACACCGTGTGCAATTTGATCCAACTTGAAAGGTAGGATCTCTATTTATAGTCGCAATATTATTTTATTGCAAATTATTTGTATATTACAATAATTATAACAAATATACAAAAAATTACGTACGAAGTTCCGGGTCAGCCGGGTCAATATAAAAGGAATATATCGAAATACGTTTGAAAATCGAAATAAACACACCGAAGACTTATTACCCGCAATGCGTTAGCAAAAAAGTTAATACATATAATAACGCTCAAACAAATCAAATTCCAAACCTGCCCTATTTCCCTTCCCCTTTCCAAAGTCGGTCAGCACATAAACCTGAATCATCCGACATTGTTGTCAAAAAACGAAAACCTCATGGAACGTGCCTCAGCCGACGAAACGGCTGTTAAGTGCGATTCGGTTTGGTTTTACAACTGTCGCGAAGGCTGTGTTACTGGGCATTTGGCTGGAATCACCACGGTTATGGTTCCTGGTAAAATATTGTGGATAATATTCTTTAAGCGAGACGTAAAAGGGGAAAAAGGAATATAAAGACAAAAGGAGATAATAACTGTGGTATAATATCAGTGTGATGTTCAGGAGTATGCGTGTATGTAATTTTTGTATGTACTAGCTGCGCTTCGCAATGTTACCCGCGTTGTACCCGTCCCCGCGGGAATTCCAGGATAAAATGTATCCCATGTGTTATTCTGATGTACAATCTATATCACTGTAAAGTTTCATCCAAATTCGACTAATAGTTTTTTCGTGAAAGAGAACACACATCCTCACAAACTTTCGCATCTCTAATATTAGTAGGATACAATAATAGTAGTTTATGTAACTGTCATATAAGGAAGGGTATTAAAACACGAGTGTGAGTTTATGAAACGAGCGCAGCGAGTTTCATAATAGTAACAAGTGCATATATGCAGTTGCATACACTACTTTATCTTCACTAATGCAATTAATCAAACAAAATTTTAAAAACAAAACACATTGCGAAACTTTAAATTCACGCGTACGTGTATTATCACAGTGAACTTGCCGCCATTAAAATCTAACCAATGAGAGCGCAGCTCGCGCAGGGCCAATCAGGAGCAAGCGCGATGTTATAATGAGATTTTACGATATCGATGTGGATATTATACCATCATGTGAAATTGCTTAAATTGAGTGTTTTGTTGTCTGCGCTATAACAGTAGTAATTATAAGTCAAGTATTGGAAAAATAAGTAGAATGTTACAACATCTAATGAGGGTTTTCTGAAACGTCACCCACTAGGCGGCAGCACTTAGACGTGAGGTCCAGAAATCTGTCAAAAGTGTAATTTTCTTGAAAACCCTCATTATAAATTATAGCATACTATGAGTATTTCATGTGACGTCAAAATGTTCTAATAAGCAAGGCGGTAACCTGACACCAGATCTCTATCATCCAATATTAATAAAATGCCGAGTAATTCAACACCAAGGACCATAGACCACACACGGTTTGTTTTTAGGGATCCCTGACTCACGTGGAAACCAAAAGTAAAAAGTAAAGTATAAGCCTGTAATGTCCCACTGCTGGGCAAAGGCCTCTCATCTCACCGAAGATATCAGTACAGTGAGGAGGAAAGTACGAATCCAATATAGGTTATACATCAGAATAACACATGGGATACATTTTTTTCCGAAATTCTTAGGGGTAATTTTCTTCATATTTTACACGACTAAAAAGTCCCCCGCATTATTTCAATTAGAAAGCAGGGTTATGATTTTGGTCAATGCATTTCCATATGTAATTAAAAAAAAATATTGTACGGAACTCTCAACACAAAAACCCGACTCACGCTTGACCAATTTTGAAAATCTTTTTATTTAAATTCAGAGTCTGCTTTCAAAGTTTAGGGTGTGTTACTAAATTCTACCCAGTATGTCAAACTAAGCTATACAAGTCACCCCTCCCGGTTTCGACTGCGTCTTTAGGGAGCCCTTGCTATTATTTTTACACCCTTATTACAAGGGGTGGATTAAGGGATGTTGTATGTATGTAATAGGATATTTTGGTAATTGGTGTCATTATTGAATCCACCGCCAAATAAAAAAAACATTTTTATTTGGCGGTGGATTCAATAAAAATAAATATACTTAAAAATTAAATAATTAAGTTTAAATCAAAAATAAGTACTTACTTAAATAACTAAGAGATATGACGCAAATTAATTTTGATAGACAGTAAAAAGAAGGAACAAAAAGAAGAAATACAAAAAGAAGGACCGATTTTGATTTAACTTTGTTTAAAAGGAGTCATTTTTACTAAGTGAGTAAGATAAATAAATAAGTTATGTATTTGTTGGTCTACTACCATTACTTTTTTGTGACTATGGAGCGAGTAGGTGAGTCACGAATTGGCAAGTTCAAAAGAAGTGTCAAAGAAGTGTCAAACTACTCGCTCACTCGCTCGTGTTCTATTGAACTAGTCAACTCGCAGCTTGCCAACAAACTCAAACTAAACGACACGATTTTTAATTACTAGGCGCGCCCCGCGGTATTACCCGCGTTGTATCCGTTCCCGCGGGAATTTAGGGATAAAATGTACCCCATGTGTATAATGTATTTAATATCTACTATAAAGTTTCGTCAAAATCCGTTCAGTAGTTTTTGCGTGAAAGAGTAACAAACATTCATGCTCACAAACTTTCGCATTTATAATATTATGTAGTAGGAATTGTTCGTTTCTAAATTCGTCCCTGTCTAGAAGATATGAACAAAACTGCTTTACGGTGGCTCACTCGATAATAGTTGGGGGAGCAGTTTTATTAGTCTTGAAAAATGCGCCATTTGTGCATTTAACAATATTGCGGTGTTACTGTGCGAGTAGTGTGCGAATTCTGTTGAGTGTAGATTCATCGTAAATGAATGCAGCATTATTTTAAATAAGTCGCGCCCGCGGTGTCACCCGCGTAGTACTCGTTCCCGCGGGAATTTCGGGATAAAATGTATCCCATGTGTTATTCTGATGTATAGCCTATATTACTGTAAAGTTTCATCCAAATCCGTTTAGTAGTTTTTGCGTGAAAGGGTAACACACATACATGGATCTTCACAAACTTTCGCACTTATAATATTAGTAAGATGTGATACGAACCTGTTAAAAGCGTAGATATCCTCAATATTGTTGAAGAGCTCGTCCAGCTCCTCCTCGGAGAAGGTGGTCTCCCGTCGCCACACGTGGAGGTAACCCTGGAACAGAAGATTCACAGTTTTGAACAGTCATTTTTGACCAGTTTTGAACAGACACAGTAAGCGCTCTCGCTCTCAAATCGCTAGATGCTAAGTACGAATTACGTATTTTCACTGTTTCCCTTCCCTATATGGACCTAAGATCTGATACAATGTTATTTTATATTGTATATTGTCTGATTTATACGGGTGGTCTAACATTTAGTTACTAATAGTGATGTACTTGTATCTTGGCGTAATTTGAATGAGCAGTGCGATTGTTAAGCAACGTGCAGACCGATAGTGGCATTTCTATCTGAGCGCTACCGTGCTTCGGAGGGTAGTTAAATTGTCGTCCTGGTTGTATCAATCGTTAGACCACGTCGGAGGCCTTTAGGCGGTCTAAAAACTCCAACTTCAGGGTTGACCATACCTACTACAACAAAATAATCATTCTAATCGAATTTGTAGTTTCTGAGTTATATAAAAAACTAGCAGCGCCCCGCGGTTTTACCCACGTTGTGTCCATTCCTGTGGGAATTTCGGGATGAAAAATAGCGTATGTTACTCGTGGATAATGTAGCTTTCGAATGGTGAAAGAATTTTTAAAAACGGTCCATTTGTTTTTGAGCCTATTCATTACAACCAAACAAACAAAGTTTTCCTCTTTATAATATTAGTGTAGACAAACAAAAAACGCGTTCAAACAAACAAAAAATCAAAGTCTTCAGCTTTATTAGAATATATATTAGCTTATATTAGAATAGATTCATCAATTACGAATGCCGAATATTTGACATTCAAACTTTATTCGGTCCAATATTCGGTCTCGTTACATCACTAGTTCCGACACTACACAGGGTGATCCCGTCCGTATATGGGCACAGTTCGTGATATACTTATCACGTTATCTTAACTTTCTATTCGCGCGTGCATTGTAACTAACATCCTGTATAATCGAGCGCCATCTTGGATTTGGGCCAACTTCAAAAAAGGAAGGAGTTGAGTTTGATTAAGTTTGATATAATATTAGAATGTTATGTGTTCAATACAAAAAAAAATTAAAGGTTTCAGCAATAATTAAACAAAAAGCGAGTTAAACGGTAGAATATTTTGATGGATGTTTGATGTTCTTTTATTTATATTGAAACTAGCCGTTCCCCGCGGTTTCACCCGCAGCGCCTCCGTTCCCGTGGGCATTTCGAGATTTTTATCACTTATTTTCTTATATAAAAACCTTGTCCTGACAATAAGGAACATCAATATAATCATCCAGTTAGGTGCAGTCGTTCTGAAGATTTGCGCTTGGCAACACATTCAGCGATTCATTTTTTAATAGTTTTTCTTGGGAAAGGGTACAACACGAGTAAACCGCGGCACTGCTAGTATGTATACCTAACATTAACGTAAAGCATGGTCACAAACACAGAATACCCTCGTAATACTCTGAAGTTAGTCGCCGTTTGAGGTCAGATATGAATGTAGCTGTAAATTGAGTATTGTGTTCTAACTTCTAAACCACAATAACGCAATTTCTAAGAAAGTTCGTTGTATAAAGTCGTTAGGACAAAAAGTAATAAGTAGTTTGGCCAACCCTGATGTCGGAGTTTTTAGACCGCCTAAAGGCCTCCGACATGGTCTGACGATTGATACAACCGGGACCGACAGTTTATCGTGCCCTCCGAAGCATGGTTACGGTCAGAAATGCCACTATCGGCCGCCCATCCAAGAAGGGGTCGTGCTGCACGTTGCTTAACAATCGCAATGAGCTAAAGTCAAACTACGCCACGCGCGCTACCCGCCTAATCCGTCTAGAAGCGGAGAGGAGAAGTTATTTGTCTTCTGTGACCAAGATATAAAAGTACTAGCAGCGCCCCGCGGTTTTACCCGCGTTGTGCCCGTTCCCGTAGGAGTTTCGGAAATTTTTATACATATAAACCTTCCTCTTGAATCACTCCATCTATTTAAAAAAACGCATCAAAATCCGTTGCGTAGTTTTAAAGATCTAAGCATACATAGGGACAGACAGACAGCGGAAAGCGCCTTTGTTTTATACTATGTAGTGATTTTGTCTTCTGTGACAAAAACATCGTAACAATAAATGCGAAAGTTTGTGAGGATGGATGTATGTTTGTTACTCTTTCACGTAAAAACTACTGGACGGATTTGGATGAAACTTTACAGTAATATAGATTTTATATCAGAATAACACATGGGATACATTTTATCCCGAAATTCCCGCGGAAACCGATACAACGCGGGTAACACCGCGGGGCGCGGCTAGTGTAATATATGCAACGTGTATCCGTAAACATATTTTCAGATCAAAATATAATATTATGTTTAAAAGTTATAACTGAACTACCAACAATGCAAGTGCCGCGTCCACACGAGGCGAGTTTCAAAACAATAGCGACCCACCCGGTGTGACACAACCAGTATCACAGGTTCATTGTCAGTGTCGGCCGGCTGACTGTCTGTTTATATTAACATGAGAAGTGTAATAAGTTATTATGTATTTATTATGCGCCACGCGTTGTTCCGTTCCCGCGGGAATTTCGGGATGAAATGTATCCCATGTGTTATTCTGATGTTTAACCTATATTACTGTAAAGTTTCATACAAATCTGTCCACTAGTTTTTTCGTGAAAGAGTAAATAACATACATACTTATAATCTATTTTTTTTGGATTGGTTCAAAATGTGGTTAAATGTCGTCAATCTTCCAGCCGAAAACGATTGCTTCTGAAGAGGAAAAAGGTTTAGAGGGTAAGATTGAAATAAACTTATCCTCTTCAGTGGCAATTGTCTTCGGCTGGAAAATTGACGACATTTAACCACATTTTGTGCCAATCCAAAAAAAATAGAGTATACATACATCCTTACAAACTTTCGCATTTATAATATTAGCAGGACTTATTTATAACTAGTAGTTATGTTTAACAACCGTACTCAGACACGTCAAATGCTTCCTTAGTAGAGTTACTAAGTAATTTTGACATGTAATATATGAAAAATTATGTCAATAAGTTAACCGGGGTTTCCAAAGGGTAAAAACGGGACCCTATTACTAAGACTTCGCTGTCCGTCCGTCCGTCCGTCATCAGGCTGTATCTCAAGAACACTCATAGCTAGACAATTTAAATTTTCACAGATGATGTATTTCTATTGCCGCTATAACAACAAAAAACTAAAAATAAAATAAAACAAATATTTAAGGGCTCCCATACAACAAACGTGATTTTTTTTCCGTTTTTTATAGGTCGGAACCCTCAGTGCGCGAGTCCGACTCGCACTTGGCCGGTTTTTTTTTTAAATATGGCAACTGAAAATAGTAAGTAATTTCGGGAAGTTAGTTGCCAACTCTGTTGTAGGAGATTTGAGACCCTATGCATGGTCTAACGATCTAACGATACACGGTACCTCATAGTACAACATGCTCTAACGATAATATCGCTTGTTGCCATCGGGCCTATTGTATTCGACATAAACTACCATTGAAATCGAACCTGCACTCACACCAACTCCACTGATCTAGTTCCTCTTGAAATACCTCAAAACGGGTATTAAAATAAATATAAAATCCTTTAAGCCCTACAATGGCCGCGGTAACTAAACATAACGGTTTACACCCACTGCACTACGTAGCGATGGGACGAGTTTGAGGTGTCGATCAAATAGTTCGGGATGAGTGTGAGACTTGTCGATAAATTGATCGATGTTTTACACGAAAAATGACTAATGTGTAAGTTACTCGTAGTTCGAGTAGGTGAGTGGCGAGTCCTGGTGTCGGAGTTTTTTGTCCTCCTAAAGGCCTCCGACATTCTCGGACGACTAATACAACCGGGATCGACAATTTAACGTGCCCTCCGAAGCACGGTAGCGCTCAGATAGTAATACCACTATCGGCCTATTTTACCGATACTCTTAACCGTTCGTCACAGCCCATCACTACCTCGCTAACAGCTAAGCCCACGTGTCGCGTTATTTAAATAACGAGACCTGTTAAGACGACGCATTCGTAACGATGTACTGTATGTAAGTTTGTGAGGGTGGATGTATGTATGAATGTATATATGTTTGTTACTCTTTCACGCAAAAACTACTGGACGGATTTGGATGAAACTCTACAGTAATATAGGTTATACATCAAATAATACATGGGATACATTTTTACCCCGAAATTCCCACGGAAACGGACAACGCGAGTAACACCGCGGGGCGCGGCTAGCACTTCATATTGTACAAGTGGGCTCAAAAATACGGTCAAGTTCAAAACGACACAACTTTTGAACTGTTTTCAATAATAAAAGTATAATTTATGCATTATTTTACAGCTTGTGAGCCCACGACACATGTTGTACATATAAATATAACATGTGGACAATCTATAATGTGACGTGGACAGGGTTGCCACAAACAAAAATATTTAACACTAGCAGCGCCCCGCGGCTTTACCCGCGTTGTACCCGTTCCCGTGGGAATTTCGGGACAAACAAACAAACAAACAAACAAACAAACAAACAAACTTACAAATTTTACCTCTTTATAATATAAGTATAGATAAAATATTAGCACCGTTATCTAAAGCTGAGCGTACACTTATCCGAGCCCAATACGCCGAACGAATCGAAGTTAAGAAGGCTTACACACTTATCCGAACCGAAAGAATCGAACGATCCGAATGAATCAAACGCGCTGAAAGATTCAAACAAGCCGAAAGAATCGCACGTGCCAAAAGAATCGAACGCGCCGAATGAATCAAACGCGCTGAAAGATTCGAACAAGCCGAAAGAATCGAACGATCCGAAAGAATAGAACGATCCGAAAGAATCGTACGTGCCGAAAGAATGGACCGCGTTAGAAGAAGAAGATCAATACTCGGGCGTTGCTCTTTTGTAACTGGTAGAATGCGAGCGAATCGGTCGATCCGACCGCATAAGCCGCGTCGAACCTCATATGATTATAGGACTAGGATTTTTGGGGTTCTTCCGATTCGGACGAGTCGACGCGGACAAGTGTGTTAGTGGCAGCCCTGTTATTGTAGATCAATGAGTGGGCGCACTTTACGTGCCTTTCTCTGATTTAATATTTTCCGTAAAATATTACAATTTGTAGTAAACCTTGATTTAGAGAATCACTGGCTTTTATTTACATCTTTTCGTTTTAGGCCTCTTTCAATTTAAGCGTTTCTAGTCGTCCGGCTACGCGTCGCAGTAGTGCACAGTTTTCCTTGCGCACAGATATTCTTTTGTTTTCTAGGACGAGTTGTAGAGAGTAGGACGAATAAAAACGGTTAATTTGAAAGAGTCTGTCATTTACATTTACAGATTTTACAAACTGCAAGCTGACGAGTTCAATAGAACGCGAGTGAGCGAGCACATTGACTGTCGCAGTCGTGTCATATTGAACTAGCCGCGCACCGCGGTTTTCCGCGGTTACCCGTTCCCGCAGTAATTTCGAGATGAAAAATAGCTTATAATACCTTCCCTTTGAATGTGGCTATCTTTTACAAAAACAATTCTTCTAATCGGGTTGGTAATTTCTGAGATGAGCCCGTTCAAACATACAAACTCTTCAGCTACATATTATAAAACAAAGTCTCCGGCCGCGTCTGTCTGTCTGTTCGCGATAAACTCAAATACGCACGCACGGATTTTGACGCGGGTTTTTTAAAGATAGAATGATTCAAGGTTTCTTTATTTTAAAAAATCCCGAAACTGTAGGAGACAATAAAAATGTTGCCATCATAGATATTACCTTTAAAAAGTGTCTATCCTTCCACAGATAATATCTTCAATACAAATTAAACTACCATCCTCTATCTCGTTATTTACTTGCTTTATAAACTTTCCAACGCGAAAAAACCCGTGTGAGTACATTTAAATTATGCATCCTCTATCTACTCTATTCTTTATGGTTATTTTATTGTATTTTTACGATATTACGCGCGACTCTATAGCTTTTATAGATTAACTTGTAGTGATAAAGCTTTGATAAAGATATATATTGTTAGTTAATAAAATGAATGTCTTGTATGGGTGGGCGATTGAATTTTATGAATGGTTGTTACAGAGAAAAGTCAACATTATGGACGCAGCAGTCTTTAAATTGACTTGACGCGAACAAAACTGTCTTAGGGCTCTTTCAATATAAGCGTTTTTAGCCGTCCTGCTACCTGAGCCGTTGTCGATTGTGCACTACTGCGGTGCACCGGACGACGAAAAACGTTTAAATTGATAGAACCCTATATAAGTATTGGACGCGCCTGAATAAGAAGATTTGTTTGTAAAACTCGCCAACTAGCAGCTTTTAAACTCGCCAACTAGCAGCTTTTAAACTCGCTCAATCAAACTAAACGACCTACTAAGTTAAACTAATTATTTAAAGTCATTAATCTTTCTTCCGAAAGTATTTTAATACGAACGCCAACGCATAGTATTTCGTATCTAAATAAAGAGTAGATAATATTATGAAAAGGTAGTTTCAATGTTTGTTTGTTTGTAGGGCTAATCTCAGAAACTATCAATCCGATTTGTATAATTCTTTATGTACGGGATAGCTATATTCAACGGGAAGGTTACAGGCTATATTTCATCCCGAAATTCCTTCTGCAAAGGGCACAGCGCCGGTAAAACCGCGGGGCGCTACTAGTATAGAGTATCATTTGTATCGCAACGACTCATAGATGTAGTAAATAAAACGTATGAATGAATGTTTCGTAACGTTTTCTAGTGTTTTGTTTACTATTTGTGTGACGTAAATTATATTAATGGACTGGTTTAAAAATTTGGGTCATGCGTTGTGTGAGGCCCTTTGTTTTTCATTATACAATCAACTCAAGAGGTTTTTCATTCTGACCGTACAAAATCTGTTGAAGAATTCTTCGTACATAATCACATAAGTAAAAATATTTTGTAAATATGTTTATCTACACTAATGTTGTAACATTCTACTTATGATTCCAATACTTGACTTATAATTACTACTGTTATAGCACAGACAACTAAAACACTCAATTTAAGCAATTGCACATGATGTTATAATATCATTATAATTTAACATTATAACATCATTATAACGCGACCAATTAACCTGGCGAGCCTTATGTCAAAATCCTCATACTAGTTGTATAAAATTTTGATATTAGGCTGGCTTTTGAAAATAGTTGGGTTATACGTGAAAACTTCGTCGAAACTACATACACAAAACTCTTTGGTAAGATCTCGCTCGCTCCTGATTGGCCCTACGCGCAGCTGCGCTCTCATTGGTTAGATTTTAATGGCGGCAAGTTCACTGTGACAATACACGTACCTACGCGTGAATTTAATGTTTCGCAATGTGTTTTGTTTTTAAAATTTTGTTTGATTAATTGCATTAAATAGTGAAGATAAAGTAGTGTATGCAACTGCATATAACACGGGTATTAAAACACTCGTTACTATTATGAAACTCGCTGCGCTCGTTTCATAAACTCACACTCGTGTTTTAATACCCTTCTTTATATGACGTTGCATAAACTACTATAAAAACCAAAACATCGAGATCAAATTTTACAAGTAGCTAAATCTTAACATGTTAATATATAATATTATGTGTCGCTTTTGTTCTATAAGGGCCAACACTGCGTTAAGCGTGCGCATGTCACATGCGCCCGCCGCGTGCGCACGCCGCGTGCTTTTGCGGTTCACTTTTGTATGACACCGCACGCGACGGTTCACTTTTGTATGAAGCCACACGCGGCGGGCCCTTCTTAACGCAGTGTCGGCCCGTAAACATCGCCAACCTACTCAAAGTAAAGAACGCCTTTTCGTAGTTAGGTTATTGGGACTTACCGTAGTGCATAGACCACAGATAGACTATATCAATTACTAGCAGCGCCCCGCGGTAGTACCCGCGTTGTACCCGTTCCCGTGGGAATTTCGGGATAAAAAATAGCCTATAACCTTCCCGTTGAATGTGGCTATCTATTACAAAAAGAATTATTTAAATCGGACTTAAAATTTCTGAAATTACCTCGAACGAACAAACAAACAAACAAACAAATTTTACCTCTTTATAATATTAGTATAGATAGAGTGCAAAGGTTTATATGTCTATGATACATGTCACTAGAAAAAGTCCAAGTCTTTCTGAACCACAACTAACAGTTTTATCACCGTATGCTTTCTTAAAAGGAGTTATCCCGTTATCCTAGATCGCAACCATAAGTGCACAGCAATTTGATCCTTATACAGCTTGGGTTAAAACCTATATTCCCGTTAAGTGACCTGGTGTAAACGTTCAGGTTAAAATGAACTATGATTTTTAAGAAATGTTTCGGGTAAAAGGTCTTTTTACAGTGGTTTAATGTAAGGTCAATTAATTATAAAACCTAGCGACAAAGATAAATCACTTTTTAAGTGAAAAAGGTTATTATTTTCAAATAAACTAATATACACGGACATATTCACACACGATTAGTTAGACCCAAACAAAGCTCAAAGCTTATTTCAAATATCTATACTATATACTATATAATATTATAAAGCTGAAGAGTTTGTTTTGTTTGTTTGTTTGTTTGTTAGTTTGTTTGTTTAAATGCGCTAATCTCAGAAACTACTGAACCGATTTGAATAATTATTTCACTGTTAGATAGTCTATTTATCGAGGAAGGCTATAGGCTACATTTTATCCCGAAATTCCCACGGGAACGGGCACAACGCGGGTAAAACCGCGGGGCGCTGCTAGTGCTTTGATAAAGATAAAGACCTTTTTCAAAATAGGAGTATGACAAATTACAAATTACACATGAAATCTTAATATTGTATAGCGCCTAAATATGTTCAAAAACAAATGGCGTTCGTTTTAAATAGTGTTCTATTTCGTGCAATATAAAATACAATTTTCAACGAACAGCTTTTGTTTCAAACATATTAAGGTACTAAGAAGATTTAAAAATTCTTGTGCAATCCACCTTAATAGTACATTAATAAATAAAAATCGTAATAGTTTAATAGATGACAAAGCTATGGGCTATAAAAAAACACCTTACTGCAGTCGGTTAAAAATGGGTCAAACAAGCTTCGATGCATTTTTGTTATAAAATCCAAACCCTTTTTCGTCAACACGCGCCTAATTGACGTTGACATCTGTCGCTATGACAGACATGACCAACAAATGTCACTTTGACAGTTATGGGTCAGTAGTTTTCTATCGAGCCTGTCGCTTCCATAGACAAGCTCATTAATTTTTAATAAGGTATAGAGTTAAATATAGAATGACAAATTGTAAATGGCGCTATTTCGGAGCCCTTATGGCGATTTAAAGCGTTTAAATTCTTCAGTTTAAACTGCTTAGTAGTATTAGTTTATCAGCATAATATTGGGAATGAAAATTCATTCGTATTATAAATACATTTTTCTATTACCCCATTTAACTTAACGTTGTTTAGGTAAGTTTATATATAACTAGCAAAAACCCGCGGTGTTACCCGCGTTGTACCCGTTCCCGCGGGAATTTCGGGATAAAATGTATCCAATGTGTTATTCTGATGTTTAACCTATATTACTGTAAAGTTTCATACAAATCCGTTCAGTAGTTTTTTCGTGAAAGAATAATAAACAAACATACATACATACATACTCGTAGATACTCAGAAACTTTCGCATTTATAATATTAGTAGAATTGTGTGATTATTATTACTTCACTAAGGAGGATACTATCTTTAAAACTACGATCCTCATTTAGGTTATCCCTATGTATTAAACTTCCTCATATTTTTTAATTTATTTATAAACCATAAAAAAAGCGATGTCAAGTTAATTACCACTTTTTTATCAAAAGTGAATACGAATTATTTTCATTAGTCAAAATAATAATTTTCTTCAATCTTTATAACGCAAATCAATATAACACAAAACCTCATTTAACCAAATCGGTTAAATCAAGTCACCATGTTGCACCATAAACAAGCGAAACCCAACGCGGAAGCTAGCCACGGCTGAAGTTTCAAAGAAACGGAAATTAGTGGTGAAAAATAAACTAAACTTGGATATATATAGACTGTCGCGCCGTGGGTTTGGTGTTAAGACGGTTTATAATGGTACCTACGGACAAATACGAATCAAATTCAAATCGATTGACAGTGGTAGCGGTCCTCATCATCACTACATAGTATAAAACAAAGTCGCTTTCCGCTGTCTGTCCCTATGTATGCTTAGATCTTTAAAACTACGCAACGGATTTTGATGCCGTTTCTTTTAATAGATAGAGTGATTCAAGAGGAAGGTTTATATGCTTAAAAAATCCTGTAATTCCCACGGGAACGAGCACAAAGCGGATAAAATCGCGGGGCTCTGCTAATGGTAAAATAAAAAAGAAGTGGTAGGATAAAAGAAGTAGGAATCCACAGACAAAAGTCCTTTTAGATGCGTTTCCATTTAAGCGAAGCGGAGTGCGGTTTCATTGAGTTGTGATTGGTCGATTGAGCTACACACAGCTCCGCTGGCCTTGATTAGAAACACACCCTTATTATGACGAAATTTTGGAGAACCGAAGTTAAGCGAGGGCGGATCGCTAGTAAGAATACTTATTAATTATATTTATAACAGCCTCCGTGGTCTTGTGGTTTGAGCGCCTGGCTCACGACCCGGAGGTTCCGGGTTCGATTTCCGGTGGGGATATCTCACAAAAATCTCTTTGTGAGACTTTCCTCAGTTTGGTTAGGGCATTGCAGGCTGAATCACCTGTTTGCTCGAAAAGAAAGATGATTCCGTGCTTCGGAGGGCACGTTAAGCCGTCGGTCCCGGTTACTTTCTACGGATAGTAGTCGTTACTTGAGCCATGTCAGAGGCCTTTGGCGGCTCAATAACTCTGACACCAGGATTGGTCAGGTTGGCCATCCACTCGATGAAGAAGAAGAAGAAGAAGAATTATATTTAAGTATACTTCGTGCACTTAAGAGCTTAAAAATCCTGTAGTAAATAGTAGGCCCTAAAGAACTTGTCGTTTGTACCTGCCCCACCGTATAATACCAAAACCTAATATCACTTAAAAAGTAAAATTCCAAAATATTTTAAAAGCCTCACCTCCACCACCTGCCGCAGGTCGTCCACGTACACGTTCTCGGTCTGAATTATTTCTGAACAAACTCTCTCCAGTTGAGACAACCCTGATATCTCTTCGGACGCGATTTGACCTGTAAAATATATAATGACGCTTTCAAAATTTGGCCTGTAAACAACATAAGGCAATTAACGGTATAAGGAAATGCAGGTATTTCAAAAATGGCCTGTATTTTCTCACTCCTGGGCAAATCCCAATGAAGATATCAGTACAAGTGAGGAGGATGAGGCATAATCACCACGCTTGCCAAATGCGGGTTGGTGGGAGTTTTACTTTTGAAATATATTTATTTACTAACTGCGCCCCGCGGTTACACCCGCGTTGTACCCGTTCCCGCGGGATTCCGGGATGAAAAAAAGATGTTGTCCGATTCTCAGACCTACCCGATATGCACACAAAATTTCATGAGAATCGGTCGAGCCGTTTCAGAGGAGTTCAACCACGGTACCCGTTCCCGCGGGAATTTCGGGATGAAAAATAGATGTTGGCCGATTCTCAGACCTACTCAATATGCTCACAAAATTTCATGAGAATCGGTCGAGTTCGGAGGAGTACGCGAACGAATACTGTGACACGAGAATTTTATATATAAGAAGATATATTTGAAAAGTAAAACTTTTAACTTTAAATAAACTTTTCTACGAGTATGTTTGAAAAGAAAGAAACATGTATTCGCTCGAACCGGGAATTGAACCCGAGACCTCAGTCTTTGCAGGCGAGTGCCACCACTAGACCACCGACGCACTCTTAGTAATAAGTAAAAATACAGTGTTGGGATCTAATTTACGTTATTAGGATCTACATGCATGTAAAAAATCTACCTAGATAACATCTGTCTCCTGCACTACATACTTCGTAAAGAATGTAGATCCATGAAAGGATTGAAATCAGGCACATGAGGCACCATCTTAACTCTCTTCTACGCCTTCGTAAGAAGTAAATTGGAGTATAATTCCATTGTGTGGGATCCTCACGAAACAAAATATAAGCTCCTCGTTGAAAGAGTCCAGAAAAAATTCGCACGGTATCTGTATAGGAAGCTGTATGGATACTACCCGTACCTATATCCGTCTCTTTTTGTGACAGGCATGATAGGGTTGAACACGTTGGAGGCCCGTAGGAAGTTCTGCATAATACTGCATTATTATCTTTTATTTAATAATAAAATTAATAACCCTAGTACTCTCTCACAGTGCGGCCTGGTGGCGCCCGCGCGGGAGCGGCGTGCTCACGTGCGCCGCCTCCTCGCGCCGCCGCTGACGCGCACCAACACCTCGCTCTTCGCTCCTACAGCTCAGGCCATTCATTTGCTTAATGCCTTAATCGCTCAGAACCCTGACATTGATCTATTCAATACAAATCTATCCACCTTCACAAATAAAGGCATAAGTTTTTGTTCACAAATTTGATTTTATGTTTTTTTGTTATTAGATTTTACTATTGTGTGTGTGTTTATATCTCAAATGTAAAATGTTAATGTGTTGTCCTAATTTGACTATTTATGTTATTATATATCTTTTTTATCTGTTAATGTATGTGTATTGTGCTGGCTTTCTGTACGTTTTGGCTATGCTGTGAGTACAGTCAGTAATTCAAATAAATAAATAAATAAATAAATAAATAAATAAATAAATAAATAAATAAATCCAATAATCTATTCCTAACTGCGGTTAGTTCGCACTTAAGCTTCAAAACATAATTAAAATGGACAATAACAATTAAAATTCCAATTAAAAACGATGAGTTAGTACTTAAAGGAGTCTAGATGGCTAGCTCGTGACGCCAAACAAATCCTTGAGGGCTGTGAAGTGAATCATTTTTGAAGACCGATTAAAAATGGCGGGTCTTATTCGAATTTTTAATTTTCGTTCCTTTATATACCACCATTGATTTTCATACCACCATGGCATCTCACTGAAGGTACAGTGAAGAAGATTAGACGTAATCAAAATGCTTGCCTACTGTGGGTTGGTGATCTCAATCCCAAGCTATGTGTAAAAAGTAGGAAACATGTATTCGCTCGACCTGGGAATTGAACCAAGGACCTCAGTCTTGGAAGGCGAGTGCACGATCACCGAGATGATCACCGAGGCGTGCACCAAATTTGTACAAAGTGAGATAAATCTCAAGAGGCTACCGTTAAGAAACGGAAAGAAGAGAATGACGGGGAATGAGGGAAGGCCTTTGCCTAAAAATGGGATGATACAGTAACAGTAACAGTAACTTACGTGAATTAATATCTTCCGAGTTCCTCTCCTCAGACACACTTTTATTCAATATCCCTGTACTGTTCACAAAATTATTACTTCCATTAGCCGAATTAAGATCTGCATCACTATTGTCATCCAAGCTTTCAATCGAAGCTAGGTAAGCTGAATTCACGCCTTTGTTCTGAACTCCACTCGAAGATGTAGAACTTGAAGAAGCGATAGAACTCATCGAAAGAGGCCGTGTAACTTCTGAAGAAGTATTTAATCTTACAACCTCTTTTTCAGGTATAGCACTTTTTAAATTCCCTGTAGATCCTATAGTTTCTGGGTATGGACCGGTTTTCCCTAATTGCTTAGGGTTGAAGTCTTTTCTATTCAAACTATTTGTTCCCTTCAGTTTGGTGACTTCAACTTTCCTTGGAGGCACTTTCGGTGGTGATTTTTGAGGGGATGTCTCTTTTGAGGGAAGTTTCGTATCAAACTCTCTATCGCAAGTTATAGAGACTTCGATCGACTGATCTATATAAGGTAAAGAAAGTGATTCAAACGCAGTTTTGTTCGTTGTAGGAATATCGTAAATTGCTGGTCTGTTATTCGTAGGAACGTCATAAGTGGCTTCAGCTTCAATTTTGAATTCAGGCTTTATTGCTATAGGTTTAAGATCGTCATTAGCTTTGCTGACTGACGGCTGATCGTATATTTCTATTGACGATATTATCTCGACTCCTGATTGGGAGATTTTTGACGTTGCCCCTACTAAAGGTATGTTCGACTTGAATCGTGTTGAAGCTCGAGTTGGGTTATTGGTTTTCTTTTGGATTTTCAATGTGGAAGACTCGCCAGCACTGGAGATCATGCGTTTCACGTTTGGCGATAGAGTTCCAATAGTAACGTCACTTTTATCTCTCAATGTTCTCGATTTATTGATTACGACGGAATCACTACACGTTAAATCGTTTTCATCACTTTTTTCGTAACCTTTGTCACTTTTAGTTCTGAGGTTACAAAGGGAATTTTTGTTGACTGATGTTATTGGTAGTTTCACACTACCGGCTAACATTGTGGGGTCTTTTACACCCATTTCTTGATAAACTGTTTTGCTAACTTCACAAACTATTTCTACTTCTCGAACGTTATTCACTTTTATTCTTTCTTCAACTTCTTTAACTTCTAGAGTTGCAATCTTATCTTTCTTGACTGGGTCAATTATGCCCTTGGTTTTAACTTGTGGGTCAATTTTGTCCCCAGTTCCTTTAACTAATGGGTCATTTGTGACCTTAGGTGTATTGATTGGTGGGTCATGATTGTCCCTTTTCGAGCTGACAGGTGGGTCGTTTCTGGCGTCTTTGGCGGTTTGTATCTGAGCTTCAGGTCTCTTTGAGGGCTCGAGCAGGGAGTCGTAGATACAGATGAGAGAAGGAGCGAGGTCTGTTGTACTTCCTGCAACAAGGAGAACATATTGTTAATGGTTTATTCAATGTTACTTAAATTCTTAATACCTTATGTATTGTAAAATGAAATGGCTTATAATAAATATAATTGAATTTCGAAAGGTCTGTTTTCGGTAATGATCGCGGTAGCAGCCAGTATCTGCCTACCGCAAGGTTCGGTACCGCAAGCACCACTGCTGTTTTTATGAATTTATATGAAATTTTGGGTGCAGCGACACTACTGTGTCGCTACCTAAAACACACCTTAATTGATGAGACAGTAATTATAAATTAAGCGAGTTAATTTTGTAATCGCTCAAAATAAAAAATGTACCTAATGATGTAGTCGCTCAAATAGCGATTCACTTGACATGTTTGACTCTCGCATTATACACTTTCGCGCTTGTTAACTAGCACAGTCTAGTAGACTTCATAATTATAATTAACTAGAGTCTGGCTAACGAAAGTAGATACTGGATTTTTTTGCAAACTTTTTATATGACAACACTAAAGTGTTCCTACCATCGGATATTTACCCTACAAATTGGGGTATTTTAAGCAGAAAGTACTTAGGAACAATTAATTCCAAAAAGGCATTTTCAAAACAAACTTATTTTAAACATTTTATAAAATGAGTTTTAAAAATTCGTACGTGTGCTAAAATTGTATTCATCGAAAATAATTATCGTATCGGGATCATTTCAAAAGCAACACTAAGCCTTAAGTTGGTCTAATAAATAGCTTAATTAATTAGGTACACTATTTACTAGAGAAAAACTTGGCAAGATTATTTTAAAGAAATTAATTTTCGGCTGTTTTCCGAAAGATTTGGTAAAATCAGAATCAGTGTATGGTATCCCTATCTCTGACGCAACAAGATGGCGTGTTGTTGATGTTTCGTTGTGGTTGACTTGCGTATAGTTTTGTTGTGATATATCCGTGTTAATGCTATAAAAATGAATAAAACTATAAAGAGTGAAGTGCGAAAACTATTGTTTTGTATGATTTCGAAATATGAAGAGAAAAAGCTTGTGAAACAAGCCGTATTGCGAGAAAAACAGGATTGTTTACGTACTGTGACTGATTTTTTAGGTTAGTACGGTCAAAATGTCTTGATATTTTTTTATTTTAAATAAGCACATATTAGTTACTTTATATAATGTTATTGTTCTTTTACAGATAGTCTTGAGGATAATGCACGAACTGCTGAAGTAAAACAAGCAATTGAAAAGATCACAGATTGAGTGTATTACAGCAGATGATTGGAAAAAAATGACAGACCATGTCATTCATGTGGAAGACAAGTACAAAAGAAGAGACCATATAACTGAAAATAATCTAGAAAGCTTCATCATCAATTTAAGAGACAGCAGCGACTCCAGTGATTGTGACGATTCACTCCATGTTTAATTTTTAGATTCAGATTTTGTTTATAGTGATTAAAAAACAGTATAAAAATATATGGTGTTGTTTTCTTTGATACATACTCACATAGATTTACAAATATTTAAACTCATGATAATATTGATACTCATGATAGTGTTTGATAGCCTGTTTGTTCCTTTAATACGCCACAATGGAGTGACGTATTCGTGTGATGTTTGGTATGGAGTTAATAAAGAGTTAACAAGTGATATAAGCTACTTTTAATCTCGTCATATCGCGGACAAAATTGCAAGCATCCACTAGTAAAATAAAAATAAATGTCAAAGTATCAAAGTGAGTTGTTCCAACTTTCCTTTTTCCTTTAGGGCTGCCATGCTGATATTTTTTAAATTTGCCGCGCTTTTCCAGTATCAACTTTCATTAGCCAGACTCTATTTTAAAGGTACTTTAAAGGTAACTAACAAGTCTACATTCCTAGCCATAGCCTAGACAATGTTTTATCCATGCGCACTTGTGAGAGTAATGCGTTTACAGTTACCATAAATAAATCATTATTTAAATGTTTTGTCTGTCTGTACATATCGTAATAGGCGCCTAGAAGTACCATCAGCAAAAGTAACGACCTTACATACTAATTAAACGAATCTAAATCTCAGGAACTACAAGTTCGATTTCAATAATTCTTTTTGTATTTGATAGACACATTCAAGAGGAAGGTTACAGTCTTCTTTTCATCCCGAAATTCTCTCGGGAACGATTACAAAGCGGGTAAACCCGCGGGGAGTTCCTAATGCTAACATACTGTAGCTGAGAAGTTTATTATATGATCACTAGCTGTGCCCCGCGGTTTTACCCGCGTTGTACCCGTTCCCGCGGGAATTTCGGGATGAAAAATAGATGTTGTCCGATTCTCAGACCTACCCGGTATGCACACAAAATTTCATGAGAATCGGTCGAGCCGTTTCAGAGGAGTTCAACCACGGTACCCGTTCCCGCGGGAATTTCGGGATGAAAAATAGACGTTGTCCGATTCTCAGGCCTACCCGATATGTACACAAAATTTCATGAGAATCGGTTGAGCCGTTTCAGAGGAGTTCAATTACGCACAACGTGACACGAGAATTTTATATATTAGATTTTTTGACCGTGCTAATCTCAGAAACTACAAGTTGGATATAAAAAATCTATTTGTATATGATAGCTACATTTAACGGGAAGTTTACAGGCTACTTTTCATTCCGAAATTCCCATGAAAACGGGTACGGGTGAAACCGCGAGCCACTAATAGTACAAAATAGATATGTATGCAACAAGCATAGCTTCATACCTATGCATTAATCATAATAATGTTAGTAATTAGCATTGTTACATAACAACGATAGAGTTACTGCGAAATAAAGGGTGATCTACCAGAGCAATGCTATACTACGTTGCTATGATATGTTAGCTATCCATCAAACAATGTACCATAGCAATTTAACAAAGCGGCGGCGGCGATCAATCTAGTCAAACGTAGCATAGCATCAGTCCATAGAGATAGTCGCATCCAAAAATTTTGGGGCTTGGCAAAAATACCGTATACTATAATTTTCTTACTTGTCCCAAAATGTGGACCAATGTCGTCAATTTTCCAAAAGAAGACGACTACTCCTGAAGAGGAAAAAGGTTTAGAGATATAGTGAGTTTTGAAAGAAAAAGTTGATAACCTGCGTCAGTGAACTCGCCTAGCGAGTTCAAGGCATTGTTGAATGTATTTTTTTCTTAAATTATAAAACACGTTTTGGTTTTTTAGTAGAAAATATGGACTAATTTTGGAAATATTGGCGAAAAACATTGACTCGCCAGGCGAGTCGCCAGCACATGAACGAAATTTAAGTCGACTCGCCAGGCGAGTCGTCGGCACTGAATGTGTTAATTTTTCGCAATTCTCAATCAGTCAGAATAAAGGCATTAATATTTATATTTATATAACAGTTAATAATAACAATTGTATTACTTACATGCTTTTCGTCTGCATATTACTTTGATTTCCTGCCAGCACACCACATTGTGTCACATCACAATATAATCTTAAATTATCGACTAGGCACGCATAGTATCTACAGTTAATCTTAGAACACAAACGTCCGTGACCAACGCGAGTGAGCGTGATAGCATATAGAGCTTTCTCTTTCATTTTTTCTTTTATTAGGGGAATATTGCTGTCTTGCTCTATATAAGCATGTAGATATGCCACGTTTTAAGTCATAATTATTACACATTTTTCTTACTTTTAAGTAAATACCTGTTATTTAAACTTCGATTATTTTTTGTTTTATTTCAGTGACGGCTGTGTACGACTGTACTTTAATTTTTTTATTCTTTAAAATAAAATGTGTGCGAATAGCCTACTACATATTTTTGGAGGTGTCGATTCGCCCGCCAACAAATTAACTTCGGGCGAATCGCCTACTAAAAAAATAATATTTTTCAAAGGTGTCGATTGGCACGTTTCGGGCGAGTTAAATTCGGGCGAATCGACTACTAAGCCGAAATAAAATCACTAAAACTTTTTCCTCTTCAGGAGCTATGCTGAATGGATTACCCGAAAAACTTTATCATAGTTATGATCCGATTGGACACAAAATTGACATCTGTCATGGTTGTATAACTTTATTTTAACTAGCTATGACCCGATTAAATACAAAAACGACATGTGTCAGGATATTAGTAGATATAATATTGGCCTTGTAAGCGTTCATTAGTCACACAAGACGTTATTATGATATGCATGGTCCAGTGACCTGTGACCTAGTAATGAAGTGCTTCCGTCTAGGACATAGACCTTCTTATTGCGCTAATCCTAATATTTGGGGCTTGTTAAAGGCTGATTAGTTGACCCCATAGAACTGGAACGTAAATAAGAGCTATGGTTTTTTAAATGTGATACTAAAATTTGTTTGCTTTGATAAAATGTTAAATAAAAAAAGGATTATCCTGTAATGCCCCACTGCTGGGCAAAGGCCTCTCATCTCACTGAAGCTATCAGTACAGTGAGGAGGTTTATGGGTACTCACCACGCTTGCCATACGCGTAATCCTGATCTCATACCCGAGCCTTGTTTGAAAAGTGGTAAACATGTTTCCGCCCGACCCGGGAATTTAACCCGGGGACTCAGTCTTGCCAGGCGGGTGCACATACCACTGGACTGGCAAGGCACTTATTATAATCGATGCCAAAATTGATATGCGTATGCGCGACTTTTGACGTCTAGTTTAATGATGGGTAATGATAACATGTTGCCAATAAAGAATACTCTTTTCGGTGAAATCGATAAATGACGTTAAATCTACATACATCCAATATTTCGACTGTACCATTCCGGCACGAACCAACCCTGACCAACCCTGGTATGGAAGACTAGACCGCCTAAAGGCGACAAGGTCTATCTAACCAAGTATATTGTATTATCTTATTAAATTTACCAGTTTCCCTCCAGTTTCCTCCGCCATTATTATTAAATTATCTATGGTAATTGACATTGCATTGTCGATGGTCTTATAAAGACACAATGATAGGATGTTGTGTTCTATTGTCAATGGTACAGAGGAAGGACAGAGAAGTTTGAGAAAACATTTAGAATTTCATCTAATAGTATAATAAAGCTGAAGTGTTTGTTTGTTTGAACGCGCTCACATCAGAAACTATCTGAATAACCAAGAATAACCAAACCGATTTGAATAATTATTTTTGTAATGGATAGCCACATTCAGCAGGAACGATATAACGCTATTTTTCATCAGCCAGAAAGTTAGGGCTCTCCGGGCTTTCGAAATCGCTCAAAAACAGAAAATAGATAACAATTATCACTCGGTCTATACTGTATTTGACAGATGTCATCTGTGCCATGATATATGTAGTTCAAAGATAGGTACGTTGTTAGTTGAGTAAGTACTATACGTTGATAGTTCAGTACCGAATTTCGCACTCCATAGGTATCTATCACGAGATCTAACAAGCTTATCCAGTTTTCTAAAGTGAGTGCTTGTTGTTTTCCCGCCACGGTGGCGCCTGCGCGCGGCGCCGGCGGGAAACGCCATGTTGGATTTAAAAAAGGATAACAGACATAGACAAAGAAGAAGAAAACGTTTCAATGTGAGTTTAAAGATTATGTTCTAAAATTTAAAAAGTTCAATTATGTTTGTTTGATGCGTTCTAAAGTTTTGAAATGGATTCAATATGTTTTTTTAATGAGTTTTAATGTAAAGAGGTTGTAAAAACTACCAGGTAGGTAATAACCAATCGCATTAAGCCTTCACTTTCAGAGTAAAAAAGTTTTTGACGTTTCATGAAGATATAGAGAAGTTTGTCTAAATAGAGATAAAACGAAGGGAAAATGTCTTTACTTGTGTGCTTGGGTTAAAATTACTTCAGCCATAAGTAGACACACCGTTGCTTGTCAAACATACTTCTGAATTGGGTTTAAACCACTACAAGCACTCCAAATGTACGTCGATGACTTAACTGTCAATCCTCTATAATCTACGGTATAAAGAACATTGGTCCAGCGTCTATGAATATTCAAACCAACTTGACATACAGACGAGAGAATTTGTTTATTAAATATACATATACGTGGAGAGAATAATGAGATGACATACATGAAGATAATTTTAGAAATATAATTGTTTATACTACCCTTGCCCCGCGGTGTTACCCGCATTGTACCAGTTCCCGCGGGAATTTGGGGATAAAATGTATCGCATGTGTTATTCTGATGTATCTATACTAATATTATAAAGCTGAAGAGTTTGTTTTGTTTGTTTGTTTGTTTGTTTGTTTAAACGCGCTAATCTCAGAAACTACTGAACCGAATTGAATAATTCTTTCACTGTTAGATAGTCTATTTATCGAGGAAGGCTATAGGCTACATTTTATCCCGAAATTCCCACGGGAACGGGCACAACGCGGGTATAACCGCGGGCGCTGCTAGTTACCTATATTACTGTAAAGTTTCATCCAAATCAGTCCAGTAGTTTTTTCGTGGAAGAGTAACGAACATACATACACCCATCCTCACAAACTTTCGCATTTATATTATTAGTGGGATAGGATAAAAGATACGTTTCAGGCAGTCAATATATGATTACTCAATGAATACAATAACAAAACTACAGTAAATACTCAACACAGTAGCATCGAAATATAACTGTCCCCGTAAACATTTCATTAACCATAAAACAAGAGTAAAAATAACATTAAAATGAGTTAAACACCATAAAGTCTCACCTTTATATCGTTCCATAAGTATTTCGTATTATTTTTAATCAAAGTATAAATAAAAAATCAAATTAAATGCACTTTAACGGTACTAAATCTTTAGAATGCATATTAACCTTTTTCGTGGGTGTTTACGAAGACCGCTATAAACGTCGCATTTCAAATTTGGAACGAATTAACGGAATAGTGCTAAAATAAATTCGTTTTAACGTCAATTTGCTTGTAATTTATTTCGTTTAGAAATCGATACTCTGTCAAAAATATTAAATTGCTTTCTTTTGTTTGATATTTGTTGCAATGGGAGGTCTCTATGTCAAATTAAAATGTCGGACGAGCTTTCGAAGTGATAAAACTCACTCAAGAGAGGTGATATTTTGTATGTATACTAATATTATACAGAGCCATTGAGTTATATGTACTAATTACTTGAGTTATATGTACTAAGTACGTACTTAGTACATATAACTCAATGTACAGAGGTAAATTTTGTAGATGGCTGTACTCATAGGCTGAACTATGTCTATGACTGTCATTTTTGACACTTGATAGCAACAAGCACAATTCTGTTCTATGTACTTTAAGATTAAATACCTCACTATAAGGGAAAACCCATTTCATCAAAAACCAATAAAAACCCATAATTCGATCTCTATGTCAATTTGTCTCAAATAAACTCTACTCCCCTCGTCGATGGTATTTCCGAACATAATTTGAATTCCGAACGCGTCATGTCATGTGTCACGGTGAGATTTGGCGGGAACAGTTTAATCTGTGGTATCTATAATGACGGCTTTGGCGCCAAACTTTTATATAGTTATTTCTGTATGCATAATTAATGATTCTCTTACTTGTAAAGTAGCAAAACTTTCATTAAATAATGTCTGGTAACATACTTTGGGTAATAAAGTTGTGATGTGTCAATTTAAGTTTTTTAGACAGATTATAGTAAACTGGCATTCATAAGCTAAGTCTATCAATATTTCCTGTGAGAATTTCGGGATAAACCCGAGGGAAATTCCCACGGGAACGGGTACAACGCGGGTAAACCCGCGGGGCGCTGCTAGTTAATAAGTACATAACTTCGCTCCACCATCAAGACACGGTAATCCGTAACTTATCCGTACATGAAAGGATATCCGTCTCAAGATATTATAGTTTGCCGCTCCGTTGCGAAACTGACACAGATAACTGACTGTAACTAACAGTCAAACTAGTGATGTGACATAATCAGTTATCGATAATACCGAGAATAGATAATTGTTATTTCGATAAGCATGTAGTAACATTACTACATACTATAGTTCTGCACACACTATGATATCTTTAAGATATTACTAGCACCGCCCCGCGGTTTTACCCGCGCTGTGCCTGCTGATTAGAAATAGCCTATAGGCTTCCCGTTAAATGTGACTATCTATCACAAACAGAATGATTCAAAACGGATTGGTAGTTTGTGTTCTGTCTGATAGTTTAAAAGTATACTTATGACCTATCCTACAAAAAAAAAAGTATTAGCCTGTAATGTCCCACTGTTGGGCAAAGGCCTCTCGTCTCACTGAAGATATCAGTACAGTGAGGAGGTTACAGGCGTAATCACCACGCTTGCCTAATGCGGGTTGGTGATCTCAAACCCGAGCCATGTTTGAAAAGTAGGAAACATGTTTTCGCTCGACCTGGGAATTGAACCCGGGACCTCAGTCTTTGCAGGCGAGTGCACATACCACTAGACCACCGAGGCGTTCAATCCTACTAATCCAACTAATATTATAAATGCGAAAGTTTTTGATTATGTATATTATTTTTGTTACTCTTTCACGCAAAACTACTGAACAGATTTAGATGAAACTTTACAGTAATATAGGTTAAACATCAAAATGACACATGGGATACATTTTATCCCAATATTTCCACGGGAACGGATAGAACAGGGCTAAGGCCGCGAGGTGCTACTAGTGAGACATAAAGTCTACCAAGCAAATCGCAATTACAACAAATGATTCAGAAAATTACGCTCAATAAAGATACTATGCAATGCTGTGCGAGTACAATCATTTGACATTTGACAAATGACATTTATAACTTAAATGTCATCGCTCGATATCTGTAATTGTCTATGAAATGACAGCGATAATAAATGTTTGTGTGTTGACAAGTAATTTATCCTTGTGTATTGATGAGTATATTTAAACTAGCAGCGCCCCGCGGTTTTACCCGCATTGTGCCCCTTCCTGTGGGAATTTTGGAATGAAAAATAGCCTATAACCTTCCCGTTGAACGTGGTTATCTATTACAAAAATAATTATTCAAATCGGACTGGTAGATTTTGAATTTAGTGCGTTCAAAACAAACTAAAAACAATCAAAAGTCAAACTCTTCAGCTAGCATATATTTATTTATCTATACCAAGGTAATAAAACTGAAAAGTTTAATTTTTATTTTTAGATTTTTTGTGTATAATTATGACATGATTTTATGACGTGATTTTTGGGAGATATCCCCACCGGGAATCGAACCCGGAACCTCCGGATCGTGAGCCGAGCGCTCAAACCACTATACCACAGACTATACCACGGAGGCTGTTAATAATATAACTGACAGATAGTTAAAAATTTCATACAAATGATAATTAATTTATATTTCATATTAATTTGATAAATGAGAGGAAGCTGATAAAAATTACATAAATCTTTTGCTTTGATATATTACACGGTCCTTATATTTTATGCTATGTTTATGTATGAATAGCAGCGCCCCGCGGTTCTACCTGCGTTGTACCCGTTCCCGTGGGAATTTCAGTATGAAAAGTAGCCTATAACTTTCCCGTTGAATGTGGCTATCCATTACAAAAATATTTTTTCAAATTGGACCAGTAGTTCCTGAGAGCGCGTTCAATCAAAAATATTAAGTATAGATATTCGAAAGGGAACGGGCCCGACGCGGGTAAACCCAC
The DNA here is from genome assembly GCA_963082685.1 of Cyclophora albipunctata. NCBI lineage: Eukaryota > Metazoa > Arthropoda > Insecta > Lepidoptera > Geometridae > Cyclophora > Cyclophora albipunctata. Next base: position 1,556,805 of record OY720139.1, on the reverse strand, counting down.
GGGGCGCTGCCAGCAAAGCATAATGTCTTATATAGAAAACCTAACTTTCTTACAGTATTGCAACAGGCCTGTTATGGGGGATCATACCGCCAAACCCCGAGGGCATAGTCTGCAGAATGACAGGAAATGCGCTCCTTCCTAGAGTTAGGTAACGATAGTGATGGGACATCGTAAGTTATCGATATCGGTGATTTTTTTTTTAAAACCGTGGTTTGTCTGGCAGATTTCTTAACCGATTTCAGAAAAAGGAGGAGGTTTCTCAATTCGACCGTATATGTATATGCTTTTATAACTAATCACAACTACATACAAAAATACTTTATGAATACTAGCCGCGCCTCGCTATATTACCCGCATTGTACCCGTTCCCGCCGGAATTTCGGGATAAAATGTATCACATGTGTTATTCTGATGTATAACCTATATTACTGTAAAGTTTCATCCAAATCTGTTCAGTGGATTTTGCATGGAAAAGCAACAAACATACATTCATACCTCACAAACTTCCGCATTTATAATATTATTACGTAGGAGTAGGATAGGATATTAGTTAGTGATTATTATACAATTGACAGCCAGAATCGTCACCAACTCCGGACGGGAATCGAATCCGCAACCCCCACAGTAAGCGCTCTCACATAATCATACACATGGTTTGGTTTCTATGAAGTGTGTCAAGAAAAGTATATAAAAGTGTATATACATAACTTGTTATGTACACGGTGAGTCATACATAGAATTGTTTATGTGATGTTGTGACTCATCATAATTCATAGGTAAAACATCATGGTTTCTTGAGACTCAATTTACTTAAGAATCAAAATAATCGTATCCTACTAATATTATAAATGCGAAAGTTTGTGAGGATGAATGTATGTATGTTTGGAGGGAATGGACGGGTGCCACGTGCGTTGCAGCAACAACGATGGCGTCTAAAAAGGTTAAAACGTTAAATATTGATAACCCCCCTCTTTTTGCGACGGGGGCTAAAAATGTTCTATCAAAGAACAACAACAAACTAAACGAAGGCTCAAAAAGTTCTATGTTTTTCAAAAAATTGCTAGACGTCGCACTTGGTACCGTGGCACCCTACATATCATATACAGAAATCTTTCATTCGATTCTTTCTTTTGAATGAGAACTATTAATAGGAACAAAGTAAAATATAGCCTGTAATATAGCCTGTAATATAGCCTGTAATGTCTCACTGCTGAGCAAAGGCCTCTCATCTCACTGAAGATATCAGTGCGGTGAGGAGGATTAGGCGTAATCACCACGCTTGCCGGTTGATGAATGAGAACTATTATTATATCGAAATCCAGTTTATTAAATAATCGTTATTTCCACAAAAAACCGTAACTAGTATTTGGGTCAATCAACTTTTAAGTGTACATCATTGAAAATTTTTAGTTTTTTAATTTTATTCGTTGATTTTAATATTTTAACATTTATGCTGTAGATAATTTTATATATTTTAAGAATTCACATAGAGCAGAACGGTTTATTGAAATAAAATAGTAAATTTGACTCCGAAACCAACATGACACTAGTTAAGATAGTCCCTTGGACAACTAACTAAATAGACTTCTGAACCATTTGAAATTCAATCAAATTGTAAACCGTCACTTTATTCTCACTTATTATAGGATGTAGTTTAATTTGTCATCCATAAATAAATGACGCGACTTTTAATTTATGAGTTATTCTCAATAATATTGTCTCCAGGACAACGACAAACTTTAAATGTAACGAACTTTTCGTTTAACTTGTGAAATAATTATATAATAAGTGATATTTAACTCTATGAATTCACTTTTAATTGTTACATTCATATTTGAAAAACTTGCAAACCTTACTGTTTTTTAAAGAGTAAAAATGACGATAATGTGTCTTTAGGAGACAGGGACAAAATGGTTGTCCATTGGACATATACGGTTGTCCATAGGACATACTCGGGATTCTAAAGGAGATACTAGGATTGAAATAGCCTGTATTTTTCTTTTTATGTAAAAAAAAAACAACTATATGACAATAATTATCAGTGTTATTATATTTCTTAATTTTAATTTAGATCTATCTCGTCGAACATTTTTTGCCTCTAATCTTGGAAATCTTCTAATTTTTTGGAGACACGGCAGGACTAGGAGGTGGCGTCGTCGGTTGAAGTTGATCTTCGGGATTTATTTCTTGCAGAATGGACGGAGAGCTTGGAGGCGTATTCTCAATTATATTCCTAACAGCTTTATGGCGATTTCTCTGTGACTGTTTTCGCAACTTCCATATAACTCGGCGGCATAACGTAGCGGCGTCAAACCCATTATCTAAAAATAATTCAGAATAGAGAACTTTTATATATATTAAAAATGTGTTAAGTAAGCTAAACGCCTCCGTGATGTAGTGATTTGAGCGTTTGTCTCAGTCCGATATACAAGGGAAAAGTGAGCAAGTACGAATGCAGCAACTATCGCGCTATCAAACTGTTAAGCCATACTATGAAACTCTACGAGAGAGTGATTGATAGCCGATTACGGTCGGAGTGCTCTCTGTCGAGGAATCACTATGGCTTCGAACCTGGCTTATCGACCACGGATCCGATGTTCGCCCTCAACATCATTGCTGAAGAGTATCGCGCCAAAAACCGATCACTGTACGTCGCTTTTCTAGCCATGGAAAAGGCATCCGATCGTGTTCCATGGAACACGATATGGTGAAGCCTTCGCAACAAGAACGTCCCCGAACATTACATTAACATCATTGCCGACATGTATGGTTCGGACGGTAGTGGAGGAAACAAAACCAATAGCGGTCACAGAAGGCTTACACAAGGATCTGTCCTAAGCCCCTTCTTGTTTTGCTTGGTTTTGGATTCACTCACCGAGAGCGCGCAGAACACAGCAGCATGGACGTTCATATCCGCTGACGATGTAGCCATTCGAACGGAGAGCCGCTCTGAGTTGGAAGATGCACTCTTGTCCTGGAAACAACAGTTACATAACGGTGGCCTAGTGTTGAGTGTTGCAAAAACCCAGTTCCTGACTTTTAAAGACCCAGATCCAAGTAACAATAGTCCAATTTCCATCGAAGGACAAATAGTCACAAGGTACGACGAATACAAGTATCTGGGAAGTATGATGCACAATTCTGAGAATGTGGAATCTAACATTCAGCACCGCATAGCTGCAGCGTGGCTAAAATGGCGAGAAGTAACTGGAGTGACATGCGACAAAAAGATGCCGGTCAAACTGAAAGGTTTGATTTACAAGACCATCATCAGACCAGTCCTGATGTACGGCAGTGAGACAGTGAGACGTGGGCGGTCACTCAGAAAAACGTCCATGCCATCCAAGTGGCCGAGATGAAGAAGCTGAGGTTGATGTGCGGTGTCACCAGGCTCGACAAGATCCGCAACGAGTACGTGCGAGGCAGTCTGGGCGTTCGCGACATCGCCGACAAGCTGCAAGAGAGGCTGAGGTGGTATGGCCACGTGAAGAGAAGACCGCCGGACTACGTGGGGAACCTGGCGCTACAACTCTCCATCCCCGGTCGAAGATCCAGAGGCAGACCCAAGACAAGGTGGACGGATGTAGTGTCCAAGGATATGGCTGAGTGCAAGATTTCCGATGACGACGTCGACGAAAGAGCGAAGTGGAGGAAAGAAATAAGGAAGGCTGACCCCACCACCATGTGGGACACATAGCCAGGAAGAGAGATAGTCTCAGGGTCCGGAGGTCCCTGGTTCGATTCTCGGGAAAGGAACACATAAAGTTAATATTTTTCAATTTATCACTTTGTAAGATTGTGCCCAGTTTGGTTAGGACATACATAGTAAGCTAAACCACCTGATTGTTCATAACAAAGATGGTTACGTGCTTCGGAGGCCATGTTAAGCCGTTGGTCCCGGTTGCTATGATTACTTAGATAGCAGTCGTTACACAACCATGTCAGAGGCATGATCATCGGATCGTTCCTCGACCCTCGACTCGGTGTTCCACACGTCAAGAAGTAGAAAGTTGAAATTGGTCAAAATATCAATCTCATTTATTTTAAACAATAATAAATGCTCTAGCCCTTGTAAGAGGCTATTCAGTGACTAATTATTGAAAGAGAAAGTATTGCTTTATGCTGATTCTATCAATATTGTCCTATGGACAACCAAAAATGTCCCACGGACAACGGTTTCGGTTGTCCAAGCGACTGGTTGTCCGAGTGACATTTATCAGTCTTCGCGCTTCCTGGAATAAATAATGATATTTTGAATAAGGTCTTACGCGCAGTGAAAAATATAGATGAAATAGAATATATTTCACTTTAATTTACTACGATATATCAAATACTTACGTTTTTGCGCTGGTTGTCCGGTAGACACACATTAAAGCCACCCACTTTCTCAGAACGCACTCGACCGACTGACGCCGCGGCAAAGATGAAATGAAAATAGCGGCTGGATGAGTGTTGTCACCAAATATATCAACTTGTTCTCAAGGCACTGATCACTCCATCTATGTTTTGATTTCGACACTTTTTTACCGTTGTCCGGTGGAAGTCAGGATTATAAAATATTATAGGGACCAAAATGAACATGCAAAAAACTCGTTAAAATTATGAAGCTAACAAAAATCTATATGCTAGCATCAAAGTAGACATTATAATTAATAATTATGTACAAGCGTAATTAGTTGCCATCATAGGATTTTTTTGTATAAAGTAATGTTTCATTGTACTAAACTGCTGGGGGACAAACAAAAAAACACTATATCATATGTTTTGTCACCCGGACAACCATTAAAATTCCAGTTTAATAGTGATTTATTTAAAATAATTTACTCGTATGTTTGCTTAATATCAAGATAAATGCGACATATGCCAACAAACCACTTAATTTTCTTTAGAACTGCGATTATTGGTCAGGGACAAAACATAGTACTGACAGGACAAATAAAAGTTGATTGACCCATTTATAACTAAAGTAACGTTTTTTTTTCAAGTAAATAACTCGTTTTTGTAACGATACTTCCTTCACGTTCCTCACATCTTCGAGATGACATCATCGTGTGAATAACTAGTACTGTTAACCGTTACTTTGTACTAAGAACCTTGTCGTTTTCAAGCTTACAAAACACTTAATAAAATGCCCATTACAATTTCCAAAGTTTATAATTTGACAAGGTACTCAAATTCTGTTAAAATTTTGATATTACATGTACTTAAGAACTTTGTCTCATTCAATCTGAAACAATCTATAACTAATACATATTATAAAGCTGCAGAGTTTGTTTGTTTGAACGCGCTAATCTCAATAACTACTGGTCCGATTTGAAAAAATATTTCTGTAATGGATAGCCACATTCAACGGGAAGGTTATAGGCTTCTTTTGATCATCCTGAAATTCCCACGGGAACGGGTACAACGCGGGTAAAACCGCGGGGCGCTGCTAGTATCTAATAACATAATATCTAACAGAACTATCAGTGTATAATTTGACAAGGTACTGAAGTTGTATTGATCTTCGATTTTACGGCATCGTTACTTTGAATACCCGAGAAATTGTTACTAGATATATGTACTTGTAAAATTTATGAGCCTGCCGAGACCAGTTTAGGTTAGACTGTTTTCTAAAAACTGACTATAAATACGGAGACTTGAGTTAAGTCATTTCCGAAACTTCTTCTTCTTCACCGAGTGGATGGTCAACCTGACCAATCCTGGTGACAGAGTTATCGAGCCGCCAAAGGCCTCTGATATGGCTCATGTAACGACTACTATCCGTAGAAAGTAAAGACCGACGGCTTAACGTGCCCTCCGAAGCACGGAATCATCTTACTTCTCGGGCAATCAGGTGATTCAGCCTGCAATGCCCTAACTGTCTTCTGGTCTATGAATACCTAAAGGAGCGCTCACTCAAGACAAGACAAGACGAAGAAAGACGTTTAGGGTACGTTCCCATTGAAGAAAAGCAGAGCTATGCAATCAACCAATCACAATGCATTACGAAAAGATAAAAGAAAGAAAAAAGAAAGAGAGAAAAGAAGAAAAACGAGGCATTGACATTGTCAAAATGTTTGCGCTCCCTCTGCTCCGCTCTTCAATGGAAACGTACCCTTTAGGAGTAATCACCACGCCTTGCCCAACAACAACAAAATTACAAAATAAACACAAGTAGCTTCACAACGGCTTTAATTATTCAAAATATTGGTAAAATATAAATTATTTTTATTTTTTCTGTATCAATATTTTCAATTCAATTTACTCATGATGAGAGTGACCAATCCGTCATTTTCCTGATTTGTCATTCACTACCTAATTAACTTCCTATTAACTAGTATTAAACCGAGAAATAATTTAATTTCAATGTTTAATAAATGCGAATATTTGTGAGGATGGATGTATGGATGTATGTTTGTTACTCTTTCACGAAAAAACTACTTGACAGATTTGGATGAAACTTTACAGTAATTTAAGTTATACCTACATGGGATAGATTTTATACCTAAATCCCCGCGAGTACGAGTACAACGCGGGTAATACTGCGTGGCGCGACTAGTTATATTATAAATAGAAATTAACCAAATTAACAATGCAGTAGGTAGTTAGGAATTATATTATTATGTTATGGGAATGTAATCTTGAATAAGAATGTAAACTTAGATTTATTTGAAATAAGAACATAAACCTTTTGACAGGAATGGTGTAGTTTAAAATTTTAAAAGAATCAAATAAAATACTAGTGATGTGACCTAATTGTATTCTTAAGAAAAAATCGATATAAAATATAAATTAGACAAAAGAATATGCGTCTAATAAAAACAAATTTATATACCTATATAACGCTTAGTAAAGTTTTAGCTTGTCCTTTTGCAGAGTAAAGGCTTCTCATCTCACTAAAGATAGGTATCAAAACTCTACAACTCCACGACTCCACAAAAGTCTTAACAAAGTTGCTAATCAAACAAAAAACAAGGCAATATTATCCTCCTATGTCCAATTAAACACAAAGATTAACACAAAACAGTACTTAGATGACATAGATTAACTTATACAGAATCTATTTACATTTAAAACACGCTACAAAGAAACAAATGTTGACAAATAAATAATAATTTATCAATTTATAACGAAAAACTTACCTAATCGAGTATCAACTTAGTAATCCATTAAAATATTCCATCCCAACACAAGTTTCATATTTAGAACACAGCACTCACGGACCGTTTAAAAAAAGTAAACTCGACGCGTATTACGAACTCCTTGGTACACGAGTGACTGACTGGATGAATCACAAGAGGCAAATATTACCAATTAACTACCGCTATAACTATACCTACTTATTAACAAACACTAGCACTGGGTTGCGGTTTTACTTATTTTTCAATTCGTTTTAAGATTTTTTTTAAAATAAAAATTAGTTAAAAACTTTCCATAATATAAAACCTGTCTTATGGTTAGTTTTTCATGGAAATACATGCAATATTTTTTTAGTTAAACGCGGATACACAGACAAACACCTCTTTAAAACTTTGTTTTACAACCTATAGTGATGTGCAAACGATTAAAGACTCTACAGTATTCGAATAAAGGATTTTTAAATTTTTTTATGTGCGATTTTAAGAAAAATATATGTATGTCCAGTTGGTGTGACGTGGTAACCAGTTTATGAATGAAGTATTAGTTGCGGTGACCTCCTTACGTTTACGATTTAGAATGTGTTTAATCGATACTCAGGTGATGGTCGGGTCCTGCAGTTTCACTCGTTATGTGACCTATTTAGCGTTAAAAAGTTTTTGAGTTAATTTGAATTATAGTAAAAAAATGGTTTTTTTTTAAATAAGTTTAGTACATTGTGATTTTTGTTTAGTTTGAAATAAAATATATCTTTTTTATGGTATTGAATACAACTTAAGATTGAACTAAAGGTTCTTTATTTATATACCAAGTAATTTTTTTATAGGACCTAAGGCCCTTTGCAAATAACCGCTCTTAAAAATACTAGTCTCTGATTTACCTTATAAAACTAAAATAATGAAATACCTATATGATTTGATGAAAAACGAAACGTTTTTTTTTGCCTGTAATGTTTAAAGCAACCTCATCACACATTTCAAATCTTTGAAGGTAAAATATTTTATAATCTTTTTCATATAAATGAATTAGAAACGTTTTCAACTGATTACCATTCAGCATTTCGTAAGTGACGATGGAGGCTAGCTCCAAGGTCGGGATGGATAGGTCGCATTCCTTTGAGGTTATGTCATTTGTTTACTGACAGCCGTGGTAGGAATTTATAAATATGTAATTACTAATTATAATTTCAATAACATTTAAAAACTGTTACAATAATACCCCCCTTTAATGCGGTTTTGTTCTGTGGCATTTATGGAACGTACTGTATGACGAATTTCGAAAAACATGGATGTCATTTAATTACTAATATTATGTTGGACTATACAATAGCCGCGCCCCGTGGTGATACCCTCGTCGTACCCGTTCCTGCGGGAATTTTGGGATAAAATGTGTTATTCTGAGATGAAATATTACTGTAAAGTTTCATCCAAATCCGTTCAGTGGTTTTCTCGTGAAAGAGTAGCAAACATATATCCATACATACTAAAAAACTTTCGCATTTATTATATTAGTAGGATAAAAGCGTTAGTACAGTGCCACCAACTTAACTGTTCAGGTGGGCAAAATGGGAACTACAGCCGCGTCATATTGAATCTCTCTCTTAGTTAGGCTTTATATGATTGATATTGTAGTTTCTTAAATTTTAATGATATCTATAGACTGACTTGCAAGACATGTTTTAATTACCTTTGTTTCTTGGTGAATTTCTTATATTATGGCAAAACCAAATTCTCCACTAGCGACGCTGTCAACTGAACAGATAAGATGGTGGGACTGTAACACCATTTATAACGTGAGAACGGCTGGACCGATTTTAATGATTTTAACGTTTCGACCCCTTTAAGGAACCATGGTCACAGAAGATTCATATTAAGAAACCAGTTTAAAAAACCCCTTCGAACATAATAAATAATAATAAAATCTATAAAATACATAAGAACTTCATATAGTGCTTCGCAGAACTCAAAAACGTGTTCAGCAGGTAACGCCACGGGGCGCAACTAGTTTATGAAATACTTAGTAAAACTTATGTCCCGTTAAGTAAGTTGGTATTAAGTATTCTGCACTTACTAAGTTAAGTGGTTTGTACTTAATATTCAAGAGTCCGAGATCGAGTCCCGGCCGGGGCTAGTTTCTTGAAAAGAGATTTTTTTGATTTTTTAAATATAAACTTATTTGTTTTTTATATAAGAGATATATTTTTCTATCATAAAGCATTATAATAATTCTTATTTTTACTGAGTAAATGACTCTATTTGATTACATATTTTTGACTCTTGTTGTTATTAAAGTTTTTCGTAGGTTTTTTATAATGTAAACTTATATTTAAAAAGAAACAGAATTATTTGTCGAAACTGTTCAAAACCACACATTAATTACAATAATTACATTGCGTATTATTTAATGAGTTCCAATTTTTAAAAATAAAATAAAAACTATTACGCTTGACAGAAACCAGAAGACATATTTCAAATATAGACCTATCAAAACCAATAAAGTTTAATTACAAAACTTTAACTTTTCTTTTTTTTTTTTTAACTTTTCTAAAACATAATAGGAGTCCAAAGAGTAATTACAAAAACACTCGAGAGTCCCGCAACTCGATAGGAACGTATTTTTAAGCTTTTTATCTCAACGAGTGCATTCAAACCCTGCGCAAGAGTTCTTTGAACCCAACTCATATCGCACCTAGTGATGGGAAATAGAGTTTTTATAGATGTCGGCGGAACAATAGGTGCGATTGCAGCCCTCATAAAATATATCTATTTTAGTATTATATTTATTTTATTTTATTTCATATCAAGCCTGTATTGTCACTACACCACTACAGGCCTCCCTCTCTAGATATCTCTGTCCTTAGATACTTCAGACCTAATAGCCCGAATTTCGAAATTCGATCAGTATTAACTGAATTCAGTTTTAACTTCACTTTTTATATCTATTTATTAATATAAGTTAACGAGGCATCATAGTTTGGACAGCACCTTTGAAAAAGCTATTTTCTGCATATAAGTATTTTCTAATGAAGTCGCCAGCTCGCAGCTACTAACTCACTTATTATCACTGAGCCTACCAAGTATGAACAAAACAAGTATAAAAAATACCACAATAAAACAAACATTAAACTGATATAAATCAGTAACGCGAACTAATAAATCACATCAATTTTTCATCAAAATTCTCAACGTGACTCATTTACTACTTACGATTACAACAAACTCGCTCCCAAAACACGCGCTCATAAAAAACGGTAATCAAAATAACAAGAAGTTTAATAATCATTTTTGCCATATACAAAAAACAACTTACCTTTTACGGAGCAGTTTTTGAAATAAACCATAATATTTTTGAAGATGTTTAATAATTGTTTTTATTTTTATTTTTTCTCCATTTATTTTTATATAGAGTTTTATATTATCATTGTTTTTTATTAGAATGCGTGGTAATTTCTTTGCACCTTTTTTAGCTGTTATTAATATTAATTTATTGTTTATACTAATTTAATCATTATTCACTTCCCTAGAATTTAAATGTCTTCACATCATTATAAAAAAACACACACGTTCGTAATTTTATAACAAAAAAAAAATTAAAATCACATGCAATATCTAGATTTCACATACAAATACCCTTAAAACCTAAAATGTCTTCGTAACATAATAAAAAATTATTGTCCTGTTTTTTTACAGGCCGTTAAATCACATCACTATCGCGGTAATCGATACTAGTGAAATGGAAACTAGATGTGGCCTACTTGCGTTGCGGTTCAGATTGTGAATGATTGTTCTGTGGCTAAGAGATTGAAGAATGATCTCATTTCGTTGCTCTAATTTTTTTTAGATTATGGTCGTCGAAATGTATCAATTCGAATTGTTATAAAAAATGCAAATCCTGTGTATTTTATTTATTTTATATGACAAATATTAATTTGGAATGCCAGTTCTGTGTTCTTCAATCAAGTGGACACTAGCTTGTAGTTAGGAAGTGCTCTTTTTCTTTAATTATGAAAAATATACTTTTTGTTATAAATATTGATTATACTAGATACTAATCAAAACATTCCAACAAATTGAAAAACATCTTTATTCTCCATAAAGACTTGATTTCATCTCACCCTTCTAAATTACAATAATTTTTAAAAAAAATGACTAAATAAAAAAATCGATAAAAACAATCGACTACATCCCATCCCTAATCGGTAAGGAATACAAATAAAAGCGAGACATAATATCCTGCGCCCCACGTGCTAGGTACAAAGTGTTCTACATTCAAACTTAGAATGGACCGGTTATTCAATGAATTGACCAATCGTTACTCTATGAATATTTGCGTAGGTCTGTTATGAGGTACTGTACTCTACTCTCTATGGTCAGTGGTCTATGGTCTATATCTAGGCATAATCCTACTTCGCTACATAATACAAAACAAAGTCGTATTCCGCTGTTTGTTCCTGTATGCTTAGATCTTTAAAACTACGCAACGGATTTTGATGCGGTTTTTTTAATAGATAGAGAGATTCAAGAGGAAGGTTTATATGTATAAAAAATCCCAAAATTCCTACGGGAACGGGCACAACGCGAGTAAAACCGGGGCGCTGCTAGTATTATAATAAATGCGAAAGTTTGGTAGAATTTATATGTACCTATGTATGTTTGTTACTCTTTCGCGCAAAAAATACTGAACGGATTTGGTTGAAACTTCACAGTAATATTATGTTATACATCAGAATAACACTATGGCATTCATTATATCCCGAAATTCCCGCGGGAACAACACGGTCGAAACCGCGGGGCGCGGCTAATATAACGCATTTCAAAACAAACTTTGTCGTTACGATTCGCCTGTTCGTAGCTAGCAAAGTCACTCGCTTAATGTCAACAACGCTTTAGTAATAACTAACTTAAATAATGGTCACATTTGTTTACAAAATTAATATAAGTAGTACCTTATCATAATTACTTGATCAATAAAAACCATTGCGTACTTTTGCAATAAGTAAGTTGATACATAAAGGTCACACATGACTACAATCTTTTTTTAAATTCAAACATCTGTTTTTAACACGTCATACATCCTCCATTCATTCAAAAAACGAAGAAAAAAGTATAAAAACTTTTTGGTCTGCATCTCAAACTCTTTGGTTAAACATAGAAAATGGCCGCCCGCTTCGCGCCTAAATTACATCGCACCGGCCGTGGGTCCAGACAGATTATTTTGGTAATTATTAGTAATTTTAGGCGCAGTTTATTTGCAGCGCCATTGAAAAAGATAACCTTGATGACAGATGTCATATTAAATTAAAGGACCCGTAATGGGAATAAAAATAAAAGGGCTTAATAACATGGTGTAATAATCCATTCAATTTATACTGTTTTCCTAAACTTAGCACAATTTGTGTAACCTAAACTTTAAACCTAGAAATAGGTTACATAAAATACAAGTTAGTGCCTATCACTTACTAGAATTCTCAAATTCGCAAAACAATCCTAACCAAAGCTAGTTCAAAATTCAATTTACAATAAACTGTCATCGTTTGACAGGTGTCAATAAATAATGTCAATTATTGCCGTCAAATTGACGTGCGACGTCATCTGTCATTGAGATGAGTGGGCGCGAAATGGAGAATTTATGCCAACAGCTGTCAAACACATTATTGAGAGAAAGTTTTGATGTGGAAAAGGTGTTTTTGAATGTCTGTGTGTCAAGAACTAAGATGTTATTATTTTTATAACATTTCAATAGTGAGACGACCTCAAACATACTTGAATGAAGCGGAAATGAAAATCTCTAATGACTTATTTTTCATACTATAAACAAAATAGAACCTCCTTTGTGTGAAGTCGGTTAAATGTAAATATACAGTGACTGCTATTACTGTAACACCTTGTAAATACATTGAATTGAATTGAATTATTGAGACCTTCTAACTCTATCATACGAAAAAGCTGCGACAGATTGCGATTAAAAATTAGAAAACAGTATATCCACAAAATATAGAACATCTGCTAGATACCTATAAACTCACATAGTAGCTAGATATAAATAGATAAATACTTCACGCCTTATTCATCTATACTAATATTATAAAGGGGTAGTTTTTTATGTTTGTTTGTTTGTTTGTATGTTCGAGGTAATCTCAGGATTTATCGGTCCGATTTGAATAATTCTTTATATAATAGATACCCCCTTTAACGGGAAGGTTATAGGCTATTTTTCATCCCGGGATTCCCACGGGAACGGGTACAACGCGGGTGGAACTGCGGGGCGCTGCTAGTAAACGATTTTTTACTTAAACACTGTTTAAAGTATTTCGTCTCTTTCGCTCTTTGGCAAATAGCGTATGTCGGAAAGGGACAAACCATTTGATAGCTAAAGTGCTGGCCCTTCATATTCACACACAAGAAATTGGAAACAAAAAGTAGGTACTTTTTATCACGAAATTCCCTTGAGAACATCTATACTAATATTATAAAGCTGAAGAGTTTGTTTTGTTTGTTTGTTTGTTTGTTTGTTTGTTTGTTTGTTTGTTTAAACGCGCTAATCTCAGAAACTACTGAACCGATTTGAATAATTCTTTCACTGTTAGATAGTCTATTTATCGAGGAAGGCTATAGGCTACATTTTATCCCGAAATTCCCACGGGAACGGGCACAACGCGGGTAAAACCGCGGGGCGCTGCTAGTTACTTATAAGTTACTAGCTGCGCCCCGCGGTTTCACCCGCGTTGTACCCGTTCCCGCGGGAATTACGGGATGAAAAATAGATATTGTCCGATTCTCAGACCTACCCGATATGCACACAAAATTTCATGAGAATCGGTCGAGCCGTTTCAGAGGAGTTCAACCACGGTACCCGTTCCCGTGGGAATTTCGGGATGAAAAATAGATGTTGGCCGATTCTCAGACCTACTCAATATGCTCACAAAATTTCATGAGAATCGGTCGAGCCGTTTCGGAGGAGTACGCGAACGAACACTGTGACACGAGAATTTTATATATAAGATAAGTAATGTTCTCAAGGGAATTATAACCAGAGACCGCAAAAATTTGCGACATTGTTCGCAATGGTGTGGACATGACTTCAAAATCAATCAAAATATTATTCATTAATTAATTTCTTACTTGACATATAATTTGATTCCTAGTCAATAAATACAAAAGTTTGTTAAATTATAGATTTATTAAAAAAAATGGTCAGTATTTTTTCCAAATTTTCTGCTGTCAGTCTATTATTTATTTATTTATTGTATATAAATATTTACGAAAACGATACTTATTTAAACACGAACGTAAAAGAAAGAAAAAACGACTGTCTGCCGAAAATGTAGAAAAAAATACTGACCGTTTGCCTTAATAAATATACTTTAACAAAATGTTGTACTTACTGACTAGCAATGAAATATATGTCATGTAAGTTATTCATTAATTGAATAACATTTTAATTAATTTTGAAGTCATGTCCACACTATTGCGAACAATGTCGCAAATTTGTGCGGTCTCTGATTATAACACAAGATATTATGAACGAACCACAAGTAGGTATTTTAACCCTTAATCTCTCTAAAGGGGTACAAACCGGATAGCACACAGTAAAATAACCTAAGATAACACAGAGTAGGTACATCCCATCCCCAAATTCCCTCAGGAACGGGTACAAACCGGGTGAAACTACGAAACGTGTCTATAAACACGAGATTCACTTTCAATACACAAGAGAAACCATCAGATACGATTATGTACTCATCACACGACACAGCATTGTGACGTGGTACGAGCATTTCATATGAATACGTTTATAAATAGACTAGCAACGCTTAGCGGTTTTACCTGCATTTGTCGTGGGGATTTTGGGGACAAAAGTGGCCTATAACCTTTTTCTTGAGTCTTCTTCTTCTTCATCGAGTGGATGGTCAACCTGACCAATCCTGGTGTCAGAGTTATTGAGCCGTCAAAGGCCTCTGACATGGCTCATGTAACGAATACTATCCGTAGTAAGTAATCGGGACCGACGGCTTAACGTGCCCTCCGAAGCACGGAATCGTCTTACTCTTCGGGCAATCAGGTGATTCAGCCTGCAATGCCCTAACCAAACTGAGGGCAGTCTCACAAAGAGATTTTTATGAGATATTTGTCCCCACCGGGAATCGAACCCGGAACCTCCGGATCGTGAGCCGAGCGCTCAAACGGAGGCTGTTGATTTCATATTAATACGTGTTTATAAATAGACTAGCAACGTTTTGCGGTTTTACCTGCATTGGTAGTGAGGATTTTGGGGACAAAAGTGGCCTATAACCTTTTTCTTGACAGTAACTGTCATATACAGAAAGAATCATGCAAATCTGAATAGATGTTCCAACGATAAAGCGTTCAAACAAGAAAAAGACAAGCTCTTTATGCACAAGTAAAAGTAAAGTTTTTAGCCTGTTAGTTGTACAGTCGCCTGCCAAGACTTAGGTCCCCGGTTCAATTCCCGGGTCGAACGAAACCATGTTTCCTACTTTTAAAACATCAAGCATTTGGAAAGCGTGGTGATTATGCCTGACTACTGATGTACTGATATCTTAGAGTGATGAGAGGCCTTTGCCCTGGACATTACAGGCTAATACTTTTCTTTTAGTTATATAATCTCACTGTAAACTACAGCCTCCGTGGTCTTGTGGCTTGAGCGCCCGGCTCACGACCCAGTGGTTCCGGGTTCGATTCCCGGTGGGGATATCTCACAAAAATCTCTTTGAGAGACTTTCCTCATTTTGGTTAGAGCATTGCAGGCTGAATCACCTGATTGCTCGAAAAGTAAGATGATTCCGTGCTTCGGAGGGCACGTTAAGCCGTCGGTCCCGGTTACTTTCTAAGGATAGTAGTCGTTACTTGAGCCATGTCAGAGGCCTTTGGCGGCTCAATAACTCTGACACCAGGATTGGTCAGGTTGGCCATCCACTCGATAAGAAGAAGACTGTAAAATACCTATTTAGGGTACTACCATTGGAGTGGAGCGGAGCTCAATCTGCCAATCAGAACGAATTGACATTGTCAAAATCTTTTTGTTATGCGTTCTGACTTCTGATTGGTCAGTTGAGCTGCGCACAGCTCAGCTTTGCTTCAATGGAAACGCACCCTAGGGCGAACTACTTAAGTATCTTTAAGGGCCGACACTGCGTTAAGCGTGCGCACGCCGCGGTTTCATACAAAAGTGAACCGTCGCGGGCGCCCGCGGCGTGTGGCTTCATACAAAAGTGAACCGTCGCGTGCGCCCGTCGCGTGCGGTGTCATACAAAAGTGAACCCGCCGTGTGTGCACGGGCGCACGCGACCGGCGCACGCTTAACGCAGTGTTGACCCTAAGGCCTTAAGCCTTAAAGCCTTATTAATAACTTCAGTTATAATGAAAAAGCTCTGAAATAATGTATTACGTAACATGTCAATTGTAGTTTATTTATTTGTTGCATTTGTTAAATTAACGTTCAGATGGCGTGACCACAGACAATAACAATTCTTTATTCCCTATGGGTAGATTATGTAGTTCTGTGGTGTAGTTCTAGTTTTAAAAAGAAAATGCTTTTGTTTATCTACTTAATGAAAATAGTATTCTAGGTACAGTCCGGCAAGTATAAGTTGGCGGTGGTGATTTGAGGAACTAAAACGGTTTTCTTGAAAATTCACTTTGAAACTTCCGAGTTCATAGTAAACATCGTTGCGAATATTTTGCTAACTACTGTGCTATCATCATGCCTAAAGTGATAAAAATTGGTACAAGAGAAGCAGTTATAAATGTACATTGACATTGAACACAGTGGCGCACAGCCGCGCCAAGTTATACTTGCCGGACTGTAAGTTATCTTCAAGGAAAGAAGTCTAAAGAAAGTTTTAAGACCGCCTTTATACCTCCGACATGGTCTATCGATTGAAATATAGATGCAAAAGTTTGTGAGGATGTATATATGTTTGTTACTCTTTTACGAAAAAACTGCTGAACGGATTTGGATGAGACTTTACAGTAATAAGTACAGGTTATACATGATAATTTTATCGAGTGGATGGTCAACCTGACCAATCCTGGTGTCAGAGTTATTGAGCCGCCAAAGGCCTCTGACATGGCTCATGTAACGACTACTATCCGTAGAAAGTAACCGGGACCGACGGCTTAACGTGCCCTCCGAAGCACGGAATCATCTTACTTTTCAGGCAATCAGGTGATTCAGCCTGCAATGCACTAACCAAACTGAGGACAGTCTCACAAAGTGATTTTTGTGAGATATCCCCACCGGGAATCGAACCCGGAACCTCCGGATCGTGAGCCGAGCGCTCAAACCACTAGACCACGGAGGCTGTACTAATAATACATGCTATGATAATAATACAGGCTATGATAATAATATATGGGGTAGTTACAGTTAATCCCGAAATTCCTGCGGGAACGGGTACAACGCGGGTAACACCGCGGGGCGCTGCTTATGCTACATAACTACGAGCTGGTTGATGATAAGTATCTATTAAAAAAGTCTGTACTGAGAAACAAAAGCCTCAATAAAAAGTTTAAACGAATATGCTAATTCCAAAATTGAATTCGCACAACAAAGGCTCGGTGTTACCAGACATAAAAATTACAACACGCCATTCGATTTTATTATTCATGTTGGCAGCATTGGGGGTCCTTTTGATTTGTGAGGGCTGTAAAATTTAATAGTTCGTGCTGTCGCCTTGATAGGTGCATATTTCTTCATAATGAATTAATGGGCGTTCCGATGTTATTAGTACTTTGCATTATGCAATTTGCTGTTAAGTTAATGACGACTGATCAACGTCATAGACAATGGTATGCACCATTTGAGCTAGGAAGGGTAAGACTGGAAGTATAATAAGGGCAAGGGTGGTAGCTTATCCTATAGGCTTAGGATCCTATAGGCAGGTTGGTGACCTAGCGACTTGCAGATATGAAGAGCTGTAGCCTACAGGCCAAAACTTGCAGCCTAGCGGCCTAAGAGTGGTAAATCTGGTAAACTAGTCTAGGAAGACAAGGGTGGTAGCCTAGAGGCCTAAGGAGGTCAAGGGTTTTAGGTAATATCCCAGTACAAAAGTATCCTAGTAGCCTAAAGGGAGTTAAATGGCCTAAAAGGAGGAAATTTGATCTAGTAGGTAGACATATCACTCCACGTAATCGAAACTAGCCGCCTGTCTCCCTCTAGAGGCAGAGCAAGACATGTGGCGCCCTCTAGCGTCACTCACTTTCTTCTATTTTTTTTATTGCCGAAGCCGATTGCCGAAGACGATTGCCCCTGAAGAGAAAAAGGTTTAGTGATTTTATTTCATTCTCACCCTATCTCTAAACCTTTTCCCTCTTCAGGAGTAGTCGTCTTCGACTGGAAAATTGACGACAATAGTCCTCATTTTGTGACAATAAAAAAAATAGAGTATCTATACTGTCAAATACAAAACACTAGTGCGTGCGTTAATCTATTTAATTTCTGCGCTAAAGTACTGGAATGAGGCAATCTTAAATACAATACAATAAAGTGTCGCCTGTCGGGTATCTCGGCCAAACATCAGAGTCTTGAGCAAATAAGATAACTGAAATGAGGACATCTCACAATGTCAGTTTCCGAGCTGAAAAATATCACTTGGGTTTATCTTAGTGATGTTAAGCTACGTGCAGCTCGAGCACTATTTGAATGGATGGCCGATAGTGGCTTCTATCTGAGCTCTAAACTGTCGTTAATCAGTCGGTCCCGGTTGTTTCAATCGTTAGACCATGTCGGAGGCCTTTAGGCGGTCTAAAAACGCTGACACCAGGATTGGCCACTAACATAATCGAACTTACTTATTTAGTAAAAATCGGAAGCGCAAGATACACATAGTGCGGATGCGGTCCGGTTGCGGCTGTATTGTTTGTATGAAAGGTGGCCCGTTGCAGCCCGCAGCGGGAATACAACGTCATGTGACCCGCAACCTCCCTACAACCGCGCTATCGAGCGCTCGAGCGCTGTAAAAGCTAATGTTCAAATGACCAAGAAAAATTTGATAGAAATCAAATATTCGCTAGTCGTTGCACCGTAGCACTTTGTTAGGTACATAATGTATCCTTTTTCCTATTTCTTACGTACTCCATCGGAATCAAAGCAATTGTGTTATAGGTTTTTAATGAAGTGCATCCACTAGGCCGCTTCCGTCTCAGTTGGACGAATTTCTATGAAAATAGATGCGTGCTTTGAATTAGGAATTGGAATAAGACAGAACGCGCGAATCCCGGAAAAATAGTTATTAAGAAAAATATTTTGACAGATGTCATTCCAATATCATTTTAAGCAAATTAATGAAATAAAGTAAAAATGGTTTTATTTAATTAATGAAATAAAGTAAAAATGTTTGATGGACTTTAGTTTAAGACAGAGTTAGAGTTTTTAAACTTAAAAACAATCTCTGTACGTATTTAGTATTTAGTGTACTGATATATTCTTTCAGTGTGGGTGACATAAGATGTCTTTGTCCAGCTGTGAGACATTACAGACTAATATTTTACTTTTTACAAGCTTATAGCTTAGTGTTTAACTAACCGTGTGTGAATACGTCCGGGTACATTTTATTTATTTAGTCTTTGTTTTTGAATAAGTCGAAACAAGATTACGTACAGTGAAAGTCACTGAAAGAACTCACAATTTAACTTTCATCTCATTTTGACAAGTAACGAAAGTAAATCCTATATGGAGGTTGTAATCGAAAAAACATTACCTTATTTGTGGGTAAGTTTCTACTATGGCAACATTGCGTCATAGCTGTCATTGAACTTGAATTTGGAATTGTTTTGACAACAACCGGCATTGTTGTGTTGGTTGTTGTTTTTTGTTAACGAACGTTTATTTTGTTAATTAATGATGAAACAATTAAAGCAAAAAGTAATCCAGACAATAGATTAATTGACTGAAATTAAGATTTGTTAGTCTGTAAGTAAACTAAAAAAAACATATTTACTTGTTGTTTAAGCGAACACTACTCATTTTGAAGTCTTCTGTGACCACGGTTCCTGTAAAGGGGCTGAAACGTCAGAAATCTATTTATATAAAAGAAAGTCGTGTTAGTTACACTATTTTATAACTCGAGAACGGCTGAACCGATTTGGGTGGAAATTGGTAGGGAGGTAGCTTAGATCCGGGAGAAGGATATTGGATACTATTTATTCCGTATTTCCTACGGGAACGGGTGCGCTGTGGGTGAAACCGCGGGGCACAGCTAGTGTAAAATAAAAGCGAAGTGTATCCGTCAAGGTAGTTTCAATTCAAAAAAGCCATATCTTACTAATATTATAAATGCGAAAGTTTGTGAGGATGTATGTATGATTGTTACCCTTTCACAACAAAAACTTTACAGTAATATAGCTTATACATCAGAATAATAATACACGAGATACATTTTATCCCGAAATTCCCGCGGGAATGTGTACAACGCGGGTCACTGTGGGGCGCGGCTATTTATAAAAAATACAAGTACAATGTACTTAGTACGTGGTATTTTTCCGAAACCTTATTACTTACAAAATAACTGTCAACGATATTCATAAAGTGATATTGAAGTTGCAACACGCTGGTCCGCTCGGAGGCGCGTGGGAGGACCGGGCCGGGCGCGCTAACGTGCGTTAACTTTAGTACTAGCAGGGCTTATGGGTTTACCCGCTTTGACCCCGTTTTGAGAGGGAATTTTTGGGTAAAAGTAACTGAGTTATCAATAGTTAGGTACTTCAAATGGTGGAAAATGTCCCCTACTCCATGTGTGTAAATTTTCTTTAATATAAAATCTTCTGAAAGGATTTGAATGCAGTTTTTACAAATAGTCAGAACATTTTCAGAAGTTGTATGTACCCTCCCTAAGTTCCTACGGGATTTAGCGCTTGAAGGGTGGAGCACTATAACATATTGATGTTGGTATCATTAAATGTTTTTCATTTTCATTATATCTTTTGTTCAAATCTTTTGAACCCAACGAACGTGAAAAGTGGAAGCGCATGACATATAACGATTTTTTATTAGGTAAATTGCAAAAAGGCATAACCATGGCATCACGTATATCACTTCTTTATTAAAGAAATAACAGACAGGCATCTTTTAGACTGAGTAATTTGACAACATGACCTGGCTACGTCACACATGTCAAATTCCAAATATTTACTTCGAATCTAAATTCGATATTTGAAAAGAACACTCGATTATACTTAAGGACGTCCAAGATTGTTAATTATTAAGGTGTGCACCAACTTATTGTTGTTCATTGTAATGTAATGACAAATCGTACCCATGTTGGCATATCTAACTTAGTAGTCAGCGCACGTATTAACAACATGTAGTTAGGTACGTTACCTGTATATGATTCACCTTGCCCTTACAAAGAATATTTAGGGAACAAGACATAACTAGTAGGATATATACAAAGGGTCTTTTAGTCCGGAATTACCGACAAATAAGGCACTAGGCTAAAGCGTCCGGGTTGGGCCGGGCCTAGGACACCATACCCGCAGAAAATGTAAAGGACGTACAGTAGACTAAATTTCTAAGAGCCGTCTTCTTCTCTTTCTCCGCCTTTCTCTCTCTCTTTCTCACTCTCTCTCTCTCTCCGCCTCCCGCTTGTAAGGACTAAGATCAATTGGGCTAACCTCGAAAATGGTATTTTTTAAGCATTTAACCAATTTCTTGACAAGATTCAATTAAAATAATCTAGTCACTACTAAACTTAATTATCGTTAACATTTTGACATGCATACAATATATATATATTTTTTTCATTTTAATTCTATTATATTCTTATGCTCATATCCTACGGGAACAGGGACAACGCGGGTAAACCCACAGGGCACTGCCAGTATTTAAATAGTTGAGACTTATTTTATTACCTTATAGTTTCCCTACACCAACAAAATAATCCTCATTATTACACCAAAACCTACCTCAATCACTATTCATTCCGATACACCCGATGTTCCCTAGGGCTGAACAAATAAATCCTGCTCAAAGCTAATGCCTAGTACACACTGAGTCATTGAACTTGGCGGTCCATCGCCGTAATGAGCCGCGCCTTTACGTCAGTTCATTGCCTTCGAAATGTATTGGAAACTCATTTGTTTGTGGGGTGATTTTAGCTATAGTTAAAAATGGCATATTATGTATGAATTGAAACTACGTTTACGATACACTTCGCTTTTACTTTACATTTTTATTTGACGTTTCCGGTTCTGACGTTTCTTATAAAGACGCATGCATAACACCTCAGTCTTATGTGATCACGGTTCCTGTAAAGGAGCCAAAACGTCACATAGTTTCAATTCAAAATTAGTAGTGTTCGCTATTTTATATATGTTTGAAGGCTTATTGGATTTCGTACGTAATGAATAAGACATTTTATCTTTGATTTTTTTTTTAATTTTAAATCATGCTTCGGTTTAGCAAGTTAAATAATATGTTCAATTAATTATTGCATTATACAACTCACAACTTTAAAGCACAAAAATATAAAATATTTTCTACAAAAAATTGCACAAATTACTTTCTAAACTAAATTGGCACTTGTCTATAAGGCCTAAATCTCAACCTGCCATTAAAACGTCAAAAAAAGTGTTGCCATTAAACAAATTCAATTACCCGAATGACCTATCAGTTTGAATTAAGAACAACAACCTCCTCTGTTTACGTTGCGGCTACGGTTGTAGTTTACATTCTGCCAACATAATGCCAAAGCTGTCGAAATGAAATTCGAATGTTATAATAATATAAACTGTTTGGTTAAAAAACTGTTTGAGTGTGAGTACGAGCCATATTTTTATAAATATTGATGTAAGTTTTTCTTGTATTTGAAAACATGGTTTTTATTTGATTGCGAAAAATTATGGGAAAATTATTAAAAGCAAAAATTTATCCTATGAACTAATTCATAAAAGGATAATAGAATAAATGAGATCATAGACTAAATGAGAACGAATACCTAAACCAATTTTGATAAAGAATTTTCTCTCGAAAAGTGTTGGCTGTGATTTTCAGCCATGACTTATGAAACTTTTCAATAAGATGCCTCTGCGTATATGATGACGACTAGCTAATCATTTGAAAAATAAGGCTACGTGAAACATATTTTACAGCTAATTTTGTTTTTTTTTCAACAAAACGTCAATTGTGGCATCATAAATTAAATACATTTCCAAAATGTAGATCTACATTTATCTATTAAATTATTTTTTATCTATGTTCAAATAAAAACTTCAGTCACACATGGCAACACTTCCAACTCTACCATCGCATATCCGATCATTCCCCTCCTTATTTATGTACATCTCGAAATAACTTCCTTTACGTGTAGTTCTACTATAATTAACACCAAATACGCGAATCGAGCGCTAAGATGCAAACAACAGAACACACGCATACCTGCTAGGGATGGGAAATGTTTTCGATAAGTAGGTATCGAAAGTACAAACTTTTGTTTGGTATTTAAAATATCTTAATGTAAAAAAAATTATAAAGAAGAAGAATTTTTGCTGCTCACCAAAATATATGTGCGTGACCAAATTAAATATCTACACTAATATTATAAAGAGGAAAACTTTGTTTGTTTGGTTGTAATGAATAGGCTCAAAAACTACTGGACCGTTTTTAAAAATTCTTTCACCATTCGAAAGCTACATTATCCACGAGTAACATAGGCTATTTTTCATCCCGAAATTCCCACAGGAATGGGCACAACGCGGGTAAAACCGCGGGGCGCTGCTAGTTGGAAACTAACGTTAGCGCGATCTACAAAATGTTTATACTAACGCCATCTATTGGATCGACAGAGCTAGTAAGTAGTAAATTATTACGGGCTTATTCATAAACGCTATTTTATTAAAATACTGTTATTAAATGTTTTGTCTCTTTCTTTTTGGCTACATATTTGGCCATAGTTAGGCATACAAATATAGTTGAGTACTAAAAATTTCAAAATTTATACTGTGTATAGGATTATGTTCACATCACTTCTTCTTTTGGTTCCATCACTACACCTTTTGGTTCCCATCGCTACATAGGTATATTATAACATATCGATAAGGAAACTTTTCCCATCACTACTCTAATTCAGCTGAAAACCGGGGTCTTTGGCCGAGAATAAATAGATCCGCCCGTACCGCCATATTCGGCGATCTAACATTAGAAAGTAACTTACTTTCATCAAATTAATCATTGTCGCCTTTTTATCTGAGTCGTTATCTCACTAATGACACAGGATTCGGGTGAATGAGTCGGAATTATCGGTTTACGGAACTATCGATAGTTGTGTCCCAACACTATGTAATTACATATATACTTTTTAAACTCACAGGTTTTGCACTCATTATATTAAAAGAAACGGGTCAGTATCGCGTTAGAATATAATATACTCGTAACGTATTTATTAAACCACTAGCAGCGCTCCGCGGTTTTACCCGCGTTGTGCCCTTTCCCGTAGGAACTTCGGGAATTTTTATACTTATAAACCTTCCTCTTGAATCACTCTACCTATTTAAAAAAAACCACGTCAAAATCCGTACAGTAGTATTTGAGTTTATCGCGAACAGACAGATGCGACCGGGGACTTTGTTTTTGTCTTTTTAAGCTATTGCATAGCTTCTATCGCGGGCCTTGAGCGCGGGGACCGAATCCAGAAATTCCGTAACGAAAAAACCTCACGCTCCCCACTCCGACGGGCAAGGAGGTGTGGCTTGAAGGCCGTGCATCGTATAACGTCGTTTCAGTTCGGCAGTCTTCGACACGGCGTTGTGTGCGATTAGACGTATTAAATTATAATTGCATAGGTTGATACAAAATGCTATGCAATAGCTTTACCGCGGCAGTCCCCGAGTGCCACACGTCTTTTTTTTTTTTGCAGTGATTAAACCGCTCGCGGTCGCCCTGTATTTTTATAAATACGTTATATATTCCAACGCGATACAGTCCCGTTTATTCCCGCCCGATATTACCCATTGATATATGTGCAAAAAGATACACGTACCAAGTATTTTTTACATATAAATAATTCATTGAATTTGTCAACCAAGGAACCAACCAATCGCAACGCAATACATTTCATATGCGTTTTCATTGGTCGATTGAACTCCGCGCAGCTCCGCTCTGCTTATTGGAAACGCTCACTAACTATTAATAAAAATATTTGTTACGTGTAATTCATTGCTACGTTTTTTACTCTATACTCCATGGGTTACGGTAGACGGTGGCGGCAGTGCAGGGGTCGTATCGACCGGACGCCTCCCGAGCGCGACCTATCCCAAAACTACAAATAAAACGAATAGGGTTGCCAATGGCTAGACGAGGGAAAATTAATATGTAGAGTTTTTTATGTTTACTTCTATTTTTTAAGTGATTTTTCTTCTTTTTCGATGTCTTAAATAAATCTTACAAAACATCTTTAAAAAAATTACAGCGTGTAGTAAGCACAACAAATTTAGCTTTAGCTGGCATAGAGATAATCAGTACTAATATTCATAAGTAGATATTAGAAGTAATTGCAATTCTTTATAGGTACGTAGGCTTAACATCTTATTACTTTTACGTACGTGTGTGTGGCTCTACAAGTAATAAAACATTCACAACAACAAAAAGAAAACTGAACTCCAATCAACGCACTTGTCTATACGCGCCATAAACAATAAAACTCTCCTTAAAACCTTAAAAAAAACAAAACACGTAATACCAACATGACACATGAAGTATTAATCAAGATTCCTTTTTTAAATGTCGCAGACACATAATTCAAATTTAACCGAGATGCCGACAACATAACGAGTCGAAATTAATAACTTTTACGGAGAATGTCTGGACAGAGAGAGGGTAATGACACTCATTGTTTTAACTTAATTTGGATTTTTAAGCGCATTCCTGCCTCATATTGTTATTTGCTATGAGTTTTAATATTTTCTTAGCTTTTTGAAAAGACACATTATCATTAAGAATTGTCGGTTTTTTACTGCAGTCTTCAGTAACACTATTTGTACCAAGACTCAATTGCATAAATAAAGAGTCACCTGCTACTTATTTGGTCTAATATCTACGTTTAAAAAACAAATGACTCGAAATGATTCGTTTGAAACTTCGTGTCTAATACCTATGTACTTATAAAAAATATAGGTAATTATTATGTGACAGATTCTGTTTTCTAAATAAAATTAATTGTGTCATGCAAGTTGTCAGCGGTTGAATGTCCTTACAGACAACAAACTATGAGTAATAAATACCAAAATATTTTAAAATCATCCATATTTTTTTACTGCAGTACCAGCCCTACGTTAATCTTCACACCCCTGCAATAAAAACACCCCGCGTTTCATTGCCAAGACCGTGCCATAGATTAAGTTAAAAGTTCCTTTTCCTACAAGATAACGCCCTTATGAACGATGACAAACAACTTGACAGCT
Source organism: Cyclophora albipunctata (assembly GCA_963082685.1). Classification (NCBI taxonomy): domain Eukaryota; kingdom Metazoa; phylum Arthropoda; class Insecta; order Lepidoptera; family Geometridae; genus Cyclophora; species Cyclophora albipunctata. Next base: position 1,530,271 of record OY720139.1, on the reverse strand, counting down.
CACTAATTGTTGACATTCAACATTCTGTTAACAACAAAAAAGACGGCAGAATAAAAGTGCAACCTTAGCCCTTAAACAAAAACAAAAATTACGCCATCTTTAACATTAAAAAAAGTTTAACTTCCGCTAATCTCCAAGTGCTGCCATTGAAAAGAACCATGTCCCCAAGTTGACAGTCGATATTATCTTACTAAGCTGTCAAGAATAGATTTCAAGCACGATTAAGATATTAAACAGAACCGCAAACGAAACAAAAAAGTACGAGAAAAAAAGCCAATGTGGTGTCATCGCATTAAAAAGTACACAGACATTCCCCAGTACATTTTTCTCGGTGTTAAAAGATGCAAGACATGACATTAAAAATGTTTATAAAGGCATAGTCATTAATGTCATTATACAAAGGTACCTAACTAGTATTTATGCAGAATTAACCATTATCCGCCATATTCATAACATAAACGATATTTAACTTAAGCAGTGTTTTAAAGTGTTTTGTCTCTATCGCTCTTTGGCAAATAGCGTATGTCGGAAAGGGACAAACCAGTTGATAGCTAAAGTGCTATTAATACGCGTTTATGAATAAGGCCCTATGTTTGTTTATAAACATTCTGTTGTTATTCTATTCCTTGAATCAAGTTTACTGTCGTAATCTTTTTGTCTTCTCATGTTTATCAGGAGACGTAAATTAAAACAAATCATTTCATCCTCATTCACTTCGCCAATTCCAATAAACTGCAATCTGGCTTAACGCCAAAGCCAAGGTTACCAATCTTCTTTCCTTTCGACAATTTTAGTAAGACCTCACATTCCCTTAAAACGTATTCATATTGAAAGGATTTCCCGAAAATTGGGATATCTTCCTATAATGGTCATACTGCCTCCCTGTCTAGACAATGTGTGGAGGAGGACGCATGCGCTAAGGCGCCAAATTTGACAATTCTATATACAAATTTGACATTTAAAAGAATCGAATTCAAACGAGGTTTTATTCTGAATGCTAAGCGAAGAGGTTTATACTTATGTCTATGGTTTTGGATGAATGCGTAAAGAATTAAATAAAGGGTGAAAATATGGTAGGACTTTATTACGAGGGGTGGTTTTTTATTGGTTAAGTTAATTAAGTATAGTTATTGGCAGTTTTGTTACTTGTTCGACCGTGAGAATGTTTTCATTCATATTAAATAAGCGCCCATTTCTAAATGTCATTAATATTCATAGGTTTAAAGATAGGGAAACTTAATTTCCTTTACGAATATTGGCAGCCTTATACTGTATGATCAGCGCAAAAAGGGTTCCATATTATGTGGTGCCACGGTGTAAGCGACTATAACCGTATTAGCGAATATTTTGAAAAAGAAGATACCTTTTTTCAAGAACATCGTTAGTGTTAGTGCTGTCGCCCGCTCTTGGCGCCATCCAAAACGTAACTTCACTATTTGAACTCTAGCTGTATAGGAGTGACTGGTAATAAATTAAACCATCCTCTACGTATACACATACGTATATAAATGTATTTACATTATGTACCTACAGTTTACACGACCAACGAAGCACAAAATCCTAGTTTTTTACGCAACAACAAGCAAACACAAGCTCTTTAACATTGCAGAAATAAGTATTATAAACTCTACTGTGTATGCTTTATGGTTTATACCAAGGAGGTTAGAAGACTCTTTGGTTTTACTTTTTTAATTGGTAACAAGCCGTCATTTTCTTGTTCGCACGCTATGACGTCAAATTACTAAGTAGATATGTTACCACTGCTAATTAGTAGGCACACTTAATCATTTGTGCATACAATAACTCGATTTGCAAATTAATGTCAGTTGTAATCGAATACAATCGACTAAGTTGATAGTTGGACTTTACAGTGGATACATAACTAATCCCGATCGGCAATTTCGAGGCTCTTTTATTCGTCCGATTTTTTTAACGCGCGGTAAAAAACCGTTGAAATAGAACAAACGATAAAAAATGCAAAAGAAAGCGTTGACATAGCGCTTGTGTGAAATAAGACTAAATTGCAGATAGATCGAGTTTTTCTTTGTAGTTTGTTTTCCAGCCACTATAATTAAGATTCAGGCATAGACATAGAATCATCCATAGTGAAACTTCGCTTCGCTTGACATGACTTTAATTAACATCATTAAATCGCACAAAATAATCACCATTTACTAACAAACATCCTGCTCACAGCTGACTTTTAAATTAATATTACATAAGTACATAATTTACCAAAACTTACGAACGGGTTACGAACGAAAGTAACATCGTGATTGAAAGAGTTTTTTGCACAACTGTACTTTTAGTCGATTCAATTCGCTCACACGAATCGATTATAAAGTGACGATTTTACTTTTTACATAACACTATTTATTCGAAATTCGAATGAGTGCAGTTAATCTTTGAGCCGTGTCACAGTAAAAAATATTTTTATTTGAAGTTAAATGCGGTTGGCAGATAAAATATTGACATAGATATTATTCCAAAAACTTGAAACCTTTTATTGAACACATTTAAATGAAGAACTCATTGTAGATTGATATTAATTTGATCTTTTAAAAATCGCTACATTTTATAAACATAGTCCCTAAAAAGTAATAAACTTAAAAGTACTCAATGGATTTATATGAACTTCCCACCAAAAGGAAGTTCTTATTATTTTTGAGCCTTTATTTTCTTAACGGGTCGTATTTCATACTTCTTTGGCACTATAGCACATGAGTAAATAAAACGTATCTACTCTTTATTGGCACAATCAAGCACTGCTGCTACATAACTATGTACATGCTTCAGGGTTTTATCTGTATTTTACCCGTAAATGTCAGAATTTTGGCGTAAAAATAGCGCATAACCTCCGTCTTAAATATGGGTGTCCAAAGTTATACAAATTCAGTTGTTCTACAAATTGGCGTATTTAAGCAAATAAATACTGCGCCTAAGTATATATGTTCATACCCTAGATCCGAATTTATATATATCAGTCGGTCTTATTAACTAAACTTCTTACTAACTAAATATCACAGACAAAACAAGTGAAGAGGTTTCTATGTCTATGACCAAGACGACAAATACTGTATTAGCTGTTCGTCGGCGCCTGCGGTTAACTGCGTCACAGAATACACAGCAGTACAGCGGTCTGTCGCAATGTAAACCGACTCTGAGCCACGTGGCGCAATAACGGAGTTATATACTGAATAAATATGGTGGGCTGTTTATTTTATACACGCGACACCTGGCAGATGTCGCGTCGCCATAGACTAGTATCGCCACGCAATTTGTCGCCATAGTCAGGCGTCGCCACGTTACGTCAACAGCCTATCTGTTGACGTAACGTGACCTATCTATTGTTAAGCAACGTACAGCTCGGTCCCTAGTTGGATGGGTGGCCGATAGTGACATTACTATCTGAGTGCTACCGTGTTTGGCGGGTGTGTAAAATTGTCTGTCCCGGTTGTTTTAATCGTTAGACCATGTTGGAGGCCTTGAGGCGGTCTATAAACTTCGACACCGGGGTTGGTCGATAACCTACTCAAACTTACATTAACAAAAGGAATTCTTCAAAGACATAACTATGAATGAAAGCTGTCATTGTGTTAGAAATGTAGTTACTTGGAAAAATACTATTCGATTGACATGTGTCAATATGACATACGGAATACGGACGTCACATCAGTACTAGTTATTCCTCACAGTTTCACTTTCAAATTCGTTCCATTTCCGTTTTTGTAACATGAAAAACTTTAAGGTATGATTTTTATGACCATGCACAATAAAAATGTAGATATAATCCTATAATGTCCGACTGAAAATCAGCACAGTGCGGATGATTAGGCGTTATCACCACACTTGTTTATTGCGGATATAAACAAAATTATTCACTTCAATTTTTTTTCTTTAAAAGTAAGGCTCTTACATGTCTATTCACTTTTCCTTACCTTCAGTCATCCTCTTTAGCTGTTCATACGGCATGGTAATATCATAGAGCATTATTAAGTTTTTAATTATTAAAAATCGCCTCACTCTTAGCCAGTTCGTGTTTCCATGTTGTCAAATTGACTTCGAATCCTGCTTCTAAATTCAAACGTTTCATTATGTTTCGCAAGTCTAGCCCAACAATCGGTTATAAAGCACAGTCATAGGTCACTGTCGATCTTAGTCGATTCATTACAAATAGTAATGATGCGACATTTGTTTGTTTGTAAATTGTATTGCGTAAGTAAAATGAGGTTTATGTTTAAGTTAGACGTTTTGGTATGTGCAGTCAGTTAGTCAATATTAAATAGAGAACATTTTTATGAGTTTCTCAATATATATACACATCAATCAAAATATGCTTCGATCAACAATACACAACTAGATATCGGGTCACGTACAAAATCAAAGCTAAATACTGTCCGCGTGGATGACGTGTGACAGCTTATTTGGTTTACTACCGAACTGAAACAAAAGTTTTAAAACAGTTCGAAGTTCAACCTAATAACAACCATGACACCTAGCAATAAAGTAGCAAATCTTATGAATAAAATAAGTGATAATAACGCCTCACTTTTCAAATGAAGCGTTATTCACCGAGACGTATTTTCTTCGCCGACCCGACATCTAGTTGTGTATTGTTGATCGAAGAAAATATGTTTAAATATAGGGTATGTCATCTCACTGAAGATATCAGTATTATGAGGAGGATGTCGTCATAAAGACGCTTGCTTTGACTACTGCTACTTAACCACTGAAGCGTCAAATGGTGTAAGGGTGCGTTTCCACTAAAGCAGAGCGATGGTGTGCGGAGCTCAACTGACGCATTACGAAAAGATTTCGACAATGTCTATGCGTTGTTTGATAATCTCAATGCGCTGTGGTTGTTCAATCGGGTTCCGCACAGCTCCGCCGAGCTGCTATCGAAGCGCTCCGTAACTTAGCAAAAATATCCTACATCTCAAATTAAAAACATTTACTTCAATAAAACAAGCTGTTTTTCCCGAGATTTCCTAGGTCTCGTGTTCATTTCGAGTGTTTCTACGAGTAATAGGCTTATCTAGAATTCCCATTTCCTAACCTCACGCCAACTGATAGCTATCCATTAGTCACCGCTACCAATTCCAGCGAGTAATCGATTATTTAATTGTTTTCATGTCAAGGCTAGCGCCGTTGTTTGGACTGGACTAGGCCTAGAGTTCAAATCGATAATAGACTAAGTTTAGGATTCTAAAAATAGACAGCTAATGCGTGCTATTATTTGGCGCCAAGATATTTTTAAAATAAAATATACCTACTTAAATCTATTTTTCATCAATCAAATCAAATTTACAGGAAGAATTACACACACAGTTAATAAGACCCAGACGTAGCTCTAAACTTGTGCTATGGAATAACTGATACTATTACATAACTGATACTAACTGATAATGTTACATATACATACATACACAAATATTTTATTTGCTTCAGTATAAGTTTCGAATGATAGTAAGTTGATAGTTGACTTATGAGGGTTAAAGTTAATAAGCGAAGAGATTAATAAACTTCATGAATTTTAAACAATAAAATAATTTTAAAATAAACCAATGCTTCCATTAACGCACATTTCCAGCTGTAGGGTTAACTTTAATGTCTCTTAAAGTAACTAAAACAGTACCAACAAAACAAACCAATCCATTTTAGTATTAACACAACATCCGGTCAAAATAATTCCTTCCATCGGAAGTGCAGTCCATTAGTCGATGATTTATTCAGAGGACGCGCGTCGGATGTTTTTGAACTATTTTGGTTAAAAAGTGTGCAGCCTTTATATTTTAAATTAGTTGTTTATTATATTAATTTGTATCCTGCTTGATTCTATCACATAATATTAATAATAGTGGAACTATACATAATATAGAAATTACATTATTATAGTTACATTATTAGAAGGTCTTCTTATGCCCTTAGGAATAAGGGAGAAGTTTAGGGCCCTTTCTATCCAGAAGAGCCAGACATGTAGAGAGTAACGTAAGAAACCAAATGGCTTCTATTTCGGTGCAAATAGCAAGGTGCCTTACCTCCCTCAAGGTTTAAATCCGGCCCTGATTTTATTGTAATGGAAGGACTAGCAGCGCTCCACGGTTTTACCTGCATTGCGCCTGTTCCCGTGGGAATTTTGGGAAGAAAAATACCCTATAAGCTTTGCGTTGAAAGTGGCTATCTATTACAAAAAGAATTATTCAAATCGGATTGGTAGTTTCGGAGATCAGCCTTTACAAACAATTAATGTTAGAAACTTTACCTCTTTATAATCTCTTATATATAAAATTGTCGTGTCACAATGTTCGTTCCCGTACTCCTCCGAAACGGCTCGACCGATTCTCATGAAATTTTGTGAGCATATCGGGTAGGCCTGAGAATCGGCCAACATCTATTTTTCATCCCGAAATTCCCGCGGGAACGGGTACAACGCGGGTGAAACCGCGGGGCGCAGCTAGTACCTACTAATATAGATATAAACACTAGACTGAAACATCCGCATGTTTTCTCACAAAGTATTTCATCACTGTTAAACGTTAATGTTAAACTTAAAAACGTAATCACTGTTTAAAAAAAACATCTCTAGGTACTATCGTCCACTCAAATCATTTAATTCATCTACTCAAATGTAATCCAATTCTAATCTGACTCCGCTCGACTACTTTTCCGTAAAAAAGCTGCTATTACAAGACAAAACAGACCGTTTAATGTTATCAACATTTCCTAGATTTATTTGTCTAGATTATATCCATGTCAACGTCATTAGCATGTCTGAAACTCCCACTGCGAGACGCACGAGTACGCAGCCGTGTCTGTGGGTGTCACAGCACGTGTCCTTTTAAAAGTACATTGTTAATATTACAATAGGTACTGAAGCATTGAAGTTTTTTTATATAAGTGCCCGGATAAATTCACTCAGGGTTAGTTAGACTAGCCTTAAGCCTGTATTATGGAATCTAACTAAAGGATGCTATTAAATAAAATATAGAAATAGTACACGAAATTAACAAAATATGAACGAGACCTAAAAGTGACATACTCCACTGTGATTAAAAATAGTTCATTTTAAACCTGAGTTTAGTTCAATCCGAAGGTTTTTTTAAAATAATGGGCGTCTCCAAGCACATCTCCGCGTAATTTCACAAAGTATTAATTATATTTGGTACTTTAAAAGGCCATAAAAGTATTTCTAAATACATTTTTTAATTACTGTATTAATTTATTTTTTACTATATTCTCAGCTGTTTTGCTGAGTAAACATGAAATATCCTTTTAATAACATAACTAGTACATTGTACTAAGTACTAACAATTATGTTGAGTCGGCAGTGTATCAATTAAATACTGTTTAAACCTATAATACATGAACAAAGCATTATTCTAGTAGTTCTCGGTATTGTATGGAATTTTATAATAATGCTAGCTTAGTAATATTCCTAGAAAATTGGGTTTAGTGTTAAGCCTTCGGGGCTTAGGTAAAGGATTCCGAAAAACGCCTACCTACCTGTAATAGATAGTCTTTTAATACGTTTAACCGTGGGAAATAGTTTAGTTAGACGATTTAATTGCTTTACACAAATGATTTTTTGGACATTTACGCAAAATTTTTGCTTAACACTTTTCAGATGAATTGTACTTTATTTAGAGAGATAGAATAGAAATACTTTTTTTTACTTGTTCAATAAATAACTATCTATGGAACTCAATCCGAATCTCCTATTGGACAAAGGAACTCTAAAATAACAAATGGTTTACCTCAGATTAATCACGTTTCGTCTGTAAGTACATTCACGTACACGATCGCATGCAAGCAATGCATAAAAGCATGCCTTATGTGGAATGTTGCAAACTTGTCTGGTCCCACGAACGAATAGCCGGCGGGAAACAACGATCGATAAAATAAAAAATCAACTAAATAATAGTGCAGGGTTTAATTTGTTTTTTTTATCGGAATTTTATCGAAAATCGATTAAAGTTTTAAAAACAAAAAATAAATAAAAATCAAAACTAAATACTTAAAGGTAATGTAAATCGATATCTGATAATATTTTTTAATCATAAATTCGTAACGTTCATACATATCGATGACTTAACGTGCGTATTCTAATTGGAATGATAAAAAACTTACCGAAAAAATCCTCCCAAGTCATAGAATGGTCTGAATCAGCGTTCCCTTCCATCTTCGTTCACTTTTCATGGAAACTTCATTATTTTAATACGAAACATTAATAAAACACTCCATTCACCACTGTAAGCCTTTGTTTTATGTCACAAAACACATATTGAAGAGATAATGTTGACAAACATAGATCGTTTTTTATCTTTTGTTGGAAGCGGAGCGCGCACGACCTCCCGCCGTCAGACTCAACTCGTGAATGAATAGAATAATCTAACTAAAAGTTTTCATTCGAATACGATGCATTCATTGCAGTAGAATGGAGCGAGTCAAGATGCAACGGTGAACGGTAGATATTACGGAAACATGACTACTTTCTTGTTCAAGACGTGAACTTTGTATTTTTTATATGTTGGCTTATATTAATGTATGTGTTATTGAAATAATTATCACTTCTCAGTTAAAACACTTTTATTATTATTACGTATTTGAAAAGGTAGACATGTTTATTGTTTCCCATTTATTACATAACAATTGTTTTCTTTTGAGATGAACAATAATTACTTAACAAGTTATATTTAAATCTTAGAAACTCTCTAGAAAGGTTTTATTGTTTACACTACTACACATTATAAACATATCCTATAGCTATAATAATATGTAAAATATACATTTATTTACCTACTTCACTTGATGCTCAGTGGCCTGTGCTTACAGTAAGCATGAGCAAAAAGTTGAGTTGAGCAATGAACATTCACATGCTCAATTGCTCATGTATCTAAAATATACGTACCCTATCTCGTCAAAAACCGGATAAGTGTAAGGAATAGAAGTACAGCGTAAATTTATTGTCCGGGAATTAATCGATATGACGTATGTTTTGTGATTTAATTTAGTCAATGCATTTTTTCTGTGCAAATTATATTATTATACATATTATATAAAAATCGATTAGCCATAATTCGACTAATGTCTGTTGACAACATTCAAAACTGTCAAGTGGCAGGAAAAATTAACTGAGAAGTGGCAACACTAATAAAATACAAACAACATGGCGGATTTGTAATCAGTTGTTAGAATATTTCGATCAATTTCTATGACGAAAAAAACTGTTGTAGTGCAGTAATAATAATAACATATGTATCTTAGGTCGTAGCAAATCGATAAGTTTCATTGTTGCAATCAAAATACCGCGCTTTAGGTGTTCTTTATACAGAATATGTTCACAGGTAACAATCTACGTTGGGTAACCGACTAATCTCGTTATTTATCGTCGCATTTCCTTGCATGTAACTGTTTATTATTAAATTAAATGTTGTTTTTATAATCTAATGAATGTTTGTCAACTTCACAGTCACGAATAAAAACAGAGAAGTGATAATATAAGTGGAAATATTAGTTGAAAAAGTTTGATGGTAATTTTTGGAATTTGTGAAGATGCCCCGTAGAAGTACAGAGGTTGTACATCTCAGTTTACCACCTAAGAAGAAGTCTAAAGTCGTGGAGGAGCTCCCAGCGCCTTCGACTCCTAGTTTGGACGTGAGTTTCTGTGACGATGAGGCATTACCACCTGGTTTGGTCTTCTCTGATATACAGCAAAAGAGATGGAAGATCGGAAAGCCTATAGGTAAGTTTTCTCATAAAATAAGGCATAGAATAAGCAGACAGTATTCTGTTTATAAAATAAATGTACCTATCTAACACAATTAATTTGTCTCACATATTGAAATAAATTAATACCTATAATTTTAAGTTTAACAGTTACTTGCTCTTTCAATCTCTTTGTAAAAGTTTTAATCATTGTACTATATACCTATTGGGAAGTGATAATATTCTAAACCATTCAAAACAATTATTGTGTAAGTATGACTAATATTTACACATTCACATGTAACCTATTGTCTCAATTGGAGCTATATTTTATATATATAAATCACTAGCAGCGCCCCGCAGTTTTACCCGCGTTGTGCCCGTTCCCGTAGGAATTTCGCGAGGAAAAGTAGCCTATAGCCTACCTTGATAAGTGGACTATCTAACACTGAAATAATTTTTCAAATCTCACTGGTAGTTCCTGAGATTAGCGCGTTCAAATAAACTGTAGCTTTATAATATTAATCTAATATATAAAATTCTCGTGTCACAGTTTTCGTTGCCATACTCCTCCGAAACGGCTTGACCGATTTTGATGAAATTTTTTGTGCTTATCCGGTATCTATGAGAATCGGCCAACATCTATTTTTCATCCCGAAATTCCCGCGGGAACGGGTACCGTGGTTGAACTGCTCTGAAACGGCTCGACCGATTCCCATGAAATTTTGTGTGCATATCGGGTAGGTCTGAGAATCGGACAACATCTATTGTGAAACCGCGGTGAAACCGCGTGAAACCGGTGAAACCGCGGGGCGCAGCTAGTATAGATCTATTAAATTGATGGTTTTTAACAAACAATGAAAAAACTTCAATATATATGAATGCAATAGTTAAGAGAATGGGAAAATATGAACTATTGTAAGTAACCGAGTACTAATAACTAATTCAGAATCTCTAGGGACCAGATGAATCATTTGGCCATGCCTTTAATTTAAACTGTCTTATAATATTTGAATATTGAATTGAAACTAAGTTTACAGATACACACATTTATTTTACAATTTTATCTGATGTTTCGGTCCCTTTATATGAATATCCCTGAACGCAGTTTCAATTCAAAATGAGTAGTGATTGTTAAACTTAAGAAACCAGAACCTTTTTATTATTAACTAGCAGCGTCCCGCGGTTTTACCCGCGTTGTGCCCGTTCCCGTGGGAATTTCGGGATTTTTTTTACATAAAAACTTTCTTCTTGAATCACTCTACCTATTACAAAAAACCGCATCAAAATCCGTTGCGTAATTTTAAAGATTTAAGCATACAGACAAACAAACAGACAAAAATAGCGACTTTGTTTTATACTATGTAGTGATGTTCCAAATGGTTAAAAGGAACCATTTATTAGCTCTTGTTAATTAATTATATCACTTCCTAAGTAAGTTAAGTACCTTTGTTACCTAAGTTACCTTTGTAAAGCAAAAAAATGTGGTGAATTATTTATTAAATATCTAATGAATAATACCAGCTTGGAGCTTAATTCGGATCCACTAACCATGTGTGAATTTGGTCCATGTATATTTATTGCAGTAAACTATGGTTTATCCCGCGTATTGCCCATTTCCATGGGAATTTCGGGATGCAAAATAGCCTATTAACACATATCTTGCTGGAATGCGGCCGGAACTCTGACCTGAGAGTGAGGTTGTTTGGAGGTCCAGCCCACCTCTATAATGGGCAAATAAACTGCTGGTTATCAGAGTGCCTCTCAGACAATGCTATTAAATTGTACAAATTCATAGCATTGTCTGGGTAGGCCATAGACAAGTAACCATGAGGCTGACATGACCAACCAGGGTGGTCAAAGCCTTGATAAAAATAAGAATTTAAAAAAAAAACCTTCAAATGTGGTTCAAATCAGATTGGTAGTTTCTGAGATTAGCATGTTTAAATAAACTCAACAGCTTTACCGCCTTTTTCATAAACAATATTTAACTTAAACAGTGTTAAAACAAACTTTAAAAAGTGTTTTGTCTCTTTCGCTCTTTGGCAAATAGCGTACTTATGTCGGAAAGGGACAAACCATTTGATAGTTTCGTAATCGTTTATGAAAAAGGCCCTGAATGTTTATGTATAGATTCATTTGAGAATAATCTTCTACATTATTTAATAAAAATCATTATTCCACAGGTCGAGGCAGCTTTGGCCGCATCTACTTGGCTTCAGACTTGATAGACAGCGAGGTGACAAAACAAAATGCTCGCTACGTCGTTAAAATTGAGCCTCATACCAACGGGCCGTTGTTCGTTGAAGTCCATTGCCTTATCAGGACTGCTCAAGTTGATAAAGGTATTTAATTGTTTTTAAGTAACTTCACCTGATCGCCTTGATGGTCTAGTGGCATGTGCACTCGCCTGCCAATACTGAGGTCCCGGGTTCAACTACTGGGTTGAGCAAAAACATATCTACTTTTCAAACATGGCTTAGGTTTGAGATCACCAACCCGCATTTGGCAAGCGTGTTGATTATGCCTTATCCTCCTCACTTTACTGATGATTCCAGTGAGATGAGAGGCCTTTGCCCAGCAGTGGCACATTACAGTCTAATACTTTACTTATTTTACTTTTAACTAACTTTAAACAAGGCTTGTAACTCACTGTACTGATATCTGCAGTGTGATGAGAGGCCTTTGCTCTGCATTGGGACATTGCCCTTTGCCCTACATTCCAACTTCAAAAGAAGGAGTCAGTTTCATTATTATATCTGCTAGAAGTGTAATAATTTAAACAATCCTTTTTTGTTGTTGCTGTCTGTATATGAATGACTAGCCGCGCCCCGCGGTGTTACCTGCGTTGTACCCGTCCTCGCAGGGATTTCGGGATAAAATGTATTCTATGTGTTATTCTGATGTATAACCTTCTTGATGTTTCATCCCAATCCGTTCAGTAGTTTTTGCGTGAAAGAGCAACAAACATACATCCATTCCATACATACATCCATCCTCACAAACATTCGCATTTATAATATTAGTAGGATTGGTCTGTATATGTTTATGCTGAATTGATGAAATGCATCTTGACATACTCATGTGTTTGATATTACTTTGAAATGTTTTCTATGTAGGTGACCTCCACTTAAACATACATTATAATTATATTTTATTTACACACAATAACATATTAAAAACCACTTACATACATCACACATTCATATCCCAGTAACATAACATTCATAACACAAATAAATAATTTCTAACCAAATGTAAACAAACAATAATTCGGCAAGCAAACCCGCGCGATATGCGTTGTTCCGAATTTGTGCAAATCTTGCATTTAAGTTAATTGTGGAATGTGAAGCCACGCGGAGGCGCATCGCGCGCGCGCAGTCGATCACAGCGTATGCTACGAGAGACACATACAACTCGTTCTCACGCGCACTCGCGTTTTGCCCACGCGTGAACTGTTCACTTACTACTTTGATTAATTACATGATATGTATTATGTGCTACATTGATCCTGTCTTGCTATCCTTCTAAAAACTAAAATAGTGTGTGTTGTGTGTGGCTAATAAACTTTGGCAATTCATCTTTGTGGTTTAATTCAACCAATATTACCACGCACACCCCCTAAAACTGGTGACCCCGGAACAAACTGAGGAACACGGAAGACAAGGAGCAATTCGCAGCCTGGATGTCGGCGTCGAGTGGTTCAGATACCACCGGTAACGTGGACACGCGTCCACGACGCCACTCCAAAATCAAGATGGCGTCTCCCGTCGTGCCCGCTTTAACAGTTGCAAGTAATCCAGTGAGCATAAGAATACCACCTTTTTGGCCTGAAAAACCAGCAATTTGGTTCGCACAAGTAGAAGGACAGTTTGCAATCATGCGCGTGACAGACGAAGCAGCCAAATTCTACCACATTTTGGCTTCGCTCGACCGTCAGTATGCTGCTGAAATAGAGGACATCCTCACTGGTCCTCCCAATTACCAACGCCTCAAAGAGGAGTTAATCAAAAGGTTGTCTGCGTCGAGAGAAAATAAAGTCAAACAACTTTTGACCTACGAGCAGCTAGGTGATCGCAAGCCGTCACAATTCCTTCGGCATCTTCAACATCTCGCCGGTCCAGATATCCCTCAAGAATTTATCCAAACAATCTGGACGAGCCGACTACCCGTTTCACTTCAGCCTATCGTTGCGTCACAGCCTACCCTGGGTCTTGACGCACTCGCTGAACTAGCTGACCGCGTCCATGACATCGCAGTGCCATCTCATCAAGTTGCTGCAACCTCAACGGTACCGTCATCATCAATAGCTGTTGAGGAGCTCACACGCCAGGTAGCTCAGCTGACGCGCCAGGTGAGCGCTTTAACTATCCAATCGCGACATCGACCTCGACCCACCGAGCGCCGCAGAGATGCGCAACGCAGCCGATCGACGTCACGACGTTCAGCGTCGAACTACCGCAAGTACCCAGTTTGTTGGTACCACTCACGGCATGGTTCCAAAGCTCGTCGGTGTATCCAGCCGTGCGACTACAACCAGGGAAACGAGAGAGGCAGTCAGTGATGGCGACTGATGATTGCCACAACCCCAGCTCAGGTCGCCTCTTCATCACGGATCGTGGTTCACAGATACAGTTTCTAATAGACACTGGAAGTGACATTTGTGTGTACCCGGTTTCAGCCCTTAAAAGGCAACTTTGTAAATCAACATATCAGCTCAGTGCTGCCAATGGTTCGACTATCGACACTTACGGCTACATGCAATTAAATTTGAATTTGGGTCTGCGGCGTGATTTTCCGTGGCGTTTTGTTGTTGCTGACGTCACAAAAGCAATCATAGGCGTAGATTTCCTTTCTCACTATCGTTTGGTTGTTGATGTTGGCCAACAGAAGCTTATCGATAGTCTAACCAATGTTAGCACTGTAGCTTGTTTAGATTTAAGCGACAATGCTGTTTTAAGTGTTAAGGTAGCTAGTTTTAATGGTGATACTGTGTATCATAAAATTTTGTCTAATTTCCCGGAAATTACACGTCCTTTTGGAACTCCTCAAATCGCAAAACACAATACACAACACCACATTCGCACCACACCAGGTCCACCTGTATCATGTTCTCCTCGCCGTCTCGCGCCTGATAAATTGAAGGTAGCTCGTCAAGAATTTGACGCTATGATTGCTAGCGGTATCGCACGTCCTTCTGACAGCCCTTGGGCATCACCTCTTCATCTCGTGACTAAAAAAGATAATGGGTGGCGTCCATGCGGCGATTACCGCCAATTAAACGCTCGTACTATACCAGATCAGTATCCGATTCGTCATATACAGGATTTTTCGCAAAACCTGTCGGGTTGTACTGTATACTCGAGTATCGATTTAGTGAAAGCATATAATCAGATTAGTGTTAATAGGGCAGATATTCCGAAAACTGCAATAACAACACCCTTCGGATTGTTTGAATTTTTAGTCATGACATTTGGACTTCGTAACGCAAGTAAAACCTTTCAGAGATTTGTTGATGAGCTTACTCGTGGCTTAGACTTTTGCTGGCCTTACCAGGACGATTTTCTTGTGTTCAGCCGCACGCCACGTGAGCACGAAGAACACTTGCGTCAACTTTTTACGCGAATGAGAGAATTCGGTATATTAATCAATCCGGCCAAGTGTGTCTTCGGTGTGTCTAATATTCAATTTCTCGGCTACGAAATCTCTGAAAGCGGCACCAAACCTCTGGACAGCAAGGTAAAGGCAATGTCTGATTTCCCTCTACCAAAAACCGTCCGAGAACTCAGACGATTTTTGGGCATGGTAAATTTTTACAGGCGATTTTTACCCAACGCCGCTCAGATTCAAGCACCCCTGAATGCCTTACTGTCCGGATCGGTTAAGGCATCCGATCCGATTGTTATGACTAAAGAATCATCGCAAGCGTTCGAAAACTGCAAGAAGAGTCTGTGCAATGCAGCACTTTTAGCTCATCCTGATTCGCAAGCTAAATTAGGATTGGCCACTGACGCCTCAGACACGGCGATAGGTGGTGTCCTGCAACAGCTCAAGGATGGAGACTGGCAGCCATTAGCATTTTTCTCTCGCAAGTTAAGCCCGTCACAAACGAAATACTCTCCGTATGACCGTGAGCTCCTTGCCATTTACGAGAGTATAAAATACTTCCGCCATATGCTGGAAGCTACTCACTTCACTATCTATACTGACCACAAACCTCTTTGTTACGCATTCAGTGAACGTAAAAGTAACTGCTCACCACGTCAGTATAGACACCTTAATTTCATCTCGCAGTTCACCACCGATATCGTTTTTATTGCTGGTAAGGACAACGTGGTTGCCGACACACTATCACGCGTCGATGAACTGCAGGTACCAGTTGACCTTGAAGTGATGGCTGAGCTCCAAGGTTCAGATCCAGACCTTGCGGAACACCTCAAAGGTGACACTTCACTTCGCCTTACACAGACGAATATACCTGGGAGTCGTACCGTTCTGTACTGCGACGTCAGTACACCGACACCCAGACCTTTCGTCCCTAAACAACTTCGAATGCAAGTTTACAACAGTCTCCACTCCCTCAGCCACCCCGGTGCAAATGCTACCGCCAAACTCGTTGCACAACGTTTTGTTTGGCCACTGATGCGAAGGGACTGCCGAGAATGGGCTAAGTCATGTTTGGCATGCCAGCGCTCGAAGGTAACGAGACACGTTGCCTCACCTTTAGGTACGCACGATTTACCTTCAGCACGGTTCAAACATGTACATCTAGACCTAATCGGCCCACTACCATCATCCAATAATTATCGGTACTGCCTCACAGCCGTCGATCGCTTTACGCGATGGCCGGAAGCTGTGCCTATTACCGATATTTCCGCGGAAACAGTGGCCAAAACGTTTATTTCCTGTTGGGTGGCACGATATGGTTGTCCTACCGAGATCGTAACCGATCGAGGCGGACAATTCCAATCGGCACTGTTTCAACAGCTTTCTCAGTCCATCGGTTACGATCACCGTAGGACAACGAGTTATCATCCGCAATGCAACGGATTGGTGGAGCGTTTTCACAGGCAACTAAAAGCTGCAATTACCTGTCATGCAGACACCAAGTGGACCGAATCACTTCCACTTGTGTTGCTAGGCATTAGGAGTGCCTTTAAGGAAGACCTCCAGACTTCATCAGCTGAGTTGGTGTACGGTGAACCACTTCGTCTCCCTGGCGAATTCTTCGGTCACGATATTGCGTACTACACCACCGACATCACCGATTTCGCGGCTCGGTTGAAGTCCTTTGCGGAAAATATTCGTCCGGTTCCCTCCCAACACCACTCAAATCGCAGAGCTTTCGTATTCCAAGATCTAGCTACATGCAGTCACGTATTCCTTAGGGAAGAAGTGATGCGTGGCTCATTCCAGCCTGCTTACACTGGTCCATACGAAGTGCTCAAAAGAAGGAGTAAAACATTTATTATTCGCGTTAGGAACAAAGATCTCACAGTAACTATAGACCGCCTTAAGCCAGCCTATATACTAGACGTTCGTGTACCCGTTCCTCGATCCTACACTGCAACTCCAGAACGTGTCCCTGTTCATCCACCGCAGGAAAAGACCGCGCTAACAACTACGCGTTCAGGTCGTACAGTACGGTTCCCTGACTTTTATCGCCCTTAGTCGGTCTCTGGAGGGGGATGATGTAGGTGACCTCCACTTAAACATACATTATAATTATATTTTATTTACACACAATAACATATTAAAAACCACTTACATACATCACACATTCATATCCCAGTAACATAACATTCATAACACAAATAAATAATTTCTAACCAAATGTAAACAAACAATAATTCGGCAAGCAAACCCGCGCGATATGCGTTGTTCCGAATTTGTGCAAATCTTGCATTTAAGTTAATTGTGGAATGTGAAGCCACGCGGAGGCGCATCGCGCGCGCGCAGTCGATCACAGCGTATGCTACGAGAGACACATACAACTCGTTCTCACGCGCACTCGCGTTTTGCCCACGCGTGAACTGTTCACTTACTACTTTGATTAATTACATGATATGTATTATGTGCTACATTGATCCTGTCTTGCTATCCTTCTAAAAACTAAAATAGTGTGTGTTGTGTGTGGCTAATAAACTTTGGCAATTCATCTTTGTGGTTTAATTCAACCAATATTACCACGCACACCCCCTAAATTCTACACACAAGTGAATTGAGTATGCTTAAGATTTTATAATGCTTGGGTTGTTAGGGCCTTATTCATAAACGGTTATTAACAGCACTTTAGTTATCAAATGGTTTGTCCCTTTCCCACGTACGCTATTTGCCAAAGAGCGATAGAGACAAAACACTTTAAAACACTGTTTAAGTCTTCTTCATCGAGTGGATGGTCAACCTGACCAATCCTGGTGTCAGAGTTATTGAGCCGCCAAACGCCTCTGACATGGCTCATGTAACGACTACTATCCGTAGAAAGTAACCGGGACCGACTGCTTAAAGTACCCTCCGAAGCACGGAATCATCTTACTTTTCGGGCAATCAGGTGATTCAGCCTGCAATGCCCTAACCAAACTGAGGACAGTCTCGTAAAAAGTATTTTTTGTGAGATATCCCCACCGGGAATCGAACCCGGAACCTCCGAATCGTGAGCCGGGCGCTCAAGCCACAAGACCACGGAGGCTGTTACTGTTTAAGTTAAATATATCGTTTACTAGCAGCGCCCCGCGGTTTTACCCGCGTTGTGCCCGTTCCCGTGGGAATTTCGGGATTTTTTTTACATAAAAACCTTCCTCTTGAATCACTCTACCTATTACAAAAAACCGCATCAAAATCCGTTGCGTAATTTTAAAGATTTAAGCATACAGACAGACAAACAGTGTGACAGACACGAAAAAGAGACGACTTTATTTTATACTATGTAGTGATGAATAAGGCGGTTAATGTTTACTTGGGATGATACAGCCAACCAACAATGGGTTGATACAGGCGACAGACTAACAGTAACTATTTACTAAATTTTGTTTTAAACCTTTTCAGTGAAGACGTGGCGTCAACAAAACAAGCAAAAACGCCTCGGCATGCCCGTCTACATCGCCAGTGGATCATTCACAGACGACACCTACGGAACAAAATACAGATTCCTCGTCCTCCCTCGCTATGACATAGACCTACACAAAATCATATCCAGAACAAAAGTTCTAGACTTAAAAAATGTCCTAGTATTAGGACTCCAAATTCTAGACGTCCTAGAGTACTTACACCACGAAGGATACACACATTCAGATATTAAGAGTTCCAATCTCATGCTCGGTTACGACAACAAGATTGGTAAAAATGTTTTAGTGAAACAAGCTTTTGTTAAAGTGTCGGATGTGCTCGCAAAGCATCGTAAAGCGAAAACTGGTAAAGGAAGAATATCTAGTTATTATGTTGATGAAGATTTTGTTGTCAAAGATTATAAAAGTCCAGGGAATTCTGATGAAGAAGGTGAGCGCCGACTTGCTAACGTTAAAAAGAAATTGAGGAGAATTTTAACTGATAAAGATAGGAGTCTACACCGTAACCATGCATTTAATCTACGACAGCTGTCCAATTGTGTCAACTATGAGGATTTGAACAGCTCCGTATGTTCTGACCAATCATACCAAAATTTACTAGATTTTGGCAACAAAAGTATTATTAAAACTACTAAAGAATTCCAGAAGTCTAAAGCTATTGCAACTAATACTAGTGACAATGAAGATATGATTTTTAAAGAAGCAGTGATGTCACAAACTAATGGACAGATTTATTTACTGGACTACGGTTTGGCTAGCCGATTCTTGGATGCAGATGGTAAGCATAAAGATTTTGGCATGGATGCAAGAAAAGCCCATGATGGCACACTTGAATATAGCTCCAGGGATTCCCATATTGGAGCACATTCTCGAAGATCTGACTTGGAAACTCTTGGTTATAATCTCCTGGATTGGCTAACCGGCACTTTGCCGTGGAAAACAACTGAAGTTTTAGCCGAGCCAGATCTAGTACATGCTTTGAAGAAAAATTTCATGAGTGATATCAAATTGTTGCTCAAAACATGCTTCAAAACTGAATTCTACCCTCAATTTATTGAGAAATATTTTCAGTATATCACAAGCTTGGATTTTACTGAGAAACCAGATTATGATTATTGCCGGAGTCTGTTCAAAAGTGAGTTGCTGAAAAATGGTCATAAGGATGTCTGTCTAAACTTTGCAGAGCCTCCAATGTCGCCTGTCAGGAACAAATTGTGTTATTCCAAGCGATTTGGCAAGAAGAATACGCCTCCTAATTTCTTAGCTAGGAATGGCATAAAAAAGGCATATGAGCGGGAAAATGTATGCTCGTTAGAAAACGATTTGAAGTTAGCTCTTCTGAAGCAAACTCTAAACATTTCTAGCGATGGTTTCCGAAAACCTTGCGCGTCTAGAAACTTCTTCATATCAGACGCCGACCTAGTTGCCAGGTTGAAAAAATCACTAATGCCTCACGGAGTATTCGGCAAGAAACTTTCCCCAAAAAATCTACGTTCAAAACAGAAAAAAGTACAAAAGCGTAGCGTTAGACGTCACAGGAACAGTATTGGTAAATTTGGCAACTTTTTAGGATCATCCAAACAGTTCTCTTGGGCGGAAATTTTAGCTGGCAACCCTGAAGACATTATTCGTAAAGAAAGAAATCATACGGATGAAGATGATGATAGTACTGTTAAATATAGGATTAGGAAGCTTTCTGACGCGTCTGATTGCAGTGACACGCAGTCACCAATCCTGCAAAAAGACTACCTTCATGACATGAATCCTACATACGCTATGAAAGAAGTTATAGCAACACTAAAGAAGAAGTCCTCAGGCAAAATTCAAAAAGAGGAAAATGAACCCCGCATAGAAGGATACACACCGGCCATGATGAAAGTTCTTAAAATGAAAGAAAAGAGGTTGGCTAAAGAAAAATTGGAAGCCAAAGTGAATTCCAATCAAAGAAGGTCGAATAGGAATAAAAAGGTTGAGCCGTCGACCAGAGTTACTAGACAAAAGGCAAGTACGGACAATGCGGAGAAAATTGAAGTAGATAATGTAGAAAATAAGTATAATGATAAAAAATTTAAGAAAAATAAACCTTCATGTAAGAAAGAGGAGATCATAGAATGTAAGAAAGTGACAAGAAGTACTGCAAGTAAGTAGGTTTGACTATATAGTTGTATTTTACCTAATTTTTCTTATTTTGTAATTTTTTAATGCATTTGGAATAGCTTAACTCACCGCTCCTTGCGATTTTACCATGCTTCAGAAAGAGTTTAAACTAATTCCTGTGGATATTTCGAAATAAAAGTAGTCTGTAGTTTTTTACCCTCACCATGTATCATCAAAGGAGAGAGGGTTAAAAATGCCGATAAAAATCACGTGATTAATAAACGACCCCTTATCCCCATAACTTTTAAACAGTTAGTAGGATAAGGGGCCACTGTTCTCTTCTGTAACTTATGTATAACTTTTTTGTTGTTTCAGAGTCCCGTAAGGTGTCAGCACCCGCAGTAACAACAAGTCAGCGATGTCTCAGAAGTAGCACTCGGAAACGCAAATAAACAACAAAATATTCTCACAACTTAGTTTAATAAGTAAATTCTCTTTACGAATATTAAAATTTATTGTGATTCGACCGAAATTACTATTAGATTTAAGGTATAGCATTAATTGGTTACCGATTGTATAATAATTAAGCATAATAAGTAAATTATAGTTTGTTTTGTTATTAAATATGCTATATGTAAGTATTTAATTGTTACATCAGCGGCGTTTACATTACACATTAATATTAATAATTTAGTAAGTAGCGTGTACATGCGATTATAAATAATATAGGTATGTGTAATTTATTTGACAAAATTATCTGAATGTTAGAAAAATGGTTGTACAATCGTTAGCCAATTAAAATTCAACTTTTTGTGATAGGATATAAAGGCCCACCATTTTTTGTTGAAATTTTGTTTACATACAAATCATTGGTTTTATGTTTGTATGAATGATGTCAATCAATCTATACTCTTAAGGCTAGTCCTGAATATTTTCAAATAATTGTTGTATGAATTGCCATTACTTTATTTTGTTTGTGTTGTGCATATTGGTATTTTTTCGTGGTGATAAAATGGTCAAGGGTTTTAAAGGATAAGATATTCCCGCCATAATTTTCATTTTTATTTTTCAATCAAAACGTGATTAAGGCCCATCGCAGACGACAGACTTTTTGTGCGATCGAGTCTGCGGCGCACAAAAATTTGGTCGCGGATTGTCGCGGATTTTTGTGCGTCGTGTGCGTTACTGCATATAATTACATAGGTTCTATTTTCACAGACTAAAAAGTGCGTCACGGATAGTCTGTCGTCTGCGATGGGCCTAAGAGTTGCCAGTGGAAAATCTGATTCGCTCGTGGAATTGATCGTAACAAACATGACTTTTTCTTATTGTTATTTTGCATTTAATTGTGGATGACATTTTTGTTCTTCAAAATGTTTCCTATTATTCCTGTAGACGAATAAATTCTAAAATTAATAAATCATAAACAGATGTTTTATTTCTTAATTTTTTAATTACAATTACTTCCCGTTGTCTCCCTATCCTGTAGGTAGGTACGCGTTCACGATACGCGATGACAATTCATCACAACAATTCATTAAAATAACGTTCAATTAAAAGAGTAGCGCCTTGCCTCAAACGAGTATTATAACCCACAGCAGGCAGTACACGAGGTGTGAAGGGGAGGGAAAAACAGGGACAATGGGCATAAATCTACCATCCATTCAACAAAATTTATTTGGTCCCAAATAAACGAATTTTATTTTATTTATTTTAACGTTAAACTTAAGTATGTACGATTGAGTATCGACTGAGCATGATCATAATCGAGATATTTTTTATTCGATACATATTTAAAATTTTATAAACAGGCAACTTAAGAAAGAAATGTCAGTATTGTCACGTCACATGACATTGACAGCAAACGTCAATCAATCAATAAATGTCAAAATCATCATTTTGATTTCGAAATCGGTGATCGGATAGCGATCTGTGATAGCGATCGGCTCATGATGTGCTCATGATTTCGTAATTCTTAACTTAATAATAATGAATTAATTAAAGTCAGTTAAATTCTGATAAACACACGCACTTTTCCACTACAGTGTTAGTGACAAGTGCATCAAACTTATTTTATTTAGGGCCGCCAAACTTTTAGTTATTAGGCTACATAACCTACTTGTGGAATTACATAAATTGGTGAATTAAATAGTTAATTTACAATGGAAAGCGGCTCTAAAAACGTTATTAGAGTTGGTTCGAGGAAGAGCGAGGTGAGTAACGTTCTGTAATCAATGTAATTGTCGTAATTATTTACCTATAATGTTAATAGAATAGTAAAGTATGCACATATTTTAAATCATCTTTCAATATCTTTCCGCTGATTCACGATTATAATAGATAATCTTAGAATTGATAACAAATAGATAATCATTAAAATAAATAATCATAATAAATATTGCTGTGGTTGATTTGCAAAATATTTACCTATTTTCTTATCATATTGGATTCTTACAATGTATCTTATGTTGTTTATATAAACCTCATCTGTCCCACTGCTGGGCAAAGGTTTCTCTCACAGATTTTTCTTCCAAAAGGAAACTAGAAACTTTGTTAAAATTAGTTTATGGGAAATAATATAACATACAGTAAATAATTTTGTCTAAATTATATAAATGTACTAGTGAGGCCCCTCGGTGTTACCCGGGTTGTACCCGTTCCCGCGGTAATTTCGGGATAAAATGTATCCCATGTGTTATTCTGATCTATTCTGATATATATTAATTGCTTAAGTTATAGTTAACTATCGAGAGGGCCATGGGATAACCCTAGTAATATAATAAATGCCAGTTTGTGAAGATATATGTATCTTTGTTGCTCTGTCACATAAAAATTACTGAACGGTTTTTGATGAAAATTTACAGTAATATAGGTTATATATCAGAATAACAGATGGGATAAATCTTATCCCGAAATTCCCGCGGGAACAGGTATAACACGAGTAACACCGCGGGGTGCGGCTAATACTGTATAATACATATTACAATAAATCTTTTCTCTTCAATGTTTATAAAACAATATGTATCATTCTCATAACTTTGTAATATTTATATTCTTTTGTGTATTATAAATTAATAACAATATTGTTCATTAAAATAAAATAATATTCTGATTATAGCTACCGTTTCTACTGTTACCTATTATATATATAGAGACTAGCAGCACCCCGCGTTTTTTCCCGCGTTGTACCCGTTCCAGTAGGAATTTGGGGATAAAATGTATCCCATGTGTTATACTGATGTATAACCAATATTACTGTAAAGTTTCATCCAAATCCGTTCAGTAGATTTTGAATGAAAGAGTAACACACACACATCCATACATCCATCCTCACAAACTTTGGCATTTATAATATTAGTAGGATATAGCGATTAGCAGCGCCCCGCGGTTTTTCCCGCTTTGTCTACATTTCTGCAGGAATTTCTGGATGAAAAAAAATCCTGTAGCCTTGAATGTAATCTTTGAGATACCCACATTCAATCAAACAAAAACCAAATTCTTCAGTTTTACATATTATAATAGATATTTTAGTTTTGAATTTAATATATTTGTTTCAGCTGGCTCTAATACAGACAAATTATGTGATAGATTGTTTGAAGAAATCACATCCTGAATGTGAATTTACTATAGGTAAGTGTAAGGAAAGTATTGAGTTCAACTCTAACCGCATCTATAATATAAAAATGAATCACAAAATGTGTTGGTAAGCGCATAACTTCAGAACGACTGCACCAAATTGGATGATTCTTTTATTAATTTGTTCCTTATTGTCAGGACAAGGTTTTTATATACGAAAAATAAGGAATAAAAATCTCAAAATTCCTACGGGAACGGGGGCGCTGCGGGTGAAACCGCGGGGCACAGCTAGTATTAATAAACGCTCTGCAACTAAACACTGTTATAAAATGTTTTTTCTCTTTTGCTCTTCGGAAAATTGCGTATGTCAGAAAGTGACAAACAATTTGATAGATAAAATGTTGATAAGACGCGTTTATTAATGTTACTGTTAGCCTGTATTGTCCCACTGTTGGGCAAATTCTTATTAAATTGATTTGTTAAATGATGTAATCATGAATAATGAATTTGGTTACCAGCTTTAAATATATGTAGTGTAACAAAAAACTTAGATAATTATCACAAAGTTTTTTTTAAAGTTCTGACATTTTTGTATTGATAACCTCCTTTTGGAGATACTAAAATCGTTATTAAGTATGATTAACCGACTTTAAAAAAAGAGGAATTTCTTCAACTTTAAAATTAGTCACGAGGTCGACTAAATACCTTAGGTACCTATTTGTATCTTTTTAGTTAAGTTATAGTTAACGCCTCGGTGGTCTAGTGGTATGTGCACTCGCCTGCCAAGACTGAGGTCCCGGGTTCAATTCCCAGGTCGAGCGAAAACATGTTTCCTACTTTTCAAACATGGCTCGGGTTTGAGATCACCAACCCGCATTAGGCAAGCGTGGTAATTACGCCTGAAACCTCCTCACTGTAGGTACTGATATCTTCAGTGAGACGAGAGGCCTTTGCCCAGCAGTGGGACATTACAGGCTAATACTCTTTTTTAATAGTTCACTAGTTAATATTTTGAGTCGGTTAGATTTTATTAAAGTTTTTCTCTTCTCAATATATAGATTAAAAACATAGAAGCTACTGAAATAGTAAAATTTTATCGTTTTCCAAAAAGGTGATCATAAGAACTCAGCTTTTACGTTTTAAATCAAAGAATTGAGAATATAATGTAAATAATAATCTATTACAGTGACAATGGAAACTCTAGGAGACAGAATTCTCGACGTATCCCTCCCCAAGATCGGGGAGAAGGCTCTCTTCACCAAGGACCTGGAAGACTCGCTGCGGAACGACACCGTGGACTTCGTGGTGCATTCGCTGAAGGACCTGCCCACCGCGCTGCCCGAGGGGCTCGCTATCGGGGCTGTCTTTGAAAGGTAAACCAACTTCCTGAGCGTACTAAGTACACTATATTTTACTAGCCCTGCCCCGCGGTTTCACCCGCATTGTACCTAACCGTTTCCGCGGTAATTTCGTTATTAGTATTAGACCTATTTGTATAATGTAACTTTTACTGACTGTCCTGAATAGATAAATAAGTGTGTATAGGATTAATTCACACACAATTGCAATTGTAGTGTCAACGTAAGAAGTATTAGTTACGGGTCGCTCCCCGCTGTTTTACCCGCGTTGTACCCGTTCCCGCGGGAATTTCGGGATAAAATGTATCCCATGTGTTATTCTGATGTATAAACTATATTACTGTATAGTTTCATCCAAATCCAGTAGGTTTTTCGTGATGGAGTAACAAACATACATCCTTATAACAAACATTCGCATTTATAATATTGTATAAGATGAAGGTTTGTAATTAGTTTTCGTGCCAAAATCTCACAGGATCGGGTAAACCGAGCATTACTAGTTCTAGTATATTTTGAAGAAAATTGAAAATATCGTCTAATAAATTGTGTTAACAGGGAGGATCCCCGGGACGCTCTTGTCCTGAGGGAGGATCTGAAAGGACACACACTCGACACGCTGCCAGAGGGGTCGGTCATAGGTGAGTTGCAGCTTGTATCAGTTCGAAGAGTCTTCTTCTTCTTCATCGAGCGGATGGTCAACCGGACCAATCCTGGTGTCAGAGTTATTGAGCCGCCAAAGGCCTCTGACATGGCTCATGTAACGACTACTATCCGTAGAAAGTAACCGGGACCGACGTCTTAACGTGCCCTCCGAAGCACGGAATCATCTTACTTTCCGGGCAATCAGGTGATTCAGCCTGCAATGCCCAAACCAAACTGAGGACAGTCTCACAAAGATATTTGTGAGATAATGTCCCCACCGGGAATCGAACCCGGAACCTCCGGATCGTGAGCCGAGCGCTCATACCACAAGACCATGGAGGCTGTTAGTTTGAAGAGTAAAGAATTACTGCCTTATCCATAAACGCTCTCTAACTAAAACACACACATATGTAGTATAAAATAAAGTCGTCTCTGTTTCGTGTCTGTTTGTCTGTATGCTTAAATCTTTAAAATTACGCAACGGATTTTGATGCGGTTTTTTGTAATAGGTAGAGTGATTCAAGAGGAAGGTTTTTATGTAAAAAAATTCCCGAAATTCCCACGGGAACGGGTACAACGCGGGTAAAACCTCGGGGCGCTGCTAGTATGTAATTAAAACTAAGTACACTAAGTACTAAGTACACTACAGTGGCAGTGATGTAGAGGACAGACTCAGTGTACGCTATGGGGTTGTTACACCCCACAGCACTGGTTTTCAGTCTGCCCTATTCTCAACAAGGTTTTATACAGATAATTTTACATGGAGGGTTAAATTTTAATTAATAAATGAGATCACATGTAAACAAATCTAAACAAGTGTTATGTATTAGTGTAGATAAAAGTATTTGTATATGTATTAGTATCAGTTAGTTAGATTCCATAATACAAGCTTAGAGCTTAGTTTCGGTCTTACCTTGTATGAATTTGTCCGGGAGTTTAAATCATTTCTTACATCGAATCGTTGTGTTTACTTCTACATAGTATAAAAAAGTCGCTTTCCGCTGTCTGTCCCTATGTATGCTTAGATCTTTAAAACTACGCAACGGATTTTGACGCGGTTTTTTAAAATAGATGGAGTGATTCAAGAGGATGGTTTATATGTATAAAAATTCCCGAAATTCTCACGGGAACGGGCACAGCGCGGGTTAAACCGCGGGGCGGTGTTATGTTATTAAACTCCAAAAAACATGTTTTTATATCAAGAACGTTTCTAGAGTGAATCATTTTTTGTACATAACAAAAACGTTTAGATAAAATAAGTAGGTACTGTAGCAATATAAAAACCGTTATCTCAAACTATAGAGTTCGACTTGTGATAAGATTACCAGCTTGAACATGTTAAATGGATTTAACGATCTATAGTGTGTACTGGTTAATGTAATAGTATTGGTTAACGTGATTTTACTCGTGTTGTTTCCTTTTTTGTTTATCAAAATATCGCACTTTATTATTTGATAGCAGCGCCCCGCGGTTTTACCCGCGTTGTGCCCGTTCCTGTGGGAATTTCGGGATGAAAAGTAGCGTATAACCTTCCCGTGGAATTTGGCTATCTATTAAAAAAAGAATTATTCAAATCCGACTGATAATTCCTGAGATTACCTCGAACATACATACAAACAAACAAACTTACAAATTTTACCTCTTTATAATATTAGTATAGTTGAAATTAGATCGGTATTGTACACATCTTTAGTACCGCGTACCGTAAAGTAACCGTAACCCAAACTTCATAATGGGCTATCGTTCTTACCTGTGTAGGGAGCATGCGCTGACAAACTTTCAGCTTTTATAAAATAACGAAGGTCTGGGGTTCACTGGCTCTGGGTTTAGGCACGACGTCCTTCTAACTGTCTTAAACATAGACTTTCCATCACCTGTACTTAAAATGAAGGTTCTTCTTCATCGAGTGGATGGTCAACCTGACCAATCCTGGTGTCAGAGTTATTAAGCCGCCTAAGGCCTCTGACATGGCTCATGTAACTACTACTATCCGTAGAAATTAACCGGGACCGATGGCTTAACGTGCCCTCCGAAGCACGGAATCGTCTTTCTTTAAGGGCAATCAGGTGATTCAGCCTGCAATGCTCTAACCAAACTGAGGAAAGTCTCGCAAAGAGATTTTTGTGAGATATCCCCACCGGGAATCGAACCCGGAACCTCCGGGTCGTGAATCAGGTACGAAAGTGAAGGTACCCCTTAGGCACGTCGTCCCTGCGGCGCACGGCGCAGCTGCACGCGCGGCACCCCGCGCTGCGCGTGGACAACGTGCGCGGGAACCTCAACACGCGCCTCCGCAAGCTGGACGCGCCCGGCGCCGCCTACGCCGCGCTCGTGCTGGCCGCCGCCGGGCTCGCGCGCATGGGCTGGCAGCACCGCGTCAACAAGGTGAGCGGACTATACAATATCCCATGTGTAATTCTGATGTATAACCTACTAGCTGTGCCCCGCGGTTGCACCCACAGCGCACCCGTTCCCGTAGTAAATACCCACAAATTTTTAGCCAAATCGGTTCACTGTTCTCGAGTTATAAATAGTGTAACTAGCACGAAAGTAAAGTTTCATCCAAATCCGTTCAATAGTTTTCAAAACATATATAATTGTACATCAATATTCCATTCATACATCCATCCTCACAAACTTTCGCATTTATAATATCAGTAGGAATTAGTAGGATTCGGGTTGAGGGAAGACATGTTTCCAACTGCGAGGTGACTACGCCTAAACCTCCTACCCTGTAATATTCAGTCAGGCGCGGAACCAGGATTTGTTTTAGGGGGGGGGCACTCTTCACTAGATTGAATCATCGAAGTTGCGTCCATCTACCGCTGTCGGCGAGAGACGGGGTCGAACATCAGGGCTACAGGAGGGGGCAACTGACCCTCCCCCCCCCTGGATCCGCGCAAGACAGGCGCGGATGGCAAATTACATTATTCGTCTTCTTCTTCATCGAGTGGATGGTCAACCTGACCAATCCTGGTGTCAGATTTATCGAGCCGCCAAAATCCTCTGACATGGCTCATGTAACGACTACTATCCGTAGAAAGTACTTCATTACTCTACTCAACTTTAAATTTATTTGACAGACCCTGCCATGCTCCGAGATGCTATACGCAGTCGGCCAGGGGGCGTTAGCGGTGGAATGTCGGTCCGACAACGAGCGCGCGCTGCGCATGATGCAGCCCTTCAGCCACGAGGAGACCTACTGCAGGGTGCTCGCCGAGAGGAGCTTCCTCCGGACCCTTGGTCAGTACAGCTTCACCGACCTGGTATCAGGATGAGAGATAGCCTATAACCTTCCTGTTGAATGTACCCATCCATTACAAAAATAATTATTCAAATCGGAATGGTAGTTTTCGAGATAAGTCCTTACGAACAAACTTAAAATGTATAAACTTTACTCTTTGTCTTCTTATATAATGAAGCTGAGGAATATTTGTTTGTTTTTTTGAACGCACTTTTGCGGGTGGATGTGCCTGTTAACTAATATACATAATATACGAGTCTTTTCCTTTTGTCTCATCCCGAAATTACTTCAGTAACGAATGCACCATGGTATTTATCTATTTATTTTCCAGGCGGCGGCTGCAGCGCCCCAGTGGGCGTGTCGACCCGTCTCAAACAGACAGATGGACAGTACACACTGTCCATCACCGGCGCTGTGTGGAGCCTAGATGGCGCCACCAAGCTGGAGCACACCGCCCAACAAACGTTTGAGCAAATAAAAAAAACACAAAAACACAAACTGAGCCCCGACGAAGAACAGAACATAGTCAAAAAATTCAAACCAGACAACGAAAACCCGATAGAGTTACTAAATAAAAAGATATCAGAGAAATCAGGCGATTTAAATTGCGAAGAGTTGACCAACAAAGTGGCTGATAGACAAATATATTGCGGGTTGACATCTCATACTAATATGGTGGAAGATGTGATCGTCAAGTGCGAGGAGCTTGGCAAGGATTTGGCCAACACTTTGATCAGCAAAGGAGCGTTGGACGTGATGAAGATAACTCAAGATTACATCAGGAACTCTATAGTGGATAAGAAGACGTGATTTCTAGCCTATTCGTTTGCCAGTGAGCGAACAGACTGAAAGACCCAGTTGTTTTTGTAAATGTTAAGTGATACCCGAGTGTGCCTAACTTAACCCGATGGTTGGCCACTAACCTACTGGAACGTAGAACGTACATGTGCCTGAATTTGTAAGGAGTTTTGTGTAGTAGGGATTTCAGGATATGCAGCCATATTCTATAAAACCTTAGATCCTACCTCACCTTTATAAACGCATGGTTTTGATACCTAATCAACACTCAAATTAGGCTAAGCAGTTATCAATTCCGTATAATTTTGTCAAAAATTCACTACCCAAGTAATTGAGGACCTAAATATGTTTTAAAACAAAAGCTGTTCCTTGAAATTTGTATTTTCATTCACCAAATAGAACAATTTTAAACGAACGTCATTTGTTTAAGAAACATTTTAGGCGCTAAATAAAATTAAGAATGCTGAAACGCCCCTGTGGTCTAGTGGTATGTGTACTCGCCTGCCAAGCCCGAGGTACTGGGTTCTATTCCCAGGTCGAGTGAAGACATGTTTCCTACTTTTCACCGTGTCGTGGGTTTGAAATCACCTACCCGCCTTATTCATCTCTCTGTACTGATATGTTCAGTGAGATGAGAGGTTCTTGCCCAGCAGTGGGACATTACAGGCTAATACTTATTGTTTGGGAAATCCGATCCTAATGACAAAAGAGTATGGTATTAAGTGTTCCTTCATTTGTGTATTCGGATGTAAGCTGTAGAATTCTACCACATTTTTGTCTCTCTTGTTAGTGCTAATTCCATCGCATTCCATAACACTTTCGATGAAGGAAACTTCACTTAACTGACAAATAAAATTCATTAAAATTGGCTCAATAGTTAAGTTTGCTAGTCGTAAAGTACTTACATTAAATTACTTAAATATTTAATTGAAAATTACAAATTATTTGAATATATAATAGAAAATAAAATCAATTCTGTCATACATAGGGGAAAAAGTCGATAAATTATTTTGATTTACTTTTTTTCAAAATGGCTGGGTCTTACTACAAAATACGATGTAGTTAGTTTTTAATAAAATGGTGCCCAAGTGTTCACTTATAATCACTAAGTGAAAAAACAATCTTGATAACCTTTTATATAAAAATGTTTAGATAATGACAATTTTTTGTAACAAAATATTGTTGCGATGTAATTATGTACATATATTTTGTGTATAAAAACTTTAATATATTGTATGTTGTACGTTTAAAGTTACTGGAATTGGTGCTTTATTCTGTTTGTTTTTTGGTTCATATTTTATTATTCGTTCACACGTTAAATTGTCGGTTTTGAAACCGACATACTCATTGGACTGCGTCAGAGCGTTTACGTTGAAGCGGTGCCCGTTTCACCAATCACAGCGCATTAGGATTGTCAAACAACGCATTGAAATCGTCGAAATCTTTTCGTAGTGCATTGTGATTGGTTGAGCTTAAGCGTTCTAGAAACTCCAACACCGGGTTGATTGCTATATAAGCTAGGTTTCATAACATACGATACAAATACCTATTTCGTATAGGTAATGTTATTTATTTTGTCCTATTCAGATAAATATACTCTTTATGGCCTGCAAAGACAAGATAATATTGCCGGACTTTTTTATTGCTTTTTTCAAAAAAGACCTTTAGAAATTTTATGGATAACAATCGAAGAAATAAAAGTTACTATCGATATGTTAGTACATATATTATAGTTATATCTCTCTACATATTTCTCTTCTCTTTTTAAATGACAATTTTTCGCGCTCTATTTTATTTGAATTGGGTTGCCACGTGTAAAGTTTTAGTACCTTATTAAGTTGCCAGGTGCATTTTTAACTAGAACAAAATATTGATGTCTGTTAGATATTTTAAAATTGTTTATACTTATCCTATCTTAGTTAATGTTAAATTATGTTTAGTTAAATCAAATTGTAGGGTTGTAGTATAATCGACGGTCGTTATAAATATTATTTTATTAGTAGGTAAATTATATGTTTGCGTTTTGTTGATTATTTTATGTATTCAATGTTGACAAATAAATGGTGATATGGGTATTTTGTATTTTATTTTACAATTTTAGGAAATTAGAAAATTACAAATGAACGATACTTACTGGCAGAAATAAAACTCTATAAACTTGTACAATCATTTATTTCCACAATAAAATCTCAATCAAAATTCAACCATTCTTACCAGTTGGCTAAAACAACTTAATTAACAAACATGTTATATGAATTAATTGTAACCTTGCAACACTCATAATGGCGGAAAGCATAATATGTAATTATTATTATTCCATGATATTTTTACGGTTTATTACAATCACTCACTTGATTTCCCGCGCTTCGGCTAAAAAAATATAAACTTGAATGAGGTTCTTTTTAAAAAAAGAATATCCAATTATAGTGAGTTCAAACTAGGAATATAATGCCAAGGCAAGTTGGATCCCTAATTTAAAACACAGATAAATATTGGACTGTTATTTAAAGCATAGTGAAAAATAACACCAACCGTAGGTTATTTTTTAAATGAATATTGTTAATTTATTATGCCACATAGTTAACGTTAAAATCTAATTTATTTTTGGTTGAAACTACATAAAACGTGGCATATTGAGAAGCCGTCACCAATGCGGCTTCGCTACTGAACATTTTATTCAACTTCCTCTATTTGTAACTCTTTGGTGTTCGCCTTCATGGACGAGTGGAGTCGTTCGGAGACTTCCGGCAGTTTCTGTAAAAGGAGGTGGAATACTGGTGCCGGCAGGGTCTGCTGAAGAACCTATAACAAAGAAAACCGATTTATTAAATCTATACTTATACTAGCTGCGCCCCGCGGTTTCACCCGCGTTGTACCCGTTCCCACGGGAATTTCGGGATGAAAAATAGATGTTGTCCGATTCTCAGACCTACCCGATATGCACACAAAATTTCATGAGAATCGGTCGAGCCGTTTCAGACGAGTACGGGAACGAACATTGTGACACGAGAATTTTATATATAAGATTATCAAAAGGTAAAAGGCCTCATTCATAAACGCTTACTAGCAGCATTTTGGCTATCAAATGGTTTGTCCCTTTCTGACATACGCTATTTTCCAAAGAGCAAAAGAGACAAAACACTCACTAACAGTGTTTTAGGAGAGCGTTTATGGGTAAGGCAGAAAGTTTCTAACTTTGAAAGGTTTAATTCCAGAAACTGCCAATCGGATTTGAATAATTCATTTTCTAATGAATAGCCACATTCAACGGGAAGTTTATAGGCTACTTTTCATCCCGAAATTCCCACGAGAACGGGAACAATGTGGGTAAAACCGCTGGGCGCTGCTAGTAGCTAGATAACTACAGTTGCTGTATCGCTAAAAGCAGACTCGGTCAAGTATCAAAGCCATAATTAGTGCCAACAAGAAGTTAACCTTATTAACTCTACATAAGAGTGAAATTAAATTGAAAGAGATTTCTTAAAAAGTTGTACTTTTGATTCAAAAGATATAAAGAGGTCATCGTTCATCTAACGGCCCGCATTCGACTAACATCGCTTTGCTTCTTAATTTTGCGAAGCGTTATCTATCAGTTTTTAGATAGTGGAGTTTAATAGATACGATGAAGCAAGCAATGCGGTATTGGTCGAGAGCCGGGGCGATAGATGAGCGATGACCTTAAATCTTAATTTTGTTTTGATTATATTATAGAAGTATAACAAATATAATTAAAACCTAATCTTCCGGGAAAGTTTTCAATTTAATTGACAATATTATAAGATCAGGTTGATTCCGTGCCTCAAATAAAACGCCAAAATATTATTCATAATACCTTTTATTAACAGAAAAAGTTAATTCCAAAACTAATCCGAAATAGCTTCTAGACTAATACCGGAGGTCAGAATACACATGCCAGTAATGGAAGTGCCTTGCGTGCTAGTGCAAGTACACACTTGCAAGTTACTTGCATGCCAGTTAACTTACACGTGGCTAAACAAGGCACATGCAAGCTAATACACATGACATAATGGAAGTACCCTGCAAGTGCCAGTATACACTTGCAAGTGAATCTTCACATGCAAGTGTGCTTGTATATTCCGGCCTTATAATAATTATTGTAATAACATTAACATCACAATTCGTTCAACATTTTGTAACCTCTACAATTATTCTCTCACATCCAAAATTAAGCCGTGCATTATGGCAACCCACATATTTTCAAAACTACCTACATACATTCTGAATCAACCGTCTGAAACAACCCACCCTTAGTGAATTAAGCTCTTAGGCTTGGTTCAATGTGAAAATATACTATTTTCTGCCTATCATGCCTTTCCAACTATGACTTGCTATGCTATCCGGCAATTAAGCATAGCATAGCAACATAGTATATCATAGGTATTGTACCAAGGCACCTTTATCGGCGTTTAATTAAAGCCATGTTAAACATCTTTAATAGTTATTTTAATATCTTCTTTAACGTGGCGTTAGTAAGAAGCCATTTAATATTCAATGTTGACAATAATCTAAGTACGTTGCTCTAATCTATAACCTATTAATATTATAAATGCGAAAGTTTGTAATTGGTCGTTACTATGTTGTTACAGGTTCATACTGACGTCAGTCATGTCAGTCACGCGGCCTTGACTGATGTGCTTGATGCTAAGATATATTCAATAAACAGTGTTAATGTAATCACACGAGTTTTTCACGAACGCGATTTGACCCGCGACCGCGAGTGGTGCAATCCACTTGAAACGTAGTAGTTTTTACTTGCTTTATGAACTTTCTACCTCGAAAAAACCCGTGTGAGTACGTTTACTATGCGTACAAATCGCGAAAGTTTAAAAAAGACTATAAATAGGGTGTCCTTTTAAGCCGGTCAGTATGGCCACGTCTAAAATTACAAGATATTACGAAGATCTTTTAAGAAAAAAAATATTTGTTACGAAGCCATTTTGATGAAATCTAGTACAGAGATAAATTAGATCTTAAAGATGTGGGGATATGTCGATTCTCCCACGGGAACTGGTAGGCTGGAAGTAAACCCGCAAGGAATAGTCTCCTATTAATTTACAAATATATGTCCTGACGTAAGTAACCATGTATGAACAAGCAACTGACTAAAATAAAGATTTATTTACGAACATCCGCGAGTGAAACCGCAGACTAACCTTATTCAAAAACGCTTTACAACTAAAACACAAAGTGTGTTGTCTCTTATGCTCTTCCGAAAATGGCGTATGTCGGAAAGGGACAGACCATTTGATAGCTAAATGTAATATGCGTTTAGGAATAAGGCCCTATGTAGTGACAGTACAGTAAACTAAAGAGATTTTATTCAACATCTTCTTCTTGTAACACGTTTCGGTTTGCTTTCATAGAGGCGTGGAGGCGTTCGGAGACTTCGGGCAGTTTCTCCAGGAGGAGGTGGAAGATCGGCGCGGGCATGGTTTGTTGGAGCACCTATAAACAAAATAAGTTTAAATAACTTTCGACTACTTGAAACTATGTCGGACTTGCTTGACAGACAGTTTGGCAAAATGGCGGGCGTATTTCAGTGATAGTTTGGCAAAATGGCGGACTTGTTCGAGTGACAATTTGACAAAATGGCGGAATTGTTTGATAATAATTTGGCAAAATGGCGGACTTGTTTTAGTGACAATTTGACAAAATGGCGAATTTCATCTTATTGTGGGAAACGGTTGTTGTAGTTGGCGAATGAAAATGATACGCTCTTTAAGCTATGTCAAAATGTAATTTTGAAAATTTTCATTGACATGCAAGTAGTTTATGTAAAGTTTGACCCATCCAACTGCTGAGCATATAAAAATGCTGACCCGTGTCAGATGTGATCTTCTTCAGTAACTACTTATATATCAATGAGACTTTCCGAATTAATATTTCGACACACTACTAAAGTGCGTAGCATTTTTATTTTCCGACAGTACAATCTATTTATTTTTACATGTCAAACAAATATGGCGGATTTACCAACCAGAGACAACTTCTTCTACAGAGGAAAAATGTTTAGTGATGGGATTTGAATAAAAATCGAATGGAATCACCAAACAGTTGTTTTACATATGCAAACCATATGCCAATGAACATGCTACCATAAGGATAACATCAATATAATCCTGCGTCGTGCTGGACCGAAGACAGGCCGACATTTTGTAGTCATGCTTTAGTTATTTAAACTTATTTTTACTAAATGTTTTGGGATTTGGTTTCCATGCAATTTGTTAATTGAATAAGTAATTACAATTTTATTTATATCTAAACGTGGTTATTTTTTATAATTAATCTAGTACTTACACTTATTTTAGTGGATAACTTATTTCGAAGATATATGGGTGTCAATTGAGAGTAGGGAATCAACCTTAGGGGGCGTGTCCTTTGAAGCGGAGCGGAACTCAATCAACGAATCATAACGCATTGAAATTGTCAAACAACGCATTGACATTGTCAAACAACGCATTGAAATTGTCAAACAACGCATTGAAATTGTCAAACAACGCATTGAAATTGTCAAACAAAGCATTGAAATTAACAAACAAAGCATTGAAAATGTCAAACAACGCATTAACATTGTCAAAATCTGTTCAAAATGCGTCATTCATTCATTTCGAGTACGTTAGTGGCCACCCCTATTGTTTACGTAGCCTTCGAAGCACGGTAGCGTTCAGATAGAAATGCCACTGCCCTACCTATCCAAGTAGGGGGCGAGCTGCACGTTGCTTAACAAAGGAGCTCTTCTAAAATAATTCGAGATTGGTCGATTGAGCTTCGCTTTCCTTCAATTCAAACGCTTTCACATCCTATAACTTTATCTATATATATAAAATTCAAAGTCCTGACTGAATGATAATCAACGCACAGCCTTAACTGCTACACCTAGAAACATGAAATTTGGCAGGAAGGTTCTTCAAGTGACGTAAGTGCACACTAAGAAAGGATTTTAGAAAATTCCTACGGGAACGGGCTCAACGCGGGCAAAGGCGCGGGGCGCTGCTAGTGTTAGATATGAGTGCCCAAACTAGCAAGATTAGTGCAAGGAGCATAAGTACAGTCAGCTAATGAATATGCAAATGTAAAAATAAATTGCTGTTTGTTAGTCTCACTAAAACTAAGAATAGTTAGACGCATTTGGCAAATTTGAATCTTGACATATATGTAGAAGTTAAGGGAAGGTTTAAAGGAATATATACTTTATTTGGCGGTACAAAGTTCGCCACGTTAGGTAGTAGAAACTAACATTGTAAAATCTTCATGTTAATGAAATTAAAATCATTCAAATCATTCAAATTAAATCTTCATTAACATATTAATAAAAAAGTAAAAAGTATTGTCCCACAGCTCGGCGAAGGCCTCTCATCTCACTGAAGATATCAGTAAAGTAAGGAGGATCAGGCGTAAAAATTTGAATTGGACAAGGTTCTTTCTAAGTATGTATGTTTAACATTTTCATGGGCTGACTACATTTCAAAGAGGTACTTACACCGAGCAGCTGTTGTGTCTGTCCGCAGACTGCGACGGCCCGTCCCAGGTGCTCCACGCCGCCCTCGAAGTCTCCGGCAGCTAATAATTCCTCTCCGAGTTGGACCTGGGACCATAATTATTATATTAGCCTTGGGAGTCCCATTGTAGGGCAAGGGCCCCATCGTTTCCACTTCTCTCTATTTAGAGCTTCACGACGCCAACCAGGCCAAAATCCGTCGAATTCATCTCGCCATCTCCTTTTTGGTCTGCCGCGGCGTCGCCTTTTTGGGTCTGGGTCCCATAAAGTGGTGATTTTTGCCCAAGACTCATCAGGGACCATAGAGATATAATAAATTATATCTACACTAACATCATAAAGAGGTTCTACACTTAGGGTGAAGACATAAAGCGGCGGGTTCCCGGTGCAGACAAACCGGTACGGGTAGGTACCGATCCGTACAGGTAAAATATTCTAATGTTATCTATGCGCTCAAACATAAAGAAACAGGTTGGGACTTGTCGGTACCGATTACGCGGACAGGGTCATACGGGCTTGAACCATGATGGTCAATGAAGACAGGTTTGCCTGTTTCCTTTATGTAAGGTATCCTGTACCGACCCGTACCGACCAGTACCGGCATGTCCGTACCGGAAAACCTGCTTCTTTATGTCCTCACCCTAACATCATAATAAAGAGGTTTCTAACTTTGTTTCCAAGGACTAATCTCAGGAACTGTAAATCCGATTTGAATAATTATTTTTGTAATATATAGCCACATTCAACGGGAAGGTTATAGGCTATTTCTATCCCCAAATTCCCACAGGATCTGGCACAACGGAAGTGAAACCGCGGGGCACTGCTAGTTCTTCACAAAACACTAAAGGCCTTATTGATAAAGGCTTATTAACAGGATTTTAGCCGTCAAATGGTAGTCCCTTTCCAATCCAAAGAGCAAAAGAGACAAAACACTTTATAACAATATTTTAGTTATAGAGTGTTATATCATTTGTTATAATTATGTTATATAAGTGTTATTATCATTTTTAGCTTTGATTTTGCTAAAGATTTCCTGCATTATCTCAGCAATATGGTTGTTGCTCATACTCATTGTAAATTACTTGTAATTTAATTGGGAAAACTCATTCTGACCATAGAGATATATCAATAGTACGAATGAATGACTTCAATTGTAAAATTTTACCTGTTGTAAGAAGAATCTGTGCATAGCCTCATGGTCGCTCATGTCAGGGAGGGGTCCGCCGATGGGGTGAGAGCGAGTTGTGGTCTGCTTGGCACTCTGTCTACCTGGAATACCATAGACTTCTTCTTCATCGAGTGGATGGTCAATGTGACCAATCCTGGTGTCAGAGTTATTGAGCCGCCAAAGGCCTCTGACGTGGCTCATGTAACGACTACTATCCATAGAAAGTAACCGGGACCGACGGCTTAACGTGCCCTCCGAAGCACGGAATCATCTTACTTTTCGGGCAATCAGGTGATTCAGCCTGCAATGCCCTAACCAAACTGAGGACAGTCTCACAAAGTGATTTTTGTGAGGTATCCCCACCAGGAATCGAACCCGGAACCTCCGCATCGTGAGCCGAGAGCTCAAACCATAAGACCACGGAGGCTGTTACCATAGACAATAGATAAAAACACAAAGATATAGAGATGAGGAGATCAAAATTTAATTTAAATGGTAAAAGAAGTTTTAAAGTTGATAAAAAATTATGTTTGTTTAATTTAATATAAAAAATGTATTGTGTACCCAAATTATAATATCAAAGGTCTTTTCGTTTGTTTAATATCTTGGCCACCCAACTTTGGTGCTGAAGTTTTATCATTAAAGAAATAAATAAATATCTATTGGATCAATGTTTGTGTATTGCAATACTAGTTCATTTGACAAAGGGAGAATAGGTACTCTAATACCTACACAATAGCACCCCTATTGTTAGAATTCTATTCATTGAACTAGGTACTTCACAGTGTTGTCTGAATTTCAGGATATCTGATTGATTCAGCAAGTGAAAGGCCTTATAGAGAGATTGAAGACGATAACATTACTTATACTTTCAAACTTTTTTAATAGCATACCTGAGCTGGCAATCTCAAAGACAAATTTATTTATTTGCCATAATGTACCTAAATACATCTTTTCGGTTAAGTTGGTTAAGTTGTTAATTTGTACTTTTGTTTGTCCTATTTCTGTTGTACTTTTTTCCAAATAAATTTTATTTCTTTTCATTTCAATAAAACTAAGATCTAATTATAATATTTAATATAGCATGTTTATGAAAGGGTTATAGAGGACCAAACATTTATGTAACAGTTGTTATATTGATTTTGTATTAAACTTTAATTTGAGGTGGAGTAGGTATCGGTACATTATTTTACTTAAGGCATAGTTATATTATTTTAGGCAACATTCATGAATAATGTTGCGAAATGCATCAAGTAATTCTGGCACTGAAATCGCTTTATCAATGTCATCAGTCGTAATAAAACTATAACTGCACTATAATAACATGGTATGGCTTCAAATTCACTTTCTTCGGCTGTTACGTGACTTTGTCTGTTAAATGAGCCGTCGAGAAAGTAATTTTTAACTTGTTAGAGACAATGATACCATAATTTTTGAGGTTATTACATACAACTTTACACAACTATTTAAAAAATTTACCGATTTTTTTATGAAATGTACTTATATAAATAGATATTATAGGAATGTATTTAGTTTTAAATGAAATAGTCAATATTACGTACGGTCTCTCAGCTTCTTTTTGAATAAAGGGTCCTTGCGACGTTGTTGGTCAAAGTACACACAATATCCTAGAAATAGAGTTCCAGCAAGTCCTGCAGCAATTCCCAAAGTACAACGCGTGATCTCCATTGTATAAATGTTTATTTGTAGCAATATATTCGTAAATAAAAGTGTCCGCAGTTGTTAGAAAATTTTGTAATCCGCCATTGATGGATGAATTATTTTTAAAGAAAGAAAGAGAGGGGATTGAAATAGAGAAGGAAAACTGACATTGGTTGTTGCCAGTAAAACAATCAGGGAAATAAATTTTCGTTATGAATTTCACGACATTTGTAATTGTTACTGTTCAAACAACGTAAAATATTATGAAAACATTCATGTTTTGTTACTGGGGATTAATGTACACAAAATTAATTTTTATTTCGCTTCGGAATGTTAATCATCGTTTTATCAAACCCACTCAGATAATCGATCGACTCCGTAAAGTATTTTATTGTTGCCAGAAATAAATATTTTGGACCTGTGTACAATTATTATGACTGAATTTCAACATTTTTAGAACCTTTCCTTGCAAATCTGTTAAATTTTCATTCATGCCGAAGGAGGACCCTTGCAAGAAGCAAGCTTGTGCTATTCAACGATGCCTTGTTCGTAAGTTTATCTTCATTTATTTTGTTAATAACCTGTTTACGACAACCGACATTATAACCGGTCGCCATCTTTGCTTCAGTCTTTCAATCCGCTCGTCTCCACGAATTCGCGGGCGTTTCATCGCCGTTTTTCAATGTTTTGCTCAAATTATTCATTATTTTGCTTCTCGAAAAGATCGTAAAAACTTTCCGGTTATACGTTCAATAACACAGTGTGAAAATGAGTTTTTTCGGGTTCGGCCAGACTGCGGATATTGAAATAGTTTTTGATGATGCTGACAAACGGAAAGTCGCCGAAGTGAAAACGGACGATGGAAAAAAGGAGAAACTGTTGCTTTATTATGACGGTGAAACAGTATCGGGCAGAGTGAACGTGACCCTGCGGAAACCGGGCTCGAAACTCGAACACCAGGGCATCAAGGTCGAGCTTATAGGTCAGATCGAATTATTCTACGATAGAGGTAACCACCATGAATTCATATCGCTGGTCAAGGAGCTGGCCCGTCCTGGAGATCTGCTGCAACATACGTCATATCCTTTCGAGTT
This sequence comes from Cyclophora albipunctata, assembly GCA_963082685.1. NCBI lineage: Eukaryota > Metazoa > Arthropoda > Insecta > Lepidoptera > Geometridae > Cyclophora > Cyclophora albipunctata. The sequence goes on along the minus strand of OY720139.1, from coordinate 1,488,343 downwards.
CGCGAACGTCGACAAACCTTTTGAAGTTTACACTGGCGCTAACGTCAGGCTAAGGTATTTCCTGCGTGCCACCATCGTAAGGCGGCTCACAGACATCGTTAAGGAGGTAGACATCGCTGTCCACACGCTCTGCAGCTACCCAGATGTCCTCAACTCCATCAAAATGGAGGTGGGAATTGAAGATTGTCTCCACATAGAGTTTGAATACAACAAGTCGAAATACCACTTAAAAGACGTTATTGTAGGCAAAATATACTTCCTGCTTGTCCGTATAAAGATAAAGCATATGGAAATATCAATAATTAAGCGAGAAACCACTGGATCTGGTCCCAATACATTCACGGAGAATGAAACAGTTGCAAAGTATGAAATAATGGATGGAGCACCAGTTAGAGGGGAGAGCATTCCGATCAGAGTATTCCTGGCTGGCTACGACCTCACTCCTACAATGAGAGATATCAATAATAAGTTTTCAGTGAGATACTATTTAAATCTTGTCCTAATGGACACAGAGGATCGCCGTTACTTCAAACAGCAAGAAGTCACATTATGGAGAAAGAGTGATAAATCTCGATTGCCATTACATAACCCTCACCACCCCCAGACTCTGTCCCATCCTAGCCAGCAGATGCCACGACAACCCAGTGCCTCTAGCGAGGATAATTCTAGAACAATTTCTCCAGCCCACCCAGAGAATGTTATGCAAAGATCAATCTCTCCCCCGATGCCTGAACTGGGCAAGCAGAATGGCCCTTCTGAAATGGAACAAGAAAAGCCTGATATAATAACTAATAAGCTTTCCGAGACGCATATTGACAACTCTGAGACTAATGATGTCGAGATTGAAAGTCCAAAGGCAGTTGAAAAGCCTCCTCTTGCTGAAAAACCTCAGATTGCTGAGAAACCAGTTTTAAACCGACCAGAAAGTGAGGCCAGCCCAAGTCAATAGCCGTTATGTACATGCGCAGTTGTGAAAACAAGCGCGGAAGACATTAACTGTATATTTACGTATATAAAAACAATTGTTTGAAGGGTAAAACCCCAGTAGATGCAGCCATGATTTACAGCTTTCTTTAACCACATAGATAGATGAAATGTATGAATATAGTAATATAAGTTCACCATTTTGTTGACATGTTAGGTATTGTTCCACTGATAAGGATTTTTGATAACGTTTAATGTGTTTGATCAAATTCACAGCTTGTTTGGTAGTGTGAGTCAGTACTTGGTTATTTATTTTATTTATCAAAAAAAATTACATCAAAGACTGATGATTCGATTCTGATGTCCAACGCTACGTAATTTAACTTGCAAATAGCATTTTATTATAGATAAGCAGCAATAATTACTAACATAGTGATCATTGTTTTCAATATAGTAGGGAGGAGATAATGTATATAAAAAAATACTTTCATCAATATACTAAATGTATTATCATTTGTAAAGTTAATTCATTCTTGTTATTGAGTAACTAAATAACTATTTATTTTAATAATTTACTTGCAAGTTTTTGTTAGTTGTAACCAGTATTTGAATGATCTTTGCCTCTCATTTAGCATGTATCGGTGTATGGCAATAACAAAATATATGGAGTGAGCACTGTACAAAATAAGGAGCAATAGTTGGTCCAGGGTGGGACTAAGGGGTATATAAAATAATCTGAAGCCTCTGATAACATGATTCCCTTCATAAAACTTTCTCAACAAGGGTTCAACCCAGTTAAAATCCTGGATCTGCCACTGTCCAGCAATATAGCATAATGTCACTTTTTCACACTTGCATTTGTGACTAATATACTATAATCTAATAAAACGTGGGCAAATGTGCCACATGGACACAATTAACTGTCTATTTGTCCAAAAATATAACAAACGGCAACTATTGCCTTTATGTCCAATAATTTGTATATAAACTGGTGATTTTATAGATTTGATCAAATAATAAAATTAATTATTAAAATTGAGCTTAAAATTTTAACAGTAATGCAATTAACTGAGCATTTTTAACACTAAAAAAGATGAAATTGTCTATTATTAGGGTTTTTTTAAATATTTGTATTGCAAATCTAAATTAAACCTTATGTCATTAAATTTAGAGTTCAAATTAAAATCCTTACCCTAAATAACATAAACGCAACGGCCTCTAAAAGCCCATTGTAGGGTGAAGGCCTCTCGCTAAATGAAAGAAAAAAACGACAAAATGGCGCCAGTAAAATGGACGAAAAAGTATTTATTCTCAAACATTTAAAAATCCCTTGGTATATTTACAAGAGTACTCGGCAAGTACATTTCAATTGATATCAATTGAAAATTACTCTTTCAATTGAATCCGTCGGTGTCACGAAACTATCACACAATAGAACAATAATCAACGAAAATTAAAACTGAAACAGCCATTTAACAAAAGTTTTAGTCAAAAGTGTTATATAGTGCTTGTATTTTTGTTTTGTAAAAAGTATACTGAAGAAAATATTATTGAAATATGTAGATTTATAAGTTCTAAAAAGTGTACTAGCTGTGAGAATTACGTTTCAATTTTTCAATTTTTACTTTGTTCACATTTGGCTATGGGTAGAACTTAATTTATAATCGATGGTGTTTGTCTGTGGCCGCTTTTTTTTATTTTTCTGATCAGTCGGTGTAAGAATACAGATAAACTTGGTAAATGAAATTGAAATGTGTAAATTTTCATAGCCAGTAATTTAAAATTGTTATAAAATAAAAATACATTATTAATTTTTATGTAAATTAGAAGACACGATTGTAAAGTCTTTATCTGTTATAGCTATATTATCGTATGATTTTAGTACTTTATTGTATAAAGTTTTCTCGAGGGGATGAGATTATGAACGCGTATCATATTGTTATTAATAAAATATATGTATAAATTGCAATTTAGTGTTTTTTTGGAGAACAAACCTAATTCTAAATTTGGGTCTAAATTCAGCAGGATCGGAGAAAAACGTCTATTTTAAATTAAAAAAAAGGTTATTTCTACAACCGGAACTGAGTCGAGAGTTATTTACAAAAGTATATAAACGGCATGTATCAGCGCAAGCCTGCGTATTAAGTATCATTGGGTCACTGGTGGCAACACCAGTCACCACCCACAAAAAACAGGGTCTCACTCGGTAGTGTCATTGCCCACTGGGACGTTCAATTCAAATTCGGACTCTCTAATCTTGTTAGGTTAGGTTAAAGTATAATAGTATTAGCCTGTACTATCCCACTGCTGGGCAAAGGCCTTTCGTCTAACCGAAGATATCAGAACAGCGAGGAGGATTAGGCGCAATTACCATGCTTGCGTCATGCGGGTTGACGATTGCGATCACCTAAAGTTTAAGTCCTAAACCATGTTTGAAAAAAACTTAAAGCAGTATTAATATATTTAAAAAGGATAAAGGCATTGTGTAATGTTAGAATTCTACGTAAGCACTACATGGTGTTAATTAGCACCGAGTTGTCATATCGGAGACGCCCCCACTACGTCAGCGGAATTGACGTAATACTGACGGCATGATACGATGGAAATAGATATCAAGTAGCCGCGCCCCGTGATGTTACCCGCGTTGTACCCGTTCCCGCGGGAATTTGGGGATGAAATGTATCCTATGTGTTATTTTGATGTATAACCTATATTACTGTAAAGTTTCATCCAAATCCGTTTAGAAAGTCACAGTTCACACGACTGCACGTTGGGTGTGCAGTCCTATTGCAGTGTCAACTGCATTCAAACTGCACCTGAACTGCAATTTGCGGTTGGATTGCTGTTGAAATGCGGTCCGTCTGTCTGTCTAGAGAGCCGAGTTGAGTTCACTTGACTGTGGTTTAAGATAGAAACAGTGAATTTGGCCCTAAAAGACATTACAGTAAACAAAGTTCCTAATATTCAAAGGAATTCGAACATCACATTATGTGGACCACATTTGAGTTTTTTTTGTTTTATCCGTGATTTATGATCGGATTTCGAAGGATATACATCCTACAAAACGGTCCCATTTCTAACCGATACCAAAAAAGGTAATAAGAAAAAACAATTTGAAGCCTATTTTTCGCTAAAGTAAGTTCGAGTAGGTTAGGGTCCGACCTTGGTGTCGGTGTTCGTAAACCGCCATAGACCTCGGACATGGTCTGATGTTTGAAACAACCGGAACCGACAATTTGACGTGCCCTCTGAAGTACAGCAGTTTGTTACTTATACCTATTTAATTAACATTTCACCCCCTCAGTAGTTACTCGAGCGCTGTTGGGACTCGCTCGTTGATTATCAACAAATTTTCAAAACTTCAAGAAGCACCCTCCTAAATTTACTAGAGCGCGTCAGCTTAAGGTATGAGAGATAGCCCACGTCTCATGGTGTGGTGAGGGTGGAATGGTCGCACGTGTAAAAAAATATATGATTTGCATTCTTCTGATTTTTAGGGAGCCCTATTAAAGCTCGCTCTGACTTAACACTTAGTCGAGGTGACCCTTTAAAAATGTAAAAAACAATTACAATTCTGAAGGGCTTGAGGCGTGAGTCACTATATAGGATGCTGATGTTTGGTGGAAATATTCAATAGTAGCAGCACCTCGCGATTTTACCTGCGTTGTGCCCGTTCCCATGGGAATTTCGAGATGAAAAATAGCTTATAACCTACCCGTTGAATGTGGATATCTGTTACAAAAACAATTATTCAAATCAGACTGGTAATTTCAGAGATTAGGTCGAACAGCTCGAACATGCAAATAAACTTACAAATTTTACCTAATTATAATATTAGTAAGGTCCTAGTTATCTGCCATTTGTATTCTGAAGCGCTCGAGTAGAATCATCAAAGCATGCATCCCTCCCCTACTGCATGGTGCCAAAGGCCAATGATAACGTGGATTAAATAAATTTCAGTAAACGACTATCAAGAGATTCGTTGTAAGGATGTGTTTGAAGCTATGCGCCAATGTTGTCTCAAGTTCAAGCCAGTCTCGTTAGTCTGCGATGGTTACCATCTAGAGCCCAGAGTGTATGAAAAGGCCCAACATTCAAGTTCCGCATAATTTTGTTTGTTTGGCTAGTACTTTATCGTATACATTTTCACAGTAAGTATGTCACTTTAATTTCAATATGATGCTATTGTTAAATGAAATAAATGTGTTTTTCCTTTTTTTGTGTTTTTTTTGTACAATTTTAGTGCGATATGCAACAGTAGGGTGGTCAATGAGTTTCATCTAAATCAGTATAGCAACATAACAGACTTTTGCAATTATAATCACCCGTTTTGCTGTTATAGAAGAGAAATGACATTGAAATAGAAGATAATTAAAAGATTTATCTTCGGTGGCGCTGGTAAAATCCGCCCACTAGCTTGAACGATCCAATTTCGATTAAATAGTCATTTTTGGATACGTAGATTAGGTGACATTTCCATTTGAGGACCGTGCTTCATTGTAAACACAATTTTCAGCAGGGCTTAATATCGGGTGGTTATTATAAATACTGAACGTTGATAGGTGGGCAGCTATAATTTTAAATCCACCAATCACGACGCAGTATTTATCATATTATCTCTTGTGGCAGTCACTGTCAAAGCGCTTACTGAGTGGTGGGTTAAGCTCGACTCCAATGCTTACTATAATGCAAGTAAAATGTATTTCAGAAAATAAAAACCAGGAAAATCGTTGCCAAGAAGCATTTGAGGCTATGCGCCAGTGCTGCATCAAGTTTACACGAGTATCTCGAGTCTGTGAGGGTTACGATCTAGAGCCAAAAGTATTTGAACCGATCATAAAGAAACCGTGCTCGAAAAAATAAGGTATAATATAAAAAAGTGGTGCTTAGAAATAAATTTCAGACAAATGGCTACGATTTCTATAAGAACTTGTAACTAATAATTTTAAATTTAGATTGATTATTTTTACATGTTTGACACTCAAATATCCGCTGTTCAAAGCAAAATACTTTTCTACCTACATAATTTGAAATCTGTGTATCTTCTTAGGTACTTATCTAGCCCTTGTGTCCTAGAATATTGTTTTATGGTATGTTGTTTCAATCCTTAATAAAATATGTACTTACTTTATTTTGATAATAATTTCTTTTATTTTCAGCCAGTTTAGTGATGGAACAACAGCCCCGTCGACGTTTTGAGCCATTGGGAAAAAGAAGTTGGATTTATAGATATCCTCGCACGTTTCAACTGACGTTCACTCTTCTCGGGTTTAGTTTGTTCTTCTCAAAGCCCATATACGATTTGCTGTTCTTCAAAAAAGAAGACTTCAGCCTCATCGAGCCGCCGACCACGTTGCAAATCCGAGCCTCCGGTATAAACAAATAATGGAATCGGTAACAAAAGCCCGCGAAAGATTTTCCAAATATCCGTTAATATTTGCTAAGTGCAGCAAAGAGGGTAGTTTGTACGCTCGCTGTGTTTTGCTTAAAGACAGCTCAGTGAATAAAGACGATTGTGCTAAAGAGTTTCAACAATTCAACGCGTGTTTGCATTCCGCTGCGAAAATTATGAAAACAAGGATTTAATCATGGATAATTTGAGGAGTTTCGTAAATTTGCCGTTGAGATATCATCTTTTGATCGCCACGTGCATTCGGCTGGCGTTAATTTGTTACGCCAACTACCATGACAGAGCTTATGATGTACCGTACACTGATGTCGACTATAAAGTGTTTACCGATGCCGCGAGACACGTCTATAACGGACAATCGCCTTACAAACGCCATACTTATAGATACAGCCCTTTGATAGCAATTCTTATGATCCCAAATCTCTACTGGAAGGAATTTGGGAAAGTTCTCTTTTCAATATTTGACATTTTCATAACACTTGCTATCAAAAGTCTGGTGGAACATCAGCTAAGCTTGAAGAAAGTTAAGGCAAAAGCTATATCTAACTATTGCTCTTTCTTCTGGCTCTACAATCCTATGAGTATTGCCATATCTACGAGAGGCAATGCCGATTCTGTGCCGTGTTTCTGTATACTTATGTCCTTGATGTTTTTGCAAACCAATTTTATGAAGGGTTTGCTGAAGACTAAATATGCTCTTTCTGGTATATTATTAGGCTTTTCTATTCACTTACGATTGTACCCCTTAGCGTTTAGTTTCCCCATGTATTTAAGTCTGGGAAACTATCAAGTGCGTAGGTCTACTATAAAAGGCCTATTCATGTCTTTATTGCCCAATAAAAAGCAGTTCATGTTAACAATTTCTTGTGTAGTTACTCTCGTTTTCATAACGTATTGTATGTATAATCTTTATGAGTACGATTTCATTTTTGAAACTTACATTTATCATCTTTTTAGAAAAGATACGAAACATAACTTCTCTATTTTCTTCTATTATGCTTATTTGACTATGGATGATCTTCAATTTGATCTAATGAAGGCCATAGCCCAGTTTCTAGAATTTATTATTTTGTTCATGGTGAGTTTAACTTTCGGTTGTGATGCGAAGACATTGCCTTTCTGTTTGTTTTGTCAGACTGTTGTCCTAGTAGCGTATAACAGTGTGATGACGTCACAGTATTTCATTTGGTTTTTATCTTTGATGCCTGTAGTTATTCATAGTTTCAAAATGGCGCCCACATTCTCTGTGGTTCTGGGTCTAATTTGGACCGCGCCTCAAGCGGCTTGGCTCTTTTACGCGTATCTTTTGGAGTTTAAATGTGGCGACGTATTTATTTTCATTTGGTTCAAAAGTGTTCTGTTTTTCTGCGCCAATGTTTACGTTTTATGTCAACTTATAAAGAGCTACACTCCGGGCTATGCATTTGGATACTCTATTGCAGATAATAAGAAATAGAGGTCATAATTTAGTTTAGATGTTTTGTTTACAAATTGTATATAGATTAGTCACTAGTTGTAGATTTTGAAATTTTTGTCAAATAAAAATGATGAAATGAAAAATTTTGAATTATATTTTATTTTCAACAACTAACATTCTATTTAAACAGCTAAAAATAAATCATCCATACTAAAAATATTAAAAATGCATGCTGACCAAAATACACAAGCTGTATAGTCTAATGTTGAGGTACATTGGTAACAAAGACTTTAGGACTTTTGCAAAATATTTCAACATATTTTTATTATTGACAGTTGTGGACATATTTGGACATTCTAAATACATCCATGTGATTATAAATTAAGTTTTAAACTAAGTATCATTATTTTTTCTCTGGTAAATTGACTTTAGTCAAGTCTTCTTCACCTTGAGACATGTTAGACAACTTTTTGCCGATTTTCTCGTGCACATCTAAGTATTTCGCTACGCAGCGGTCCAGGCACACTGATTCGCCTTTACCTGCAATAATAAAGGAATAGTCACATTTAGTTTCCACCAAAATAGTTGATTCATAATTGACGTTAATAGTAGTCGTTAGACTACTATCCGTAGAAAGTAACCGGGACCGACGGCTTAGCGACGCCAAAGGCCTCTGACATAGCTCAATAACTCAGAATTGGACAAGTGTGAAAAGCTTCACATAAAATGTTGTAGGGCCCTAGGGATGTCCAAATTCAGCCCTGAGCCCTATTAGACGACAACTAAGTATGCTCAGTATTTTCATAAGCAGATTGTGACAGACTATATGTTATTTAAACATAATATACTTTTACTATACTAGCTGTTCCGCCGCGATCCAATAGACCCCATCTTTTGTGAAAATTCTGTAGATAGAGCTTACATTTTCACAGATTTAGTGAGGTTGCGCCCATACATTTTGAAGAACATTAAACATTCTTCCTCTTAATTAATTTAGTATATACAGGGCGTCCCACGGCCATGCCACATGGAAGGAAAGTACCTTAAATATTGTAGATAGAACATTTTACTGAAAGAAGACATTATTTTAATTTCAAAAACAATTTTAACTGCATTCATAGATTTTTGAATAATTACACGTTTGAACCGGGAATCGAACCCGCTACACGAAGAAAAAATCACCCTGTAGCTTTATCATACCCATCAAAAGGGCTCATCAGAAGGATTATTTTTTGCTAAATAACATAGCGTCAGAAATAAAAGGAAGACCATGAATAACATTTGATGTGGAATTTCGTTCGAGGACATAACATAGAAATAATTCAAATGTGTTCCATTTTCAAACTTTGAGTGCAACTTTGATAAATTGATTAATTTTGTATTAAAAAAGTTAAAATTCATGGTCTTCCTTTTATTTCTGACCCTATGTTATTTAGCAAAAAATAATCCTTCTGATGAACCGTTTCGATCGGTATGATAAAGCTACAGGGTGTTTTTTTTTTCGTGTAGCGGGTTCGATTTCCGGTTCAAACGTGTAATTATTCAAAAATCTATGAATGCAGTTAAAATTGTTTTTGAAATTAAAATAATGTCTTCTTTCAGTAAAATGTTCTATCTACAATATTTAAGGTACTTTCCCTCCATGTGGCATGGCCGTGGGACGCCCTGTATAGACTATTTGACATTTCCGGATGTGAAATACTGCATCAAATTGTAACACTAAGGTCATGCAAATAATCTATACATAATGACAAATAATATGTTACCAAGCTCAGCCTCATGGTACTTGATAGGTATGCACTTCCGATGGCATGCCCCGACCAGCCTGTTGTACATGTCCGACATCATCTCGATCTCCAGCTCTTGTACCAACTGCAGCTTCGCAGGGTCCAGGTTTGGTACTGCCATTGTTGATTAGTTTATAACTGGAAATTTGTTTATAGCATTAATGACTATACATGATGATGAATACTTCTTGTATTGGTGACAACCTTTTGTTTGCCGGGATTCCAGACACAATAGAAAATCAATTGTGTCTGGCTTGGATATGCATTCCGGCATATGAGGGGTTAAGAGCTGATAAGTATCTGATTGGACCTCAAAGCATGATAGAAACAATGAATACGGCCTGATAATGAAAAAACATAGCCTGAGTTAATACAGGTTGCCGGGAAGAGATAAAAGACTTCTCAGATTGACCTAATTATTCTTAGATTTTTCAGTAAACTAAAAAAAAGGCATCTGCATATAAATAGTAGTAGGATCAAAATAATAAGACCTCAAGGTAGTAAGTTTCTAACTAACACTCAATTTGAGTTGGAGATTTCTATAAATCTGTCAGTCTATTATAACAGAGTAAACTAAAGAGGAGGGCCATAGTCATCTACAACATAAGTGAAGCATCCAACTTACGATATTATTTAGATATTTTTTTCACTATTCTCCTTTCTATACAAGTCTGCGTAGTTCCCTTCGTTGGATCTTCGCATGCGTTCTCTAACTTTCATATTCTCCGCACGCTGAGCATTTATATAGTTTTTGGCGACCACAAACAGTGACAAACTGCCTATCGTAATGCCCACCCTGAAAAAATATGACGATATTATTATGAAACTAACCTATTAGTAAGCAATCAAAATGTATAAAAGTATCACAAAGTAAGGGGGGAGTATAGTAGACTACTGTTTTGTGTGATGTTATTTGCTAAAAAATTAATTTATAACTAAATGTAATAATTTATTTCAGTTCAAGACATTGATTATCGATAACAAAGAAATTTATGCATGGCTCACCACAACAATTTATAAATGGAACACGTAAATATGTGTATTATTGAAGTAATTACCACGATAGTGTAATTTTTCCGAATTTCCCTAGCGGCATACTATTATTCTCAAAAAATTAGAACAAACGAACGAAAAGTAAATTGAGGTTATTGTTTTAGTTCATAAATTCACTACCATTATGTCATTCTGCTGTCGCTAGTCATATCCGTACAAAATATTATGGAATATTTATCGGTTTTTAATATATTTGTTTTGTGATTTTCACAAGAAAAGCTTTTTGCAATAACTTTTGTGGATTAAATGCATGGCATGAGCTTTAATTTTATATTAATTAAACTGAAACTTGACATAGAAAAAATAAAATTGGGAAACATAAAAACGGCTATTTCCGACAAAACTACTACGTCATCAATAAGTAAATTTCCATGGTAAATTTACTCACTATTTGGCTTCGGACAATGTCAGATTTTGTAAAACTGCCAATTTCAAATTATGTAGACCCATCAGCGTCAATAGTTTCCTGAGTTACCATAGCAATTTATGGAAGGTTTTACCTATTTTAGGAGGAAATTAAGGTAATATGAGGTTTTAGGAATATAAATATTGAGGACATAGGTGAAAATTTACTAGTGTTGGTCTTTGAAAAGTAAATTTGTTAACTCTATTTATTTTATAATTCCGGAATATCAGATATATCCAATACAATTCGTGTAATTTGAGGATGATAGAGATAGAAAAATAAACAAGCATCCAATGGTCTGGGGTGAACCAATTTGTGAGATGGCAACCCTTAATTTTACAGGAAAATTTTGTGCAAGCAAGCCGCAAGGTAACAAAAGTCAAAATTGTGAACAAAATAAAGCCAAACAGAAAACAAAACGTGGTTCCAATTTTGTAATTAAATATATAACTATGCCTAAAGCCACTAAATTACACTCTAAAGGCAAGACCAATACTATACAGAAGCCATGTAAAGTGGACAAAGACTCAAGCGGCGATTCGGAGGATTCTATGCGACAATTTCAACTAGAATTATGTTGGTGTATACAACAGCTAGAACGGTCTTTAGTCGAGAAAAAAGGAACCGAGAAGCAGAGTAAGTAACCAATTTCATTATTTGCTAAAAAAGACTAAAAATAAAAAAATTGAATTTTGTTCAAAATTTTCCATAACAGTCTCAGAAGAGGGGTACTTTAACTACCCTATATTTGTCCAAAACGAGTATGTAGTACAGTTAAACTAGAAATATATTTGTTAAATTGTAATAAACTGAAAACCTTGGTTGGTCTCACCCACTGAAACTTACTTTCATGCTATGCATATGGTATGCCATGATATCTACTCATTCAAGATGTTTCAGCCCTTTGTAATTCCTTTGCACAAGTTTAGTAGGTAATAATTGTGCAAATACTTTCCTTCTTAACTACCATATATTACTTTCTAGATTTAAATATACTTGTCTTTGTACTAAAACAAATCTAACATCCTTTCATTAATTCTGGACTTGTATTGTGACAAACAAAGCCAGCTATATATCAGTTTACGCATACTGCAACTCTCCAAGATGTTTATTCACCATACAAATTGGTTATACAGAGTTGTTTTATTGAAATAAATAATGAATATACTTTCCTTACAACTAATAAACAATCCTACATACTGGTTATGCGGAAGAAACTCCATAAATATCTTGATCTAATTAATATAAAATTACATCATGACTGAATCACTGAACTGATTTTGATGATACCTATTCATTATTGTATTATAAAACAAAGTCATCGGCCGCGTCTGTCTGTCTGTCTGTTCGCGATAAACTCAAATACTACTGCACAGATTTTGTTGCAGTTTTTTTAAATAGATAGAGTGATTCAAAAGGAAGATTTATATGTATATAAAACTTTTCTATTCTGTTGTGTCGACCTTTTTTTCTTCGACAGCATGTGGTAGTAAAGACTTTAATGTTTGTGCAGGCAGACCTTTGCTTAACGATTGGAATTATAGGTTATGAAAACCTTTTTCATGTAATTTTAAGAAACTATAAACCACAATTAAATCTATTTGATTTAAATAACAGATGCATCCCCTAAGGCAAGAAAGAGTTATTTGCATATTAGTTTAAACAATTTCATTGTATTATGTCTTTTTGTAAAAATAACGCTAACTAACCCGATACAGACCCGTTTCATTTAGTATAATGAGTGCAAATTGTGTGAGTTTAAAAAGTAAATTTCATTAATTTTATAAAAATATTTTTCAGTGCAAGACACATGGAAAGTGTTAACCGTGTTAAAAAACAACAATCAGCCCCTTATAAGAAAGAGACAACTAATGCGAACCCACTTCGGGGACTACCGAGCAAAGATGGCTGCCGAAGAAAAGAAATTAATCAAAAGTGAGTGCAAATGAAGGTATTTTCTTCCTTGTAATAATGACCTAATAAAAGTCCTGAGAGAAAGAGTAAAAAGCCTTATTTGGCTCTAAACGTTTCTTTTGACCGTTCCGTTCATGTAAGCTATAAGACGTAATTTTGTTTGCTTCAATATACATGTAATGTTCATAGCCTGTGTTTGGATTTTTATTTGGTTTAATACTGTATAGTAATGTCAGTGAGAAAGACCTTATGCTAAGCAATAAGTTATTAAATACTGATTAAACACAAGTTCGCACTATGCTAGTATTATAGTTGAATAGCAAATAATGAAGTACTTAAAATACTCACCTGAGAGTACTCACTAACTTACGGGACAAAATTTTTGTTTTTTGACATGTTTAAGGTACAAAATTCCTCGCTACTAGACTAAAATAATAGTGTGGTGTCAACTTGTCTTCAATTTGTTCATTTAGTTTTAGTCATTTTACAAATGAGGTTGTATTTTTAACCAACTTCTTTGTTTGATATCTCATTTGACCATCATTTCAGAACTGATTGTGATAAAAGATTAAAGATTAGTAATATGGTAGATTTTCCAACTAAATACAATTTCTTCTGTTAGACAACATGATTACATACGATTTTTACCCAGTAAACCTTTTTGTTAGATTGAATTGTCTTTGGTTGGAAATCGGACATATTTGTTTACATTTTAAAGATTTAAAACAAGATTGTTTTTACTTTATGTTTTTTTTTGAACGTTTGTTTTTTTTCAATATGGTAATGTAGAATTTGAGACGTTTGGCGATTTTCAGATTTTAGATTTAAAAATGAATGGATTATAGATAATTTATAATTATAATATGAAAAATAAGTAACCAAAATTTCAAAAGCTGAAAAGTTTAAATATCCAAAATAAAAAAATTAGCTTTAATTAATTTTATGATAATTAATATGTTTTAAGATATGGCGAGGCAAAAATGACCCACTTCGTGAAGTAATTTTGTAGGTATTATAATTTACTTTATCTCATTTTGTATGTCAGAAAAACTGCTAGAAAGATTATGTATGAGACTGTATGGATGTGTATGTTCTTTATAAAAATGTGTATTTACATTTTTAATCCGAGTTATTTTATTCCAGTGGCGAGTAAAATTAAAATATCGGATACACCAGACAAACCAAAAGCAACATTCGTAAGGAAATCGGCGTTTTTATCTACAGGAGACAGTTCATTTAGATTTAACTTTGATTTGCCAGCAGACAACGTTGACAATCCCAATAATAGCAACACTCACACAACTACCAATGAAAATAATACAATTTTAGAACCTGGTAACACTGAAGTAGGCAATTCCAACACTGGCAATACTCAAGTAGATAATACTGATACTGCCAACAAAGAGAAAACAGATGAAACGAAAAATTTCAAATTTTCGTTCACTGGTTCTCAATTCAAATTTAATTTTAATGTAGACAAATAATTTTTATTTTTAAATGAATACTTAATGATAGGCATAAGTTTGTTTTTTGCACTGAATTAAAAAAAAGCATTTATGACTACATTAATTCTTTTTCTAACTTTAATTGAATAACAGACAAACATGAAATAAGTTATCAAATGTATAGCGAAGTGTAAACAACTTATGTAATTAAAATAAGCTTTATTATTGTTAAGTAATAAAATTATTGTATAAAATATTGGAAGTTTTTATTCAAATTGTTTCCCATTTCATTTAGGTACTAGCCGCGCCCCGCGGTTTTACCCGCGCTGTGCCCGTTCCCGTGGGAATTCCGGGAATTTGAATCCTTAAGAACCTTCCTCTTGAATCACTCTATATATTTAAAAAAACTGCATCAAAATCCGTTGCGTAGTTTTTAAGATCTAAGCATACATAAGGACAGACAGACGGCGGAAAGCGACTTTGTTTTATACTATGTTGTGATAATGAATATAGGGAATATATACCTTTTTAGTGGTCGCTTAAAACTAAGATACCATTTATATACTTAGATAAATATTATCCTCTTCGCTCTTCGATCAACAATACACAACTAGATGTCGGGTCGGCGCAAAAAATACGTCTCGGTAAATAACACCTCATTTGAAAAGTGAGGCGTTATTTTATTCACCAGATTTGCTACTTTATTGCTAGGTGTCATTGTTGTAATTAGGTTGAACTTCGAACTGTTAAAAACTTTTGTTTCAGTTCGGTAGTAAACAAAATAAGCTGTTACACGTCATCCACGCGGACAGTATTTAGATTTGATTTTGTACGTGACCCGATATCTAGTTGTGTATTGTTGATCGAAGTCTTCGCTGTAGTAGCATCTCCGATGAGACGAGACGCCCAAGTCCAGCTGTGGGACATTACTCGCTAATACTTACTGGTATCTTAGTTAACACTTCACATTTTGAATTAAAACTACGTTTACGGATACACTTCGCTTTTATTTTACATTTCTCAATTTAAAATCGCTCCTTAATACTTTTTACAAAATTAAGTTGCAATTTTGCATACCTACGCATTTTATCCTGATGTTTGATTTGCCTTTTCATGACAATACATGATGATAGCAAAAGAAACGAAAACTAAGTTTGTTCAAACATTTCAATCCAATATTTGTTAAAAATGAATCTTAGTTTTAAGCTTTAGGTTTAATTTTATCGCACAGTTTCTGATAGTAACCTCTTTCCTCTATATCGTCGGCGCCATCTTGTGCAATCACTTTTGCACATTCGTAATCTTTATAGAAGTCAGGAGAGTTCGCGTAGGCGAATCCTACGGGCAAATCGTATTTTAAGAAAGAATAGCCCCAAGTTGTGACACCAATTAGTACGTTTTTTGATGTTTTAATGATCGCACTCCCTTCTGCACCGTGATAGGGCCGACATGCTTTGTCGAGGTTGGAAAACTGTATTAGTGTGCACGATAAGTAACAAGGGACCCTGAAAGCCTTTATGCGATAACGGCCCATTATAATCTCACATAAATCCAAACCGATGTAAACTGGTAGTTCGGTTAAGTTATAATCTAAGTACGGTGACGGCAATCTGTGTATCCCCTGAAATAAAATGTTTAATGGTGGATAAAAAAATATTGCATACGGGTAGAATACAGAAGCTTTATACAAAAGTTTGTTATTAATTTGAAATCGCTCTGTAAAATACTTAGGTCTATCTAAAATAGGTACTTAGGTGGCTGTGTTTGCATGTATATATGTCTAAGTTTGTAATATGGAATCTAACTAACTGATAGGTAGGTACCTACTACTACATACGAAAGTTTGTGAGGATGGATGTATGTTCGAAAAAACTACTGTGCGGATTTGGATGAAACTACAGTTATATAGGTTATACATCAGAATAACACATGGAATACATATTATCCCGAAATTCCCGCGGGAACGGGTATAACGCGGGTAACACCGCGGGATCGGTCCAGTAATTTATGAGAATATATAATTGACACCCATTGCTATGCCAAGTTTGATATGATTGGTGGATTCCAAAATCACGATGGCTCTGAGAACCATAGACTTACTTTGTGAACTGCATACCCAACGACACTATAACCGGAAGACTTCAATTTTTTAAACCAGTCGAATTTTTCATCTGTCCTTTTAGTGGTGTCAAGCGCTACTTTTTGCCAAGCCCCGTTGTAGGGTGTATGTTGGACTATTATAAAACCAATGTCGTCGTAGAGTTGTTTCGACGGATTCGACGACACGACGAACGCTTTAGCTGGCATTCGGTAGTTATTGTACAGGATTTTTGTGAATTTTACTTTTAGACTGAAAAAAAAGGGAATAAAGTAAGTTCGATTGGGATAGTGGCCAACACTAGTATCGGAGTTTTTAGATCGCCTCAAGGCCTCCGACATGGTCTAAAGTAGAATCAACCGGGACCGACAATTTAACGTACCGTCCGAAGCACGGTAGGCCAGTTAAAGAAGATGCCCCTTTTTTGCTTAAGTGACGGGTTAACCAAAAATAGCCGAAGTTGATAGGCAATGTTTTATGCCAGGTATTGTACTACCATAGTTAAGGCTTGCACTGACGAGGGACTGTCGATAGGGGACTTTTGTCCGTTCAAATATAACCCTAAAAGCCAAAGGAAGAAAGTCAAACTTCTCCGAGCACTGTACAACAACAACATATTATTTGAGGACTTTAGTCCACGGACAAAAGCCTCTCGTCAGCGCAGGCCCCAAATCTTACGTGTAAATGCACCGGGCAGCGGTGATAAATATCTTTTCCTTGATGCAGGAGGCCGAGCAGACGTGAGGTATGTCCATTCCTTGCGAGTGGATGACTCGTGCGATCCACGGATATGCTTTCTCTGAGACTCGTTTAGCGTTCACGTGGTAGTTCGATAGGGAGGGGAAAACTGAAAGGGGTTGCAATTATTTAATACCCGGAACATAGGTACACCCAGACTCACTCACTACTCACTAAAGTAAGTTGTTTGAAAAAGTAAGCAAGTGCGAGCAAAGAAAGTTCGATTTAAGTAAGCAAAGTAATTTGTGTAGGTACTTAGGTTAGTGGCGAACACTCGGTTTATAGACCGCCAAAGGCAAATGATTTCACTACATAGTGTAAAACAAGTCGCTTTCCGTTGTCTGTCTGTCCATGTGTATGCTTAGATCTTTAAAACTACGCAACGGATTTTGATGCGATTTTTTAAATAGACAGTGATTCAAGAGGAAGGTTTATATGTATAACTAGCTGTGCCCCGCGGTTTCACCCGCAGCGCCCCCGTTCCCGTGGGAATTTTGAGATTTTTATTCCTTATTATTCTTATACTAGCAGCGCCCCGCGGTTTTACCCGCGTTGTGCCCGTTCCCGTAGGAATTTCGGGATAAAATGTAGCCTATAGCCTTCCTCGATAAATAGACTATCTAACAGTGAAAGAATTATTCAAATCGGTTCAGTAGTTTCTGAGATTAGCGCGTTTAAACAAACAAACAAACAAACAAACAAACAAACAAACAAACAAACAAAACAAACTCTTCAGCTTTATAATATTAGTATAGATAAAAACCTTGTCCTGACAATAAGGCCACAATAAGGACACATTAAAAAAATAATCATCCAATTTGGTGCAGTCGTTCTGAAGTTATACGCTTACCAACACATTTTGCGATTCATTTTTATATTATAGAAGATAACGAGTGCAAAGCGGGTGAAACCGCGGGGTGCGGCTAGTTCTATTATATAAAGGACAATAAAAAGATATTTTCTCTTTAAATTCCAGTGAGCCAAAGAGTAGATAATCCATCATCAGTGGGCTAATAAATTATCGTAGTTTTTAGGATTCCGTACCCAAAGGGTAAAAACAGGACCCTATTACTGAGACTTCACTGTCCATCTGTCTGTCCGTCCGTTTGTTTGTCCGTCCGTCTGTCGCCAGGCTGTATCTCAAGAACGGTGATAGCTAGACAGTTGAAATTTTCACAGATGATGTATTTCTATTGCCGCTATAACAACAAATACTAAAAATAAAATAAAACAAATATTCAAGGGGGGCTCCTATACAACCAACGTTATTTTTTGCCGTTTAATTAAAGTACGGAACCCTCGGTGCGCGAGACCGACTCGCACTTGGCCGGTATTTTTAAAATAACCAAGTTTTTCTTACAAGTCTCGTCCAAATACGGCCCTTCTTCTTTCTTGCCGCCTCTCACCCCCCAGTCTATTTCAAAGTCCGACATAAAACTCGCACACCCGCCGCTCAAACACACTACCAATAAAAATAACATTTTGATACATAAATATTTGTCGTTTATCGCACCTCCATAATACATAAAACTTGTTGAAAATGTAAAAAGTAATAATATAAATTCTTGACTGAATTTTCTTCACTACATAATATAAAATAAAGTCGCTACTTTTGTCTGTTTGTTTGTCTGTATGCTTAAATCTTTAAAATTACGCAACGGATTTTGATGCGGTTTTTTGTAATAGGTAGAGTGATTCAAGAGGAAGGTTTATATGTATAAAAATTCCCGAAATTCCCACGGGAACGGGCACAACGCGGGTAAAACCGCGGGGCGCTGCTAGTATATAATAAAGCTGAAGAATTTGATTGAATAGTGCTTATTTCAGAGACTTCCAATCCGATTTGAATAATTATTTATTATGGACAAGCCCGTTGGCACAGTGGCAGTGAGAGCGCTTACTGTGTCAGGGGTTGCGGGTTCGATTCCCGCCCGGAGTCAACATATGTCAAGACTTAGTTGTTGGCGACGACGTCTGGGTGTCAATTATATATTCTTATAAAGTATTTGTGTATGTAGTATCAGTTAGTAAGATTCCATATTACAAGCTTAGAGCTTAGTTTGGGTCTAATTGACGGTGAGTGAATTTGTCCGGGTATATTTATTATTATTTTATTTATTATTTTTGTAATGGATAGCCACACATTCAAAAGGAAGGTTAAATGCAATATAAGGAGAGTTAGCCCTCTCATGCAATTATCCTTGTCTCATCAATCTATCAAGATGATTCCCTCGATAATCAGGGTTGAGAGAAAATTATATTCTCGAAAAACAATACCCTCCTTCTCGCAGTCGGGTAATAAGATTAAAAATAAAACCACGATATAACATAATACAGCGTAAATATCTTTATTTCTTTAATTCCACATTTTACACAATCTCATAGATACTTCTAGGTGTAAAATATATTTCTTGCGAATCTTGATAAAACGATGTCTTTAATTAATTACTTAGTTATTTATAAGGGTAATTAATATATAAATAAAACACCAGTATAAAGGTGCGATTCCTTTAAAGTGGAGCGGAGATGTGCCGAGCTCAATCGACCAATCACGTAACGAAAACATTTTGACAATGTCAATACATTGTTTGACAATGTCAATACATTGTTTGACAATGTCAATACATTGTTTGACAATGTCAATACATTGTTTGACAATGTCAATACATTGTTTGACAATGTCAATACATTGTATTGATACATTGTTTGACATTGTCAATACATTGTTTGACAATGTCAATACATTGTTTGACAATTTAAATGCGTTGTGATTGGTCCATTGCATAGGTCCGCTCGACTTGAAAGAAAACGCAACCTTACATGTAAGTAAGTAAATATGTTTCTTAGAACTAGTCAGCCACATTAGACAATGTCATAGTTGTCGGGGTGGAAGGATATCTCCTGCGAGTAGTCGACTGTGGTGCCGTCGTCCGTCATGGAGACGGCGCGCGCGGTGAGCCGCGCCAGCGACGTCTGCGACGACCACGACACCGCCAGGGGGAAGAAGTCGTTGGGGGTCGCCGGGGACACGCTGCAACCGGGGTGGAGATTAACCATCGAAGTACAAGACTTTTTTTTGGGTATTGAATAAAGAAAAGTCGGAAAATCAAGGTATTTTGTAAGATATTTTGTCATGAAACCAACCCGCGACCCAATAGATGTCGCAAGTGCGAATCTAAACCATCCAGGGTATAAAAAAAAACATTCAAATCGGTCCAGCCGTTTAGGAGGAGTTCAGTGACATACACACGTACAGTACAATTATATTTCACTAGCAGCGCCCCGCGGTTTTACCCGCGTTGTGCCCGTTCCCGTAGGAAATCCGGGATAAAATGTAGCCTATAGCCTTCCTCGATAAATAGACTATCTAACAGTGAAAGAATTATTCAAATCGGTTCAGTAGTTTCTGAGATTAGCGCGTTTAAACAAACAAACAAACAAACAAACAAACAAACAAACAAAACAAACTCTTCAGCTTTATAATATTAGTATAGATATATATTTCCCTCTTTCACATTTTCCCTATACCCCCGTCCATATATAAGCACAGTATACTGACGTGAACTCCAGCGTGCCGGCGGGTTGTTGCTGGTTGATGAGTGGGATGTTCCACAGCAGCATGCGGCCCTTCTGGCTGTAGCTGCCTTCCCACTGGTGGACTATCACCGAACTGTTGCCCGCACTGTGGACAAACATGTTGATTAATAATTAGTAATTAGTTCCGTCCGAGACCAACAGATGGCGGTGTTAGAACAAGATGTAGTTATTGCCAAAGGCCAATTTTGCTCAGTCCTTCCTACTAATATTATAAGTTTGTGAGTCTGTATGTACGTCTGTTACTCCTTCAAGCAAAAAGTACAGAACAGATTCGGATGAAACTTTACAGCAATATAGGTTATACATGAGAATAACACAGGGGATATATATTATCTCGAAATTCCCGAGGGAACGGGTGCAACACCGAGGCGAAGCTAGTATTATTATATTAGTATACTTCTTCTTCTTCTTCTTCATCGAGTGGATGGTCAACCTGACCAATCCTGGTGTCAGAGTTATTGAGCCGCCAAAGGCCTCTGACGTGGCTCATGTAACGACTACTATCCGGATATTGTATACTCACGGCAGCGGTATCTGTATGGTGACGTCGCTGAGCACGAGGTGGTCGTGCTCGAGCTCGTACTCGATGTTGACATCGCACGCCCCGCCCGCGCCCTCCGACGGCCAGCAGTTCACTGGGGCAACCAAACAACCAATCATGTACTCAACCATATATTGTACTCAATGAATGATTGTGTTGTGTGATTCTACTTTACATAAAAGGGGGAGGGGGCAGCCTTAAGTGTCCTAGCTGAAGGACGCAAGGTCTTGCGGAGACCTTTGGCCAGGTTGGGACATTAAAATTGAATAAAATGTTATTTGTTATTAAAAACAAACAGATATTCTATAATGAATGTAGTAATGGGAGGCGCCTTAGCTGATGTTCTGCTGAGACCGAGACTTCAGTAGAGCACTGGTTTTCAGAGAACCTATCGTATAGCTGTTATGGGATAGGTTATTAAAAATAAGTAGATCGATGTATGTATGTATGTATATGGTGTGTGTGTGTGTGTGTGTGTGTGTGTGTGTGTGTGTGTGTGTGTGCGTGCGTGTGTGTGTACTAGGGATGTTATGGATATGGAATTTCGGATATGGATATGGATACGGATAGTGGATTTTTTTTATATCGGTTCCGGTTTCGGATACGGATAAGAAATTATTCCAAATTATCCGATAGTTTCGGATAGTTTCGGTTACGGATATTGGATTTCTAAGGAATTTCAAAAGTAACGTACAAATAGATAATCAAATGGTTTTATTTATAAATAGGTTATCATTTGGCAGGCACTTCAATCTGCCTATAAGTAATAATTACTCATACAACAACCAATTGGTTGTTATCTAAGTACCTACTTAAATAAAAAGGTTATAATTAATTATTATACTTACTTAATTATTAAATTCGTATTAAAGAGAGAATATTTGGAAATCACATTGCACATTTTATTTACTCTAATTTAAGTATGTATAACGTTTCTTTTATTATTTATTTTACTTAACTTTCATTTAGTCTAAATCATGGTTTTAATAATCAAAACTGAGCAAAGGTAAATTATACTTAACAAAAAGTAACTTCGCAGCCTTATCCCCAGAAAGTCGATTTCTTAAGGGATCGTAAATTAACCCAGCAGCACTGAAAAGCTGCTCACTTGGTACACTACCAGGAGGCGGAGAGAGATACTGTCTTACGAAAGTACTTAAGCTGTTGTACTTGGTATGCATTTTCCACCACAAAAGTGGATTTTCATTGACTGTCAACCTCTTCTCTCTATTGTAATCATTTAGTAATGTTTTTTTAACAATGAGTTGATTATGCACAGCATCATCACCTCAATTAGGTTCCGCCCCTATCCGATATTATCCGAAACTTTTATTTCGGATTCGGTTACGGATACGGATATTTTTTTATATCGGATATCCGATAGTTTCGGTTACGGTTACGGAGCTCCCTAACATCCCTGGTGTGTACCTGCGAGCGGCGGCTTGTCGGCGCGCGCGAGGCGCCACTTGAGCACGCCGACGTCGCTGTTGAGCGGGAAGGCGCGCGTGGCCTGCTTCAGCCCCACCACGCCCGCGGTGCGGAACGACTCCTTGTCCACGTTCGGGTGCGTCTGGGGGGGAGGAGGGGAGGACATTGGACTCAACACAAAAAATGATTGACTTTAATAATAATAAAAAATAAAAATAAACTTTATTCATAATACATTTATAAAACAATTTGTTGATATCCCCTTTAAAGCGTAATGCCTGTGCCAGGGGACATCGCTCTTCCATGCCATTATTTAGGTTATATGTAGGTACTTTGTCTTCTACAACGCCTCGATGGTCTAATCTTCGATCAACAATACACAACTAGATATCGGGTCACGTACAAAATCAAAGCTAAATACTGTCCGCGTGGATGACGTGTGACAGCTTATTTTGTTTACTACCGAACTGACAAAAAAGTTTTAAAACAGTTCGAAGTTCAACCTAATTACAACCATGACACCTAGCAATAAAGTAGCAAATCTTCAAAATATTATCTTATGCAATAAATTACTCCTGTCACTTAGAAACGAAAAGACAACATTTAGTGTGAAATCAACCTTAACGACCTACAAATAAAGTATTTTATTCCCGTGTTTACCTTCCTTTCGTTTCGTTTTTTTTTTTGAAAAACTACAATCGAGATTTATAAGTCTAAACCCCACCCCAACGAACCCCCACGACGTTAAAAAAAACTTGAGAGGTGTCAAGGGACACCTGAAATCCCTGAAGGGATGGAAGGAAGTTTATTTATTATCAACAAAAATAATCGTCGCAATACCACACTGTTCAATGCGAAATAGAAAGACGAAACGAAAATATCCAGCTTGCTTTCTATAAGAGAGAGAGAGAAAGAGAGAGAGAGAAAGAGAGAGAGAGAGAGAGAGAGAGAAGAGAGAAGAGAGAGAGAAATATGCGCGCCGCGCATGTTTCTGTGTCTGTCTCTCTCTGGCGTGCACAAGTTTCTCTGTCTGTCTCTCTGCATGTATCTCTGTCTGTCTCTCTCTGGCGTACGCAAGTTTCTCTGTCTATCCCTCTCTGGCCTAAAACGCAACGCGCGATAAGGAACTTCGTTCCAAAAATCACCCCCCTTATTTTTTTCTATTTAAGTCTAGTTTTATGTCTGCCCCGACTGGACGATAGACACAAAAGTAGCAGTAAGCAATTTTAAAGTTCTGGTAACAAATAAATTATTACTACAAAACAAATCTACTCCATGTTTCTGCTGTTCAATTCACAAAATTTTGCGCCAACGTTGGCCAAACATTTGTAGCGGTGACGTCAAATCAGTATTTTTTTTCAAAATTTGATATTATTTATTAGTTTCAAGCTTAAAATATAACTTATTCTACATGTACGTAAGACACCGGCCGTTAAATTGTTTTTCCGGCCATTATTTTTGCAACTTTTGAATAAACATTGCGGCATTGTGACACGTGTTTACATTAGCGGTGGTTCGAGGGAACTAAATAAAAGAGTGACTCACTTTTCAAATGAGGCGTAAGGGTCGGTTCATATCTGACGGAACATTCGTCGCGTATTATCGGTCGCGTAACGCCAGAACAGACAAATGTATAGAAAAACACTCGACCGTTCACACTCAACTGATGATACGTTATTGCGTCGAGTGTGAACGGTCGAGTGTTTTTCTATACATTTGTCTGTTCTGGCGTTACGCGACCGATAATACGCGACGAATGTTCCGTCAGATATGAACCGACCCTTAAGCATCTAGACGTATTATTTGCGCCGACCCGAAATCTAGTTGTGTATTGTGGATCGAAGGGTCTAATGGTATGTGCACTCGCCTGCCAAAAGTTTAAGCGAACACTACTCATTTTGAATTGAAACCTCTTTTACGGATACACTTTCCATTCGGCCCCTTGAACAGGAACCGTGGGCACAGAATAATGAAAGGGGCCGAAACGTTAGATAGATAAATATCACTACACATAGTATAAAACAAAGTCGCTATTTTTGTCTGTTTGTTTGTCTGTATGCTTAAATCTTTAAAATTACGCAACGGATTTTGATGCGGTTTTTTGTAATAGGTAGAGTGATTCAAGAGGAAGGTTTTTATGTAAAAAAAATCCCGAAATTCCCACGGGAACGGGCACAACGCGAGTAAAACCGCGGGGCGCTGCTAGTATGTAAAATAAAAGCGAAGTGTATCCGTAAACGTAGTTCCAATTCAATGGTAAGAACTAGGGATGATATGGATATGGTATTTCGGATATGGATTGGATACGGATAGAGGAAGGATTATTATACCGGATACGGATTCGGATGATGATATTAAATTATTTCGGATCATCCGTTTGGTTTCGGATAATTTCGGTTACGGATGTTAGATTTTTAAGGAATTTAACAGAAGAAAACAAACAATGCGTGCGGCTTGCGTGTCGGCTGCGCCCGGCCGATCAAAACAACTTGTCATAACGTGTCTCAATTTGGCTCCGCCCCTATCCGATATTATCCGAAACTTTTATTTCGGATACGGTTACGGATATTTTTTTATATCGGATATCCGATAGTTTCGGTTACGGAGCTCCCTAAAATCCCTGGTAAGGACCTACCTGTAGTTGTAATGGACGCGTATCCTGATTGTCCACGTGCACTTGTATTCTGCCATACTGCTCATTGGCTATGTTTAGAGTCAGCAGACCTATAACAAGAACAAAACATTAAATACTAGCAGCGTTCCGCGGTGTTACCCATGTTGTACCCGTACCCGCGGGAATTTCGGGATAAAATGTATCCCATGTGTTATTCTGATGTATAACCTATATTACTGTAAAGTTACATCCAAATCCGTATATAGTTTTTTTGTGAAAGAGTCACAAACATACATAATATGTACATCCTCACAAATTTTCCCTTGTGTAATATTAGTAGGATTTGTGCCTGTACATGTGGTAGTATCAGTTATTTAAATTCCACAATTGATAATAATATTAATATGAAGGTACCTGAGAGTTCGAAGCTCTGAATGTCACCGTCTCTGCCAGCCACCAGACTCAACCGCTCCTCAAACCTCAAGTGGACACTGAAACATACAACTTTCGGCATAAGTATATATACTTCAATGGTGTATTTTAAGAAAAGAAATAGGTTAAACAATTAATAGGGGGACGGCGGTCGGACCGAGCCTTGAACGAGGTTGAACAATTAAGAATTACATTGAAAACAGCGCTTTTAACAAAAACACATCCAATTCTGAATTTAATCTACAGGGCAATAAGGCTGCTTGTTCATTGAAGCGGAGCGAAAAAATATCAACTGTCTGCGCGGAGCTTGTATGCAATCCTATCTATACTAATACATATTATAAAGAGGTAAAATTTTTAAGTTTGTTTGTTTGTATGTTCGAGGAATCTCAAGAATTACCGGCCCGATTTGAATAATTCTTTTTGCAATGGATATCCACATTTACCGGGAAGGTTATAGGCTATTTCTCATCCCGGAATTCCCACGTGAACGGGCACAACGCGGGTAAAACCGTGGTGCGCTGCTAGTTGGTTAATATTTCTCCATTCTCTAATAGCCTTAAGAAATATGAAACCTATTTGTTGAAAACAATGTAACCAATATATTAAAACCTAGAAAATAAAAAAGACTTCTTTTGCAATACGTATAAGACTCACTCCTTCCTATTAGCGGGCGGGGGCGCGGTCCGCGCCGCGGGCGCCAGGGCTGCGGCGGCGGCGGGCGGCAGGGCTTCGCCCTCGCTGCGGAGACGAGACACGAACGACTCCGTGTCGCCGCCGCGAGACCCCAGCTTCATGGCGGAACGGCCGGAAGGACGACTGAAAGAAAAGTGAAGTATTAGCCTATTAGTAATGTTCCACTGCTGGGCAAACGCCTCTCATCTTACTAATAAATAAATAAAATATGCACCCGGACAAATTCACACACTGTTAATTAGACCCAAACTAAGCTCTAAGCTTGTAATGAGAAAAATAAATAATATGTATGCTTATACAAACATACATACATCCCCACAAACTTTCTCATATATAATATTAGTAGGAGTATGTATGTATGGATATGTGTATGTATGTTTGTTACTTCACGCAAAAACTACTGAACGGATTTGGATGAAACTTTACAGTAATATAGGTTATACATCAGAATAACACATGGGATACATTTTATCCTGAAATTCCCGCGGGAACGGGTCCAACGCGGGTGAAACCGCGGGCGCGGCCAGTATATTATATGAGTAGGATTGTACAGATACGCACGTGTCTCTGGCGGGCGTGGTGGGGATCTTCTCCGCGATGGGCTCGATGGACGCGGAGGAGGATATCGATGAGCTGCCGAAACCACCGCTACTGCCTGTTCGACGGAAAATAATATTAAAATTGCATTACACTTTATATTTTGAATTGAAACTAAGTTTACGGAGACACTTCGCTTTTATTTTACATTTTTATCTGACGTTTCGGCCTCTTTACAGGAACCGTGGTCACAGAAGACTGAGGTGTTATGCGTCTATACAAAAAAAAGTCCGCTTAAACTTAAGAAACCATTATACACTTTATAATATGTAAGTGAAACAGTTCCATTGATTCCTAAAGGGACTATTTTTATCTCGGCCATTTTATTCGTATTCCCATTGACCGGGTAGAAAGTGGGTGTTTATACCTGATGGGAATTTTGAGGTGAAAAACAGCGAAGCCTTCGAATCGAACTGATAGTTCCAGAGATTAGAACTCATAAGCTTTAGTTTAGAAACTGTTTCCTTTGCAATAGACGACTGACTTAGTGTAATTATGTAGGTTGTGCTTACATTATTTTCTGGGACATGTGGGTACTTTATAAGCCAGAAAGAAAATTGTCGCCAATGAAATTATAGTAAGTATGCAAAATAAGTTTGTAAGTAGTAAGATATGTTATTAAGATATGTAGCGGTGTGCTGACCGAAGGACATGTGTTGGCGCGGCGGCGCGCCCTTCTTGGCGGCCTCGAGCCGCTCGCGCTGCAGCTCCTTCGCGCGCTCCCGCATGCGGTTCGCCGCCTCGCGCTCCTGCGTCTGGTACAGCGAAAACACAATCTTATTAATACACTAATTATTAATTATATACCATCGGATATATAAAAATATACCCTCAAACGCCAATCAAATTAATAAGTTTAATTTCTCAATATTTTACCAAAAAAAGTAAAAATTCTTACCTGTCTCACTGCTTGGAATATCTTCTCTTCATGGGAGTCCATTTCAACTATAGATCTGACCTAAAACATAAATATTACACATACAAATTAGAAATATGCAAAAAAAAATTTTTTCCGTCAATTTATAACTGTTGGAGGAGGAGGATGTCGTCATCACCATGCTTGCTTGATGCGGGTTGGTGACATAAATCCCGAGCCGTGTTTGAAAGTGTGAAACATAATTTCGTTTGACCCGGGAATCCAACACGAGACCTTACTCTCGCAGGCGAGTGCACATACCAATAGATCAATTAAGCTCCTCACTGATATCATCAGTGAGATGAGAGGCCTTTGCCCAGCAGTGTGACATCGCAGGTTAATACTTTACTCATAACTGGCTTCAATCAATGAAATATCAAGCAACTTAGAATTTATTTACCTAATATTTATACCAATAGATCATTTAAGCTCCTCACTGATATCATCAGTGAGATGAGAGGCCTTTGCCCAGCAGTGTGACATCGCAGGTTAATACTTTACTACTAACTTGGATTCAATCAATGAAATATCAAGCAACTTAGAATTTATTTACCTAATATTTTTTTTCTTTAATAATACCGTACCTGAGCCAAGTTGACACTCTCTCTGTATCCCAAAGCGACAATCTCGTCAAATGCAAACAGTAAGTTGAACGCCTGGTTCAATACTTCTGCCTCTGTCAGTTGACTGCAGTATTCTGGCACCTGTAACAAAAAAATCATCAAAATCGGTTCATAAACAACGAAGTTATCTGTGAGCACACATAAAGAAAAACTCCTCCTTTTTTTAAGTCGGTTAAAAATTAAAAATACATGACAAGAATTATGACAAACATTATGTGTCAAATAAATCATATAAACTAGTTACAGGAGCACAAATGTGGCCATGCAAAACATGATTTTCATTAACCAACTTCAAACACTGAAGGCGGATGTTCTCAATTCAGTTGGTACTTTTTTCCCAATCTTAGAGATAAATCTCTTTGACTGGAGAATTGGGTTAGATTCAAACTCTTTTAAAAAGAAATGCAGTTATAAAAACTAAGATCTCATAACCAAGCAAAGAAATGCCTCTTTCTCACTGAATATATTGCTAGAAGTTGCCCTAATTAAATCAGAATATCATTTCCCATACCACTCTGCTGAAAAGCCTCAACGTCTCCAAATCCTCGAGGATGTTGCTCGCCTTCGTGGTGATCAGAAGCATATACAACTTGTCCAGGGGTTGGTATACATATCTGAAAAAATACAATCGTAGAGTATTAGTCTTTAATTTCTCACAGCTGGGTGAAGTCCTCTCATCTCACGGAAGATTATGGTATACTTACCGTGCCCCACGGTATCACCTGCTTTGTACCCGTTCCCGCGGGAATTTGGGGATAAAATGTATGTGTTATTCTGATGTATAACCTATATTTCTATGTGTTATTCTGATGTATAACCTATTATATTACTGTAAAGTTTCATCCAATTCCGTTCAGTAAGAAACATACATACATACATAAATCCCACAAACTTTCACATTTATAATATTAGTAGGATTCAGGAAGACTATGCATAATCATCACATGCCAATACTGTGGGTTGGTGATCTCAAACCTGAGCCATGTTTGGTAAGTAAATTGGAAATATGCTTCAAAATACCCGGGAATTGAACCCGAGACTGCAGTGTCACTAGACCACTGGATAGTATTAATCTGTAATCTTCTTCAAAATGTAAGATGATTTCGTGGTTCGGAGGGCATGTTAAGCCATTAGTCCCAGTTACTTCCTACAGATAGTAGTTGTTACATGAGCCATGTCAGAGGCCTTTGGCGGCTCAATAACTCTGACACCAGGATTGGTCAGGGTGACCATCCACTCGATGAAGAAGAAGAAGAAGTCTGTAATGTCTCACTGCAAAGACCTCTCATCTCACTGTAGATATTTTACAGTATGCTGTATGGATGTGGCCTACGAAACACATAAGTACGTAAAAAGGATGAATAGTTCGTCCGAAGAATCGAATACAGAACTTCGAATACACGAAGATTAACACTGTATAACTTTACTACTTTTAAGATTGGTTCCGGTTTTTATATTTACCTCACAGACTCCGTTTCCACGAAGGTGTGTTGTCGCCCGCCCGTCATCAGCTTGGGGAATGCCGCCAGAAGCCCTTCTATACGAGCCTTCGTCATTTCCACGAATTGACGCGACACCAACGCTGAAATAGTAAGTCACTACTTAGCACAGGATATGGATAGTAAATAACAAAAAAAAACTATGTGAATGACGGTTTAAGTTTGTTGTTGAAGAGTAAATAGTTAATTTATTACCTTTTCCCGACTTCGTACATACTGTAGCCGCTATCAACACCTGAAAATACGTGAAAACATGACTGTATAGTGTAAACATAGCCCTATTATTAAAACTTATTTTTCACGAATAATAATGTTTTAAGTACGGTTTTCTATGTTTCAATAGCTTTCTATATTATTAGAAATTGCTTGTAAATATTTACCATCTCAGTTTAGGGTTTATTTCACGTAATATTCACAAAAATTGTCGCAATAATTGCAAATTGGACAACGCTCCGTAAGGTGACGTGTTTTGATTACATTTATTACATTTTTGACAAATGACATTATTTGGATGACAGTGACACATATACTGACATTGATAGAAGACAAGTTAAAGATATTCATGTTGTAATTTATTTTACAGAGAAAATTGATGGTTCAGTCATGTTTTGATTTGAAACTGCTTATTATTTGTGATATTGGAATTTGTATCCCTGTAAATATCCCTGAAATGAATATTTTTTATACGTTTAACTGTAGTCGAAATTGGAATACTTGCTAAGAACAATCAATGAATCAATCAAAAATGTCATTTTGAATGTTGATTGATTGATTTCATTTGTCAAAAAATCTTGACCAGAGCTGATGAATGAAGCACACATTTTTTTGGAATAATTCAATTTTTGGATGGTTTTCTATTGAAACAATTCTAAAAACTAAACCTTTCAAATCTAACAGTGTATATAGTTCACACAGCAATGGAGTTAATCAATTAAATCTGGTGAATTTTATGGAAATCATTTGCAAACAACAGAAGCCTATTAACAGTGGTGAGTGCTTATTTATATCGTAGTTATTAATTTATTTTTGTAGTTTAAACGGTCACATGCTCTCTCATTGTTAGTTTGATGTGATTTTGAATATTATTACCATTATTTTGGGTTATGGTCGCCCGTTTATTAGCATACAATAGGTTGGTTGTAAACTCGTAATTATTGTCCATGAATAGATAGATTTAACTGCGGTCAGTAAGACGATCTCTGGCGACTATGACGCTATTATTATCGGACTAGTTGATTTAATATTTGCAACTATTAGTATGTGTTTATTTCCCTTGTAATGGAACATATTCAGCTTCTAGACAGTGATACTGAGGTACCTACTTACTCTTTTATTTATTTTATGCACAAGGACCTGATAATGTGATAAGCAATAAAGATATTTGAATTTGAATGTTATTGTTAAGTGCTTTTATCTGTTTAAGTACTTAGTTGTAAGTTATTTTTAAAATTATAGTTACTGTAACATTTTTCATTTAACTTTTATTTCATTATTCATTCCTTAATGTAGTCGTAAGTTATTTTTAAAATTACAGTTACAGTAACCTTTTTCATTTATCTATAATTCATTTCTTAGTCTATACCTAATGCTCAGTATTTTGATGTATTATTATGATACTAAATGTGTACTAAATGCAGTGGTCATGAAAGTCCACTTATAAAAAAAACCACTTAATTTTATGGTTATTTCTTTATACCCGAAATTAATAGAAAAAGGTTTTCAATATCCTATCCAATTATTGTTTATGGTGTTGTATGCAGGGCCCGATTTAGATTCTCAGGGATTTAAATTCTATCTGGTATTTGCACCCCATAGAAGCCACCACTCTCACTAGGTTACTTAACTGTATGTCAGCGCTGGGGGCTCCAGGTCTTTTTGCCTTTGTGTAAATCCCTAACTGTCTGTCCTTTCCCACCCTAAACTAACATCAAACTAATAGGGCTCCATCAACAGCAAGGGGCTGATTATGTGTTACAATGAAGAGATGTAAGTGCCGTGCCCGCACTGACCAGAGTGCGGAGCCCTGCGAGGACCAGGACCCTTTGTTGAGCTCGCCGACAGTCGTTCAAGACGAACCATTTGATAACATTAACATCGTAAGAATTGTTTCTTTATTGTATGTATTGTGTTTGATTCAAACTGATCTTTATTTGTTTTGGGTTTTTATTTGTTTGCACTTTTTAAATCTTAATACTTACAGTCCAGTCTTCTACACATGGGTCATAACAAACTAGCTTCACATGTCTGTGTATCCCAAATAGCAGTGTCCTGCGGTTTTACCCGCGTCGTGCCTGTTCCCTTGGGATTTTTGGGATGAAATATAGCCTGTAACCTTCCCGTTGAATGTGGCTATCCATTACAAAAGGAACTATTCAAATCAGATTGGTAGCTTCCGAGATTAACGTGTTCAAACAAACTCTTCACCTTTATTATACTACTACTAGCAGCGCCCGCGGCTTTACCCGCGTTGTACCCGTTCCCGTGGGAATTTCAGGATGAAAAGTAGCCTATAATCTTCCCGTTGAATGTGGCTATCCATTACAAAAAGTTGTGATTGTTATTTAAAGTCAGTTTAACACTTGGTGTTAAATCTGCCAATAAATCTTTTGTAATCGTTCCCGCGAGAATTTCGTAATAAAATGTATCCCATGTGTTATTCTGATGTATGAAATATATTACTGTAAAGTTTCATCCAAATCCATCCAATAGTTTTTTCGTGAAAGAGTAACAAACAAACATACATAAACATCCATTGTCACAAACTTTCGCATTTATAATTATAAATATTAGTATAGGATAGGTTTACAATAATACTTGCTAAATATTAAGTAAACCCCTATGTATTGGGACAAATACACCCTCCAATTCTCTAGCCTTTATATGTTTAGCTAGTAATTTAAGATATGCCATGTCTGTCAGCCAGTGAGTAAGCCAAGACTAATTATCAATTTATCATAGTAGGTATTTGATTAAAAATGGAAGTTTTTATGTACTCAGACAGTTTAAATAAAATACCTACTCATAACTTGATTCCTTATTTAAACATTTAATCAATATTACGTAGGGATAGCAAATGAATGGTGATCGCATTTATGCAAAGAACAAAAAAAAATAGCAAATAATTATTACTTGCATTTAAACTATGGATTTACTAGCCACGCCCCGCGGTATAACCCGCGTTGTACCCGTTTCCGCGGGAATTCCGGGATAAAATGTATCCCAAATGTTATTCTCATGTATAACCTATACTACTGTAAAGTTTCATCCAAATCCGTCCAGTAGTTTTAAAAATAACCACACTTCAGACAGAAGACAGACAGACACAGAGTTACTTTCGCATTTATAATATTAGTTAGGATTTGTCATTGGTTTGTTTAATTCATTTATAACCTGTATATATACCTATGTATATTTTGATCTTGAAATTCTTATGAAAATAGATTCATTGCAGGTGAACCCGTGAGGCATTAGTAATTTAATATTATAATTGCGAGAGTAACTAATCTCTATTATTATTATAGGTTATCTATTAGACCAATTAAATTTACAGAGCAAAGGCCTCTCGCCCACTGAGTTTATCAGTTCAATGGAAGTTTGGGCGTAATTAGTAATTACGCCACTGCTCTAATACATTTCATTTCATATCGAGTAGGTTAGTGGCCTACCCTGGTGTCAGAGTTTTTTATACCGCCTAAAGGCCTCCGACATGATCTAACGATTAAAACAATCGGGCCCGACACAGCTTAATGTCCCTCCGAAGCACGGTAGCGCTCAAATAGAAATGCCACTATCGACCACCCATCCAAGTAGGGGCCGAGCTGCACGTTGCTTAACAATCGCAATGAGCTAACATCGCTTAGTCAATTTACGCCACAAGCGTTATTAATAAAAGTGGGTGTTCTCAAATCCTCTTATTTAAAACAAATTATAAATCCCAATCTTACTTTATACGCTTTAAAAGAGATACAACTATGTCCTACTCTGCATTTGAACAATAGGCCTCTTATTTGTTAAAACTTAAAAATGTATATATATCGAAAACTAACTGACCCAGCAAACGTTGTATTGCCTAAAAAAATTTAGGGGTGGACTACCCTTAACAATTAGGGTGATGAAAAATAGATGTCCGTTTCTCAGACCTACCCGACATGCACACAAAATTTCATGAGAATCAGTCAAGCCGTTTCGGAGGAGTTTAAAACATCGCGACACGAGAATTATATATGAAAACTAGCAGCGCCCCGCGGTTTTACCCGCGTTGTGCCCGTTCCCGTGGGAATTTCGGGAATTTTTTTACATAAAAACCTTCCTCTTGAATCACTCTACCTATTACAAAAAACCGCATCAAAATCCGTTGCGTAATTTTAAAGATTTAAGCATACAGACAAACAGACACGAAACAGAGACGACTTTATTTTATACTATGTAGTGATTTGCGAACGGCCATTTTTTTTTGCAGTCAATATTTTTTTCTTTAACCCTTTTCTGCTACCACTACCCGTATCAGGTATTGTGGTTGGATTAGTCGCATACTGATACACACCCACATATTAACCTGTACATTGTGTTGATAATTACAATCATTACGGTGTGTAGGAGTAGCTCGTAGAGAATGAAATATTGAGCTATTGACATTTATAAGTCATTGACTGGCGACAATAGTTGGTGATTTAGTGATTCAAGGGATCTATACTCTATAGTCTATCTATAACAGCCTCCGTGGTCTTGTGGTTTGAGCGCCGGCTCACGACCCGGAGGTTCCGGGTTCGATTCCCGGTGGGGATATCTCACAAACATCTCTTTGTGAGACTTTCCTCAGTTTGGTTAGGGCATTGCAGGCCTGAATCACCTGATTGCTCGAAAAGTAAGATGATTCCGTGCTTCGGAGGGCACGTTAAGCCGTCGGTCCCGGTTACTTTCTACGGATAGTAGTCGTTACTTGAGCCATGTCAGAGGCCTTTGGCGGCTCAATAACTCTGACACCAGGATTGGTCAGGTTGGCCATCCACTCGATGAAGAAGAAGAAGTCTATCTATATCTATATTCTATGCTAATATAATAAAGCTAAAGGGTTTATTTGTTTGAACGCGTTCAGAAATTATCAATCCGATTTGAATAATTCTTTTTGTAATTGATAGCCACATTCAACGGGAAGGTTATAGGTTATATTCATCCGGAAATTCCGACGGGAACGGGCACAACGCGGGTAAAACCGTAGGGTGCTGCTATACTAATATATACAGCTTGTCATTTTTCTTTTGTTTTAACGTGCCAATCTCAGGAATTACAAGTTTCATTCGCATAATTATTTTTGTATAAGTTAGCTAGAATCAAGAGGAAGTTTATAAGCTATTTACATCCTGAAATTCCCTCGGAAATAGGCACAATGCGGGTAAAACCGCGGAACACTAATATAATAAATAAGAAGAATTTATTTGTTTGTTTGAATAGGCTAATACGAGACCGATTTGAATAGTTATTTTGTAATAGATACCCACATTCAACAGGATGAAAGGACTATTGGAATTACACATGTCTTTAGTTTCCCTTTAATTTCATGTAAAGAAATAATTTTAAAAACAATCCTTTAAAAAAAACGTGAATTATGAACCTATAATTTATATTTTATGAAATCGGTTGAATAAAAGTTATTGCTAAAAACATCCAATTATGTAAAAAGATTACATATAAAGATCAGTTTGAATTAAACTAAAGTGCACTTTAGTTTTTAAAACTGTATGTAAATGTAACTGCACCGATAGTCAATGTTAGGGCTTATTCACACTGCCTCCTTTTACACGCACCGATATCGCGCGATTACGGTATCGCAAATGCTGAATTTGTTTTACGGCCACCCCCAATAATCGTTGTCTATCTAAGATAGCATATCAATGTTTGATATTAGTTTACTTATATTCTCAACTTCTTTGTAAAGTTTCGATAATGACGTTTGCCCGGTGCACATGATTCAAATCCCGCTATTCAATTCAATCCAGTATTGTTGTAAATAAGGATAAATAACAATAGTATTTTGTTCAAAACAATACTATTGATTGATAAACTTTCAATCCAGTACTGGAATAATCGTCTACATTACATTATATAATGTGTTAGAAGAACACTAGATTTTTGAAGGCACAGTCAGTTTTCTGTGACCACGGTTACTGTAAAGGGGCCGAAACGTCAGATTAAAATGTAAACTAAAAGCGAAGTGTATCCGTAAACGTAGTTTCAATTCACTGTATTTTGTTAATACTAATAGAAATATTTAGATGAGGCATTACAGTGCATTTCACGCAGAAACGCGCGTTGACTGCGCCGAAAAAATACACAGTGTGAATATACCCTTAGTTGTATTAATAGTGAATGTTATAAAATTGTTTATATATGTTTATAATTATTAATGAAATTATTTCTTGTCGCTTATTTATAGTTATTGGCTGGCACAGTTGTTTGTTGTTATTGTAAATATATGATTAGACGTTATGATAATTAATTGGTTGGTTTACGTTATGTATGTTCATGTTCTATGTAATGTATAGGATTTGGGAAGTCCCGACAGCCATAAAGTCCCCGTACAGAGCGCGACTCCGGGCTATTCTAAGGACTTAGAGGTTTCTCGGGATAGGTCTGAGGTAAAATCCAGATATTTTCTGATAAAATGTTTTTTAAGATATTTTTTTTATGTAAAAATCATAAATATTTTTACGTTATGGCAAGTTTATAGCGCAAAGTTGCGAGTTAATTTCTAACAAAATGTATATTTTAAAAAATATGGAGAGTTTATGGCATTCATCCATCATCAATCTTGTGGGGTATGTGGAGCAATATATTTAATAGAACTATAATGCACTATACATTAAATGAAAGAATACACATTGAAGTTGGTTAAAAAGTAAAAGTTTTGGACTATTCTGAGAATGTAAGCCATCGGTCGCAAAACCCATAAGAGCGTTCGACACGGGCCGTTGAAAGAGCGGGTTCGATTCCAGCTGTGTCCGTTAATTTAGAATTTATGAAAATGTTTATATTTATATAAGTCCGCGGGGCAAAATTGGCTTGTTTCAGTGCTGAACCCGTAACAGCTGTGAAAAGTCCCGCGAAAACAAAATGTCCCAAACCTTAACCAACTACGGGCTTCAGTCTTCTGTGACCACGGTTCCTGAGAAACCGGAACGTCAGATAAAAATCAGTACACGGTGTAACGATTGAATCAACCGAGGCCGGCTGCTTTACGTGCCCTCCGAAGCACGGTAGCGCTCAGATAGAAATGACACTATCGGCCACCCATCCATTAAGTAGGGGCGAGCTGCACGTTGCTTAACAATCGCAATAAACTGACATCGTTTGGTCAAACTACGCCACATGCGGTAAAAAAACGCGTTTTTGAATAAGACCCTTAATTTCCAAATCAACTTCGAAAATGTGTTACCCCTTAAGCAATACGCCTGAAAACAAAAGCATTTTACATACTCGGTTGGTATATGGTTGGTATACATTACAACAAATTCTCTCGCACTTGTAATGTACTATGTATTAAATACGTGATAATACAGCCGAAGGCTCGGTTTCCAAAAGCATTTCCATGTAATGGTAACATTCTTGCGAATGCACGACGCTATTTTAGACCGTATTGTTCTTGTGTGTGAGCTTTGTGCCCGCGTTGTGCCCGTTCCCGAAGGAATTTCGGGATGAAAAATAGCCTATAACCTTCCCGTTGAATGTGGCTATCCATTACAAAAAGAATTATTCGAGTCGGTTTTGTAGTTTCTGAGATTAGCGCGTTCAAACAAACAAACTCTTGAGCTTTATTATATACTAGCTGTGCCCCGCGGTTTCACCCGCAGCGCCCCCGTTCCCGTGGGAATTTTGAGATTTTTATTCCTTATTTTTCTAATATAAAAACCTTGTCCTGACAATAAGGAACACATTAAAAAAATAATCATCCAATTTGGTGCAGTCGTTCTGAAGTTATGCGCTTACCAACACATTTTGCGATTCATTTTTATATTATATTAGTATAGATATTAGATTTCATTGCTGGTTTCTTAGGTTTAAGCGAACAGTATGTTACATACACCAATTTAAAATTATCGAAAGTTACGGCCCCGTTTCAGGGACCTTGGTCACATTAGATTTTACTAGTCGCGCCCCGTTGTGTTACTCGCGTTGTACCCGTTCCCGCGGGAAATTCATGATAAAATGTATCCAATGTGTTATTCTGATGTATAACCTATATTACTGTAAAGTTTCATTCAAATCCGTCCAGTAGCTTTTTTGTGAATGAGTAAAAAACATACAAACATACATCCTCTCATACTTTCTCATTCTTAATATTAAGTAGGATTACCTGAGCGCTATCGTGCCTCTGATGACACATTAAATTATCGGTCCCGGTTGCTACAATTCTTAGACGACGTCGGAAGCTTTTAGGTGGACCCAAACCCCCGACACACTTACCTAAGTAGAGTAGAAATTTACTGGCAGTACCTGATATACTCGTAAGTCTTCACACCAATCTAGCAAGCACTACGTCTACAGTACTTCATAAAACCTTAATCTCTTGACACACCCATATCAAGCAAGCAAACAAACATTGCCAGACGCAAACAAACACGCTAATATTCACGATAAAAACGTATTTTTCAAGGATTTCCAGTGTTATAGGGATTAAGTTGTGTGACGATGTCTTAGTTACGGGGCACATGAGTCCTACAAACGTACATAGCGAGTTTACTCGCTAATATATTACAAGTAGCCGCGCCCCGCGGTGTTACCCGCGCTGTACCCGTACCCGTTAGTATCAGTAGGAAGTAGGATGACTGTCATCACTGAAATTACAGAAATCATATTGGTACTTTGAGGCCTTTGTTTAATATTAGGACATAACAGGCTAAATTCTACTAATATGATAAATACGAATGTTTGTGTGGATGGATGTATGGATGTATGTTTGTTGCTCTTTCACAAAAAACTACTGGACAAATTTAGATAAATCTTTATATGTATCTATACTAATATTATAAAGAGGTAAAATTTTTAAGTTTGTTTGTTTGTTTGTTTGTTTGTTTGTATGTTCGAGGTAATCTCAGGAATGATCAGTCCGATTTGAATAATTCTTTTTGTAATAGATAGCCACATTCAACGGGAAGGTTATAGGCTATTTTTCATCCCGAAATTCCCACGGGAACGGGTAAAACGCGGGTAAAACCGCGGGGCGCTGCTAGTAGGTTATACATCAGAACAACACATGGGATACATTTTATCCTGACATTCCATCGGGAATAGGTACAATGCGGGTTACACTGCAAGACTGCTTCTATATCTTTGAAACTGTACATCCGTTCCACAATTTGAATCAGCGACATATTTAGAACAGTCTGCCGATGAGGCTAAGGCTATATTTATCCCGAGTTTCCGACGAGCCATATCGATTAATGTGGGACGCTAGTAACGATATTAGCAGGGCTCCGTTCGCCTTTAAGGCCGGCACCGTACAGCCTCCGTGGTCTTGTGGTTTGAGCGCCCGGCTCACGATCTGGAGGTTCCGGGTTCAATTCCCGGTGGGGATATCTCACAAAAATCTCTTTGTGAAACTTTCCTCAGTTTGGTTAGGGCATTGCAGGCTGAATCACCTGATTGCTCGAAAAGTAAGATGATTCTGTGCTTCGGAGGGCACGTTAAGCCGTCGGTCCCGGTTACTTTCTACGGATAGTAGTCGTTACTTGAGCCATGTCAGAGGCCTTTGGCGGCTCAATAACTCTGACACCAGGATTGGTCAGGTTGACCATCCACTCGATGAAGAAGAAGACCGTACATTCTGACTTTATTATCTGAATCCAAAATCCAAAATTCAGATCTGAAGTTCGGATTCAGGACGCTGAAAATAGCAAGGAAATGCACCACACATTCGATACTTACTTTAAATAAGTAAGTAGCGCTCATGGCGTAGTTTGGCTCAGCGATTTTAACTCATTGTTAAGCAACGTGCAGCTCGGCCCCTACTGGGATGGGTGGCCGATAGTGGCATTTCTATCTGAGCGCTACCGTGCTTCGGAGGGCACGTTAAATTGTCGGTCCTGGTTGTTTCAATCGATAGAACATACTTTGAATTAAATTTTCAACAATAATTTTTCCGCCGTGTTAAAGGCACAGGTCCCGAAATTTTACAAATTCAAATTCAAGATCGAGATTCAGAAATCGATGGTGCCTTATGTCGCAAATCGAGGGCAGTTAGGGTCTCTACCCTCAGCAAAATCATCTGAGCGGATAAACTAAGTAACTGATATTAAAACTACTCGTATTATATTTACGTACACAAAAAAGTTTCATTAATCCAATTAATTGACACCCAAACCTTTTCGCCAACAACTATGTCGGCATCAACAAAAGCCTCTAATATAAGCAGTGCAAATGCCTCTCACTGAAGATATCAGTAACGTGAAAAGCCTATCTATACTTCTATACTAATATTATAAAGAGGTAAAATTTGTAAGTTTGTTTGTTTGTATGTTCGAGCTAATCTCGGGAATTACCTGTCCGATTTGAATAATTCTTTTTGTAATAGATAGCTACATTCAACGGGAAGGACATAGGCTATTTTTTATCCCGATATTCCCACGGGCACGGGCACAACGCGGGTAAAACCGCGGGGCGCTGCTAGCACCATATATTTTTTCGTACTGGGTCTTGGTAGTGTAAATAGTCTTAACACAACAGGCGGACCATTCGGTCGTGTTTGTAGATAATTAGTCTTTTATTTACTAGTATTATTTACACACGTAATTGCGATTTTGCGTAACTTCATTTGTTTTCATCGTTGAGTAATTTTCTCGAAGTTAGTAATTGGCTATGTAATGACTAATGGCTCTAATGTAATCAGATTGTTTCATGTTATTCAGTGGTGGTGGTTTTTTCAGTTTCTTCATGATATAAGTGTTGTGTTTGAAGTGGTGATGTGTTCATAAATATTTTGATTAGATTTTTTTGTTTTGTCCTCTCGTAAAAATCTTTGATATGAAGAAGAAAATTAAAATTACTATTACGCCGGAAGAAAAGAATAAGGTATTTTTTTATTCGTAATTAATGACGCATTGCTACTCGTAGTTTATTGATTTGTGCGCTAGCCTGCCAAGACTGGGGTCTCAGTCAAAGTCAAATATTTTTATTCAGTTTTGGCCCCATAAAGGCTCTTATGAACGTACCACGTTTCGGGTTCAATTCCCGGGTCGAGCGAAAACATATTTTCTACTCTTCAAACATGGGTCGGGTTTGAGATCACCAACCAGAATTATGCAATGTGTGGAGATTACGAAATCCTCTTCACTGTACTGATATCTTCAGTGAGACGAGTGGCCTTTGCCCAACAGTGGGACATTACAGGCTAATAGTATTACTTTTCATCATCATCAAAAGACCACACAGAAACTTAAAGTATACCAAAATATATACAAGGCCCCATCTCATTAAAATCCTACTAATATTATAAATGCGAAAGTTTGTGAGGATGGATGTACCTATTCCTCCAAATAGAAGTCATCGGCGGCGGGTAATACCCACTAAAACCACAGCTAAAACCGTCACTGTGTTCCTGCGTCAGCGGTAAAGCAGGTGATGCCGTGGGTCCGGCTTCCGCACTCACGTACCACAGCTCACCTATGCCGCTTGCTTGCCCTCGGAGGCAAGCACGTCTTCAGGGAGGGAGAGGAAAGGCGTAGCAGGATGGATGTACCTATGGATGTTTGTTACTGTTTCACGAAAAAACTACTGGACGGATTTGGATGAAACTTTACAGTAATATAGGTTACACATCAGAATAACACATGGAAACATTTTATCCCGAAATTTCCACGGGAACGGGCACAACGCGGATAAAGTTGCAAGGCGCGGTTAGTAATCTTAATAGTAATACAATTCTTCTGTTAAGTACGACTCTCTCGACGGCCATATATTTTGATTCCGACAGTCGTCTCATGAAAACTTATCGGTCTCCAAATAGCTCTTTCTCAAAAGTTACTTAGTTTGAAAAGTGCAATCGTTTTCAACATAGCAAAGTTATTGTTCAAACTTTCTCGATTTTGACACATTATTAAAGTATTAAAGTATTACTACGGGTCTTTTCGCGCCACTTCAAGTGTTTTTCTTACTGATACACGTAATAATCTTAACTAATATTATAAATGCGAAAGTAACTCTGTCCGTCTGTCTGTCTGTCTGTTACGCTTTCACGCCAAAACTACTGAACTGATTTAAATGAAATTTGGGACAAAGTTAGTCCAGAGCCTGAGAAAGGACATAGGCTACTTTTTATCGCGAAATTCCCGCGGGAACGGGTACAACGCGGGTGAAACCGCGGGGCGCTGCTGGTATGTTAATAAATTAGCAAATGTACTTGTGACGAACAAAAATTCAAGTAAACAAGTATTTGTGTAAATGTAACTAAAATTTACTATCTATTGAAAGAAGTGCAGTTTCGCAGAAATAAAAAACACTAACCGAATTAACATTCCCCTTTTTGAAGGCGGTTAACACAGAAAACCTTCACAAACAAAACCACTAACCGAATTTATATTCTCCTCCCTTTTTACCTTGTCGGTTAAAACCGAAACCTTCACAGACTTCTAGAAAATGATTAGGATGCCTTCACACGAGACCTAAGTAATACTGTGCTACATTGTTAAGTTTAGTATCCACTCTCCATCTACCAATCATATGAAACGTATAAATAGTTATAGCTAAACATAGTTATAAAGGCAGTCAGTCTAAAAACTCAATTATATGTGCCACTACCCTTATCCATATTAATTTTGTTCACTACATTGCGAGGCGTATAAATTTTTTAAAAAGCGGCCAAGTGCGAGTCGGATTCGCGCACGGAGGGTTCCGTACTTTAAAAAACGGCACAATCACGTTTGTTGTATGGGAGCCTCCCTTGAATATTTGTTTTATTTTATTTTTATACGTCGTTATAGCGGCAATGGAAACACATCATTTGTGAAAATTTTAACTGTCTCACCGTTATTGAGAACAGCCTGGTGACAGACAGACGGACGGACGGACAGCAAAGTCTCAGTAATAGGGTCCCGTTTTTATCCTTTGGGTACGGAACCCTAAAAACCTTAACACAAACTGGGTTTAATAAAGTAATCACACGAAATGTAAAACAGTAAGAAATGCTGTTATCTGTAATCAGGCCTTGTCGTTAATTTATTCGGTCGCATGTATCCGTCGCCGCTTCCTGCTTCAGGCCTTGACTGGGACCTAGGTAGCCTAACTTGTGACCTAGATGTGTGAATAGTTGGTGTTAAAATAACCACTCATTTGGCACCTAGCTTTCTGATTTCACAATAGACTCAATTATATTGGA
Organism: Cyclophora albipunctata; assembly: GCA_963082685.1. Classification (NCBI taxonomy): domain Eukaryota; kingdom Metazoa; phylum Arthropoda; class Insecta; order Lepidoptera; family Geometridae; genus Cyclophora; species Cyclophora albipunctata. The sequence goes on along the minus strand of OY720139.1, from coordinate 1,444,842 downwards.
TTGATGGCGGGAATCTCCCGAATTACGTGTCGGATTTGAAAAAGGCCACATTGATGATAGCCACATTAAAAAACAAAGTTAAAGGCTTATTTTTAACTCAAAATCCTCATTGCGATGGTCTTCTTCTTCATCAAGTGGATGGTCACCCTGACCAATCCTGGTGTCAGAGTAATTGAGCCACCAAAGGCCTCTGACATGGCTCATGTAACGACTACTATCCGTAGAAAGTAACCGGGACCGACGGCTTAACGTGCCCGAAGCACGGAATCATCTTACTTTCAGCCTGTAATGCCCTAACCAAACTGAGGATAGTCTCATAAAGAGATTTTTGTGAGATATCCCCACCGGGAATCGAACCCGGAACCTCTGGATCGTGAGCCGGGCGCTCAGACCACAAGACCACGGAGGCTGTTATGGTTATTGCGATGGTTAAACAACGTAAAGCTTGGTCCCTACTTGGCTGGTTGGTCAGATCATAAACTTCGACAAGATTGGCCACTACTCTACTCGAACATACTTACTATTATAATTATACTAGCTGCGCCCCGCGGTTTCACCCACGTTGTACCCGTTCCCGCGGGAATTTCGGGTTAAAATGTGTCCCGTATGTTATACTGATGTGTAACCTATATTACTGTAAAGTTTCATCCAAATCCATTCAGTAGTTTTTGCGTGAAAGAGCAACAAACGTACATCCATACATACATACATCCTCACAAACTTTCGCATTTATAATATTAGTAGGATATACATATATAACTGAATTTCAATAGCTACTGTTCTATTTCAATGCTCAAATCTTAACGGGATCGACTTGAAAACAATTGAATCGGAATATGATTGCTTCAACTGAAGGCACAAAGTTCAAATCAATAATATGTGAAAGGACAGGTGTATTCATTGTAATGATTAATTTGTACAACAACTTACTATTATCAAGGGCAACCCTTCGGGCAGATCAATAATATTATGCTCATAGTTATTGTTAGGACATGTCGGAGGCCTTTAGGCGGTCTTATAACTCCGACGCCAATCGGGTTAGCTCGGCAAGAAAAAGATTTCTGTTGTCTTTTTTCTGACCTCTCTTTCTCTCCATCTCTTTCTCTATCTCACACACTATCTATTTCTATACTAGAGCGCTACCGTGCTTCGAAAGTTACGGGAGGTTGTCAGTTCCAGTTGTTTCGTTATCGTTAGACCATACCGGCCACCGACAATACCCTTTTAGCCGTCTTTTGACATCACAAACCTTCCGTTTGCCATCACTTAGCATCACTTTTAACATCACAAAGTTCCCTTAGTGTGAAGAACGAGTATATACATTGACAAAACTTTATAAATTAAAATGAATCGAAGCGTATAACTTCAGAACGACTGCACCAAATTGGATGATTCTTTTTTTAATGTGTTCCTTATGGTCAGGACAAGGTTTTTATATAAGAAAATAAGTGATAAAACTCTCGAAAATTCCACGGGAAGGCGGGTGAAACCGCAGGGCACAGCTAGTTAATAAATAAATTTGAATTTGATACCACAGTTGGCCTCTAATTTACTCGAACTCTATAATAACACAAGATAATGAATTCCGAAAACCGACAGTTTTGAAACAATAATACGAATTTTCATCGCCAATTCTATAATAATGTTTGTCTAATCGTTTGTGTGTACTTCAAGGATCTTCCGAGGTAAATGTTACAGTTAACTACGCGTTAACATCACTTGACAAGTTTCAAACATACATGAATGAAATGTGTAATGTTAATTATTCAGTGAGGAATAAGCAGGCATGTTCCATTGTTGCGCTAACTCGCGGACTTTAACTGATGCTCTGTTTGTAAAGGGTATATAATATTTGTCGATCATCAGCAAATTATAGACATCGTAACTATAATTATAAATGCGAAAGTAACTCTGTCTGTCTTTTACGCTTTCACGCCAAAACTACTGAACCGATTTGAATGAAATTTGGTACACAGTTAGTCCAGAGCCTGAGAACGGACATAGGCTACTTTTTATCCCGAAATTCCCGCGGGAACGGGTACAACGTGGGTGAAACCGCGGGGCGCTGCTAGTGTTAAATAAGTACATCTGAACATTTTTATGCATTTTTTACCAACTCACATAATAACTCAAGATGATGTTATATAATTTTTTTTTTGTCTCGGAAATTAACAAAAAATCTTGATTAACCAAAGAGAATCTTGGCCATGAGCCTCTCTAGTATAAAATAAACTACTAATACTATATCGAACCTCAACAAACCAACCAATACTAAAAAATACTATAATTATTTTTGTTAATAGGGTAAACTGGTGAAAAACGCCCTATCAGGGAATACGCCCCAGTTAAAGCAGAACCGAGACCTTGCTATCGAGGGAGTAAGTTTCCATTAGTTTCGATAGAGGGCAGTGGCGCCACAATCTTCGCCGCAGCCGGTCGCGCTCCGTTGTTTATATTTGAAAAAAAACAAAAAATCCAAAAATATTGTTTAAATTGGGACACGACTTGCGCAGGTGAGTTTTATAATGTATTATTCATATATTTGAAGTATTATTTTCAAAGAATTCTGATGAATATATCTTTGGGTATAGTTCATAACCTACACATTCTCATCGGAATTTTCGACAAGTTCAGACACGCTGCAAGTACTTATCCCCGGGGCATTTTTACCTTGACTTTGTAAAATACGCCCCGATTTTAGATGTGAAATATGCCTCAAAATTACTTAGGATGTTTTTTTGTTTTTATAGGTAAAATATGGGAAGGCAGTATAGAAGAAAGACATCTAGAGCATCATGGACAGCTGATGCACTAAATGAAGCGATGTCTAAGGTCATCAACAAAGAGTTGGGTGTAAACCAGGCCAGCCGAGACTATGGCATACCTAGCAGAACTCTTAGAAGACATCTTCGTTCAGGGAAAGGGAAAGGGCCATTAGGTAGAACTCCGGAGCTGGGAGCAGGGTATGAAAAGAAACTCGTTAAACATATTCAGGCCCTTGAAAAAGTGGGGTTCTCTCCTAATAAGGATGACGTCCAAAACATGAAAATGTCTGTACTGAATGCTTCGAAGATTACAATCTAACAAAAAAAGAAGTGGACTGGATACATTGTATAAGGTGCATTAAATGGTTGCATGAAGATTGTACGATGTACAACAATTTATGCAACAAATGTGGCCGTTTCACTGCCAGACAACAAAATAAATAATTTTTTTATAATATTCCTCAGAGTAATGTTGATTTTTGTTTATTATTACTATTATTTCGTTTTTTTTTGTTACGGGGCATTTTTGACTGAGCTTATGGGGAAAATGCCCTTTTTTGAAGTTTTAAAAAAGACGTGTAAGTCAAAATATAATTAAAATAATTAAAGACTTGACCAAGTAATTAAAGGCTGATTAGTATATGTAACCGATGGTTCCTAATTAATAAATAACATTTGATTACAAGTGTGTTTAATTTAACAAAATGAAAAAGCAGGGCGTATTTAACCAGTCTACCCTACACTTTTAAATAGCACTAAGCTTTCGTTGATTGTTTAAAGTTATGCATGTTTAAAGTTATGCACGCGCGCACGTCTTATGCACGAAACATTTGTGGAAATTAAAACTAAATGTTTACAAAATACCGAAAATGGTCTGCGTTCAGAGGTACCGTTCCATTCAATTGCAGACCGCAACCGCATGCGGTTTACGAAAGTCCAACAATGTCGGAGACCTTAGTGTGCAGTTTCATACATGCGGAGCGGAGCGATACTAAGTCTCCTTTTTTGAGCTCCAGTTCCTCTCCACTTCAATGGACACGCACCCTAATGATGCTATGCTACTTTTATTAGTAGATGTCAAACGTAGAATATCATAGCTGGGTGGTGGAAAGGTACACTTATAATGGTACATCCACACATGCCGCCGGCTTATGCCGCCGGGTTTCAGACCGCCTTGCCGCTGAATGCAGGCCGCCGGCTTTACCGGCGGTTGCCGGCGGCCTGCAGATGCGGTTGCAATTTTCGCAGTAGTGTTGTGACTTTCGTCGAAGTTAGTCGTGTACGTAGGATTGAAAGATGTTGGACTATGATATAGTTGCGTGTATCGCAAGTGTAGTGTTGTATGTTATTATTCGTAAAAAGAACCGCAAAATCAAACGAAGATATTGGGTCAGATAGATATTGGGTCAGATAGATATTGGGATAGATAGATCGTTTTTCTCGAAAATAATGGCTGGATAAATTCTTCAGTTTTCTCTCAATTTCTGATGATGCTATGTTGAACACAGAAGCAATATCCCTAATAGCATCATTTCTTTTGTTGCGATTCTTGAAATCCATATGCCTTGGGTTCCACAATGGTTCATTTTCTTGATACTTTTCTATTAATAAAAGTACTGCACTATCATCCTAGTTAAATTCTGTCATTTCGTTATTTACTTCTATGAAATTATACGACAACACTACCACTCCGTATCGAAGCCGCAAGCAAACTGCCGCCGGCAACCAAAAGCCGCGCGTGCCGCGGCTGAGATGCGGCAAATGCCGGCGGCACGGCCGCCGGCCATGCCGCCGTGCCGCCGGGCATGTGTGGATGCGCCATTAAATATCTTAGGGGCCGTGCATAAAACACGTGATGTTTCTAATTTTAAAATTGGCATCTCTAACCTTTTTCCTCTTTAGAAGCAATCGTCTTCGGCTGGAAAATTGGTGACATTTAACCACATTTTGTGCCAATCCAAAAAAATAGATTATACATTATTATGGACGTCCCCCCCCCCCCCCCTTTCAAGCCTCACGAGATTAATATACAGCCCCTTATTCGGTAACCTATTTCAACTTAAGCAGTACTTAATAAATGATTTTCACAAATATTTCCTACACCTTTCTATGTCTAAGCGTTTAGATTATGTTTCCCTTTGTATTATAAAGTTTTAATGTTAATTTCGCACGCCTGTATAAGTAAGTCTTTGGGTGAAATATTTCCGCCTTCAACAGTTGTATTGTATGAAATGGCATGGCCGAGTACAGTTGACGTTTAGTTAAGTATTTGTTTAAATTGTAGTTTGTTCAGAGAAACGGCCGTGGAAGAACAAAGTCGATTATCTTATGTTACATTTTGAGCATACTTTTGGTGTGTTTTTTTAATGCATTCTCGAGTGGATGGCCAACCTGACCAATTCTGGTGTCAGAGTTATTGAGCCCCCAAAGGCCTCTGACATGGCTCAAGTAACGACTACTATCAGTAGAAAGTAACCGGGACCGACGGCTTAACGTGCCCTCCGAAGCACGGAATCATCTTACTTTTCGAGCAATGAGGTGATTCAGCCTGCAATGCCCTAACCAAACTGAGGAAAGTCTCACAAAGAGATTTTGTGAGACATCCCCACCGGGAATCGAACCCGGAACCTTCTGGTCGTGGGCCGGGCGCTCAAACCACAAGACCACGGAGGCTGTTCGTAATGCATTGTGATTGGTCAAATGAGCTCCAGTTAACTCCCCTCCGCTTGAATGGAAACGCACCTTAGTACCTTGTCATATTCAAAATTCTATATTTTCTTCTGACATTTCTACAAGAATTTTAAATTTTAATAAACTGACAAAGTACGTAATAGTTCAAAATTTTCATAGACCGACATTATATATACTTACTAGCTGCGCCCCGCGGTTTCACCCGCGTTGTACCCGTTCCCGCGGGAATTTCGGGATGAAAAATAGATGTTGTCCGTTTCTCAGACCTACCCGATATGCACACAAAATTTAATGAGAATCGGTCGAGCCGTTTCAGAGGAGCCCAACCACGGTACCCGTTCCCGCAGGAATTTCGGGATGAAAAATAGATGTTGGCCGATTCTCAGACCTACTCAATATGCTCACAAAATTTCATGAGAATCGGTCGAGCCGTTTCGGAGGAGTATGGCAACGAAAACTGTGACACGAGAATTTTATATATTAGATTAACATCTGTATGTATAGTATGGTAAAACATACGCCTTCAATCAACGGTTTACCGGAAACAGTTTTCCGAACAAACTATACACCTAATCACTATTGTTACGTTCTGTTTTAAATTGCACAGCAAATTGTATTATGTTATTCGTACACTGATTATATCGTTATTATATAATAATAATGTGTTTAGTATCTACAATGTTAAGTAATACTCGGGGCAGCTCAAAATATTTTGGAAATTATCCCTCTTAATTAAATATGGCGGATCCAGGAGTTGGGGTAGGTCGCGAAGCCAACCATCTGAGTCCTCCTATAGAAACATGTTTCCCTTGATAAGGGTTTGTTTGAGCGGAGCGGTGCGGAGCTTAATTCACCAATGATCAAATTTACCAATGACCTAACTGCCCAATGACCAATGTACACTAACCAATGCCCACTAACCAATTGACCAATGACCTATTGACCTAACCAAACAACGCATCAAAATGAGATTTTGACAATTGTCAAGCGTTGTGATTGGTCAATTGAGATCAGCCCCGCTCCTCTCCGCTTCTTTATAAGCGCACCGAAAAACAAACTCTCAAACTGTAAAGTCAAACTCTTTAACCCTTAATCGGGCACAGGGAATTATTTTTTCGATTAGATTCTCTACCCTGGTGTGGACCAGGGTCAAGCCCCAAACTATAATTCTGGGTCTGCCATTGTACTCTTCTGTAACCTGCCTAATAATGTACACTTGTTTTATCTCAAGAGCGCCCCCGAGTCATACTTGTAGTTGTAATGAGGCACGCGCCTTTGCGTCACTATCGGTACCGTTTGGTGAGATCAACGTACATGTGCTATTGACTTATGTCATTGCGACTAATTTTCTCCGTTTAATCGTTCTACTCGTGCTGACGATAAAGACAATTTTTACGCGAATGTAAATGTACACTAACTGCACGTACTCAAAGACGTTAATTAACTCTGCAATTAACTAATTGACGTGATTTTGCTATACTTTATATGTCAAAAAACTCATTAATCTCTCTAACTAAAGGAATCATAAGAGTGCCTGTCCATTGAAACCAATAGGATTGCATACAATATCTGATCGGAGATTTCATGCAATCTTACTGGTTAATGTGTGCTCTGCAGCCTCGCTCCGCTTCAATGGACAGCAGGCAGCAACTGCCGACCGCAAGCAACACTACTGGTTTCTATGATTCTCTATGAAACTTTCAACACTGCTGCTTTCGGACAGTTACTGCATGCTACTGCGGTCGCTACCGAAAACAAACCTTAATAATTCCTTTACGCGGATTAATTCGTGATTTTTATTATTGACATGCTATGTATAGAAAATTACGTCAATAACCTTTAGTGACTCTGAGGTCAGCAGTAAGACAATGTGCATGTACTTACAAAAGTATGGCTCAGGAGCGCTCCTGAGGTAAACGTGTGTCTGTGTATTAAGTAGTGTGTATTGTGCAGACGTGCGGCATTTGTGGCATGTTCCCTTCGTGCATGTCGCTCATGTCGCGCAAGTCGGAGCCCCGCCCGCCGCGGCCCGGCCAGGCCTCCGTCGTGCTCAACGTCTACGACATGTATTGGACCAATTGGTGAGTTTTACGTCGCTCTATTAACTCATAAAATAAATCCTTACTAATATTATAAAGAGGTAAAATTTATAAATTTGTTTGTTTGTTTGTATGTATGTCCGAGGTAATCTCAGGAATTATCCGTCCGATTTGAATAATTCTTTTTGTAATAGATAGCCACATTCAACGGGAAGGTTATAGGCTATTTTTCATCCCGAAATTCCCACGGGAACGGGTACAACGCGGGTAAAACCGCGGGGCGCTGCTAGTACATATATAATAAACCCGGACATATTAATTTAATTAGAACCAAACCGGACGTTAATTAGAAACAAAGTAAGCTCTAAGCTTTTAATATGGAATCTAACTGATACTACTACATACACATACACAAATACTTTACAAGACACCCAAAATATATAATATGCTTTCTGTGACACCAATAAGTACTCAACATTTACCTTATACAAAAGCCTATATAAAATATTCCTAGTTTTTTCGTAAAAAAGAAAAATATAGATTTTACTAGCTGCGCCCCGCGGTTTCACCCGCTATGTACCCTTTCCCGCGGGAATTTCGGGATGAAAAATAGATGTTGTCCGATTCTCAGGCCTACCCGATATGTACACAAAATTTCATGAGAATCGGTCGAGCCGTTTCAGAGGAGTTCAACCACGGTACCCGTTCCCGCGGGAATTTCGGGATGAAAAATAGACGTTGGCCGATTCTCAGACCTACTCAATATGCTCACAAAATTTCATGAGAATCGGTCGAGCCGTTTCGGAGGAGTACGCGAACGAACACTGTGACACGAGAATTTTATATATAACTAGCTGCGCCCTGCGGTTTCACCCGCGTTGTACCCGTTCCCGCGGGAATTTCGGGATGAAAAATAGATGTTGGCCGATACTCAGACCTACTCAATATGCTCACAAAATTTCATGAGAATCGGTCAAGCCGTTTCGGAGGAGTACGCGAACGAACACTGTGACACGAGAATTTTATATATAAGATGTATTTTTTTGCAAAGGACCAATGATCTCACTCATAAGTGTTACTCAGTCAGGTATACCCCGTATCTCCAACCCGCAGGTACACGGCGAGCGCGGGAGTAGGCGTGTTCCACAGCGGGGTGGAGGTGCACGGGTCCGAGTGGGCGTACGGCGGGCACCCGTATGCGTTCACCGGCGTGTTCGAGATCACGCCGCGCGACCAACGCGAGCTGGGCGACCAGTTCCGCTTCAGGTAACACTCAGGTGGAATCTGGCACGCGTCAGGTAACACTGACACGCGTACTTGACACGTGTGCTCAAGCACCCCTCAGGTAACACTGACAGGTGTACTCAGGCAAGTGTTAGGTAACATTGTCGATCAGGTATAGTCAGGCAACACTGTCAGGTGTACTAGTCACCTGACTAGTACGACAAACCTGTGAACCGATTTACATCGATTTCCACTATTTTACCGAACGAAAAACCGTGTGTTAATCTTGTTAATCTTACTGCTATAACAACATATAATTACCATATTAAACCAACCCTCACTACGTTCATCCCCCCAAACTATAATTGTCTACCGCAACTAGGATCAATGAAGTCCTCTCAAAATCAAAACCCGATAATCTTCTTTCTAATTATCTATGAATACATTTTCAAGATTTTATTTATGGATATGATTTTTCATTGGTATTTGTTTGTGTTTTCAGACAAAGTGTACATATAGGATATACGGACTTCAGCGAGGAGGAGGTGCGGCGACTCGTGGCCGAGCTGGGCAAGCAGTTCCGCGGTGACAGGTCAGTGTCCACTGTGGAATATCAACTATGGAATATCAGCTATTGAGTATTAACTATTGAATATATAAAAGATAAACATGACTGTTAATATCAACGGACAGCCGAAACTACGGTACGTAGAAACAAATTTGGTACAGGGGCTCCTTTCATGATGTAAAAATAAGCAATAAGATAGGATTCGACCCGTATCACCTGATGCAAAGCGAGCGAGCCGATAACAATTATTATTTGTTTTAACTAATCTACAATGTCGTGAGATCCTGAGCGAAAGTCTCCTTCAACACCCTCCACAGACTATTGACTATTGAATACCAACTATAGAATACTAGCTGCGCCCCGCGGTTTTACCCGCGTTGTGCCCGTTCCCGTGGGAATTTTAAAACCGCTCGACCGATTTTGTGCAAACTTGACATAAACCATCTACTAAATAGTTCGAACAAAGCCTAAACATTTGGTTTGGATAGGTGAGCCCGTTCTTGAGTTTATAATATAGTGGCATTGATTTTGTAATATTTCCCACTGCTGGACAAACACTCACGACGCGCCCTGGCTGCGAGTTCGTGATCTCAGACCCGAGCCATGTTTGAAACATGCTTCGCTCAACTCGCTAATAATAATGTAACCCATTAATAATATTAATATCATTATTTTTGTTTCAGATACCATTTAATGAATAACAACTGTAATCATTTCACGTCAGCCTTTTGTCAGGTGAGTTTGAAAATAAATAAATACACGCGGACAAATTCACATACGGTGAATTAGACACAACCAATGAGGGTTTTCACGTTTTGTCATTTTCGTGAAAACCCTCAGGTCCAGAAATATCTGGACCTCACGTCTCAGTGCTGCCGCCTAGTGGGTGTCATTTCAGAAAACCCTCATTACATCAAAGATTCGCTGAATTGAACCCTCAGTCTTGGCAGGCCAACCCGCATTTGGCAAGCGTGGTGATTGTGCCTAATCCTCCTCACTGTACTGATATCTTCAGTGAAATGATAGGTCTGTGCCCAGCATTGGGACAATCGGGCTAATACTTGACTTTAATGTAATTTATGGTCTAATTTCTAAGATTTTTGTTATTAATACAATAGTGAGTGAATAGATATTGGAGATAGCAAATTTTAATTAAAGAAAAATATACATTATATTTAAAAGAAGATAATATGTTTCAACGCACTAATATTTGATGAAAAATCTCTATGTATTATATTTTTTAAACCTACATAAAAATATACTTCTACAAAAAAATTACGCTACCAAGTGTACGCTTAACGCACTGTAAATAATTAAAAAAACATCACAAAATACAATCAAAAGTACACCTTAAGACAAAGACTTAAGGTGTTTAATGTAAATAAATCACACCAATTAACTCTTTCGCATTGTTCTATTCAATTGTTTTTTTCTCAATAATTATAATTGACGTAGTGTCGTTATAACTTAGCGATAACCGGTTAAAACTGGTAAATAATAATACTATTATATACTAGCCGCGCCCCGCGGTGTATTCGTAAATGTATGCCATGTGTTATTCTGATGTATAACCTATATTACTGTAGAGTTTCATCCCAAGCCGTTCAGTAGATTTTTCGTGATGAAGGCTTTGTATGAAAATTGCCACAAAGGTAGATTACAGTTTTGAAGAAGATATAAGATACTTTTTATCCCGAAATTCCCACAGGAACGGGAGCAACGTGGGCAAAACCGCGAGCTGTGCTAGTTTAAAAAAAAATCTTGAAGATTTATTTTTATCTTATCGTACTTTAGTACATTAGTTAATGTGTTAAATACACATTGTTTAACAAATAATGAAAAACAAATAGTAAAAATGAATATACTGTTACAGGTAAATATATTTATTTGGTTTAGTTTGGTATACTGCCTTGATGTTTTTCCGTTTTACTTTGATTGGAAAATAAAATACCAACCGCGCGTTGTACGCGTTCCCGCGGGAATTTTGGGATAAATTGTATTCTTCGTGTTATTCTGATGTATAACCTATATTACTGTAATGTTGCATCCAAATCCGTTCAGTAGTTTTAGCGTGAAAGAGTAACAAACATACATACATCCTAACAAATTTATAATATATTCGCATTTATAATATTAGTAGGATTAGTAGGAGTCATAATTTTAAGTAAACTGTTATGTAGGACAAAATGAATAAACGGTGTCTATTTTAATAAAATACATCCAAAAAATAACAGGTATCATTTCAGTACTATTTTCGTGTACAACTTTAATTTCACCCGCATTAGGCAAGCGTGGTGATTACGCCTAATCCTCCGCACTGTACTGACATCTTCACTAAATGAGGCTTCGATCAACTATACACAACTAGATGTCGGGTCGGCGCAAAAAATACGTCTCGGTGAATAAGGCCTCATTTGAAAAGTGAGCTCTTATTTTATTCATAAGATTTGCTACTTTATTGCTAGGTGTCATGGTGGTAATTAGGTTGAACTTCGAACTGTTTTTAAACTTTTGTTTTAGTTCGGTAGTAAACAAAATAAGCTGTCACACGTCATCCACGCGGACAGTATTTAGCTTTGATTTTGTACGTGACCCGATATCTAGTTGTGTATTGTTGATCGAAGAAATGAGAGGTCTTTGCCCAGCAGTGGAACATTACAGGCTAATACTTCTACTACTATTTTGAATTAAAATTACGTTCACGGATACACTTCGCTTTTATTTTACACTAGCGGCGCCCCGCGGTTTTACCCGCGTTGTGCCCGTTCCCGTGGGAATTTCGGGATAAAATGTAGCCTATAGCCTTCCTCGATAAATAGACTATCTAACAGTGAAAGAATTATTCAAATCGGTTCAGTAGTTTCTGAGATTAGCGCGTTTAAACAAACAAACAAACAAACAAACAAACAAAACAAACTCTTCAGCTTTATTATATTAGTATAGATTTTTATTTATTATTACATTTTTTATTTTCGGCCCCTTTACAGAAACCGTGGTCACAGAAGACATTCAACAAGTCTTCTGTGACCACGGTTCCTGTAAAGGGGCCGAAACGTCAGATAACAATGCAAAATAAAAGCGAAGTGTATCCGTAAACGGAGTTTCATTTCAAAATGAGTACTGTTCGCTTAAACTTAAGAAACTACTACTACTTTAATTTGATATAAACACTCAAAGAACTACCTCCTTTTCTTTCCGCTGCAGGCGCTGTGTTCGCGCGACATCCCGGCGTGGGTGAACCGACTCGCGTACGTCAGCTCGTGCGTGCCCTTCCTCCAGCGATGTCTGCCCAAGTTAGTACCAACGGGTTATTCAAATTCAAATGTCTTTATTATATCAGATCATTACAATCATTTATAATCGTCAGCTTAAAATTAAGTTTACGTTAGTTCGCATCGCGCCACCTACTGAGAAGAACTAACAAGAAACTCAGTGGGGTTATCAATTTTTTAATGATTGTATTTTAAGCTTTAACTAATAGAGCAATTTATTTCCAAACGTCTGAGTCTAGAACATACTCCGAAATAGAGTAATATGCCTTTTGGCTGAGTCTATGCTACGAAGACCTACGAAGGAGTGAGACACTTTATGGAGCCTAATAGTGGGCACAGCGAGCTTATTTTTATTCCTAAGATTAATTTGGTTACACTAAACGATATTAACGTATTGACATTATTAAGCAAAGTACACCTCGACTTATATTTGAATGAGTGACTGTCAGTAGCATTACTATTAAAATATGATTTTAACATGTCAACATTATTAAGCAACTTGCACCTCGGCCCTACTTGGAACGGCGCGCCGTTCCAAGTAGGGCCGAGGTGCAAGTTAAGCGGCTGGTAGTGGTATATCTATCTGAGCGCTACCGTGCTTCGGAGCGCACGTTAAGTAGCCGGTCGCGGTTGTATCAATCAGACCATATCGGAGGCCTTAAGGGGGTCTATGAACTCCGACACCAGGGTTGGCCACTAACTTACTCGAAATGAATGAATGAATGAATGAATGATAGTACGTGTGTATGTCCCCAGAGAGTGGTTGACGCCGGCAGCGCTGCAGCAGTCGCTCGCTGCACACTCCAGATCCTCCTCGCCGCAAACGCCGCAATAGCATCGTGAGTACATACCCTTAACTTCTTCCATTTTGAATTGAAAATACGTTTACGGATACACTTCGCTTTTATATTACACTAGCAGCGCCCCGCGGTTTTACCCGCGTTGTGCCCGTTCCCGTGGGAATTTCGGGAATTTTTTTACATATAAACCTTCCTTTTGAATCACTCTACCTATTACAAAAAACCGCATCAAAATCCGTTGCGTAATTTTAAAGATTTAAGCATACAGACAAACAAACAGACAAAAATAGCGACTTTGTTTTATACTATGTAGTGATTGAACAGAAAACTGTCTTCTGTGACCACGGTTCCTGTAAAGAGGCCGAAACGTCAGATAAGAATGTAAAATAAAAACGAAGTGTATCCGTAAATTTAGTTTCAATTCAAAATGAGTAGCGTTCGCTTAAACTTAAGAAACCAGTTTCTACCATTACACTTTGATGAAACTTAGGCGGATTGTTCAAGCATTCTTTATTTTATTTAGCGCTTAAATGACGTTCGTTTTAAATAGTGTTCTGTTTCGTGCAGTATAAAATACAATTTTGAATGTACAACTGAAGCAGCGCGACTCTAAGTTAATAATTTATGACTAGAATTCATATTTATCTATGAATCCTATTTTTATCCAAAACAGAAATATTTTGTCTCTAAGAGTGACAAATTGTCTCTTTTGTCATATTTATGAATAATACTCGATATATATCGAGTAAGATAGACTGTTATTTTTTAAATATCATGTTATGACTAGTTGTCAATAATGTCACAAGTGTGTGTCACTTATTAAACATATTTTGTGTCTTTTGTCCATAGAATGGTAGCTGTTCCACAGCTGTTTTTACGGAGTGTTGTGCTAAATACTAGAACTTACACTTATTATAATAATTCGTAACTTATGGCGCATTGTCTTTTGTAAATGTCTAGATTTATGTGTTGTCTATTAGTTTGTGTCAAATCTTTGACCTGTCAAATGTTGAATCGAAAAGGACAGATTTTTCAGTCTTTGAAGAAATTAAGATCTTCTACAAAAAATATCTTTTGTGATTAATATTTTGTCATAGTTATTTGTCTAAATAAGACTGTATGAAATTATTGAAGGATATATCTAACATGTCAATATAATTACCGAATATTATACTAACCAGTAGCATCTCGCAGTATTAACAGAATTTTATGTTACCGAAGGAATTTCGGGATAAAACATAGCCTTAAACTTCCCCTTTGAATGTGGCTATCTATTGCAAAAAGAATTATCCAAATCGGACTGGTGGTTCCTGAGAATAAATAGCACATTCTAACAAATTATATAATAACAAATTCAACTATTAACCTTTTGTTTACCGGCATTAGAAACACAATAGAAAATCAATTGTGTCTGGCTTGATATCGCGTCCGCGGGATATGAGGGGTTAAACTTTATATGTATATAAGTGGACTATCTAACTATTAAAACTCACAGAAAAAATATCTTGATTGATTATTTCAAACCTGACACACACAATCACCGAATAAAACTATCTGATGATCAAAAATCAAATAACTTATTTTGTAGTTTATTTTACAAGTTGTAATGTACATAATTTTGTAATAATTTGAAGACAATGCGCCTCTTTGCATTTAAGACGTTGATACATGATAATGAATTGAAGAACTAACTTTGTTTACAATGTTAAATTATTGTATTTAATCTTACTTTTGTCTATTATTTGTAGTTGTACTGTGGTTTTGACTTTTATGTATATCGAATGATATTTTAACCAACATTAAAAACTTACTTTTGTTTTGAATTATTTAAATCTATATTGAAAAATTACTCCTAGTGATAGAGAGGCCTTTGCCCTGTAATGGGATGTTACAGGCTTTGTCTATACTTTAAAAAAATCATGTGTTCTAATTTATTGTATTATATCTAATTTATTGAAAATATTCTTATTATAACCCATTTTCAAAAAGGTATTATCGTTTTTGTTTGAAAACTGTACTGGACATAAAATATATTTCAGATATGTTCTCCTAATCCTACTAATTGTACTGATATCTTCAGTGAAATGAGAGGCCTTTGCCCAGCTGTGGGACATTACAGGTTAAAGAAATATTTCGATATACAAAAAAGTCTAAACTTAAAAAAATAATTAATCTATTAGTGAAATTGAATTGTATTGATTATCTTAACGGTTGGTAAAATAGACAGTTAAAGATAAAACTACGATTATTATTAAATCACTTATATGTGCCACTAATCTAGAATTTTCTTAATATGTTTACATTATATACAATTAGTCACGCCCCGTTGATTCACCCTCGTTATACCCAATCCTGTGGGAATTTCGGGATAAAACTATCTATGTAAACTATTCCAGATTTATAAACTAAATGTATACTAAATTTGATTCAAATCGGTTGAGCCGTTTCGGCGTAAAAGAGCAACAAAAACATCCATATGTCTGCTAATGTTCGCATTTATAATATTGGTTAGATAGGATTAGTCTGATGACAGACTGGGCAATTAATTGCCGCCATTAGTTGTAACTGAGTTTTGTATGTCTTAGAGCTAGATGATTAGTAGTTAATCCACTAGCTGCAGAGGTAGACGTGTTTTATTGGCAAACTAGTCGCCGACCATTCTACATAACTTGGTAATTAGTGGCCGCGATTAGTTGCCTAGTGTGTACCCAGCCTTAGAGTTAAGTTTTCATTTGTATAAATTGCATCCAGTTGTATAAATTGAGATTAAATTTTAAAGTGATATTGAAAGCTGTTTTATATTTTTTTTATTCAATAAAAATTACTTGAGTTATACAAATAATTAATATTCGGGTTTAAAAATCCTTGTTAAACTTAGTATTGTCTATGACAAATGTCATTGTAATATAATGTTAATCAATTTCAAATAAAATCACTTTATATTTAAAACTGATTTGTACATCTGAGTGGTAATTAAATGTATGTTGGATTTACAATTTTATTGATAGTTCGTTAATTTAGATGGCAGATGGCGTTACTGTGCTCTTAAATCATGTTTTTGTCGATCATTTTAGGATGAATTTTGTTCGCGAATTTTTCAAAATTTAAGCTACGAGACCGTCCAACTGTATATAGCATAATCATACGCGTATACATAGAATCGGATTTTTATAACTTTTTTTATTTTATTTTATTTTTATTTGGGTTCAACTTTTCAACTGTCATTTGACTTTAGAATGCGTGACATTGAAGCGGAGCGGAGGTCAATCGACCAATCACAAGGCTTCAAGATGTTGACAATGACAATGGCAATGACATTGACAGTGGCGTGTTTTAACAGTTTCAATGCGTTTTGATTGGTCGGTTCAAATTCAGTGGAAACGAATAAAACATAAACTAAACCTATTGTGTTGTTTGGTTGAAAAGTTGGTAGGTAATGAATTATTTTTGATTTTTTGAATTATTTCAGAAAAATAATCATTTTTTTTTAATTTTGACACGGCATTGTTTTAAATTATTCGACTGCATTTAAATGGAAAGTTCTTCATTACAAATAAAATAATAAACTAGCGACGCCCCGCAGTTTTACATTAAAGCGTATCCCGTGAGTATTTCAGGATAAAACCTGTTTGATTTGTGGTACAGTCAAGATAAGAAAAGGTCTGTCGTAAACTTTAAAAATGTACTAACTGCCGTAGTCCATGAAATTGAAAATTTACTATTTGCTAATTAACGTAAATTTTCAACATTACATTGCAAAATTCACTCATTACCTCTATTAAGAAATTATTGAATGAAATTTGGTAACCGACGAAGGTTTTCCTACCAAGACGTCGGGATGAAAGTACCCTATTAAAACACTTTGAATGTGACTATTACGGAAGAAACTTCTTCAAATCCGGTTCAGGCATTTCCAAATATAATTTGCGTTCAAACAAACAAACTCTTCAACTTTATTATGTTAATAAAGATTATGTAGAGTCAGTCTTTTTGGTTCAACAAATACTCCTTTATATTTCTTTTACATAAATCTTTTCATATAATTGGAAGACAAATTGTAGTATTTTTCAAAAAAAATATAATTTCGAAACATGTTTCTACCAAAACTAAAATTAATTTAAGTACCAAAGACTCGAATGCCATAATTCTTATTTTAACACAACATTTTCTTTGATGTATTGCATTTTTTATTTAACCGACTGCGCTTTGTCAAATAGGGTTATGTTTTTACCTGTACGTGTACGCATTTAATTTATATGTAATATGATTATTGCAGGCAATTATTTCAATACAAATTGTGACTGAAAATTGATTCTGTAGTGCATTTAAAAAAAATATGTCTATGGTGCCCTCTTGTGTCTATGGTTACTATTTTTACGGACGTACACACTAGATGGCGCTATTTTGATATCCACCATATTATTTTATCAAGGCCTGCGCTTTCGGTATAAGTTTTTTAATATCCTAACGCGCACGAAGTGATTAAAATCCCTTGCAAGTGCTTAAATTCTCCTGTTAGTACTAATACTCTCCTTTAAGTTCTAAAACTCCCATGTAAGTACTAAAGGTCCCCTGGAAGTACTAAAAGTATCTTGAAAGTACTAAAACTCCTCTAAGTACGTAGAAAAAGTCTTCCGAGGAGTCTCTGATTTGCGCAGGCCTCAACAATGACACAAACACACAATAGATGGCGCTTTTTAACTTTAATCGCTTTAATCGTTCCTAACACGGCTCTCCCATATCATGACAATTAAACAACTTTATTTAAAATAGTACGCGACCGATACAATTAAGGTAAGGTGCTCCCACACTGCTGTTATAGAATGTTAAGTAACGTTAGTAAACATTTGTTAGCTAACATTTAATCACCAAAGTCAAAAAATGTTTTCATTTTAGTAAATGTTAATTAACATTTTTGAACAAAATTTTGTTTGTAAACATTTTATACGGGTGACGGCGGGGTATGCGGTGAGTCGGTGAGTTTTTCTCTAGCTTTAAGCGTTCGGCGCATCCAATAAGAGCGCTTTTTCTTTTTTTTTAAACAAAAAATGAAAGCTATCCCAATTAGCAAATCTTCTTCCATTTTCGTGTAGACGCCTCAGAACGCAAAACCAAACTGCGAGCCAATGCCAGATTCAAAATGTTATAAAATGTTAGTAAACACTTTCCATCAGTGTAGGAGCACTTATAACATATAACAGTTCCTAACAAAATTTAAGAATTGACAACATTTGTTAGTAAATGTTTTCGTGTTCAAAAATGTTTATAAACATTTTGTAACAGCAGTGTGGGAGCACCTTTACAATAGCACAACTATACGAATGTGACATAACCTTCAAAAATATTGCACACATTTCCGAAAAGAAATATGTATCTTGATTTTACGTTAAACAAAATTAATGTTAACTTTTTAAGGAACGTATTTTACGATAACAAACGTTTGAAACTACCCACCCTCAATTTAAGCACATCCAAATTGGAAACTTCTTCCTTTGTTTGGTGTCTGTCAAAAATACAGTGCGTTGATTGGAAAACTCAATTTTCAAAATGTTTCACGTATTTTCCATTTGAAGTTTGCCAATAACGTCAGTGGTTGTATCGGCAGTGTAACATACTTATTGTACATCAATAGATTTTAATTGTATGATAATTTGGAGTCTTACGAAAAAATCCGTTGAAAAGAATATTATTGTAATAAAGAACTTATTTAGGTCAAATTATGTGAAGGCCAATTTTGGAATCGTCAGATTTAATTATGACAATTTTGACAGCTATCTACAGTGTCAACTCAATCGATATTATTTAACTGAAGATAGATATTATCTGAAGAATATATTTTATCTGGAGATTGGAAAATTGGTTCTGTCTTGCATTTAGCGACATCTAACGGATTTATTTTGTAACTGATTGTATTTATGTCAAAGTTTGCGTGTTTGTCTGTAATTTTGTTAGTTTTTCAACATTTATTTAGATGTGTGTTGTTTGAGGAGTAAAATCTATTTAATTGTGCAGGTGAGACGATTCGTCTACTTGTACTTTGTTTGTTTGGTACTTGGGTACTTATTTAGTTGACTTACAAGTGTGATAGACTGTCTGGAGGTCTTTATGCGGTCTAAACTCTGATACCAGGGTTGGACAACTATTTGCTATAAACAAGATTTGAAAATTAATCGCAATTTTGCTAGTTAATTAATTACTAATTAAAATTTACTTTTTAAACTCACCGATTTGCACTCATTATACTAAATGAAACGGGTCTGTATCGCGTTAGATAATTTAACGTATTTTAGCGAATTACACCGCTCGTGGTCACGGGATAACCGGAATTCGCTCGAAACGTCGGGTACGTATTTTAGTAAAATACGTTTAAATTATCTAATACTAATTAAAATTATTGATTAATTTTTTAGATTTATTCTTATATAATTTCTGTAGTCAAAATTTGAAATATTCAAAATAATTTTAACGAAAAGCAGTATATACCGGGTGTCCAACGTCTAGTTTTATTTTAGTTTCATAAAGATAAAATAATCAAAAAAAATACTCCATCTACAATTATTTAGACATTATTACTTATTTTCGCATAGTCGGTTACCCTGTATGACCCAATATGCGAGACCTTTCCCAGCTGTGGGACACTATAGGCTAATACTTTTTTACTTAACTGTTTCTGTTAATTCTTGAGTCAACTAAATATGTATATAGTACTAAGTGAGTTAATGAACTAATGTCTGAATATATTAACATAGAAAGAGGCAATAATGTTCTAAATATTGCCCGTGTTAAACTTTTACTAGTAAATATGTAAATGTAAGTTTTTTGAAAAGAATAAACTGTGTAACAAATTAGTCGGTATTTTTGTTTAA
Source organism: Cyclophora albipunctata (assembly GCA_963082685.1). Taxonomy (NCBI): domain Eukaryota; kingdom Metazoa; phylum Arthropoda; class Insecta; order Lepidoptera; family Geometridae; genus Cyclophora; species Cyclophora albipunctata. Next base: position 1,424,617 of record OY720139.1, on the reverse strand, counting down.
TCCACCCTCTGTTAAGGGTTGATTTTCGCAAAATCCCTGTAGCAATCAACTACTTCCTAAAAATAATTCTTTCACAAAATCTGAGGCTCCTAGAGATTTCGTGATGAACGAGTCAGTCGGGATTTCGCTTTTATATGTAGCTTTATAGCTGACCCGGCAAACGTTATTTTGCCATATAAAAGTTAAGGGGTGGACAACCCTGATGGTAAAATGATAATAATAATAATTCACCTTAACATAATGCCTCTGAAACTTTCACGTTTTAGTATATACTAACTATTTAGGTATTTTAGGTACCTATACTATCTTTCCTAGGCAATACCTCTAATGAGTATTTTAGTGCTTACTAAAACTTAGCTATAGTTTATAGTTTCGTGACATGAAATCAAGCTATTGAGAGGCCAACCGTACACATTCCAATAATACTGACAATAGATACTTTATTGACAATATTATTGTAGGTTTGTGGCTAGCCTCCTATCCTGGATGCATTGACTGGTGCTTTACACGTACTGGCCGTTACATAAGTGTAGGTAGGAAGTAAGTAATAAATACTTTAAGAAAATATCAGTCTCATTCTACTTTTATCACCTCCCATTCGCACAATACCACAAGCAACTTATTAACTTTCTAATTTCACTCACAACTACTAGAATTACATGTGTTAGTACGTGGTAAGTACATGTGTATTGAATGCTTTCCCTAAAATGGGAGTCTATAAAGTTTGGACACCATTTCTATTCGCGGCATTTTGTAGTAGACCACAGACCGTGATATACATAATATATATCCGGTATATTGTTTTTTTTAATATAAAAATATTGACTATGGTTTTATAGTGTAGTTTTTGTTCTGGCAATAATTAATAATATAGTAAACGGTAAGTAAGCGGTAAATAAATTAAATAATCCTTTTTTTTAATTAAGTTTTTTTTTAAATTAAATTAAATTACAATTTTTGTTTTATTTTACACCTTTAGTGCTAAGTTATTTTTATATGACTATTTTAAGTTTATTATACATAACTTATTTTTATTTTTTAATAAATAGGCGCATACGCTTTATATTCTATTCCTATTAGTTAGATACTTACATAAAACATTACTTAGGCACTTTACATGTTTTTAACACCGCCCTAATTGAAATATATCACATTTTAGTTGACATAAAATTAACATTATTTTACTTATGTCTTTAATTACATGATATTTACATTTAAATTATTTTATAATTAACTATCTACTTTTTAAAAAGAAAATGAAGCATAACTTCTTATAGAATTAATACATACGTACTTGTAAAAATTGTAGATTTAAATATTGCACATTCGATTTTTGAAATTCGAATAATAGACAAGACTTTTTATATTTTTTTTTTTATACCCACCTTAAATTTGCCATTAAAAAGGTTTTTTACATTAGATTTTTACTGAAAATCGTAGGATATATCAGCATGGAAACCTTCAGGGCCTGCGAAGTACCTGACCCTTTGCATTCTGCCATCTGGAAGCAACACGTGGTAATGTCCGTTGGTATTCCCATTGATCTTAGCTTCATGGTGCCCAAAGTCGTTGCCAGTTTCGTGGTCACGAACATGATATCCGAATTCGTAGTTGGCTGCATAGCGTAACTGTAGAAGAAAAAAGGTTTTAATACATACTTGGTAAAATAAGTTGTTATTTTTTTGGAGCGCTTTAGGATTCTTGGCATAATAAAGTATACAGTTCAAAAGAGCCTCTATGGGGCCAAAACTGAATAAAAAAATAAAAAAAATATTTGACAGTGCTTGCTTCGTGCTTAAAATATGTACTGTACTCCTTACTAAGAATACGAGAACAATTTCGTAACTTTTACGCTTCCCTCAATTCCATAATACCCACCTTTCGAAGCAGGGTATATATATTTTGAATTGTAACCACGTTTACGGATACACTTCGCTTTTATTTTACATTTTTATCTGACGTTTCGCAGAAGTTGAAGTTTCCCCTTTACAGAAACCGTGGTCACAGAAGACTGCAAAAAAAAGCGAAGTGTACTGTGTATCCGTAAACGTAGATCAGTTTCAATTCAAAATGTGTTCGCTTTGACTTAAAAAAAACAGAAGGGTATATATATTGTATAAATAGCTTGAGAAGAGCCCTACTTATGCTATTTTTATACTATTTTAATTTATGTAGCAATTAACTATCCAAAGTAACCGGTAGTTTAATATGTAAATCGAAATAACTATCTCTATTTAAAGGTGTTTAATTTATGCAATGTCACAACCGCCATGTTGTTCATAACCATGTCAACGATGATTGGTTAACTAAAGTTCTATCAAAACTAGGTCAGCAATAACTCAATGAACTAAAATCAGGAATTACTTCGAAACTTAATATATTTAATGAATAATTGAGTCGTAAATAATGAAGGTATTGCTTGTAGGTGAGTGAAGTAATATCAGCCTGAGATTTCGTGTGGAGCATTCACGCAATATTGAAACTAGATTTATGGCGTAACATCTTAGGGAGTGCTTCCTCAGCGTATTCAATATGTACATCATACCTCCTCACTATACTGATATATTCAGTGAGATGAACCTTAGCCCAGCAGTGGGACATTCCTCGTGGGCAATGTGAATAAAAGTTAGCGCTCATGTAACGCCAGGCACACGACTAACTCGTAATTCAATTGAATCGAATCTTTATTCGAATTATCTTTAAATTATCAATCTATTATATATTCTTACTAGCAGCGCCCCGCGGTTTTACCCGCGTTGTGCCCGTTCCCGTAGGAATTTCGGGATGAAAAGTAGCCTACAACCTTCCCGTTGAATGTGAAATTGGAAAAGGATTGGTAGCTTCTGAGATTAACGCGTTCAAACAAATAAACTATTCAGCTTGATTATATTAGCAAATATAAATAAAGTATATGTTATAGTATCAGTTACCTTGATCTACACTAATATTATAAAGAGGAAAACTTTGTTTGTTTGGTTGTAATGAATAGGCACAAAAACTACTGGACCGTTTTTAAAAATTCTTTCACCATGCGAAAGCTACATTATCCACGAGTAACATAGGCTATTTTTCATCCCGAAATTCCCACAGGAATGGACACAACGCGGGTAAAACCGCGGGGCGCTGCTAGTTCTATATATACAAGCTCAGTGCTAAGTTTGGGTCTAATTAACTGTGTGTGAACTTGCTTTAAACGTCTTTCTGTGCCCCGCGGTTTCACCCACAGCGCACCCGTTCCCGTAGGAAATACGGGATAAATAGTATCCTATATCCGTCTCCTGGTTCTAAACTACCTCCCCACCAGTTTTCAGCCAAATCGGTTCAGCCGTTCTCGAGTTATAAATAGTGTAACTAACACGACTTTCTTTTATATATATAGACTAGCTGTGCCCCGCGGTTTCACCCGCAGCGCCCCCGTTCCCGTGGGAATTTTGATATTTTTATTCCTTTTTCTTATATAAAAACCTTGTCCTGACAATAAGGAACACATTAAAAAAAGAATCCTCCAATTTGGTGCAGTCGTTCTGAAGTTATGCGCTTAGCAACAGATTCAGCGATTCATTTTTATATTATAAGATTAGTTTGTAAATCATATTTTTTAATAATACAAATAAAACAATGTTTTTTTTATAATGTAAGGAGATATAAGAAGATCGTTTAGTTTAGATGTAAAATAAATAAATAAAGCCTCATTTCAAATTTCTGTTGTATTATTTCTTCAAAATAATTTAAGTATTTTTAGGAAGAAAAAAGAAAAATGATATAGGTATCACATAAATGGTTCACTTCCGGATACCACTATGTAGCGTGAAAAAGTTGCTAATGACGTCGCCTAACACCTCTTAAGGGTCCGGTCTAATGTATACTATATAATCTACACTAATATTATAAAGAGGTAACGCCCCGCGGTTTTACCCGCGTTGTACCCGTTCCCGTGGGAATTTCGGAATGAAAAATAGCCTATAACCTTCCCGTTGAATGTAGCTATCTATTACAAAAAGAATTATTCAAATCGGACTGATAGTTCCTGAGATTACCTCGAACATACAAACACAAAATTAAAAATTTTATCTCTTTACTAGCAGCGCCCCGCGGTTTTACCCGCGTTGTGCCCGTTCCCGAGGGAATTTCGGGATTTTTTTTACATAAAAACCTTCCTCTTGAATCATTCTATCTATTACAAAAAACCGCATCAAAATCTGTTGCGTAATTTTAAAGATTTAAGCATACAGACAAACAGACACGAAACAGAGACGACTTTATTTTATACTATGTAGTGATAATATTAGTATTTATTTATTTAATGAGTATAGATAGATACCTTCAGTTCTTAGGAGTCTTTCCACCAAAGGTGTTTGGTATCATATCGAATATAATATAGCGTAGTTTTGGAGGATATTATGCAACCTACCTACCTATTTACCTTCATCTTCCGTTATCTAATAAAGTATAGGTTATAAGTACTAGGAGAATAGTTAAACCTAGTTTTATTTGTTGAATGTGGAATAGTTATTTAATATTCTATCATAGCTATTAAACGAAAGGAGCTTTTTTTTGTTCTTCAATTTTTCCAAATACAGGATTTCAACTGTACCTGTGCTGTTCTAATTAACAAGGCCAATGAAATTTTCATGAATGATGAATAAATATTCGTTCCTACTCTGTTTACTTTTATTCTTTTTTCGCCTCAAAGAATTTCAAATATCACTAAGGTGCTTCTAGAACTTCAAATCTATAACTAAACTACATACAAACACACCGTATATTTAAAGAGGTTTAATAAATATCTACTTTGCAAACTTAATCTTCTGAATCTTATTAATATTATACTGAACGCGTCTCGGCAGGTGTCGAATTCGAGATCGCTTTTTTACTAACACGTGATCTGGTAACACCTTGTACAAGTGGTTCAGAGGCCGCGTCTGGTACAACCAGTCGTTGTGCTTTCTGGCGTGGTAGCCCAGCAGATTCATCAGCCGCTGTTTAGACACCAAGTACAACGGCTCCAGACCAATCAGACTGGTCTCCTTAACATTCTCTATGAGGAGCCTGTCTTCAGGGTAGTACACTCGGGGCTTGTGGAACACCTGGACTGCGGGCTGTTTGGGTCGGACTAGGGACTTGATGGGTGAATTTTGGATTGAGAGGAGCGTGGTGGAGCCGACGGGCGCGGTCGGGTCCGCCCACTCCTCGTAGGTTTTCGTCTGCGCCTCGGTTGGCGCCTCGCTTTGGTCCTCCTGGCCTTGCTCCTCATTGTCCTCGTCCTCCTCCACCTCCTCATCTTCCCGGTTGTGCTTGTACATCTTCAGAGGGCCGGGCAACCGCTGCCGGGCGTCGGTCTCGTTGTTCACGGGAGTCCGAGTGATCACAAAGTTCTCAGCTTCGTTCACTGTCGACCGAATGTGCCTGTTAAAATGCTTTTTTATACTTACTTCGTCATACGGCCCGCCGTCTTCGTTCAGATGCTGAACGCCCGTGCTGACGACGTGCGTCTGCACGACATGCTCCGCCTCGTTCTGCTTCAACGGAGCTCCATTGGGAATCTCAACTTTATCTCCAGGGCTGTTGGCCGGATAGTAGACTGGCATAGTGTTAGTATTCGGGGTTGTAACCAACTCTTTAGATTGGTTAGGGCTCTTATAGGGCTTCCGGATGCTCGGGTCCTCCAAGTCGTCAATTACCTCAGTGATGGGCCTGTGGTCTTCCAAAATGTAATTGTACATGGAGTTCTCTGGTTCATTGTTCACGTGGAACAGGATATCGTTGAGAGCTGTGAACTGCTTTTGGGAGTCGTCTTTGTTTATCAACATGTTTAGAGTCTCGATGTCTTTGGCTGACTCGTAGTTCTGCATGTTTCTGAACTGTTTGGTGTACACTTGTGTGACGCTGGGCACTGCTCGCGTCAGGAGCTGGGACTCTTCCGTCTGCTTCAGACCGGTAACCCCGACGTTTCCGTTCGGTTTGATAGTAACTCCTTCGTCGTAAGTAGGACCTGGCGAGAGGCGTATAGTTTGGTACAGTTGGTCTATGTTGTTATACTCGTTTTGGTTCGAGCCGTAGGATCTGTGGTTTCTGATATTTTGGATGGCGTCTGCAGCGGTGAGTTTCTTGGGGTCCAGGCCTTTATTACGTCTGAGGTTTATTCTGTGGCGCCTGGACGGTGACCTGGCCGAGTGGGTTCGGTTAGCGAACCCTTCCTGCTGTTCTAAAGCGAGCTGGTGGTTCTCCTGGCTCTCGTGGTACGCTCGCATGTAGCTGTCTTTGATTGGAACCTTGTTCCACCTCTGGAGTTGGGCTCGATGCTGTCGCATGCGTTCGGCGTTGAACATCGCCTGCTGGTTGGCCGCGTGGAGCCTCGCGTTCTGCAGCGAGTTGCCCGCCAGAGGGTTCCCGTAGGGCAGCCGCTCGGGGCCAGGGTCCGACCACTTGTCGTCGCTCCTCGCCTGCTCGTTGATCACCTCATACACAGGACTTGCCGAATTCTCCGCCGAGCAACTCGACATATGTATCACCAATATTAAAGTAGTAAAGTATGTGTACATTGTTTCTGAAATAAAGACAAAATTATTATTGGTTTAAAATAAAATTATAAAGGGTATTTTCTTAAAATACAATCGGTTGTTTTGTTGTGATTGTTTCTTGTGACAGGTCCAAAGACAAATATGGAAAGCAGAGATGAAATCTGCTTGGTAGATGGCTCGTGGTACTATTGACGTAAAGCCGAACATACGCTTAATAGCAACATTACTGTGGACAAAGGCCTTTAGTTGCCTTACTGAAGTCTCATTAGGCGGGTAAGCCTAAAAGGTAACATTAAAAAGCATTAAAGAGATGGGCAATTGCCTGATAAATTGAAAACATGGATATGGTTGCTCTCAACATCGAGCTATAGCATTATAAATTGTCAAGGATTTAATACCAATACACACATTTTAAGTCCTTGTAATTTGCCAATTTGTCTTTGACAAAAAGTGTCTTTGCCAAATGTGATTTTATTTGTCTATGGATTAGATCATCCAAGTGAAGTATGTAGTTAAATTATCCTATGATATTTTAACGAAATAAGCATAACAGGCTCTTAAAATCTATTAGGCTCTCCTACATCACTAACTAGACTGTACTTTCTGAGATAAGGCCAATCAAACAAAAAATAAAAATTCAGCTTTATTACATACTAGCAGCGCCCCGCGGTTTTACTTGCGTTGTGTCTGTTCCTGTGGGATGAAAAATAGCCTTTCCGTTGATTGTGGCTATCGATTACAAAAATAATTATTGAAGTCGCAATGGTGGTTTCTGAGATTAACGCGTTCAAACAAACAAAGAAACAAATTCTTCAGCTTTATTATATTAGTACTAGTCGCGCCCCGCGGTTTCACTCGCATTGTCCCCGTTCCCACGGATAAAATCCCATAATTTTATTCTGATGTATAACCTATATTACTGTAAAGTTTCGTCCAAATCCGTTTAGTAGTTTTTGCGTGAAATAGTAAGAAACATACATCCATACATCCATCCTCACAAACTTTCGCATTTATAATATTAGTAGGATAATAGATAGATTGAAGTAAGTTTTAAATAAGTGAGATTTCTACCAACAATAATTTCTCGGCCATTAATATGTAACATTTATGCAACACTTGAGAGACGCAATGACTTTTCAAACTGCGAGTACGTTCGCAAAACTTTCTAGTTTATGTTTACAAAATGGTCTGAATTAACTTATTTAACGTAGTTTGTGTTTATTTTGGTTCCACTGTTTTGTTTTAATGTTTACAGTTTCTTTACATTGTAACAAAGTGTTTTGTCTCTTTTGCTCTTTGAAAAATAGCGTATGTTGGAAAGGGACAAACCATTTGATACCTAAAATGCTGTTAATATGCATTTATGAATATTCCTTTATATCTATAGCTAAACTTGAACATATATTTAACTAGCAGCGCCCCGCGGTTTTACCCGCGTTGTGCCCGTTCCCGTGGGAATTTCGGGATTTTTTTTACATAAAAACCTTCCTCTTGAATCACTCTACCTATTACAAAAAACCGCATCAAAATCCGTTGCGTAATTTTAAAGATTTAAGCATACAGACAAACAGACAAACAGACGCGACTTTGTTTTATACTATGTAGTGATTAGATTTTTCACATTAATTGAGTTGACTAGATACAATAATTAGACGATTCCAATATGATTACTTATTTAACTGTAGTAGTTACGTTCTCACGCCTAAACCACTGAACCGATTATAACGAAATTTAGCACAAATATAGATTAGATATCCCTCTTCCCTTAATATTCCAAGTATTCTCTTTACATCATTAACACTAGCTGCGAGCGCCGTGTTTCCCCGAACTGAGCGCACGAACGCTCGCTGTGTTACATTACGTCTTGTAACGTCGCGTCGGTCAGTATACGACATAAGATGATTCAAGTATAATTATTTAGGCCCATACTTTCGTTAAGTAACTCATACATAATATTTGTTAATTAGCTAAACTTTTAATTAGCAGTTAACGTACCGTTAAATTATGTATTATGTAAAGAGCACGCAGGTTCAATATTAAAATGTGGAAGTTACGGTAGGCTATAATTCGGTACTACTGTTTGGTATAAATTGGGTAATAAAAAATATTTAATTTTAATTAAGGAACTGTCAAAAATATATATACTCGTATAATTTATAATATATATAACTAGCTGCGCCCCGCGGTTTCACCCGCGTTGTACCCGTTCCCGCGGGAATTTCGGGATGAAAAATAGATGTTGGCCGATTCTCAGACCTACTCAATATGCTCACAAAATTTCATGAGAATCGGTCAAGCCGTTTCGGAGGAGTACGCGAACGAACACTGTGACACGAGAATTTTATATATAAGATGTATCTATCTAATACAGCGCCCCGCGGATAAACCCTCAATCATGCCGTTAAATGTGGCTTTCTATCTTCTATAATATAAAAATGAATCGCTGAATCTGTTGCTAAGCGCATAACTTCAGAACGACTGCACCAAATTGGATGATTCTTTTTTTAATGTGTTCTTTATTGTCAGGACAAGGTTTTTACATAAGAAAAATAAGGAATAAAAATCTCAAAATTCCCACGGGAACGGGGGCGCTGCGGGTGAAACCGCGGGGCACAGCTAGTTACAAATATAAATATTCAAATCAAATAACAAGTTTTTAAGATTACCGCGTTAAAAAAAAGAAGCTCTTTAGTATAGACCCCGCGGTTTTACCCGTGTTGTACCCGACTCCGTGGGAGTTTCTGGATGAAAAATAACTTATAACATTCCCGTTGAATGTGGCTATCCATTACAAAAATAATTATTCAAATCGGATTGGTAGTTTCTGAGAAAAGCACGTTCAAATAAACAAAAAATTTATATTAGCACTCAAATTGGTTTTAGCGACAGCGCGCGTTGATGTCTTTTGTATGAAGAGTCATGACGACGGTGCATTATTTGAAGCAAACAAATTTTAATACTCTAATGACCGTTCCCAATTACTTACTCAGATACCTATCTAAAGTTAATAAGTTTTAACTTTAGATGGCTATTTTTATATACGTTTTGATTTTGTTTCTATGTAAATAAATGTCTAATTTCGGCGGCGAAAAAACCGTAATAAATTTTGACTAGATTCGGAGATTAGGACCGTATGAAATACGTCCCTTATGATATTCTATACATATATATTTAAATCAATCGTGGTTTAGTCTCGCTAATACTCAAGAACTGAGCCGATTTAGCTGATTATACTTATTTTGGTCTGAATAAATGCTTGTGAAACCGCAGGGCACAGCTAGTGACAAATAGAATTCCAATACATTTGAAAAAAAAAATATTTAATATAAATTAATTTTATTAACAGCCTTACAACTATTTATGACATGTTTAACAGCTGATGATGATAATGATTGCTATCATTTTCGAGTTCATTCATTAAAGATAATATAAATACTATTAGTATCATTTAGATCGCGACTGTACCGGAATGACCATGAGTATACTTTCACTACCACTCGTGTGTACTGCACTTTATAGATGTATGTATGATGTATGTTTGTATGGAGCATAGCACTTGATTTCATATCCGTACGGGCAGTAGAGTATAGTACTTACATACTTCCGATTTAATTACTTTAACGACATGCAGTGCCCCGCGGATTTACCCGCGTAGTGCCCGTTCCTGTGAGGATTTTGGAATAAAAATAACTTATAACCTGCCCGTTGAATGTGGCTATCCATTACAAAAAGAATTATTCAAATCGGACAGGTAGTGTCTGAGATAAGCCCTTTTACACAAACAAAGTTTGAAACTTTTACCTCTTTATAATATTAAAATGGATTTATTACGAAAGTTAAGAGTAATTTTTCTTTAACTACCTACTTAATAAAACTTAACAGGTCTTGTTTTGCTTGTTTGTTTGTTTGAAAGCGCTAAATTACCATTCAAAATAAATGTAATCTATAGTCAAAATATATTCAAATGCCAATAAAACTAATAGATAGCATCTGTCAAAAAAGACATTTTACATTAATGTATACCTATCTAGGTATCTATCGATGTATCTAAACTAATTTATGAAAGTGGTTTTAATAATTATTTTTGTAATAGCCACATTTAACGGGAAGGTTAAAAGCTATTTTTCATCCCGAAATTCCCAGGGGAAACACCGCGGGGCAATGCGAGTTTTACTTCAATTATAAAACAGAGTTGTTATTGTATAACTGAATGCCAAGCAAGTTAGTTAAATGAATTATACAAAACAATTCATAATTCGCGAGATAATAAAAAGCTAATCTGTCGCACAAATCTTAATTTAAATAAAGACAATATTTTGCGAACTCAAAGCACCTCAAGGTAAAACTTACAATTAAAAAAAGAACCATAAACTATAATACAACCTCCATTGTTGGAAGATAATTGAAAAACGAATCTGTCACGGAGTAACGACCTTAGTAATGAGATAAAAACTTTAATTACAGGCAGACAGACAATATTCTCAACCAACAATAGTGAGAATGCGTTCTCTCGGCGCTTAGTAGATAATTAACATTTACTACATACGTGTGGAATGGTTTTATTGCGAAGTTTTATACTCTATGGATTCTCTATGGCCATGTGGTTTTATTTTATAGTTGATCTATGGTTTTGGTATGGGGGATTTGACTCAGAAATAGGTTTTATCAAAAGAGTTGAGCACAGCAAATCTATCTTATTATACCATAAGAATGCATAATATTAAAAGAATTATAATATAAAGCTTAGGATGGGTTTGTTAAACTTATGTTCTAGTTGATGCAAATAAAAATAAAATGTTGAAAAAACAGTTTTTGTATCTTATGTTGCCGCCAACAAAGTTAAAAGTTGTTGTGCAATTTGACTTATTTTATATCTTATTCGACTTTCATCTTTGATTGTCTGAGGATAAAAAATCGGCTCTAAGCGTTTTGAAATTTTGATCGCATTTAATAAATGATAATTTCCTAGCTTCTACATTATACATTCTACATTCTACATTTAATATATTTTAAAGTTTAATTTATGTTCGTATCGTCCTCCGAAGTGAACGTAAGCTCACGATCTGATGATCGCTTGACATTTCGCTGCGGTCTTCGTTATAGCTAATACATAGTAAATCTCATTTTAATCGCACCACTAGCTTGATATTTTTATTACTTGAAGCTCGCCTGAAGCTTGAATTACTTTTGAAATATGGTCGAGTCAAGGTTTAAAATATTTTAAATCCATGCTTTCAATCGTTCCATCGTACCCAGGTAAACAGCCCCTGCCAGGCGTTGGAGGCAAGACGAACATAATAAAGTATCTCTCACTTTCTTTTGTTTAAAAAAAACCGTCATCTCCCTCGGCTGCCGCCTAGACAATCACCGCCTATCGTACGGACTTGGCGGTCTATCTTTGTTTCGTGGTCTGTGCAGATAAATATGAATTCTCTTTGTTTAATCTGCATTAATTTTGACGGCTCCAATCGGAGCAAAGAGGTTGCTAAGTTTACCCATAGAATTGAAATGGACGCAAAGAGGCTGTATGTATTTTTGTCTATGGAACAACCCATTCCTATCCCGCATAACTTATCTCTATGGATGTCCGTGAGAGTTTTGATTCCATGGTTCTGAAAAATCGGGTTTTAGCATTGCTTCTATGTAAATAAAGTTTCATCCTAATATTATAAATGTGAAACATTGTGAGGATGTATGTATGTTTGTTACTCTTTCACGCAAAAACTACTGAACGGATTTGGATGAAACTTTACAGCATTATAGGTTATACATCAGAATAACACACATTTTATCCCGAAATTCCCGCGGAAACGGGTACAATGCGGGTAACATCGCGGGCGCGTCTAGTAAATAAATAAATATGTTTCATGGCTAAAAAACGAACCGGTCCAATGTCTAAAAAAAAGAAGTGATTGAAATACATTTATTTTCTGACAAACAATGAAAACTTACAGATATTTAATTTTGTTGTTAATTTCCGACTGACTTCGTCGAAGATTGTTAGTCATCGAGGTTTCATTAAAACGAAGGTATGTTTTGTCCCAGTATGCAAAGTACCTATTTAATTAATTAAATGTATCCGGGTTTGTATTGCCCTTCGATTGGAGGATTTATATACATTATGTGCAATCTATTTCTTAGTACGAGTCAAAATATGGATTAACTAGCCGCACCCCGCGGTGTTACTCGCCTTGTACTCTGTGGGAATTTCGGGATAAAATGTATCCCATATGTTATTCTGATGTATAACCTATAGTACTGTAAAGTTTCATACAAATCTGTCCAGTGGTTTTTTCGTGAAAGAGTAACAAACATACATACATATTGTTGACTATGTGTGCGGATTGAAGATTAAGAAGAGACTTAAAATATACAATTAAACACTATACATGTACATTGTACAGTCAGCAAATGAAAATGATAAACACTTTAGTACTGGTCACATTACACTTGTCATTTGTTTTCCCTATTATTTAAAAGCATAGACAAAAGACATTACCTCTTCGTTTCGCTTCAAAGTTTATGAAAGGAAGATGACACTTTACAAGTTACAGACCACAGACACATAGGTGACATTGCCAGGCATCTAATAAAAACGACAGTCATAAATATAAAACTCATTTTTGTACACGTGGTTTTACTCGCATTTTGCCAGTTCCCGCAGGAATTCGGGATATAAATTAGCTTTTAACCTCCCCTTTGAATGTGGCTATCCATTACAAAAAGAAATGGACCTTTCCTATTTTATATTTCCTTTAAAATATTATTATAGATTTGTATTATAATTTATAATTCAAAGATAAAATTAGTTTGAATATAATTAAGATAGTGTTATTTTATAGTGTTTCATATAAAAAACGGTCATTATTAACTCTTTTCTTGTTAACAAAAACAAAATCGTCTTATACCATATTTGAATGAAATGCTAAATATTAACATAAATACATAAGAAATCGCATAAATAACTGATAAGATTTAGTTTTTATGCAAGTTTTGGAAAGTAAATACACAGAAAAAGCTTTTTTATAATTCCGAAGCATGTCCGACATGTTTTACCTATACTGAGTAGTATTCGCTTAGGGCCGACACTGCGTTAAGCGTGCAAACGTCGCGGTTCCATACAAAAGTGAACCGAACGCGTGCGCCCGCGACGTGCGCCCGCCGCGTGTGGCTTCATACAAAAGTGAACCGTAGGGTGCGCCCGTCGCGTACGATGTCATACAAAAGTGAACCGACTCTTGCGCACGCGACGGGCGCACACTTAACGCAGTCTTGAGCCTTAAACTTAGGAAACCAGTGTATTTCATACTATTATTCAATGCAACATCAACTTATAATTCTGCAACCGTCCAAACCGGAAGAAGTCATTATAATTTGGTTACATCTCGCCGTATTGCACAATGTCACGACATCTCACCATTACTTAGATCGCCGAGTCACGTCCAATTGTTATCTTATTACGTATATCTGCTACGAATACGTATAAAGCAGTGCCCGCGGTTTCACCCGATTTGTACCCGTTCCCGTAAGAATTATGGGATGAAAAGTACCCTATGTTTAGTGACAGATTCTAATCTATCTTTATGCAAATTCTCATTCAATTCCGATTAGTAGTTTTTGCGTGAAAGACGAACATACATCCATATATCGTTACTATCTTTCGCATTAATATGTATGTATATTACTCCTCATAGCACCTCGCGGTCCTTCCCGATTTGCACCCGTTCCCGCGGGAATTTCGGGATAAAATGTATCCTACATATTATTCTGATGTATAACCTATATTACTGTAAAGTTTCATCCAAATCCGTTGAACAGTTTTTGCGTGAAAGAGTAACAAACGTATGTATGTTTATCTCACAAACAATATTAGTAGGAGTTGCATGTACAATATTAGTAGGAAGTAGGATGTACAGAAAATGAAGATGTAATATACATATTGTATAGAAAATGTATGAATAGAACATGTAATAAGATAATAATAGAAAGAGCTTATAGAAATGACATGCACTCGTAATTTGATGTTCCGTAACGAATATGTTATCTAATGAAATGTTGTAGATGTCCGTGCTATATACAAACTTCCCGTGCCCCGGGGTGTTACCCGCGTTGTACCCGTTCCCGCAGAAATTTCGGAATAAAATGTATCCCATATGTTATTCTGATGTATTACCTATATTACTGTAAAGTTTAATCTAAATCCATCCAGTAGCTTTTTCGTGGAAGAGTAACAAACATACATACATATTGTTGACGGGCGGGAATCGAACCCGCAATCCCGACACAGCAAGCGCTCTCACTGCCATTGTGCCAACGGGCTTGTCAAACACAATCAATGAGGGTTTTCACGATGACACTTTTGACAGATTTCTGAACCTCACGTCTCAGTGCTGCCGCCTAGTGGGTGACGTTTCAGAAAACCCTCAATACACAGAAAAAAATTGACCTAATTAATAGTGTTGTCAATATTTGCGACACACAAAAACCGTCAAGGAGTATGTTATCGCCTTGTGTTTATCATAACGACTTGCTAATCAAGGGCATGCAGAAGGCAGGGTGCCGCGAAAGGTGGTCACCTTGGGATTCATTCATGTTTAATGAACCAACTGTATATTTAACTTTGAGCTTAAGTTTAAGCTTCATATCTTTAAGTGATACTGATATTTAGTTAATATCTTTTATAATCAAACTTCTTAATATATAGATTGAAAAGAAACATCTTTGACGAATTGTATTTTGTCATGCTTTTTTTTCTGGGATAATTTCCCGCCCGGAGTCAACAAAACATGTATGTGCAGACAAAGTTGTCAACAGCGTCTGGGTGTCAAATATATATTTATATAAAGTATTTGCGTATGTATATTATGTAATAGTATCAGTTAGTTAGATGCCATAATACAAGCTTTGGGTCTAATTATCCGTGTGTGAAATTTGCCCTGTAAATATTTAACTATTTTTATTTATTTTGAGACATTTTGTATTGTAAAGTGACAATCTAATTTTAAGCTTGTTTGTTTGTCAAATAATTATACTCAAATTCTTAATAGAGATTTAATGATTGATTGACATAATGTATGATGAAATTACGCCAATTAGTTAAATATCGCTTTAATGAACGCCTCTACAAGGAAGGCCGTTAGATGATAAGTTAAGTTATCATGCACTTAAGTTTATTGCAATCATCGACAAGCAGGAAGGTTGAAGGTTCGTTGCTAAATATACATTTTACAGCGGACATACTCGACGCTCACATGACCCGAGTTCAAATATCAAATTGCTTCCCGACATTTAAGTGTACAGCTTATACCTGCAGTTATAAACAGTTTTGATATCTAACTTATTCGACAAATATTATAAATGCGAAAGTTTGTGAGGATGTCCATATACATATATATATGTTTGTTACTCTTTCACGAAAAAACAACTGGTCTCATTTGGATGAAACTTTGCAGTAATAAGCTTAGAGCTTAGTTTGGGTCTAATTAACCGTGTGTGAATTTGTCCGAGTATATTATATTATATTATTATTATATACATATAGTTATCAGAATAACGTGGGATACATTTTATACCGAAATTCCCGCGGGAACGGGAACAACGCGGGAAACACTGCGGGACACGGCTAGTTAATATAATAAAGCTGAAGATTATGATTTTTCGTTTCTTTGAATCGAACGCGTTAATATCAGTAACTACTAATCTGTTTTAAATAATTATTTTTGTAATAGCTAGAAACATTCAACAGGAAAGGCTATTTTTCATCCCAAAATTCCCACGGGAACGGGTACAACGCGGGTAAAACCGCGGGGCGCTGTTAGTTTCAAATAATTTCGTAGATCACTATCATGTAATATAGCTGAAACTAAAGAAAGTGTTCATTTATGATAGCACCTGTACAAAAACAACTACCGTATAAAATTTGTAGGACTAGCAAGCTTCACAGCTTTGCCTGAGTTATACTGGTTCCGGTGGGAAATACGGGATAAAAGTTATCCTATGAAGTATAATTGATGATAACTTGAGATACATTCAATCAAAATCAATTTAATTGAAGCGTTCTTGATGTAGGGTAACCAAGCGATGTCAACTGCGCAATGTGCAGGTCAGCGCGTACTTGGATGGGTGGCCGACAGTACAGTGGTACGTTCAGTGGTACGACAGTGGTACGTTCAAAAGAGCCTCTATAGGCCAAAACTGAAAAAAAATATTTGACTTTGACTTTGACAGTGGCATGTCTATCTGATCGCTACCAGATGGCATGTTAAATTATTGGTCCCGCGTGTTTCAATCTTTAGAACATCTCGAGGACTTGATGCGGTCTAAACACTCTGACACCAGGATTGGCTACTAACCTACACGAACTATTTTTTTACTAAAATGTTTTTATATCTTACAAGCAGTTCCAAAGATCCAAAACAACGTTTTCTGCTTTAATCTATACTTCTATACTTGCTAATATTATAAAGAAAGAGGTAAAATTTCTAAGTGTTTTTGTTTGTTTGTTTGTATGTTCGAGGTAATCTCAGGAATTATCAGTCCGATTTGAATAATTCTTTTTGAAATAGTTAGCCACATTCAACGGGAAGGTTATAGGCTATTTTTCATCCCAAAATTCCCACGGGAACGGGTACAACGCGGGTAAAACCGCGGGGCGCTGTTAGTTTCAAATAATTTCGTAGATCAGTATGATGTAATAAAGCTGAAACTAAAGAAAGTTTACATTTATGATAGCACCTGTACTTATAGATAAGTAAAAGTGATTCAGGGATCAATGTTCTCTATAAATAAACCAGAAACGCATAGACCGGGTTCCGTATGCTGGTAGTCTATGGCTAAACGTATTAAACTTGATGGGTTTACATCCTACTGTGTGTTATGGCGATGCTTGTGTCTTGTTTCTGGTTTCTTTCAAAGGAGCGAAATCTGTTTACATTTGTCTATGGTTCATATAGTTTTAAATTATGTAGATAGGTTTTTTTTTTCGTTGGAATAAATCAGATGTCTTGGTTCAGATTTTGTGACTAACAATTTACTTAAAACCTTCGGATAATGACCCGCAATTCGGTTATGACATAAAAAGGCGGTAACCCACAGATGTCATTTTGAAGAAAAAACTTCAGAAAATAGCTTTTAACCAGAAAACCCCTAGGAAATAGCCTACAACCATCCCGTTGAATGTGGCTAACTTAAATTGTACTTCTTAAACAATATAATTCGGTACTGGCATTAAAATAGTATAATGTACAGGAGTAAGGACTTCTACTTAACGGGTGTGGGATTTTTTTTCACAAGGTGAATGCAGGTTTATTTTATAGTTGAATCAGAATGAGGTTTTGATTGTTAGAAAGAACCTTAAATTAAAGAGCTGTTTTGCTTATAATACGCTAAACATTATATCAAATATTCAATAATTTATAATAATACCTAGATGACTTTTGATTTTTAACCAATTTTAGTTGCCGTAAGTTATTCATAATATTATGTATTTATTTCTAAAAGTAGATAATTGTTCCAAAATACTCACATAATTTAATTAAATCCAGCATTCACTAATAAATAATAATAAATAAAAACTTTTTAATTTAAAACACACAGTAATACAATCATGGCACTATGTTTAAAAAGCTTTGCCTTAAAACTTTTTGTTAATAAATAAAAACTTTTTATCTATTGCTCAACTGAGGTATACAACCTCCATGGACAAATTAAACGCACTGGCGGGTTATAAGTTAAAGTTTAACATTTAAGTTGAGAATTTCAAAGTGGTGGGCTGCGTTCGCGCCAATGACATTCTAAGAACGGGTTTCGTTACATTTTGTATACATTGCCACTTTTAAAGTAAGATTCTTAAACGAATTGAATTAAAAATAGCAATGGTTACAAATTTCCTAAATAGTCGTAACATGATAATTTTATGGCTCAAATTAGTAGAGGTCTATCAAACTGTATTATTAATACATTACTCGTTTTAAATGGATCTTAAAATATTTGTTTAAATTAAACAGCAATGGTTAATACATATGAGGATTGTCAATAAAAGAGAATGTAAGAATTTTGTAGAAATAGATTTCTGCAAGCGATTTGGTTCCTAAAGTTTATTGCTGACCGTCAACGACTGTTTTACGCGCTTTACGCCTGTTCCTATGGGAATTTCGGGATGAAAATTGGCTTATAACCTTCAGTTTGAATGTGGCTATCCGCTACAAAAAGAACTATTCAAATCGGATTGGCAGTTCCTGAGAATGCGCGTTCTAACAAACAAACAAAAAAACAAACTCTTCATCTTTATTATATTTTTAAGGTATCTGGGATTGATAAGAAGAAGTTTTCATAGCAGTCTCTTGCTTTACATTAAAATGATGGAATTTAAATTAAAATACTCATTATTTCTTAAATTTCCTATAAAATAAGCATAAGTTTTTATCATCACAAAAAGCCAGCACGTTTTCGCGCCATAAAGTTTTCAACAAAAACTGTTAATTTGTAGTTTTTGTAACCATTCTTGCATGAAAGAAGTAAGGACAAGCACATTACCGGCCTTCCCACTTATCGGCTGTCGGGCCCGGATTTTAAATGGACATGCACGTGGCAGAATAATTTTTTAAAAGCTATCTTCTATATTCTTCGATTTTGTCTATACTCTATATTTTACGAGATTTTAAATTCAAACCAACATGGCTGAAAGAACCAAAGACAATTATCTTCCATCGATGAAAAGACTTGGGATTAGAATGGAATACAATTAACGATTTCAGAAGGAATCTTCTTCGGCTGGAAAATCGACATCAATACTCGTAGTCGACATTTTAACTCGTATGAAAAACATAGAGGAGGTATAACAGAGAAAGATCAGGGTTGGTGATGACCCGACCCGACCCTTGTTTTAAAAGTAGGAAACTTGTTTTCGCTCGACCCGGGAATTGAACCTGGGACTCCAGTCTTGGGAGGCGAATATCCGAAAATACGTTCAATGTCAACATTTCTAAGTACTGAATTAAGATACATTAAGTTAAAGGTTAACATATAGGTAAACTGTTGCAAAATCATTCAGTGTAATAAACACACTTACATACCTTTTGTGTTAAGTAATCTCAACCTCACTTTAATGAAGAACTTATTGTGTGAATTAATTTTAATGTTGAAGTTTTGTTCAGTTTTATTACTTACTTTATTATTACAGCTATTGTAATAGTTTAATGACAAGTACAGTATGCAAAGTTTCAAAGGCCTCTCGTTAAACAGGTATTATTTTTATATTAACTGAATAAGTTCTTAATCTATATATCTTTCTGAAATGTCTTAAAAAGCTAGACATGAGCTAGACTAATGATTGACAAAGTTTGTTTTTATTCGTCCTACAGAAAAAACCCCGGACAAATTGACACACGGTTAATTAGACTCAAAGTAAGCTCTGAACTTGTGTAACGGAATATAACTCACTGATACTACTACATATACATACACAAATACTTTATAAGAATATACAATTGCCACCCAGACGTCGTCGCTAACAACTATAATATGTCTTCACATATTGTTGACTCCGGGCGGGAATCGAACCCTCGACGCAGTAAGCGCTCTCACTGAGTCACTACCACTGTGCCAACGGGCTTGTCAAACCAAAAAGGTTCTTCAAACATCTCTACAGATGAAAATCTGTTTGGTTTGAAAGTGGGCTTACTAGATGATATAGCATAACTCTAGCTTTGGCTCTCTTTCATTAAAGGCCAAATGCCAATGAGGGTTTTCTGAAATGTCACCCACTAGGTGGCAGCACTGAGACGTGGGGTCCAGAAATCTGTCAACAGTGGGATTTTCATCATATCATTTTGAGAATTGTAACTTACTATCAAACTCTACTCAGCGACCGCTCACGAACAAATCCATAGACAACAGCCTGTCTACCCATAGAGTTTATCTCGTCCATAGACGAAGAATATCTCGTCTTTTGACCGTTACCAGAGACAATAGTTTATCAGTATCATCTGTTTTTATTCCGCCGTGGGATATTTTCTCTTCGACATGAATACAATTCTTTTGGCATTGTTCGCGGTTATTACGTGTGTGCCATAATCTTGTTAGTTACGTAATAACTTGCGCTTTTTATTCAAATCTAGACAACCACAGTAATTATACTTATTTTATATCTAATAATAGTTATTTAAATAACGCGCATAGTAAGTTACAATAACAACTCTATTTTTTCTTACGATTCTTAAAATGTGGACTAATGGCGTCAATTTTCCAGCCCAAGATGACTACTCATGAAGAGTAAAAAGTTTTAGAGATTGGGTAAGAATGAAATGAAATCACTAAACCTTTTTCCTCTTCAGGAGTAATCGTAGAATAAACAATATTTTATTTTTTACCTCTTAATAATATTAATAAATAGAAAACCGTAAGAATAAATGGAGACTCATAAAACCACTTTTGATATAAAAAAAAATACCCGGACAAATTCACTCACGGTTAATTAGACCCAAACTAAGCTCTAAGCTTGTAATATGGAATCTAACTAACTGATACTACTACTTAAACATACAAAAAAAAAATTAAGAATATATAATTGACACCCCGATGCCGTCGCCAACAACTATCTCTGCACATAATGTTGACTCCGGGCGGGAATCGAACCTGCGACCCCCGACACAGTAAGCGCAAACACATGCCACTGTGAAAACGGGCTTGTCAAAAACAAGCAAACAAACAAACTACAAACTCTAGTACTTTAGTTTGGCGTCAAGACAAAATCTTAAACAGTTTATTATCTGTGAGAGAAATGTGAATGAACTAAAAAAAATACAATGAATTATGATTATATGCATACTTTCTCCGTTAGAAATTGAGGGTACCTACTAGGTATGCTATTTTATTTTGTAACTAGCAGCGCCCTGTGGTTTCACCCGCGTTGGGCCCGTTCCCGTAGGAATTTCGGTAATTTTTATACTTATAAACCTTCCTCTTGAATCACTCCATCTATTTCAAAAACTGCATCAAAATCCGTTGCGTAGTTTTAAAGATCTAAGCATACATAGGGACAGACAGACAGACAGCGACTTTGTTTTATACTATGTAGTAGGCATGGAACATTTCACGCATCACTGGTTATTTCACTCGTGATAAATCAAATCACGTGTCACGCCAGTTATATGCATCGATACCGTCTGTTACATTATAACGCGTGCCGCGTGCCGCACCACCAGAATTCCATCGTGCGAAAGAGACAAAACTAACAACAACACTTGGGCGACACCGCGTCACCAGGTGAAATTGCATCTTATTTCAAGCGCAATTAGGCTTTAGTTTATCTGTAGGTTTTTGTTTACGTTCTCGATCGCTGAGTTACGAACACTTCAAATAATAATGAGTCTTATTTTAAAGAAGGTAAGATTTATTAGGAACTAGAACAGTTTATAATGTTGAAATCACGAGTAGGTATCACGTCACGAGTTCACGACGCCGGACGCGGTGAAATGAGAAGTTAGTTGATTCAATGAACTTCTAAATACGCCAATGTAATTTGATTAAGCATTGACAGTGTGGTATATCCATTAATACTTATCGGCTCTTAGTCACACGCACCCACTCACTCCTCTCGCCTACGGCTGACTGAGCCGCATTCGAGCGTACGTGCGCTAGAGACGACACAAAGCTTCCTTCTCTTTCCCTCACATACACTACATCCCTTCCTTATTTTATTTATTTTTATTATTTTGGTTTCATATTTTTTCCGTTATTATTATTTATAAATGAAACTATTATATTACTTTATCTATTTATTATCATTCTAGTTTCTTCTCAACATTTAGAATTCTTCTCAACATTTAGAATTATTCTTCATAACAGATTAATGTCAAATCAACCATAAATCAACCATAATGAAAAATCAACCATATTTTATTATTTTTAGTTCTAATCTTTTAATTCCTGATCGCCTCCAATATCCTCTTCCGAATGATCTTCTGATGCCGTATCTAAATTATCTTCATTAATTTCTTTGTTCACCGATTTCCATTCTCCTTCCACTTTTTTTAAATGTACTATGTTGCGTCTTAAATGCTGTCCTGTTTCATCGTTCTGTACTTCTACATCTCCTCCGTTTTTGGACATAACTGTATGCTTGGCTGTATCAAAATTTAGACTAAGCTTATTGGTTTTGTTAGCATTCTTGACATACACTTTATCCCCCACTTGTAGGTCAACACTACGAGCTCTTCGCCTTTTATCTGTATACTCTCTTCCTTTTTCTTTTCTTTCTTTATCTTTATCTCTTACATCTATGTCTCCAAAACTTTGTTCTGCGATATCTATCATCGGGATCTTGTCTCTAAATTTCCGTTGAAAGAATAGCTCTGCCGGTGTTTTGCCAGTTACACTATGTGGGGTGCTATTGTACATCGTTAAATATTCCGTCAATGCTTCTTTCCAGCTCTTTCTCTCTACTTGGCATATTTTGAGGCGTTTGATGATATCTCTATTCTGCCGTTCCACTTCTCCATTCTGTTGCGGCCAGTAGGGTATTGAATGAAATAGTTTAATATCATTTTCATGGCAATAAGCTTTGAACTCTGCACTGACAAATTGTTTTCCATTATCAGAAGTTATGGAAACCGGATGTCCCAGCCGGCTAAAAATGTCTTTAAGTAAACGAATCATTTCTTTGCTGCTGATATCTCGACATGCTTTGATTTCTTTGTACCTCGAAAAATAATCTATCACAACGAAAAGATAATCACCACTTGGTAGTGGACCCAAAAGATCCACGGCAATATCAACCCACGACTGGGTAGGTAATTCTCTCCTCTTAAGTGGGTGTGGTGGATTTGGTGCCGATACCAGTGTACATCCTTTACAAGACCGTACTAAGTTTTCCACGTCCTTATCATAGTTAGGCCACCAAACTTTTGCTCTAAGCCTCAACTTCATCGCAACCATTCCGGGATGCCCCTCGTGAGCCGCGTCTAAGACCTGGCGTCGCAATAGTGTCGGGATAACTATTTTGGTCCCTCTTAGCAATATGTCACCAAAAAAACATAGCTCCGTCTCAATAAGCTTATAGCCTTTTACGGCTTCATCCCATTTTTTGTTGAACAAACCCTGTTTCACTTTTTGTATGCCAACATCAATTTTTGAATGAGTTTCAATATCTTTTAGCGAAACAGCTATTGGTCTGGCATGGTCAATAATATCCTGAACATAGTCCTTGTACTGAGTTTTATCTGGACTAAAAGTACATAGTCTAGACAAGGGATCGGCGATATTGCTCTTTCCGGGGCGATAAATGACATTGTATTTGTACGATTGAAGCCTCATTATCCAACGCTCAATCCGAGCACAGGGTTTGGATTTCGGACCGAATATCACCTCAAGAGGTTTATGGTCGGTAATTAAATCAAACTCCTTACCATACAGAAACATGTGAAAGTGCTCCACAGCCCACACCAGTGCCAAAGCCTCCTTTTCAGTTTGGCAATACCTACGTTCGCAGTCGCTGAGTGTTTTGTTTCCAAACCCAATAATACGCGGACCACTTTCATTTGTCTGTACTAGAATTGCACCGAGCCCGACCGGACTTGCGTCTGCAAATACCATAGTCTTATCGTTTACATTATAGTAACCCAAGTTTGGTATCTTACTCAAAGCAGCCTTTAGAGTACAAAAGGCAGTTTGTTGACTTTTTCCCCAAGAATCCCTAATGTCCGCATTTCTCGCTGATTTTCGACGGAGCAATTGCTTCAGTGGTTCTGTGAGAGTGGCCATATTAGGGATCCATTTCCCAATATAATTAATTAACCCTAAAAAGCTTTGTAGTTCGGAAATGTTGATGGGGGTTCTAAAATCTTTTATTGCCAATAAATATTTGTCTAGTGGTCGAATTCCTTGATCTGATAGGTCATGTCCTAGAAATTGGACTTTAGGCATTCCGTAAATACATTTATCTTCTCTTAACATAATGTCATTCATCCTTAATGTTCCCAATACCTTTTTTAACCGTTCGTCATGTTCTTGCTTGTCCTTCCCATATACCAGAATGTCATCAATAAAATTGACCACCCCTTCGCATTCAATTAACACCCTTTCGAGCGTTTTCTGGAATATTTCCGGCGCACAGGTAATTCCAAACATTAACCGCTTAAACCTGTATAATCCTTTACCTGATATAAATGTTGTAATATGTCGTGAATCAGGTATCAGCTCTAATTGATGAAACGCGTCCTTAATATCTAATTTACTAAAGATTTTCGCATTTTGAATTCTTGGTAGTAGCTGTTCCATCGTCGGTAGCGGGTGATTTTCTCGTCTGATGGCCAAATTTGCACGCCTCATGTCGATACAAAGACGAACATCTCCATCTGCTTTTAAAATCGGTACTACCGGCGATATCCATTCCGACGGTCCTTCTACCTTTTCTATTATGTCCTTTTGCAGTAGTTCGTCTATTTTTGAATTAATTTTTCCTTCCAGGGGAATCGGTATACGTCTATAAGGTTGTATTACAGGCTTAACATTACTGTCAATTGGTATTTGTATCTGAATATTTTTGAATTTAGGGAAGGGTGTCGTCTCGACTTGATTTATGTCTAGCCCGAGTTTTAGTACTCCTAAAGCTATCGCCGTCTTTTTACCCAATAAATTACGTGTCCCTTTGCTTATCACATAAAAAGTAGCGTTTTGTGTTTTCGGTCCAACCTGGATATTTGCATTAAAAGACGTTAATAGCTTGAGAGGGACTTCACTACCATACGCAACAAAAGTTTTTTCTGGATTTTTTACTTCTTGTCCTGTCTTCGAAATTTTTTCCTTGATTTCTAACCAGGTCTTGTCTGTTATTAAGTTATGTTGGCATCCCGAATCAATCAGCATCTCAATTTGAGTTCCGCCTACTAAACAAGTAAGTGTATCATTATAATGGACATTAAAAACGTATTCAATTTTATCTTCTATCGCATTCGCCTGCTTTATATGCTCACTTCTTTGGCTCCCCCTCTTCTGTCTTTTCCCATCCGCACTATTTTCCACTTTGATATCTTCAATGCTTCGTTTTAAACTTGTACTTTTACACTGAGCTTGAAAATGTCCCGTCTTCTTGCATTTATTACACATTTTCCCTTTAGCTGGACACATAGTATCATAAGCTAGATGATTCCAGCCACCGCAGCGGTAACACGCCTTTTTAGGTCTATTAGCAAATGTTCTTTCTTTTAAATTCGTATCAATTTTATTGACTGTTTGCTCTTTTACTTTAAGGCTAAAATCCCCTAATTGACGTTCCACTACTTCTAGAGTGTTAGCTTCAGATATCACTTCAGTTAAGGTAATTTTTTCGCCACCACGAAGTACTTTCCTCCTGAGTTCTTCCGATGAGCACTTTTCAATTATCTGATCAATCAAACTATCATCTACATCAGTAAATTGACATTTCAAAGCTTGTTGTCTCAGTCGCACTAAATATTTTTCAAACTTCTCGTTTTCTTCTTGTTTCATTTGTCTGAATAGATGTCTCTCATACCGTTTATTTTGTTTGGGTGCGAAATATTCGTCTAGCTTACTTATCGCTACTTCAAAAACATCTATATCCTGGTCATTTCCTTCTACCGTTTGAACATAACCGCCCGGTATATTAAATAGTATTTCTTGGAGTTCCTGTCCTCCCCAATGCAACAAACTCGCGCGTTTTTTAGAACTAGTATTAACGTCGGCAGCTTCGAGGTAAATGTATAAACTCCTTTTCCAACGTTCCCATCTAGCTCCCACTGATCCAACTTCCCCATCGCATTCAAATTTTTCCAAAGTAAGACTTGACATTTTTTTTTTCTGTAACAAAGAAACAAATAAAGAATGTTTAACATAGGTCATCAAAGGGCATCATCCTTCAAACAACCCGTCACATTCATTGTTTCTTCCTTACAATATTCCTTTTACTAATTAAGAGAATTAAGATAGGTATGTTATTTAAGTTTAAACTAATATTATACCTATAAACTTTTACTTCAGTTCAATACATATGTACATTGACAAAACTTCATTCCACGGGCACCACCCGTACAGAAACTTTATTTACGGGCGTCACCCGAAATCAAAACTTCATTCCACGGGCACCACCCGTATAGACAACTTATTTACGGGCGTCACCCGAAATCAAAACTTCATTCCACGGGCACCACCCGTATAGACAACTTATTTACGGGCGTCACCCGAAATCAAAACTTCATTCCACGGGCACCACCCGTATAGACAACTTATTTACGGGCGTCACCCGAAATCAAAACTTCATTCCACGGGCACCACCCGTATAGACAACTTGTTTACGGGCGTCACCCGAAATCAAAACTTCATATAACAAATAAACATAGTTACATCGCATCGCATCGTATATCTACAGCAGTAATCTACAGGCATAACCTGCAATCCAGTACATTACCAAATTCTTACGGGCATTACCTGTGATTTGGTCCTTACCTATCGCGCGACATCATTATTTATCACAACAATAAACAATCAAACATGTTCGATAACGAAATCAACTACGCGACTCGCAGTGTTCACGCATTTTATAAACCATCCTAACTGTAGGTATAACCTATTTATAAGTATGAAAAGAAATTATCAAATACAAGGATCGAGTAATTTATGAAACTGTCACTCATATCTAAATGGTACTGTAATGTTAGCAGGTATAAACATAGGTATAAACAAATGTTGCGTTTCACAATAATAGCCTACCGCATTAATAAAACAAAATATCGCATGATCATCTCACAGCAACGACGTTTAAAACCAAAGCCTTAAGAGACTTAAATATATATATGTATATACCTATGTCGTTATCTACTCGTAATATAATATTCACTTACAACGTAAACAGCTAAATTGTAGAACGTAGGTATAACAAACGTTGCGATTCACAATAATAGCCTACCTCATTAATAAAACAAAATAGGTATCGCATGATCATCTCACAGCAACGACGTTTAAAACCAAAGCCTTATGAGACTTAAATATGTCGTTATCTACTCGTAACATATAAGATAATATTCACTTACGACGTAAACAGCTAAATTATTTCGCTTAGGCCTTGCTACCTACATATTCCGCTCCAACATTTTAACTACAATTACCCTATTCATTTGACATCCTCTTTTTTTTTTTTTTGTTTTTCATATGCAATCAAGTACTTACAGTAGTCCTGTTTGTCCTCGTCGCCAAAATGTGGTATATCCATTAATACTTATCGGCTCTTAGTCACACGCACCCACTCACTCCTCTCGCCTACGGCTGACTGAGCCGCATTCGAGCGTACGTGCGCTAGAGACGACACAAAGCTTCCTTCTCTTTCCCTCACATACACTACAGACAGTCCCAAGCCTGCAAAGTATGAGGGAAAGTTCATTGAAAAAAATAATTGTCAACAAATCATCGCCGGTGACTCAGAAGTCCGAGCTGCGTTTACGGACGCCAGACTGACAGCTGTCAGGTTAAAATTTAGTGGGACAAAAATTCACTATCGCAGCGACATGTAACAGACGGAAAAAATATACCTGCTGTGACAATAATCGTCACTAATAAAAAATAACGGTCGTGATTTATAGCGCGTGATATAACAGTGATAAAAAAATATAATTTCACCACGTGATCGTGAAATAAAAATAGCAATAATTTCCATGCCTACTATGTAGTGATGATTAAAATAAATATGTATTTAATTTTGGCCTATGTTGAGGGAATTCTAAAAGTATCAATAAGAGTTTTCACAAAATATATTCTAATAGGTACTGGACAGCGCTAAAATAATCGTTAAATCGGTTCAAAAGTGGAATACATTAAAAACACTTCAAACCTCCTTTTTCGATGTTAGATAAAGACATTCACTCATACGTCTTTTCATTACACGTTTGGATAGTCGTATGATAGTGTTATCCATAATTTCGTTAGTATTAACACCGGCTCGTTGGTCTAGGGGTATGATTTTCGCTTAGGGTGCGAGAGGTCCCGGGTTCAAATCCCGGACGAGCCCAAATCATATTTTATTTCTTTTTTAGTGCTATCTTTTTTCTTTACTATAATTTATAACCGATTTTTTTCAAATAAAACTCTACGTGAATAATTATGTCTGAATCTTGCAGATTCTATAGACCTGCAGATGAAGTGATAATACTTTTGCTATTATAAAATCATCAGGCGTATTGTACGAGTATATCGAATTATCAAAAAGGCGTTGATTAATTAATAATGATATACTAGCGGCCCGCCCTCGCTCCGCTTTGAGGGTGAAGGGGATAGCCGTATAAGAGTTGACTTTCTCATTTTCCTTTCTTAGCAACTATCACATTACGTCGTTAAATTAAATCCATATAACTAATAGCATTTATAGATCCTGAGATTTCGTGATGAAATTCTCGCTTTAATCTAAGTAACTAGCAGCGCCCCGCGGTTTAACCTACGTTGTTCCCGTTCCCGTGGGAATTTCGGGATAAAAATAATCTATCCGTTCAATGGGGCTATACACTACAAAATAATATATTTAAATCGTAGTTACTGAGACATATTTCTATACCTAGTTACCTAACGAGATTGGCGCGTTTAAAGAAACAAAAAACAAACTCTGCAGCTTTATTATATTAGTCTAGATATAGATTTTATGAGTCTTCTAATATCTAATTTACCTTTATTTTAGCACTTAAATGTCATTCCTCCTTTTTATATTGGTATCTGCATTTTACTTACTGCAATTGTTTGTTTGTATGTTCGAACTAATCTCGAGAATTATCTGTCCGATTTGAGTAATTCTTTTTGTAATAGATAGCCATATTCAACGGGAAGGTTATAGGCTATTTTGGATTCCAAAATTCCCATAGAAACGGGAACATCGCGGGTAAAATCGCGGGGCGCTGCTAGTTTGTAATATAACTAATGATAATAATATAACAAATGTAAAAGTAAATGTAGGCAAGACATATTGTTTATGTCACTTTTCAAAATTGTAATAGAATCAGATGATGTATTTTTTTATCAAAACGTGCACTGTAAAACAAGGCCTAGAATCAGTTACATGAGTCAGATTAAAGAAAACGTCATGTCGTATAGAGATGTGAAGGAGCTTGCACTGAACAGGAATAGATGGAGAAGTCTGCATCGGACTAACTGACAAGAGCCTTGCTCTTAAATTTTTGATGATGCACTGTAAAAAGACAAAGCAGGAAGTTGTAAAAAAACGAAAACGTGCTTCATTAACCCTGTTTTTTTTATTTTTATCAATTTTTTTCCAATAACATAATATCGTTTATATACTAGACATGAAGTAGTCGTCTGCTGGGCAAGGGTCGTTCGAATCCATGGGCTTGTATCTGTAAATCTTTCCCTTAGTACCGACTACAATATTATTTTTATTGTCATACGCTATACCAGTAATTTTGTATCCCAATTGCGCTATCTTCTGCGGCAATATACTTTTCGTTGTCAATGTAAAAAGAGATCCTTTTACAGCAATAATAACTTCATCGTTATTGTTCAACTTCAATATGTAACGCAACTCTCTCGTGAAACCTTTGTATTGAATAGGCTCGAAATATTCCATAGAAAAAAAGTATATCTTTCCGTCAACGTATTCGTAAAAAGCGTTGCCTTTTGTGTCCAAAACAAAGCTGTATGCTTTGGGGATTTTTTCGTATCTCTTGACAGCGGCAGAACCGTTGATAAACCTGAAGATTTCATGGTTTGGTCCAGTGGTTATGTACATTTGGTTGTCGCTTTTGTCTATGAATATGTTGCGAACATCGTCGTCTCCTATTGGTCGTTCCGCTGTGATTTCTGTATGTGAGTAATCGTAGGTCACCAGCCCTTGATTGGTGCCTATATAGATGATATTGTTTGGCACATCAATACCAACACATTGTCCTATTAAATCGTCCGATACCGGCAATGCTCTGATGCCTAAGGAACCATGTTTCAACATATGAATTCCTTTTGTGTAATTCCGTTTGTGCAGTATAAAGAACATGTGATCTGTTCTAGGATCTATGACTATGCCTGTAGGATATCCATCTATGGTCGCTATGAGTTGTCGTTTGAAAAATTCGTTCCCAATCTTTGTTCGGTCACATTTTTCTGCGTTTGTTGTTAAGAGTAGTGTTATAGGAAGAAATGTTATGAAGGTATATGTTTTCATTTTTGAATCATGACAGTGTTTTCTGTAACAAAAATGATGGAATTAGTTGTCTATTAATTATACGTCAATCTCCTACCTGTTTTGTTAGAGCAATGCGCTAGACCTAAAAACTAATTAGTCCATTGAAATGTTACATTTTTTGCCTTACCTTGCGTTTCTTAGAGGACGCAAGTTTATTTATGGATGTGTAGGGGGGGTTAGAATAAGATTAAAACCAAGGTTGTGGGGTCGCCACCCTTGTCCCACGGCTGCCATCTTGGAAAAAGTTAATTTGGAACACGAAATGTAAACAATTTTTTTTATGACACCAATAGTTTACGAGATAAACCGTAAAAACCAACCCCTATTTCCAAGATGGCGGCTGTGGGACCAAGGTGACGACCTTAAAAACTTGGTTAAACCCATAAACGGAAGGGTGGGGGGGGGTCAGCCAGGTCAGTGGGGATGTCTACACATCTAAAAAGTAAAATTGCGTCCTCTAAAAAACGCAATGTAACTTTCGATGGACTAAATATCACAGGCCAAACAAACGTCTAATGATATTTAGTTATTTTACAAGCGACGAGTCTAATAATTAATTTGAAACGGCTTTCAATTTGCCATGAGTGATGCGCACTTTCTTACAAACTCGCCAACTTCTAACCCAGCTAATGTAATGGCCTTGGAATCTAGGAAAATAATTGGTAATCTATGGACCTTTGTTCAGCTGTGGGACATACCAGTAGGGCTTAGATTGACGCTAAAATGGGCCTTATTCAAAAACGCTTATTAACAACATTTTAGCTCTAAAAGGGTGTGTCCTTTTCCGACATATGCTATTTTACAAAGAGCAAAAGAGACAAAACAATCTTAAACAGTGTTTTAGTTAAAGTGATATGAATAAGGTGGAATATATCTTTTCTTTTATATCTTCTCTCCATTAATATAGAAATATAAATGAGAGAAGAGAGAAACGAAGACAAAGAAAAGAAAAGAATTGTGTGGTTTTATGAAACTACGGTTAAAGTAAAACTTTTTTCACATTTTAAACATAGGGCATTTTAGCTATTAAATGGTTTGTCCCTTTCTGACATACGCTATTTGCCAATGAGCAAAAGAGACAAAACAGTTTTAGTTAGAGAGAGCGTTTATAAATAAGGCAGATAATCCCTACTCCTCGGCCGACCCGCACGCGACATGCAACACACACACGAAAAAGTTTAAGACGAATGTAACAAAAGTTTCACTTAAAAATGCCCTTTGACCTGTAAACAATTGTTATATTATGAAAGCACACTTCTCTTAAAACTCGATCTATTGATCAATTTTATGACGTCTTCAATACTACCCCTATATGTTCAATAAAATTGTTCAATCATCAACATTGCGCAATATTATTGTAGGTGTATGGGTCCCTCATAATTGATAGTTCACGATATAAAAATATTAGCAAAACAACTGCATCAATTCTCAAAATATCTATTGTCTCTCAGTATTAGTATTAGTCGCACAAAGAGTTCCTATTGTTGATGTTAGCTCATGATATTGTGATAATATTTATATTGTGATAATATTTTGATGATAACAGCCCAGTCTCGTTTCGCTTGGGTTACGTCTGCGAAGGGATTTCGGAATAAAGATCATATGTAAACCTTCTTCTTGAATGCCTCTCTGTGTGTGAAAAAAGTAGAAAAGAAAAATATTGTCCCACAACCTGTAATGTCCCACGGCTGGGGAAAGGTCTCATCTGACTGAAGATATCAGTACAGTGAGTAAGATGTCGTAATCACGTAATCACGCTTGCCCAATGTGGGTTGGCGATTTCAAACCCGAGCCATGTTTGAAAAGTAAATTGGAAACATGCTTCACTCTACCCGGGACCCTAGTCATGGCAGGCAAATGAACACGATTCGATGGTTGGTATGTGTGTGAAAACTGAATGAAAATTTGTTATGTAGTTTTTGAGATGAGTGATAACACACAGACAGACAGACATCGTGTTAGACTCCATATTTAATTATAATGTAAAGATAAAGATACTTTCGTCAAAAGGTACTTTAAAGATTTCGCAATTGATTAGTGATGTAGCTTGTAAATGGCCTAACTAAAGAGTGGCTTTAAAATGAACTAAAAGTTTGGTTATTTCAGTTTATCACCAAAATATAATGTAACCGTCAACCTCAGCATGAAAGAAATAGACTCTATTTAATGTAAAGTCCCATAAGGTAAAGGTCAAACGCCTCTCATCTCACTAGAGAAATCGGTATAGTGAGGAGGAGTAGGAGTAATCCTTATCACAAACCCGAGCCATAAGGGGGCGGGGTCCATTCATTATGTGAGGTGTTCTAGAGGGGGAGGGGATCAAGCGAAATCTTACCAAATCTTACTTAGGAGCGAGGGGACTTAGCAAATATTACGCAATTTTTTTTAACCAGAAATCGGTGTAAGATTATTTCTAGAACACAATATGACCAAATCTGACAGACTAAAATATGGCCTAATTCTAAATCTCGCGTGAGGGAGTTGGGGAAAATCTTACGAAATCTTACCAAGAGGGTGGTCGCAAAATTCTCAAAAATGCCTCACATAATTAATGGACGCACACTAAGGCAAAAGGGCACTATTTAAAAAATATATGTCTCACTTTAAGGCAAAGGTCCACACAATGTAACTATAGGGGTAGCTTAAGGAGTTAAAATTTAGGACTACCAGTCCTAGATTATGTGACGTCACATTTCGTCACAAATTAATAAAAATAAATTGAATTGTAACTTCGTTTACGGATACACTTCGCTTTTATTTTACACTAGCAGCGCCCCGCGGTTTTACCCGCGTTGTGCCCGTTCCCGTGGGAATTTCGGGAATTTTTTTACATAAAAACCTTCCTCTTGAATCACTCTACCTATTACAAAAAACCGCATCAAAATCCGTTGCGTAATTTTAAAGATTTAAGCATACAGACAAACAAACAGACAAAAATAGCGACTTTGTTTTATACTATGTAGTGATTTTTATCTGACGTTTCGGCCCCTTTACAGAAACCGTGCTCACAGAAGACTCTGTCTAAAAGCGAAGTGTATCCGTAAACGTAGTTTCATTTCAAAATGAGCTTAAACTTAAGAAACCAGTATCAATCAAAATAATTTCGGAATGGCTGTGTTGATCACTACATAGTATAAAACAAAGTCGCGTCTGTTTGTCTTCTGTTTGTCTGTCTCTCTTTAAAATTACGCAACGGATTTTGATGCGGTTTTTTGTAATAGGTAGAGTGATTCAAGAGGAAGGTTTTTATGCAAAAAAATTCCCGAAATTCCCACGGGAACGGGCACAACGCGGGTAAAACCGCGGGGCGCTGCTAGTTAATAAAAATAATTTCGGAATGGCTGTGTTAATTTTTAATAAATCTAAGTTTGAAATTCCAAAATGTTTGATGTCACATCAAGAACCCTTAGAGAGGTAAAAAAATGAAATTCGTGCAAAGTTATTTATGGAAGGTCCCTAAAACACTTTTAATTCAAGTTTTGTAATAAGCTTTTATTTTTTGACATCATCATATAATATGTCATCGAAACCTTAAGGGCCTTATTCATAAACGGATAATAACAGCACTTCAGCTATCAAATGGTTTGTCCCTTTCCGACATACGCAATTTGCCAAAGAGCGAAAGAGACAAAACACTTTAAAACACTTTGAGGAACACTCAACAGAACCTCCGTGATACGTAAGTTCCCGTTTTAACAAATAATAACTTTAAAACACTGTTTAAGTTAAATATCGTTTATAAATAAGGCGGTATGTGTTGTGTGTGACACCAGGGAATGGATCAAGTGACACTAAATAAAAGATTGTAAAAAAATTAAAGGTTACGGCAAAGACAAAAGGTAATTCTTTTTTATAAAATTACCTTCCCGTCAGTTTAAGATAAAAACACTTTCAATGCCTACTTGCATCGAATTTCATTTAAAAAATCGAAATCGTTTATAATAAAAGAAAGAAAGAGTAAGAAAATACATTTATTTTTCTCTATTTTTCAAAATATATTACTTTTGTTTTTTAAAGAGAAAAAAATGATTTCCGAAAAAAGGATTCTCTTTCTATTTCTCCTTTTTCTACTAACAATTTAATTAAGAGTTTAAAGGGTAGTTTAATAAAACTCACCGTTAATGATCAGTGCGTCTGGCTCGGTTGTCTTGCCCCGATTAACCGGTGGTTCAGGTGACGTCCCTTTATAACTAATTCATTCACATAGACATCGCTTGTAAACATCACTGTATTATAAATTTAAATATTACATTACACTTCTACAGGATGATTCAATCACTCTAGGGCGTTATGTTATCGTCGTACTCAGAGACGTCATATGATTTTGACATTATACGAAAAAAAACAAGTTTCCTACTATAAAATGGCTCGGGTTGGAGATCTACAACTCGGATTATGCAAGCGTGGTGATTATGCCTAATTACTGTACTGATATCTTCGGTGATATGAGAGGTCTTTGCCCAGCAGTGGGACATTACAGACTTATACTTTTACGTATAATCACGTCAAATGCGGCCGCTCTCAAATTACTAATGATTCCCTATGGTTTTCGAAAGAGTACGTCAATTAGTTTATTGTTGCCTTTATTGACGGTCTCTGTTTTGTATGACGTCCTTGGATACTTCGTTTAAGCCTATACACCTTCTATTGGGCACGTTAAACTGTCGGTCCCGGTGGTTGAGGCCTTAAGACGGTCCACTCCGACACCAGGGTTGGCCACTAACCTACTCTACTCGAACTCCAATAGAAGGCAAAGACAATATCTATTCTATATTTTTTCTTTATGTAGAAATAGAGAGAGAGAGAGAGAGAGACAAGGGAAGAGAAAGAGAGATGTCCTTATTGTCAAGAAGGGAAAACTGTGCTTTTTTCCATTGTTTTCTACGTAACCTCTATTATATAGAACTTATAAGTATTTCGATAAAAACTATGGGTTGAAAAAATATTTGAGGTTTGAAAATAAGCCAGAAATTAAAAAGTAAGATGGTATTAACGAGGAAGTAAAAAACCACATCCTGTACATAACTACTACTTACTAACATAAAACACTATGATCTAATTTGTATATTTGTTTTGTTCAATAATTAGCTAGATTAACGCATTGATTGTTTGGACACTACATCATTTTGTATTGTTTTTGTGTACGTACTAGATGCTAGAGCTAGACCTAAAAACTAGAATCATGATTATTTGATTAAGTCTGGAGTAGCCATTAGTACTAACAACGTAAGCTAAGTTTTTTTTTTTCGAAAGTGAAGTTTCTGTACCGAGGAGGTTTTATATATTTATTGGAATCAAATATAAACAAAGGTTTTGTTGTGGTAAGTTTAAATGTTCAGTGATCGTGTGTTCCTAAAGTTTTTACCCTCGGCGAACTGAGGGAAGTTATGGGTTTAATGAGAGAAATTGATTGTTTGTGTGTGTCCCCATTTATATTATACTAGCAGCGCCCCGCGGTTTTACCCGCGTTGTACCCGTTTCCGTGGGAATTTCGGGAATTTTTATACATATAAACCTTCCTCTTGAATCACTCTACCTATTACAAAAAACCGCATCAAAATCCGTTGCGTAATTTTAAAGATTTAAGCATACAGACAAACAAACAGACAAAAGTAGCGACTTTGTTTTATACTATGTAGTGATAACAGTTCGTAAGATGTGGGGGTTGCAAAAAGGTTTCATTCTGTGATATCTACTTCCTAATTTCAATGAGCGAGAGAGAATCATAGTGGTACTTATATAATTTTGTATCATATTTAAAAGCGACAGTGAATAATAATATAATTGTTTCCGGAATCAGTGAATCATTATTATTTCGAATCCATAAATCTACACTAATATTATATCTACACTTCTACACTAATATTATAAAGAGGAAAACTTTGTTTGTTTGTAATGAATAGGCTCAAAAACTACTGGATCGTTTTTAAAAATTCTTTCACCATTCGAAAGCTACATTATCCACGAGTAACATAGGCTATTTTTCATCCCGAAATTCCCACAGGAATGGACACAACGCGGGTAAAACCGTGGGGCGCTGCTATTCTAAATAAGGATGCGTTTCCATAGCAGCGGAGTGGAGAGGTGCGGAACTTTTTGAAAGGCGTTGTGATCGGTCAAGTGAGGTCCGTATAACTCCACTTCGCTTCAATGGTGACGGACCCTAAGTATTAGGTACCTACTCATTTTGAACTACGTTTACGGATACACTTCGCTTTTATTTCACACTAACAGTGCCTCGCGGTTTCACCTGCGTTGTGCCCTTTCCCGTGGGAATTTTGGGATAAAAAATAAGCTATAACCTTCCCGTTGAATATGTCTTTCCGTTACAAAAAGAATTATTCAAATCGGTCAAGTTGTTCTTAGTTTATTCATTACAAACATACATACAAAAATTCAAACCTTTCCTCTTTATAATAGTAGTGTAGATGTAGATTTCTATCTGACTAGCAGCGCCCCGCGGTTTTACCCGCGTTGTGCTCGTTCCCGTGGGAATATCAGGAATTTTTATACATATAAACCTTCCTCTTTAATTACTCTATCTATTTAAAAAAACCGCATTAAAATCCGTGCAGTAGTTTTAAAGATCTAAGCATACATAGTGCACAGATAGACAGGCAGCGGAAAGCGACTTTGTTTAATACTATGTAGTGATAGTGATTCTATTAAATACTAGCTGTGCCCCGCGGTTTCACCCGCAGCGCCCCCGTTCCCGTGGGAATTTTGAGATTTTAATTCCTTTTTTTTCTTATATAAAAACCTTGTCCTGAAAATAAGGAACACATTAAAAAAAGAATCATCCAATTTGGTGCAGTCGTTCTGAAGTTATGCGCTTAGCAACAGATTCAGCGATTCATTTTTATATTTTAGATATAGAAGATATAAAAATCTATGGATTTCGAATATAGAGTTTTCCGTTCATATAGGTAAGTATGTTTTAAGAAACCTAACATACCTACACTATAGTTTACATAACACAAGAAAAGTAGGAAGTATTGTCTTTTGTTTTTATCTATTGTTGCTCTATAGACTATAGATTATAGTAGACATGTTTTGTTAAAATTGTTTTGAAATAATATAGTTCCTACTTTCTTATGTAACTACCTATAATTCCCAGTTATATATATATAATGACACATTATTTTTATTTCATTAGCAGCGACCCGCGGGTTAAGCCGTGTTGTGCCAATCCCCGTGGGAATTCCGGGATGAAAAATAGCCTATAATCTTCCCGTTGAATGTGGCTATTCATTACAAAAATATTTTTTCACATCGAAGCAGTAGTTGCTAAAATTAGCGCGTTCAAACAAACAAACAATCTCTGCAGCTTTATAATATTAGTATGGATAAATTAGTGAAAAAGATATATTTAGCATGGAAACAAATGACAATTTTTTCAAACCCCTTTATTTTTGTTGATCTAATATATAAAACAGGCCCGCGGTTTCACCCACGTTGCACCCGTTCCCACGGAAATTTCGGGATAAAGTGTATCCCATGTGTTATTCTGATGTATAACCTATATTACTGTAAAATTTCATCCAAATCCGTTCAATAGTTTTTGCGTGAAAGAGCATCAAACATACATCCATCCATCCTCACAAACTTTGGCATTTATAATATTACTAGCAGCGCCCCGCGGTTTTACCCGCGTTGTGCCCGTTCCCGTGGGAATTTCGGGATTTTTTTTACATAAAAACCTTCCTCTTGAATCACTCTACCTATTACAAAAAACCGCATCAAAATCCATTGCGTAATTTTAAAGATTTAAGCATACAGACAGACAAACAGACACGAAACAGAGACGACTTTATTTTATACTATGTAGTGATTAAGGATAGGACATCCTATCCTACTTGGATAGGATTCCCGTGTCGCGGTGTTTGCAGTTAAACTCCCCCGAAACAGCTTGGCCGATTCTCATGAAATTTTGTGTACATCGGGTAGGTCTGGGAATCGGAAATCTATTTTTCATCCCCCTAAATATTAAGGGTAGTCCACCCCTTAATTTTTATATGGCAAAACAACGTTTGCCGGGTCAGCTAGTAGCGATAAAAAAACAAACGTTACATAAGTTATTAATTATTATTTATTTCCAAGTAAATATTTCATTATATCACAATTAATATTCTTAGTCTAACAAGAGGAAATAATAAAAAACTCCTATTTAAAATACCTAAGTACATACCTAAGTAGGCATTATATTTTTCCAAGTAAGGATACCAATAGCATCCAAAAATCTAACTTACGAGTACTCGTATATGCCTTCCTATACGGATTATAGGTAGATTCATTGCGATTGTTAAGCAAGGTGCAGCTCGACCCCTACTTTGATGCGTGGCTGATAGTGGTATTCTATCTGAGCGCTACCGTGCTTCGGAGGGCACGTTAAATTGTCGGTCCCGGTTGTTTCAATCGGAAACTCCGACACTAGAGTTGGCCACTAACCTTCTTGAACTTACTTTACTTACGTTTTATTTTGCAAACTAGCAGCGCCCCGCGGTTTTACCCGCGTTGTGCCCGTTCCCGTGGGAATTTCGGGAATTTTTTTACATAAAAATCTTCCTCTTGAATCACTCTACCTATTACAAAAAACCGCATCAAAATCCGTTGCGTAATTTTAAAGATTTAAGCATACAGACAAACAAACAGACAAAAATAGCGACTTTGTTTTATACTATGTAGTGATTGGCATTTTCGTAGGTACTTAACATTTCAAAAACTGCAATGATCACTTGTACTTAGATTAAAACATCGGAACAGTTCAAACTTAACCCTTCGTTCGCCGGTGCGGTCAAAACGACTACTGGTTAGCCGTAGTCATATTAGACTCCTCCACGCATCCTTCCATACTATACTTGTAGATAACCCCATTCGTCGACAGATAAAAGTCGTCTCCATCAAAAGCTAACCCCGCCGGAGTCACATCCAAGTCCATTAGTTTGGTGGGAATCATATTCTTGGGTCGTAAATGGTACAGGCCATTATTGGCCGCTAAGATAACCCTTTCACCGTCCATTGCTATAGCTCGGCCTGCGTTTTTACCTGTAAAATAAAAATTGTACTGTAGTTTGTACTGTAAATTTGTATCCGTTGACGAGAGCGTGTTTGGCTGGACAGTTTCTATAAGCTAAAAGTACTAAGGGCGTGTCGCTAGAGCTTACGCTTATGCGCTAGTAATCGTTAACACAAAAAAAAACAACAGCCTCGGTGGTCTTGTGGTTTGAGCGCTCGGCTCACGATCCGGAGGTTCCGGGTTCGATTCCCGGTGGGGATATCTCACAAAAATCTGAATAATGAATATTACTATCATTTTGTTTACCAAACAATAAATATGTATACCCGTTATTAATTCCCGATTAGTCTCTAATGACGAGCAATACTTCATGTTTGATCACACGCAAGCAATCGTGCGACGAGTAGAAAATCGCGGAACATTTTATGATCAAATAGTGGTTTTTACTTCGTCACTGAAGAGATACAGTAGTATTAGCCTCTATGTCCAACTGCTGGGCAAAGACCTCTCGTCTCATTATGTAAGATATCAGTACAGTGAGGAGGATTTGGCGTCATCACCACGCTTGTGCGCTTGAAGAGGCAAAGGGAAAAACATTGTGGGTTCTCAGAACCTTTGGACAATGGTACAGTGTGTACTGGCCCTGTTCTTCAAGTTAATATAACTTTAGAAAGGAGAACGCCTGGTCTAGTTGTATGTGCATTCGCCTGCCAAGACTGAGGTCCCAATTGAGGGTTCAATTCCCTGGTCGAGCAAAAACATGTTTCCTACTTTTCAAACATAGCTCATGGCTGGCCTTCCCTTGATGTTTATTTTTCAAGAACCTTTGGTGTCTTTTTATGTTTTGTGTCTGTTGGTCAGGGTTGGGGGTTGGTCAGGGTTGGCTGTTGGGCGTTGGTCAGGTTTGGGCGTTGGTGGTCCAAGTCTTTCGGGACCTCGTTCGCGTCAATGCTATTTACGCATGGAGGGCGCGTTTGGAGCGCCCGAGTTACGGCACCCGCACAGTCGAATCCATCAGAGATGTCCTCGACGGGTGGCTCAATCGGCAGCATGGCAGACTCAGCTTTCGCTTGACGCAGGTTTTGTCGGGACATGGTTGTTTCGGCAAATACCTGTGTCGCATAGCTTTGAGGGAGCCGACGCCGATCTGCCACCATTGCGGCGCCGAAGAAGACTCGGCGCAACATACGCTGGAGGTGTGTCCGGCTTGGTCGGACCAACGCATGGCAATGGCCGCCGCAGTCGGTTTTGACTTCTCGCTGCGGGCCGTAGTTCACTCTATGGTCCAAAGTGAGGAGTCCTGGACAGCGGTGGCCACCTTCTGCGAGAGCGTGCTCATGCAGAAGGAGGCGGCAGAGCGCGAGCGTGAGGCGGTCTCCGACTGCCCCATGCGCCGCCGCCGAGGAGGCCGGCGTAGAAGGGCGTACGCGGACGCCCTTCTAGTTACCTCCTTAGTTGAGGCTGCGGTGGCCCCCGGGGTGCGGGTGTGCCACTGCGAAAAGGCCTCGAGGTGGCGCG
This sequence comes from Cyclophora albipunctata, assembly GCA_963082685.1. NCBI lineage: Eukaryota > Metazoa > Arthropoda > Insecta > Lepidoptera > Geometridae > Cyclophora > Cyclophora albipunctata. Next base: position 1,383,375 of record OY720139.1, on the reverse strand, counting down.
CGCGCGGTGTCTTCCGCGCGACACTTGACGACAGAAGGGGGGGTGTTAACCCCTAACACCCCCCGAGGAGGGGGCCCCCACCCCAGGGGGCCCGGCGCTGTCGGGTTCGGTGGATGAATCTCCGTTTCCCACGTTCCCGACACTAAGCGCACCGAAGGCACAGCAGTGGTTTTAGTGGGTAGTCACTGCGGTAGGTGCGATGAGCCCCGGCAGCGGGGGGAGCTTGCCTACCGGGTTGAGCCCCACATACCCCTGCCGTCTGGCACCACCCGGACGGCGGGGGATGCGTAAATGCATTTCCACTGCTAAACAAAAAAAAACAAAAAAAAAAGGTTTGTGCGTTGGTAAGGGTTGGCAGCTAATAACTTACTTGAACTGAGTATCTTCACTTACCTAATCCAACAAACTCAATAGGCTCCTGAAATCCTTTCAACAATACTTTAACATATTTCGACGTGCACTCGTAATAAATGTTATCACTTTCATCGACCGCCAAAAAGTACGCACAAGGCACGTTGTTAACTAACTTCTTTTCCCGCCTTTGTAGGTCTATTTCATAGACATCGTTATTCGGAAATAGAGTGACGTACAGCACATCTCTATGGTTAGGTTTGAAAATTTGGACCAAATCTTCGTCTTTTAAACTTAGAAACTGGGCATTATGGTTTTCATCTAGAACTGTCAAGCCGTCATCTGTGGCTATGTATACTTTATTCCTTGCCACGTCAACTGCCGCCGCTTGGCCTTTGACATTTTCAATTTTGATCGGATTTCCTTCGTGCAGTATGTATTGGTCCATTTTAGTCTGAACTTCATCATTATGCAATGTTTCGAGGTCAATTAAAGTGAATAACAAGTCCTTGGTGTTCGGATTGAATACGAGGTTTGTAGGTAAACCTTTGATAGTCAAAATGGCGGTTTTTGTGAAGTAGTGACCGTCGTAATAGTGAGTGCAGTTGTCGGCGACCACTAGTGGTAATAACAGGAGCGCTAGCAACGGATACATCTGAAAAAAATCAATTATTACTATCAGTACGCATTTGTGGTCTAGTGGTTTGTGACAAGACTGAGGTCCCGGGCTCAATTCCCGGGTCGAGCGAAAATATGTTTCTTACTTTACAAACATGACTCGGGTTTGAAATCACCAACCCGGCGTAGTTTGACTAAGCTATGTTAACTCATTGCGATTGTAAAGTAATGTTTAACTCTGCCCCTACTTGGATGGGTGGCCAATAGTGGCATTTCTGAGCGCTACCGAGCTTCGGGGCACACGTTTAAACACGTTTTGGAATGTAATGGAATATTTAAAAGTATAATTTGAATATAGAATAGTCCCGCCATATTTGACATTCAGGTCTATTTTGGAATACGTAACTATTAGATAGGCATCTCAAGGTATATCAAAACACGATAAGTATTGCCCTCTGCTATTAACAAGAGATAACATAAGTTGTTTACTTTCATATAGCTACCTAACTGCCGCTCTCAGGACGTCCATTAAATCAATATTTAACCAATTGGCGTAATTTTTCATGTCAAAATTACTCTACTAACAAGCATTTGACGTGACTGAGTACGGGTACGGGTGTAAGTACTAACTACATATTAGTAGCATAAACAGGCTCGGATCATGCTAAGGCTAGGCTAAGTGCTCCTGTGCGGAGAAAGATGTCCAGTAAAGTAATACAGTGAGAGGACTGGTGGTTTCTATGGGAGAGGAGAGACGGATGCAAATGCCTAAGAACCTTGATCAAGGGCGTCGCCAGGGGTGCATAAGGGCAACTTCTTCCCTAGAGTCCCAAAAATCTCCTGAACATACTATTAACCCATATTTCATAATTTTTTTAAAATGTTCTATCAACTGCCAAGACATCTGATATGGTCTAACTACAAAGACCGACAAATAAACATGTGTAACAAGTAAAACGAACTAAAAATAACGACTATCAATAAATAATAAACTAATTAAAATGAATTCAAAATACGTTTACGCATACAATTCGCTTTTACTATCTCTCTTTCCTGTAAAGGGGCCGAAACGGCAGATAAAAATCATCACCACATAGTATAAAACAAAGTCGCTATTTTTGTCTGTTTGTTTGTCTGTATGCCTAAATCTTTAAAATTACGCAACGGATTTTGATGCGGTTTTTTGTAATAGGTAGAGTGATTCAAGTCGTCAAGTGAGTGAAGTCGTGTCGTACGAACAGCTGAATAGGATGGCAGATGACAGAGGAAAGTGGAAAGAACTCCATCGACAAGAGCCCAGCTCTTAAGTTTAGAAGAGAGAGAGAGAGAGAGTGATTCAAGAGGAAGGTTTTTATGTAAAAAAAATCCCGAAATTCCCACGGGAACGGGCACAACGCGGGTAAAACCGCGGGGCGCTGCTAGTGTTAAATAAAAGCGAAGTGTGTCCGTAAACGTAGTTTCAATTCAAAATGAGTAGTGTACACTTAAACTTAAACTTAAGAAACCAGTAATTAAAATGAAATATACTCACTGTGAATGTCACAACTTTGTCCAGTGATAACTTCCAATAAACTGCACAACTCTCAAATGAGTATTATCTATTTAATTTTGTTTTGTGCTATTTTATATTTTATCGCCGGTTCACTGGGCTTTATTTATCACATTGACACTATTAAGTGGTTATTTGTTAAGTATCTTATTAATTATGTCAACGTAAAAATATGTTAAGTAAAAAACTATCTCTCCTAACTTTCAAACGGAAGACAAACAAATTAAATTCAGTTATCTTTTAAAACGGATTCACTTTTTGAAAATAACCGTTTTTTATATCAATCGTTCAATGAACGACTTCCGGTCTAGTAACAAAAGAAATTAATCAATGATGCCAACTTTACAAATGAACTTTTTTCATTTGTTTTTCAGATTTCACTTAAAACAAAAGAAGTACCTATGTTATGTATGTAGGTATTTTTTCCTTTTTTCACAATTAATTTTGTTTGTTTCAGAAATGTTTGTGTTATTTTTGCGTAAGGTAAACAACTTTCTTTGGCAACACAATCGAGCAAAATGGATCGTGCGTGATGATAACTTGCTTTATATCGTTGCTTAAGGAAGAAAGAAGAGTTTATGTATTGAGAATTACGTGGATACATCCGATTCTTTAATACAGACATTGATATTCTTACACACTTTTTCTTGAAGCTAATCTAGTGATTAGCTTAGCCGGGGACTTTGTTTTATAATATGTAGTGATAGTTCACTACATATTATAAAACAAAGTCCCCGGCCGCGTCTGTCTGTCTGTTCGCGATAAACTCAAATACTACTGCACGGATTTTGACGCGGTTTTTTTAAATAGATAGAGTGATTCAAGGCAAAGGTTTATATGTGTAAAAAATTCCGAAATGCGCACGGGAACGGGCACAACGCGGGTAAAACCGCGGGCACTGCTAGTCTTTATTTAACGGTGCTTACCTTTAAGTCATTTAAAGTAGAAACTTATAAATTCTGTAGTTTTTAGCTAAGATATGTACATATTAGTAATGATGAATATTGTTAATCTTCTTCCTAAGAAAAGTCCTCAATAGTATATCTATCTATATCTATATCATCTTCTACATCTATTCTTATAATAAAACTGTACAGAGGTCAATTCAGTACATCTACACGCGGTATTACCCTCGTTTTACCTGTTACCACGGGAATTTCGGGATAAAATATCATTCATGTGTTATTCTGATGTATAATCCATATTACTGTAAAGTTTCATCCAAATCCGTTCAGTAGTTTTTGCGTGACAGAGCAACAAACATACATATACTTACATCCATTTATAATATTAAGTAGGAAGTAGGATTAGTAGGATAGGATATAATTGACATCCCGACGGCGCCGCCAGCAACTATGTCTTCTCATATTGTTGATTCCGGGCGGGAATCGACCCTGCAATCCCCGACACAGTAAGCGCTCTCACTGTGCCAACGGGCTTGTCAAAAAAAAAGTTACTTATGTCTATTTTAAAAAAAAAAAAAGGTTTATTGATTTTATTACTTCAGGAGCAATCGTCTTCGGCTGGAAAATTGACGACATTGGTCCACATTTTGGGACAGTAAAAAAATAGAGTATAATATCTCATATATAACTCAGGTATGTCGTGTATACTGCTTATTTCTGATTAGTATTTACTTTCTTACGTCCAGTAGCCATTGAAGGAAATACACAGCACATATCATTCACGGTCGGGCGGCCATTCGTGCGTGATTACGATTACAAACTATCATTATGTACCGACTTACGTAACTTTCGTTTACTTACATAATTAACCGGTGAAATTTTGATTTAGGTTTACAAATTTCAATTTTATGGGTACTTAATAGATCCGTGATTTATATACATATTTGTATTATTGAATTATGGTAGTCAGCTGTATATCTAATATGCAGTAGGTATAATGTTGGTCCCAAAATGCTGCCCTATGCAACCCCATGTTGTTGTTTGTGGTTAAATTTGTTTATGGCTCGTTTACATGAGTCGTTAAGAGCGAATACGGCTGCAGCCCGCACTCGATAACTGACTGATGTAAACGGGTATTCGGTCAACCAACCGATGTCTTGAAAATTGACAGGTCAAGAGTTCCTACATTTTAAAAGTTGGATCTACAAATTGAAGTGTACCGTTTAGTATTCAGGCGTATTTATACAAATATAATAAAGCATAAGAGTTTGTTTGACCGTGCTAATCTCAGAAACCAGTCTGATTCCGAATCGGACTGATCGAATCGCCGATTCGAATAATTATCTTCGTAATGGATAGCCACATTCTACGGGAAGTTATAGGCTTATTTTTCATCCCGAAATTCCCAAGGGAACGGGCACAACGCGGGGCGATGCTAGTATAGGTATAAAATAAATTATAGGTAACTCAAACATTCCTTTCTTTACAGACAACCATGTGGCCAACATACTTCATCATCGCATTGTCGACCATCACGGCAGCGCTGAAACCAACCTCTCTCTTCAGACAACAACACCTCATTTACTCCTCAACATTCAGTATAACTAAAATCCTAGTACCTGTACACCAAAACAAGTACCACAACTCGGAAATATCTGACGTACCAACCATATTCTTCACAATAACAGACCAGAAATTGCATGGCGGCTCTTGTGTCTACGTTCTAAAAGACTACGCCACATATGAAGTGTTGGAAGGTGGTAGAGACTCCACAGCTGATTACAGCAACGACAGAACAATATACATTGGCGCCAAAGATGGAATCTACAAGTACGATAAAGAAGTTATTGCCGCCAAAAAACTAGGCCCGTTCAGAGACAATATAATACAGATTCAAAAAGCGAATGCCACAGATATTTTGTACATTCTAACCTCAGATTATAAAATGTACAAAATTGAAAAAAATGGCACTATAAAAACTAAAATAACGTCAGTAACGTGTGCTCGAGAATTCGTTCTAGATGTAAGCAACAATATTTACTACGTAGATTGTAAAAATAAACAACTGCATATAATAAAATTCGATGGTAAATATTATGATACTTTAGCCCATACATCAGAGATATTTCAGAGTTTAATGTTGATACGACCAGCTTTTATTATGGAGAATTCTGTGCCATTTTTAGGTAACGGGAGATTACATGTGCTATATTCTAATGGTACGGTGAAACAAAAAGAGTTTTTCACATTGGAAACGCCATCTGCGATAAGTGTAGACACGGCGTTATACGTAGTTTTAGCTTCGAAGGGGAAAATTTACGAATACAATGTAATGGACGACCTTTTGAAGTCCATGTTTTCTGAACAAATGCAATCACAATCCAATGTTACAAGACTTATTATGTCCGTTATAGATGGCGCTAGAGATGGCCTCTTCGGCATTTATAAGACTTGGTATTAATATTTAATTATACCGTTTACTAATACTTAAGTTACTGTATCAATTACACGAATGTCATTCCAACATAAAGTCAAATCAAAACAGAAACACAACATCCAAATTAAAAATGTCTGCAGTATTTGCACCACAATTACACTCATTGTCGTAACGACCCAGAGGTGAAATTTTACCACCTAAATCAATAATTATCTATTTCGTTTGAGCCTCCTTGATTGGTTTATAATTATATTAGCCGCGCCCCGCGGTTTCACCCACGTTGTACCCGTTCCCGCGGGAATTTCGGGATAAAATGTATCCCATGTGTTATTCTGATGTATAACCTATATTACTGTAAAGTTTCATCCAAATCCGTTCAGTAGTTTTTGCGCGACAGAGCAACAAACATACCATCCATACATACATCCATCCTCAAACTTTCGCATTTATAATATTAAGTAGGATATGTTATGTCCAGACCAAGATGTTCTACAAATTAATTGTAACAGCATGTCTACCACAACACGAACGTGACAGATGACCACAAAACATGACATGACAAACAACCACCTTTTTCATAAACATTCTAACTAAAAGACTGTTATAAATTGTTTTGTCTCTTTTGCTTTTCCGACAAATAGCGTATGTCGGAGAGGGACAAACCATTCATAGATAATACGCTGTTAATAAAGTGTTTTTGAATAAGGCTTTTAAAATGTTATGAATGACACTGGAAAATAGCGTTTGTCAGAAAGGGACAAAACATTTCATAGATAAAAAGCTATTAATAAGCGTTTATGATTGGTGACACATTAGTGTAAAACCCTCCAATCAATATACAGTATCTATTAGTATAGATACTGTATGTTGATTAGTATATTATAAAGCTGAAGAGTTTGTTTTGTTTGTTTGTTTGTTTGTTTGTTTGTTTAAACGCACTAATCTCAGAAACTACTGAACCGATTTGAATAATTCTTTCACTGTTATGATAGTCTATTTATCGAGGAAGGCTATAGGCTACATTTTATCCCGGATTTCCTACGGGAACGGGCACAACGCGGGTAAAACCGCGGGGCGCTGCTAGTTTATCATATCATGTCGCCTTCTGTCACGTCCGTTGTGCTAGAGTGGGCAGATATGCAATATTAAGTATTACTTAATTTTAAGTATTTTAAATATGTTACAATTTAACTTTATCTACGAAATAGTATACTAAATGTAAATAATATAGACACTAATTTGTTTAAAAAATAAAATTCTAATGTCATACACATTAAACTGTTTTATTATTTTATTACCCATATAACATAAATACTAATAAGTAATTATAGTGACAGTTATTAATAAACTTAACAGAAACTAATCAAAAAAGGGTCTTAAAACTATGGACTTCAGTCCGTCGGACTTTTCTGTCAGTCGAATTAGAACCCTTCTAATATCGAATAATACACATAAAGATTAATATTCTTCGTATAGGAATTTTATTCGAGGACTTTTGGTCCCCTGCGCATTAAACTTCTTTGTCTGTACAGTACTTAAATATAACTGCAGTACTCAGAGACATTCATTAAATCCACACTTAAGTAATTGACGTAATTTTTCATACATTACATGTCACTGTACTGATATCTTCAGTGAGATGAGAGGCCTTTGCCCAGCAGTAGGATATTACAGGCTAATACTTTTTTTTACATGTCAAAATTACTCATTAAATCTCTATTTGACGTCTGTAGTCCATCGAAATGTTACATTTTTTAGGTCTAACCTTGCGTTTTTTAGAGGACGCAATTTTATTTTTTTGATGTGTAGGGGGGGTCAGTGTAAAGCTAAAAACAAGTTTGTGGGGTCGCCACCCTTGTCCCACGGCCGCCATCTTGAAAATAGGGGTTGAAATGGTTTTTACGATATATCTCTTAAACTATTAATTTTATTAAAAAAAATTGTTAACAGTTTTGTTGCAAATTAAATTCTCTACAACTTTGGTCCACTAACTTTTTGTCGTAGAACTATAAATAAAAAGTTATAAGCGAAAATGTTCAGAAATTCGAGAAAAAAAATTATATTTTTCGATGTAACTTTTTTTTTAAACATTTTACGAGAAAATGATATCAGACTATTTTTGTAGATCGTTTTTTGAGGAACAACTTTTATAAACAAATTTTTTTCATTAAGTCAATAGCTAAGGTTTTACAGCGCTCCGAAGTGAGTACAACTATACCTTTATTATACAAGCCCGTTGGCACAGTGGCAGTGAGAGCGCTTACTGTGTCGGGGGTTGTGGGTTCGATTCCCGCCCGGAGTCAAAAATATGTGCAGACATAGTTGTTGGCGACGATGTCTGGGTGTTAATTATATATATTATATTCTTATAAAATATTTGTGTATGTATAAGTAGTGTAATTAGATTCCATAATACAAGCTTGGAGCTTACTTTGGGTCTAATTAACCGTGTGTGAATCTGTCCAGGTATATTTATTTATTATTATTTATTTATACGTGTGTACTAATAATGTGTCATCAGTTATTGTTTTTTTTTATTTATTTTGTTTTTTAAATTTTTTTAATTATAAATTTTACAATATTATTAATAATTAATTATATACTCTTTTCCCCACCACCCACGAGCTAGAGTCTGGAGGCGCGTTTTTTTACGTGGTATCCCCAATAGGCATAATCCACGGTGATTTTCTAAATTAGAACTACTCCGTCCTCAGTCTTTTCGATGGACCAGGCTGCGGCTCAGCATCTGATCGGCTTTCTGAATTAAATATCAGTGGGTGAACTGGAGAAGGAAGGGGTGTTAATGTCGGCGTCGGGGTGTAATAGTTTTTTATATACACAGCTCGTTTTCATACTTTCCGAGTCTACCATCAGGTCCAGTCGTGGCTTAGTAATTATAATGATCTTGAAGACTGGGGCTGGAAAAAATGTGAAAAATTATTAATGCCAGTGCAGAACTCTAAACCTCCAGCACCCCCTGAGCTTCTAAAATTGATCTTTTGCAAATGCAAAGGAAACTGTGGAGCAATGTGTGGATGTCGAAAAGTAGGGCTGAAATGTTCTGCAGTGTGCTTCCATTGTTCTGGAGACACTTGCAGCAACGTAATGGAACTCTCAGAATTAATAAATGAAAATGACTTTGAGGATGAGCCGCCGACATTAACACCCTTTCCTTCTCCAGTTCTCCCACTGATATTTAATTCAGAAAGCCGATCAGATGCTGAGCCGCATCCTGGTCCATCGAAAAGACTGAGGACGGAGTAGTTCTAATTTAGAAAATCACCGTGGATTATGCCTATTGGGGATACCACGTAAAAAAAACGCGCCTCCAGACTCTAGCTCGTGGGTGGTGGGGAAAAGTGTATATAATTAATTATTAATAATATTGTAAAATTTATAATTAAAAAAATTTAAAAAACAAAATAAATAAAAAAAAACAATAACTGATGACACATTATTAGTACACACATATAAATAAATAATAATAAATAAATATACCTGGACAGATTCACACACGGTTAATTAGACCCAAAGTAAGCTCCAAGCTTGTATTATGGAATCTAATTACACTACTTATACATACACAAATATTTTATAAGAATATCTTCTTATATATAAAATTCTCGTGTCACAGTGTTCGTTCGCGTACTCCTCCGAAACGGCTCGACCGATTCTCATGAAATTTTGTGAGCATATTGAGTATGTCTGAGAATCGGCCAACGTCTATTTTTCATCCCGAAATTCCTGCGGGAACGGGTACAACGCGGGTGAAACCGCGGGGCGCAGCTAGTAATATATATAATGAACACCCAGACATCGTCGCCAACAACTATGTCTGCACATATTTTTGACTCCGGGCGGGAATCGAACCCACAACCCCCGACACAGTAAGCGCTCTCACTGCCACTGTGCCAACGGGTTTGTATAATAAAGGTATAGTTCTACTCACTTCGGAGCGCTGTAAAACCTTAGCTATTGACTTATTGAAAAAAATTTGTTTATAAAAGTTGTTCCTCAAAAAACGATCTACAAAAATAGTCTGATATCATTTTCTCGTAAAATGTTTAAAAAAAAAGTTACATCGAAAAATATAATTTTTTTTCTCGAATTTCTGAACATTTTCGCTTATAACTTTTTATTTATAGTTCTACGACAAAAAGTTAGTGGACCAAAGTTGTAGGGAATTTAATTTGCAACAAAACTGTTAACAATTTTTTTAAATAAAATTAATAGTTTAAGAGATATATCGTAAAAACCATTTCAACCCCTATTTTCAAGATGGCGGCCGTGGGACAAGGGTGGCGACCCCACAAACTTGTTTTTAGCTTTACACTGACCCCCCCTACACATCAAAAAAATAAAATTGCGTCCTCTAAAAAACGCAACCCCAAATGTAACTTTTCGATGGACTACTGAGAGTACGGGCGTAAAAAGGTTAAATATAATAGCGACGTAAACTAAACTAATTGAGTCAGTATGACGAAAATATCAAATAATAATCAAAAAACTCACAACACTGGACAATAATTTGTGTCTCTGTGTCACTTTATGTCAGAAATATAATAGTGATGCTAAAATTGAATGAATGAAAATTATTCCACAGACGAAACATTCTTTGAACGAAATAATTCATTCACTGCACTTTCGCATGCGGTAACATTATTTTTGTTTTGACATTACGAGGCATCAAATTATTGCACACAATTATGAGTTGAAATATAAGAATCTCTTTTTTGGCGTTCTGATATAGCCCAAAAAACAAATTTTGAAAAAACGACTCAATTCCAATCCTCTAAGTCATCTTCATCTATATCATTTAAATCTACATCATTCGGATCTATAGTTACATCATTCCCATCTGGAATCGTTACATCGAAATCATCATCATTATCAAAATCATCCTCAATTTTATCTTCATGATCATCTTCATTTTTATCTTCATTTTTATCTTCATTATCATCTTCATTTTTATCTTCATTATCATCTTCATTTTTATCTCCATTATCATTTTCATTATCATCTTCATTTTTATCTTCATTATCATCCTGATTTTCATCTTTATTATCATTCTCAGCTACATTAATTTCGTTAAACGTATCATTCACTTCATCATTTCCTTCAGTAAGCGTATTATCATTATCATTAGGATGCTGAGAATCATTCTGATTGTCATTCCCATTAGTTTCTTCATCTATTTGACTATCATTATTAGGAAGATCATTTTGATTGGCATCTTCGTTGGTGATTTCGTTTAGATTAGAATTGCCATTCAATATTTCATCACAGAGCTTGTTAGTATCAGTGATAAGTTGTTCACAGTCATTATTTTCTTCTGCGTTTGTATTTTCATCTGAAATGTCTGTATTGACTTCGATAACATCACTGTTGATGTTTGTGTCCTCAATGTTGGCAGCAGTGTTAAGTTCTCCTTCTTGTTCTCTCTCTTGTCTTTCTTTTAATTCTCTCTCTTCCTTTTCCTTCAATTCCTTCTCTTTCTCCGGCCAGTCCTTCTCCAATATGTTCAAAGCTGTCGGCTTGATTGACTTTTTAATCATTTGTTGGCGGACTTCGTTCAGATGTTTAATGACTGGTTTCTTCTCTTTAGGTGTTATGTGTAATGGTTTTATTGATAAAGTTATGTTACCTGTTGAAGAAAAACAAAAATTAAGATGTATATAACGCCTCTGCGATCTAGATTAGAGTTCCAGGTTCAATACCCGGGCTGGTTTTAACCTTTTCATCGTTTCAAATAGACTTTTTATAGTAAATCTGAGTACTTTGCTTTTGATGGGATCTCATTTATTTTTTTGAAGTTCTTCCTACCCGAAAAGAATAAAAGTACAGCTGTTATTTCATTATACTATATACATACATATACACCCGCAACAGGGGCAAGTGGTGTGATTACGTCAATTTACAATTTATTTATTTGAAAGGATTCCTAGGAGACTCAGAATTTCTAAAAATACTCTAAAAATGTCAAAAAAAAGACGTGTGGCACTCGGGGACTGCCGCGGTAAAGCTATTGCATAGTTATTTTTTGTATCACTAGATGGCGTTAGTGGGGAGCGTGAGGTTTTTTCACGTGAGGTTTTTTCATTACGGAATTTCTGGATTCGGTCCCCGCGCTCAAGGCCCGCGATAGAAGCTATGCAATAGCTTAAAAAATACACCGACCTATTTATTTAAATATTTTATAGCGCAGTTTGACCAAGCGATGTCGGTTCATTGCGATTGTTAAGCAACGTGCAGCTCGACCCCTACTTGGATGAGTGGCCGATAGTGGCGTTTCTATCTGAGCGCTACCGTGCTTTGTAGGGCAGGTAAAGCAGTCAGTCCCGGTTGTTTCAATCGTCAGACCATGTCGGAGGCCTTTAGGCGGTCTAAACACTCCGACACCAGGGTTGACCACTGACCTACTCGACAAGTGGAGTATTTACTTACTTGGTTCCAGTAGGAATGTTCCTGTATTACACAATTCATCAAACGCTTCGTACGTAGGTATGGTAGCTATGAATAGTTTTCCTTTATCAGACTTCTTCAAGGCTGAAACTTTGTATTTCATTAAAAACGCCTCTAGTTCCGGTCGTTTCGGCGGCTTGGGACAGCCGTAGATGCGAACTATCTGGTTGCATTTGTTGACCAGCCGTTGGGATATATGTAATCTGTATATCTGAAAAGATAAAGAGATTTTTGTTGAATTTTACACTTATACTAGCTGTCCCGCGCGGTGGTTCCACCCGCGACCCAATAGATGTCGCTAGTGTGAATAACCAAACACATACAATAAAAATCATTCAAATCAGTCCAGCCGTTTAGGAGAGGAGGAGTTCAGTGACATACACATGTCCAATAGAATGAATTTACAAGTACATATTTTTAACTCCGGGCGGGAATCGATCCTGCAGCCCCCGACACAGTAAGCACTCCTCTACTGCCACTGTGCCAACAGGCTTGTCAAATTAAAATTATGACTGTTCTTACCGCCTGAAACTCAGATTTCACAGCATCTATTAATCCAGACACCACCATCTTCTTCTCTTCAGGCGTCGATGCTCGATGAACATCTTCAAACTGGAATAATACGAAATAAATAAACATACCTTATTCTATTAACATGTATACTTTATGTATGTATAATGTGTATAACTAGTAGTCTCGCGATCTAACCCGCATTCTACCCGTTCCCACGGAAATTTTGGGACAAAATGTATCCTATGAGTTATTCTGATGTATATATTACTGTAAAATTTCATCCAAATCAGTTCAGTAGTTTTTGCGTTAAAACGTAACAAACATACATACTCAGAAACACTCTTATTATAGTATTAGTAGGATGAGCTAGTAAAATAAGATTTTAGTGTGTAAAGGGGCATATTTTCCCAATGCAGGAGAAATACGATCACTGAAGATATCAGTACAGTACATGCAGTGACTTGGGCCCCATTTAAAATATTAAATTTGAACAAATTTGTTACTTTTCCAACTCTTTAATTAAACATCGGGACAGAATCACACACAACAGAGATTTGCTCGACAAACCAAGCATAACAGTCGCCATTTTCTTTTTCAAAATGGCGGTATACCTAGTGTACAAATACTTACGAATTTCAATATTGGCCGCAACTCCTTCTCCAATACTTTATGTTGTATGGGAGATATTTTCTCGGGCTTCAGTTCTGCCATTGCTTTCAAGTTATCTTGTTTTTGTTCTGCAAATATTTATAAAGAATCCAATGAAAAACTAAATATTGTAGAATGTGGCGGATTTTCGTGACAAACCCTGTACAGAAAATTATACCCAGGGTTATCATTTATCAAAACCAGCAAAATATTATAGATATAATGGTGATCGGGTCCCTAAATCACTATCAGTGAATTACAGATAGGGTTGGGCCATTTAGTTTCCATTTTATTAAATGGTACAGTTATACAATAACATATTCAATAAGTCACAAAAATATATTACTTGATACTTCCATTCTTGGGTAGTAAATAAGTACATATTTCGTATTTAAAACACACTTACTTTTATGCTTCGTTTTATCTGTAACAACAAAAATACAACATATTTTAATACATAAAATCTTTATGTTAATGGTGCAGATTTCAGCTCGGAAATCGGAAGCGCTAACACAGTAATGCCGCTAAATATAAAACACTAGCAGCGCCCTGGAGCTTAACCCACGTTGCACCCGTCCCGTGGGAATTCCGGAATAGAACATATAAATTAAATATAAATATACCTGGACAAATTCACACACGGTTAATTAGACCCAAAGTAAGCTCTAAGCTTGTGTTATGGAATCTAATTAACTGATACTACTACATATACATACACAAATACTTTATAAGGATATATAATTGACACCCAGACGTTGTCGCCAACAACTATGTCTGCACATATTGTTGACTCCGGGCGGGTATCGAACCCGCAACCCCCGACACAGTAAGCGCTCTCACTGCCACTGTGCCAACGGGCTTGTCAATAACCGATAACCTTCCTCTTGAGTATAGCTACCCAATACAAAAATAATTATTAGAATCGGACTGGTAATTCACGAAATAAGCCTGAACAAACAAAATTACGAATGATACCTCTTTATAATATCTTATATATAAAATTCTCGTGTCACAATGTTCGTTCGCGTACTCCTCCGAAACGGCTTGACCGATTTTGATGAAATTTTTTGTGCATATTGAGTAGGTCTGCGAATCGGCCAACATCTATTTTTTATCCCGAAAATCCCGCGGGAACGGGTACCGTTGTTGAACTCCTCTGAAACGGCTCGACCGATTCTCATGAAATTTTGTGTGCATATCGGGTAGGTCTAAGAATCGGACAACATCTATTTTTCATCCCGATATTCCCGCGGGAACGGGTACAACGCGGGTGAAACCGCGGGGCGCAGCTAGTAAACATTATATTTACCTCCATCCACATAGTACGGTATCTTATTGATCGTGACTGCCATTTTCGTGGTCACCGCTCCCGTGCCATCGTTGATGACTTGTGGTGAGACCAACACTGTGGATTCTGTTGGATTACTCTCTGGGACATTCGGCCTGTACGGTATGTTTGGCCTTTGTGTATTAGGCTTTTTCCAGGAAAGCCTGAATGGTGTACCGGCCTGTCCCGGTATATTCGGCCTTAATGCCGCGTTTCCTGGTACTTTAGGCCTGGTTGGTGTATTGAAACTATTTCCCGTGTTAAAGGAGTTGCCAGGCTTTAGAAGTTGTGTTTCAGCAAGTCGTTTAGACTTTTTCAGTGGCCTCTTCTTTATCTTGTTTAAGTTTATCGTAGGCTCGTAGGCTTTAAATAAAAAAAAATATTAAAATTAATTACATTGTGTTTAACAGTGTATGACCAAAATACATAACTTCTTCTTCTTATCGAGTGGATGGTCAACCTGACCAATCCTGGTGTCAGAGTTATTGAGCCGCCAAAGGCTACTTAATACATAACTGAAGCTTATAAATAAACTAGCTGTCCCGGCAAACGTTGTATTGCTATATAAAAATTAAGGGGTGGACCACCCTAATCACTACAAATTGAGATCTTGCAAGTTGGATCAAATTGCACACGGTGTGCAAATCAAATTTAAAATCTGTTCAGTAGTTTAGGAGTCCATTCCGGGCAAACAACGTGGCACGTAATTTTTATACATATAAAGATATAGAGATAGTAAGTGTTGTCACAACAATAACTTGACATCTTAACAGTGTCCATGTTTACGACACATACGAATATGGGAACGAACGCATTCTGGCGGTTTACATGGCGCCTAGAGCCGAACTAGTCATCTAGGTCTAACCGAACGTTCGCGAATGTTCGCGACCGGCCGCACTCCGAGCTTGCAACTAGCCAGTTGCTTACTTACAGTGCAAGCCATTAAGCTCAAGGTGCCAAGTAAGCCACCTGCCGCGGCGTTCACAGCCATAAGTAAAGTATCAGAGTATCAGCCTGTAATGTCCCAATACTGGGCAAATGCCTCTCATCTCACCGAATATATCAGAACAGTGAGGAGAATTAGACGTAATCACCACGCTTGTGTGCGTAATAAACTGAAAAGGTGTATATTTCATTAAACCGGTATTTGGATCTTCCGTTTCGGCCACTTTCGACCAAAAGTCATTTTGGTCAAACCTGGCTCATGAGGTCCAAACAATGATTCCAATAAGCGTTGAATACTGAAACACCTTCCAAATTAAGAGTTATTTTTCAAACATTTTTGACAAATATTTGTCTAAACAATCATTGCAATAGTCAAACTATTTGACTAAAATTGCCTGTTCCTCAACATTTACAACGCTTTATCACGGCTCAATGAAATTCACCATGAACTCTTATCTTTGCGAGCAAATCAGTCAACTGTCTGTCTCTGTCACTCGCGCAGATATCTATTACCATCCCACACGCAGTGCATTGATGACGTTGATCTGGAGGCAATCAAATGACTATAAGAAGCCACTTCTACTTGCCATTGCTATGAACTTACTATACGTCGGAACCAGTACAAAATCAGCTAGCTTGATTGTCAATAGGTACTCACCGGTGTAGCCAAAAAGTATGACTAATATTAGGTCAAACGTATGCCCAATGTTTGACCAAAGCGTATTACCGTTTGCACCAATTGCATGACCAATGTTTGACCAAAGGTTGTGACTAATGTTCGGCTAAAGGGGGGCTAATTATGGTCACATTGTAGCTGGACCCAAACTAAGCTCTAAGCTAGTTCTGGAATCTAGTCCATAAAGAGCGCACATCGGGGATCGAACCCACGGCCATACACAAAGTAAGCGACAACCATTATCTCCTCTAAATTAGTGGATGGCCACTAGTTTAAAAACTCTGACACCAGGAATGGTCCTGGTGTCAGAGTTTTTAAACTACCAAAAACCATTTGCCGAAACCAGGACGGAAAGTTTAACGTGCCCTCCGAAGCGCGGTATCTCAGACAGAAATAGCACTATCGGCCATTCAAGTAGAGATCGCGTTGCTTAACATTTTCGACTGGTTATCAGTCAAACGCCTATCGGCTCCATGCCAATAGCCTCATGTGAACTTGAAAAGTATTTACCTGATCTACCCTCTTGCTGCAATATTTGGAGCACGTCGGAAAATAGTTTGGAGTCGTCGAGTTCACTGTACTGCTGACGGTACGCTTCGATGACATCCCCATGGTTGTCGTAGAGGGTGTCACCCACTAGCTTGGCGACGCGCTCCTTGATCTTTTTCTTGTACGTGACCACAGTCCTCACCTCGGCCTTGTCAACCACACCCATCTTATTGAACATATCCTTCATTATGATATTGGTCGCCCGTCTAATAGGAAACTCGCTACCCTTCGACTTCTCGAACTTATTGGGCTTGGGGACCACTTTGGGTTTGGGGAAGTTGGGTTTGTCGAGGGACTTTTTGAGCCGTGGCTCGTTGTAGCTCGGTTCGTTGCGGGTGTGGTGGGCTCTGAAGTGAGAGGGCGGGTCGGCGGGGCGCTGCCGCCACTGGTCGCGGGGCTCGGCCCAGGGATCGGGCCGCAGCTCGCCCCTCGGCTCGGGCCTCGCCTCGCCCCTCGCCTCGCGGCGCCGCTTGCTGGGCGTCTCGCCCTCGCCCCAGTCCCGGCGGCCCCGGGGCGGCTCAGTGCGCCTTTCGCCGTCACCCAACCGCGACCGCTTCCTATCGTCAGACCAGTGTTTCTCCCCCCGATTATGATGGTCATATTGTTGCTGCCCCCGCTGACCGCGTCCGTAGTCCCGGTGGCCCCGCTGCTCGTGGTCGTGCGCCCCCCCCTGGCCGAAGCCCGACTGCTCGGCGGCACTCGCGCCGAGATGGCCGGCTTGCGCCGCGGACCACTGCGGGTAGGCCACGAACCCCTGATAGCTATCCCGCGAGTTACCCTTTTGCTGGAGATTCGTGTTCTGGAAACATATTGCTGAATATTACATTTCTTTTTTTTATTTAAGACGACGTATTCAGCGTATCACGTATTCCTCATTTCCCCTTAGGGATACAGATAGCTCAAGCTATGCATTAATTATGCATGCATATGCCTAAATATCAAACGTGTATGATTCACACCAATCAAACATTGTTAGTCATGTGCCACAGGAGCCATCAGTCGAACTCAGTCAGAATCAGTTGAAATGCCACATAAATCTACGATGGGATTTGATAACAGTCACCTACATAAATGCCGTGGTCTAGCAGCCGCCACTTTGCATTGCATTCCTATAATGATGAAGATTGCCTGATTCGGTTTCATTCGCAAAATCAGCACTTCAAATAACGTGTATGAGACCTCTAGACGGAGGTCCAGAGGTCTCATAGGTCCAGAGTCTTCTCGGAGCTCGAGCCAAATATATGGTTCTTTAATTAGCCAAATAATTTGGTGTGAATAATACACTATAGGTTCGCATCTGCTGTAGGATTAAGGAATACAAAATCGATATATGCGATGCCTGTACCAACCAACATCTCTGATACAATAAAGTTTCTACGGTTAGTAAATAAGATTTCCTTCGGCTTCAAGGCCAAATAACCCGCGACCAAAAGGCCTGGGTTAGACACATAACATATTAGCTGTTTCACGGGGTAATTATCACCCTGTCAATTAGCCACAAAGACCGTATTAGAACTGTCCAGTTGGCCGCACGGATGACCCTCCGGAACAGAACACTGAATTGAACCGAATCAAACATTTATAAAACAGAAGATATTTAGGTAGATAGGGAAGTAAATATGCAACCCTTCGCAACCTTTAGTCGCTGTTGCCACTACGGCTACTACCGGGCCTGAACCACATTCAGTCTCGTCGTACGGGCAACCGCAAAGCGGCTAAGAGTTTTGAAGTGAAAACTTCTTTATCTTTAGCGTAATGGTGCACTTTTTTGCGATGAGTAAAAAATTTTAAACTCGCGTCAGGACACGAGACCTGACCGAAAATTCATCAGACGTTTTGAAGTTAATATTCAAGTTTTCACTTCTGCCTGCACTCCGAGAGTGCAACCCGATGATTTTTTTACTTTTAAACTCAATGGCAACTCAAATTTACGCAGCATTCATACGATTGACAATGGTTTGTCAAAAACGTACGAAGGTAGTCGTAATTTGAGTAATGTTGATCATTTGGCAGATTGCTTATCGGATCCAAAGCAGACCAGCTCTCCTTGCAACCAATAAACGTCAGCTAGTCCATTGTTCACGGTGGACGTTACATCATTCCCAACGCAACGCAAGCAGCAACCACAAGACAGTATTTTTTCAAGACAGAAGAAATTTTTCGCTGCACTTACACCAACAAAACATTAATCACCGGAGTACAATAGACCTTCTAAAGTACAGGCAAAACTGATAATTTTTTTAAAAGCTTTGGTATCAATTATTATTTTTCGGTTTTTATCAACATATCAGCAGAATACTGTAAAGCAATAGCTTTGCCGTTCTTGGAATTAATTTCATAGTAAAAAGTAACAGTATTAGCCTGTAATGTCCCACAGCTGAGCAAAGGCATCTCATCTCACTGAAGATATCAGTACAGTGAGGATTATTGGTCTTTTAATAAATTTAATAAAATATCATTAAAAGTTTGCGCTTGAACGGACTTGTACTTTAATACTACATATAACATACAACCCAACCATTATCTTAAAACTAGACTCACCAAAATAGATGGAGCCGAAAAGTATGCACCTTCTTTAGGCACATGAGACTCTTTCTGGTTGTAAAACACTTCCTGTTGTATCCATGGATTTTGTGGTTGTGGTTGCACATAATCTTGGTTCCGGTCAGACATCGAGTAGTCGGATTGGTTATGGTTAGAGTAGTTACCAGATGAGTTGAAGTCTCTAGAGTTGCCTGGCTGATTATAAACTGATGAATGGTTTCTCTGATTAACTGATTGGTCGTAGTTAGATGAATATGATTGTTGGTTATGGTTGTCCTGGGATGAGTAGTCAGACTGATTCTGATAATTATTTGCGTTTCTCTTTTGGTTTATGAGATGAGAAATG
This sequence comes from Cyclophora albipunctata, assembly GCA_963082685.1. Lineage (NCBI taxonomy): Eukaryota > Metazoa > Arthropoda > Insecta > Lepidoptera > Geometridae > Cyclophora > Cyclophora albipunctata. The sequence continues at coordinate 1,363,505 of OY720139.1, read as the reverse complement.
TGATACGGCTGGTCTGATGGCTGAAAAGAAAAAAAAAACCTAGGTTTAATTCCCAAAACATATTTTGTACCTTTTTGCAACTGCAATAGGTATATATTTAACCTGCTTGTAGAAATTGTCAAATCTTACAATAATCACTTAAAAACACTGATAGTACAATTCTGTACCAATATTTTGAATTTTATTTTTGTACCAGCATTCTAAATAGATTACAAAAAAAATTAGATAAAAATTACACAGAGGTTCAAAAGAGCCTCTTTGGGGCCAAAACTGTATAAAAATATTTGACTATGACTTTATTGTATCTATAATATAAAAATGAATCACTGAAACTTCAGAATGACTGCACCAAATTGGATATTTTTTTTATGTTCCTTATTGTCAGTCCTTGTTGACAAGGGTTTTATATAAGATGAAGTCAGTTAAAAATATGTAGTAAAAATCTCGAAATTCCCATGGGAATGGAGGTGCTGTGGGTGAAACCAAGGGGCACAGCTAGTTTCTAAATAAAAATTACCTTTTTCTTCCGCATATCTTCGACATACAGTTGTGATCCGTTCATATAAAGTCCGTTTATTTTCCTCACAAGCAAAGCGGCATCTTCTTCGGACGGGAGCCCCACTGTCACCTTCTTACAACCCGCTTCAACCACCAAATTATCCAAGATCAAGTCTTTGAGACCACATTTCTCCAACAACATGGCTTTTATATCCTTGTAGAGGATCTGGGAAGCATTTTCAAGAAATAATGCAAATAAGTACCTATATTAATCTTAGTAGTCTATCAGAGAAGTCAAGTCAATGGCTCCAATCTGACACTTGGCATTTCTATCTGAGCGCTACCGTGGCTTTTTGGGCGGTCTAATAACTCCGACACCAGTGTTGGACACTGACCTAATACATGAACTATTTCTTCCATTCCAGGGACAGAAATGGTTCAACGGTAATGGACGTTAGCAAGGTGAAAAAATTGCAAACTAGGCTAGTCACTACTCTAGCTCACATATTATATGAATCATTTATAACTATATTAAAACCAAAATGATTGTGAAAATTTATTAAGTAGGTACTTACGTTCGTCGGCAAATTATAAATTACGAGTAACATTATAGATATTTAGTTCCTTTTATGTGATTTATAAAAGTTTACGATTATTTAATTCACTTTAAAAGAAGAAATTGATGTTATTGATAGCAAAGCAAAGCAAATATTTGCAGAAACCAGCAGAAATAGAAAATTGGTTATTAGTGGTTTGACAGCACTTTGGCAGTTTTTGAGTTTTTTTTTAGCTTGCTAATTGCTTTGATTTGTTTGGTTTGGTTGCTAACAAATATCAAGTTCATTTTGATTGGCATAATATGATAATAATAATAAGTCCATGATTGGCAAATCCTGGCCCTGTTAGTCTATCAAGAGTATCAAGCTTTCTATTTGAATAGTAATTCCATGGTCTGTCTGTCATGTCATGTTAATGTCAGTCAGTGTGGTGCTGTCAGTGAGTGAAGTTGATTGACGTGAGTGAGCTAAGTGAATCAAGCCTTGTTGCTTGTTTCGTGGACTGTGATTTCTGTGAAGCAAGCCTGTGAGTGAAGCAAGCTATTCTGAGCTGCTGCAATCGTAAAATACAGTAAAATTCGTGAAATTATTGAAATAAAATGTTTTTTCAACGCTATTTTATGAATTTGCTTTAGCCTGTTTAAGTACGGACTACAAACGTTTCCAAAAACCTGCATATAAATACAGTTTACAAAATGATGTTATCGATATTCGGGCTTCCGCCCAAGGTAAGAAAACGCATTTTACAAACTCTCAATTTAGCCTGTGAAAAATTGTGATACATTATTTTGTTTTAAACATTCCCAATTAGAAATACTTTATCTTCTACGTTTCAGACAAAGTATAATGAAGTGAAAGCGCTAATCAAGCAAGAATGTAATCTAATAGATTTCATTCTGGACAACTTGGTTGACGACGGCAATACGTCTAAAAAGGTCCGTATTGGCCTCAGTGATGACAATGACTGCTACCGGATCATTAAGAACTTGGACGGGTTCCGCATGTCAGCCACTCATGTACTGAAAGTTATTCCCGTGGGGAAGGTGAGTCAAATTCCAGATATACTCACTAGCTAGCTATTCATCCTTTTATCGCTAAGTAAATCAACACTGTCCATTGGTTAAAAGTGCCTTTTCAACCAGCTTATGCTATGTGTAGTACTAGTCATAGACATAGCTAAGAGGCATCCACCAATCATATCAAACATAGCTATGGTAGTTAGGACCCTTGATGCAGACACATGCAGCTTAATTTATCTAATAGCAGCACCCTGTGGGTTTTCCTGGGTTGTGTCCATTTTCATGGGATTAAAATAGCTATGTACCTTCCTGCTGAATATGGCTCTCCATTTCCATTATCTATATATCAAGTAATTGTATTCTATCTGTTTTCAGGCCAGTCAATCATATGATCAAAGATCTAACTACCAAAACCCAGCCAGACCAGACTACCCCCCCATCAGATCAGATCAAAGAAGTGACTACCCAGCTCAGCCATCCAAAAGCTACGGCAGTCAAGGATCTGCCGGAGCACAACGGCAATTCCCCGATTCCCGTCAAAATGCTCCCGAGTCAAGGAGTTTTCCACCATCAAGAACTGATTTGGGGTCTACTTCCTCCCGCCCTAACCCGTCATTCAACCAAGTCCGACCAGAATACCAACATGGCCGCCAAGATGCTCCTAACTTCCAAGGACGGTCAGAAACTAGTTCCAGTTACCGTCCCGATGCTGGTAACTTCCAAGTTCGGCCGGACACTGGCTCTAGTTATATGGGTAGAGACACTAGATATGAGTCAGGCAGACCTGATAATAGACCAGATGTTCACAGTAGACCGGACATGGAAATGCATCGATCACAAGTGCCAGCTACGCATACATCCCGAATGGATATCCACCAAGATAGACTGGGTCCGAGACCAACTCAAGGTCTTCCGGAAAGACCAGGAATGGTGGATAACCGACCTCAACCATGGACGGGGAATATGAATGCTAATAACAGTAGTTTCAAGGAAGTTCCAGGCTCAGCTCCAGGAAACTTCAATATGCCGCATAGGAATATGGGATTTAATGAACCGGTATGCTGATTTTATCTTATTTGCTTTGGTAATTTTAGTTTATAAACTATTGGTCTGATTTGAAAAATTCTTTTTGTAATGGATAACTACATTCAACGGGAAGGCTATTTTTTTATCTAAAGGGCCCCATGCGGGTGAAACCGTGGAGAGCTGCTAGTCATGAATAAAACAATGGTTCGGTCGTGTCGCAACGGCCGTGTTGACGAGGGTATTCATATTTATTTATTTAATAATTATCTTTTTCAGTCGAGCATCCCTCAAACGCCAAGCTTTGGCTCCGCCAGACCTCCTCTAGACGTTCCCTACGGATTCCCAAATAAGAACAGTGTTCCTGATATATCTGTGAGTTTCTATTAGTTACTGTATTTTTATTTATTTAATGACATGTATGTTGATATATCTGAGTAAAGTTACAGCTATACTGCTAGCTGCCACGGCAAACATTGCTTTGTCCAAAAAAAAAATAGAGATGTCAATGCCACTATCGACCCATCCAAGTAGGGTTCGAGCTGTATGTTGCTTAACAATCGCAGTTATTGCAATGAAACATCTTTATATTTTCAGACCACTCGCCCAGCCCTCCGCGCCGTCGAAATAGTCGACACGCCCGCGCGTCCTCCGCAACCGCAGCCTTACTCCAACAACAAACCCGTAAGTATTATATACAAGCCGCGCCCCGCGTATATAGCCTATATTACTGTTAAGGCAAGGATATGTGAAAATAACGCGCATAGTCGCTACTTTGACGATCAAATATCAACACTTCTATAGATTCTATAAATAAAATAAAAACACCAATTAAAAGAATATATCCTTAATAAAATTTTAAATCGAATAGAATTTTAAAATTCATTATAATAATGTAGAAATAAGATGCACAAGATTATGTAAAAGTAGCACCAAATATTATTTTCTCGTCCTAGATCTCGTTATTTGAAGCGATAGTCATAGTTTTTTTTTAGGAATATCAATTTCCTAATACTCACTTAGATTTTAAATCAGTTACATTTTTCATTTGACCCGCCAATTTCTATAAAAACGCAAAAGAGTTCAAATATTCGACCGCCACGTATCACGCACTCGTGTCTTGCTTCACAAATCTTAACCTTATTTTATGGAATTACTAGCAGCGCCCCGCGGTTTTACCCGCGTTGTGCCCGTTCCCGTGGGAATTTCGGAATTTTTTTTACATAAAAACCTTCCTCTTGAATCACTCTACCTATTACAAAAAACCGCATCAAAATCCGTTGCGTAATTTTAAAGATTTAAGCATACAGACAGACAAACAGTGTGACGGACACGAAAAAGAGACGACTTTATTTTATACTATGTAGTGAAGAACACCCCCTCAGCTCTGTCCGAGCGCCACATATCCTCGCCTTAAATAGGCTATACATCATAAATAACACATGGGCTACATTTTATCCCCAAATTCCCGCGGGAACGGGTACAACGGGTACAAGCCTATATTACTGTAAAGTATATAAACAAACTTTCGCATTCATAATATTAGTAGGATATATATCCTCGTAAAAAACTAGATATTACTATAACATCAAGACTTTTCTTTGATTTCAAGATTTTTCTATATTTGTAGATAACAATCATGAAGGATAATTTCCAAGGACCAAGCCACTACAATATATCAGGGCACGTCATACAGCCTTTGAGCCACGGCGCGCAGAGTCAGGGGTCCGGGCCTCAACCCTGGGCTAGTCAGGTAAATATTAGGGTGCATCTCCATTGAAGCTGAGCGGAGAGGCGCGGAGCTGAGCGGAGTGGCGCGGAGCTGAATCGAGCAATCACAACGCATTGACATTGTCAAAATATTAAATAAATACCCCCGGACAAATTCACTCACGGTTAATTAGACCAACACTAAGCTCTAAGCTTGTAATATGGAATCTAACTAACTGATACTACTACATATATATACACAAATACTTTATAAGAATATATAATTGACACCCAGACGTCGTCGCCAACAACTATGTCTTCACATATTGTTGACTCCGGGCGGGAATCGACCCCGCAACCCCCGACACAGTAAGCGCTCTCACTGCCACTGTGACAACGGGCTTGTCGAAAATCTTTTCGTAATGCGTTCTGATTGGTCAGTTGAGGCCCGCACAGCTCCGGTCCGCTTTAATAGAAAACGCTAACTGACTTGTTAGGTTGGCATGTTAGTAACATTGTAAGGGTACTTCAAGTTACATAAAAACCATTTTTTTTTTTTCAAACTTTACAGTTTATATTTGAGGAATCAATATTTTTAATGGATATGACTGAAATAACTTTTAATAAAAACAAAGTAATTTAAATAAATTTAAAGTTTGTCACCTTATTTTAAAGCAGGTGACAATGGGATCATTATGAAAGCCCACCTTTGCATATACTGAAAGACTTGTTCCCAACTCCAAAACCGCATACATTCTGTCCGAAGTACGGTAGCAAAAACATCGTATAACAAAATCATCAAAAAAAGCATTAGCCTCTAATGTCCCACTGCTGGGCAAAGGCCTCTCGTCTAACCGAAGATATCAGTACGGTGAGAAGGGTTAGGCGTAATCACCACGCTTGTTGTATGATTCTGTGCTTCGGAGGGCACGTTAAGCCGTCGGTCCTGGTTACTTTCTACGGATAGTAGTCGTTACATGAGCCATGTCAGAAGCCTTCGGCGGGTCAATAACTCTGACACCAGGATTGGTCAGGTTGACCATCCACTCGATGAAGAACCATGCTTGTTAATATATCAAAATGTCTAATACTCTTCATTTTTTCCAACAGGCCACTCAACAAAAGCCATATGACAAACCTTACGACGACCGTCGTTTCCCAGCCGATAAACGTCTCGAGACCAAACCACAAACAATAGAATACGACAAGAGACAACCCTTCGACCCTAGAAGTGGTAGAAATACTTCCCCGAACAGGAGTTTCCCCGAAAAATTCCCCGACAAGTCGTATCTGGGTACTGATAGACGTTCGTCCCCTCATGGAAGATTGAATGCTAGAGAGCCATCCCCTACGCATAACCCTTCAGCCAGACGTATACCTTCGCCTATGAGGCGTCCAGGGTCGCCTAATAGACGCCCATTATCACCGGGAAGACGTCAGATGCCTAATGATGGAACTAGAAGGCCAATTTCGCCCGGAAGGCGTCACATTTCACCAAATAGACGCAATCCGTCACCTGCCAGGCATCATATATCGCCGAATAGGCGCCTAATATCGCCTAACAGACGCCCAATGTCGCCTACGGCTAATAGACGTTTGGTTTCACCCAATCGACGTGTAATTTCGCCTAATAGACGCCCAATGTCGCCGTCTCGTCGCCCAATATCGCCTAATCGACGGCAGATGTCGCCAACTCGGCGCGTTATTTCGCCGGGACGTCGACAAATGGCGGACGATAGGAGAGACGATCGCCGAATGTCGCCAAGTAAGTTTAAAATAACTATAGTAACCCTCGTAGCGTAGTTTGATTAGACTAGTGATGTTAGTTCACTGCGATTGTTAAGCAAAGTGCAGCGCGGTACTTGGATGGATGATCGATACTGGCATTTCTTTCTCAGCGCTACCGTGCTTCAGAGGGCACGTTTAGCACTCAGTCACGGTGGTATCAATCGATAGTCCATGTCAGAGGCCTTAGGGCGGTATAAAAACTCCCCCGACACAGTAAGCGCTCTCACATGCCACTGTGCCAACGGGCTTATCAATTCATATACATATTTGAATGAATTTGTTTTCTGTGAAGGTGACAGGAGACAGCCTGTGCCCCGAGAGGACCCCGCTCGCCGCTACTCGCCGCACAAGCGAGTCTCGCCCAACAGACGAGACGACACGCAGAGACCGAGGTAAGGGTCGACTTTGACTAAGATTATTCGAAGTAAAATATATTACTTACTTACAGCGCCCCGCGTTTTTATCCGGTTGTTAGTTCACTAGTAGTAGTATTAGCCTTTAATGTCCCACTGCTGGGCAAAGGCCTCTCATCTCAATGAAGATATCAGTACAGTGAGGAGGATTAGGCGTTATCACCACGCTTAACTAAAGCGGGTTGGTGATCTCAAACCCGAGTTGTGTTTGAAAAGTAGGAAACATGTTTTTGCTCGACCTGGGAATTGAACCCGGGACCTCAGTCTTGCCAGGCGTGTGCACATAATAGACCATCGAGACGTTAAAAATATATTCAAAATAAAATATTTTACTTTCTAGCAGCGCCTCGCGTTTTTACCTGATTGTTGTTCCAAAGATTTGTCCGTAGTATAAAACGGCTTATACTAATAATTTATCATGGTTATAACCCCAGCTATATAATATAATGACAACCTTCCCGTTGATGTGAGCTATCCATTACAAAAATAATTATTTAAATCAAATTTGTCCGCTTGTTTCTGAGCTTAGCGCGTTCAAACAAACGCGAGAGGAATAATTCGAAAAATTTTTTCGTATAATTATGATAGCGACATTTCTCCATCAAAATCGGTTCATCTTTAAATAGGTTGTACCGTAGTTTATTAGTAATACTTCCTCACAGATTCTCGCCACGTCGTCAAATTGATTCGGACAAGTTTATGGACACTGACAAACCGAAGTCTATTCGACCTGCCTACGAGACTATGGTAAGTTCTAGATATAACATTACTTAATAAGATAAAGTATAGTCCTTATAAACGTGTGCCTAGACTGAAAGGTTTTAGCAAAATAGGGCATTAACTGGCCTTAATGTAACCTAAAGGTATTTTTTATCAAGGAAAACATGGTAGGAATTCTATGACAATAATATATGCTTGGAATAAATGGCTAGTCTATTTTCCAAGGTAGTTTTATCCAGATTAGATAGTAAAAGTTTCTTAAACGAAAGGTCTATATGGTGACACAAGTCTTCGGTGATCACAAGCATATTACAACAAATATTGAAATAATGCGGATTGTGTAGTTTCAATTTAAAATGTGTAGTTAGCTTAACACTTATAAGAAGTAAGTCATTAAGAAGATGGAAATAGAACAAATCCTACGCCAGTACTTTAGAGACTTCAAATGATTCCACCCGCGAATCAATAGATGTCGCTAGTGTGGATCTAAACCATCCAGGGTGGCACCCAACGCATACAAAAAAAAAACATTCAAATCGGTCCAGCTGTTTAGGAGGAGTTCAGTTACAACGAAAAGTGGCATTGATTTTCATATATATGATGATGAAGATGAGTGTCCCATTGTTGGGCAAATGCCTCCCTCCATTTCCTCGACTCGTCTGTCAAGAGCCTCCTCACATACACCAGACAAGGCACAAGATCAAGCTCGTCTCGCCATCTCCGTTTTGGATGTAGAAAAACATCTAAATTCTAGTTTTAACTTAGCTGCTTCTATGAGTCAACCGAATCAACTTTACTAGCGAGATATGTAAAGATTATAAACGTTTAAGATAAGAAGCAAAAGGAATCAGGATTTCATCTCCAAACGAAGACCATCAGACGTTAATTCATCAAAAGATAATTTATAATATGCGTTGTGGTTTTATCTAAAACGAAATTTATATTGGAAACTAACTAATGGGCAAATGTTACCCAAGAAAAAACTGCGCCTGGAATAGCATATTATCTGTAAAGCAAGTATGACCAAGAAAATGCAGAGTCCATATCAAAACATCGTCAGAGTTTGATAAATAAAACCATTTTTTTGGCGTATGCCATTGTCTTTTGTCTCTGATATGTCATAGAAAAGGGATCCCACAATTTCTTCAATTCAAATATACTACAAAAATATTATTGTGACGCAAACATCAAGAAACCTGCGACGATTCATAACTTAACTGATAGACCTGTACTACTGGACATTTTCCTCTGTCATAATCGTCTGCATGTTATCAACTTCATCTTTTTAAGTCAAGTCTAACAGCCTCCGTGGTCTAGTGGTTTGAGCGCTCGGCTCACGATCCGGAGGTTCCGGGTTCGATTCCCGGTGGGGATATCTCACAAAAATCACTTTGTGAGACTGTCCTCAGTTTGGTTAGGGCATTGCAGGCTGAATCACCTGATTGCCCGAAAAGTAAGATGATTCCGTGCTTCGGAGGGCACGTTAAGCCGTCGGTCCCGGTTACTCTCTACGGATAGTAGTCGTTACATGAGCCATGTCAGAGGCCTTTGGCGGCTCAATAACGCTGACACCAGGATTGGTCAGGTTGACCATCCACTCGATAAGAAGAAGTCAAGTACTTCTCTGCAACCACGTGCAGCGGTGTCTGTTCTCATCAGGTCAATAGAAAATCGTCTGAATAAAATGCTTCTGAGGATATTAACGTCAAAAGGGTCAAAAGTTCCTCCGGATTTAGGCTTTGCCCCAAAGTATGATAATATGGACTTGAAGAAAAATATAGAACCCATCGAGATGTAAAGAAAAAGCACTAGGCAGGAGGAAAACCTGTATCATAACCTCTTGAGCCAAGGATCAACATAGGATCTGGTGAAAAAACTCAGTCGCCATACCATGAATTCACGACATTTTGTTAAGCCACAATTAAGCCACGGTGCCTTGTTGCATTGTGCCAATACTTCAACGTGCAGCACAAAAATAACTACCAGTTCAAAAGGCTACAGTGATGCAAAATCCATTCTACGACCGACAAAGTTCCTGTACATATTGGCTACAGCTTGCAACGTAACAAATAGCCACTGCTACACCGATGGTAATACTCAATTCGATCTTAAGGCCAACAAACCAAGTTCCAGTACCTTTGGCCAATAAAACCACGACGAAGACTATAACGGAGTAAAAATCAACTATATTACTAGATATTTTTTATGCTCCCAACCTGCAATCTTACTTGTTTGGTAATTAAATGGTACGCATCAAGAAGACGTCACGAAACGCCTAATTTTAGTGAGTGGCTACAGATTTCGAGGGAGGTCTTATTTGAGTTGCTCGGATCTGGTTAGATCTTGGCCAAGACATATACAACGAAAATGTCCGCTGAGCATTTGCTAAAGACATTAACGGTAGGCCTCCGAACGTCATGCCTACCTGGACTCTTCTGACAAGTATACACGATTATGAACAAAGCCAACTTCTTTTTCATCGAGTTATATTTTCTAAATATCGTTGGCCAAAAAAGAGGCCAATGAAATTACCCTGCTTGTAGCGGAGCCTGCATATCCTGGTGCGAACAGGTCTCTGGACAGCCCGCGCTGACCAGCAAGTGAACCATGGACTGAGGGCTGTCGGGGACGATGCAGAGATCATAGTTTATCTCCGATTGTGGAAGAAATACCCACTTCATTCGATCGGATCTGCAACGTCCCACCTGAGCAAAGAGTCTGTATTGTAGGCGATGTTTGGCAACAAGTGCGACGATAATATTTATAATGTTGGTCGTAATGTAGGAGTGAATGAAACGATCAACTTAATATGTGAAATACCTCGTAGGCCTTATAACTTATTTGTTATCAAAGTGATGCTCTAAAGCGCAAATCCTAGCAACTATTTTATCATTTGAGTTCGTTTTTTATTTATAGTCATACAATTTTCGAGTTATATTTCTAGATCGCATCAAGTATCCATATATATTAATCTGCCCTTCATCATAAACTATAATATATGCCTGTTTCTCAGGTCGAAGGTACCAGTAGTCTAATCCTCGGATTAGACGTCATGCAAACTAAATTTCAATTTGCAGGCTCCAAATCAATACTCCAGCGGTTACCGTCCGAACGTCCACGAGAATATTCAGTATCCGAGACAGGAGAGGATCAATCCTTGGGAGAAGGATAAGGATAAGACGTACCGGGTGATGAAGAAGGATGAGCGGGAGGGGGAGGCGGCGAGGTCGCCGGCGCGCAAGTCGCGGTCGCGGTCGCCCGTGAAGGACCGCTTCCGGCGCGACTCGCCGTCGCCGCGCTCGCCGCGCTCGCCGCGCCGCTCGTGGGCGCTGGAGCGCCGCAGCCCGCAGCGCCGCCGCAGCCCCGACCAGCTGCGCTCGCCGCCGCCGCCGCCCGCCTGGCCCGACCGACAGGATCGACCCGATCGTCCGGATCGTCCCAACCGTATCGATCGTCTAGATCGTCCAGACCGCATAGACCGTCAAGAACGGCCCGACCGCATAGATCGTCCTGACCGAACCGATCGTCAGGATCGTTCCGATCGTCCAGACCATATCGATCGCCCAGAGCGTCCTGACCGCATCGATCGCCAAGATCGTTCCGACCGCATAGATCGTCCGGACCGTATTGATCGTAACGACCATATAGATCGTCCCGACCGCGTCGACCGCCCTCACCCTGTCGATCTTCCGGAGCGTCCCGACCGCTGGCCAATAGAATCCTACCGCGCCGACATCGATAGAGACTTCCAAGACATCTACGAGAGAGCCAGAGAGTTCCGCAAGAAGGCCGAAGAGCTTCGCAAAAGTGCTGGCGAGAAGAGACGAGAAGAATTCGAGAGCAGACGTCAGGAAGACCAACAGAGACCGAGGACTAGCAACGACCGCCCCAACATAGACTACCAGCGCCAAGAACCGCAAGAAAAGAGATCGCGCTTCGAGAAAATTGAACCTAACGAACGCAGAAAGCCAAACCTTCCAACATCAGTCAAAACAAAACGAGACCGCGCTACCGACGAAGTAGTTAACAAAATCCTAGAGAGATACGACATGAAGCCAGATATCGCAGCTCGAGTTAACGAAGAGTTGAAGTCAGTGGTCTCCAATATAATGTACGATATGTTCGGGGAAAGAGACGTTTCCTTCATCGAATTGGTGATCAAATACCAAGGGAAGTATACGGATAAGGATGAGGAGAAAATGGTCAACGATGCCATTATGAACTTGCCGCCGACATACAGATCTGGTGTCAAGCGTAAGATGCAAGGTAAGCTGTCAAATTTTGATATATTTTTACTTGCCTTTCATTCTTTGTGCTACAATTTAAATACTACGATTGAAGTGTCTGGAATTCTAACTTAATTGAATCTAAGTTCCCTTATAGTTTTACTATTAGTACAATTTCAATGTATAGTTTCAAATGCGATTGGTCCATTTTTTCCAAAAAATATTTTATTATTGATGATCGTATTTATCCTTACAGATGAATCTGAAGTGCCGGCTAAAATGTCTCGCGCATCGCCCAAGATGAAAGAAGGTTAGTAATCCTTTAACAAGTCATTAGCTTATAATGGAGGATTAAATTACACTGGGGCATTTTATACTCTCTTGCAGAATCCAGATGGCAGAAATTATCGGAGTCGAAACGTAAGTACTAGAGAACTAGAGATATCTTTATGTGGTCATAATTGTGCGATTTAGTAGATATTAATGGTTTAGATATTTCAGATGTGAATTTCTCTATAAATCCACCGCAACTGATCAAGAATCCGCCGTTGGTTGGGAAGGATTTAAAGCAGCCGCCTCAGATGGTTCCCGCTCCAGTATTCGTGAGGAGTTTCCAGGAGATCCCACAGGACCAGGTCTGCAAGCCGGCGTCGATGCAGGAGCTACTGCAACAACATCAGCAGCAACAGGAGTTGCAGCAAAAAATGCTGCAGCAACAGTCTCAGCAGTTACAGCAATCACAGCAGTTGCAGCAACCCCAATCTCATTTACAGCACATGCAGACCTTCGAACAGCTGCAGCAAATGATGAAATCACAGTCTCAGAATCATCAGAATTTCCCAAACACACATATGCAGATGCCTAATAGCTTGCAGATACCTTTCCAGCAATACCAATTGCAGATGCAAGACTTGCAGCTACAAGCCCAACAGACTATGTTGCAACAAGCTCAATTCGCGATGCAAAATCCACAGATGCAGTCCAATCTAATGTCTATGGGTATCCCACAAATGCCAATTCCGTTAGATCCGTCGCAAATGCCATCGGAACTTTACCAACCTATGCCTTACATGCAACCAGGGTTGGACCAACCCAATACAGAAGATGACAGCTGCCACAAACTGTTTCTATGTCAAGATGATTTCGAACCGTTTACGGATATACAGGCCGACTGTCTGAAAAATTTCCTCGTCTCCAAAATCATACAGTTTACAGAAACCAACCCGGGCTGGGCGCCAGACTTCACTCTCAAAGGTCTACAAAGTAGTTATCGCTACGAGTTGGCAACAGCTGATGATATGTCCAAGAATTGGCTCTTAAACCTGGATTTCTCCGAGTTTCAGTACTTCAATGTACTTGTTTATACTAAAGAGGAGTTGTGGTACGAACGCGCAGCTATATGGCTTCCCGGTCACTCTAGGTGCAAGATCGAACCGTTTGAGAAGCTCCGTTTGCAAAACAGACTTCTGAAAGATGTTAATATTGGAAAGTGGAAATGTGTTAAGAAAATCGTCACAGCTAAAGGGACGAGACTGTACGTTGACATGCCGCCATCGTCCGCTCGCGCTCTGGAATCCACCAAAATGATGCTCAGCTACGAATTGACCAAAGTAAACGTGTTCTTAAAAGCAGTGGCTGTAGACAAAAACTCTTTCGACGCCGGTTTGAAAGAGCCTTCCATAACCGACCCTTCTGATATAGTAACCGCGGTACAAAACAGTCCCATGCCTTCGATCAACGCCAACCAGGAACCAGACGCGGTCAAGATATCTCTCAACGGCACCAAGTCAATGACAATAGAACAGGCGCGGAAGATTAAAGAGATTGTCGTTTACAATCTGTTTAAATATCACGAGCAAGGAGGTAGTTTTAGGACCGACTTTGTCAAATACGGGTTTTGTCCACCGAGCTACTTTTGTATCGTGCCTGATCATAAAGAGTCGAAACGTTGGTTGCTCGGACGCCATTTTGGGAAACTTAATCGTCAGACTATTACTGTGGTTGGCGGAGAAGCAGATTACTTTACGATGTTCGCTCACATCCCTAACGAATATCTACCGAATAAATCTTTAATGATTGAACGAATGAGGCAAAGTAATCAGGGTATCAAAGGTTTGAACTTTCATCTGTGGAAAGTTTTAAAATGTACGCCGCACGATCGGCGAGGCTTTGTTGTCATATTAGAAATTGATATGGAGTCCCTAGAAACACTGGCTAAAACGAAGTATCAGCTAGACTACGTAACTGATAATAGTACGGAAAGTGTTGAATTGAAATCTGAATATTCTATTTCGAAATTGGAAGAGAAAATTAAAAGGTACAAGTCTGAGCAAATGGACAGCTATGACGTCGCTAATATGGACTTGGATTCGGATTCCGGGAACGATTAAAAGTAATAACCAAAACATGATGATCGTATTTCTATACATTTAGTTTAAAAGATAGACTTAAATTAGTATACTCTAAGTTTAGTATAACTTAGTAATATGTTACAAATTTAGCTATTATTATTCATGTATTGTGTAATAATAACAACTTTATTCATATATTAATGATGTTGTAATTACTTTATGGTGTGTGGAATTAAAATAGTTTCGCTTAAAGCGGCTTAAATAATATTACTTTAATTCATAAATTACCTATAATCAGGAGAGACTACAAGTGGTATAATGTTCACCGTGTACCGTCAACTTATGTATTAGTTTTGAACAATTTTCAGTATAAAATTTTTCATTAAGTGATTTTTTAGATATTGTTACAATGAGTATAATTGGAAGGATTTTGATATAATGCAAAAAGATTTACATGTATTTATCATCTTTTTTCATTTTACAAATATTGTTAACTTAGGAATCAAGTTTTGTCAGAATAAACTATCGATGTATGCCTTGGCTTACATTTTGCATCGCCCTGCAGTAAAGTGTTATAGCTTTATCCACGTATGTAAGTATTGAACAGTATTCGAGCATTTTGTATTTTGTATTTTTGTTTATTGTCGCATATATGATGGAAGTCTTTGACTATATTTTTGAGTTTCAGTCTAATCTATGCAGAAAGGATTGGCGCGGACCGATGCAGTTTATCAAATAGTTATTCGCAGAAAAGGATACATGTCTTGACAACTTGGTTGGACTATCAATGAAGAAAAAGCAGAAAAATTGAAAAATTTGGATAACTTGTGCCAACCAGGTTTGTATAATATAATTATTGTATTCACAGGTTTATTAATTTAGGTGGTGTGCTTCAGAAACAGGTAAAATTATCCAACTACAGAAATTGCATCGTTATGCCGAATGAATTTCCTTCTGCTGTGTTTTCTGATTATTAAGATAACTTTTTCAAAGTATGTTCTCTGGAATTTGTTGAGGTTGTACCAGGTTGCATTTGATGTACATTCAATTACAAAAGTTGACGAACACTTTCAATATTCCAACACACAACACTTAAATATTCCATAAATAAGTGAGGTGTTTTCTAACATTGAATGGGTTCATCGACTTTTGTGGTTGACTGTTCGTACAATGTCTTCGGATCAGTGGATTAATATTGCATGTTCATCAGGTCGGTTTATCTTCGTTAGAACTAGTGACATCATCAGTGAAAACTGATTGCAGTCGCAGGGGATTTATGAACAGCAGTCAACAGCAGGCAGTTGGCAGTTTGGCAGCAGGATGGACGGTACAGAATTTTTGGTACCTATTTTTTGTTAAGATTTATGGCATATTGTATACTCAGAAAACGGGCTTGGCCCTAGTGAGGGTATGTTGTTTCAAGGGAATCATGTAGATAGGGAAAAATGGAGGGTGATTTGGATTTCAACCCCTTAATTAAAAGACTACCACTGACTGAGTTAGCGTAAGAGTTAGCGTATAGCCTTGCTGCCTTTCTGATGGAAAGGAGGTTTTAAGGTTAATATTTTCTTCTCTTCTTTTTCTTCTATATGCAATGATATGGTCCATGTTGTCCGGGTTTGATTTAAGTTACTTCTCGATTAAAAGAATTCTGCATGTATTATTTTTTGCCGTCCAAAGTGTCTTGAGGACATTTCAGGTGACATAACTTTTATGAATGTACTGGCATGTGTCTCGTTCTTATTCCGATTAAAGCCTACAAGGATACTTTGTGTCTAAGGCTAAAGGTTTATTTCACAGGTTTTGTAGCAAATGACAAAGAGTTTGTAATACAAAAGTTTCATACTGTTTCTTATTTATTATGTTTTTTGTGTTTGTTGCTACCGTTTAGGGATTCTGTGAGATTCTGAGACATAACATGTTTATATATATACATCTATATACAAACTGCTTAGTTTGCTTCTAAATTGTAGAATACAACCGTAGAAATGAGTCTTCTACCTTCTAGAATATGCTGGAAGAAATGAATCTTTAATTTTATTAAGCGGTCTTAAAACTCCGAAACCAGGGCTGGCCACTAACCTACTCCAACGTACTTACTTAGTGGGTATCACCCGCAGCAAAGATGGTCCCTAGTGGCCAACCCTGGTGTCGGAGTTTTTAGACCGCCTAAAGGCTATGGTGGTCTAACGATTCTAACAACCGGGACCGATTATTTAACGTCCCCTCCGAAGCACGGTAGCGCTCAGATAAAATTGCCAAATCGGCCACCCATCCAAGTAGGGGTTGAGCTGCACGTTGCTTAACAATAGCAATGAACTGACATCGCTTAGTCAAACTACGCCACGAGTGGTACGATACCCACTAAAACAGTTACTGTGTTCCTGCGTCGGCAGAGCAGGATCACAATTTCTTTAGAATATCATGGACAATGCCAAGAACATATTATTTTGGTATTTTTGCAGAGACTTTGTTGTGATTGTTAAATGTAGGTATTTTCGAAATTGGTGATACGTTTGTGTGTTTTTCAGATTTGGTTGTTATTGGTTTTCGGAGTTTGGCGGAGCGGAACGAAATGCAGGGAATTATCTTCTAATAGGACTCCATTTTGGATCTCGATCGCTTATTGCTTGTTTTGTTTTTCTTAAAGGAAATTGGAATTTATTTTCACAGCACCAAGGTTTTAGACCTTTCTGATTTTTTTTTGTTCGTCGCTATTTTTTACACAGATTTTCTATATTTGGAAAAGTATTTTCCTAATGACCCTTTTAAGATAATTCGCACAGACTATACTGAACAGAAATTGTTTGATTTCATTCATTTCTAAACCGTGAATCATTGAAACCACATATCTTTCACTCTCATTTTTTTTATAAATTCACACAAACATGTCCAATACAAATCATATATTAACACCAACTATTTAAGTACCAATATGATTACTATATTTATTCAACTCCAAACTTTTAACAGAGAGAAAACCATCAGCATCCAGGCTATCCGATCAGCTTAGAGCAAGACCGTCACCTCAGCTCAGGGCGAAACTGTCACCTCAGTTCAGGGCGAGACTGTCACCACAGCCCAGAGCGAGACTGTCACCTCAGCCCAGGGCGAAACTCTCACCGCAGCCCAGGTCGAGACTCTCGCCTCAGCCCAGGTCGAGACTGTCACCTCAGCCCAAACCACGACCCTCAGCCGCCCAGCCCATGCCTAAACCAACCCTACAGCCAAGAACCAAACTGTCTGCATCTCTCAAAACAAGACCTACTACCCAACTCAAAACTAGAACATCCATATCTCAGTTCAGAACAAGAACGTCGATATCTCAGCTCAGAACGAGGCCTACTATGCAAAAGGTTAGGCCTCCGACCAGGCCTGAGAAAGTGGTCCCAAGGAAAACGGGAGCAGAAGTGCCAAAGAGGCCTGCCTCCAAAACTGGGTCTTCGGAGAAGATTGAGAAACCGAGCGTAGAAGAAGATAAGAAACGTAAGTATTTTAATTTAACTGTACTAGCAGCACACCCCGGTTTAACCCGCGTTGTTCACGTTCCCGCGGGAGTGTTAGGATAAAATGTGTACAGAATTATTCAAATCGGATTAACGGTTTTTGAGATTAATATTCAACTCTTCAGCATTATTATATTAGAATAAACTATCCGCGCCCCGCGGTTTCTCCCACGTTGTACCCGTTCCCGCGAGAATTTCGGGATCAAATGTATCCCATGTGTTATTCTGATGTATAACCTATATTACTGTAAAGTTTCATCCAAATCCGTTCAATAGTTTTTGCGTGAAAGAGCAACAAACATACATCCATCCTATCAAACTTTCGCATTTATAACATTAGTAGGATTAAACTACAACATGTTAATCCCGATGGTATAACATAATTATATGTTCATCTACAGCGGAACCTAAGAAGGATTTACCGTGCTCCTACTACGAAGTGAGTCCGTTGATGGCCAAGGTGATTGAGCAAGAGCTACAGGATGTTATGATTAAGGTAAGCTAACGGGTCTAGTATAGTTTCATTTCAGGAGGGGCCCGGGGCCATATTTTTTAGTGAATGTTTAGGTAATAATCTAGCGATAACATTAACAACAAAAATTTTAACAAGTAAAAAATAAGAAATAAAGTATAAGTTTAGGTAACGTAAGCCTGTGTTTGTTGTGAGTAAAGTGGGCGGGGCGACCAAAGTACGGCTGAGCGCTCGCTGCAAGCGAATATCACCTTAAGGGTGGTCGACCGCCAACTTCCATGATATTACATTGTCTTAGTGTAGGTACATCATATAGTCTGCGTTAAAGGTGTCTTTGAAGTAGTGACAGCATAGTAAATAAACGGAGAAAAGTTATTCGGAATGTTATATGAAAAAACAGTGATCTTGCCAATCGATAGCGTTAGTAACAGCCTCCGTGGTCTTGTGGTTTGAGCGCCTGGCTCACGACCCGGAGGTTCCGGGTTCGATTCCCGGTGGGGATATCTCACAAAAATCTCTTTGTGAGACTGTCCTCAGTTTGGTTAGGGCATTGCAGGCTGAATCTCCTGATTGCTCGAAAAGTAAGATGATTCCGTGCTTCGGAGGGTACGTTAAGCCGTCGGTCCCGGTTACTTTCTACGGATAGTAGTCGTTACTTGAGCCATGTCAGAGGCCTTTGGCGGCTCAATAACTCTGACACCAGGATTGGTCAGGTTGGCCATCCACTCGATGAAGAAGAAGAGCGATAGTAAGGATACGTTTTCACTGTACTGATATAGGACATTACAGGCTATACTCATCATCATAAATTTAAGAGCAAGGCTCTTGTCGGTGAGTCCGAGGTAGACTTCTCCATCTATTCCTATTCAGTGCAAGTTCCTTCACATCTCTATACGACATGACAGATACTTTTTCTTTATCTGACTTATGTAACTGATTCTAGGCTTTCCCCTACCTCGCCTTCCTTCAACTTTACCAACTATGTTATAATGTTATTTATTATTTTCCTAATGTTATTTTTCTCTTCTAGATCTGGCAATCGTTCCCTGACAATCCGACAGAGGGCGGCGAGAAATTAGTCGTCGAGAAGTTTAGAAGCGAAGCGGGAGATGCGATTAAAAACGTACGTAGATCACCAGCTTTTATTTAGCACTGTTTTCTTGCAGTCTTCTGAGGCCACGGATCGTATAAATATAAAATACTAGTCGAGTTCGAGATAAAATGTATACCATGTGTTGTTCTGATGTATAACCTATATTACTGTAAAGTTAAGTTGTCCAAATGCTTCCAGTAGTTTTTGCGTGAAAGAGTAACAAACTTTCGCATTTATAATATTGGTAGGATATCTTTTTCAAACCACTGTAGCCTATTTTTAGCTAAGTAGTCTGACTATGTTAGTTCATTGTGATTGTTAAGGAATGTGCAGCTCGGCCCCTACTTTTCGAAATCGGTTCAAAAAGGAAGTAGGAGATGACAAATACATATATTTTTCAAAAAAACATACTCTGGCGTTGAAAACTTCTTCCTTCGGTTTTAGAAGTCTGAAAATGGGACTGAAATATAAAAATCTATATTAATTTGTATAAATCGCTGAAGTGTTCGATTTTTTGGAACGAAGTTCCTTATCGCGCGTTGCGAAAGGGGGCTAGACGGAAAAATTAAGACGAAAAGTTGTAACGACACTTTTTGCGTTAGAGTGAGACAGACTCTCTCTCTCTCTCTCTCTCTCTCTCTCTCTCTCTCTCTCTCATAGAAAGCAAGCCAGATATTTTCGTTTCGTCTTTCTATTTCGCATTGACCTTCGTTCCATCCGGGTGTCCCTTGACACCCCTCAAGTTTTTGATTGTTTGAACGCGCTAATCTCAGGAATTTCCAGTCCGATTTCAAAATTTAACATCTGCTTTGTTATATTGCTTATTTCATATGTTTGGTTTCAGACTTTGGGCTTGAATATATCGCAGCGCCTCTTAAACATCCGAAATGAAATCGTTGTAAAGGTAATATTAAATTATGCACTTCATTTAGTGAAGTTTTGCTATAATTTGGTTTTGTCAACATGAATTATGTTTAAAATTTGATCAAATAGGCTAGTTGACAAGATTTGAAACCAATATGTTACCTTATTAAGTATTTTAAGTAATAAAACTATCATATTTTTAATTATAGTACATTCAATATTTTGCGTTTTAAAATTTAAAATTAAATCTCCTAAACATCGGCCTGAAGTGTGTGACGTCACAGGTGTGAAAATTGTGGCAAGTAGTACGCGTCTGAAAACCAGCGCTGTACCGAGACTTCGGCCTCTGTACAGCATCTGCTGAGACGTTATTTCGTATTTTGTTTGTTATTTTTCTTGTAATTCTGGCAATAATTTAATCATTTAAGTTTCAGCGTATAATGTCCCACTGCTGGGCAAAGGCCTCTCATCTCCCTGAAGATATAACAATGAATGATGAATGTATGTATTGATACCCTTAGCTGCAGTTCCCGTCGGAGCCGGGGCGGAGCGAGCTGCCCCCGTTCCTGCGGCGCCACGACCTGCACGAGTTCGGGCGCGCGGCGCGCCGCCCCGGGGCCTGCGCCGCGCGCCTCAAGGGCTTCGCGCAGCTCGACGCGCTGCTGCGCGCTGACAGAGACAACGCGCTCATGTGCGGTATGTACACACGCTCATATGGTTCCGAACAATACGGAATTCAACGCAAAAATCTGTAGTACAAATCAATAAACTTTAAATTCTGTAGTTCAACTCGAAATTGTGTAATTAAATTCAATATAATATAGTTCAACTCAACACACTGTAGTTCATTCAAAATTCCTTGCGTTGATCTGACATTTCGTAATGTCAAAACTTAAAATAATGTTACGACATGCTTATGAAGAAATAAATTATGTATTTTCATTAGAATCATTTTGTTCACAAAATCATTATTTCCACTCATTGAATTATCGCCACACTATTTAATTTCTGTTTTTATCTACACTAATGTTGTAACATTCTACTTATGATTCCAATACTTGACTTATAATTACTACTGTTATAGCACAGACAACTAAAACACTCAATTTAAGCAATTGCACATGATGTTATAATATCATTATAATATAACATTATAACATCATTATAACGCGACCAATTAACCTGGCGAGCCTTATGTCAAAATCCTCATACTAGTTGCATAAAATTTTGATATTAGGCTGGCTTTTGAAAACAGTTGGGTTATACGTGAAAACTTCGTCGAAACTACATACACAAAACTCTTTGGTAAGATCTCGCTCGCTCCTGATTGGCCCTACGCGCAGCTGCGCTCTCATTGGTTAGATTTTAATGGCGGCAAGTTCACTGTGACAATACACGTACCTACGCGTGAATTTAATGTTTCGCAATGTGTTTTGTTTTTAAAATTTTGTTTGATTAATTGCATAAAATAGTGAAGATAAAGTAGTGTATGCAACTGCATATAACACGGGTATTAAAACACTCGTTACTATTTAAACTCGCTGCGCTCGTTTCATAAACTCACACTCGTGTTTTAATACCCTTCTTTATATGACGTTGCATAAACTACTATTAAAATGTTCACTGACAACTACAAAACACTGCACGCCAAAAGTTTTTTGAATTTATTAAATTAAAGAGATAAAGCTGAGCCACCAGCCATTTGCTTACAATAGAATAATTAATTTTAATATCTTTTTCTGTGTATCTTCTCTGTATTTTGAGACCAATCAATGATTTTTCATTATATTTAATTTGGTTCCAGGCAATCTCCGCGTAACAGTGACACCGTGCTATCAGTTCATGAAGTGTCCGGCAAAGCTGCGGTCCGTTTACGATAACAACGACATCAGCACCCCGGCCAGAATTACAGACAAACAAACTGACTCACAAGCAAATGTCGTTACCAAACCAAGTGTGGCTGCAGTGAAGATTGAAAAAGATACTGATAGTATTAAGGATGCAAAGAAAGACAATACAGAGAATAAAGATGCAACAGAAACTCAAAAAGATACTCCCAAAGAAACGCCAAAAGAAAAAGTTGAAATTAAGAAAGATGTTAAAGTGGAAACTGAGAAAGTTGCAACTCAAAAAGTTGCTGTAAAAGTAGAATCTGCTCAAAAGGTTATTAAAAAGGAGTCCGCTCCAATAGCCGTTAAGAAAGATGCAGACAATACACAAAATAAAGAAATCAAGAAAGAATTGCCTAAAGAAATTAAAACTACACCAGCTACTGTCAAAAAGGAAGAAAATAAAACAACAGCTAATGTCAGAAAAGAAGAAATAAAAACTGCACCAGCCAATGTCAAAAAAGAAGCTATTAAAGCTACACCAGCGAAAAAGGCTGAAATTCCAGCTAAAGTTGTTAAAAAACCTGCAGAAGGTAAAATAGTGAAACCTATCCCTAAACCCAAGGTTTCTCCTGTGAAACACGATAGTAATAAAATAGAGGATGACTTTGACGAATTAGATGATCACGATATATTAGCAATGTTGTCCGAAGGGGTAGTTTTAGACGAATGCAGCGGGTCTGATGAAGACTGACCGTCGGATTGATGTAGGTTTATTAACGAGCTGTATGTCTTGCTCGTCGGCTTTTGGAGGAAGATCAGCTAAAGTACGGTCTCGGAGCAGAAGAATTGCGTCCATTGACCATTGAATAATATGTCTGAGACATTGAAATATTTGTCTGACTGTCTTTGGGTGTAAGCGGAGTGTACGGAGCCTGATTCACCAATCTCAGCGCATTGACATTGTCAAACAAAGCATTGACATTGTCAAACAAAGTATTGACATTGTCAAACAAAGCATTGACATTGTCAAACAAAGCATTGACATTGTCAAACAAAACATTGATATTGTCAAACAAAGCATTGACATTGTCAAGCAAGCCAAATGGTATATACTTCTCTGATTAGCCAAGTATCCCTTCCCTCCATAATAATATGCCGAAGAACACGACATTCGCTCGATACATTAGTACTTATACTTTTTTAAGGAAATATCCTACGTATCCCTCTGTCCACTTGGATCCACTGCGTGGCTCCATTGATGGATCCTAGTACACTTTTTTGTCTACCTGAGTCCATCGAACCTGTCAGTTCCAAATAATGGATTCTAAAACACTTTAAGGTCCACTTGGATCTTATAAAAAAAAAAAAACCCTAACCTACCGAATAGTACCTACGCCTCTAAACTCTTTGGAAGATCCAAGTGGACCTTAAAGTGTCTTAGAATCCATTATTTGGAACTGACAGATTCGATGGACTCAGGTAGACAAAAAAGTGTACTAGGATCCATCAATGGAGCCACGCAGTGGATCCAAGTGGACAGCATGCTACGTATAGACACAATCGTTATTATAATACTAGCAAATGGGATGGCATTTTGCATTATATGATTTTTACCATCAAAATGGGAATCACACATGATATAACGTGATAAATTCCATGATTTTCTTTAGTTTTCTAAAGAGACACGAATGATACATAGACATAGTTAATGTTATTAGTTATTATACTAGACTTTGTTTGTATTCGACTCGAGTTTGTTAAGAATTAAAAGGTTATTACGTTACTTCATTCTGTTATTAATATTAAAGTCATTTTATTTTATTTAAGCGGACTGGCAATAAAATATACACATTATACGTTACGTTACGATAGTCTAGTGAATAAACATGAACTGGCGAGGTAGAAATAAAGTAAACAATGAATTAGTGATAACTTTTGACACTTTTTTAAGTTTTCGTATCACCAAGGAACCTATTTAATGGTTCAAATGGCCACTAGGACTTGCTATGTATATACGAATACCACTAAAAAAGAAAGAAAGAAATAACAAGAAAAAGATTTTTCTTTTCAATACTGAATGGAAAAAATAGTTGGAAAAATAGGAATATGTGTTCGAATACTTAACAAATGAAATGTATTGTAATTATTTTAGCAAGTTGTAATTTCACATCACAAATAAGGCAATAAAAAAAATTGTTCACAAAAGTTGTTTAATTCATTATACTAATATCCGCAGTTAATTTTGAGTATTTGTTTGAGTAGCTATTCTCATTTTACTTCTGAGCCTCGGCCTCCTCTGGGACTTCGTCTTCGACCTGAAAGATACAGAAATACAGAATATGGTGAAACAAGGTTTGTGTATTGGTACAGGGTGATATTATTCACCTCAGTGGATCAAGGGAGTTCATCAAGAGACTCAAATCAATTAGGGTTGTAATTATTTAAGAAACAAATCGTTCGTATCATAAATGAACACCATCTGTTAGTATTTTGGCCATCAAATTAGATAAGAAAATAAGGTAGTGCCGATAAAGGTGAAACTTATATTTCCAGTTTTGTTCATTGAGTTATATCATACACCAACACCAACGATTATAAGTTTATAACTCAATGGTTTTGTTGATAATATATTTTATTTTAACGATTGCTAACCAAAACAGCAATATTGTCCTCTAAGTAAAGCGGAGGTTCTTTTTCTTAGCTTCGATCAATTATTAATATTTTCGATGCCTCTTAGGAGTTGCGGCTTCAACGCGTTTCCTCTCTGCCTCCATAAAGTCGGCTAGATTGTACACATCTTTCGGGGCTACCTGTAGGGAATAGGGAGAGGTAAGGACTGGATGAGAAGATAAGAGTAAGGATAAGACTGAGTACAGGCAGATAGATTTATTGAAAAGCTTTGAGTCTAGCTATAGGAAGTCAGCTCATTCATAGAAAGAAAAATGAAGCCTTAATTTTCATTTCACAGTTCTGGTTTTATTCCAAACGGCAGATCTGTCTGCATTAAAATTTTAGATGATTCTAATAATAGAGTACAGTCCGACCATCTTATCTGTTCAGTTGACAGCGTCGCTAGTGGAGAATTTGGTTTTGCCATAATATAAGAAATTCACCAAGAAATAAAGGTAATTAAAACATGTCTTGCAAGTCAGTCTATAGATATCATTAAAATTTAAGAAACTACAATATCAATCATATAAAGCCTAATTATGAGAGAGATTCAATATGACGCGGCTGTAGTTCCCATTTTGCCCACCTGAACAGTTAAGTTGGTGGCACTGTAACATAAATATACGGGATCTAATCTCTTGAATTTCTACCTCCATGGCAATCTTTAAAAAAAAACCGGCATTCTCAAAACAATAATATTCATAATGTCAACGTCAAATTTGACGTCTTCTGCGATTACAGAAGACGTCAAATACTTTGCAATAAAATTCAATCAAGCAGTTTTTGGTTTTTTTGGTCCGAGGTTTTTGCTAAAACTTACTTACTCTGTGGTGGTTTCGTTTCGTCAACCAAATCAACATTATTTTTCAGTCGGAAATTTTATAATTTAAAAAACCAAGGTTGTTGCGTTAGGAAGCGAAAATAATAAATAAAAATGAGGCGCGGAAGCCGAAGCGATGCTAGCGGGCATATGAACCCTAGGCCTTTGATGGGAATCTCTGCAGGGCCGCTAACCGATCAATATCAAGGACTGCAGGTAACTCTAAACTTTACGCTTTTAGAACATATTTTAAACCACATTATAATAGAGTATTGTCAGGAACCATGTCGGTATGTATTTGTATTTAGGTATCATTATTTATCCAAAGGTTTCTATATGATCTTAGTACCTACCACACTATTATTTTTATTTTTAAACAACGATTGCCGAATGAAGTAGGTAGGTCAAATCCACGAACAAAATTTACATGGTCAGTGTGTATATTTGCACATATTACACCATTTACATCATTATAATAAACCTGTACATCTTTTACACCAAATCTGGATTTATCATCTGAATATCAGTAGTTGGTACACTTGGGTTATGATTTTTTAACCTATTCCATTAAATTTTTCGTAAAAGCAATCCGCAATCGCTTACAACCCTCGTTACACTTCTCAGTCCCCCACTATTTGCTAATTGTAGGTACTTATATGGTTAATTTTAGGGTTCCACACCTCAGAAGGGATAAAAAAGATGACTTGGTTGATGGTCATGTATATTCCTGTATAGGTACTGTAAACAATAGAGACCATTGCTCTCCCAAAAGATCTTACAGGCTTTCTTTACTAAAACCGTGAATTAAACAAATCTAAAAAGCCATTCTCACTAACTTATCTCTTAAGTTTTTCTGTTATCCGAGGTTAATAGTAGACATAGGTCATCAGTCCTCTTTATACTCTACTAGCTCCGCCCCGCGGTGTTACCCGCGTTGTACTCGTTCCCGCGGGAATCTTGCGATAAAATGTATCCCATGTGTTATTCAAATGTTTAACCAATATTACTGCAAAGTTTCATCCGAATCCGTCCAGTAGTTTATGAGTGATAAAGTAACAAACATACATCCATTCTCACAAACTTTCGCATTTATAACATTAGTAGGTAGTAGGATTATCACTCTTACAAGCAAAAAAGAGTGACAGTGAAGTCTATTGTGGCTGGTCATTCAGATATATTAAAATTACAGGATATAGATCTTGAATTGGAGCTCCTAAAACGCAAACGGGCAATCATCGAGCAACAACAGCAGATGCTGGCGTTGGTAAGTTAAAATATATGAATATAATCTACTCTATAGTTTGTATAGAGTATATAGTACCATTAATATCAAATTGTTTTCAATAACGTAACCTACAGTACTATTACATGCATTTGCCAAGTGTGGTAATAATGCCTAATCCTCCTTGTACTGATGATATCTGCAATGAGTTTAGTAGAGGCCCTTGCCCAGTGGGACATTGCAAGCTTATACATTCTAATTAAATTACCTTTCAAATTAATGCATGATTTAATTGAACCCAATGCACCTTGTTCATAAATATTGTACCACTTATTGTAGTACTAAGTGTTGTGATGTCGATTATAAAAACATCCTTTTCTACCAATCAAATTGCCATTATACATTTGAAAGAATACAGATTTATTATTTCAATGTATAAATAATAAAGAATAAACTTAAAGTTATATTCATTTCAATTCACATTACTCTTGTGAGAATGAAATGGATTTCAAAACTTAATGCGTCGCGAATTGTTTGTCATGCATCGAAGTTGTGTAGACGTGTGGTCAGTGGAAGCAGTTGCTGCTTACGGCTGTTCACACACCGCAGCTAGTCAGTACATTTATGAACACATGCTTTAATGTGTTGTATCTATATTGAGGCATGCGTGGAGAGGCATTCGCGGCGTACACATCGCGATGTCTGTACGCGCCTCTAACTAACCTCAATGTATCCTTAAACACAAGGTAACAATATAAATCATATCTATTTCAGAGAGATGATTATGGTTATCCAAAGAGTAATGATAATGCACCAAGCCGGTTTACTGATTACTCCCACTTGTATGACGAGCCTAGCTACGGCAGCTCGTCGCGCAAGCGTCCGGTCCCGGTGTGGGACAACGAGCCGGCTCATAAACGCTTCTCCAGCCCGAAGAAGCCTTACGCGCCTCGGTCCACTTACGTGCCCTCTAAGCCTAAACCGAAGCCGGCTCCGAAACCTTACCCGGTTAAGGTCGAGGGTACTAAGAAAGCGGATCCGCTGCGCCCGGCGCCGGCGCCGCTGGTGGGAGACACGATACTCCGCGAGGACCGGGTCCCGACCCGCCAGATGACCGGTCGCCTCGAGTTAGCCCTCGGCTCCATCTTCAAAGACCTCCGCGTCGCCTATCCCGATCACGAGGACTTGTTCCGGAAGTCTCGCGTCGTCAAACAGGCGATACGCGAGCGCATCCGACAATCCATGATGGGCAAAGTCGTCGGAAACCCGGAAGCTATTAGGACCATCTATCGTGAACATTTCCCCAAGGAAAATGATTACGATATTGTGTTGAAGGCCTTAGAAGCTAGCAGCGGGTCAGATTTTGTACCCACTTCAGCAGGTAGTAACTTTTGTACTAATTGAATCTATACATTCACAAGTGTTTGTGTTTTGGAATGTATAGTTTCAGATTAGTATTTATTTGTATCTTATATTTTCACAATTAATTTCCGTATCATTCCCCTATATTAATAGGCAGAAACTATTTAAAAAATATTTCTGTCTTTTAATAATGCTTAGGGTACAAAACCTGATATTACCTTTTATGAGACTCGGACGTCAAAACTAACGCACTCGTTTTACTTGTTTTTTTAAATCCTTTTTTCTTAAGGCCGTTACATACTACAATTTTACCAAGTTGGTAGGACGCTGGGCTTAATGTTATACCAACAAAATGAAGTCTGGCAGCCTAAACCACCTGGTTTTGTGTGTAAAGGTCTTCTACTATCTTAAAAAGGAGACAATAAAAACGAGACTATTTGTTCTAACGAATGTAAGTTTTGTTTTTATTTATCTAGGCATATAAAATCCGTATAAATGCATTTTGAACTACATATATTTTAAACTTCGTTTTTTTATGTCCAATGTGTAGCCCTACCCTTATTTCTAAAGTATGACTTGAACTTGAATAATACTCTTTTATATTGGTCTTTGCTCTGCAGTGCGAAATTAATGCTGATAACAAAATATTCCTTTATACTTATAAATCCTGGAATTTTTACAAGTGGAATCTCACTTGTGTTTTAATTATATTGTACAATTTTTGCAGATAATCCTGAGCTATATTTCATCAGAAACCTGACAAGACTGATGTCTTTACGACTAGATGAAATGTTTGATCGGGTATGTACATACATACATACATATACACTTCTTCTTATCGAGTGGATGGTCAACCTGACCAATCCTGGTGTCAGAGTTATTGAGCCGCCAAAGGCCTCTGACATGGCTCGTGTAACGACTACTATCCGTAGAATGTAACCGGGACCGACGGCTTAACGTGCCCTCCGAAGCACGGAGATATATACACTAGTCTTATACTAAT